>CM061547.1:60290953-62758453 GCA_030864215.1 Capsicum pubescens
CTTCTCACCTTTTCAATAACCGTTTCTTTTAATAATAAAATAATAATTATTTTTATTTAGTTGTGGCAACAGATTGTATATCTGTTGCATCAGATAACCCATTTGTTGCAGCAGATATACTATCTGTTGCACCAAATCTATCATTTGTTGCAACAGATAGTCTATCTTTTGTAATAATATTAATAATAATCATATACTTTCATTAATCCAAATTGGTGACTTTTCTATAATTTATTATATAAATTAAAAAATAGATTTTAAAAAAAAAATACATATAAATTAACATCAATTATTCAAGTTAAAATAACCACTTTTTTACGATTATAAATTGTGTTTATCTGTCGTAACAGATGTCTATAATTGTTTGATAATTTTAACAGATGTGTTATGTATTGTAATAAGTTAGTCATCTGTTTATTCAAATTAAGCCATAAATGGTCTAGAAAGAATAAGATGGTGTAGATGGATGGATTCACTTTCGTGTGTGGGAGTTATGTATTACTGATAAGGTCATCAAGACAACACACATAAAGTACAATAATTTTGTGAATGCAGTTCTTAACTGATTAGGCATTGATCATTCAAACAAGATCCTGCATCATACAGTTAAGTTTAATAGGTTCAAATTGATAAGGACGAATGGCCCATGAAGATGGTACTGATACCCTATTACAAATTAATAACGATTATTGCTCATGTTTATGCATGTCAAGTTTTGAGAAGGGATCAATATTTGGTGTCATTACAGAGATCCAATAGCGATTGGACTTAACTTTAAGTGTGCATTAGACTCTGAGAAGGCCTTCAAAGCCTCGTACTGTATCAAACAAAATCAGAAAACCAATAGAAATTCTCTTGGCCCAAATTTATATGAAAGAGTTGTTTGAGAAGATGATTATACGCCAAAAGGAGCCGTAGGAGAATACTTGTGAGGGAAAAGGGAGTTGATCAAAGACTATATCATCTGAGAGTTAATTGAAGAGGAAACATAGGGTATCAAGGAACTTCTAGCGAATCTGTCCGATGAAACTGAATTAAAATATGAGAAATCTGAATCAAGTGCAAATATGAAATTGTATCCAATAATGAAAATCCGTCTGCTCTCTCAAAGAAAAATACTGTTGCTGGACACTTTTCTAGGGAGCTGCGACTAGCTAGAATGGTCGGTATAATCACCTATATAGAAATTAGAAGAACATCAAGAAAGCAGTTTTGTGGGCACCGAGGGTTGAAATGATGTACAGTAAGTCAAGAAAACTTTCCCCAAGAATATTTGCAGTTAAAATAAGAAATCTAAGCGAAGGCGATAATTTTTGAATTTTAAATTGTATCCCATGCCTTCTTGTTTGTGGTTCCGATTAGGTCCACTGCTATTGACTTGATCGAAACCACAAATAAGATTGAAAGAAAGATTGAGTAGCATTAATTCCTTAGCAAGATGGATATACTTGATTGTATTTTCTTGCCTTAGCATGCTTTCAACATATCTTGGAAAAGATCAGAGGCTTGCTGTAGTATGTGAATCCCAATAAGTTTCAAGCTTGCCTCTAACTTGTTGATTTGGTCTTCCAGTTTTTCATTGCCGTCTTTAAGGTTAGTATATAGATCTTGGTGTTTTGTGAGCTCGTCAATGGGGGAAGAACACTTTTTTCAAAGTTGTGGCATTGTAAAAGACATTCAGAAGGCTTCCAGAATAGTTTCTTCAGAAGGCTTAAATGATACATGGGGGTTCACTATGTTTATTTTAGGTCAAAGTGTTGATGCACACTCAAGCAGTGGTCCCAACAGTTGAACAGTGGTCCTAAAAGTGAGATGTTCAACTGTTGGGACCACTTCTTGAGTTTGCATCAACACGTTGACCTAAAATAAATATAGCGACCCATTCATGTACCATTTAAGACTTCTAAAGAAAGTGTTCTGGAAGCTTTCTGAAGGCCTTTTACAATTCCACAACTTCAAAGAAAGTGTTCCTCCCTCATTGGCAAGCTCACAAAAGACTAATAAGTCTATACTAACCTCAAAGACGACAATGACAAACTTGAAGGCCAAATCAGCAAGCTCGAGGCAAGCCTAAAAATTATCGGGATTCACATACTACTACAAGCCTCTGATCTTCTCCAAGATATGTTGAAAACATGCTAAGGCAAGAAAATACAATCAATTATATCCATATTTCTAAGGAAGTAATGATACTCAATATGCCTTTTAATCTTGTTTGTGGTTCCGATTAGGTCAATAGCAGTGGACCTAAACAAAACCATAAACAAGAAGGCATGAGATGCAATTTAAAATTCAGAAATTTTCGTCTTCACTTAGATTGCTTATTTTAACTGTAGCTGTTCTTGGGGAAAGTTTTCTTGACTTACTGTACATTAGTTCAACCCTCGGTGTTTGCAAAACTGCTTTCTTGGTATTCTACTATTTTCTATATAGGTGATTATTTCGACCATGCTAGCTAGTCGCAGCTCCCTAGAAAAGTGCCCAGCTACACTATTTTTCTTTGAGAGAGACAACAAACAGATTTTTATTTTTGGATACACTTTCATATTTGCACTTGATTCAGATTTCTCATGTTTTAATTCACTTTCATCGGCCAGATTCGCTACAAATTCCCTCATATCCCATGCTTTCTCTTCAATTAATTCTCAGATGATATAATCTTTATCAACTCCCTTTTTCCTTGCAGGTATTCTCCTATGGCTCCTTTTGGCGTATAATCATATTCTCGAATAAACCTTTCATATAAATTTAGGTTAGGAGAATTTCTATTGTTTTTTTTTCTTGTTTGATACAGTGCGATGCTTCGAAGGACTTCTCAGAGTCCAATGCACCCAAAAATTTAGTCCTATAGATATTGAATCTTTTTACAATGCCACCAAAACTTGATCCCTTCATAAATCTTTCCACATAAATATGAGCAACAACCGTCATTAAATCTTAATAGGGTATCGGAACTATATTTATGGTCCCTCAGCCTTATCAACTCAGACCTATCAAACTTAACTATAAAATTGCATGTATCTTGTTTGAATGATCAATGCCTAATCGATAAAAAATAGCATTCATAAAATTAGTGTACTCTATGTGTGTTTTCACGATAACATGATTAGTAATACATACCTCCCACATATGAAGTGGTTCCATCTGCAAGCAGCTTATTCCTCCGAACCCATCTTTACTGTAGCCTTTTGTGTTGGTCTGGCAAAAGTTGATCAACTTTTATTTTCTTATATCTACAAACAAGAGAAAAACAATTTATGTCAAACAAGATAAGAACAAAAAGAACATTACAATTGATGTCTATATAATTTTAAAAAAGGTAACACAAAATTGAATAAATACAATATATTTCAATATTTGTTCAACAACTTCCCCATCTTTTACAACAGATGGTCCATCTGTTGAAACGTATTACCCATCTATTACAATAGATTCCCAAATATATGGGCAATTTATTGTAATAGGCTACGCATCTGTTGCAAAAGATGTCGAGTCTGTTACAACAGATGTGTAATTTGTTGGAATACATCAAACCAACCTTGCTAGTGGTTTGATTTGCTCCAACAGTTGCACCGTCTGTATGACATCAACAACAACATCAATAATAAAGAAACAACACCATTTATTACAATACCATCAACAACACCACACCACACATTCCCACAATACCAACCCCACCAACAATATCAATAACAACATCAACAACAAAGATATGGGTAAAGGATAATTAAATAAAAAATAGATGTAAATAACTAATTTAAATAACTTGAAAAAAAGAAGACAAGAATGAAAGAGCAATAGTGAACCATACTTGCAATGGTAAAAGCAAGGGGATCAAAAGAGCAATTTCAGACGAGAAAAAATATAGAACGGTTGAGATCCGAAAGAATCCTCGTGAGAAAGAAAAGAGAAAAAAAAATATGATTGTGATAACCCTAAAGAGGAGAGAAATAAAAAAAAGAGAGACATGAATTAATATTTATTAATAACTTTGAGGGGCACGAGGAGACGGATGACATTAAAAAAGACAAGATAAGACTACAAAAGGAGGAGATTTTTGAGTTATCCAAGAAATATTTTTTACCGTCTTAGTATTTTATCTTTTTTTATTTCAGATAGAAAATTGCATTAAAATTAAAAAGGGATTTTCAAATAGATATGTAATCTATTGCAATAGATATCAATATCTGATTGAAAATTTCCAACAACTCAGTTATCTGTCACAACAGATGCAAATGTCTATTGGATAATTAAAACAGATAGGTAATATGTTGCAACAGATCTCAATATCTATTTAAAAATTTCCAACCGCTCAGTCGTCTGTTGTAATAGATTTCTTTACAATTACATGATGTTGGGATTGCGTTTCTCCCGACCTGAGTCGTTAATCAATCACTCTGAGTTGAAATAATTCATATTAACTTATTATTAAGCTAATACCTAAATTGATTTGGCAAGAACTGGTGATGACTTCATACGGTCAACTATAACTTCAATTGAGTTTATGCAATTATATGATGTTAGGATTGCATTCCTCCCGCTTGAGTCATCATTCAATCATTCTAAGTTGAAATGATTCATATTAACTAATTATTAAGCCAATACCTAAATTGATTTAGCTAGAACTGGGAATGAGTTCATAGGGTCAACTACAACTTTAATTGAGTCTTTGCAATTGCATGATGTTGGAATTACGTTCCTCCCGACCTAAGTCATCAATCTATCACTCTGAGTTAAAATGATTCATATTAACTTATTATTAAGCTAATACCTAAATTTATTTATCTATAACTAGGGATGATATCATAGGTTCAACCATAACTTCAATTGAGTCTTTGCAATTACATGATGTTGGGATTGTGTTTCTCTCACATGAGTCGTCAATCGATCACTCTGAGTTGAAATAATTCATATTAACTTATTATTAAAATAATACCTAAATTGATTTAGCTAGAATAGGGATGATTCCATAGGGTCAACTACAACTTCAATTGAGTCTTTGCAATTGCATGATGTTGGGATTGCGTTTCTCCCAACCTGAGTTGTCAATCGACCACTCTGAGTTGAAATAATTCATATTAACTTATTATTAATATAATACCTAAATTTATTTATCTAGAACTAGGGATGACTCCATAGGGTCAACTACAACTACAATTGAGTCTTTGTAATTGCATGATGCTGGGATTGTGTTCCTCCCAACTTGAGTTGTCAATCGATCACTCTGAGTTGAAATGATTCATATTAACTTATTACTAAGCTAATACCTAAATTTATTTAGCTAGAACTAGGTATGAGTCCATAGGGTCCACTACAACCTCAGTTGAGTCTTTGCAATTGGATGATGTTGGGATTACGTTTTTCCCGACCTGAGTCATCAATCGACCACTCTGAGTTAAAATAATTCATATTAACTTATTATTAATATAATACCTAAATTTATTTATCTAGAAATAGGGATGAGTCCATAGGGTCAACTACAACTACAATTGAGTCTTTGTAATTGCATGATATTGGGATTGCGTTCCTCCCGACCTGAGTCATCAATCGATCACTCTGAGTTGAAATGATTCATATTAACTTATTATTAAGCTAATACCTAAATTAATTTAGGTATAACTGGGGATGAGTTCATAGGGTCAACTACAACTTCAATTGAGTCTTCGCAATTGCATGATGTTGGGATTGCGTTCCTCCCGACCTGAGTCGTCAATCAATCACTCTTAGTTGAAATGATTCATATTAACTTATTATTAATATAATACCCAAATTGATTTATCTATAATTGGGTATGAGTTCATAGGCTCAACTATAACTTCAATTGAGTCTTTACAATTGTATGATGTTAAGATTGTGTTCCTCCCGGCCTAAGTTGTCAATCGATCACTCTAAGTTAAAATAATTCATATTAACTTATTATTAAGTTAATACCTAAATTGATTTATCTAGAATTGGGGATGAGTTCATAGGGTCAACTAGAACTTTAATTTGTCTTTGCAATTGCATGATATTGGGATTGCGTTCCTCCCGACCTCAGTCATCAATCGATCACTTTGATTTGAAATGATTCATATTAACTTATTATTAAGCTACCTAAATTGATTTAGCTAGATCTGAGGATGAGTTTATAGGGTCAACTACAACTTTAATTGAATCTTTGCAATTGCAGAATGTTGGGATTGAGTTCTCCCCGACCCGAGTCGTCAATTGATGACTCTGAGTTGAAACAATTCATATTAACTTATTATTAAGCTAATACCTAAAATTCATCAGTGTTTCAGTTGAACTTAATACACTTTATCGTGATGGGACAATTAAAAATTATATTTTTTAAAATTTTAAAAAATAATTAAGATCAATTCGGACCAAATTAACAATTTCAAAACTTGTCATTCTTTTCTAAAAATACAAATCAACCCATACAAATCATCCATTTGTGAAAAAATGTTTCATCATTTCAAATCTCGAGTTCTTGCTCTTTTCTTTCTCTCTCAATAATACAGAGAACAACTACTCAATATATTGCTCAACCCTTCAAAACAAATCAGTTTTGTTTCCATTTCTGACCACATAGTTGTTATTTTTTACTTTATTCTTGCTTGTCTCTATCAATTTCTCTGTCTTCACAGGTAACATAGTTTGAGAAGAGTTCTATATTTGTTATTTATTTTAAAAATTAAGGTTTTTTAGTTAATAATAAAAAAGAAGACTTTTAGTCGTATTACCTTCGAGAATGGGTTAACAATTTTGAGTTTTGATGCTAAAAAACATAGGAAGAAATCGTGAAAACCCTAGTTCTTATCGCAGTGTTTTATTGACTATCGTGGTATTATTGGATGGTGTTTGTGGTGGTGTTGGTGGTGTCAGTATTTGTGGTCTTAGTGATGGTGTCGGTGGTCTTGGTGTTGGTATTGATGGAATTGATGGTGGTGGTGGAGGTCTTGGTGGTGTTAGTGCGGATATTGGTGGCATTGGTATTGGTGGTGGTGGTGGTGATGCTCTTGGTGCTCTTGGTGGCATTGTTGGTGGTCTTGGTGGAATTGGTGGTGGTCTTGGTGGTCCATCTATTGGGAGATATTAAATAGGTCTTCAAACAGATTCCCCATCTGTTTTAACTGATGGGTTATCCGTTGGAATATTTTTTTTGTAATGTGGTGTATAATAATTTATTGAAATTTGTCTTACCTTTTTTAAAAAATTATGCATACATCATATGTAATGTATTTTTTGTTTTTTTGTTGTTTGTAGTTAAAAGATGTCTTCCAAAAGAAAAAAAAAACTAAAAGTGGATCAACTTCTGCCACCTAACAAAAAAGGCTAGAGTAAAAATGAATTCGGAGGAACTTCCTGAACAATCTCAGTCAGAGAAAAATAAAGATGAGGAAAGTGATGAAAAAAGAGGTGGAGAAGGGTATATAAAGGTTGGAGAGGAAAATAAAAGTGAGGAGGAAGAAGAAGATAAACAAGAAGAGGTAGAAGTAGAAAGTGAGAAAGAGGATGCTGATCAACATGCTGATACATCACCAATGAGGTGTGAATTAAGATCGAAATCCCAGCATAATCCTATCAAAACTATTAGTATTGATAGGTTTTAAGTTACGACGCCGATAGATGACCCTGTAGAACTAACTGGTGATCTTGTACTTAAATGTCAACTGGGGAAACCTTTTGATAAATTCAGGAATACTCTGAAGGAGGAAAAAATAGACTAACATTTTAAGAAGAGCTACTTTGGACACTTTCTTGAGCTGCCTGAGGACTACACTGTCCATTTCCAAATAAGCATGGTATATGGTCTTCTCAAACACATGATCATCTACGTCGGGGATGATAAAGATCCGTCGGAGGGAGGCAAAAAAATGGATGAAATCTGGATTAACTATTGTGGCATGCCAGTTTATTTTGGCATGAGAGAGTTTGCCATAGTGACATCCTTGAGATGCGATCATCCAAAAAAACCTCTCATCAAGGAAACACCCCGCAAAAAGTCCAAGGCAAGCAGGAAAACCAAACCACCACCATTAAATAAAGGAAAGGCATTGTCCAAGCAACCACCCAGAAACGCAAGAAAAAAATAGATGGGTTGTTCGACATTGAGGGACGTAGCTACAAAGCGGTGGATTTGATAAAATATCTCAAGGATAAAACCATACCAAAGCAATACAGGGAGCAATTATGCTTGGTTTGGTTTGCCCATTTCGTTATATTGGCAAGAGACGTCAACAAAGTCATATAAGATGATTTGTTGGCTCTTGTTGAGGATATTAAAAAATTCAATGATTATCCCTGGGGATATGACAACTACAATTTGATTTTCAAATATTTACTGACAAAGCTATCCCCAAAGACGATCACATTATACGTCTTTCCTTGGGCTTTCATGATAAATTTAATCACTATTTGCTTACTCAGCCATTAATTTATAATGAATAAATATTATGACTTTTTTTTCTTGCTTCCTGATTACATATTTTAGGCTTGGGCATTTGAAGCCATTCCTTCCCTCTGAAAGCAGGTCAAGGATTACCCAGATGAGGATTCTCATCCAAGGATCCTTAGGTGGTTGGCTGCAAAGAGAAACACAAGAATTAAGGAGGTTGATCTCTTTAACCCTTCGGATTATGCAGTTTGTCTTCTTTCAAGTAAAATAATTTGACTCAAGCAAAGATATTGAAACAGATGTGCCATCTATTATGGCATATGGGTTGTCTGTTGCAATAGATTACCCCTCTACTACAATTGGTACAATAGATGGGTAATCTATTGCGATAGACAATCCATATTTCGTAACAGATTACCCATCTATTGCTTTGGTTCTCTGAACCTGACTCAAGAGATTAACCGTTTATTGTAACTGGTATAACAGATGGGTTATCTGATGCAACATATTGCTAATCTATTGCAACAGATAGATCAGTTGTTGCGATAGATAGACCATCTATTGCATAAGATATCTATGTTAATATGTAACCCAACTGACTACAAATTATTATATGATTTAAATGTATCTGTCTTTTTTATAGGTTGTGCATCCATGGATCATGCCTATTGAGCAGAAGTTGGGAATGACTTCTTTTATTACGCTAGGTCTTGTTGATACAATAGCAAACCCAATGGTGGAGTTAATAAAGAAGAAATTGGATGAAATAACAACCATAAGAAGAGCAGTTAGACAAGGTTAGCCTAATGCTGAGGCTCTTCATGACCAACCTACTACAACAAATTCGGGTGCTTCTTCTGTATGTGTTACTGGTAGAGTTGTTGGTTTTGGTGGCAGCCATCCTGATTCTGATGCTTCTTCCAGTCGTGATTATGAGCATGTTAATGCTCAAGAAAAATTAAAAATATTTGAAATCACCTCTTACACAGGTCCCTCTCACCCTTACATCGGTTTTTCCTACCCTAACAGTGGTTCCTTTCAACCCTCATATTCTCATTGTAAATATAAAAAGTGCAAGGACAGACAGGATAAACTCTTTGAAAAATTAAAGGCTATCACTGAATTTGTCGAAAAATTAAAATTCAAGAGGGGTGTCATACTATCCAATAAGGTAAGGGAGCCATACACTCATACAGTGGCGGTTAGGAGGAAGAAAAGAGATATTAGCCAAATACTCTCCAATCTGAAACTAAAAAAAATTACAACTCCTCCATCTCCAAAAGTTTCTGAAGTTTAGGGGCTATTAAAGAAGGTGGACATATACGCGACACTTGGCGCCAAAGAGAAGACTGCTCTGGGAAAGACCTTGAATTCTAGGCAACATATACAAGATCACACTATGCATACCTTTTCCTCCCAAGACTTCAAGCATATGACAAATATACTTAAGTGGTATGTGGACAAGGTAAGTTTACTTTTCCTAACCTAGCCTTCTAATCTACTCCATGAAGAAAAAGCTACGCAACAGATGTGTCATCTGTTGCAATAGTTGGGTATTCTGTTGCAACTGGTGGTGGTTCTATTGTAACAGATTACCCATCTATTGCATAAGTTGTGTTAGTTGGGTAATCTATAAACAGATTTAGACAACCCGCTGCAATAGATGGACCATCCATTGCATCTTTCCACTATGTTTTTCTTCTTTACAATTACTAACCTATTTAAAAATTATATTCTTATATCATAGTATGTTGATGAAATTCTCTGCCTCATAAGGGGTAGACAATTAGTGTACCCGGATACTTATAATATTGTTGATAGGATAATGGACCTTAACTTCTACAACAATTTCAAGAATAGGTACAATGAGATCACTAGGCTAGCTAAAACTCTCGGTGGCTCGAGATTTGATTGGTTAGTTTCTACGTTCCAATGGGATGGAGATATGATTTATTATTCTAGAGAGAAGATGCCATAGCTACATGACAAGATCTGGACCAAGGCAAAGAGAATTCTTGCAGTCATAAACGTGGACGTCAAAAATTTTCTGGCTATTGAGATACTATTCAAGGAGGGAAATATTAAGGTTTATGACTGCAACTTACTTGTCTTCGACGATGGATATTTTTTTATCCACATGCAACCACTGTTGGAGTTGTTCTCCAACTTATTGAGGTAAAGTAAACTTATGGATCATTTTCCAGTGAAATTGTTGATGAAGAAAGCATAGAATTTTAAAGGTCGAAACAAGGACATGGACCTTCCAAAAAATAAAACCGGTGTCGCGTGCGGGTCGTACGTGCTTGCATATATTGAATATTTGCTGACCGGCATAGAAATGGCCAAGCCAACGACAGCTCTGTGCGATGAGGTTGTGGAAGGCATGCAAGAGGTCTGGGCTTATAGGGTACTAACTGGATGGTTGGAGCCTGTGTATAAAGAAGAAGAAGAAGAAGAAGAAGAAACACAAACACCATAACAATTTTTTATTTCAAGCCACTTCACTTTATATGTAGTGGAAATTTTTTATGTTTGATGAAAGTTGAATTTTTATAATGCAACAGATTGTCTATCTGTTGTAATAGATTCTCTATTTATTCAGACAAATTGATTATCTGTTGCAATAGGTTGGTTATCTGTTGCATTATGGATATGTTTCTAAGTCTATCTATCGCAAAAGATATAAAATCTGTTGCAACATATAGTCTATCTGTTGCAACTGATAGGTAATCTATTAGAACAAATCAAAATAGTAGGAAGACCTATTTGATAATTTTCAACAGATGACCTACATGTTGCAGCATATGTCTAAATCTATTTGATAATTTTCAACAGATATTTCGTCCTTTGCAACAGATAAATTATCCATAGCAATATATGCATTATCTGTTACGATATTTGAATCTAGTATTCCATTTCAATTAATAAGTTTAAATCTAAGGATTAAATTAAATTCATAGACAACATAAAAAAATTGAAGCCTTCAGAAATTACATAAAATAACTCAACAAATAAATGAAATGTAAAAAAATTATTATGCGTAAGAATGATCTACTCAACAAATAAATTAACAATTTAACCTCTGGTGCCAACAATTCCTAAGGAGGGGTTAGGTTATTACTTTGACAAACTCAAGCTATAAATATCTACTCAATATGGACAAGTTGTTCTTCATTCGGTGCTATGGAATTTGGCTTTGGTCGTCGTGGATCTTTAATGTCGCTTGCATACAATTTCTGAGCTTTCGCTTCTTTGTATTTCCATATAAGAGTAGTATATCTTTTACAGAGTAATCCAGCATCAAGTCCATCATTTGATACTTGTAATCCATCGCTCAAATACTCAGCGTAAGCAGCAACAAAAAGACCACAATTCTTCCGTTTTAAAAATTAAATAATTCATATCTTGTAATTCATGTAAGAGTTGTGAAATTTATAAAATGAAACTAAATCATGATACTTACAGGCTACCAATGGGTTGTTGAAAAATTCCTTCAACATATTCTACATCAAATGGATTACCCATTTCATCTCGGTATGCTTCAATCATCGACCAATCAGTACGAACTTTTTGGTCTAAAAAACTACTTATATCAAGGTAAGTAGGCAATATCTTGGCTAGCTTTTGTATCTCAGATGATGGCCCGAAATGTCTACTTCTCGAGATCAAGTCATAAACTCAGATGAGCCTCTCTTTTAGAACGACGACATCAAACAACCAATGGAATTTATCACCATAATTAATTGGGATGTACACTTCATCGACCAAATGTCAAGGTAAGCTAGCTGGAATGCTAAATTCTTTGATGATGTTGATCAAGCATTCCCCAATTTGAAAAACTTCTGGCTGCTGTAGACAATACCTATCATAGGCATTATTGATGTAAACTTTGTTCAAATAATTGTCTGTCGTGTATCTGTATTGTTCTTGTGTTTGCAACTTGGCCTTATTTTGAAGGTAGTAAAAAAATGACATCAATGTGCTGCACATATTATAAAATATTTTAGATTACATGCTGATAAAATTAATACACAGATATAATTAAATAAAGTATTAATTAATAGTTATATGTATGACATTTAAACCTTATCATTCCAGTAAGTTTGGGATTGTGACATCAAATAGAACCAATCCTTCATTCCAGAATGTGCAACAACAAAGTTGAACATACTAATACCGAGACCTGATTCATTTACTTTGTAGTATTCGTCATTTTGTTTTCTACATGATTTATTTGTGTTAATGTCATGTTTTTACAATAAGAATTTGTAAATCAATATCTTTAAAAATGATTTATGTACCTGCCGGCATGATGCTTTAACAGCCCATCGATAATCCATTCTGAATAGTCATTGATCAACTTTGTTAGTTTTTTTGGATCCTCGTTCGAGATATTGAACTCTTCAAATGGGTAATTCTTCCGTTCTCCCAAACTGACAGGCTTCACTTTTTCTTCTTCTTTGGAAACAATTAATGGATTATAACCCATAATATTATGCTTTTTGGCAGTGGCTTCTACTGTGACATCCACCTGAAAAGCCAAAATTGTCAATGCTAATCACAAATATACAATAGATTATCTATCTATTATAACAGATGGATCATCTGTTGGGACATATTTGAACAGGTAAAAAAGAGTTGTAGGATCATTTCCAACAGATGACCCATCTGTTGCAACATATGACTCATCCGTTGGTACAAACTAAAATAGTACGAAGACCTCTTTAATAGGCTGAAATAGAAAGACATATGTTGTAACAGATAATGCATCTGATGTAACCTGTTAGACAACTATTGCAATAGACAACGCATCTGATGCAACAGGTTAGACAACTGTTGCAACAGATGTATATATCTATTTGATAATTTTCAGCAGATGCATCATCTATTGAAATAGATACGTGTCTATTTTTTTATTGGAACAGATGATATACATTCACCTTCTTAGCTCATGCTTCTCACCCGTGGCCCTTGTACATTAATCAAAGGTGCAAGACAAAGACAGAGGAGTTGCAATTTTGCTTTTTTTTTATGCTTGATGATGCCTTGGAAACTTCTTTCTTTCTCCTCTTAGCCACCTTAATCTCTAGTGGAGTGTATGGATATGAAATCCTCTTTGATAGAATGACACCCCTTTTAGATATCAATTCCATTATAGAAGCAGTTAATGCATTAATAGTATTAATCAGTCCATTATGTTTTGCCTTGCAGTCTTGACATTTGCATGCAGAACTTTCGCTAGAAGGGGAAAAATATGTATAACCAATATGATCATAGTTATAATGATTTATTTTTTCAAAAACTGTAAGAGGAGCATCATTAGCCCCGACAGCAGCACCACTACCACTACCACCATCAACAACAACAAGCCCACCTTCTAAAATTATTTTTCTTGTGATGGTTGTTTTTCCAAACAATTCTTTTTTTATTCTGTCAGTGACCTTAGGGTACGATAAAGTTTGCACAAATCGTAAAGTAAGAAAAAATGGAATCTTCAACTCTCAATTGGTCAGAACAAGCAGAAGATACATAATCTAACATAAATTAGTACATATATTAGAATGATGATTAGGTCATCCAAAAATATCATTAATTAAAATAAAAACTTAATTAGAGTTATACTTACTGCATCCTTCAGGAGTTGAAGAGATCAAATTTTTTTACATTTTTATCTGTTTTGACTGGCAACCATCTCATGATTCTTAGACAGGAAACTTCTTCCTGGTACAAATAAGGAATGACTTCAAACGCCCAAGCCTATAAAATAATGGCAATAAATCAAAAGCATTGTTGAATAAAAAAATGAATCATATCATAATAAAAGAAATATTTACCATGAAAATCCATATAAGTTGACTTTCTTTGGCGTTAAAGGAGTCAACAAATATGTGACAATCATTTTGAATCTTTCATAACCCCAAGGATAGCTGTTAAATGCCTCAAGATCCTCGGAGAGATTTATTAAACCAAGTGGTATGTTGTTGTTAACGTCTCTCGCCCAAAGAATATTATGTACGAACCAAACCAAGCACAATGATGGATTGTGCTTCTTTGAAAGTCTTTTACCTTTCAACGCATCTATCAAATTTTTGTTTTTGAAGCTTGGACCAACAAGGGACATCAGGTCATCACGATCACTCGACTTGCCTTTGCCTTTTTTGAGTGTGTGGGGTGATTTTTTGGGTTAGAATAGGTATAACTTGAGAAGGAGAGGGAGGATAACAATTTATTTTAGTAACTATGGCAAACTCCTTCCAACCAAAACAAACAGGTATGCCACAGTAATTTATCCATACCTCATCCATCTTATCTTTGTTTTCATACATAAACCTACGCTTGAGAAGATCATATACCATTTTCATTTGAAAACGAGCATTGTTGTCCTCCGGCAAATTAAGATATTACCCAAAGTAGTTGTCCCTGAAATAAATATCCAAATTTTGTTTTTGAAGTATTTTCTGAGACATCGAAAGATTTTCCCATGGCTGACTTAACCACAAAATCACCCGTTAAATATGTGGCACCATTGCACTATATTCTCACAGGATAACTATCAATGCTGAAGGTTTTGACCAACTCTTCGATAAAAGGGATATTACCATTTGGATCATATCTTTTGAAATATTTCTCCTCCCCACGTTTATCATCTTCTGCTCCTGATTAAGATAACACTTGTAAAGCAAGCTTATAGATTGGTGGATGTAGCCTAGTTGCTTCACTTGTTCCTCTACTTGGACTTGATTCAGTTTCTTTTTTTTTTGGGAGCCATATTATCTAAAATTAACAGGAACATAAAATAAATTACAATTGATTAATGCATCATTAAAAAGGGATAATAGTAAATCTAACATGCATAACAGTAAAATACTGTTCTAACAGATCACACATCTGTTGCACCTGGTAGGTTATCTGTTACAACAAATAACTAACCTGTTGCAATGGATGAGTAATCTATTGCAACAATAAAAACAGACCACTCATCTGTTGAGATAGATGACTGGTCTGTACAACAGATCACACATCTTTGCAACATATGCGTGATATGTTGGAACAGTTATCAACGATCAATATTGTTTAGATTTCTTCCAATAGAAGGGTCGTCTATCGCGACAGATGAATGATCAGTTGGAAAAATTAAGTCTTGGACATGTCATGTTGGAATAGTTGATAGAATTTTATCCAACAGAAGGTTCATCTGTTGCATCAGATGATTAATCTGTTGCATTAGATTTTTAATTCGATGGTTCCTCTGTTGCATCAGATGGTTAATCTATAGCATCAGATGGTTAATCTGTTGCATCAAATTTTTTATCTGATGGTTCCTCTGTTGCATCATACGGTAAATTTGTTGCATTAAATGGTTAATCTGTTGCCTTAAATGGTTAATCTGTTGCATTAGATTATAAATCTGTTGCATGAGATGGATAATTTGTTGCAACAGATGGTTAATTTATTTCATCAGAAGGTTAACCTGTTGTAGAAAAAAATAATAGCATGATTTTGTTCAATAGAACAACAAAAATATCATCATTTTTACCAAGAACAAGAACAAATTAACCCAGCAACGGGCGCGACACCAAAAACACCATCATCATTATTTTATTTGTACAAACACAAACAACAAAAGTCAAACTTCAAAAAAATGCAACAAATAACAAAAAATCATATTTCACTCCGAAAAGAGAAGAGAAGAAATACCAGAAATTAGAATGTTATTCAGATCGCATTTCAAATTAAAGCAACAAATATTGAAATTGTTCACCAATACTAGAAGAAAAGTTGGTTCAAGTTCCTCTTTTTCTTCAAAACTAAAAAGGCCATAATTGTTTACCTATGAAAGAAGAAAAGAGCCGATAAAGAACTCGAAGTTGTTGTGACCAGAGAGTAAGGATGAAACATCGATTGATGGTTGAAAGTCTAAACTAAACTCAAAGTTGTTGTCACCGAAGGTTGAAGTCGTCGGGGATTGAAAGGAGAAATTTGCAGAACAGTTGGTTGGGAGAAACCTTCTCTCTCGAGAGAGAAGAGACGGTTGATTTGGAGAAGAGAAGGGTGTGGGTTGATTTATTCTTTTGAAAAGATTAGAAAGTTTTGAAAATATTAATCAAGTCCACAATTAACTTAATTAAGTTTCTTAATTATGTTTGACCCTTTAAGTTGGTCAATGTCACCAATACTTCAATCAAGACTTAAATGATACCTTTCCTTCAATTTTCTCCTCTCTCCCTCACACGGTTTTCTCTCAAGCGAGTCTTGTATTCTAATCTTCCCATACAATTAGTAAGAACTAGATTATGGTATGCACCCTACACGTTTATCTCACTTCAATGAGTTTAATTTTTAAATTGTTTCGATATTAAAAAAGAAATATGTTTTGATTAATAAATTAAATAAATTGAAGATTTTATTAAATACAAAAAATACTTAAATAGAAAATTAATATATTCATACAAAATAATATAAAAGCTTTAAAATCACTTACTAAAATAAGAAAAGCTACCAAGGCATAGAACGAGCAAAAAAAAAGAAGTTTATAAACTTTCTTAATATGACATATGAAGCAATTCATATATGTCGTTAAACAATGATAGAGGATAATGAATTAATATTCTTACTCTTTTAAGATAAAATAATATGCTACCATAATCAATCAAAAATAGTGCGCGCCATAGCTGATTTCCAGTAAACTAAAAACTTGAATAAATATGTAAGACTTAGTTTAAGTAAAAAACAAAATAAACTAATAAATTTATAAACAATTAATTGGTTATAGTATCGTAACAGATAGTAATAAAATCCCATCCTAACAATTATATAACAATCACGAACCTTTTCCATTGGAGAAATCAATCATTGATTTTCTTCGTATTTTTTCTTTTAGAAAAAATCAGGTGTACTTTTGGGTGACTAATTTCATAAATCCAATTTGTTTCAAATGCTTTGGTTTTTTTCCATAATTTTAATTTAATAATAATTCTAAAAAAAATAGTAAAATGACAATTTTGTCCATTGCAGAGTTGTTTAACAAAGGGTAAAAAATTCAAACGATATTTCTAAGGCCCTTCACACTTATATATATATATATATAGTAACGCCCCGAGTCTGTACCCCGGACACTACACGGTGCTAGCGGCCCTGAAGGAACACCAGCTAACCCATGACTAGTACCTGCTGTGAGCACTGAATAATAAAAACACTGCAATGATAATATATCTGAAATAAATGCGGAAGATAGGCTAAAATTCGCCATAAGGTTCATAATTGAAACAAATACTGAATACTGAAAAATTGAATATTGAAACATCTGTCTGAAATACTCTAGTCTGAAAGCCTCTAACTGTCTGAACATGGAGTTGATAGGACAAGCCCCCAACTAACTCCGTCTACTGAACCATTGACAAACTGAAATAATAACTTTGTCATCGAACTATGAGGACTCACCCTTAAGTCTGCTGCTGATAGGCTGGGTTGCTAAGTGCGATCAGGAGCCCGTGCATTTGAACCTATGATATAAAACATCATAGAGCAAAAGAAAAGTATGCGTCAGTACTTTGAATGTACTGGTATGATAAGTGAGGTAGGCTGATATGTATGGGTTCATATGCATGAACAATAACTGACTTAGTAAAATGAATATAACTGAATGAGAGTACATGCATCAATACATAAACTGTAATTGAGGTCATGGTAACACTGAATACTAAGTTCTGACTATTGATTAACTGATATCTGAGTTTACTAATACTATATTACTGATAACTGAATGACTGTTTCTAACAGTCCTAATTTTGAAGAGATGGTCTGAGTTCTACACTGAGCTAGACTACTGTATCTGACAGTCCTGAATCTGTATAACTGAACTGAGTTCTGTACTGAGACTGAAACTAAAACTGAAACTGTAGGAGGTAGTCATATAACCAACATGCCCCAATCTAAGCTAATCGGGGTCCAACCAATAACCCCAGTTGGAAGAGTGTCAGTACCGTTCCACGGGTACTAACACTAGTTATGTGGATCCATTATACTGATGTATTGTATTATCACGCAGGACTAAAAGTGTCAAGCCTGAACTGATGGGTGACCCCTGCAAGAAAGTCAAGCCTAAATTGACGGGTGACTTCTCATATCCTATGCTGGCTACATAGTTCTGGAGTATAGGGACTGCTGCTAACAACTCTTCCTATCTTACGGGGAAGCCGTCATCCCTGCACTCTCTTGGTGCTAAATCCTACTCCCAACTAAATAGACATTGAACTGATTTCTAGACTGTGCTAGGCTTGACTAAACTATTACTGATCGTGCTGTCTAACTGAACTGAGTTCACTGGGTTCCGTTGACTGACGGAATACTGTCGAGTTCTGTTAACTAACTGGGTTTACTTGAGGTCTGAACTGAATACTGAACTAAATCTGGGACTGAGTACTACTATTCATGACACTACTAAGATTGTTCTATAACTACTGTAGCTTTAGGTAAACAACTAGATTTGTAGGGTATAGAATACCCCCAGGACTCGATAGCATGAAAATTAAAACACCGCATGACTTTAATAGGATAAAATCACTTGCTTACCAATAATGCATTCATTTGGATTTTTTTCATACACTTGATATACGTGGCTTGTGCCTGAATGAAATCACATAATGCTTGCATTAGTCAATTCACATAAGCATTTTGACAAACACTTTGGGGAGCATGGGCATTCCACATATCAATAAGCATATAATAATATTATGGATACTACATTCAAATTGCAATACAAGAGTTCAATATGAAGTTCACATAATTCAATCCACAACTAACAAATTTTCATGAAACTCATGATAAATCATGGAATTGAGAACCCGTTTGACATCATAATCAAGATTACATTCAAATCAAATCTATAAAATCAATCAACTTATATTCTAAAAGAGTTTCTTGAACTCCAAGGGTGGAAGGAAACCCTTGGATGAACACTTCACATTCCTTGGTTCTTAAATTAATGAAGGTTGATGGTGAGTTCTTGAATCTTGAATTTGAAATTAGATCTCCTTAGGTTTTTGTTCTTGAGTAATTTGAGAGAGAATGAGCGTAATTTTCTTATTGAAGGTTGAATTTCGTATTTTTGAGGCTGAATAGATGTGAGAAAATGACCCAAATACCCGTAAGGATGTGGAGTTTTAATGACTGAAAACTGGACCAGTGACGCACAACCCAACGCGCTGCATCAATGGGGTCGACGCTATGGCCGATGCGCCGCATCGAGTCCGCATTGATTCACTGGAAATTGGCACTGGGAGCTGGGAAAAATATTTATCAATGTGATAGGCGACGCAGAGCATCGAGATCGCATTGATCCACTGGTTGGGACTTCCAAACGTGTTGTGAACGATGTTCAAAAAATACAAAACTTGTCCAAGAACACCTACAGACATGTCAGATCATGATTCAACCTAAAAATTGACACTTTAAGGTCATAAGGGTCATGAAATAAGATCGCCAACTTATGAGGCTAAACTAATTCTAAGTGTAAACACTTAGCTAAAATTTTCTAAGTATGGGACCCCTTATCAAGCTCTAAGGGCTGAGGTAAGCTTAGAATTTTATGGGGTCTTACAATATCTCCCCCTTGGGAATATTCGTCCTCGAATGAGATTGTCTATACTAAGAGTACTGATAGACTGAACTTGCTTACTGAGCATTCATAACTGAAGCATGATTTCATGACTAAACTACTGACAGACTGAATTTTCATACTAAACATGCATGACTGAAACATGACTGAATTTTAAATACATGAAACATAACTAAGCTATTTCATGAGGGTATGCATGATATGAGAATGCTATGCAACTGAACTGATATCTAACTCATAAAGGAAAGCTGAGTATGGAACTGAGTAAATTCAAGAAAAACTATTACCTTGAGCTGAGTCTGAGTTTGCGGAGAAAGCGTGAGGATACTTGGTCTGTATATCTGCTTCTACTTCCCAAGTATCTCCCTCAACGGACTGGTACCGTCATAGAACCTTGAGTAGAGGAACTTCTTTGTTCCTCAGTCTGTGAATCCGATGATCGAGGACTTCAACTGGGATCTCTTCATAAGATAGGCTGTTCTAAACATCTATACCCTCGATAGGGACTACCACTGTTGGGTCACCTATGCACTTCTTAAGAAAGGAGATGTGAAACATTGTATGTACTGAAGCTAAATCTGATGGAAACTCAAGATCGAAAGCTACCTTTCTGAAACGACTAAGAATTCAGTAAGGATCGACATATCGGGGACTGAGTTTTCTTTTCTTGCCAAACCTTTTCACCCCTTTCATAGGAGAGATTTTCAAATACACATAGTCACCAACCTTAAACTCGAAATATTTTCTTCGCACATCTGTATACGATTTCTTTTGGCTTTGAGCTGTCTGAAACCTTTCTCTGATCAACTGAACTTTTTCTAAGGTATCAAATACCAAGTAAGGCCCCACCATTGCAGCCTTAGCCACTTCAAACCAACCAATGGGAGATCTATATCTCCTCCCATATAGTGCCTCAAACGGGGCCCTCTGAATGCTGGAATGGTAACGGTTATTATATGCAAACTCAATCAAGGGCAAGTGGTCATCCTAACTACCCTTAAAGTCAATGTCACACGCTCTTAGCATATCTTCTAAAATCTGAATGATCCTTTCTGCTTGACCATCCTTCTGAGGGTGGAAGGTTGTACTGAGGTGAACTTGGGTATCAAGACCCTTTTGGAAGGCTTTTCAGAAATGAGAGGTGAACTACGTACCTCTATCTGAAATGATGGATAACGAAACTCCATGCAATCTAACCAACTCCCTAACATAGATATTGGCATAATCCTCAGCTGAATAAGAGGTATGGACTGGTAATAAATAAGTTGACTTGGTCATCCTGTCTACGATAACCCAAATTGAATCATGCTAACGACGAGTATAAGGCAAACCCATCACAAAATCCATATTCACCTCCTCCCACTTCCAAGTGGGAATACTAAACTCCTGCATAGACCCACTAGGCTTCTGGTGCTCAATCTTAACCTGCTGACACGTCGAGCACTTGGCTATAAACTGTACAATGTCTCTCTTCATCCCACTCCACCAATAGACCTCCCGCAAGTCATTCTACATCTTGGTGGACCCTGGATGAATTGAATAGCGTACACCATGAGCTTCTACGAGAATCCTTTGCCTCAATTTATCTACACCTGGCACATATAGCTGACCCTAGCAACGTAATACACCATCTCTCCCTTGGGAGAAAACCTCTACCTTCTGATCTCTAACTGGCTTTTTCAACTTAAATAGACTGGGTCTTTGTTCTTCTTTTCCTTCGCTTCGGAAACCAGAGATGATTCTTAGCTACTTTGCTCCCATACACTACCTTCTGCTGAATCGACTAGGCGAACACCTAGTCGGGCAAGATGATGAACTTCCTGAACTAACTTCTTCTTATCATCTTCTACGTGGGCAACACTACCCATAGATATTCTACTGAGAGCATCAGCCACTATATTGGCCTTGCCTGGATGATACAGAACACTCATGTCATAGTCTTTTAACAACTCTAACCACCTACTCTGACGCAAGTTCAGCTCTTTCTGAGAGAACACATACTGCAGGCTCTTATGGTCAGTGAACACGTTAACGTATACCCCATACAAATAGTGTCTCTAAATCTTTAAGGCAAACACTAAAGCTGCTAACTCAAGATCATGAGTGGGGTAATTTTTATCATGGGGCTTAAGCTGTCTAGAGGCATAGGCTATGACCTTACCTCTATGCATCAAAACACACCCTAAACCAACTCTAGAAGCATCATAATATACCACAAACCTGTCTAAACCATCTGGTAGAGTCAAAACTGGGGCTGAGGCGAATCGAGTCTTCAACTCCTGAAAACTCTTCTCACAAGAATCTAACCACTGGAATTTAACTTTCATCTGAGTCAATCTAGACATATATAGGGGAGCAATAGATCAAAATACCTCAATAAACCGTCGGTAATATCTGTCCAAACCCAAGAAGCTTCTAATATTTGATGGAGAGATAGGTCTGGGCCAGTTTCTCACTACTTCGATCTTTTGGGGATCAACTTTAATGCCATTACCGGAAATGAGATGACCAAGGATAGCTACTGACCTTAGCCAAAACTCGCACTTACTGAATTTGGTGAACAACTGATGGGCTCTGAGGTTCTGTAACACTATTCTGAGATGGTCTGCATGATCATGTTCACTGTAGGAGTAGTCAAGAATGTCATCAATGAAGACTATAACGAACATGTCCAAGTACTGCTTGAACACACGGTTCATCAAGTCCATGAAAGCTATTTGAGAATTGGTAAGACCAAATGACATGACTAAGAATTTGAAGTGACCATACCGAGTTCTGAAAGTTGTTTTCAAAATGTCACATTCTCTAACTCTGAGATGGTAATAAACTGATCTGAGTTCTATCTTAGAAAAGTAACTGGCACCTTGAAGTTGGTCAAAAAAGTCATCGATTCTGGGAAGTGTATACTTGTTCTTGATCGTGACTTTATTTAGATGATGGTAGTCAATGCACATTCTGAGAGAACCGTCTTTATTGTGTACGAATAGAACTGGTGCATCCCACGAGGATACACTAGGTCTGATAAATCCCTTATCTAGGATATCCTTTAACTGTTTCTTTAACTCCTTGTGTTCTGCTAGAGCCATTCTATACGGCGGGATAGATATGGGTTGAGTATCTGGAAGAAGGTCGATTCCAAAGTCAATTTACCTTTCGGGAGAAACTCTGGGAAGATCTTCGGGAAACACATCTAGAAATTCACATGCTAATGATACTGATTCAAGATTAGAGGTATCCAAACTAGAGTCTTGAACTTGAATAAGATGATAGACACATCCCTTAGATATCATTCTTCTCGCCCTAAGGTAAGAAATAAGCTGACCCCTAAGTACTGAAGTACTACCCCTCCACTCTAGGATAGGTTCATTCAAAAATTAAAATTGGACAATTCTATTTCTGCAGTCAACAGAGGCATAGCACGAATGAAGCTAGTCCATGCCGAGAATAACATCAAAATCTGTCATCTCTAATTCTACTAAGTCTGCTGAAGTGACTTTCTGAGATACCATGACCGGATAGTTCTTGTATACCCGCTGGGATATGATAGATTTACCCACTGGGGTAGAGACTAAAAAAGGTTCTGCTAGGATTTTGGGACTGACTCCAAAGCCAACAGCTATATAAGGAGTCACAAAGGACAAAGAAGCTCCTGGATCTAGTAAAGCATAAATATGTAAATGATAAAATTATAACGTACCAGTGACCATATTAGGAGAACTTTCTTGATCTTGTTATGACTGAAGCGCATAGAGTTTGTTTGGGCGTTGCCTAAAAGTGGCACTGGAAGCGGCACCCTGCTGAGTTGGATGACCGACTGGAACTGATAACTGATGAGATTGGCCCTATTGGCGCAACTCTCTACCTTTATGAGAAACTACCCGACACTTCTGAATTCGATGAAGTAGCTTTCCACACATAAAGTACACATCACTTCCAGCTCTACACTCACTCTGATGGTGTCTGCCATATTTTTAACATAGAGAATTTGTACGGGCACTGTTAACACTTCCTTGGGACTTAGATCCTGGTGCCCTATCCCTATTATCATTTATGAATTTAGGTACTGGGGCGATGGATGAAGAGGGTACTGGGGCTGAAGACCTCTGATGAAACTGAGAACGGTTACCACCTTCTGACCTAGGCTAAGCAAAGTTAAAGCTACCTGTTCTAGCTCTCTTATTCTCCCTTTCCTTCTTTTTATTCTTAACCTCTTCTATTTGATGAGCATGGACCATGAGCCTAGATATGTCCATCTCTTTAATCAGCATTGTGGTCCTACACTCCTTGACCACACTATTAGACACACTCGAAATAAAGTTACCCATCTTAGATCTACTATCTGCTATCACATGAGGGGCATATATGGCTAATTGAGTAAACTTGAGAGAATACTCTTGTACTACTATGTTGCCCTGCTTCAGATTTATAAACTCCAAAACCTTAGCTTCTCTCAACTCAAGTGGGAAGAACCTATTAAGGAAAGAAGTGACAAACTCCTCCCATTCTATGGGCCATACATCAGCGGCCCTCTCTGTCTTTTACTACTTAAACCACGAGTGAGCTACATCCTGCAATTGATATGCAGCCAACTCAGCACTCTCACTGGCCATCACCCCCATAATATCTATAACTTTTTATACCTGATCAAGGAATTCATGTGGGTCCTCATCTGACTTAGACCCAGTAAATAATGGAGGGTTTATTTAGGTAAAGTCTCAAATTCTAGCTGCAACAGTATTGGCCACTGGGTTGGACGGAACGGTAGCTGAGTGTTCATTTTGGGCTGCTACTGAATTGGCTAGAGTGGTAAATGCATCCCTGAATTCTGCATGGGAGACATGCTCGTCTAGAGGATCTTCCTGAATGGGATGAGCGGAGGGCTAATTTTCTTTTCTTCTTCCATTCTTCTTGAGAGGCATGTTCTGTAAACGGTAGGAAGAAAAGGATTACACTTAGAGTTTAATTTGAGCTTATGCTCACTTGTACGACATGAGTACTGAAAGAAGGGAAACTTTTCCTAAAAATCTCTCGTAGCCTCCTGCCCATAAGTGTGGCGCGCTGCACACCCATGCACAAGACTCTACTTGATGCGGCTTTCAGATTTCCTAGGACTCTGTTGAACGTTAGGCTCTGATACAAAGTTTGTAACGCCTCAATTCTGTACCTCAGACGCTACACGATGCTAGCGACTCTGAAGGACCACCAGCTAACCCATGACTGGTACCTTCTATGAGAATTGAATAATAACAACACTACAATAATAATATACCTGAAATAAATGCGGAAGATAGGCTAAAATTCACCATAAGGTTCCTAATTGAGACAAATACTGAATACTAAAAAATTGAATACTGAAACATCTGTTTGGAATACTCTAGTCTGAAAGCCTCTAACTGTCTGAACATGGAGTTGATGGGACAAGCCATCAACTAACTCCATCTACTGAACTACTAACAAATTGAAATAATAACTTTGTTCTCAAACTATGAGGACTCACCCTTAAGTCTGCTGCTGATAGGCTGGGCTGCTAAGTGCGATTATGAACCCGTGCGTCTGAACCTATGATGTAAGACATCATAGCGCAAAAGAAAAGTATGCGTCAGTACTTTGAATGTACTTGTATGCTAAGTGAGGTAGGCTAATATGCATGGGTTCATATGTATGAACAATAACTAACTTAGTAACATGAACATAACTGAATAAGAGTACTTGCATGAATACATAAACTATAACTGAGGTTATAGTAACACTGAATACTGAGTTCTGACTACTGATTAACTGATATCTAAGTTTACTGATACTGTATTACTGATAATTGAATGACTGTTTCTAACAGTCCTAATTCTGAAGAACTGATCTGAGTTCTACACTGAGCTGGACGACTGTATCTGACAGTCCTGAATCTGTAGAAATGAACTGAGTTCTGTACTGAGACTAAAACTGAAACTAAAACTGTGGGAGGTAGTCATCTAACCGACATGCCCCAATCTGAGCTAATCAGGGCCCAACCTGTAACCCCAGTTGGAAGGGTGTCAGTACCGTGCCACGGGTACTAATACTGGTTGTGTGGATCCACTATACTGATGAACTGTATTATCTTGCAGGACTAAGGGTGTCAAGCCTGAACTAATGGATGACCCCTGCGAGAAAGTCAAGCCTAAACTAACGGGTGACTTCTCATATCCTACGCTGGCTACGTAGTTTTGGAGTACAGAAACTGCTGCTAATGATTCTTCCTATCTGACGGGGAAGTCGTCATCCCTGTACTCGCTCGGTGTTGAATCCTACTCCCAACTGAATAGATGTTGAACTGATTTCTAGACTGTGCTAGGCTTGACTAAACTGTTACTGATCGTGCTGGGTTTCGTTGACTGACGGAATACTACTAAGTTCTATTAACTAACTGGGTTTACTTGAGGTCTGAACTGAATACTGAACTGAATCTGGGACTGATTATTGATACTACTGTTCGTGACACTACTGAGATTGCCCCCAAGACTCGATAGCATGAAAAGTAAAACACCGCATGACTTTAATAGCATAAAAGCACTTGCTTACCAATAATGCATTCATTTGGATATTTTTGTCAAACACTTGATATACGTGGCTTGTGCATGAATGAAATCACATAATGCTTGCATTAGTCAATTCACATAAGCATTTTGACAAACACTTTGGGGAGCATGGGCATTCCACATATTAATAAGCATATAATACTATCATGGATACTACATTGAACTTGCAATACAAGAGTTCAACATGAAGTTAACATAATTCAATCCACAACTAACAAATTTTCATGAAACTCGTGATAAATCATGGAATTGAGAACCCGTTTGACATCATAATCAAGATTACATTCAAATCCATCCTGAAATCTATGAAATCAATTAACTTATGGTTTAAAAGAGTTTCTTGAACTCCAAGGGTGGAAGGAAACCCTTGGATGAACACTTCACATACCTTGGTGCTTGAATTAATGAAGGTTGATGGTGAGTTCTTGAATCTTGAATTTGAAATTAGATCTCCTTGCGTTTTTGTTCTTGAGTAATTTGAGAGAGAATGAGTGTAATTTGCTCATTGAGGGATGAATTTCGTGTTTTGGGGGTTGAATAGACGTGGGAAAATAACCCAAATACCCTTAAGGACGCGGAGTTTTAATGACTGAAAACTGGCCCAGTGACGCGTTGCCCGATGTGCCGCGTCGATGGGGTTGATGCTATGAACGACGCGACGTGTCGAATCCGCATCGGTTCACTAGAAATTGGCACTGGAAGCTGGAAAAAATATTTATCAACGCGATATGCGACACGGCGCGTCGAGATTGCATTGATCCACTGGTTGGGACTTTCAAACGTGTTGCAAACGATGTTCGAAAAATCCAAAACTTGTCCGAGAACACCTACTGACATGCCTGGTCATGATTCAAGCTAAAAATCAACACTTTAAGGTCATAAGTGTCGTGAAACGAGATCGTCAACTTATGAGGCTAAACTAATTCTAAGTGTAAACACTTAGATGAAATTTTCTAAGTCTGGGACCCCTTATCAAGCTCTAAAGGCTGAGTTAAGCTTAGAATTTTGCGGGATCTTACACTCTCTCTCTCTCTCTCACACACACACACACACACATATATATATATATAGAGAGAGAGAGAGAATATAGTGTGTTACACGAATATCTATTGTTATGTTTAAATTTAAGATAACAATTATATGTAGTATAATAAACTTTTTCAATTATGTGTAGAACAAACGACAATAAATAATGTAATAGGAAATAAGAAAACATGAATGAATACAAGAAGATGATTTGAATCAATGAATGCAAGAAGATGACTTGAATCAAAACTAAAATAAAAAGAAAAATTAGAAGTAGAAGAAATTGACTCACAATTGATAATTTGATACGCGGTAATTATAGGTAAAGTTTAACAGTATCTCTAAGATCTCAATAAACATGAATGATAAGATATAAGAACAAAATGAATTCTAATAATAATTAAATTTTCATTTAGACTAAATATGAATTCTTATGGATTATTGCATATAGATTTTATAAATATAATAGATGTAGTTGAGTAGTTCTAACCTAAATCGGTACTTATTTACCTATGTATGTAATTCTCATAAGTTGACTAAGAATCCTAATTAATTAAAATTATTGATATTACATTTTTCATATTTGGAAAATATAAGAAGTTTTAATATTTATGACTTTAGAATTAACTAAAATTGAATTTACTAAATCTTTCCTTGCAATTACTTGAGTTATGTTAAAATTCTAAAATTTCATAAACGATGTAAATTTTACATTAGATTAATTATTTTATGGGTGTGGGATGTTAGAATCCTCTTCAATTCTTCCTTTAATATTTTATATCAAAAAAAAATTAAAGTACTTAAATTTTACCTTATACCGAAATTTGAGTATATAAAAATTCCTTCACAGTTAGGTTTCTTTAGTTTAAAATTAAATCCTAATTAACATGGAATTTGTGTTGCATTTTTAATAATCAAAAGTTCAAATTTACGTGTTTTCACTTGTTAAAGGATAATTTTTTACATTTTTTATTACCATATATTTTAAGACTCCCTTTTCATGTACACAAGAAAAAGAAAACCTATTAATAAAAATCATGTTATAAATGTATTTACATTATAGTGAATGTCTATGAAGAATATAGATTAGATGATCTAATAAGATCTATCAAGATCTTCTTATCTAATAAGATCTATCAAGATCTAGTTGATATCTATCAGGATTTGAAGTATCTATCTTTTAGTCAGAAAATAGGAGTATTTTCCCCTATAAATAGAGAGGTTTTGTTCATTGTATCCTCATTCTGATGATCTCTCAATCATCAAGAGAAATAAAAAAGTCTCCCTCTTCTCTCTCTATTTATTCTTCTTGTTCTTGCTTTTATATTTCATAACACGTTATCAGCACGAGACTATGCCAAACAAGGTGAGATTATAAATCTAAAGGATTTCAAGATTAGTAATTCCTTACGTTATTTATCTTTTGCTACTAATGATATAATAATTGTTGGATTTAAGGAAAAATAATTGGTTTGGAACCACTTATGCTTTAAATTTTTTCATGAAGAATAATATTATTAAAAGATATGACGATGAATTTAAATCTCATCTCATTAAGAGGGTAAGACATTGGGTTAAAAGTTCCAATGCACCATGATAATACGATGTTAGGTTCAAGTCCCATCGATTTATGCCTAAGACTCCTTTATACGGATAAGATGTTGATTTTGAATCTCAAATGCACCATATTGATGATATTATGATGGCTAATACAAAATAATGGGTGTTTGGTGAAAAGTCACGAAACATATCCTATTGAATATGCTTCATTCCATGAAGTGAATGTGGTAGCAATATATGATAGGTCTAAAAAATAACAATTCGCTCCATTCTTAAAGTGAATGTGGTAGCAATATATGATATACTTTGAAAGACATGTATGCCTCGATGTGCTCTTAAAGTAGCAAGATCATGAAAGAGGTTATAATCTATCAGAATTTGATAGGCTTAAGGCACAATTATATTCCATTCCTAGGAAATAAGAAGCTTATTAATGCGAACGCGCACTTGATTGTGATGGTATCACAACTCACCTTCGAAAGAGGCTGAATAATTGAGAAGAGTTATTATAAAATCTACTTCTAAAGTAGTAAATCTGAAATTTACTCATGTCATTGTAAATCTGAAATTTACTAACGCAAAAGCACATGTCATATAAACTTGGAGTTTACTAGAATAAAAGTTCATAAATTGACATGAACGATTGCGACATCCCAAAGATGTGCATACTGAATATTGAACATATATTGAAGAATTAAAAAATTCTTCATTACTTTTAATGTTGTTTGTTCTCATAATAAGTTGGTTAGACCAACTAATATTGGGATTGGATCCCTCAAAATTTGAAAAGTATAAAATGTGAATAAGGGCCCGTTCACCTATCATGTGATGTCTTGAAAGGATACATCAATAAGATGATCACATCTACATTCATTGTCAACCTAAAGTTTGACATTCATAAAGTTGCTTGCTCAATAAAATTGAGTTAAGAGCATAACTTTCAGATTGTGTAATCAAGACAATTCATCTTAATGATGATGGCTTGACATTGAATGTCTTCGATAAATAGCTAAATCATTACTAAGAAGAACAAAGCTTCATGTGTCGGTCTGAAATATGATATGTATACAATAGCACTTGTATGCATTAGACTAATAAATTATGATTCTTTCTTCCCTCTCAATTGGTTCAAGGTCAGGAACCAACTATTCCATCTAACAGTTTTGATGTGCGGTATACGATTAATGAATATATCATGATCCATAAAGATTGATTTCTCAAAGAAGATGGAGGATGTATATTAGTTTTCCTAACATAAGGGGGAGATTATAAGCAACTATGAAATATGTTAGGAATTATCATCAGATCCTAATTCAAAAGATAATTCAAGTCAAATGTCGAAAGTATCTCATATTAAGCTACAAGTGCTACTATTTTGTGTCCCAAAAAGACAAAGTCTACGCATACATAAAGCGTGATAGATCAATCGGTTTCAAATAAAATAATCCTTGAAACGAATGAAGAGCAAATAATAGTAATAAAAAGACAATGTGTTCTTGAAGAGCCTATGGCATTACACTTCATGAAACCTTATGAGACGTTCAGGTACCTGAAAATAATAAAGTGATGAGATATCAAAATGTTATGTCACATTGTGAATCGATACGAAATGATGTATCATCAATATCATTGATACAATATTAGCGCAATATTGTAAAAGATACGAGGATCTAAATTCTACGTTTATTTAAGCATGCTGACGTATAAACATTTATCAAGTAACATGAAAGAATGCATTTTGGTAAGCATAAAACCTATTTGATTTTCAATCCAGACACTAGAAGATGTCACACACGAAATGTTGGATATGGTTACTTGACAAAAATTTATATGAAAATTTCAAAAGGATTTAAATTGCCTGAAGCATATAAAGTTTCTGGAAAACTTTCTTATTATCCATATAAGGGATAGATTGATGGTTTGAATATTATTGGAACTCTTACAGAGTTTTCAAAAGCAATAAATTATTTGCTAAAATGAGAAACATACCGAATTGGATTAGTCTTGAGGTACCATATCTTAGTCCAATTGGTGCACTTATGTATCTTGAAAATACTACAAGGTCTAATATAGCCTTTCCAGTCAATTTTTTAGCAAGGTATAGTTATGCTCCTACAAGGAGACATCGGAATGAGATCAAACACATATTACGGTACCTAAAAGGGACTATCGATATAGGCTCATTTTTGTAATCCTGATCTGTTGATTATGTTGATGCTGGGGATTTATTTAACCTACATAAATCTCGGTCTTAAACATGCAATGTGTTCACATGTAGGGATACTGCCATATCTTGGAGATATACAAAGCAGGCTATAGTAGTTACCTCATCGAATCATGTTGAGATAATAACTATTCATGAAGCAAGATGAGAATGTGTATGGTTAAGGTCCATGATACATCTCATTTGAGAAAAATATGGTTTGAAATATGAAAATATACCCACAAATTTATACAGAGATAATGCAGCATGCATAGCATATTTTGATGAAGGATTCATAAAAGGAGATAGAAGGAAGCACACTTCATCAAAGATTTTCTACATACATGAGCTACAAAAGAATGGTGATATTAACGTGCAAAAGATTCGTTCAAGTGACAATGTGGCTGATTTATTCATCAAGTCTTTTTTCAATTGCAACTTTCAAGAAAATGGTGCACAAGATGGGGATGCAAGGGTTCAAGGATGATCTCATTAGGGGAAGTTAATATGCGTTGTACTCTTTTTTCCTTACGAGGTTTTGTCTCAATGGGTTTTTCTTGTAAGGTTTTTAATGAGGCGGCCTATATGCATATTGTTAGAGATGTGTACTCTTTTTCCTTCACTAGATTTTTTTCCCACTGATTTTTTTCTAGTAAAGTTTTAACGAGGCACATTGTCTATCAGTTAGATGTTCAAGGGGGAGTGTTATAAATGTATTTACATTATAGTGAATGAATATCAAGAATATAGATAAGATCTATCAAGATCTAGTTGATATCTATCAGGATTTGAAGTATCTATCCTTTAGTTAGAAACTAGGAGTATTTTCCCCTATAAATAGAGGGATTTTGTTCATTGTATCCTCATTTTGATGATCTCTCAACCATCAATGGAAATAAAGAAGTCTCCCTCTTCTCTCTCTATTTATTCTTCTTGTTCTTGCTTTTATATTTCATAACAAATAATATATTTTAGGATTATTTAAAATTTTTTAATAATTAATTAATAATTGAATGAAATAACTGAAAAAATAATTTTGTCTATTACAAAGTCTTTTAATGAAGGGCAAAAATTTCAAACAATATTTCTAAGGCCCTTCACACTTTTAATATAGTACTAGTTTAACTGCACGTGCCTCTAGGTAACCATTGATTATTTAAAATTAGACAAGTTTGTCTATTGTAAAAGTTTTAAATGAAGTGCAAAAAATTTAAATCACTTCTTGAAGATCCTTCACACTTTAATATAATAATGTAAACATAACGTACTGTGTATTTTATTATAAGCACATATATATATATATATTACCATCAGAAGTTTCAAATGGTTAACGAATCATCACTTTTGCTTTTGTCATGCAGTACCTCTTTTTCTTGCTGCTAAAGGCAAAGAGAGACACATCGATTTGAACCATATTTGTAATACGATTTTTTTTAATTCTTTTTATATTTAAATTTTTTTCTTATTTTTAAAGTTAAATAACTTTTAAAAATTTGGTACTTCTTATATTTTTCTTATTCTAAAGCCTTCATATTTATTTCTAGATTTTTTAAATCTTCAAAATCAACTTTAGTTGATTTAGAATTATAAAAATAATGAAAAAGGTATTAGTTGTCATTTATTCGACATCTAATAAGAAAAGGTTATACTATAAATATTTAATTAATTTTCAACTCTTAAATATTAGACAAATAGTGAACAAACGGTTTTGTTTAAAGCACAGACTTTTAATGAAGGACAAAAAGTTCAAACCATATTACTAAGGCCCTTCACACTTTTAATATATATATATATATATATATATATATATATTATAGATTATAGATTATAAATAGATATAGATATTAATTTTGCTATCATATTTTAATATATTAGAGATTAGAGATAGAGATAGAAATTTTCAATTTCTTCCTTGATTTAATTATTAATTTTTAATAAAGTTACATAGTCTCAACCCTTTTGGAGCTAATTACTTTTTATTGATTTTTTTTTTAAAATTACTAAAAAATCTTGATTTAGCCCACACGATACATCATATTCTTTGGGATATATCACTTAAATTTAGACGGATACATCACATTCTTTCAACTACATCACTTAATTTTATGCAGCTACATCACATTCCATACGAATACATCACGTTTCACATTCCAAACGTATACATCACATTCTTTCAGATACATCATCTATATCACTTAATTTTATAATACATCACATTCTCACATACATCATTTAATTTTACACTGATACATTAATTTTTCAGTGATGTATCCGAGTTTTTAAGCAAAATCAGTAATTTAAATAATTATTTAAACGAATTAAAATTTTAAATAGTTATAGTAAATTAAGTTGTGATATTATGTAATTTTTCCTAATTTTTACCGACTTTTATTATAATTGGTAACAGAGCATATATCTTTGTTTGACAAGAAACAATATGACAAAATCCAGGCTTTTTGTGGAAGAAAACAATGTAACCTCTTTTTATTGGGTTCTCTCATATTCAAGATTTGATTTGAGATCTTTAGTTGAGTGATTATCACCAGTAGCATACATATTTAAATTGCAATTCATAATAAGAGATTATTTTCTCTTACTTTATATATATTACTCCATTATTTATGGTTACTTAAGAGTCTAGTTAATTTTTAAATAGCCTGATTGTATAAGAAAAACTAAACGGTGGATGGTCAAAAATACCTTTTATTTAACAATAGCATTGATAGAGTCAGAAATTCAAATAAGTGTAGTTTAGAATACGTGCGTTATACGTGTGTCGCGTCAATATTATTAACTTGAATATCAAAAATGTTTGAAAATCCTTAATATTGGGTGTTCGAAACCCATATTAGAGCTCGATTTAATCGGATTTGCGCCAAGGTTAGGGTTAGCATTCTCTACCTGTGGAAAAAGCTAAAGATGATTTTTTTGAAAAAGTATAGATTTATCTAGAATGCCCTAGTATAGATATTTAGATAATTATCTTGAAGAAATAATCTAGTCATTCTAGAACATTGTAGGGGATAAAGATTGCTAGATTATTTTTATAGATGTATCTAGAAGAATTTCTAGAACCATCCATAGACTAGTATAAATAGGGATGGGTCTTGTACATTTGTAACTATCCAAAAACAAATCCAATACAAAGCATATTAAAGTAGTCTTCTTTCAAATCCAAGTTCTCTCTTTTAATATTTTCCTTCACCTTTCTAGCTTCCTCTTCTTAATTGAATCTTACGATCTTAGTTAACGATCTTGGGCTAGCAGAAGGTCTTTCCAACGACTCCTTTCTTCTGCTATTCTCTACATGGTATCGGAGCCATAGTCACACGTTGACTTCTGAATTTTATTTCAAGATTGGGTTAGTGATAGATTTAACTTGTTTCTCTCTATGGATTTTTGCGGTCGTGGTAATGGACTGGGCATAGAGTTGTTAAATCAGTCCAATTACAAGGTATGAAAGACATGTATAGAATCATACCTTGTGGATGAGGACTTGTCGGATATTATCAACGGAAGTAACACAAGCCCTCCTTTCTACGAACCTGAAAATGATGGTGCATATAATAAGTGGAAGCAGACTAATGAGAAGGCAGAGTTTATCTTGAAGAGTTTCATCTCCTCCGATTTATTTGACCATATTATAAGGTGTAAATCAGTCCATGAAATATGGAGGACCCTCGATCAGTTATTCAATAAGAAAAATGAAACTCGGCTTCAGATATTGGAGAATGAATTGGTTAATGACAACCAAGGTAATCTTTCTATTACCGAGTATTTCTTAAGAATTAAGAATTTATGTTCTGAGATCTCCTTATTAAATCCGGATATGGCTATCTCTGAAGCACGAATAAGAAGAAATATTATTCGTGGTTTGAAGCCAAAATAGATTCTCTTTGTAACATCGATTCAAGGATGGATTCAACAAGCATCCTTGGAGGAGTTTGAAAATTTATTATCGCCACAGGAGTTACTAGCCAAACAAATGGCTGGGGTATTAATCAAAGAAGGAGAAGGAAATGCTCTTGTAGTTGGTAAGAGGAACTTTAAAGGAAATACAACAAGAGATATATCGCACTCTCGATCTACAGGTGGTTCAAGATCACCAAGAAAGGAGGGGGAGTCTACAAATAACTATAAGACTCTCAAATGCTACAGGTGTGGCAAAATAAGACACATAAAAAGATATTGTCAAGCCAAAGAGAGTAATACGGCTCAAACCAAGTAAGTTATTGAAGAAGAATAAGAAGAAGAAAATTGGAAAAAATGCTTCGTGGCTGAGAGTCGAGCAATTGACACCTTAACTTCCATCAATTTTGAAAGAGACTGGATCATGGATTCAGGATGTGGGCATTATGTCACGGGAGATAAATCTAGATTCTCCAACTTTTGAGAATACAATGATCGTGATGTCATCGTAACAATATAAAATATGGTTCATTATGTGGAGAAGGAAGGCACAATAGTCATCAACGAGAAGCAGGAAGACTCAATCACTCTTAACAATGTGTTTCATGTGCCAGGGATGAAGAAATATCTATTTTCAGTTGCAAATGTCGTAGATGTGTGAAGTTATCTCCTATTTGGCCCACATGACGTGAAGTTCCTTCGAAATATCAAAGAACTCAAGGCGGATATCATTCATACCAATAAGAGAGTTAATTATTTATATGTCTTATCTGCCTCTAACTCATATATTGAGGAGATGAGTAATAATGATACCGCATATTTATGGCATGCTAGACTTGGGCATATTAACATCGCCAAATTAAAGCCATGGTCAAACTGAATCTAGTAAAAGGATTACCTAACTTAAGCAACTTTGGTGGAGAAGAGATTTGTGAAGGATGTTAATATGAAAAGACACATCGTCTTTCATTTGATAGATCCTTGACAAGAAGCAAAGCTCTTCTATAACTAATTCATGGTGATTTGATGGAGCCAACCATAACCCCTTCGTTCTCCGGCTACTCTTATATGCTACTTTTTGTTGATGATTTTACTAGATTCACATGAGTTTATTTTGTGAAGAACAAGTCAAAAGTATTCAACAAGTTTCAGAAGTTCAAGAAAACTGTCGAAGGTGAGCTTGGTTCAAGGATAAGGCGATTGCGAACAGATAACGGTGGTGAGTTCACTTCTGAAGATTTCCTTTTTTTTATTGCCAACATGGCATTAGAAGAGAATTTACTTGTGTTGATACGCCACAACAAATGGAGTGGCTGGAAGAAAAATTCACCACTTGACAGAGATATGTAAGAGCTTGATGTATGCCAAAAAATTACCTAGAGCCTTATGGGCTGAAGGTATGAAATGCTCAACGTATGTGATTAACAGGATGTCGCTTTCTCCAAACAACATGAAGTCACCTAATGAATTGATGTTTGATGTTTGGAGAAAAGCCTAACATTAAACACCTTAGAGTTTTTGGCTCTATCTGTTATTTTCATATCCCGAATTCTCAGAGGAGCAAATTGGATCCTAAAGCAAGAAAATGCATATTTGTTGGATATGATGAAAGGAAAAAAGGTTGGAAGTGTATGGATCCGGAAACTCATCGTTACATTATTTCTCGATATGTCGTATTTGATAAAATTTCCTTGTATTATGGAGTTGCATCAGAAGGAGAGAATTCTAAATCATTCAACCCTGGAGTTTCCTTAGAGAATTAAATCATTGAGGAGTTAAGCAAAAGGGGAAGCCCGGAGACTCAACAATGTGAAACTCAACAAGAAGATGATTTACTTGGTTCACAAAGATCAAGTAGACCTATTGTTAAGCAAGCCCGCTTCAGAGATAAAAACTTTTTTATTACGTATTCTTGTTTTTTGCAGGGCCAATTGACGATGAAGACCCTTCATCCTTTGAAAAAGCTAAAGGAGTAAAAGAATGGGAGCTTGCTACGGATGATGAAATGGAGGCTCTAGTGAAAAATTAAACTTGGAACCTTGTTCCAAAGCCAAAAGATGCACAACCCGTGTCTTGCAAATGGGTGTACAAAATTGAAAGAAACGCATATGGCAGCATAGATAGATATAAAGAAAGGCTGGTTGCTCGAGGCTTTTCTCAAAAGTATGGTGAAGACTACGAAGAAACCTTCAGTCCGGTGTCTAAGATGATATCAGTTTGAGTTGTACTAGCCATTACAGCCTCACATGGTTGGAAATTGTGGCAACTTGATGTAAAAAATGCCTTCTTGTACGGAGAACTTGACAAAGATATCTATATGAAGCAACCTCCCGGATATGTCTCTAACTTATATCCTAGTTATGTCTGCAAGAATAAAAAGGCACTTTATGGGTTCAAGCAGGCTTTACGAGCATGGTATGAAAAAATTGCTAAATATCTAAATTCTTATGGCTATGTTGCATCACATTCAGATCCTAGCCTGTTTGTTAAGAAGCAAAAAGACTTGCATGTAGTTGTTCTCTTGTACGTGGATGACATGATAATAACTGGAAACAATGATAATAAAGTTGCAAGGCTTGAAGAAGAGATGGCCATAAGATTTAAAATCAAGAAACTGGGTGAACTATATTATTTTCTTAGATTAGAGGTGACAAACACTAGTAAAGGAATCTTTGTTACTCAAGAAGGGTATGCCAAGAAGCTTGTTGATGGGTTTGGAATGAAAAAAATCAAGAAATATTCTACTCCTTTCGAAATGAGTACGAGGTTAAGGCGTAAAGAAGGCTCACTTCTTGTAGATCCCAGACCCTTTCAAGCTCTAGTTGAAAGTCTTCTGTATTTTACTATTACAAGGTCAGATATTGTTTTTTCTGTTGGATATGTCAGCAGATTTATGCAATCACCAAGAAAGCCACACTTGGAAGCTGCAAAGAGGATTCTGAAATATATCAACTCAACATTAGATATGGGCATATTCTTTCAAAAGAAGAATGATTTGATATTAGTAGGTTATACTGACGCTGATTTTGGTGGCGATATAGATGACCGAAGATCTACATCGGGCTATATTTTTTTTTGTGGTGGAACAACTATTTCTTGGTGCAGTAAAAAAAAGACTCTGTTTCTTTATCAACCACGGAGGTAGAATATAAAGTAGCAACTCTTATTGCTTAAGAATGTATATGGGTCTAAAGACTTGCTGAAGATTTACAACTATCTATATCAAAGCCAACTGCAGTTTTTGGAGACAATCAAAGTGCCATCAAACTCGCTAACAATCCAGTATTTCATGCAAGAACTAAGCACATTTAGGTAGAACATCACTTCATCCGAGAAAAATTTCTTGATGGAACTATAAATACTTTGGAATTACGAAGTCAGCAGAATATTGTTGATATCTTCACCAAGTCACTTCCTAAAGCTTCGTTTGAGTTTATCGTTACAAGCTTGGGGTAATTTTTTAAAAAATCACTTTAAGGGGGAGTGTGGAAAAAGCTAAAGATGATTTTTTTTTTTAAAAAAAAGTATAGATTTATCTAGAATGTCCTAGTATAGATATTTAGATAATTATCTTGAAGAAATAATCTAGATATTCTAGAACATTGTAGTGGATAAAGATTGCTAGATTATTCTTATAGATGTATCAAGAAGAATGTCTAGAACTATCCATCGACTAGTATAAATAGGGATGGGTCTGTACATTTGTAACTATCCAAAAATAAATCCAATACAAAGCATATTCAAGTAGTCTTCTTTCAAATTCAAGTTCTCTCTTTTAATATTTTCCTTCACCTTTCTAGCTTCCTCTTCTTAGTTGAATCTTACGATCTTGTTAACAATCTTGGGCTAACAGAAGGTCTTTCCAACAACTCCTTTCTTCCGCTATTCTCTACACTACCAACGATTTTTTCATACTTAGCCTACACAATTCTAATTAGATGAAACAATAGTAGTAAACAAAAAAACAGTCTGATACACTAAAGCTCCCGCTATATGCAAGGTCCAGAAAAAGATAAAAATACCTTTTTTTAATTAAAGTCACCCTACGGTGGAGGATCACATAGAAAATTGATATAATTAGTACGCAATAAATTTGAAAATCTATTCAAGTTTTAATCTTAATTATAAATCAATTAGTTTTAGCTCTAATTAATCCAAATCTATTTACATCTTCTGAAAAGTTAGGGTTCCTATAGAAGTTCAACCTCCTTCGATAGGGTACTTCCTTTATCAAGTTTACTTATTTGTTCTCTTCCACCTCTTATTTCTCTGATATACTTCTAATATGCAATCTCCAAATAGTAATTAACTAAAATTGAAGGAATGATTTATTTGTATTATTTTTAATAAAGGTCCTTTACACTTATGCATAGTAGATTATATCTTTTTATATACTGCTATTGACACGTACATCTATCTAATTATTTTTCCTTCCTCGCTTACTCCTATTTCTATTATAACTAGAGAAGCATGGTCGTGTCAGCACATGCCCAATTTTAAGATATTTTGATCATGTACGATAAATTAGATTGATATCAATTCCAATTATGAATTATAAAATATAAATATACGAAATATATTAACTACTTGAGAGTATTTTTCAATGAGCTAAATTATCTCACAAGATAATTATGTATAACTTACTCATGTAAATAATAAAATTTGATGCATTTTGGAGTTTAGATCTTTAATCTTATGACTGAGATTTGTTATATTAAGTATAAAAAATGAAATTAAAATTGATACATAAGACTTGATACTTGTTGAATAAAATAGAGAATAATTGTTGAAAATGATAAAGAGTTATTTAGTAATTGCATATTACATCACATGTGAGTTTCAATTAATAACCCAAAATTGAATTGTATCCCCTACTAAGCCGACAAAAATATTCTTTGTTTTTATTTCTCATTTCCTTTTATTTATCAATTTGTTCTTTAAAGTTAAATTAAATTTAAATTTTAAGTGTTTTGAAAATTATAAAAAAAAAACTACAAGTGACCATCTTTCATAATAATTTAAGTTATTTGACTTTGAGAACACGATAAAACATACTTCTGTAAATAGTTTATCGAACTTTATTTTTGTATATGTTCCTTTCATTGAAACGTAGGAGTCGTTTGTATGCTAACATTATTTCATTTACACTATTTGATGTGATGTATTAGAACTTGTCCTTTCAATTTTGATATATTTAAACAAAAGTTTTAAAAAAAATTGCATATACATTCTAAGATTCATCCAGGATCTAGCACGGATTCAATAAATATTATTTTTTGTCTCAATTTATGTGACACAAATAGAATTTAGATAATCAATAATACTTTTAATATGTATTTAGATAATTTATAATTAATAATACTTTTAATATGTATTTAGATAATTTAAGTTGTTAATTATTGTAATTTATCATATTTCTTATGTAATTTTGAAATAATATAAATTACTTTTCTTGTCCAAACTTTTGTGGCATTAATAGTCAATTATATTTTAAAAATAATTTTAGTTTTTTAATTATTTTAATTTATAATACTTTTTTTCTATTCCAGTTTAGGTGACACTAATATAATTTCGAGAGTCAACCAAATATTTTATATTTTATAAAAAATTTAAGTTGTTAATTATTATGATTTAAAATATTTTTACATATTTCTTTTGAAATATATAACAAATTAAATTATTTTTAGATATGTTAAGTTTTTAACTATTTTAATTTATAATACTTTTTATGTAATTTTTGAATAATATATATTACTCTCCTTGTCCAGAGTTTTGTGTTGTCGATAGCCAATTATATTTTTTAAATAATCTATTTCAATTAAGTGGTACAATGCTTAGATGATCATAATAATTAATTAGGGGTGATATAGTAAAATCACGATAGAAGCAACGAAGCATAAATGTCTTAAATGGCTTACAACAAATAATTAGAGTGACATAGCAAAGTTACTATAAAAAATGCTCGTGAAAAAAATTAAGTGGACCTCATATAAGACGTCAAGTTAATTTTAAACATCAATAGTTAATTTATCATTTTTATATTTATCTTACCTTTTTTATTAAATATTATTAATTTTTTTAATACTTAAATGACTTACAATAATTAATTAGGGGTGATATTTAGTTAAACCATGGTTGAAGTAGCTGAAACAGATATATCATAAATGTCTATTTTACCTTTTTAATTAAATATTATTAATTTTTTAATACCTAAATAACTTATAATAATTAATCAGGGACGATATAGTAAAATCATGTTTGAAGCAGTTAAAACAAACATGTCATAAATGTTTATTTTATCGTGTTTAATTAAATATTATTATTTTTTTAATACCTAAATGACTTATAATAACTAATTAGGGGTGATATACTAAAATCACGAATTGGATATTATTAATTTTTAATATATAAATAATCTATAATAATTAATTAGAGGTGATATAGTAAAATTACGGTTGAAACAGACATATCATAAATGTCTATTTTATATTTTAATTAAATATTATTAATTTTTTAATATATAAATAACGTATAATAATTAATTAGGGGTTATATAGTAAAATTACGGAGTAGTAAAAATTTAAATGCAAAATATAGTGAAGAAATTATTTACTTTTAAGGAGGGGCATGGATGCCCCGGTTCGTAGGAGCCTCTGGCTTCGTCCCTTCGTCTCGCCACAACACAAGCTGTGGTATAATCTATCTATACCTCACTTGGTTCAGTAAGATAAAGATATGGTTTGATGTGTGAGGCCTCGCTTCACTAACTAAGGTGTGAGAGGCTAGCTTTGGATGATTTTAGGCGGGGTAGGGGTAGGCCGAAGAAGTACTGGGGAGAGGTGATTAGGCGGGACATGAAGCAGTTACAGCTCACTAAGGACATGACCCTAGATAGGAAGATCTGGAGGACACGAATTAGGGCAGAAGGCTAGGGTCAGTTTGGGTCGCTAGTGTAGGCATTACTTGGTGGGGGTATTATTTTTGTTATGATATCTTGTTTCATGCTTTATTATGAATTTGTTTACTTTTCTCTGTTTACTATTACTGGTGGGTGTCGTATTTATGTTATGCCATCTTGTTCCATGCTTTACTATGAATTTATTTATTATTTCGTGTCTCGAGCCAGGGGTCTATCGGAAACAGTCTTTCTACTTCTTTAGAGGTAGAGGTATGGACGGCGTACATCTTACCCTCCCCAGACCTCACTATGTGGGAATACACTGGGTTTTTTGTTGTTGTTTTGTTGTAGAGTAAAATAAAAAATATATGAAATATTTAATTATTCATTTTAATAAGTATGGGCCCCACCATATTCAATAGAACTTAGGTAATTAAATAAAAAAGAGAGGACTTTTATTTAAGGTCATGGTTGTAATTAAACGAAAATGAGTGGGCTTTTTCTTCAAAAGTATTGCTAAGGTTCAACAAGTAGAGCATTAAAAATAACTATGATCATCAAGTTAATTCTACAAAAAGACCATTATATCCTTAACCTTTTTATTAATACCTTTAAGCTGTCGTGTTGAAATCAATGTTTCTATTATATAGAAAAGAAAAAGAAAAGAATTTTTTCACTGCTATGTTAATTTTCCTAGCTTTACCTGTCAATAACTCTTTATCTCTACTATGATTCTTCACTGTTATGTATTCTAGTGGCACTAATCTAAGACCAAAAAAAACTCGGTTCACATGATTTATTAAATGTATTTTAGTTGTAATAGTGTTATGCTACGTTGCAAAAGTCCCACTTTGACACTGCAAAGTATTACGTTGCACTGGAAGATTCTGAATATATAAATTACTAACTTTGTTGACTTGTCAATTGTTTTGCTGCTTCCATTTTTGTTGAAGTTTATGATGTAAATCAAATTCCCTTTACTCATTGACTATGATCTTTCTTCATTTACAATTATTCTGTTGTTGGTTATGGCTGTGTCCTAGTGAAGGTACATCCTATATATCCTTTTGATCTTTTGTTATTTATCTTTACTTGCATTAGCTTTGAGTTTTTGAGATTTCAAACAAGTTATTTGTGAACTTCCAATTTTGTTTTTCCAGCAGGGAATATCATCTAATACTCCTTTAAGCTGTCCTCTAGTTTATAATCCTGTTGCCTGCCTTCTCTAGAAAATCACGTTTTCTTTTGCACCAAATTCAACGTAAAACATCCATGGATTAAAATTGATAGTAGATTTACTGTATTTGCAATAAATAGTAGAAATGAAATCATTATAACTAAAAATTACACAAACCCGCAACTTATGTTTTACTTATTACCAAAAATCTCATCTCCCTAAACATATTACATAAATCCCACTTTTTAAGTTTCTCTCTCTTAAAGTACATATACATACATATTTTCTTTTCTCTCAAAATTCTTTTCTCCTTAAAAAAAAGGCTACAATCAAGGGTCCGTTTCCATGTTTGAAATCAATCATGTTTGACTCCAACTCAATGACATTCAATTTTAACATAATCTCTTTTTATCATTCTAATTTTTTCTATTTTGAGGTTAGTAATTTTTTATTTTTTTTTACATTGTCGAAATTTGGTGATTTCGAATGAACAAATTGTTACATGTTGTGCTTAAGTAATTTTTTGGATTTCTGCTTTACCAAAATATAGTTTGTATATCTGAATTTTCCTGTTTTCTTTTCAAAATTCTCTATTTCAAGTACTAATTACATAGTACTTAGTAAATGGATGATTATCCTTCTTTTAGTTTAGAGAATTAACTCAGTTAGAGAATGAACCAAAAATTAAATTTAGTAGTTGGATTCGTTCCCAAAGTATTTGATTACGAGCCTAACTTTGTTGAAAACAGATCAAAAAATTGTAACGATATTTAAAAAAACATTTAAAAATAATAGATATGTATGTGGTACGAGACTTTTTGTTAAATGATGGATAATGTATAATACTTACATATGTTGTTATATACATAGTTGTGGGTAGTGATGTATATGTTTATATATACATTGTTCTGTTATGTATATATTGGTATAAATAATTACAATACATAACAAACTATTTTATATATATTTTCTCATACATAATAAATCTGGTTGTTAACGTTGTCATGTGATATCCTAGTATATTGAATTTGTGTTGGTTTTGTTAACAACAACATATACAACAAAATAAAATTGAAAATACATCAAACAAAGATGGTAAAGTGAAGAAACTAATATTTATGCCTTCGCAATAATATCCAAATTAAATTGTTCAACAAAACATTATATAAAAGTAGAAAATGATAATCGAGTGATTAATCAACATAAGTAGAGGAAAATTTTAAGTTACTACTCCTTTGTAAAAAAATTACAGGAACGGCTATTGTGACCCTCATTCCCTCATCGTCCACAATGATTTGTGCTTGATGAAAGACTTTCGCTTGATTTCTTCTTCCTCCCTTTTCTAAGCTTTCCGATTGTCTTTTATATATTGGTGTATCATCGAAGGACATAGCTGAAATAGAAAAAATAAATATAATTAGTATATCTAATATTTTAAAACTTTTTTACTACACATATATGTTTATATATACATAGTTCGGTTATGTATATATTGGTATAAATATTTACAATACATAACAAGTTATTTTCTATGTGTTTTCATATACATAATAACATATGTTCTGTATATCAACATATACTGATGATATGTATATATTGTTCTTGAATAAAAATTGTTCAACAATAAAGATAGTTTTTGAATAATTATGTATATGGTGTGTTGAAAAAAATCAGACAAATATATACATAGCTGAATTTTGCAAATACACATCGCTGACTACAATTTTTTTCACCTTTTACAAAACGAGAACGTAAAAACAAAGATATAAATATACATAAATAAAGTCAAGAAAAAACAAAGCAGCCATTAAGAAGAGAATATACACAGTAATGAATGGGAGACAAACTAGAAAGTAGAGGAAAAACAATAAAGAAGCAATGAAGAAGAAACTACAACAAGAAGAAGCTATACACACATACAAAAATTCATACATCAAAAAAGTTTTAAAAAGAAAAAAGCAACGAACATAAAGATTCTTTTTCCTTTCTTCTTGGCCATGGATAGCAGTAGTAACAGAATAGAGGAATTTCTCCATTAACACAAAAATCTACACCCATTAGGTTATGCATATCTTGAAATTTATGTTATTTATATGGAATTCCTCAATCTCTAATTCAGCCACAATTGCATATATCAACCTCTAACACGAAATATTTTCAACAATAATTTCGATACTTTTTGTATCGTTCTTGTTGTATTTTCGGATTATCAGACACCTAAATGCCTCCAAAAGAATTGCAATATTCATCTTCTTGAATAAAAAAAATCTATTTTTTTTTAAAGAGATGATAAATCAGTGATTAGCTTGTTTGTGATTTCTATTTTTTGATTGATTTTTTTGTTTATGTATTGTTGTTTTCAAAATTTAAAATAGTATAGTTGTTACACAAATTAAGGGATGTAGTAATCCAACATTAATGTTGTCGAGTTAATTGTGTGCTAAATAGAAGGAAGATCAGTTAATTTCCTATTAAAATGCCATAATTAGATTTTCATATACATAGGGTCTTATGTATATAGGGTTGAATTATGTATATTAATCGAAAGTGAGAAGAAATTAATTAAGAAGATGGAAGAGAAGGGAAATATATTTAATAGGGTTGGAATTTATGTTATTTATACTTACTTTAAATATATTACGAAAGGTCGGCCCGTATTTGGCTAGAAAAGCCTTAAATGTCCTCTTACAACTTAAAGAAGAACGTGAGAAGAAATAGAAACACACACATGCGCGCGCGCACACACACATAAGTGAGGATGGCTAAATTTGGTTATCCCAACAGTGAATATAATATATTAAACTTATTATGTTAGTACAAATTGCTATACGAGGGCTCATTCTCATTTTACATTCATTTTTCTTTTTGAATTCATTTCTAAGTGGGATCTCGAATTCGTGTATTATAAACTTGCATGAATGCGGAATCGAATCAAAACACACAATGAAAATGCTAGAAATCCAAAGAGAGAAAATGAGAGAAGAAATCTGCATTTCTAATGTAACAAGAAAGAATGGGTAGAAGTGTAATTGATTCTCAAGTGTATCATATATATATATATATATATATATATATATATATATATAATTAAAATAAAGAACTGGGTCGACTATCGAAAAGCGCAACTAAAACATAAGAAACTAAGGCGGATCGAATTGATACTTGGGCTCAATTGACTGTACAAGCCCATTCCTAACATCCCCATCAAGCTGGAACTCAAACCAAGCTTGGAAACCAGACTCTTGTGCTGGACACTAGTTAGCGGCTTGGTAAGAAGATCAACCAGCTGCAAGGAAGTAAGGACGTACTGCAATGAGATCAAACCAGCTTTTAATTTTTCCCATACAAAGTGACAACCGATTTTGATGTGTTTGGCGTATTCATGATAAACCAGATTCTTTGCAATGTACAAAGCAACTTGATTGTCACAAAGAACCTGTACAAGAGACAAATGTGAGACACCAAATTCAGCAACCAACCAACCAACCAACCAAGAAATTTCTATCACGATTTTTCGAAGAGCCCTATATTCCACCTCGGCTAAAAAAAAAAAAAAGCAATTGTGGGCTGCTTCTTGGATTTCCAAGAAATAGGGAGCCACCAATAAAATATAGAAGCCGGTGATATATCTTCTAGTTTGAATACAATCAGCCCAGTCAAAGTCACAGAAGCCAATAAGTGAAAAATCAGCAGAATTATTCAAGAGAATGCCCAAACCGAGAAACTCAGCTAGGTAACACAGGACATGAAAACCAGTCTCTAAATGAGGTATATGAGGGGATATTGATTAGTAAATGACATATCGAGTTGCGTATGCTACAAATAATTGAGTTTTCTAACCAACTTTTGATATATGATGGGATCAAGGCAAGGAGTACCAACATTAGCAGATAATTTGCCACATAGTTCCAAAGGACTAACCACTGGAGAAGCATCAGAACACTGAAGTTCAGATCTGAAGTGAATTTATATTGAGTCACAAGTAGCCCAAAAGGCTGACGAATAATATTTTCAAACAAAGAAAATAATGTGCCTCACCCAAATCCTTGATTTTAAAACTATCACCAAAAAATATTTCAAGGAAGAATTTGGGCGGAATCATTGCCAACAAGAAAAATATCATTCACATACACAACAACTATAGTGATAAAATTTCTAGCAAATTTGGTAAATAGAGAATGATCATTTGGACTGAAAATGAACCCTTTGGACTGTAAAGCTTGGGATAGTTTAGCATACCACTGTCGATAACCTTGTTTCAGTCTAATAAATGGATTTTTTGAGCTTGCTTACAAGAGGACCAGAAGAAGAATTGAAATGGGGAACTTGTAAGCCTTAGGAAATCTTCATGTACACTTCATCTAAAAGATCCCTATGAAGGAGCCATTATTAACATCAAGCTAAAATAATTTTATGTTCTTCTTATCAGCCACAACAAGAAGGCATTTAATGGCAGACATTTTGACTACAAGAGTGAAAGTCTTATTGTAATCAACCCCGTCAAGTTAATTATCTCCATGAATGAACCAACCTAACTTTGTATTTCTCAATAGAACCATCAACTCACTATTTAATCTTATAAAACTATTTAGACGGTATGGCCCTCTTGCCCGTAGGTAAAGGGACAATGTCCCAAGTCTTGATTAGCCTATAAAGCAACAAAATTCCTGCAGTATAGCCTGCTGCTAGGTAGGGTGACCAACAACTTATTTATAATGTTGTGGCTCAAGCATGCCACTTTCACCAGAAGGACAAGACTCGGTACTAGAAATAGAGTAACAAATGTTGTCTTGAAGATATGAAGGTGTGGAAATAGTCCTAGATGATTTTCTAGGCCGAGGTAGAACTAGAGAAGAGGATGGAATAACAGGAACAGAATGAGAAATAGGAAGATGAGTGGAAGAAGGAAATAGAGGAACAGACAGGGGATAAGCATAACGGGAAACTGATTCATGAAAGAGGACACTCCAAGAGAAAACACCTTGTGAGAGGAAAAAAATAATAATTTGTAACCCTTCTTTCTTACATAATAGCCAAGGAAGATAGAAGAAAAGAATTTGGATTGAAATTTGTCTCTTTGAGGGATAGGAGAGGGATAGGAACAGTGGTATGGCATAGACATCAGATGCCTTGAGATGAGAATAAGAGGGAAAAGTACCATGGAGAAGTTTAATGGAGTTTTGTTGTGTAGTAGAGGAGAAGGATATCGGTTAATAAGGAAGGTATCAGTGAGAACATTCACCTTGATACTTGAAGAGAAGTTTGGATTGAAAAAGAAAAGCCTGGGAGGTCTCTAACAAATGTTTGTGCTTTCTTTCCACAACCCCATTTTGTTGTAGAGTGTAGGGACATGACGATGAAAAATACCATAGGAAGAGAAATATTGGATGGCGTCACTGCTAGAACCTATTTCAAAAGCATTATTGTATCTAATTGTCTGAATGTTTACCTTAAACTAATTTTGAACAAAGAAAAACAAAGACTTAATCATAGTGAAAGCGTTGGACTTAGTGGCTAAAAGGTGAGTCCATGTGCATCTAGTCTAGTCATCTATAATAGTTAGGAAATACTTGAATCCATTGTATGTTTGGGTGTGATAAAGGCCCCAAAGATCAAGATGTATCATGTGAAAAGATTTGGTGGAATGAATAGCACTTTCGCGAAATGGTAACCTCTATTGTCTTGCCATAGGACATACAAAACAGTGGAATGTTTGCTTGGCAGGTAAAATAGATTTAAGAAAAGGGATAGCTTTTGTTTTAGCAATGGTATATGTCCTAACCTTTGATGCTAGGCCAAATTAGGACTGGCAGCATTAGTGGGACCAAGAGAGGTCATACAAAAATAATCATGAACATGAAAAGAACTGACAGAATTAGCGAAAGAAACAAAAGAAAAACCATCAAAAGGCAGAAGTAACAGAATTGAGTTCAATAGGAGGAACAATAGTACTATATACATTGTTATCATAAATTTCAGTAGAAATAGAAAAAGGAAAATCTGTGGCTGTAGTTGAAATTAGAGGAGAATCAATGCTTGAGACAGAGAAATTGGATGCAGTAAACTGGGAAGGGGTAGTTGGTGATGGATGGGAGCCATTCAGCTGAAGCATATAAAGTCCATTGGAGATTTTACCAACTTTCAGTTGTTTCTTCAGTGAATGTTCATGTAAAACAGAAGAAGTAGAACTAAAGTGAGTTGTACAATTAAATTGAAGCAGAAGTTTATGAAGAGATATGAAGTTATATTGAAAACTTGGTACTAATAAAACATGATGCAAAGATAGATAATAATGGAAAGGCCAATGATCGGTGCATGTGACTAGAACTCTGTAACCATTGGGAAGAGAGATTAAATAAGGTGTAAAAAGAGGTTTAGTATTGGTTAAAAGGTGTTTGTGAGGATTCATGTGGTTGATGGCTCCGAAATCTAAGATCCAAGGATTGTTATATATCTGGGAAAGGTGACAGAAAGAGAAACAACATATATTAAATTTAGAAAGACTAGTCATGCCTACAAATATGGTTGAGGCACACATTCCAGAATCATGCAACCTATTCTACCGCGTCATAGTAAGAAGATGATCATGTTGCTCTTTGTTGAATCCATGCAGATCATCAGAGGGATGAAGAGATGAAGTAGAAGGTTGTGATTGTGAATGAGCAAATGGATGAGTAGGATCTGATCCAGGGAAAAAATCAGTAGATTGAACACAAGCAATAATCTTCTTATCCCTTGTGAACTGATACAAAGGATGATACCCAAATAACTTGTGACATTTTAGTATAGAGTGACTAAGTTTCTTGCAATATTTGCAAAATAGTCCCGAAGTACCTTGACTCTGATTCTGCTAGAAATTGAGTCTTTTGTTGTCAAAATTCTTATTGTCAAAACCCATATTAGAATTCCTATTGTCAAAATTCATTCTTAGCCTATTCTCAAAATCCACATTCGAAGGATAGGGTTTACGACTAGAAGGGCCAGTAATAGAAAAGGAAACAGATTTAGATACAAATGAAGGAAGAAATGATTGAAGCTCAGAGTGTTGTTCCTTATGAATCAACATGGAGTATACACTATCTAAATCTTGAAGAGGTTTAATCATTAATATAATTCTCCTAATTCCAATATAAGAGTCATTAAACCAGCTAAGAACTGATGAACTCTCTGTTCTCCCTTTAGCATAGACCATTCCTCCTTACTACTACAAGTACGTGGAGGATAAATAGTAGAGATGGTCAGCTTATCCTACAATTTTTTTAATACGATTGAAATAGGATGCCATGCTAGAAGAACCTTGAGTTACTGTGGAGATATCTTTCCTAAGTTGGAACACCTTGATTTCACTAGAATGACATATTGTTTTTTAATCTCGTGCTGAATTTGTTCAGCAGTTTCAGTGTGAACAATAATTTCAGCAATATCTTTATCAAGATTATTAAGAATCCATGCAATTACCATATCCTTACACATAATCCAGGCATTATATATTGCATCAGTAGCAGGTGCTTTACGCTGTTTACCATTTATAAACCCTAATTTCTGATTTGCAGATAAGGAAATAAGCATTCCTCTCTTCCAACTACCATATCCAAACCCACCAGCCTTCTTCACAACTCAACGAAGTAAGAGCCTTGTGCACCAAATATAAGAAATCATCACCATCGAAAACCTTCTTGAAACCATCACAAGGAAAATCAATGCGAAAATCATCAAAAACCACCTTGAAAGCTATTGAAAATCACAAAAAACTGCTGAATCGAAGTACACCAAGAAAAAACACTTCAAAAAAAAAAATACCAAAATAACGCTAGGAAAAATGTAAAAATCAGCTTGGTCTATAAAATCTCAATGAAAATCTTCAAAGGTAACACCTTTCAAAAGAGGAGGAGAAGATTTATCAGGATCTCTGCTCTAATACCGTATAAACTTGCATGAATACACAATCAAATCAAAATACATAACGGAAAACTTGCTCCACCATTTCTTTCTCCTCCACCATTTTCATTCATATCCAATTTCAATTCTTACTTAGTCTATTTCTTTATACATATTTTTTTCAATTATGATTCTGTTCCTAAATTAATATATATTTAAATTTTCAAGAGTATTATGATCATAATCTTTTTAATATGGCCCTGAGTTTAAATAATTAATCAATGTAAATTTCAAAAGAAATAAAATTTAATTAGGAATAAGTTGGTAAAGTAATCTTTAATTTTCTAGAATTAAAAAGTTGTCCAACCCAAAAGGGGCACTTATTTAGAGATGACGGAGTAAAATTTCTTTTGATTAACAATATAATTTATTAAACTAATTATATGAATGATGTTTTAAAATCATAAATTTAATTATGATTACTTATACAGTTATTTAATACTAAGAATAATAGAGATTAAAAAAATACTATAATACTCTCTTAATTTGCTAAGATGGACCAGTAGAATGAAACATCTATTTTTGATATATCAACCAAGTAAGATGAAACATATGGAGTACTCTCTTCGTTTCAATTTGTGTGTTTGATTTTGATTTGAAACGAATAAGAAAGTAATGAAATTTTTTAAATATACTAAAATGTCTCTTAATTTTGTGGTTTTAAAACATATCATATTAGAGTTGAAATTAAAGAGTTGTCAAACAAGATTCTTTCTCAAATGACTTAAAAGGAAATTAAGATAAATAAATTAAAGGGGAGAAATTTTTACATAATCAAGAACGTATTAATAAAATGTTCAAATTTATCTTTATTTAGAGGCGAAATGGTCTATTGAACCCTTGTACTTGTTGTCGTTTGTAAAGTGGACACTTTTATTTGGCTATTTGTCATTTGAACCTTTCAACTCGTCAAAACACAAGATTTTAGACCCTTCTAACGCATATGTGGCATTAAATTGTTGAGTTAGAAAATACGTGATATTAAATTGCTGAGTTAGAAAAATGCGTGCAAACACACATTTTTTAAGCGAGTGAATCAGTATTTTTTACTTAAAAATATTTTTAAAAATTTAAAAATAATAAATTTTAGAAAAAGGATAAAAAAATTTTAAAAAAAAACCCACTACCCTCCCTCCTTCCCCACCTTATACACTACCCTCCCCCCTCCCCACCCCATCCAACACCCTCTCCCATCCCCTCACCCTGTCCAACACCCTCCCTCATCCCCTCACCCCTATCCACCCACCCCGCCCAACACCTTCCCCCATCCCCCTACCCAGTCCAGCATCCTAGCACGTCCTCCCATCCCGTCCTTGTCCCCTACCCCCACACAACACCACCACCAAATCCCTGCAACACCACCACACCAGCCAATCCCCCCACCCATCACCATCCCACACACAACACCACCACTAACCCCATGCAACACCACCACACCAGCTACTCCCCCACCCCCATACAATACCACCACCACCATATCAGCTAACCCCCCTTCTAGATTTTATGATATTAAAATTTTAATTTATATTATAAATTAATTAAATTATATCAATGTGAATAAATTATTATTTTAAATTTTTAAATAATGGTGGATATGAATTTTATTTTAAAAAATAAATTTTAATTTTATTTTTTTTCATTTAATGGTAGAGATGTTTTTTTTTTAAATAATAGTGGAGATGAATTTTTTTGTTGTTGAAGATTTTGATTATATGATATATAGCGATATCTCGAGTCAAAATCTCATCTTCATTGTTGATGTTTTTAATTTTGTACTATAAATTATAAAATTTTATGATTTTGAATTATAATTTTATGATATATAAATTCTTATCTATATTATAAATTGATTAAGTTATATCGATATGATATAAATTGTTATTTTTAATTTTTACATAATGGTGGAGATGAATTTTATTTTAAAAAATAAAATTTGAATTTATTATTGATTAATAATTTTAAAATTAATTAATGAAGATATTATGACATGTCATTGATTTATGTGACGTGAACATGACATGGATATGACGTGACATTTTTTTAGGGAGAGTGAGCCACTCACATGGTCAGAAGGATTTAGAATCTTGTGTTTTGATGAGTTGAAGGGTTCAAATGGCAAAGGGCTAAGTAGAAGTGTCCACTTTACAAACGAAAATAAGTATAAAGGTCCATTATACAATTTTGTCCTTTCTAGATAAATAAACTTTTACATGATTAAGAAATCAATATAAATTGATATTACTTAAGTAAGGGTAATTTGGTGAAAATATTGTCCGTACCAAATTTTCAAAGCGTCGAAAATTAATGGCAACCAAAGATAAATAAAAGCAAAAAAGTAATTTTTATTGATGAATCTTGTGAGTACAACTCCGTGACACTCTTAATTCTTATCTCCTAAACTTAAAAATGATCGAGGGCCTTCAGTAGCGTGTTTCTCGAATTATTGGATGGTTTGGACTCCTAGAGATGTATTTCACTCACCGAAAATATCAAAAAATATTTTGTCGCTTTGGAATAATCACCGGGAAGAACTCCGTTGATTGCTCCTTGCAAGAACTTGATAGTCGATGTCGATGTTGCAAATGCTTGTCAAAGTCCTCTTTTCGAATGTCCCTTAGAATGCTATGTTACCCCCTATTTATAGTTGTAGGGAGTAGGGCAGGTTGCTTGTGATTGGCTGAAATATGTCACTTTGACACCTGACGACTTTTGACTAGTTCTTGAATTTGAATGAGATTTCAACATCATTTGTACATGTGGCATCGTCTCGTTGATCTTGAATTTGATGGGGACGCTAAGTCACCCTGACACGTGGCATGGGTTTGGGCTCCAAGGTATAATGGACCTTGGTCTTGAATTTGATAAAATGGACCAACTAATTTGTAAGGCCCAGATTCATTAATTAACCCAAATGATCGTGAATTAAATTTAAATTTTGTATGAACTTAATCCGTTGAATTTTATATGTCTACAAATGCCCCTTACTTTGGGACTTGTCGACATATGGTCTTGCTGAAACTTGGCGGCGAGACTTGAAGTAGTCATGAATGTGTTTTCATTTTTGTGACTTCAAAGGTATTTGTTTCTCATCGGTGAATCCTAGTTAGACCAATACTTGCGAGTGGTCTAACTAAAGTTTCCTCCGTGAACTTTCATATCGTGAAAGGCTTTGTCAAAGCAACCAACGATTTGTTTGTGGTGATCGTCATTTTTCGCCCACAATCAAGTACAAACTCGATATTATTTGAAGAGTAGAAAAATAAAATGACCAACTTCATTTTTTTGACTCTTTTTGGATAAGTATGAACATGAGAAATCACCGCCTTAATATTTATTTAAGTAATTTTTACTGGAACAACAATATGACCCTCTCAATATATTTGAATTAGAAGGATCAATACAACACCCCCACTTGACATATTGCACGTATGAAGTAAAAAAGTTGACTTGAACTTTTGTACCCAAGAAAAATATTAACATTCCTTTTGGTTTCATGTACCAAAGAAAAAGATTAACTTTTCTTTTGGTTTCATGTGCCAAAGAAAAATATTAACTTTCCTTTTGGTTTCATGTACCAAAGAAAAATATTAACTTTCCTTTAGTTTCATGTACCAAAGAAAAATATTAACTTTCCTTTTGGTTTCAAAAACTAATTAAAGTTTCCTTCAAAGAAATCTCTTCAATATGGTAATTTTCCAACTGATTGGCAATTTGAAATTCCCAGGGATTCTTAGCTTCTAATTTTACCACAACTTTCCTTGTATACGAAATGAGAATTATCATAAGAACTTTTATGTAAGCTTCTCCATTGCATAAAAAATTCATCAAAGAATTCGGTAGCAACAAAGAAAAGTGTTCTACTGTGTTTGATTGCTAGGATGTGAAGCTTTGACCTTGCCCAATACGAATGAATCCACAATTTGCTTCTCAGGTAACTATAACTTTCATAGCAGCCTGCTACCTTTTGCTCGCTCAAATTTGCACGATTGTAATACGAAATAAGTAATTGCAATCGCAAGCTACTCATTTTTTTAATAAGTAACAACAAAGAGTTGTAACTTAACCAAGTTTAGAAATTATATTTATTGTAACTGGAAACAAGGAATAACAACTAAATAAAAATTTGCAGCCAAGTTTAACTTGTGTTGCTATAGTTAATTTTTTTTTTCTTTAACACTCAACTTTAGGTTCTCTTGTTTCCTATTTTACCCAACTTGTGTGTCCATAAAGGTTAATCTTTATTTCTTTTTTAATCCCCAGGAATGATGTAGTGTGCTCTTGGTCTCCAATAATGACTTGTTTCAATGACCGTAAAACTCTATATCCTTGCCTTGAGATCGTGGAAAGCAAACCAAATTCGCATGCCAAAGCCCTCACTTTTAAAGTTCATCCTCAGGTGATTGGTGCCTTCCTGTTTGTTAGAAAGCTACTGAAAACTTCCCTCCATCTCATAGAATGGTCAACAATAGAAACTAAGGACATCATGGACAACTTTTCGAGCAAAATTATTACTGAAAAAGTTCTCCTTTTGAAGTCTTCTACCCATCAAAATATTGTTGTTGTAAGCTCTCCTAGACGCAATGGGAGCCTTAGCAGTTGGCATGTTCCTCCCTCCGGATTTTGTGAGGTTCAATATAGATCTGGCTATTGGGAGTGGATAGAAAATGTTTTTTCCCGTAATAAGGAAACCTTGGAGCTCAACAAAACTTATGATGTCGTCTTTGCTTCATTGTTCACGTATAACCAAAATGAGAATGTGCTCTAGGACTTCTGTGAGAATTGGTGTACATCCACCAACATAATTTCTACTTTTATTGGAGAGCCGTCCATATCTTTATGGGACTTGAGAAACATCGGAGGCCTTCATGTCCATGGGTTATTTTACGACGAAGTTATTCCCTCGGCTAAGGAGTTGACATATGTGGATGACAAAGGAAAGCCTTTTCTCCCTTGAAGCTGTTTACACTTATTTTTGGTAATTTACCGGTTTACGAAAGGTGTCATCGATGACGTCTCTTTTCTTGATTGGACTAATTTATGATTTCAAGGACCAAGAAAATATATTGAGCCTTTACAAAATACGCCAAAAAATTAGACGAAGCAAAGGATGAATCATGACCTATTGGGGAATATTGACATGAATTGTTTACCATGAACCGAAAAAGAGAATGCCCCTTTTGTCGAGCTAGGCATGGAAGAATCACTCAGGGATGAAACTTATTTGGCGGCTTTCCTTGCATGTTGGCTTTGTAAATTTTTTCTCCCCAACAAGAAGGCGGGTTGTATTTGTGCTAGCGTCTTCAAAGTCGCAAGCTTGATGGCTCATGGAGAAATATTTTCTTTGGCGGTCCCTGTTCTTGCAAGCATCTATTGCGGCCTTAGGGAGATCTCTACTTCTTCAATCTTAAAGTCGTACCATGCACTCTTTCCCATCCATTATGTTTATGGATGGAGAGGTGAGTATTTTAAAACTTATTACCATGTAAATCGTCTGCAACGAGGGTTGCAAATGTGGCTAATTTCAGTAGAAAAGATGGAAAAATATTTTGACCTTATTGATGCTCACAAGTTATTTCAACAATTCAATGTAAGAAACTTCCTCATTTGGCCTTGCTACAGGGAAAAGAGGTACAAATTGATGATAGTGGAAAACTGTCCAATTCTTGAAGTGACTTCTTCATAGGCCTTCGTTCAAATTTTGTCACTTTGAGGCATGACAATGATCTGATGGTGGAGCCTAATAGCCCTCATCAATTTAGTCACCAATTTGGATTTTGCCAAGACATTCCTGGTATTCTGACGGAGCATCATTTTGATTGTTCACTACTAGTTTTGGGATTCTTGTGTTCGTCTTGGCAGTTTGTCAAAGTTTAACATACTAATGCATCCGTTGGACAATGGACCTTTTTTGACTCATGAGTAATCGAATTGGTGGCCAACCCATTAGGAGGATGTGTTGAGATGAAGTACCCATATTATTTTAAGAGGATCAAAGAAAAATGATGCCTCCTCATCAATCGAAGTAGACCAACTTTGGGTGGATGGTTAAATCCAGCTTTCTTACTCTTCAAAGTCCAAGGTGACGATGAGTAATCCTCTGCAATCTATTAGGGTTTTTCCCAAATCAAAAAACTCAAAGGGCAAGGATACACATGTGGATAAAGGAGTTAAAAGTCCCTAATCAGTCCCCCGAGTAGCCATCACCACCTCTAAAGTGATTAATGTTGTTCACAAAAGGAAGAAATCTTCTAGATCGTCAGACAAGGGCGTTGATATGTCACTAGGAATTGTGTATCTCTGCAGTGAAGCTTCTAAACCACCTGTTTCTTACAAGGGGGCTTCCATTATTAGTACTGCCTCTAGCTCAAATGAAAGCAATGCTAGCCAAGAACACTGGAAGTGTTTGATGAAAAAACATAAGGATTTAAGCGATCAACACTGTGAGTTTGCTGACTTGGATTCCATAAGTATAGATACCACTATCTTTGAAGATAGTGTTGTTGGTTCAACAATACCCTTGGCTGATTTGGCACATAAGGTATTAATTATTTCTTTAATATCCTAACTTGCCTCTTTACTCAATATTAACTTCCTCTTTTTTTTAGTTGGGTCTTGTGGATGTCTCTAGTAATATATTTGGTGATGATGTATTTAGTAAGGATTGTGTCACAAGCTCGAATCCTTCAAATATATTAAAGAGTCCCTATCTTTCCCTTGATAACGCCAAGACTCAAACTTCAAATAAGGGTCCATCGACAAAGTTGTCAGAAAATGTTGAATCATTCCAAAATTCCTTAACCACTTATACGGTGGTTGGAGCAAATGATAATAGACATTCAAACGTCTCCAAGGATTTATTTTGGTCATTACAACAGATTGCCTCAAATTTGGAACCATAAAAGGCTATTTCGGCTTCAAATTGTCCTTCATTTCTGAAATGTGGTGTACCTTGTGCAAATGTATTACACAATTTTCTGTCGAGTCCTTGAAGAATATCAAAGAGTTGGAGAAAGGCATTGATCTGATTCTTAAAGGGCTTTAGGAGGTCAACGTCATCGACCTTTCTCCTTTGGAGGTTCTACTTGAAGATTTTTTCAAGAAGTATAGAGATTATGATGTTGCAACGATGTCTAGTTCTCAGAAGATAACTAAAGATTCTCATCGAGAATTGCTTTCTGCTACACAACAACGCCTTCATACTGTAAACGAAGACAAATTCAAGATGGACAAGCATCTGAGAGAGCTTCAAAAAGTCCTTGCAAGAGCTGAAAAAGAATTAGCAGACTGGACGTCTAAGAAGAAGAAAACCATCTCGCTTATTGAAGAGCATCAAAAGAAGTTGTCCAAAAATCAAGAGAGTATCACCAATTTTGAGGACGAGATTCATTTCCTTGAGAAAATCAAGACAAAATAACTAGCTAAGCTAAAGGAAATCGATTAGACAAGTCGCCATCAGATCCTTCGACATAAGCTTTTCCCTTAATTTTTTATTTCTATTTTTGCACAAGAATGTTCTCTTCCTTTTTATTCTGTTTTTTATCCTATCATGATGTATTGGAAGTCTCTCTTGGAGCAATAAAAGTGACATATTTCTTTTAATACTTATGTGTTGTAGTTTATTTTCAAATCTGACACGCCAACCAGATTTTATTTGTCTTCCCCGACCCATACAATTTGACATTCGTGATATGAGATAATTCAAAATTATGAACCAATGGCATTATTGGACGGGAATTCACAAAACTAAAATTTGTATGAAAATCATGGCCAAAAGATTCTTTTTGCACTTGCGCAAATCTTTCATAAAAGATAGCTCGATTTTTGCATCGCCCAACTTTTTTAGCTTTGGGCATTTACGATAAAAAAAATTCATCACTCGAACTAGGAGTGTCGAAATCATGAAATTCTTATTCCGTTGGAAAGATAACTCATTGAACTGTGATATTTGTACAAATCATGATCAGAAGTTCTCCAGATTTGTACAAATTTCGTTCTCAACTTGACTCTAAATTATTATCTTTTCCTTCTTGCAGTTTTTTCAGCTTTGGACATCTGCGGTAGAAAATTCATAACACGGTCTAGGAGTATCGAAATCATGAAATTCTTAGTCCGTTTGAAATATAACTCATGGATCCACATTGTCTATAAAAACCATCACCAAACCTCTGGATTTGTACAGATTTCATTATAAAATTAGCCCAAATTTTGCCTCCCTATTTTTATATTCGCACTTCTATGGTGTAAAATTCATAACTTTCATTAGGAATGTCAAAATCATGATATTCGTATTCCTTTGGAAATATAACTCATGAAATACAAAGTATGTAAAAATCAAGACCAAATTCCCTTGGGATTGATCAAAATTAATTTTTCAAGTTGATTTCAAATCTAATAAGTCTGTTTCGCAGCTTTGTGAAGCCGTGGTAGAAAATTCATAACTTGATACAGGAGCCTCCGAATCATGAGCCATTTTTTTGTCGCGAAGAGGTCTCTAAGATCTACCACATATATAAAAACCACACTCAACGCCTTTACATATTTATATAGATACATCATCAAAGTCAGGTTAGTTTGGCATCTGATGGGCTATTTTGCAGCTTTGACCAGCTATGGTATAAAATTCATATCTCAACGCAGGAGCCTTTGAATCACTATCCATCTTTTTCATTACAAATATAACAACAAAAGATACAACACATGTAGAAATCACACTAACGCCTTTACATATTTATACAGATACATTGTCGAAATCTGCTTTGCCTTGCTGATCTCTTCACCTTTGCACGTCCGCAGTAAAATTAGTGAAGGGAACTCTAACCCCATGTGATATCTATGTAACTTCAAAGTGTTATTGTCGTGCTCAGATAATGACACATTATTTCCCCTTTTTTTTTTTAACCCATATGGCTGAACTTAGAATAAAAATACTCTATGTTGCCTACGTACCTAGGAAAAGAGGATCAAGGGGGAGAATCATATATCGTTGATTGAGTATGCCCCTATAGGAAGAGGTGGTAGTCTTTTTTCCATAAGCTTTTGGACGACGGGAGGGATAAATGTTTTGTGTTGGGGGAATTGGAGAACTATGAGAGGTGTCACGATTATGGTTATTGTAGGAATATCAAGGGCGAGGAGATCACAAGGGCTATTCACAGGATGCGTAGGGGTAGGGTGACTGGGCCAAATGAGATTTCGATGGATTTTTAGAACAACACAGGTCAGAAGGTTTAGAGTGTCTGGCAAAGTTATTTAACATCATTTTTAGGGCGGTGAAGATACCCGAAGCTTGGAGGTAGAGTACGATGATTCCTGTAAATAAGAAGAAGGGGGACAATCAGAGTTGCAACAATTATAAGGGTATCAAATTGTTGAGTCATACTATGAAGGCTTAGGAGAGGATGGTAGAGTTGAGGTTCAGGAGGATCGTAACTATTTCTGAGAATCAGTTTGATTTCATGTCAGGTTATTTGACTACTGAGGCTATTCACCTCATAAGAAGATTAGTGAAACAATTCAGGGAGAAGAAGAAGGACTTGCACATGGCATTCATTGACCTTGAGAAGACATATGATAAAGTCCCCAAGGAGATTTTGTGAAGGGTTAGGAATGAGATTTTGTGGTTGTGTAGCCTTACTAGGAAAGATAGGGTTAGGAATGAGATTATTCGGGAGAAGATGAGAGGCTTTAGTAGAGGACGAGATACGAGAAGTGAAGTTATGTTGGTTCGAGAATATGATGATGAAGGGCTCGGATGCTCCAGTACGGAAATATTGAAGGGATGTGATTAGGCATGATATAAAGCAGTTACGTAACACCCCATATTTTTGGGCTAGTCTTTGAACTATCGTTTCTACGTGTATAAGTTATAATCCAAATTATTCCCATGTGAATATAAGTTTCATCATCTTTATCCTCATGTTTGATGTGCTTTTGAGGTGAAAAATGTTCATAAGAATTATTTAGAACAAAGTTGGGCTTAGAGCCTTTGATTCATCCAAAGTTTGCTATTCAATTATACAAGGATCTACTTTGAATATAATACATAGAATTTTTGCCGCTCAAGACCCACCAAATTATAGATAATTAAATTAGCTTTCCAACGATACCAATTTTGCCTTAATCCGATATCCGAGCGAGAAGTTATAGGCATTTTCATGAGAGAGGCAGTAGCTACATGCGATTAGCATGCGACGCATGCTCCATTTCACCCTTGAGGTTTCCAGCTTGCAGTCACGTTTTTCCAGGGGAATTTCATTCCTTTCCCTTCACCCAAAACCCTCCATAACACATAATTTCAGCCCCCAAAAGCATTAGATACACTATTATTCATCTTTTCTCTCAAAGAAAAATCCTAGCCACCTCCCAAGAACACCAAATTAATTATCTTTTCTTTAAGAAAAGCCAAGAACTCAAGCTATTCAATTCAAGAAAGCTTTCAAGGTTGTATTTATCCTTCAAGATTAAAGCTTTAAGGTATGTGGGAGTTCATCCATAGGTCTCCTTTCACCCATGGAGCCCAAAAGCCCTTTTCTTTCAATTAAAGAATGAACTTTTCATTATTATGGTATTTTGTATGTTCAAGAAAGATTGAAATTTTATGTTTTCATGATGTTTTTAATTCAATTCAGCCCATGTGAGATTTTATGCAAGAATTTAAATTCCTCATGCTATGAATTTGAGTTTCCCATGCTTTATTCAAGTAAATTCCATGATAGATCCTAAATTCATGATTTCTAGCAACATTCCCATGTTTCAAATTCATGTTTTCCACATGTTTGATGAAATTTCCATATCATGTTCAATCAATTTCAAGATGAATCCCCAAGTTATAAATTTTTTCATGTAACTCTATTGTTCCCTCATGATTAAGACATTCTTATGCTCAAGCTATGATCTTTACATGTTGTGATGAAATCCCCATGTCCTACTTCAATTGAATTTCATGTAAATTTTCCAATTTATGATTTTAGTTATGTAATCATACTATGCTCCCTTGTTTAAGATATTCCCATGTTCAAGTTCATGATCCCCATATGTTTGATGAATTACCCTATGTTGAAGTATTAATATTCATGTGTTTGATGAAATGCCCAAGTGATGGGTTTCTTTGAATAATGCTTTCTTATTATGGTTTTGAAGCTTACGTATGTCCTATTGTTATTGTTATCTAGTCCTGGTTTGTGTACATTCAAACATATAGGCTAGAATAAAATGAAAGCTTTCAAATAATACTTCTTTGAATGTACCCTATTGTTATTGTTATCTAGTCCTGGTTTGTTATCTAGTCCTAGTTTGAATAATACATTCTAGAAGTACTGATATTTGGTTAGGTTTGATTTTGAATTTTAAAAAACCGATACTAATTTGGTTTGGTTGGTTTTACTCTAAAATAATCTATAAAATAACCAAATCGAACCAATATATATATATATATATATATATATATATTATAATTATTTATATATTATTCATAAATACAATCTAAATATTTGTTACATTTTATATTTTAATCACGATTTAACTTTAGTCGTAACACATTCAGTCATATGTCTTCATCCAGTTGAAAGTACCTTATGAGATTCTAAATGAATTTAGCATTTTGAATGACAAATGATACTAATTGTGAAAATAATATCTTGTTGTATATTGAATTTTATAGCTGAGATTCATTAGACTATAGACAATCACTAATTTTAACTTTCTTTTTGAACCTTGTTGAGCAAGAGGTTTATGTGTTCACCATTTGGGGGGGGGGGGGTTATATTATAATTCTGTTAAATATTGTTTTTTAATATTTTCTTAGAATTGTTCATATGGTGTTGTCATGGCTTTGCCGAAGTATAACAATCAGTTGACATCATAGTTTCAAGGTTGATAGACAACACTCAGTTGACATCTCATATGTTAGATTGGATTTGTTTTTTAAATTTTTAACTTTTATCATTAGCTAAAGTTATAAACCAAAAAATCCGAACTAAACCGACAAGAACCAAACCGATGGTTATTTTTTTATTCGGTTTGGTTTGGTTTTAGAAATTTTAAAATCGACTAAGTTGGTTTGGTTATGGTTTTGACCAATAACCGACCCAAACCGACCCATGAACACCCCTACCCACTACACCAAAATTGCCCATTGACATGACACAAACAAATAGCTAAAAATTAATTTTTAAATATGGTTGGTCAAATAGAACATAACATGGACTGTCAGAGTCCCCATAGAGCATAATTTGCTCTTGGTTAAGAGCTTCTCCATAGTATATATATATATATGCTTAGCGCTACAACAAAAAGATCTATTGAAAATCAACATTCCGGGATGAATTAATAATTTCATCTTTAAAAATATATTTATTGGGACAAAATTATATTTTGATCCCTAATTGTGCATTTTATTGCAAAGGTATAAAATCTGATCCTAGAAAATTATTAACTGGTCCTATTGATAATTTAGAGCCTTGAGCGGGAAAGAGTACCACCAAACTCTAACACGGTTTTAATAAAAAAGAAACTTAATTCATTTTCACGGCTAATTAATAAAACATAAGACACCCAGAAGTACTGATCCACATATATGTTTGTGTGCTATATTGTCTTATAATATAGGTACCAGTTATAGCCTACGCATCATGATCAAACAGTTGCAGTTTCCAGCCAGCAGGTGATGATTTCTCTTATTTTGGGAATTCCAGATAATCTTAGTTCATGTACGGTGTAATTATTTTTCTAATTTATTGATTAGTGGTAGTTGGAGGCATGTCCCAACTATCTAGAGTTAGTATAGTAGAGGCTTCATAGATGTCAGTCAAGGTTAGTCATGTAAATTTTAGTTTTTTATTTCAGTTTTATCAGATTGTAAACTTTATCGGTATTGTATCTATTTCAGATTTTCAGTATGATTATGTTTCCGCACAACAAAACTTGTTATTTAATGTATTATAATTCAGTTGCTTAACAGTATGCCAGTTCATGGGTTAGCTTGAGATCACTTGTGCTTCCAAGCACCGTGTGGCGTCCAGGGTGTACTCTCAGGGTATTACAAGTTACATCTTACGGAGGACCTGACTCTTGATAGGAAGGTGTGGCGGAATCAAATTATGGTAGAGGGTTCGGGGATAGGAGTGTAACTGTAATAGTAGGGAAGAATACTTTATTTGCGTTTGGAGTTTTCTGTTCGTGGCATTTGAGTGATGTCTACGATTTCGGATAGATAGTTTATAATATTATCTTGGGGTTGTATTGTTTCTTGTATTAGCTAGCAGTGTTAGTTTATTTTACATACTGTATTTGTTTTATGCTTTTATGTTTTTGTGTTTGTTATACTGTTATCTGTTTTGAGTTGGGGATCTATTAGAAACAACCTCTCTATTTCACCTGAGATAGTAGAATAGGTTAGGTACACTTTACCCTCTCTAGACCCCACTATGAGGTGATAAATATTTACTTTTTAAAATTGTTATAAGATTAGGTTTAGGATATTAACTTTATTGATGGAATATTTTTTCTTATTGAAATATTTGATTAATATTTTCTTAGAGGAAACATTTTGAACTTCTATAAATTGATAGAATAGTATTCCACTCTATAGTCATTACATTATGATGTTTATGAAACATTATTCTCTTAATAGGTTTTGTATTTATAATATTAGCTTTTTCTGATATGTAGACCACTTAATCAAACCATATTAAAATATTTGAGTAATGATGATCTTTTATTTTGTTCTCTTCTATCTTGTGTGATTTACGGTATCTTGCGTGATTTATAGACATTTAATGAAGGAAGTGATCTGTTTGTGATAATTACAAAGATGACAAAATTAGAATGAATACCATCAGTTGCAAGTTTGATATCTTTCACTTCATCAGTACACGGTTGAACATTGACTTCCTGTGACAAAATTCATCACCCGAGTGACTTTGCATCAGATCCTTGCATTTTCTGTTTGGGGGGATATAATTATGAATTAAAGTGATGTAGTAGACTTTGAGGATGACGGGGAGAAAGTAATGTTAGATTTGATGTCTTTGTTTATGTTATTCTACAAAATCAAGAAAGATTATAACTTTTAGTTAATTTCATATAATATGATGGTAGATCTTTCCGTTGGAGTTTGCATCAGTGTTGTAGCTTTAGCTATTTGTTGTGTCTTATTCATTGATTTTCATTATAGATTCTCATGTTCTCTTCTCATTAATGATATTATACCCCTTTTTTTTGTTATTTGGTATCTAATTATAGATTAATATAATTTATAACCATACATTGGCTATTGTGTAATTCTCTTATTATTTTCTTAATTTCTAATGTGATACATACGTACAAAGCACATACACTAAACTAGTATATATACAGAGAGAGATATTATTTCCACAATTTGTTTCATGACCATGGTCCAATGCCGTTGATTAATCTACTACATTCTCTATTGTACCTCTGTCTGCACAACATTCCCCATACATGTTGTGATATCCCACTACTAGGGGTGTTCACGGTTTGGTTTTTAACCAAATCGAACAGCGATTCAAACCAAACCGATTATAAAAACTGATATTTGGTTAGGTTTGGTTTTGAATTTTAAAAAACTGATACTAATTTGGTTTGGTTTCGTTTTACTCTAAAATAACTGACAAAATAACCAAACCGAACCAATATATATATATATATATATTATAATTATTTATATATTATTCATAAATACAATCTAAATATTTGTTACATTTTATATTTTAATCATGATTTAACTTTAGTCGTAACACATTCAGTCATATGTCTTCATCCAGTTGACAGTACCTTATGAGATTCTAAATGAATTTCTCATTTTGAATGACAAATGATACTAATTGTGAAAATAATATCTTGTTGTATACTGAATTTTATCGCTGAGATTCATTAGTCTATAGACAATAACTAATTTTAACTTTCTTTTTGAACCTTGTTGAGCAAGAGGTTTATGTGTTCACCTTTTGGGGGGTTTATATTATAATTCTGTTAAATATTATTTTTTAATATTTTCTTAGAATTGTTCATATGGTGGTGTCATGGCTTTGCCGAAGTATAACAATCAGTTGACATCGTAGTTTCAAGGTTGATATACAACACTCAGTTGACATCTCATATGTTAGATTGGATTTGTTTTTTAAATTTTTAACTTTTATCATTAGCTAAAGTTATAAACCGAAAAAATCCGAACCAAACCGAACTAAACCGACAAGAACCAAACCGATGGTTATTTTTTTATTTGGTTTGGTTTGGTTTTAGAAATTTTAAAACCGACTAAGTTGGTTTGGTTATGGTTTTGACCAATAACCGATCCAAACCGACCCATGAACACCCCTACCCACTACACCAAAATTGTCCATTGACATGACACAAACAAATAGCTAAAAATTAATTTTTAAATATGGTTGGTCAAATAGAACATAGCATGGACTGTCAGAGTCCCCATAGAGCATAACTTGCTCTTGGTTAAGAGCTTCTCCATAGTATATATATATATATGTGTGTGTGTGTGTGTGTGTGCGCACTTACCGCTACAACAAAAAGATCTATTGAAAATCAACATTCCGGGATGAATTAATAATTTCATCTTTAAAAATATATTTATTGGGACAAAATTATATTTTGATCTCTAATTGTGAATTTTGTTGCAAAGGTATAAAATCTGATCCTAGAAAATTATTAACTGGTCCTATTGATAATTTAGAGCCTTGAGCGGGAAAGAGTACCACCAAACTCTAACACGGTTTTAATAAAAAAGAAACTTAATTCATTTTCACGGCTAATTAATAAAACATAAGGCACCCAAAAGAAATATTTATTCAAGCAGTTAAAAAAATGTAATACCCCGGGAAATTTTTCGTTGAAATTTTGTGTGCGTAAACGTGTTGGATTCTATCTTCTAGAATGAATTATAAATTTTTCGTGCGTAATGTCTTAGATTATGATCCACCATTGCGTAGAGTATCGAATAATATTTCCAACGATATATGGATCATCCAAAACAGACACCCGAGCGATGAGTTATGAACATTCCGATCGAACCGTGAATAGTAGTGAACAGTAAAACGTGCAGGAAAAAAAGTACTGAGGCCTGATGTATTTTTGCTCCAACTTTAAACGATCATAACTCCTTGTAAATAATGATTTGGGTGATATACTATATATCAACAGAAAGATCTGTGAGTCCTCTTTCCGATGAAATTGGTTTCATCCAATTTGTCTATTGGATCAAAAAGTTATGGTAGATCTACTTCAGCCTATCAAAAGTTAATTTTTGGGTCAACTTCAAATAATCATAACTTCTCGTACACAATGATCTGGGTGAGATATTATATATCAACGGAAAGATATGAGAGTTCTCTTTATAATGAAATATTAGTTTCATCCAATTTGGATATCAGAGTAAAAAGTTATGGTAGATCTACTTCAGCCTATCAAAACAGTCCACCAAAGGAAAGATTCGAGAATTATTTGATTCTTAGGGGCGTTTTGGTTATTCCCCCTCACCCAAAATCCATCCAAACCCTATATTAAAGCCTATTAGAAGCATTATATGTTATATTTCATCAAATTCCCTCAAAAAGAAAACCCTAAGCTCCTACTTCCAACTTCAAGAACCTCCAAAGTTCACCATTAATTCTGCAAATTTATTCAAGATTCCAAGTTCCTAGTTCAAGAACTTCAAGAACATCCAAAGTTCACCATTAATTCTATAAATTTATTCAAGATTCCAAGTTCCTAGTTCAAGAACTCCAAGAACCATCATTCAAAGGCACGATTAACATCTCAAAAATGAGTATCGATCTAAAGTTCATCCTTCAAGGTATGTGGGGTTTTTCAACAAGAACTATCTTTCGTTCTTGTGCCCAAAAGTAATTTTCTTTACAAAGGCATGATTTTTATTAGATTTTTATGAATTTGAAGTATGAACCCATATCTTACGATGATTATTAGGAAATCTTGAAGTTTATGATTTTAAAAGATGAATTTACATGTGTGGTGATATACAACATGAATCTTGAACAATATTTATCATGATTTTGATATTTTGGTCGCGAACCCCATTTGAAATTGTGTTTTTGAGAAAATGTGTGTTCTAAGCACGTTGATGTTGAATATTTGAGATGTTTTGAATGATTTGACCTTTTGGTCGTGAATGAGTTATTTTGAACTCGACTGTGAAAGAAATCCACGTTTTTATTGATTATGATAAAGGGGTAGCAAATTGGCTCCCGATGAAAATTGTTGAAGTGTTTATTGTGGATTTTTTTTAATATGAGCCTGAAGCTGATTTAAATTTCTGAGCTAAGTCCGGGAGTAATCTTTAGCACCGAGTGGGAGGTATAAAGTGACCTTACTTCCCTAGAACTATGTTCCCCCATAGGATGTGAGCCTGAGGCTGATTTATATAGTGATCACTAGTGTTTTTGAATTGATACTGGAAGTCCTACTCCGATGGCAAGGATAGGATGGCTCACCCCAAAGTGGGTTGTACGTTGGACTCCATGTAGCTCACATGGTTTATGTCGGTTATAGAATCTCTATAATACCCCGAGAAATTTTTCGTTGAAATTTTGTGCGTAAACGTGTTGGGTTCTATCTTCTAGAATGAATTATAAATTTTTCGTGCGGAATGTCTTAGATTATGACCCACCACTGTGTAGAGTATCGAATAATCCTTTCAACGATATGTGGATCATCCAAAATGGACACCCGAGCGACGAGTTATGAACATTCCGATCGAATTGTGAATAGTAGTGACAGTAAAACATGCAGGAAAAAAAAAGTACTGAGGCCTGACGTATTTTTTCTCCAACTTTAAATGATCATAACTCCTTTTACATAATGATTTGGGTGATCTACTATATATCAACGGAAATATATGCGAGTCCTCTTTTCGATGAAATTGGTTTCATCCAATTTGTCTATCGGAACAAAAAGTTATGGTCGATCTACTTCAGCCTATCAAAAGTGAATTTTTGGGTCAACTTCAAATGATCATAACTACTTGTACACAATGATCTGGGTGAGATACTATATATTAACGGAAAGATATGAGAGTTCTATTTCTAATGAAATTGGTTTCATCCAATTTGGATATCGGAGTAAAACGTTATGGTTGATCTACTTCAAACTATCAAAACAGTCCACCAAAGGACAGATGCGAGAATTATTTAATTTTTAGAGGCGTTTTGGTCATTCCTCTCACCCAAAATCAGTCCAAACCCTATATTAAATCCTATTAGAAGCATTATATGTTATATTTCATCAAATTTTCCCTCAAAAAGAAAACCCTAAGCTCCTACATCCAACTTCAAGAACCTCCAAAGTTCACCATTAATTCTGCAAATTTATTCAAGATTCCAAGTTCCTAGTTCAAGAACTCCAAGAACCATCATTCAAAGGCAAGATTAACATCTCAAAAATGAGTATCGATCTAAAGTTAATCATTCAAAGTATGTGGGGGTTTTCAACAAGAACTCTCTTTCGTTCTTGTGCCCAAATTGATTTTTCTTTTATGAATATACATGATTTTACATGTTTTGTTATGAATTTGAAGCATGAATTTATACCCTATATGATTTTACATGAGATTATGATACTCTCTATGTTTTGAAAGTTGAATTGAATGAGAATGATGATATTTTTGTACATAAAGCTGAATTTTCTAGATTTTAAAGTAAGTTATATATATTTATGATGAAAAGCATGCATCTTGAGAAAATTTAATATGATTTTGATGTATGAGACCTTGAGTCCTAATTGGAATTGTACTTTGAGAAATTATGTGCTATAAGCACAATGAGATTTGAATAATTATGTGCTATAAGCACAATGAGATTTGAATCCCAAAGCTAATTTTCTTTACCAAGATGTATGATTATAAAGCTGAAATTTTAAGTTTTAAGTAATTATTTTTGTGCTTATGTCATAAAGTATGAAACTTTGGAAGATTTTATGGTGATATTGATGTATGGGTTTTTGGAACCCTATTTGAGATTATTATTTTGAGAAAATCATATGTTATAAACACCTTGAGTTTAAATGATTTGAGTTGTTTTGAATGATTTGACCTTTTGGTCGTGAATGAGTTATTTTGAACTCAACTGTGAAAGAAATCCATGTTTTTATTGATTATGATAAAGGGGTAGCAAATTGGCTCCCGATGAAAATTGTTGAAGTGCTTATTGTGGATTTTCTTTAATGTGAGCCAGAGGCTGATTTAAATTTCTGAGCTAAGTCCGGGAGTAATCTTTAGCACCGAGTGGGAGGTATAAAGTGACCTTACTTCCCTAGAACTACGTGCCCCCATAGGATGTGAGCCTGAGGCTGATTTATATAGTGATCACTAGTGTTTTTGAATTGATACTGGAAGTCCTACTCCAATGGCAAGGATAGAACGGCTCTCCCCAACGTGGGTTGTACGTTGGACTCCATGTAGCTCACATGGTTTATGTCGGTTATAGGATCTCCCAATGTGTGTGTGTGTACTCTTCTATCTGAGATGAAAACATATTTGCTTAAAAGGCTGAGTTTGTGAAAGTCGTTATTCTTAAAAGATTTAAGTAATATATTCTAACGAGATTTGATTGTTTTGATGATTTGAAATTGAGATGAAAGTGAATTGAGAACATATTGTAATGACTAACTTGTTTTACTTTACATGTATTATTCATCCATGATTTTGATGATTTAATTTAAGCTAAGTGAGTCATTTATATCAGTATGCATAATTTTATAAACTGTGATGATATTAAGATATTATTTTATATATGCATTGGACCCCCATATGCTCGGTATCTTTCCATGGTACTGACCCACATATTCATATGTGGGCTACATTTTCTTGGAATGTAGGTACAAGGTATAGTTGCACCTTCGGATCCAGTCAGTTCGTGGTTTCCAGTCAGCAGGTGATGAGTCTATTTTATTCAAGGGCTTGGGTTAGTTATGCAGAGTTATAGTGTTGTATTTTCTTTATTCAGTCGTACTGAGTTGGGGTAGTCGGGAGTCATGACCCGGCTACCTATAGTCAGTACTAGTAGAGGCTTCATAGACAATCAGTAGAAGTTGATGTATTTTGTTTTAATTTTGGTTTTAAAGGCAGAATTGTAATCTTGTAAAATTCCATTTTTGTATCGATCAGATTCAGAAAGGAGTTAATTTCTGATGATTTGTATGGATTTGTATTTTTATTCAGTTGCTTATGAGTTATTCCAGTAGATGGGTTAGCCTAGGGTCACTTGTTACCCTAAGCACCATGTGACGTCTCGGGACCCGATTTTTGGGCGTTACAAACTTGGTATCAGAGCACAGAGTTCAAGTGTCCTAGGGTGTCTATGAAGTCGTGTCTAGTAGATTCTTGTGGAGCGGTACAGAGACGTTTGTACTTTTCTTCGAGAGGCTACAGGGCATTTAGGAAATGTTTCCCTTCTTTCAAGTCTAAGATCGTGCTAAAAAAAGGTTCTCCAAGAAGCTTATATAGATTCTCATCTTACTCTATTCTGGCCAATTCTGCCTCATTTTCAAGGTATCAGAAACAGTTAAACTTAATTCTCCGTAGATAGTTATGGGATTGTAAGAGAGCTAGAAAACATCCTGTCAGTGCTTTTGAGTTCCAAAGATTGAAGTACTTTATTCATGTTCATAAAAGTCGTGAACTAAGCCTAGGTTAGGTGTGCTTTCAGATTCCTCCTCAGAATCTACAATGTTAATCTATACTTCTCCCTCTATGTATTATTTTTGAGATAACATGATTCGCAAGCTCAAGTTTTTCCCCAGGTAATGCTTCTATATTTTCTAGAAGAAATTTCAAAAGTTACACAAAGGGCTTGAGAGGAGCTCTCTAGTGTGTTAAGTTCCTTAAGTTTAAAGTTATGCCCTCATTCTTATGAGTTATTTAATTAAGACTGAGTAAGGTGTATTCTTAGATCGTTCAATGTTGTGTGTCAAGTTTCTATCTCTTGTATTATGTAATCTTGTTATTATTATGTTTGTGAAAAATCCAAGTCTAGTGAAGCCGTGTGGGGATCTTTCGATTCACTAGCATAGCTTCTTTGTTATTCATTTCATTTTCTTGTTCAAAATACAAACCAAAGTCTAGTGAAGCCGCGTGGGGCCTATTTCGATTCACTAGCATAGTTACTTTGTTATTCATATAACTTTCTTGATCAAAACACAAAACCAAAGTCTAGTGAAGCCGTGTGAGGCCTATTTCGATCCACTAGAAACTTGTAGTTCATCTTGTTCCTTGTGCTGGCTGAAAATGTAGAATGTGGAGGTGTAGTAATAAGAAGGATGGTAAGTGTGATTTGTTGAGCATAAGTATAGAGAAATCCCTTTTTGCATGCAATTGGGTTAATAGGAAGTGATATAGTTTGTTCGAGGTATGAAACGGGTGTTGACGGTATTTGTATGACAGAGAGTATAGGTTAGTGATGGAAGTACTCGGTGGGTAAGTGTTGTTAATCTAGGCGCTCTCCAGATTTCAAGAGGAAGTTAAGTTAAGACGTAGAGAGCTATGAACTATGTTAAGTTGTGTATGAAGGATAGATAGTAGTGACGGGTGAAAGAAGGATGTGTTAATGGATTGTGAATAAGATAGGCTATATGATTAGGACCAATTATTATTGTTATGAAGTTTAAGTGGGCTAGTGTTCATGGATGTGTTGTTTTATAATCTTCACGTGGGAGTTATGCGTGAGATGGAGTTGTAAATTATGTGAAGTGTGAGACCTTAAGTTTGAACGATTGGTGATCATGAAGCCGAATGTGACGGTTTCCGGATTAATGGTATTAGTTGTCGGAAGTGACCTAATAGGCTTAAACAGTGTACACAAGAGTTTAAGTGTAGTTGACTTGTAATTAAGTTTAATATTATATATGATGAGAAAGTTCACCCAAGATATTATGGGACTGCTTTAATTTCGAGGATTAGTGTATGTGGTGTAGTGATTCGTGCCATGGGATTGTTAGATGGATAAATACTAGTTAGACGATGGATGATGTTTTGATGGCTAAGTTATGGCGAGGCGTATGATTGGAAATGTTGAGCCTCTTAAGTGTGATTTTGATTTTTATGGGTTAGAAACATAAGTTCATAGGCATGGTATTAGAGGGAGAAGACAGAAGTAGCATGGTCTATCAAAAGGTTAGAAAGTATTCAAGTTGAGCTAATAGAAATAAGAGTTGAAGCACTAGATGGTGTACATTCCGGCGATAGAGATGTTCGTGGAGATTCGAAATTAGTAAGCATTTGAGAATTTGAGTGGTGGCTTAAAACTAAGGGGGAGATGATAGAACAAGTAGTCAAGTCAAGCTTTTACATTTTAGTAGAAGTACCAGTAAGTTGTAAATTTGCTGTGAGAAAGATCAGTGCTTGACCCAATGTTATTTCAGTATTTTCAGCTGTCCCAAAACCTACTCATGCTTTACATTTCAGTTCCATGATCTTAATTCATGTTCATACACATGATGGAGAATTACATACTCTTCTAATTTCCAAAAATGAGAAATTCCAGTTCTTCTATCAGTTTGAATCACATTCCATAAGTTATGAGCTCTAAATTTAGGGCATGTCGCCCATGACTCATATACTCAAGTTTTACTGTATGTTCAGTTCCAGTACTCAGGCAATACTCTTATTGATCAGTGAGATTCAGTTTTTGTTATGGGTGTCTTCAGTTTTGATACCTTAATGAACCCATTGTATTTGAAATTTTATTCCTAAGGCCTCAATAGAGAGAGTCAAGTTATTTACATTATCCCTTCATGTTTCAGGTCTTCATGTTTTAAAATTTTGTGACCTTTTCATTAAGTCAAGCTAATGGTGTTGAGCAGTTGTCTAGAAGGGAGAGAAGACACTTCCTTATCTATGATAGAAGGTGGTGTGCTCACGGCGGTGAAGTGAAGTTAGATTGAGGCTAAGTCCTTGATACATGCCGTGGTTAGTTGAAGTTTTAAATGATTATTTGGAAAGATTGTTGTGCGTTGATTTTATACACTTCTATGAGATTGTAGGAATAGTAATACAGAGTTTTTGTGTATAGTTCAATTGGTTGAGAAAATGTTATGTGTGCCATTTAAAGAATTGACCAGTATGTGTGAATGATGTAGTTGAAGGAATCTTAGAGAAAGCGAGGAAGATGCTTTATGAGTGTTCGTTTAGAGGTGCATGTGCGAAGTGCGTATGTGGTTATGAGTATAGGCTTGAATGTTATGGTTGTATATCTAAAAGAATGCACCGTAAGTTAGCGGATCCCTAGTATAAGATTGTATGTGGTTGTTGGAGTAGCAATAAGAGTTATGTTTGAAGTAAGGAGTTGTGAAGCTCAGTGTGTATTGAGGTTCATGAGATAGATTAATATTATAGTGTTATGTGGCCTATCTCATGAGTACTTGGAGTTAGGCTTGAACATAGTCGAGGGAGTAGTTGGGAAGTGTTGCTAAGTTTGGAAGCAAGGAGTTATGTTTCCCAAGACCTAGAAATTCCTATCTTAATTTAAATCATTTGGGTCCTTGTTCCCATACGATAGGATTGTATCAAATTATGGTTCATTTTCTCCCCGAACAATGTCCTTTGAATCTTTTGGAGGGAGTGTTGAGGGACGTTTCATATGGGCGTAAGTGGTCCTTGTTTTGATGAGATCCCCTTCGAGACCTATGATTCTCAGTATCTGAATAAACCAAAGATATCGATTCCTTAAAATCAGTCTCCTTTGTTTAAGATCCAACTATGTGACCATTCTCATTATGAATCGCATGTTCTATGAAGTATTCGAAAGTTTGGAGTGAAGTAAGTGGATTGACTTCGTTATCCCAGCCTTTTGTCCTCATTTCCATGGAATTCTATACTTATTCATCGACATTCGAAGACGAATGTTTCCAAGGGGGAGATGATGTAATACCCCGGGAAATTTTTCGTTGAAATTTTATGCATAAACGTGTTGGGTTCTATCTTCTAGAATGAATTATAAATTTTTCGTATGGAATCTCTTAGATTATGATAAACCATTACGTAGAGTATCGAATAATATTTCCAACGATATATGGATCATCAAAAATGGACACCCGAGCGACGAGTTATGAACATTCCGATCGAACCGTGAATAGTAGTGAACAGTAAAACGTGCAGGGAAAAAAAGTACTTAGGCCGGGCGTATTTTTGCTCCAACTTTAAACAATCATAACTCCTTGTACATAATGATCTGGGTGATATACTATATATCAACGGAAATATCTACGAGTCCTCTTTCCGATGAAATTGGTTTCATCCAATTTATCTATCGGAGCAAAAAGTTATGGTTGATCTACTTCAGCCTATCAAAAGTGAATTTTTGGGTCAACTTCAAATAATCATAACTCCTCGTACAAAATGATCTGGGTGAGATACTATATATCAACGGAAAGATATGAGAGTCCTCTTACTAATTAAATTGGTTTCATCCAATTTGGATATCGAAGTAAAACGTTATGGTTGATCTACTTCAGACTATCAAAACAGTCCACCAAAGGACAGATGCGAGAATTATTTGATTTTTAGGGGCGTTTTGGTCATTCTCCCTCACCCAAAATCCGTCCAAACCCTATATTAAAGCCTATTAGAAGCATTATATGTTATATTTCATCTAATTCCCTCAAAAAAAAAACCCTAAGCTCCTACATCCAACTTCAAGAACCTCCAAAGTTCACCATTAATTCTGCAAATTTATTCAAGATTCCAAGTTCCTAGTTCAAGAACTCCAAGAACCATCATTCAAAGGAACGATTAACATCTCAAAAACGAGTATTGATCTAAAGTTCATCATTCAAGGTATGAGGGGGTTTTCAACGAGAACTCTCTTTCGTTCTTGTGCCTAAATTGATTTTTGTTTTATGAATATACATGATTTTACATGTTTTGATATGAATTTGAAGCATGAATTTATACCCTATATGATTTTACATGAGATTATGATACTCTCTATGTTTTGAAAGTTGAATTGAATGAGAATGATGACATTTTAATACATAAAGCTGAATTTTCCAGATTTTAAAGTAAGTTATATATATTTATGATGAAAAGCATGAATCTTGAGAAAATTTATTATGATTTTGATGTATGAGACCTTGAGTCCTAATTGGAATTGTACTTTGAGAAATTATGTGCTATAAGCACAATGAGATTTGAATCCCAAAGCTAATTTTCTTTACCAAGATGTATGATTATAAAGCTGAAATTTTAAGTTTTAAGTGATTATTTTTGTGCTTATGTTATAAAGTATGAAACATTGGAAAGTTTTATGGTGATATTGATGTATGGGTTTTTGGAACCCTATTTGAGATTATTATTTCGAGAAAATCATATGTTATAAACACCTTGAGTTTAAATAATTTGAGATATTTTGAATGATTTGACCTTTTGGTCGTGAATGAGTTATTTTAAACTCAATTGTAAAAGAAATCCACGTTTTTATTGATTATGATAAAGGGGTAGCAAATTGGCTCCCGATGAAAATTGTTGAAGTGTTTATTGTGGATTTTCTTTAATGTGAGCCTGAGGCTGATTTAAATTTCTAAGCTAAGTCCGGGAGTAATCTTTAGCATCGAGTGGGAGGTATAAAGTGACCTTACTTCTCTAGAACTACGTGCCCCCGTAGGATGTGAGCCTGAGGCTGATTTATATAGTGATCACTAGTGTTTTTGAATTGATACTGGAAGTCCTACTCCGATGGAAAGGATAGGACGGCTCTCCCCAACGTGGGTTGTACGTTGGACTCCATGTGGCTCACATTGTTTTTGTCGGTTATAGGATCTCCCAATGTGTGTGTGTGTACTCTTCTATCTGAGATGAAAACATATTTGTTTAAAAGGCTGAGTTTGAGAAACTCATTATTCTTAAAAGATTTAAGGAATATATTCTAATGAGAATTGACATGAGATTTGATTGTTTTGATGATATGAAATTGAGATGAAAGTGAATTGAGAACGTATTGTAATGACTCACTTGTTTTACTTTACAAGTATTATTCATCCATGATTTTGATGATTTAATTCGATCTAAGTGAGTCATCTATATCAGCATGCATAATTTTATAAACTATGATGATATTAAGATATTATTTTATATATGCATTGCACCTCCATATGCTCGGTATCTTTCCATGGTACTGACCCACATATTCGTATGTGGGCTACATTTTCTTGGAATGTAGGTACAAGGTATAGTTGCACCTTCGGATCCAGTCAGTTCGTAGTATCCAGTAAGCAGGTGATGTGTAACGCCCCAAAATCGGGTCCCGAGACGTCACACGGTGCTTAGGGTCACAAGTGTCCCCAAGCTAACCCTTCTACTGGCATAACTCATAAGCAACTGATTAAAAATTCAAATCCATATAAATCAGCAGAAATTAACTCTTTTCTGAATCTGATCGATACAAAAATGGAATTTTATAGGATTACAATTCTTCCTTTACAACCAAAATTGAAACAAAATACATCAACTTCTACTGACTGTCTATGAAGCCTCTACTAGTACTGACCGTAGGTAGCCGGGTCATGACTCCCGACTACCCCAACTAAATACGACTGAATAAATAAAATACAACACTATAAACTCTGCATAACTAACCCAATCCCTTGAATCAAAAGGACTCATCACCTGCTGACTGGATACCACGAACTGACTGGATCCGAAGGTGAAACTATACCTTGTACCTACATTCCTAGAAAATGTAGCCCACATACGAATATGTAGGTCAGTACCATGGAAAGATACCGAGCATATGGGGGTGCAATGCATATATAAAATAATATCTTACTATCATCACAGTTTATAAAATTATGCATACTGATATAAATGACTCACTTAGCTTAAATTAAATCATCAAAATCATGGATGAATAATACATGAAAAGTAAAATAAGTGAGTCATTACAATACATTCTCAATTCACTTTCATCTCAATTTCAAATCATCAAAACAATCAACTCTCATGTCAATTCTCATTAGAACATATTCCTTAAATCTTTTAAGAATAATGACTTTCTCAAACTCAGCCTTTTAAGCAAACATATTTTCATCTCAGATAGAAGAGTACACACACACACATTGGGAGATCCTATAACCGACATAAACCATGTGAGCTACATGGAGTCCAACGTACAACCCACGTTGGGGAGAGCCGTCTTATCCTTGCCATTGGAGTAGGACTTCCAGTATCAATTCAAAAACACTAGTGATCACTATATAAATCAGCCTCAGGCTCACATCCTACGGGGGCACGTAGTTATAGGGAAGTAAGGTCAATTTATACCTCCCACTCGGTGCTAAAGATTATTCCCGAACTTAGCTCAGAAATTTAAATCAGCCTCAGGCTCACATTAAAGAAAATCCACAATAAATACTTCAACAATTTTCATTGGGAGCCAATTTGCTACCCCTTTATCATAATCAATAAAAACATGAATTTCTTTCACAGTCGAGTTCAAAATAACTCATTCACGACCAAAAGGTCAAATCATTCAAAACATCTCAAATTATTTAAACTCAAGGTTTTTATAACATATGATTTTCTCAAAATAATAATCTCAAATAGGGTTCCAAGAACCCATACATCAATATCACCATAAAACCTTCCAAAGTTTCATACTTTATGACATAAGCACAAAAATAATCACTTAAAACTTAAAATTTCAGCTTTATAATCATACATCTTGGTAAAGAGAATTAGCTTTGGGATTCAAATCTCATTGTGCTTATAGCACATAATTTCTCAAAGTACAATTCCAATTAGGACTCAAGGTCTCATACATCAAAATCATAATAAATTTTCTCAAGATTCATGCTTTTCATCATAAATATATATAACTTACTTTAAAATCGGGAAAATTCAGCTTTATGTACAAAAATGTCATCATTCTCATTCAATTCAACTTTCAAAACATAGAGAGTATCATAATCTCATGTAAAATCATATAGGGTATAAATTCATGCTTCAAATTCATATCAAAACATGCATAATCATGTATATTCATAAAAGAAAAATCAATTTGGGCACAAGAACGAAAGAGAGTTCTTTTTGAAAAAACCCGCATACCTTAATGATGAACTTTAGATTGATACTCATTTTTGAGATGTTAATCGTGCCTTTGAATGATGGTTCTTAGAGTTCTTGAACTAGGAACTTGGAATCTTGAATAAATTTGCAGAATTAATGGTGAACTTTGGAGGTTCTTGAAGTTGGATGTAGGAGCTTAGGGTTTTCTTGTTGAGGGAATTTGATGAAATATAATATATAATGCTTCTAATAGGCTTTAATATAGGGTTTGGACGGATTTTGGGTGAGGGATATGACCAAAACACCCCTAAAAATCAAATAATTCCCGCATCTATCCTTTGGTGGACTATTTTGATCGTCTAAAGTAGATCAACCATAACATTTTACTCCGATATCCAAATTGGATGAAACTAATTTCATTAGAAAGAGGACTCTCATATCTTTCTGTTGATAAATAGTATCTCACCCAGATCATTGTGTACGAGGAGTTATGATCATTTGAAGTTGACCCAAAAATTCACTTTTGATAGGCTGAAGTAGATCGACCATAACTTTTTGCTCCGATAGACAAATTGTATGAAACCAATTTCATCGGAAAGAGGACTCACATAGATTTCCGTTGATATATAGTATATCACCCAGATCATTATATACAAGAAATTATGATCATTTAAATTTGGAGCAAAAATACGCCAGGACTCAGTACTTTTTTTTCCTGCACGTTTTACTGTTCACTACTATTCACGGTTCGATCGAAATGTTCATAACTCATCACTCGGGTGTCCGTTTTGGATGATCCACATATCGTTGGAAAGCTTATTCGATACTCTACGCAATGGTGGTTCATAATCTAAGACATTCTTCAGGGAAAATTTATAATTCATTCTAGAAGATAGAACTCAACACGTTTACGCACAAAATTTCAACGAAAAATTTCCCGGTGTATTACATCATCTCCCCCTTGGAAACATTCGTCCTCGAATGTCAATGAATAAGTACAGACTACCATGGAAATGAGGAAAAAAGGCTGGGATAACGAAGTCAATCCACTTACTTCACTCCAAACTTTCGAATACTTCATAGAACATGCGATTCATAATGAGAATGGTCACATAGTTGGATCTTAAACAAAGGAGACTGATTTTAGGGAATCGATATCTTTGGTTTATTCAGAGACTGAGAATCAAAGGTCTCGAAGGGGATCTCATCAAAAGAAAGACCACTTGCGCCCAAATGAAACGTCCCTCAACACTCCCTCCAAAAGATTCAAATGACATTGTTCGGGGAGAAAATGAACCATAATTTGATACAATCCTATCGTATGGGAACAAGGACCCATATGGCATAAATTAAGATAGGAATTTCTAGGTCTTGGGAATCATAACTCCTTTCTTCCAAACTTAGCAACACTTTCCAACTACTCCCTCGACTATGTTCAAGCCTAACTCCAAGTACTCATGAGATACGCCATATAACACTATAATATTAATCTATATCATGAACCTTAATACACACTGAGCCTCACAAATCCTCACTTCAAACATAACACTTATTGCTACTCCAACAACCACATACAATCTTATACTAGGGATCCGCTAACTTGCAGTGCATTTTTTTAGATATACAACCATAACATTCAAGCCTATACTCATAACCACATACGCACTTCGCACATGCACCTCTAAACGAACACTCATAAAGCATCTTCCTCGCTTTCTCTAAGATTTCATCAACTACATCATTCACACATACTGGTCAATTCTTTAAATGGCACACATAACATTTTCTCAACCAATTGAACTTTACACAAAAACTCTGTATTACTATTCCTACAACCTCATAGAAGTGCATAAAAACAACGCACAACAATCTTTCCAAATAAACATTTAAAACTTCAACTAACCACGACATGTATCAAGGACTTAGCCTCAATCTAACTTCACTTCACCGTCGTGAGCACACCACCTTCTATCATAGATAAGGAAGTGTCTTCTCTCCCTTCTAGACAACTGCTCAACACCATTAGCTTGACTTAATGAAAAGGTCACAAAAATTTAAAATATGAAGACCTGAAACATGAAGGCATAATTTAAATAACTTGACTCTCTCTATTGAGGCCTTAGGAATAAAATATCAAATACAATGGATTCATTAAGGTATCAAAACTGAAGACACCCATAACGGAAACTGAATCTCACTGATCAATAAGAGTATTGCCTGAGTACTGGAACTGAACATACTGTAAAACTTGAGTTTATGAGTCATGGGCGGCATGCCCTAAATTTAGAGCTTAGAACTTATGGAATGTGATTCCATCCGCTAGAAGAACATGAATTTCTTATTTTTGGAAAATAGAAGAGTATGTAATACTCCATCACGTGTATGAACATGAATTAAGATCATGGAACTGAAATGTAAAGCATGAGTAGGTTTTAGGACAGCTGAAAATACTGAAATAACATTGGGTCAAGCACCGATCTTTCTCACAGCAAATTTACAACTTACTGGTACTTCTACTAAAATGTAAAAGCTTGACTTGACTACTTGTTCTATCATCTCCCCCTTAGCTTTAGCCACCACTCAAATTCTCAAATGCTTACTAATTTCGAATCTCCACGAACATCTCTATCGTCGGAATGTACACCATCTAGTGCTTCAACTCTTATTTCTATTAGCTCAACTTGAATACTTTCTAACCTTTTGATAGACCATGCTACTTCTGTCTTCTCCCTCTAATACCATGCCTATAAACTTATGTTTCTAACCTATAAGAATCAAAATCACACTTAAGAGGCTCAACATTTACAATCATACGCCTCGCCTTAACTTAGCCATCAAAACATCATCCATCGTCTAACTAGTATTTATCCATCTAACAATCCCATGGCACGACTCACTACACCACATACACTAATTCTCGAAATTAAAGCAGTCCCATAATATCTTGGGTGAACTTTCTCATCATAATATAATATTAAACTTAATTACAAGTCAACTACACTTAAACTCTTGTGTACACTGTTCAAGCCTATTAGGTCACTTCCGGCAACTAATACCATTAATCCGGAAACCGTCACATTCGGCTTCATGATCACCAAACGTTCAAACTTAAGGTCTCACACTTCACATAATTTACAACTCCATCTAATGCATAACTCCCATGTGAAGATTATAAAACAACACATCTATGAACATTAGCCCACTTAAACTTCATAACAATAATAATTGGTCCTAATCATATAGCCTATCTTATTCACAATCCATTAACACATCCTTCTTTCACCCGTCACTACTATTTATCCTTTATACACAATTTAACATAGTTCATAGCTCTCTACGTCTTAACTTAACTTCCTCTTACAATCTGGAGAGCGCCTAGATTATCAATACTTACCCACCGAGTACTACCATCACTAACCTATACTCTCTTTCATACAAATACCGTCAACCCCCGTTTCATACCTAAAACAAACTATATCACTTCCTATTAACCCAATTGCATGCAAAAAGGGATTTTTCTATACTTATGCTCAACAAATCACACTTACCATCATTCTTACTACTACACCTCCACATTCCACATTTTCAGCTAGCACAAGGAACAAGATGAACTACAAGTTGCTAGTGGATTGAAATAGGCCTCACACGACTTCACTAGACTTTGGTTTTGTGTTATGATCAAGAAAGTTATATGAATAACAAAGTAACTATGCTAGTGAATCGAAATAGGCCCCACACGACTTCACTAGACTTTGGTTTGTAGTTTGAACAAGAAAATGAGATGAATAACAAAGAAGCTATGCTAGTGAATCGAAAGAGCCCCACACGGCTTCACTAGACTTTGATTTTTCACAAACATAATGATAACAAGATTACATAATACAAGTGATAGAAACTTGACACACAACATTCAATGATCTAAGAATACACCTTACTCTGTATTAATTTAATAACTCATAAGAATGAGGGTATAACTTTCAACTTAAGGAACTTAACACACTAGAGAGCTCCTCTCAAGCCCTTTGTGTAACTTTTGAATTTTTTTCTAGAAAATATAGAAGCATTACCTGGGGAAGAACTGGAGCTTGCGAATCAAGTTATCTCAAAAATAATACATAGAGGGAGAAGTATAGATTAACATTGTAGATTCTGAGGAGGAATCTGAAAGCACACCTAACCTAGGCTTAGTTCACGAGTTTTATGAACATGAATAAAGTACTTTAATCTTTGGAACTCAAAAGCACTGACAAGATACTTTCTAGCTCTCTTACAATCCCATAACAGTCTACGGAGAATTAAGCTTAACTATTTCTGATACCTTGAAAATGAGGGAGAGTTGGTCAGAATAGAGTAAGATGAGAATCTATATAAGCTTCTTGGAGAACCTTTTTATAGCACGATCTTAGACTTGAAAGAAGGGAAACATTTCCTAAATGCCCTGTAGCCTCTCGAAGAAAAGTACAAATGTCTCCGTACCGTTCCGCAAGAATTTACTAGACAAGATTTCATAGACACCCTAGGACACTTGAACTCTGTGCTCTGATACCAAGTTTGTAACGCCCCAAAATCGGGTCCCGAGACGTCACACGATGCTTAGGGTCACAAGTGACCCCAAGCTAACCCTTCTACTGGCATAACTCATAAGCAACTGCATAAAAATACAAATCAGCAGAAATTAACTCTTTTCTGAATCTGATCGATACAAAAATGGAATTTTACAAGATTACAATTCTTCCTTTACAACCAAAATTGAAAAAAAATACATCAACTTCTACTGACTGTCTATAAAACCTCTACTAGTACTGACTGTAGGTAGTCGGGTCATGACTCCCGACTACCCCAACTCAATACGACTTAATAAAGAAAATACAACACTATAAACTTTGCATAACTAACCCAAGCCCTTGAATCAAAAGGACTCATCACCTGCTGACTGGATACCACGAACTGACTGGATCCGAAGGTGCAACTATACCTTGTACCTATATTCTAAGAAAATGTAGCCCACATACGAATATGTGGGTCAGCACCATGGAAAGATACCGAGCATATAGGGGTGCAATGCATATATAAAATAATATCTTACTATCATCACAGTTTATAAAATTATGCATGCTAATATAGATGACTTACTTAGCTCAAATTAAATCATCAAAATCATGGATGAATAATGCATGTAAAGTAAAACAAGTGAGTCATTACAATACGTTCTCAATTCACTTTCATCTCAATTTCAAATTATCAAAACAATCAACTCTCATGTCAATTCTCATTAGAATATATTCCTTGAATCTTTTCAGAATAATGACTTTCTCAAATTCAGCCTTTTAAGCAAATATGTTTTCATCTCACATAGAAGAGTACACACACACACATTGGGAGATAGTATAACCGACATAAACCATGTGAGCTACATGGAGTCCAACGTACAACCCACGTTGGGGAGAGTCGTCCTATCCTTGCAATCGGAGTAGGACTTTCAGTATCAATTCAAAAACACTAGTGATCACTATATAAATCAGCCTCAGGCTCACATCCTACGGAGGCACGTAGTTCTAGGGAAGTAAGGTCACTTTATACCTCCCACTCGGTGCTAAAGATTACTCCTGGACTTAGCTCAGAAATTTAAATCAGCCTCAGGCTCACATTAAAGAAAATCCACAATAAATACTTCAACAATTTTTATCGGGAGCCAATTTGCTACCTCTTTATCATAATCAATAAAACGGGGATTTCTTTCACAGTCGAGTTTAAAATAACTCATTCACGACCAAATGGTCAAATCATTCAAAACATCTCAAATTATTTAAACTCAAGGTGTTTATAACATATGATTTTCTCAAAATAATAATCTCAAATAGGGTTCCAAAAACCCATACATCAATATTACCATAAAACCTTCCAAAGTTTCATACTTTATGACATAAGCACAAAAATAATCACTTAAAACTTAAAATTTCAGCTTTATAATCATACATCTTGGTAAAGAGAATTAGCTTTGGGATTCAAATCTCATTGTGCTTATAGCACATAATTTCTCAAACTACAATTCCAATTAGGACTCAAGGTCCCATACATCAAAATCATATTAAATTTTCTTAAGATTCATGTTTTTCATCATAAATATATATAACTTACTTTAAAATCTGGAAAATTCAGCTTTATGTACAAAAATGTCATCATTCTCATTCAATTCAACTTTCAAAACATAGAGAGTATCATAATCTCATGTAAAATCATATAGGGTATAAATTCATGCTTCAAATTCATATCAAAACATGTAAAATCATGTATATTCATAAAAGAAAAATCAATTTGGGCACAAGAACGAAAGAGAGTTCTTGTTGAAAAACCCCACATACCTTGAATGATGAACTTTAGATCGATACTCGTTTTTGAGATGTTAATCGTGCCTTTGAATGATGGTTCTTGGAGTTCTTGAACTAGGAACTTGGAATCTTGAATAAATTTATAGAATTAATGGTGAACTTTGGAGGTTCTTGAAGTTGGATGTAGGAGCTTAGGGTTTTCTTTTTGAGGGAATTTGATGTAATATAACATATAATGCTTCTAATAGGCTTTAATATAGGGTTTGGACGGATTTTGGGTGAGGGGGAATGACCAAAATTCCCCTAAAAATCAAATAATTCTTGCATCTGTCATTTGGTGGACTGTTTTGATAGTCTGAAGTAGATCAACCATAACGTTTTACTTCACTATCCAAATTAGATGAAACCAATTTCATTAGAAAGAGGACTCTCTTATCTTTCCGTTGATATATAGTATCTCATCCAGATTATTGTGTACGAGGAGTTATGATCGTTTAAAGTTGACCCAAAAATTCACTTTTGATAGGCTGAAGTAGATCGACCATAACTTTTTGCTCCGATAGACAAATTGGATGAAACCAATTTCATCGGAAAAAGGACTCGCAGATATTTCTTTTGATATATAGTAGATCATCCAGATCATTATGTACAAGGATTTATGATCGTTTAAAGTTGGAGCAAAAATACGCCAGGCCTCAGTACTTTTTTTTCCTGCACGTTTTACTGTTCACTACTATTCACGGTTCGATCGGAATGTTCATAACTCGTCGCTCGGGTGTCCGTTTTGGATGATCCACATATTGTTGGAAAGATTATATGATACTCTACGTAATTTTGGGTCATAATCTAAGACATTCCGCACGAAAAATTTATAATTCACTCTAGAAGATAGAACCCAACACGTTTACGCACAAAATTTAAACGAAAAATTTCCCGGGATATTACATGATGAGTCCTTTTGATTCAAGGGATTGGGTTAGTTATGCAGAGTTTATTGTTTTGTATTTTATTTATTCAGTCGTATTGAGTTGGGGTAGTCGGGAGTCATGACCCGGCTACCTACAGTCAGTACTAGTAGAGGCTTCATAGACAGTCAGTAGAAGTTGATGTATTTTCTTTCAATTTTGGTTGTTAAGTATGAATTATAATCCTGTAAAATTCTATTTTTGTATCCATCAGATTCAGAAAGGAGTTAATTTCTGCTGATTTGTATGGATTTTTATTTTTATTCAGTTGCTTATGAGTTATGCCAGTAGAAGGGTTAGCTTGGGGTCACTTGTGACCCTAAGCACCGTGTGACATCTCGGGACCCGATTTTGCGGTGTTACAATCTCCCAATGTGTGTGTGTGTACTCTTCTATCTAAGATGAAAACATATTTGCTTAAAAGGCTGAGTTTGAGAAAGTCATTATTCTTAAATGATTTAAGGAATATATTCTAATGAGAATTGACATGAGATTTGATTGTTTTGATGATTTGAAATTGAGATGAAAGTGAATTGAGAAAGTATTGTAATGACTCACTTGTTTTACTTTACATGTATTATTCATCCATGATTTTGATGATTTAATTCGAGCTAAGTGGGTCATCTATATCAGCATGCATAATTTTATAAACTGTGATGATATTAAGATATTATTTTATATATGCATTGCACCCCCATAAGCTCGGTATCTTTCCATGGTACTGACCCACATGTTCGTATGTGGGCTACATTTTCTCGGAATATAGGTACAAGGTATAGTTGCACCTTTGGATCCAGTCAGTTCGTGGTATCCAGTCAGCAGGTGATGAGTCCTTTTGATTCAAGGGCTTGGGTTAGTTATGCAGAGTTATAGTGTTGTATTTTCTTTATTCTGTCGTATTGAGTTGGGGTAGACGGGATTCATGACCCGGCTACCTACAGTCAGTACTAGTAGAGGCTTCATAGACAGTCAGTAGAAGTTGATGTATTTTATTTCAATTTTGGTTGTAAAGGCAGAATTGTAATCCTGTAAAATTCCATTTTTGTATCGATCAGATTCAGAAAGGAGTTAATTTCTGCTGATTTGTATGGATTTGTATTTTTATTCAGTTGCTTATGAGTTATGCCAGTAGAAGGGTTAGCCTGGGGTCAGTTGTGACTTTAAGCACCGTATGACGTCTCGGGACCCGATTTCGGGGCATTACAAAAAACTCTCTGTTTTCTCATAAAAATACAGAGAAAACATTATATATACTTTAATTTGCCCTAATTTTTGCACTAATTTAATTCTCCATCATTTTTTCTGACTGCTTTCTCAATTTTATTTTTGCCCTAATTTGTGTTTTCCATCGCAGCTTCCATAACAACTTAGGTATGATTTCCCTAATCTCTATTTTCAATTTTGTTTGTTTGGTTCCAGTTATTTTTCAGACAAATTTTTCTTTATGTTGCTTGTTTGATTAAGTTGGTATTTGAGTTCTAATTATGATTCTTGGATTTTGAGATGGCACTTACAATGCGATTGAAATATTTGCAGTTTATATAGAATTGAATCCCAATTTAGGTGTTAAAATAGTTAACAATTTATGTATTTTAATATCTCTTGACCATCAACTTACTCCTTAACTTTTAAGATTTTAGATATTCATTCAAATTTCAAAATAGAAACATTTAAATAAGCCCAGGGTCTATTTAAAATAGCCTTTCTACCATTACGAGGTAGGGGTAATGTCACGACCCAAAAATTCAAGGGTCATAATGGAACTTATCGCGGCGAACCTTGACATGTAAGCCTATCACACAAACTGATACAAAAGGTAAAATAATAGAATTAACTCAAGTAAGGCTTTTATAATGAATTCGAACCACATAATATAGTAAATCAAAAAAATATAACCATCAATACCATAATCCCAAAATCTGGTGTCACAGTGTAAGAACATCTTTAGTACAGCTCGAGATAAAATACATAAGATATCCAAAATAGGAATACTCTATCTCTGAACACGAATAAAGGCATAGCCTAAATAAAGAAAGGTAGTAGTCAACTCCGGAAGCAAGAATCCAACCCCTACCTCAAATAGTTCTAAAGGCATCCCGATCAACCACCGTGAGGCACACTAAAACCAGGATATGCACCAAAAGAGTGCAGTAGGGGTGAGTACGGTCCACTTGAACTCAGTAGATTTAATAGGTTGACTGAGCAAAGTAGAAAATAAAGAATACAAAATACATACTAAGGGTACGTCACCTGCAATTAAAAAATGTCCCACAATGGTAGCCCACATCATTTCCTGTAACAATTTTATAATATTCACATACATCATAACAAATACGAGGAAGGAATAAAAGTAAGCCAATATCACACATACAATTACTAGGGAAGGGATTACACATATACAAGTATACATCAAGAGATAATGCAACACAAATAAAGACACAATGTAACACAAATGCAATGAAGATGATGATGATGATGGTAATGTTGATAATGATAATGTGATGTACGAGATTATCGCACAACCTCTATATACACCTACAGAGCTAAATCTTCCCAACGTAGGATCTATGGGGAAACCCGTATACAATTTATATCCAATCTATATACATATCTCCTCTTCGACACATCCTTTGGTAGAGGATTTTAAAGATGTCACATTTTCTGTTAGAAAAAGCTAGTGTTATAGTATTTCCAGTATTTTTATGGTGGTACCATTGTTTCATGAATGTATGTGGTATGAGGATGTAATGCTCACAACCATCTAAAATTAGTATTTTCATATCTAACCAATATATCAACCAAGTGAGCCAACAATCCACTCAGTGTTTCCAACCATCCATGAATTTTAACATAAATTGTATGCTAACAGAATGAAACATATAAAAATGCATCATCAATACCACATTAGAATTTAAATAAATTAAGACATAACTAATTTCATATACACAAGTAAATAATATCATATAGGACCCCACACGGTCATACATAAGAAAATAGTATACCAAGACCGTCAAATAACATCATTATATAGGCCCACACCCGGTCACAACACGATAATAAATCCATTTTTATGACTAGTTTTCACACCCTTAACATGATTTTGTATCAACATTCACTACCCAGCCCAAACTGAAGAAAGTTAAGCCATAACCTACCTCAAATGTCGAAACTGGTTCGCAAGCCTTCATTCTGAAGCATTACTCCTCCTGAACAGACTCAGAATCAACAAAAATATGGAAATATAGAATCTATGCATCAAAATAAAGCCAACGACACCCATATCGCCTATTTTCAAGTCGGGGCCAAAATAGACCCCCAAAATGGGTTTTTAAAACAGAAGGGAAAAATCATAATTTTATATTTGAAACATGCTCCTCATATTTTTAGGAGTCTACAGCTGAAAACCCAGGCAAAAATGAGTTTAAAATGAGGTCCAAATTGAAGAAAAATCATGTTTAAGTTTTACCAGCAAAATTCCTGAAAATCCTTTTTGAAATCAAGAATATGATGTTGTTTTGAGATGGAATTGAGAGAAAACTGATAATTATAAGATTAGAAACTTACCTAAGTTAAAACGGATTGAAAATGGAGTTTGAATCGAAGAAATACAAGTTTTAGGTCTTCCGGGCCAAAATCTCCAATTTTCCACTTTAACCTGCGTTAAAATAAGAATTAGATGATAAAATTAGAGTAAAGTAGTTGAAATGGGTGTTTAGAAGCTTACCAAGCTTAGAAATGGAAGAAATTGCTCAAAAGTGTGAAAATCGAAGCTCTAAGTCTCAAAAATGAAAAAAGGTGAAACATGGGTATATATAGGGTCCAAGTCTCCGTGGACCCATTAGGATTCATCCGGAATCTCGTGAACGCAAATAAAATTGCTTCCATATCAAATTTGATTGTCCAAACTCAATGACGATGTTAGATTTTCTAAAAAACATCATTTTTACAAAGTTGACCCCCAAGACTCAATTTCACAACTTTTCGAACCGAGGGTCGAGATGAGATTTAAAAGTTATAAAACCACACCAACCATGTTACCAACCTAAAATCGATATTCTGGATTTGATGGAGTAGTCCATTTTTCTATTCAATACACAGATCAATATATGTTGACTGAAGTCAACGATAAGGCTCTCAAAGCCACCAAAAACTATAATTTTATATAAATTACGCCAAAATGCATTGAAAACCATGCCAATCATACCCATGCCACAAAAGTACCACAAAGCAACCACGAGGAGGGCTAAAATATTCAAATCATATAAAAATGAATATTTCACAAAAAAAAACCAAAAAATTAGATCGTTACATTATCTACCACTAAAAATCTAGTTCGTCTTAGAAACTAAAAGTAAGAAAAATACCTGAACCAAAAAATAGATGGGGATAGGAACTATGTATATTAGACTCGACCTACTAAGTAGCCTCATCTATAGTTTGGTTCTTCTACTGGACCTTAACCATTGGAATAAATCTAGAACACAATCACCTAACATCTCTAGCCAGACTGGAGACAGTGTCCTCAACAAAAGATAATATCTTATCTAACTGAAGCGACTCCCAACAAATGACATGAGACTCATTCAAAATGAAATGGAAAAGCATGTAAACATGAAAAACTAGATGAACAACTGATAAATAAGGTGGCAAGGCCAACTGATAAATAAGGTGGCAAGGCCAACTCATAAGCTATATCACCAACAGTCCGAAGAATCTCAAATGGGCTAATATACCTGGAGCTAAGCTTGCCCCTCTTCCCGTACCTTATCACACCCTTCATGAGAGAAACTGAAACATCTCAAGTCTTGTACCCTTGCAAAATTTCCTTATGTTTTGAACTCATGCACTTGGTACAACTCGCGGGTGTCACTTGTACCCTTTGGATACGAGTTAGGGATTGTCGTGAGGGTTCAATCATACCCTAGAAAGTATGGTTAGCTTGGATACCACTCAAGATATGAATCATATTGGTATGAGTCGTATAGGAATATACGAGAGGATAAATTCCTAGTTGTATGTTGCCTTAGGTGTGGCCTTGTGGAATCTGTCCATGGTACGAGATGTGGGTACGATTTGGTGTACGACTCGTACCCTTGGGTACAAGTTAAGGGAGGTGGATCCATATAGAAACTATTAGATAAGGTAATGGAAAGGTTTGGGTATGATTTGGGGTACCACTCATACCCTAGGATAAGAATGGTAAGGGGGAGTCGTACCCCTGGACGTGAATTGTTTTAATTTTAAGTCAAGGATAGTTTGGACATTTTCTACTTCTAAACCCTTATGTCCTCACATTATATAACCTTTGGTATCCTTCCATAACACTTGTTAAAGGATTAAAATACTTCAAATACTCTCTCAAACTCACTCTTAAAAGATTAGAGGCTAGGGTTTCTCAAGTGTTCTTCAAAAGGATCAAAGGTCAAGATTTCTTTCATGAATCTTCTTGTATAAGGCATGTACTCCTTCTATCATTGTTATTTAAAAAAAAAAGGTGTGTGTATTGTGTTTTAAACATTGGTTTATGAATCATGAATGGTGTATTTCAAAATATTGTTGAGGGTCTTGATGCATAATGTTTGGTATTGGTTTAAACTATGTTTTTACATGTTTTTTGTAATGGTTTGCATATGTGGTTGGTTGTTGGTTATGGTTTAACTAATGGGTCTTGATTAACCCTAATTATGGTGGTTTATGCATTGGTTTGGGTCTTGAGAATGTTTTTACTCTATTATTGAACTTTCATTGGAACTCATGCATGGTTTGGTTTAGTAATGGAACTCTAATTGGTTTTGAATGGCTTTGCATGGTTTAAATGGTTTAAATTATATAAATAATTTAAATGTTTGGCATGGTCTAAAATGGTTTGAAATAGTTTAAAAGTTAAAGATTTTGGTGGTCATGATGGGTCTATTTTGAAAACCTTGCAGGATATATGGAAATCCCTCAAGTGAATGCATTAACGGAATTGGTTTAAATGGTTTGGAAAGGTAAAAGGATAAATGGTTATGCTTGTGGGGAACATGGAAGTCCCTCAAGAGGTTTAATATGGTAAATGGAAGGGCACTTGAAAGTCCCCTTAGACCTATATATGGTTGGCTATGGATAGTACTTGCAAGTATGGTCAGTATGATGATACCACCACTAAATGGCCTTGGTTAATAAATGGTAAATGGATTGGTTGGTTATTTGGAAATGGTTTTAATTTGGTATTAAAGGGGAAGTTGTATCTAAGACGTGGAAGGTGGAGGTTTCAGGGTGACCAAAACTAAAAACTCATATTTGCCGATATGAGGTTTGGTCTTGGTGACCGTGAGCATGATGTCACACCTTATATAGTGAGATGTACTATGCATCCCAGGGATATTTTCCCTGGTCGTGTGGCTACACATACTGGGGCCCTTTCAGCCGGAGGAGCTGAACCCATTTTGCCTGTGGGTGGTTTAGGACGACAATTGCTACACAACTCAGGTAAAGGTTTTAATGGCATGCTAAATCCGATTCCCTTTACCGGAACTTATAAATATATATATATATATATGCATGGTTGTTTGCATGATGGATGGTTTAACTTGGTTTTATAAAGGGAATTATTTTATCCTTATCCTGAGTGCATGCTAGTGTTCACCCACTAACCCGTCTACTGGCGGCTGTATACCTATACTATGCAGGAATCGGCCATTCTATTCTTCTTGCTTAGTGATCGAATTCGGGATCAACCATTGGATTAAAGTGGTGAGCTTCCATAGTTTGGAAGGCATCTATTTCATGTCATGGATTACTTTATGTATTTTGTCTTTGGTAGACCTAGTTTATGGCTATGTCGGGGGCATGTCCGGACTAGGTACTCTTTGGTTAGTCCAGAGGCTTATGGACAACTGTGGACTTAGGTATGATATGGACTGGTTATGTCATATATATATACATACGTTGGATTATTATACTTGGTTTTGATTTATCATTTCCACATTGGTTTGGTTGGTCATAGGGTGGATAGACTTGGTTGGGTTGGTCTCGGTTATAGACTTATCCCAGAGTCACCACATGGATAAATACACTATCTTGTTATATGTTCGGAATTCAATTGACTCAAGGTATGTGTTTGGTGGTTGGGTTGGGTAATGGGGGCAGTTCCCAGTCTAAGTTGGGCTTGGGATTGCCCATTAGATCTAGGCCCTAGTTCGTACCGTGACAAAAACTCGAAGGAAAACTTGATCACCAACTCCAAATCTCAAGGCACGAAGTCTACGGTCTGCATAGCACTTCTGCCTAGTCTGAGATGCTCGAAGCCTATCCTGAATGATATGAACTCTATCCAAGGACTCACGAAGAGAGTCTGTACCTCGAGGTATAATCCCAAAACCTTAAAACAACCAACAGGAGTGCAGCATCGCCAACTATAAAAATCTCGGAGCATATCCTCCAAAACCTGAATAGTCTGCTCTGATTGACCATTAGTCTGGGGTGGAAAGTCGTACTAATATAAACTCGGGTACCCAACTCATCCTGAAAAGTCTTCCAAAAGTGATAAGTGAACACTAAACCTCGATCTGAGATAATAGACACTAGCACACCATGAAGACGCATAATCTCACAAATATAGATATGGGCCAACCTCTCAGCACTTAAAAAATTGAACTAGAATGAAATAAGTAGATTTGGTCAATCGATTCCTGATGACCCATACACTGTCATAACCATTGAGAAGTACGAGGTAATTTAGTCACGAAGTCTATAGTGATTAGTTCCCATTTCCACTCGGGAATAGGTAACCTCTGAATCAAACCACCCAACCCCAAATGATCGGCCTTCACCTACTGGCATCATAGGAAATGAGCTATAAAATCTACTACATCTCTCCTCATACCACTCCACCAGTAATGCTATCTCAAATCACAATACATCTTAGTCACGCTTGGATGAATAAAATAACTGGAATAATGAACTTTCTCCAAAATTAATCTAATCCAATCACATACTTTTGGTACAAAAACTCAACCTCCAATCCTCAAATCACCATATGAATCAAGTGAGGCTTCCTTAGTCTTACCACTCAACACCTTATTCTGAATCAACCTCAATCGCATATCATCAATTTGACGAGCTCGAATATGCTCCATCAAATAAGACCTAGCCTCCGCAAATGCTAAAACACGCCAGGTGTCAAAATATCAAGCCTAAATATCTTATTAGCTAAGTATTGAATCTATAAGGCCAAGACCTCTCCTGGGTCAAAAGTGAGCCAAGCTACCCATGCTAGTTGATTTTCAACTCAAGGCATCGCATCTACATTAGCCTTTCCTGAATGATAGAGAATAGTCAAGCCATAATTCTTAAGTAACTCAAGCCAACAGTGTTTCCTCATATTAAGATCTCCCTGGGTGAAGAAATACTATAGGCTATGATAATCCAAGAAAATCTCACAATTGAATCCATAAAGTAGTGCCTCCACAACTTCAAAGCAAAAAAAAACGTGCACAATTCCAAATCATGGGTAGGGTAATTCTTCTCATGGGTATTCAAATGAAGAGAAGAATACGTAATCACCTTACCCTCCTGCATCAAGACAACACCTAACCCGACACCTAAAATATCACAAAAGACAGTAAAACTTATGCCTTACTTGAGCAAGGTCAAGATAGGAGCTGACGTCAATAAATCCTTGAGATTTTGAAAGCTTGACTCACAAGCATTAGACCATTGAAAGTATATCTTCTTATGAGTTAACTTGATCAATGGGGTTGTAATAGATAAGAAACCCTTGATAAAATGGCAATAGTAACTCGCAAAGACAATAAAGCTTCAAATATCGATAGGCGAAGTAGGTCTAGCACAATCATAAACTAGTGTAATCTTGGTTGGATCAACCATAATACCATCCTTAGTTGTAATATGACCCTAAAAGAGGCAGACTCCAACCAAAACTCATACTTGGAGAACTTCGCATACAACTTCTCATCCCTCAATCTCTAAAGCACAATCCACAAATGCTCCTCATGATCAGCCTAACTCTTAGAATAAACCAAGATATCATCTATAAATACAATGTCAAAGGAGATGAGATATTGTCGAAATACTGGTTCATTAACTCCGTGAATGCGGCTGGGACATTGGACAACCCAAAGGACATGACCAAGAACTCATAATCACCTTATCTAGTCCCAAAAGTTATCTTTAAAATATCCAAAGCTCAAATCCTCAACTGGTGATATCCGGATCTCAAATCAATCTTCAAAAATACTGAAGCACCCCGAAGCTGGTTGAAAAAATCATCAATACGAGGAAGAGGATACTTATTCTTAGCCGTCACCTTGTTCAACTAATGATAATCAATACACATATGTATAGACCCATCTTTTTTATTCACAAACAAAGTAGGTCCACCCCAAGTTAATACACTAGGTTGGATAAATACCTTATCCAACAACTCTTGCAACTGATCTTTCAATTTCTTCAACTCGGTTGGGGCCATCTTATAAGGAGAAAAAGAAATGGGCATGGTGCTTGGCTCATCATCAGTAGCAAAGTCAATATAGCGATCCTGAGGTATACTAGGAAAATTCGTTGGGAAGACATCCAAAACTTTTGTTTCAAATATCTGATAAAACATAACATCTGAAAATACGGTATATCAATACCAAACCAAAACTGAAATAACTGTTTGAACATGCTATAGTCTGGAAGTCTCTAAACTGTCTAAAATTGTAGAGATGATGGGACATGTCCTCAACTAACTTCGGACTATTGAAATAATAAAGTAATAAAATAATCATGCTATCCTCGAATGATAAGGACTAACTGCTAGTCTGGTTTCTAAACATCTAATCTATTAAGGATGCTCTCGAGCTCACGCTTCTTAACCTATGGTATAAAACACCATAGCGTAAATGCGTCAGCACGATTGAATGTACTAGTATACAAGTGAAGTAGGCTGAATGCAAGGGGTTTATATGCATGAACAATACTAACTGACTGAGTAACATGAGCGTGACAATACATGCATTAATACGTGAACTGTAACTGAGATCATGACATTACTGAATCTAAATATTGATAACATAAGTTTCGTATGACTGATATACTTTTATCTGAATGACTGTGTCTGACAGTCCTAATTCTGATGGAACTAGTTGAGTTCCATACTGAGTTGGGTGACTGCATCTGACAGTCTTGAATTTTGTAGAACTATCTGAGTTCTATTACTGAGACTGTAACTGTGGAAAGTAATCATCTAACCGACATGCCCCAAATAAGATAATATAATTGAGTTGGGGTCCAATCTGTAAACCCAATTGGAAGGGTGTCAATACCGCTCCACTGGTAAGGATAAGATGTGAGTAATCCCTCATCTAACAGGTACTCTAAGAAGAATGGTGAGACCCTCATATAACAGGTTAAGCCACCTCATCTACCCTCAACTAGCAGGTTTGATGTCTCAACCTACGCTGGCTACGTAGTTCTGGAGCGCAAGGATTGCTTCTAAGAATCACACCCTCTACTCGCAGGTGAGTTCCCATCCTTGGGCTTACTCGGTGTTGAATCCTACTCTAATCTGATTAGAAACTGAATTAATTATACTGAACTGACTGGCCTGAGTTCACTGAGTTTTGTTAACTGACGAAATATTACTGAGATTTAATAACTGACTGAGATTACTGAGTTTTCCTGAGTCATGAGACTGACTGAATTCTACTGAACATGGCTTGATTGAGAGTATCTTGAAAACTGACACTGGCTCTAGAACACAACTAAATTATCGGGTATAAATATCCCCATGACTCGATAGCAAAAAAGTAATTCATGCCACAAGTTTGAAAACACAACAATGGCTATACATATATCCATAATTCATTGACTAAGACATTTCATCAAACACTTGAGATGCATTAACTTGTACATGAATGGGGATTTCATACTATCATACTATAATGACACTTTTTCCTTCACATAGGCATTTAATCTAACACATGGGGAGCATACTTTGGTTATACCATCATCAATGCAGCTAATTATCATGGTTGCATAACTAAATTTGCAATTTGAATGGTTTATCATGAAAAATTATCACATACTAGGATCAATCATCGGAACATGTAGTTTAAAACATGAATCAAAACCCCACACCAACATGGACATGAATTTCAATTCAACTAAATCATGAACATTCATAAATACACAAATCTTTGATTTTGAAAAGAGATTTTTAAGCTCCATGGGTGAAAGGGACCCATGAATCAACACTTGACATACCTGGGTAGATGATTTTTTGAAGATTGGTGGAGGAAAGCTTGAATTCTTGACTTGAGATTAGACACCGAGGGTTTTTCTTGTTCTTGGAGATTGATCTTTGGAAGAAACCCTAATTTGGTGTTGTGGATGAATAAAGAAGTTATGAGCTCTGGTCTGGTATAATTAAGGGTCAAAATGGGTTGAAAAAGACCCAAATACCCTTTTAAACACGGCTTAAAACTGCTGATCGGAAGTGGCGACGGTCCATCGGTCCTGACCGTCGCACTTGGCCAGAACCTGAACTTTCTGCCTCATCTACGATGGTTTAGGCGATGATCCGTCGCTAGCTCGATGGTCCGTCAGTCCTAACTGTCGCACTTGGCCAGAAGATGGGTTCACTACCTTAGTCACGACGGCTTGGGCGACGGTCCGTCGCTAGCTCAACGTTCCGTCGGCCTGACCGTCGCTTCTGGGCGGTTCGGACAGTTCTCTGTAAAACGTCCATAACTTTTTACTCTGATACCGAATTTGGTCGAAATTGGTATCATTGGAAAGCTAATTCAATTTCCCACATGATAAAAAGTTGAAATTGGGGAAATTCTATCTGATTTAAATATTAATCATTTAGAAAGTCAATACTAACTCTTCTGGAGACTAGATTTGACTTAAAGAAAGCTTGAGGTATTACATAAGTGACGTCCAATGTGTTACGCACCTTGAGTCTTAAGAAAATATAGCTTTGTTTTGTCTAGACCACAAATCCAAAATATAAAAGTCCAACGCCTCTTGGACGATAAGTGGGACGATGGGTACTCTAAAGACGTTAGTTTTATCCTTATCCTAGAACGCCGTTAGATTTGACAACCAGCCTAGGTGGGATGGGATGGGTAGTCATTTGGAAGTGATGATCTCCAACAAATATTAACGGTAAGACTAACGACATTGTCACTTGTCTAAGAATTCGGTCATTGGGTCGAATAATGATTAAACAAGTTGGGGTTCTGATCCGAATGAGACCAAAAATATTTCTTTGTTTGATTCGAAGAATTTTTTTTATTCTTTTATTTACTTTACATGCTTATTTACTTGGGGTAGTTAGTTTATTATATAAGCAGTCTCCTTTGTTGTAAATTATGTCATTTCTTTCTCCTCGCTTGTCCTATTAACATATTTTACCGACTTTTATCACTTAGATAATTAATAACTAGAAATGATAAAAAATAATGTGTATTTGTTTATTAATTACTCTATCACTTAGTTAACAATTAAGTTAGAAATAAGATACCTTTATTTGATCACATAGAATCCGCACGTAAAATACGAATTCGGCCGGGAACCACCTTCTTGGACCTCGAAAGGTGCCTAACACCTTCCTTTCGAGGCAATTTGAACTCTTGCCCAAATTTCTGGTGAACTAAGACAAAAACAATAAAATAGGTTCGTAGTCGGCCTAGACCGGTGCCCTAACGCACCTTAATCGTTAGGTGGTGACTTTTCAGACTTCCTCTACATAAATAATTCCAAAAAGAGTGGTCACGTCGAATCTCACTTTTCGCTAGAAAAATGGGGCACGACAAATAGTATACCAAGACCATCAAATAACATCATTATATAGACACTCACATGGTCACAACATGATAATAAATCTATTTTCATGATTAGTTTCCATACCCTTAAGATGATTTTGTATCAACAGTCACTGCCCAACCTAGTATGAAGAAAGTTAAGCCACAACCTACCTCGAATGTTGAAAATTGGGCTATAGGCCTTCACTGCGAAGCCTTACTCCTCCCGAAAAAACTAAGAATTAACTAAAATATGAAAATATAAAACTATTCATCAAAAGAAAGCCAATGATACTCATATTGCCTATTTTCAAGTCAGGATCAAATTGGACCCTTGAAATGGATTTTTGAAAAAGAAGGGAAAAATTATAATTTAACTTCAAAACATGTTTTTCATACTTTTAGAAGTCCACAGCTGAAAACTCAAGCAAAAATAAGTTAAAAACAAGGTTCAAGTCGAAGAAAAATCATGTTTAAGCTTTACTGACAAAATTTCAAAACTTTTTTTTTAAATCAAGAATATAAAGTTGTTTTGAAAATGAAATTGAGATAAAACTGATAATTATATGATTAGAAACTTATCCATGTAAAAATGGATTGAAATGAGGTTTGAATCAAAGAAATACAAGTTTTAGACCTTCTGGCCAAAGTTCTCAATTTTTCATTTTAATCCGCATTAAAATAAGAATTAGATGATAAAATTATAGTAAAACAGTTGAAATGGGTGTTTATAAGCTTACCCAAGCTTAGAAATAGAAGAAATGGTTCAAAATTATGAAGCCCTAAGCTTCAAGTCTCAAAAATAGGGGAAAAGGCGACACATGGGTATATATAGGGTTCAAGTTTCCGCAAATCTCTTGGGATTCATCCAGAATCTCATGAATGCAAATGAAATATGCTACCCTATCAAATTTATTGCTCCAGGCTCAATGGCGATATCAGATTTTCTAAAAAAATATTATTTTCACAAAGTTGATCCCTGAAATCCAATTTCACAACTTTCCAAATCAGGCCGAAATAAAATTTAAAATCCATAAAACCATATATACCAACCATGTTACCAACCTAAAATTGACATTTCAGATCTGCTGGCATAGTTTGTTTTGCTATCCGATGCACAGATCAATAGATATTGACCGGAGTCTTACTCTCAAAGCTACCAAAAATCATAATTTCACAAAAATTATCCCAAAATGCATCAAAATCATGCCAATCATTTTCATGCTCCAGAAATACCAGAAAGTAACCACGTGATAGAGTAAAATGATCAAATCACACAAAAATGAATATTTCAAACAAAACACCAAAAAATTAGGTCGTTACAGGTAAGGTTGTTTATATAGTCTGTTGTTGTTGTTGTGATTTGGATTGATTAGTCTGAATAACTCTATAAGATACTAAGGTGCCATAAAGTTAGTTTTTTCCTAAGAAATCCATCTCTGTTGGCTAAAACTAAGATTTATCATGCATAAAAAGAGAAAGAAAGTGAGAATTCAATTAAGACAATCTAGGAAAATAGAAGGTGCGAACAAACTAACAATCCTAGGGAAAATCCGAAAACAAGTCTTATTCTATTCAACTATTACTCAAATTGTAAGTGCAAAAAAGGGTCTTTTAGTAATCCATATACTTATTATTGTTTAATCACAATGCGAATTGAAATCTTTGAGTATTTAGGTTCATTCTTACTGATCATTTGAAATCTGTTATGGACTACAACGCAATCTATCATTTCCCTCATCTCTCCTAAATTTATTACAAGGAAGACAGAAAAAGGCCTTGCATGAGTTATGCTCTTTGTACTAACCAGATAACAACCTTTGTGGGCATATCGTTTTTAGCGCTTTCCCGAAAATTGTTCTTAAGCATAACTAAAGCTAGAAAAATACCACCCCTAATATATATAGTTGATAACTGTCTGAATGTAGTTTTACTCAAGTCTATTTGGTTATTAGTTTCATAGTTGTTGTTAGAAAAACTAGTATATTGCTTGTTTATTTTTCAGTCGTAACAAATCAGTTACTTTTCTTCTTTCTATATCCTCTCTCTTTTGTTTTAACAACTAATGAAAGTGTTATTGGTTGGAATTTGCAACTGGTAATTTGAATTTTTTTAAAGTGTCTTCAAGTTTGTACTATTACGGGCATTTAGATCAATGCTAAGCGCCCCTTCAAGGGTTTTTTAAAGTGTCTTCAAGGGTTATCTATTGATCGATTTTTAGCTTGTCCCTTTAGAAATATTCAAAATGCTAAGCGCTTTATAAATAAAATACTCACTCTATCCATATTACTATGTGGCCTTGGGTTCATTTAATGAAAAGTGATAATTTGCTATTGTGTTTTTTCTCTTTTTGTGAAGTCAATTGTGTTTACTTTGTATTCGATCTAAATTTGACAAAGCTAAGTTTTATGTTAGTTAGTGTGGTAGTTTGCCTGAAGTTAGCTCTATACAGCCTCTTCTAGCCTTTTTAATGGTAACGGATCACCAAATAATATGTTGTAATTAAGGTCAAGCTATGACCCCCTCTGTATCCTTTGCTTAATACAACACTTCCCAAAGAAAGATCGGGTAATTTTAATTATTTTTTTAAAATTGTGTTTGCTTAAAAGGGTATGATCTTTTTTGTGATTGTTAATTACATAATTGAGTTCATCATCTTGTTACTATTGGTTGTTCGGATATATCTTGCACAATGGTTATGGTGATTATTTCGATTACCCAATGACCACTTTTCTTTCTTTGATGAATATTGCTATTTTCACGGGTTGTTCAAACTTATTTTTTGAGATAATTAATTACTTTCATTATCAAATTCAGAGTAAAGTACAAATCTCAATGAAAATTTTAGGCAACAGTAATGAGCAACATGCTCCATTCTCCGGTCATTTTCTGAATCAATCTATGATATACCATTCAACTAGCTACTCATATCAGTGCTCCCTAAGCTGAGTAAAAATTAAGCTTTTCTAGTCGTCTAGCAATATGATCCGGTGCTTTCTTGAACTTGAATCTCTTGTATAACCTGCATTACTATAGCATATGAAAGCTGCATTTTCTCCTGGAAAGATCGATTATTATGTCTGGTAACAACGAGGCACTCCAAAGTTGTTACAAACTAGCTTCTTCCATTGTACTTCTAGAAATTGACCTCTTAACCTCATGCAGAATTATTTTGTAGACAATGTGTCTAGGCTTACTATCTCCAGATGCAAATATCTAGCTTCTGTGTAATACTTTTTAGCCATCAATAATCTTTGCACAATCCATGAAGTTTGTTTTGGTATGTCCATAAAGAAGTTCCTATTCACATTTTTTTATCTAGAAGCAAAGTTTGAAATTGAGAAATGCCTTTAGGTGTTCATTACTAGAGAATTTTTGAATTTTGACTGTGAAACTTTTGTTGAAACTACTCTAACACCTCTCTTATTTGGAATTGATAGACCTTGAATATGTTATAAGATCGTAAGCTTTAAACCAATCAGCCCACTGCCTGAAAACATATTACTCAACATATTCTCTGTGTGAGGCCATTTTTTACTAAACTATATCAGTCTCATATCCTATGGGGATTTATTGGATGATATCCAAAGATTTATTTCATCATTATGGGGGATTTTGGGGTGCTAAGAGAAATCCATCCATTAAGTTAGAGGATTATATTATTAAGAACATACTTTTTTATGCAATGTTGAACTTTAGGATCGTCATGAAATAATGTGAATTCCTCAATTAAAGAATTGTACTTTTCTATTCAGACAAGCTAATTTATAATTTTTTTATATACTTAGTCCATCTAATTGGGTTTGCTATGCATTAAATAAAAAAGGAGCCAAGATTCACTAGAAAGTGCGGACTTAGAGTTCAACCTTATTTTGTGCATTTGATCTTAACTAGTTGTGTGCATCATAGTATAATTCTTTTTATCTTTTTTTTTCAATATAATATTTTATGTATTTGACAAGGTTATGATACCTAGTAAGAAGTGGATGCAACTTATCAATGTCCGGTCCAATGAAATCTACAAAAATGGAGTGAAAAAGTTTTTGAATTATACATTTTAAGAAACAGGAGAAGAACATAAAATACAATGTCCATGCACCAAATGTTGCAAGAATACTTTAGAAACTCGTAAAACAATTGTCACATTTAAAAGTACATGAAATAGTTCAGTATTATACTTTCTGGTTTCACCATGGAAAATGCTTAGGTGAACCGTTATCTGAATTCGAATCTAAAAATGAATATGCTGATGAAATGGAAGATTATGAGAATGAAGATGAAGTAGAAAATTATTGAGAGATTTTTATCATAATCTTGATAGTGGACCTACACACACTGATTGTGATAGTATAGTTGAGGAGGAGCCAAATTTTGAAGCAAAGAAATTTTACAAACTATTGAAGGATTTTGAGTAGCCATTGTATCAAAATTCAAAAGAGTCAAAACTTTCCTCTTTGATTAAATTGCTTCACATAAAAAGTATGGATCGTTGGAGTAATGCAATATCTACAATGTTATTGAAAATGTTGAAAGAGAAGTTGTTGCCTGATGGCACTAATTTGCGAAATTCATGTTATGAGGCAAAGAAAATAATTCAAGAACTCATACTTTCTTACAATAAGATAGATGATTGCACTAATTATTGCATGTTATACTGGAAGTAAGATAGCTTATTCGATTCTTGCAAAGTTTGTGGTGTGTCCAGATGAAAAATAGATACCTATAGTGGGGAAACGAGAAAAAAAAAGGCAAAAGAAATAGCATCAAAGAGTTTACACTATTTTTTCTTAAAGCCTGCTTATGTCTGCAAAGACATCTACTCTAATGATATGGCATAAGGATAAAAGAGTTGATGATGGAATAATGAAGCACCCAGCTAATTCAATGGCATGGTAGTCCTTTGATGAACTTTATTCTTCATTTGTGGCCGAGCCACGTAATGTTAGACGTGGACTTGCTAGTGATGGATTTCAACCATTTAGGAATTCAAAAACCTCACATGGCATTTTGGTCGGTGGTTCTTATTCCTTATAATTTACCACCTTGATTGCATATGAAATACGAAAATTTTATTTGTCAATGCTTATTCCTAATTCAAATAGTCCAGAAGATGCAATTGATATGTATCTTCAGCCTTTGATAGAGGTATTGAATGAGTTTTGGAAACTTGGTATTGAGACCTATGATGCATCAGCTAAACAGAATTTTGTGGTGCATACATCTTTGTTATAGACCATCAATGACTTTCTAGCATATGAAAATTTATCTGGATGGAGTACCAAAAAAAAATTGGCATGTCCTTGTTTCAATAAAGACACTTCCTTATTTCAATTGGATAATAGTAAGAAGTAGTATTTTATGGGTCATCGGTGTTACCTTTCTCTTAGTCACAAATAAAAATATGAGAAGCAGTCCTTTGATGGTACAGAAGAGAAAAGGCCACCACCAAAAAATTATTTTAAAATTGAGATACTTAATCAAGTACAAGATCTTGAAGGGCAACAATTACCAAGAGATCCAAAGAAAAGGAAGAAGGTATCACAAAAAGTTTAAGAGGATAACTGAAACAAGAAAGTATTTTTTTTAAACTTTCATATTGGGAGTATCTCTTATTGCGACATAATTTGGATGATATGCAAACTGAGAAAAAATATAAGTGATAATTTTAAGGGGACATTAATAAATGTCAAAGAAAAGATCAAGGATATGATGAAAACTCGATTAGACTTGCAAGAGATGAACATTAGCTGAAATTGCACCCCATCCAAAAGAGAGAGAAAGTTGAAGTTCCAACTGCATGCTACACATTACCTCCTGAAGATAAGCATAAATTTTGTCCTTTATTAAAGAATCTGAAAGTGCTTGGTGATTTTTCATCTAATATTTCTCAATGTGTAAACTTAAAAGATCACAAGATATTTAGGTTGAAAAGTCATGATTGTCATGTTCTTCTACAAAATCTACTCCCACTTTCACTTCGTGGTATGTTGTTCAAAGAAGTGTTTGAACCATTTATTGAGTTATAAAGCATGAGAATTAATGATTTGGGACATATTTAAGTGCAAATTCCCATAATACTTTGCAAGTTAGAAAAGGTCTTTCCTTCTTCATTTTTTGATATCATGATGTACTTGCCTATTCATTTAGCTACTGAAGCTAATATTTTCATGCCTATTCATTAAAGGTAGATGTATCCTGTGGAATGATGGTTGTATTTTTTCAAATCTCTCATTAGTAATAAGGCATGTTTAAAAGGTTCTATTGTAGAGGATTACATTGAAAATGAGTTAATGACCTTATATTCAAGGTATATGCATAGAATTGACACACAATTATATCGGCCTGAATGAAATTATGATGGGGGTTTAAAAAATCTGATGGAGGTTTATCTATATTTTATCATCCTGAAAAAACATTGGGGGGGCTAAAAATCCATGTGAGATTGAGGCTGATGAATTGAAACAAGCACATATATATATTGAAGAATTGTGATAAAGTCTTATCATAGCTCAAGTATGGAGAGCATTCATGTATTATCATTTTTATTATTTCTTTTTAGAGTAATTTCTTTTCTATATGAGATTTATGATTCATTTCAATTTTGTAGAGAATTTGCACAAACTCATAAGGATACTATTCGACACTTGTCTGATACAGAATGAAACCGATAATTTATTAAATGGTAAATAGAGAGGATAAGTAATACATAAACATCAAATTTAATATTTTAATGTTGTATAACTCATTCTAGAGTATTCAATGCAATCTTATTGATAGATCGGACAATTGCATAAAGGAGATGATAGTCTGATCATGGAAGAACTGCTTTCACTTTCACGCAGTCCTACAAAATATTTGACACATTGCAATAGTTATATTGTTAATGGATATGAATTTCATGTAGAAGATTATGATAAAAAGTTAAGAACTCAAAATTGTGGTGTTGTTGTAGTTGGCGATAATGATACTCCTGATGAGAACGTTGACTACTATGGAGTGTTAACAGAGGTTATTAAATTGCAATTTATACCGAATAGAAGGGTAATAATATTTTGATACAATTGGTTTGATTATTATGAAATAAAGGGAGTCAAAAAAATAAGTATGACTTTGTGAGTGTTAATTCAGATAAATTTTTGAAAACAAATGAGCCTTTTGCTTTAGTGAACCAAGCATCTCAAGTGTTTTATGTTAATGATAATTCCAACAAAGGTTGGCAAGTAGTGATGAAGACTCAATCTCGTGATTCCCATGATATATTGGAAAAAATGGATGATGATATTTTAGAGTTAGGAAGTCCTTCACAAAAAAAAAGAAAAAGAACAAATGAGGTAAAGTTTTGATTATCAAAAATAAAAATTATATTGTTACACATTCTGATGACATGATGTCATCAGCATGTCTAACAATATAATTATTATTTTTGATAATCAAAAATTTACCTCATTAGTTCTTTTTCATTTTCTTTGTGAAGGACTTCCTAACTCTAAAATATCATGATTCATTGTTTCCAATATCTCATAGGAATCACGTGATTAAGTCTTCCTTACTACTTGTCAATCTTTATTGGAATTATTAACATAAAACACTTGACATGCTTGGTCCGCTAAAGCAGAAGGCTCATTTATTTTTGAAAATCTTTCCGGATTAAACTCAGAAAGTCATACTCATTTTTTTTGACTCCCTTTATTTCATCATACATATAAAATCAGTTACATTAAAATAAGGCCACTCTTTTATCTGGTACAAATTGCAACTCAATAGCATCTGATAAAACTCCATAATAATCAACGTTCTCACTAGAAGTACTATTATTGCCAACTACAACAACGCCACAATTTTGAGTTCTTGACTTTTTATAATAATCTTCTACATGAATTATATGTCCATTAACAATATAACCATTGCAATGTGTCAAATATTTGGTAGGGTGTGAAAGTGAAAGCAGATCTTCCATGATCCGACTATTATCTCCTTTATACAATTGTGCAACCTATCAAAAAGATTGCACTTAATACTTTAGAATGAGTAATACAACACTAAAATATTAAATTTTATATTTATGTATTACTTATCCTGTATTTTTACCATTTAATATATTGTCAGTTCTATTCTGCATCAGACAAGTGCGAATAGTATCCTTATGAGTTAGTGCAAATTCTTTACAAAATTGAAGTGAATCATAAATCTCATATAGAAAATAAATTGCCCTAAAGAAAATAATAAAAATGAGACTACATGAATGCTCTCCATACTTAAGATGCGGTAAGACTTCATCATAATTCTTCAATATGTATATATGTGCTTGTTCTGGTTCATCGGCCTCAATAGGATCTTTAACTCCTAAAGTTTTTTCAGGTTGATAAAATATAGATAAACCTCCATTAGATTCTTTTAAACCCCCATCATCATTTCGTTCAGGCCGAGTGAATTTTGTGTCAATTTTATGCAGATACCTTGAACATAAGGTCATACACTCATTCGTAATATAGCCCTCTGCAATAGAACCTCCTGGACATGCCATATTACCAATGAGAGATTTCAAAAAATACAACCATCATTCCATAGGATACATCCACCTATAATGAATTGACCCGGCAATCTTAGCTTCAGTAGCTAAATGAATAAGCAAATGCACCATGACATCAAAAATAAATGAGGAAAGATCATTTCTAACTTGCAAAGTGTTATGGGAATTTTAACTTCAATATGTTCCTAATCATAAATTCTCAACTCCTTGGATCCAAGCACACTAAAAAAATAAGATAACTCAATAAGTGATTCACATCCTTCCTTGAACAACATGCCACGAAGCGCAAGAGGGAGTAGATATTGCAGAAGAACATGATAATCATGAGTTTTCAATTCAGATATCTTGTGACTTTTTAAGTTCACACATTGAGAAATATCAGATGAAAACAATCAGGCACTTTCAGATTCTTTAAGAAAAGACAAAACTTGTGTTTATATTCAGGAGGCAATATGTAGCATGAAGTTGGAATCTCCCTTTTAGATGACGTGCAATTTCGATCTAATGTTCATCTCTTGCAAGTCTAACTCATCTTACATGGCTCTTTAGCTCCTAAAGTTTTTTAAGGTTGATAAAATATAGATAAACCTCCATCAGATTATTTTAAGCCCCCATCTTAATTTCATTTAGGTCGATTGAATTTTGTGTGAATTCTATATAGATACCTTGAACATAAGGTCATACACTCATTTGCAATGTATCCCTCTGCAATAGAACCTCCTAGACATGCCCTATTACCAATGAGAGATTTCAAAAAATACAACCATCTTTCCACAGGATACATCCACCTATAATGAATAGACCCAACAATCTTAACTTCAGTAGCTAAATGAATAGAAAAGTGCACCATGACATCAAAAAATAAAGGAGGAATGATGTTTTCTAACTTGTGTGTTATGGGAATTTGCACTTCAATATGTTTCGAACAATCAATTCTCAACTCCTTGGATCCAAGCTCACTAAAAAAATAAGATAACTCAATAAGTGATTCACACACTTCTTTGGAAAATATACCATGAAGTGCAAGAGGGAGTATATGTTGTAGAAGAACGTGATAATCATGAGTTTTCAATTTAGATATCTTGTGATATTTTAACTTCACACATTGAGAAATAGTAGATGACAAACCATCAAGCACTTTTAATTTTTTTAAGAAAATACATAATTTGTGTGTAGTATGTAGTTGGAATCTCCCTTTTGGATGACATGTAATTCCAATCTAATGTTCTTCTCTTGCAAGTTTGACTCATCTCACATGGATCTTTAGCTCCTAAATTTTTTCAAGTTGATATAGATAAACCTCCATCGGATTTTTTTAAACCTCCATCATAATTTTGTTCAGACCGATTGAATTTTATATCGATTTCATGCAGATACCTTGAACATAAGGTCATACACTCATTTGCAATGTAGCCCTCAATAATATAACCTCCTGGACATGCCTTATTACCAATGAGAGATTTCAAAAAATACAATCATCGTTCCACAGGATACATCCACCTATAATGAATAGACCCGACAATCTTAACTTCAGTAGCTAAATAAATAGGCAAGTGCACCATGACATCAAAAAATAAAGGCGGAAAGATCTTTATAACTTGCAAAGTGTTATGGAAATTTATACTTCAATATGTTTCGAATCATCAATTCTCAACTCCTTGGATCCAAGCACACTAAAATAAAAGATAACTCAATAAGCGGTTCACATACTTTTTTGGACAACATACAACGAAGTGCAAGAGGGAGTAGATGTTGTAGAAGAACATGATAATCATGACGTTTTATTTCAGATATTTTGTGATCTTTTAAGTTCACACATTGAGAAATAATAGATGAAAAACCATCAGGCACTTTCAGATCTTTAAGAAAAGAAAAAATTTATTCTTATGTTCAAGAGAAAATTGTATTATGCAGTGGAATCTCCTTTTGGACGACGTGCAATTCCAATCTGATGTTCAGCTCTTACAAGTCTAACTCATTTCACACGGATTTTTAGCTCTAAAAAATTTTCAGGTTGACAAACATAGATAAACCTCCATTGGATTCTTTTAAACCCCTATCATTGTTTTGTTTAGGCCGATTGAATTTTATATCAATTCTATGCAGATACCTTGAACATAAGGTCATACACTCATCTATGATGTATCTTTCTACAATAGAAGCTCCTGGACATGCTCTATTACCAAAGAGAGATTTCAAAAAATACAACTATCATTCCACAGGATACATCTACCTATAATGAATAGGCCCGACAATCTTAGCTTCAGTAGCTAAAATAAGAAAGCAAGTGTACCATGACATAAAAAAATAAAGAAGGAAACGTCTTTTCTAACTTGCAAAGTGTTAGGGGAATTTGCACTTCAATATTGTAATACCCTAAACTTTCTTTAAGTTAACTCTAGTCTCCAGAAGAGTTATTGATGGCTTCCTAAATGATTAATATTCAAATCAGATAGAATTTCCCTAGTTTCGAATTTTTATCATGTGAAAAATTGAATTAGCTTTCCAACGATACCAATTTCATCCAAATCCGGTAGCGGAGTAAAAAGTTATGGACGTTTTACAGAGAACTATCGGAACTGCCTAGAAGCGACGGTCAGAGCGATAGACCGTCGAGCCAGCGAAGGACCGTCTCCCAAGCCGTCACGACTAAGGCAGTGACCCCGACTTCTGGTCAAGTGCGACGGCCAAGACCGACGGACCGTCGAGCTAGCGACGGATCGTCGCCCAAGATGTCGCTACTAAGGCAGTAAGTCCCTATTCTGGCCCAAGTGCGACGGTCAGAGCGATGGACCGTCGAGCCAGCGACGGACCGTTGATCCAGTGACAGACCATCGCACGAGCCATTGCAGATCCCGTTCAACGAATTCTATGCCATTTTTAAAAGGGTATTTGGGTCTTTTCCACCCGTTTTAACTCCTAATTATATCATACCAAGGCTCATAAGTTCATTATCCATATACAACATCAAATTAGGGTTTTCCCTCAAAGATAATCCCCAAGAACAAGATCCAAATCATTCTTCAAGAAACTAAGAGATTCCAAGTTCTTCGAGTCCAAGAACTTCAAGAAACTCACAACCCAGGTATGTTATGTATTGATTCATGGGTCCCTTTCACCCATGAAGCTCAAGATTTTTTTTCAAATCCAAGATTTGTGTATTTATGAATGTTTATGATTTAAATTGAATCGAAATTCATGTTCATGATGTCGTGGGGTTTTGATTCATGTTTGAAATTACATATTCCAATGATAGACCCTACGATGTCGTGATTTGCATAATAATCATGATAAACCCTTAAATTTACACATTGATTGATGTATCCATGATTATTAGATGTGTTGATGATTGTATAACCAAAGCATGCTCCCCATGTGTTCGATTAAATGTCTATGTGAAGGAAAAGTGTCATACTAGTATGATAATATAAAATCCCTATTTATGTACAAGTTTATACATGTCCAGTGTTTGATGAAATGTCTTAGTCAATGAATTATAGATATATGTGTAGTCATTGTGGTGCTTTAGAACTTGTACTTCATGAAATCTCTAACTTATTGTATTAAGGATTGTGATGTTGGTCATATATTCAAGAAAGTCATGCTTTGTCAGTTTTCTTCTATCGAGTCCTAGGGGTACTTGTACCCGAAAATTTAGTTGTGTGCCTAGAATCAGTGTCATGTTTTCAAGATACTCTCAGTCAAGCCATGATCCATAGAATTCAGTCAGTCTTATGACTCAGGAAAACTCAGTAATCTCAGTAGTATTTCGTCAGTCAACGGAACTCAGTTAACTCATTCCAGTTCAGTTCAGTTAATCTTGTTTAGTGTCTATTCATATGGGAGTAGAAAATTAGCACCGAGTGAATCCAAGGATGGGAACCCACCTGTTATATGAGGGTGTGATTCTTAGAAGCAATCCTTGCATTCCATAATTACGTAGCCAGCGTAGGTTAAGACATCATAGCCTGTTATATGAGGGTAGATGAGGTGGCTTAACCTGTTATATGAGGGTTCCCACTGTTCTCACTAGAGTTACCTGTTATATGAGGGTTACTCACAGATTGTCCTTACCAGTGGCACGGTATTGACACCCTTCCAATTGGGGTTACAAATTGGACCCCAACTCAGCTATATTGCATTATTTGGGGCATGTCGGTTAGATGACTACTTTCCATAATTTTAGTTACAGATCAGGACTATCAGATACAACCATTCAGTCTTAGTAATTGAACTCAGATAGTTCTTTAGAATTTCAGGACTGTCAGATACAGTCAACTCAGAACAATACGGAACTCAACAAGTTCCATCAGAAACTAGACTGTCAGATACAGTCACTCCATATTAGTTATTTCAGTTATACAGTTATCAATATATCATGTTATCAGTACTCAGGCTCAGTAATCATGTTATCACAAACTCAGTTATAGTTATTATGTATTCATGCATGCATTCTCACGTTCATGTTATCCAGTCAGTTAGTATAGTTCATGCATGTGAACCCTTTGCATTCAGCCTACCTTACATGCATACCAGTACATTCAATCGTACTGACGCATTTGCGCTATGGTGTTTTATACCATAGGTTCAAAAGCACGCGCTTCAGAGCATCAATAGCATTCCAGTTTCGGCAGTCAGAGTTAGCAGTGAGTCCTCATCTTTCGAGGACATGATCATACTTTATTATCTCATTAATTAATTTATTTCAGTAGTTGAAGTTAGTTGGGGACATGTCCCATCAACTCCTTATTCAGACAGTTTAGAGGCTTTCGGACTAGCATGTTCAGACAGTTATTTCAATTATTTTGGTATTGATATACCATATCTTCAGATGTTATGTTTTAGCAGATCTTTGAACCTTATGGACTTTCAGCCTTTATTTCTGCATTTTACATGATATCTTATAGTATACAGGTACAAATATCAGTCATGGATTAGCTTGTGGTCCTTCAGGGTCATGAGCACCTGTAGTGTTCTGGGTACCAGATTTGAGGCATTACAAATATGTTCCAAATCATCAATTCTAAACTCCTTGGATCCAAGCACACTAAAAAAAAGATAACTCAATAAGTGGTTCACACACTTCTTTGGACAACATACCACGAAGTGTAAGAGGGTAGATGTTGCAGAAGAACATCATAATCATGACTTTTCAATCCAAATATCTTATGATCTTTAAAGTTCACACATTGAAAAATATTAAATGAAAAACCATCAGGCACTTTCAGATTCGTTATGAAAAGACAACACTTGTGTTTATCTTCAAGAGGCAATGTGTAACATGCAGTTGGAACTTCAAATTTCTCTCCCTTTTGGATGACGTGAAATTCTGATCTAATGTTCATCTCCTGCAAGTTTAATCAAGTATTAATTGTATTCTTGTTATTTCCTTTTACATTCATGAATGTTCCCATAAAACTATCTTTTACATTCATGAATGTTCCCATAAAACTATCATATATTTTTTTTTCAATATGTATAACATCCAAAGTATGTCGCAATAAGAGATACTCCCGTATGAAAATTTAAAAAAGATACTTTTCTTGTTCCAGTTATCCTTTCAAATTTCATGTAATATCTTCTTCCATTTCTTTGGATCTCTTGATAATTATTACCCTTAAAGATCTTGTACTTGATTTTGTTGTCCTTCAAGATCTTGTACTTGATTAAGTATCTCAATATCAGAATGATTTTTTGGTGGTGACCTTTTCTCTTCTGTACCATCAAAGGACTGTTTCTCATATCTCCATTTGTGAAAAAGAGAAAGGTAACGTCGTTGATTCATAAAACATTGCTTCTTACTATTAGCCAATCGAATTGAGGAAGATTCTTTGTTACAACACAGAGATGTCAATTTTCCTTTGGTGAGACAGATAAATTTTCATATACTGCAGAGTCATTAATGGTCTATAACAAATATGCATGCAACATAAAATTCTATTTAACTGATGCCCCATAGGTCTCAATACCAATTTTTCATAACTCATTTAATTCCTCTATCAAGGGCTGAAGATATATATCAATTGCATCTCTTGAACCACTTGAATCAGGAATAAGCATTGACAAAATAAAATTTTCTTGGTTCATACACAACCAAGGTGGTAAACTATAAGAAACAAGAATCATAGGCCAAAGGCTATGTGATGTTTTTGAATACCAAAATTATTGAAATCCAGTGGCGGACCCAGAATTTAAGGATTGTGGGTGCTTAAAAAATTAAAAAGCTGAAAAAAGATTAAAAAAAATTATCTCAACGAGGATTGAACCCGAGATGTCCCTTTCCGTGAAAAACCTTAAGATCAATCTTAATGCCAGTACACCCAGCCAACTTTTTGTTTTAGTGGGTGCTTTTATGTCTTTTATACCTATTTTTGTATATTTTTTATGTAATTATACCTATTCCGCGTCGAGTTTACTGGGTGTCGGAGCACCCAAAAAAATAATGTAGGTACGCCCCTGTTGAAATCCATCACTAGAATGTCCAAGTCTAACATTATAGGGCTTGGCCGCAAATGAAGGATAAAGCTCATCAAATAACTTCCATGCCATTGAATCGGCTGGATGCCTCATTATTCCCTCATCAACTCTTTTATCCTTATGTCATGTCATTAGGGTAGATGTCTTTGTACACATAAATAACCTCAAAAGTCTAGGCATTAAGGAAAAATAGCGTAAACTCTTTGATGCTATTTTTTTACCTTTTTTGTTCCTTATTTTCCCATTATGGGTATCTATTTTTCATCTAGAGGTACCACAACTTTGCAAGAATCGAGTATGCTATCTTCCTCCCAATATTAGTGCAAGCATCTATCTTATTGTAAGAAAATTCAAGTTTCAGAATTATTTTCTTTACCTCATAATATGAGTTTGACAAATTGGCGCCACCAGGCAACAACTCCTCTATCAATATTTTCAATAACATTGTAAATGATGCATTACTCCAACAATCCATACTTTTGATGTGAAGTAATTTAATCAAAGAGAAAAGCTTTGACGTTTTTGAATTTTGGTACAGTGGCTGCTTGAAATCCTTCAATAGTTTGTAAAAAAATTTTGCTACAAGATTTAGCTCCTCCTCAAATAAATTATCACAATTAGTGTGTGTAGGTTCACCATCAAGATTAGGATACAAATATCGCAGTAATTCTTCTACATCATGTTCATTCTCACATTCTTTCACTTCATCATCATATTCATTTTCAGATTCGAATTTAGATAACGGTTCACTCAAATGTTTCCCATGGTAAAATCAGAAAGTATAATTTTAAATTATTTCATGTACTTTTAAATGTGTCGCAATTATATTAAGAGTTTCTAAAGTAGTATTGCAACATTTGGTACATGAAAATTGTATTTCATGTTCTTCTTTTATTTTTTCAAAAGCATAATTCAAAAAAAAATTCACTCCATTTTTGTAGATTTTATTAGACCAGTCATTAATAAGTTGCATCCATTGCTTACTAGGTGTCATAACCTTATAAAATACATAAAATATTAGATTGAGAAAAAATAAAGAATAAAAAAATTATACTAAGATGCACACAACTAGTTAAGATCAAATGCAAAAAATTAGGTAAACTCTAAGTCCTTACTTTCTAGTGGACCTTGACTCCTTTTTAGTTAATGCATAGCAAACACAATTAGATGGACTAAGTATATAAAAAATTATAAATTAACTTGTATCAATAGAAATGGGCAATGCTTTAATTGAGGAATTCACGTTATTTCATGATGATCCTAAAGTTCACCATATGCATAAAAAGTATGTTCTTAATAATATAATCCTCTAACTTAACGGGTAGATTTCTCTTAGCACACAAAACTTCCCCATCATAATGAAATAAATCTTTAGATATAATCTAAAAAATCCCCACAGGATAAGGGACTTATATAGTTTAGCAAAAAAAGTTCTCACACACACAATATGTTGAGTAATATGTTTCCAATAATATGTTTTCAGGCATCAGGGTGATTGGTTTAAAGCTTACGATCTTATAACATATTCAAGGTCTGCCAATCCCAAATAAGAGAGAAATGTTAGAGTAGTTTCATCATGATTTTCACAATCAAAATTCAAAAATTATCCAGTAAAGAATACCTAAACGTATTTCTCAATTTCAAACTTTGTTTCTAGACAAAAAAAAACATAAATAGGAACATCTTTATGGACATACCAAAACAAACATCATGGATTGTGCAAAGAATATTGATGGCTAGCAAGTATTACACAAAAGCCAGATATTCACCTCTGGAGATAGTAAGCATACACACATTCTCAACAAAATAATTCTACAAGAGGTTAAGAAGTCAATTTTCAGAAGTACAAGGGAAGAAGCTAGTTTGTAACAACTTTGGAGTGTTGCATGGTTATCAGACACAATAACAGAGCTTTCCAGGAGAAAATGCAGATTCCAGATGTTGTAGTAATACAGGTTATATAGGAGATTCATGTTCAAGAAAGCATCGGGTCATATTGTTAGACGTCTAGAAAAGCTTAATTTTTACTCAGCTTAGGGAGTATTGATATGAGTAGCTAGTTGAATGGTATATCATAGTTTTATTTAGAGAATGATCGGAGAATGGAGTATATTGCTCATTACTGTTGTCTGAAATTTTCTTTGAGCTCCTAGATCTATGTTCAAAGGACAAATCTCGGCCAAGACAACAACAAAAACATCAAGTCTCGGCCAAGAACAAACTCAAGAACACTACTCTTTTTTTTCAACTCACAAGCCCAAGATTGATTTTGTTGGAACAAAATCAATGATGACTATGATACCAAATGATACCAAACGGTCCAAAAAAGACATAAAACAGCCAAAGACGTCACAAAATAGTCCACAACAACAAGACACTAAAAGCGACACAAGAACACAACACAAGAATAAGAAATGAAATGCAATATATTAAAGGATAAATAGATTGACAAAGGAGTGTATAGACCCTAAGAACCCTAAGATATATCAAATATAAGGACCCTTACAACCTACACAAACTATCACCAATCTCCTACGTAGACACAAGATCGGAATCCACCTCCCAAGCATCGACGTTTGTAATCAAAATACAATCACTAGTGAATCCATACTAGTTTCTTATCCTAGTTTCGGTTTGCCTCAAAGGAGAGAGGACTTGGTGTTTCAAAAGTCATACAAGACTTACAAATATCATCTGAAGTCTAAGTAATGAAACCCTACATTGTTCTTTATATAGTGTATTACATAATAGAAACTAAAATAACCAAAAGGCCCTTAAGTGTGAGATGCCTATCAAGTGTAGTGTATGGACGATTTTGGTGTATCATTAGGTCCTCTTTGGCTCTTCAATTGCACAACCAAGTCTCAAGTCCAACACACACTCTCATAGGTTCATATCCGTGATTATTTTTATATCATTGTATTTTTCTCCATTAAAATGAACTTCCTCCTCCTTTGCCCGTGGTTTTTCCCATCACAGATTTTTACATAAATTATGTGTCTTCTTCTTATTTTCTTTTGTATGTCGTATTGATCATTCATGTACGTTTAATAAAAAACTTGTATTAGATGCACGATTATTTTCTCGAGGATAGAAACCATGAAGTATGATATTCTGTTATTGGACCGCAACACTAAATTTTTGTTATGGTAGGTTAAGATACGGGTTGTGCTTGCACAGATGAATTTGGATGATGCTCTATTATGGTTTGATAAGATGCCCTCATTGTGGATAAAGGAAGATTAATAGTGTAAGGATAAAGGCTCTATCTCAAATCCACCTTCATTTATCCAATCAGATTCTATAGATATTTTGAAGAAGACCGCTGCGTTGTGGTTGAAACTGAAATCGTTATATATGAAAAAAAGCCTAACAATTAAGTTGTATCTTAAAAAATAACTTTATTCCCATAGCATGTCTGAGGGTGAATCTTTGGAGGATCACCTATCTGTCTTTAAGAAAATCGTCTCTGATTTAGAGACTCTGGAGGTTAAGTGCGATAAGGAAGATCTAGGGTAGATTCTATTATGTTTGTTGCCTGCATCATACTCGACCTTTAGGGATATAATTTTATATAGTCGTGATACCCTGACCCTAGTTGAAGTCTGTGATGTTGTTCTCTAAGAAGAAGATGAAGCATCTTGTGAATGGGACAGAGACTCAAGGAGATAGTCTCATTGTTCGAGGAAGGACTTGTGAGAGAAACTCTGGAGGTGATGATAGGAATAGGTCAAAATATAAAATGGAAGATAAACCTTAATTACTGCAAGAAAAGGGGTCATATCAAATTTGAGTGTTATAAATTACAGAATAGAAATAAAAGGGAAGCTGAAAAATAGAAAAGATACCAACTAGAGAAGTTCGGTGAAGCCAGTGTTGTTGAAGATGGCGCTAGTGATTAAAAACTTTTGGTAGTCTCTCATGGTAACTCCAAACCCTATGAGGATTGGATTCTTAATTCAGCTTGCACATTTCATATGTGTCGCAATCGAGATTGGTTTACAACATATCAAACGGTCTCTAAAGGTGTTGTATTGATGGAAAATAACACACCATGTAAGATAGTTGGTACTAGAACAATCAAGATTAAAATGTTTGATGGGGTTGTGAGAACACTTGGTGATGTGTAGTATGTCCAGACCTGAAGAGAAATCTCGTTTCATTGAGTACCCTTGATTCGAACGAATATAATTACACTGGTGAAGGTAGAGTCCTGAAGGTTTGTAAAGGTTCTCTTATTGTGATTAAGGGACAGAGAAAGACCAAAAATTTATACATCCTGCAAGGCTCTACGGTTACAGGTAATGCAGTTATTTCTACTTTCTCTCTATTTGATAATGATGTTGCTAAACTTTGCCATATGCGCCTGGGACATATAAGTGAAAATGGGATGGATGAACTAAGTAGGAGAGGACTTATTGATGGACATAATATTACCAAATTGGAATTCTGTGAGCACTACATTTTGGGAAGCAGAAGAGAGTCAGATTCACTAAAGGCATCCACCAGACTAAAGGCACACTTGATTAAATTCATTATGATCTCTAAGGTTCTTCTAGAGTACCTTCTAGAGGAGGTGCAAGTTACATGTTGATTATTATTGACGACTATTCCAGAAAAGTTTGGGTGTTCTTCCTGAAGCAAAAGAATGATTGTTTCCTATTTTCAAGGAGTGGAAGACTATGATTGAAAAGCAAACAAGAAAACAGGTAAAATGCTTTCGAGATGATAATGGTTTAAAGTTTTGTTCAAATGAATTTAATGGTCTGTGCAAGTCAGAAGGAATCATGAGGCACTTAACATTTCATCATACTCTGCAGCAGAATGGTGTGGTCGAACGAATTAATAGGACTATAATAGAGAAGGTGCGTTATATGCTCTCTAATGCTAGCTTACCCAAGTCTTTTTAGGTCGAAGCTGCTTCTACGGCTTGTCTTCTTATTAACCTCTCTCCTTCAGTCACAATTGACAAAAGGACTCCACAAGAGGTATGATCTGGTACTCCTGCCAGTTACTCTGATTTGAAGATATTTGGATGTCCTTCTTATGCTCATGTTGATAATGGAAAGTTGAAACCTAGATCTGTCAAGTGTTTATTTATGGGTTATAAGTCTGGTGTTAAAGGATATAAGAAAGGATATAAGCTTTAGTGTCCAGAAAACAGAAAAGTTATAATTAACAGGAATGTTGTGTTCGATGAAACTGCCATGCTTTATGTTTTCTCCTTTAAAGAATCAAGTGCTTCGCCCCCAGATAAGCCTAGTGACATGAACCAGCAAAAGTCAAGAACCCACGTTAAATTGCAGATTGGAGAAGAGTCCACACTAATGCCTACTTCTCAGTCTATCCCGGAGATACAGAGTGATACTATTTCTTCTTCACTACCAGTGGCGCCATAATATTCTATTGCTAAAGACTGGCCTAAGAGAGATATTAGACCTCATCATAAGTATGGTGAAGCTGAATTGGTTGCTTATGCATTGAATGTAGCAAAAGGTATTAATTCTGGTGAAGAACTTTCTTCTTACTCAGAGGCAGTTAGTTGTGATGATTTTGGCCGATGGATGATTGCTATGCAAGAAGAAGAATTAATCAGTTCATAAGAATGGCATTGGGATTTGGTGAGATTGTCTAAAGATAAGAAAGTTTTCCATTGCAAGTGAGTATTTAAAAAGAAAGAAGGAACATCGGGAGTTGAAGATGCTAGGTACAAAACAAGACTAGTTGTTAAAGGTTACAGTCAGATTCCAGGTGTTGACTTCGTAGATGTGTTTTCTCCAGTTGTAAAGCATAGTTCGATTCAAGACTTACTTGGTATTGTGGCCATGCACAATCTTGAGCTTGAGCAGTTGGATGTGAAAACTGCATCTTATATGAAGAACTTAAGGAGGACATCTATATGCAACAACCAGAGAGTTTTGTAGTCTCAAGAAAGGAGGACTATGTATGCTTGCTGAAAAAGTCCCTTTATGGCTTAAGACAGTCACCCAAACAGTGGTATAAGAGGTTTGACTCTTTTATAACTTCTCATATGTTTAGGAAGAGTAGTTATGATAGTTGTGTCTATTTCAAGGAGGTAAGTGATGGTTCATTTGTGTGTCTTCTTTTGTATGTTGATGATATGTTAATAGCAGCAAAGGAGAGAGATAATAAAAGTCAAAACCCAGCTTAGTAAGAAGTTTGAGATGAAGGATCTAGGAGCAGCAAAGAAGATTCTTGGCATGGAAATTCTAAGGGATAGAGAGAATCGTAAGTTATACTTGAGTCAGAAAAGGAATATTGAGAAAGTGCTTCAAGGGTTCAATATGCAAAATGCCAAACCTGTCAATACTCCATTGGCATTTCATTTCAAACTCTCAGCCACGTTATCTCCAAAGACAAATTGAGTGTGACTATATGTCTTAAGTTTCATACTCTAGTGTCGTTGGGTCTCTTATGTACGCAATGGTGTGTTCTCGGCCAGATTTATCATTTACAGTCAGTACAGTTAGCAGATACATGAAAAATCCTAGTAAAAAATATTAGAAAGCAGTTCAATGGATTTTCAGATACTTGCATGGTTTTGCTGATGTTTGTTTACAGTTTGGGCGAAATAGAGATGGAGTGATCGGGTATGTTGATTCTGATTTTGCAGGAGACCTTGATAAGAGGAGATCCCTTGCAGGCTATGTTTTCACCATTGGTGGTTGTGCTATCAATTGGAAAGCTACTTTACAGACTATAGTTGCTTTGTCAACTACTGAGGCAAAGTACATGGCTATTACAGAGGCTTGTAAGAAAGCTATTTGGTTGAAGGGTCTGTTTGATGAACTTAGCAAAGACTTACATATTACTACGATCTTTTGAGACAGTCAGAGTGTTATCTTCCTTATAAAAGATCAGATGTTTCACGAGAGGACAGAGCACATCGATGTTCGGTATCATTTTGTAAGTGAAATTATTGCTCGTGGTAATATCGTGGTAAGCAAGATTAGTACCTATGATAACCCCACTGATATGATGACCAAGACACTACCAAGAGCCAAGTTTGAGTATTGCTTGGACTTAGTTGGTCTCAGCAGTTAAGATGTGCCCTTAGGGGCTTTTTGTGGAAGAGGTGGAGAGTTTTCTCGAAACGGATTTGAGTTCTGAATTAGAATTCGTGTCAAGGTGGAGATTGTTAGAGTTTGTGACCCAAATTTTGTTGATCCGACCCTGAAAAGATTGCGGTGCAACCCAGTTTGAAATTTTTTGGGGGTCTGTGGGGGCTTCTCCCCCGCGGTATGCACCTATATGTTTTTGGGCTTAGAATTTATTTGTATGCATGTATTATATAAGTGCGATCTAGTGGGTTGTTTTTGGCGGTTTTTATATACGTCATTGTGACTTTCATCTCATCTTTGTGTTCCTCTCCATTATAGTGAATTTTCTCCTCCTCTGCCCATGGCTTTTCCCGTCAAGGGTTTCCACGTAAAATTTATGTGTTCTTCTTATTTTCTTTTGATTGTGGTATTGCTTATTCCTATCCGTTCAATAACACTACCACACCTAACTACCACAAAACTTAGCTTTGTCAAATTTGAATCGAATACTAAGTAAACGTAATTGACTTCACAAAAAGAGCAAAACACAATAACAAATTATCACTTTTCACTAAATGAACCTTAATTCTACAACTTCACTGATCTAAACGGCCCGTAATAATACAAACTTGAAGACACCTCAAAAAAATTCAAATTATCAGTTATGAATTCCAACCCAATAACAGTATCACTAATTGCTAAAACAAAAGAGAGAGAGAATATAGAAAGAAGAAAAGTAACTAAATTGTTAGGACTGGAAAATAAACAAGCAATAGAAACATTTTCATAAGTTGATATAATCAGATACTAGTTCTTCTAACAACAACTATGAAACTAGTACCAAATACACTTGAGTATTACTGCATTCAGACCGTTTATCAATTATATATATTAAGAGTGATAATTTTCTTGCTTTAGTTATGCTTAAGAACAATTTTCAAGAACGCGCTAAAAAAGATATGCCCACAAAGGTTGTTATCTGGTTAGTACAAAGAGCATAACTCATGCAAGGCCTTTTTCTATCTTTCTTGTAATAAATTTACGAGAGATGAGGGAAAGAATAGATTGCGTTGCAGTCCATAACCTATTTCAAATGAGCAGTAAGAATGAACCTAAAGCCTCAAAGATTTCAATTCACGTTGTGATCAAACAATACTAAGTATATGATTTACTAAAAGACTCTTTTTGCATTTATAATTCGGGTGAATAGTTGAATAGAATAAGACTTGCTTCCGGATTTTCCCTAGGATTATTGGTTTGTTTCACACCTTCTATTTTTCTAGATTGTCTTAATTGAATTCTCACTTTCTTTCTCTTTTTATGCGTGATAAATCGTAGTTTCACAATCCAACAAATGGATTCCTTTTAGTATCTAACAGAATTATTCGGACTAATTAATCTAAATTACAATAAAAACAACAGATTGTATAAACGGCCTTACTCCTACCTCGTGATGGTAGTGAGGCTGTTTCAGATAGACCTTGGGCTCTCTTAAATGTTTTCTATATTGAAAGTTTAAAGAACATCTAAAATCTTAAAAGTTCAGGAGTAAGTTGATGGTCAATAGATATTGAAATACATAAATTGTTAACCATTTTAACACCTAAATTGAGATTCAGTTCTACATATAGTGCAAATATTTCAATCTCATTGTAAGTGCCATCTCAAAATTCAGGAATCATACTTAGAACTCAAATACCAACTTAATCAATCAAGCAACAGAAAGAAAAAATCATCTAGAAAATAAACTGGAACCAAACAAACGAAATTGAAAACACAGATTAGGAAAATCATACCTGAGCTGTTATGGAAGCTGCGATGGAAAGCACAAATTAGGGCAAAAACGAAATTGAGAACGAAATCAGAAAAAATGATGAAAAACGAAATTGAGAATGCAGTTAGTACAAAAATTAGGGCAAATTAAAATATATAGAAAGTTTTCTCTGTATTTTTATGAGAAAACAGAGAGTTTTTTTTAAAAAAAAAGTTGTTTTTTGGCGCCTTATGTTTTATTAATTAGCCGTGAAAACGAATTAAGTTTCTTTTTATTATATTTTTTATTAGAGTTTGGCAGTACTCTTTGCCGCTCAAGGCTCTAAATTATTGATAGGAATCAATTAATAATTTTCTTAGGATCAAATTTTATACCTTTACAATAAAATGCACAATTAGGATTCGAAATATAATCTTGTCTCAATAAATATACTTTTAGAGACGGAATTATTAACTCGTCCCTGAATATTGATCTTAAATAAATCTTTTTGTTATAGTGTATTTGAAGTAGATTTTAGAGGCAAAGTATCACAATTCACATGCATGAATCTAATTGTATGTGTAAGGAGTAAGTAGACACTCGAAATAACTTAAGAACTCTTGACGGTAGTTACCTAACCCGTTTGAGTGAGAGAGAGGGGGGAGGGGGATGGGTAGTAAAATAGTAGAAATTAATGAAAATATAACTGAAAATATCTTGCAAACCACTCGTAGAAATTACTGCATATTCCTACTACAAAAAAAAAAAAAGACACCATAGATATTCACCCTAAAAATATAATACACATAAAGCATCATGACTTAGAAAATCAACAAAAAGATATAAAATCAGAAAATACATAATCAAATTTATGCGCTTTAATCACCACATGATAAATTCTGTTGAGGTTGCCCACACGTTCAATGTTTAATTCCGTATACAGATGTGATATTTGAACTTGAGTAGAATGTAATTTTATTTCAAATAAAGAAAAGTAACTTGAAATGTATTGTGGTTACTTTATATAGTTTAAATAAGGAAACATTAGTAAATAGATACTTATTATTTGATTTGAATTTTTGTTTATATATAAATTCTATATAGGCAATTATCAGTTGTACCTTCATTCTTCTTCCTTTTTTTTTTCTTGACCAAAATTCATATTTATTTATCGATTAACAAAAAGTCTAATAGTTAAGAGAAAAAACAAAGAAAATTAAGAATATTTCCACCAAAAACGACACCTTCTTCACTTAGGTTTGTTAGCGGCAAGATATATTTTAGAATTCTTACTATAAAATATTATATATAATTAAATAATAATATAAGAAAATAATAAAATAACAGTTTTGAGTAAAACAAATATTTTTTAACGAAGACCAAAAAGTTGTATAACAAAATTTTCAACTAGGGAGTTTCAGTTAAACCCCCTCGCACCTTTCTGCCTCCGCCTCTGTCTACTAATATAAAGATTCAACATAAATAAAATTTAAAGAGGCATAAATTGAATTGCGTGGTCTGAATTTGAAAGAAATTGAGGATCTCATGTTTTATTTTATATGTCGGGATTTGTAAAAAATCAAGTACCCCATTGTTTTATTTTGTTAGTGACACTCTTTCCAGTTATTCTATCTCCAAAAAGAATGACACTTTTTCAAAAATATATAGAAATGATAGGCACTGGGAGTGAGTGAACTACCCAGGGGGAAAGGGGTTTTATAACGTGAGGCTTTTCAACTTTAGATACAAAAATATTACGACGCATTTAAAATCATAATTTTTAAAAATCTTACCTTCTTTTGAAACCTTATGTCCAATCAAACACCTACATATAAAATGTAACGGAGAAAATATAAGCAAGCCAACTCCCCGTTAGTGTTGATACTACTATGTTTATGAAGGTTATTTTCATATTTTTCTTTTATTTTTTTATGATCATGGTACTAATTTCACGGGATACCTGACACCTCCCACCAACATCAGGTAGCTATCACCCAAAGCTAGTACAGATTGAAAGAAATCACCTACAATATTTATTCTCTGCTGCGATATGAACATGAGACCTCATGATTCTTAACCCACTTTATGGATCATTAAAACACACCTTTTGATTATCTTTTCTATGAAGATAAGATGGTTGTTTCTAAAATTTCTAGAAGGAGACTCTTGGCATATACAAGGCTTCAAAATGGGTCATTTCTTTTCACCTCTAAGACTAAGGCCCATTTGTTTGCACTTAATGTAGATCTGAATCTGAATGATTCAGATTCAAACCATTAAGTGCATTTATTTTTTAGTAAGATTTTAGCTCTTAATATGTTTGAATAGGTCTTAATCATTCAGATCTAAAAGTTTTAATAGGTCTAAAGAGATATTCTAGTGTTTGATAATATTCACCACTCTATTCATAATCAGCAGCCATCTCTGGCACCGCTACCATTGTCAACCACCACCCACCACCACCAACCACCTCCACCATCACAACCACCATCGACAACAAATATCGCTATCAACCACTATTGTCAACCGCTACCACACCTATTATCTTTATTATTCTATTATATTTATGATCACCACCGCTGTTGACAGCACCACCATCATCAACCACTGTCGGTCAATCCCTACTACTGACTAACTCATCTATCACAACTAGCATCACCACTAACTACCACTAATACATCACAACCTCCACACATTCTTCAGCCACCACCACCATTGTCTCTAGTAACGCCATCTCTACCATCGCTATAATTTATCTCTACTAACAACCATCTCCACCATCCCAACAAACATCTCCAACTAGCACCAATACATTATCAACCATCATGCATTCATGTTTCAACCAACACAATCAACACCTCAAACTACTAACATCATGCAACGTTACATCACAACCACAACCACCACCATTGTCTCTAGTAACGCCATCTCTACCATCGCTATAATTTATCTCTACTAACAACCATCTCCACCATCCCAACAAACATCTCCAACTAGCACCAATACATCATCAACCATCATGCATTCATGTTTCAACCAACACAATCAACACCTCAAACTACTAACATCATGCAACGTTACATCACAACCACAACCACCACCATCAATCGTTGTCATCATAACAATCACTACAATACCAACCATCACAACTATCACCACCAACATTATTTATCACTAACATCAATCATTGTCACCGCAACCACCATTATAAATCATCTCCACTATCACTAACAAACATAAATGTTTATTCTCAATCAAATAATTATTTTGTTGTATTAAACTACATACTTTTATAATATAAAATATTTTTTATTTAAATTGTATTTTTTATTTTATTATATATACAAATAAAAAAAATTTACACATTCAGATGTTGAAAAACAAACAGTCTTAATCATTCAATTTTCAGATCTAGAGACAACATCTTAATCATTCAAATTCAGACGTCTGAATCTTAAAAAAAGAAGAAAAAACGCAGCCTAAATGAGTAGAATAAACGTGGAAATTACCATAGCTAAATAATTTATACATGATTAATTGATGAACTTAGTCACTGCTACATCAACTCTATTGCACATGATGCCAGAACTCTATTACATTGTTACAAAGGAACAAGAATCAAGACAGATAAAAAAACAACACACATAGTAATGCTGAAAGAATTAGCAATGAATAGAGAGGACTTGAATTAGCAATGAATAGAGAGGCCTACCACTGCACCTATTCGGATTTGTTTCCCTTCGTCGACAACTTTCTCTTCATTCTACTGAACGGTCCAACTGTTCGATCCATTATGTACATATAGATGACTTGGCTCCAGGACTTATAAGAATCTAAGTTTTCGTAGTATTCTGGTGCAATCTCCTTCACCTTGTAGAGCTTGCTTCCGGGAATTCTTGGAAAGTCATGGTGCTCGTTGTGGTATCCTACACTCCAAGTCATAAGGTTAAGGGGACCGTAGTAGGAGTATGTCTCCTGCTCGGGCTTAAAGACATAATGCTCGGAGATGAAGTGACCAGCCATTGGGTGCATCCCGCCCCCAACGAACGTGGATAGGATTAGATAACCTAGCGATTTCCAGCCCCAGAAGTAAACCATAGCTCCATCGAGGGATATCTGGATGGTAAAATTAACGAACTCCCACACTCCAGGTGGTTTAGGTTTGAGAAAAAGAGGCCTGAAAGCGTAAAAGAAAAGTTGGAGAATGACCCATATAGATTTTGCAAGAACATTTTTGACGACATGTGCTTCAGCATGGCTCGGGATGTCCATATCAATTCCATCAACTCCTTGGAAGCGATGGTGCTCGAGGTGATACTTTTGGAAGGTAACAGACATGGGCACACCAACGGGAAGGTTGGCAAAAATTCCAAGCCAACGGTTGTAGACCGGAGTAGAGAAAGCGAGGTTGTGACTGAGTTCATGAATGGCCAGGAAGAGATTGTGGTTCAGAAAAGAGCCAAAAAAGTACGCGACTATCAATATCTTCAGCCATGTTGCATCATGGAGGAAGGTAGCAGTCCAAAGCTGAAGCAAAACAACTCCTGATATCTGCAGAAGCAGAAGTTGTGGTCAGTAAAACGAACGTTTGAGAGATGGAGAAGTTTTATTAGTCTTCATCTTCAAGATTACATACAACTTCATGCATAGCTAATATTTGAAAAGAATACACACTCACTCGACGATTTTTCTGCTAAGATGAGCAAATAAATGATATTGAGTTCTTAAATGAAAATATTGCTGCCAAAATAGTTATCTCAAAAAGTTCTATGTTCTTATAGCCTTGAATACCAAATAACTTTTCTTTAACATTACAGCAACAACAGCATACCCAATGTAATTCCACAAATTGGATATGGGAGGGGTAGAGTGTACGCAGACCTTACCCCCTACCTTATGGAGGTAGAGAGGTTGTTTCCTAAAAACCCTGGGCTCAAGTGCATCAAATCAAAATATTTGTGAATGAGGAAATACAACAATGAAGAAAACATGACAACTAATAACAACAACAACAACAAATCCAGTGTATTCCCACATAGTGAGGTCTGGGGAGGATAAGATGTACGCAGTCCATACCACTACCTCCGAAGAAGTAGAAAGGTTGTTTCCGATAGACCCCCGGCTCAAGAAAAGGAATAATAAACAAATCCATAATAAAGCATGGAACAAGATGACATAACATAAATATGACACCCACAAGTAATAGTAACCAAAGACAAGTAAACAAAATTGTAATAGAGCATGAAACAAGGTGTCTTAGCAAATACACCCACCAAGTAATACCCTACACTAGCGACCCAAACTGACACTAGCCTTCTATCCTAATTCGCATCCTCCAGATATTCCTATCTAGGGTCATGTCCACAGTAACTTGTAACTGCTCCATGTCCCGCCTAATCACCTCTTTCCAGTACTTTTTCGGCCTACCCCTACCCCGCCTAAAACCATCCAAAGCTAGCCTCTCACACCTACGAACCGAGGCATCCATGCCCCTCCTCATCTCGTGTTTGAACCATCTCAGTCGGACTTCCCGCATCTTGTCCTCCACCGAAGTCACTCCAACCTTCTCCCGGATAGTCTCATTCTGAACTCTATCACCCCTAGTTAGCCCACACATCCAACGCAACATCTGCATTTCCACCACCTTCATTTTTTGAATGTGGGAGTTCTTGACTGGCCAACACTCTACTCCATACAACATGGCCGGACGGGCTGCCACCCTGTAGAATTTGCCTTTAAGCTTGGGCGGCACCTTCTTGTCACACAACACCCCCGATGCGAGCTTCCACTTTATCCATCCCGCCCCAATACGGTGTGAGACATCCTCGTCAATCTCACCGTTCCCCTGAATCATGGACCCGAGATACTTGAAACTATCCCTCTTATACAAAAAAGTTATACAAAGCATATAGAAAAGAAACAGTAACATGAAGTTAAAGACCATCCAACAAATTAAAAAAAAATCTATTGGTATTTTTGCGAACGAAATCTATTGGTACTTAAAAAATCTAGTAAGCACCAATCAGTTTCTTTCATCAGTTCTTCATATTTTAGTCAGATTCAATAACTACTAATTTCAAAAATAACATCTCCTGTTGTCCTACCAACGAATCTAGTTAGGACTGTCTAACTGCATAAGCATAAAAGAGTAAATGGTTATGACATGGCCAAGCCATAGTCACAGGAATTTTCTATTGTCACAATCATTTAAGCTGGCTAAGAATAGACACCTGGAACAACAAGCATAACATATATGTACTTTGTAACATTATCAAAAAAATATATTGGACTTTGTAGACAAGGAATTTGATAGTAAGATTGTGTAAATAAGCCAAAGTGTCTAGAGCAAGAAAAAGTGCTTCTACTCAACAGATAGATGCTTTCAACCGAGTATATGACAAGTCTCATGTTCCATACAGTTCAGGTCAATCTTTCACCATCCATTTCATCAACACTCAGAAAACATAAAATTACAAAGCATTAATCTCTTGTAAAACTATGAAATGACACAAGGAAAACGAGATAGATACGGAGACGAATCACGCGAATCTCATTGCCGAGTTTTGGTCCCAACAAGTATGACAATCATTTGAAGAAAAAATAATTTTATGAGCAATCCAGAGAAGAGTTTGACCGAATGAACTAGATCCTGATAAAGGCAACATTCTTCTTATTTTTCAGGAAAAGAGAGAAAGAAAGAATACTAAATCGCCTTTAAAGAAAGAAGAAAAGTTTGAACCACAACTATGTGTTTCTTTCCTTTTTGTTTTTTTCCACCCAGTTTCCGCCAATCTCATAAAGGCCCGACTAAATCCAGATACACATAAGGAAGTCCCACGTTGGGGGTAAAGTGTTATCCATACCGGGGACTTAAACCCCACTTCTCTAGGCTCAAACACTACTATATGTTTCACAATTGAGTCATCTGATTCAGGAAATAAAAATTCCTTCATAGAAAAAGCTAAAAGGATTCCAATTCATAGAGAATTCCTTTACCCCTAAATCTTAAAAATAATGCCTAATCCAAGGAAAAAACTAAAACCCACAATTCTATTTGACCAAAATCCTTGAAAACACAATGAAGCATACACATACATTTCAAAAAGAAATAAAAATCCATCAATTGGGAGCCCCAAACCAAGAATACTATAAAGATTCAAACTTTAAACCCCCAACTTTATCCCAGACCTAAGACAACCCATGAAGCAAAACCAATAACACAGCAAATTCATACTACATGAAGATCCGGATTCGTGCGCGGAAGCCACACATTAAACTCTTCCTAACAAAGGCGACTCTATACTTGGGGCTCAAATTCAACATCTCTAGGCTCAAAACTACTATGTATTTCACAATTGAATTCTCTGATTCAGGCAGCAAATTCCTTCAGAGAAAAAGTTAAAAGGATTCCAGTTCAAATAAATTTACCCCTAAATCTTGACTGTAATGCCTGATGCAAACAAAACGCCAAAACTCACAATGCACAATGAAGCATACACGAATACATTTCAAAAAGAAACAAAATGCCATCACATGAAAAAACAAAACCCAGAATAATGCTGATTCAGGCAGCGAATTCATTCAGAGAAAAGGCTAAAAGGATTCCAGTTCAAATAAATTTACCCCTAAATCTTGACAATAATGCCTAAAGCAAACAAAAAGCCAAAACCCACAATTCTTGAAAGCACAATGAAGCATACACAAATGGCCATAACATGAAAAACCAAAACCAATAACAGCTCCCCCACCTAATAAAGAAATAGATCTTGGGTCTAACTCAACCCCAAAAGCTGGCCCATGAGGGGAGTATTGCCCAAAAATCATATAAGGAGACCAAGGACCATTTCACCCACCGATGTGGGACTCTAACACCACCCAACAACAACACATTATCCCAAAACCAAGATTACTATAAAGATTCAATCTTTAAATCCCCCATCCCCACCAACATTATCCCAAAACTAAGAATACTACAATGATTCATTCTTTAACCACCCCACCCCACCCCCTGCCGCCGCCACCACCACCACCACCAAGATTATCTCAAAACCAAGAATGCTACTATAAAGATCTATGTTGTCCAGACTCTTCAAAAATGTCAACGGATGCGTGTTGGATTAGCCAAAGCTAGTGTATTTTTGGAGAATCCGATAGGCATCAAAAGTGAGGAGTCCGCGCAACTTAGATAAAGATTCAATCTTAAACCACCATCACCACCAACATTATCTCCAAACCAAGAAAACATTATCTCCAAACCAAGAATACTGTAAAGATTCAATATTTAACACCCCCACCCACCCACCCACCCTCAAATCACACACACACCACCGCCAACATTATTCCCAAAACCAAGAATACAATAATACAAAGAAACAATCTTTAACACCCCCCGCCAACAATCTTTAACACCCCCCGCCAACATTATCCCAGATCTAACACAACCAACAAATTCAAATGAATAACAGAACAAATTCAAATTCAATAATACCTTCAGAAAGGCAAAAGGGTCAGGGCCAAAGAGATGTTTGATTTGAGGGTACTGAGAGAGGATCTGTCTTCTACGTGAAGCATGAGGTTCATCTGTATATGACCAAAAAAAATCATTAGCCATTCTTACTCCTTCTTCTTCCTCTTCTCTCTTTTCCCCTTCAAATCCCATTTCTCCTCTTTCTTTTTTGTCACGCCCTTTCTGCCTTTCTGCCTTTCTGTTTTTTTGCGTGTGATATTCTCTTGATTTCTCTTTTAGTATATGCTTTTGATCAGCTAAATTAGCGGGGTTGTTTTACATTTAAATTTGAACACTCTCTTTCTTCCCTTTATTTTACTTATCATGTTTCACTTTTCAAAAATTCATTTTAATTAATGATTAAAGCTATATTAAATTAAATTAATTTAATATTTTATATTTTATATTTAAAATTTAAATATTTGAAAATTATAAAAGAAAAATTAATTTTAAAATATTAATCAAAATTTATATATTTAAATTCTTAAAGAGCATAATGTAACAAGTAAAAGTGAACTGACAAAGTAATAATAAGAGTTGAATTAAATAATGACACTTTTGTGAAATTGGATCGGCATAAAGAGCAGGATGATTGATATCCCTCTTCCTATTATCAAAAGATCGGAATTAAATTTGCAAAATTAAAAAAGAATTTCTCTCAATGCAAATTTAATGTCACTCTCGGACATGAACCCTCCAATATAGTAATCTGCATTTAATCATATCCCGATATAATCTCATCTATTTTTAAAAAAGAGGAAAGTATCATTAAACTCCTGAACTTATCACATTTATTTATGGTATATTCGAACTTTGACTAGTATTAAGTACCCCGAATTTATTCTTTTAGTATGTTGCGTGTCCCTTTTACACTGATGTGGCAAAATGTTTGAGTTCAACTTCCATCACGCGCGTGATGGAGGTATTTTTATGCCAAATCAGCATTTTTAATAATAAAAAATGAAAAAAATCTATTTTCCTTTAATTTTTTCAAAAAATTCAATTATCCATCTCCCTATTTATTATCCCTCTTCCTCCATTACTTCCAATCTAAACAAAAAAATTCATCCGTTTATTAATTTTATAAAACTCCAGTTTATTAATTAGTTTATGAAATAAAAATTTCATCCGTTTATTAATTTTGTAAAAAATTCATTTATTAATCTACAAAAAAAAATTCATCCGTTTATTAATTCAATCTAAAACTCCAGTTTCCATTCCTATGAAACTCTTTCAATTTTGTAATCTTAATTATATATATCATATGAGTTATTGTAACTAAAAAATGTACTAAATATTGAAGAAAATATTTTAAACAATATTAACAAAACAAATACTAAAGAGACTAAGACACATACTTATAATAAATGCAGTTATATTAGTTATCGATTTTTAATCCCTAACGATTTGATTTTCGATTTAACCGATAAGAAAATACTCATAAAATAGAAAAAGTAGTAACTAACATGAAAAGAAATCGAATCTTAGTTGCAACAAAAATTCTACTTATATATATATATATATAATAATTTAATATAATCTTATTGGGTTGTCGGTTTACCCAATAACTTAATAAAAAAATTAAAATTGAATCAATAACCCAATAATTTTTTTTATAAAATCATTAAAAAACCGTTAACCCAATAATGATAAATCAATAGCATTTTTATCGGTTCGATTTTTGTACACCCCTAACTTAAATTACAATTTCTTAATCCATTAATTATAATAAGAAACGTATTTGTGCATGTGAGTCTCCTCAAAATCCTAATCGAAACACTAATTGAAAACTATTATGAAACACTAACCGAAAAAAAATAATTTCATATTATGAAACACTAATCGAAAAAGAATAATTTCATACTTTTAACATAAAAAAATATATAAATTTTTAAATAATAGCTTACTTGATCGACAAAAATTATACCTTTCACTATTTTGGAGTAGAGAAAAAATGAAAAATATAATTTTTTTAGAGAGAAATCGGATAATTAAAGATAGAAATAGGTTATTTTTTAATATAGGATAAATATAAGGAAAGTGAATGGTATTATCCACGTGGACAACCGCATCAATGTTTTTATCCACGTGTCCGCACGTGTATTACACGCAGTGGACAGTGGGCCGAAAAGGGTGGCGCGACATACTAAAAGAACAAGTACGGGAGAGGAGGGGTACTTAGGACTAGTAAAAGTTCAGGTGTACCATGAATAAAACGTGACAAGTTCAGGGGGGTAATTGATACTTCTCTCATTAAAAAATGGCTTATTTTTTTATTTATTTGAGTAGACGGTTATGCAATAGAATTCTAAAGAACCATATCACCAACATCTAACGTCGTTGCTGCCGCTTTACCGACGACGACCGACTCTACTCCATCGTACTCAGGTTCTCATCCACTGGCCATCGTTTGCCATTTTCTCGACAAATACTGATTAATACCAGAACAATAGTTTCAAGGACGATTTGCCTCATCTCTGCTGGCAACTTCCTCGTTGCCGGATTACCCAGCTAATTCTTTTGGCCGGCGACTCATTCTTCACCACCGCCAACGTCGGGCAGTTCCGATGACCTCTTTCTTTTCTTTCTTTATTACCCTTGCAAGTACTACAAGTACAGATTCCGGCGATGGTAGCACTATTCAGGCGATCAATTTCTACCGTAAATTACCCGAATCCAGCGACTCAATTAAGTAAACTGACCCAGCTTTGATCAGGTGCACTCGCTCCATCTTTTCTAGTTGTGTGTATAGTTTTCTTGACTCTAGGGACTGCTACTGATTATTTGCTTTCTTTTCCTATTTCGATCCCTTTTTCTTCGCGTCTTGACTGACTATCCTGATTGTGGGTGATGATTTACTGGTTGATTTTTATATTTCATAATAGTGTTTTACTTGTTAATCCTATTTGTGTTTTGGACTTTTTATTGTTCTTAATAGTTTTAAAGTGTGGACTTGGTAGTACTTTTTTGGTGGTTGTCTAAGCTTTGTGCTCTTAGTGTTATTGATCAGTGTTGTCTGTAGTGGCTGTGATTGATGGTATTAGCGTAGGGTCATGTCTTTAGTCGAGGCTTGGGTCGGGGTTGAGGTTAAGGGTGGGGGTAAGGGCAGGGGGTGGGAAGGTCAAAGTGGCTAAGGATGACTATAGGCTGAGAGTAGGGTCGTGGAACATAGGGTCTTTAGCGGGGATGCCATTAGAGTTAGTGAAAATTCTTAGGAAAAGGCGAATTAATATAGCTTGTCTCCAAGAAACAAAATGGGTAGGTTTTAAGGCGAGAGTAGTAGATGGTTATAAGTTGTGGTACTCAGGAAGGGTGAGGAATAGGAACGGTGTAGGTATTTTAGTAGATGATGAGCTTAAGAAGCAAGTGGTAGAGGTTAAGAGGGTCAACGATAGGATGATGTCAATTAAGCTAGTTATTGGAGGGTCTTCTTAAAATATTATTAGTGCGTATGCACCCTATGTAGGCTTGGATGATTAAGAGAAGAAGAGATTTTGGAAGGATTTGGACGAGATGGTGAGGAGTGTCCCTAGTAATGAGAAGTTTTTTATATAAGGGGATTTCAACGGGCACATAAGGTCTTCTTTGAAAGGTTATGATAATGTGAATGGAGGACATGAGTTAGGTGTAAGGAATGTTGAAGAAGTGACACTTCTGGATTTTGCTCGGACATTTGGATTGGTGGTAGTTAATTAGAACTTTCCCAAGAAGGAGGTTCACTTGGTTACCTTCTGTAGTTCAGTGGCCAAGACTCAAATTGACTTCTTTCTACTTAGAAAAGGGGATAGAGGTATTTGTAAGGATTGTAATGTCTTACCGAGCGAGAGCCTTTCGATCCAGCATAGGCTTTTAGTGATGGACTTATGGATCATAAAGGAGCGGAGGAGGAGATGTATGGAGGATTAGTCGAGGATTAGATGGGGAAGGCTAACTTTGGCTAGTGCACTGGATATAGGGGATAAGTTGATGGCAAGGAAGAATTGGGGGTGAAGGGGATATAGATAGTATGTGGGACGAGACTGCCAACTGCATTAGGGAGACAACTTGGGAGGTGTTGGGGGTCTTGGGTGGTCGTTCGGGCAAGTACCAAGGGAACTGGTGGTAGAACGAAGAGGTGAAGGGGAGGGTGGAGGCCAAGAAGAGAGCATATGAAAAGTTGATGGAGAGTAAGGATGAAGAAGATAAAAGAAAGAATAGAGAGGAATATAAGATTGCTAAACGAGAGGTGAAGTTAGCAGTCATGAGGGCTAAGAATGTTGATTTCGAGAGTTTATACACAATGTTAGATAGTAAAAGTGGGGATAAGAAGTTGTACAGGCTCGCCAAGGTTGGGGATAAGAGTACTCAGAACCTGGATCGGGTGAAGTGTATTAAGGATGTAGACGACAAAGTTTTGGTGGAGGAGGGTCAGATTAGGAAGAAATGGAAGTTTTACTTTCATAAGATCCTGAACGATGGAAAGGATACTAGCATTGTGTTGGAGGATTTGGAGAATTCTGAGAGGTTTCGCGATAATGGCTATTGTAGGCGCATTAAGGTTGAGGAGGTTAAGAGAGTTATTCGTAGGATGCGCAGAGGTAGAGCGACGGGGAAAGATGAGATTCTGGTGGATTTTTTAAAGTGCACAGAAAGGGTAAGTATGGAGTGGTTGACTCGGTTGTTTAACATAATTTTCAAGACGGCGAGGATGCCTGAATCTTGGAGGTGGAGTACGAAGATTCCGTTGTATAAGAATAAGGGCGACATTCATGATTACAATAATTATAGGGGTATCAAGTTGTTGAGTTACACTATGAAGGTTTGGGAGAAGGTGGTAGAGTTGAGGTTGCAGGGGATTATTACTATTTATGAAAATCAATTTGAATTTATGTCAGGGCGCTTGACTACAGAAGCCATCCATCTGGTCAGGAGACTGGTGGGGCAATATAGGGAAAGAAAGAAAGATTTGCACATGGTGTTTATCGACTTAGAGTAGACCTATGATAAATTTTCTAGGGAGGTTTTTTAGAGGTGTTTGGAGGCTAGAGGTGTACCTATAGTCTATGTTAGGGCGATTAAGGATATGTACAACAGAGCCAAAAATCTGGTTAGGATGGAGGGGGAGGAGAGGGGGGGACTCGAAACACTTTCCTGTCTTAATGGGGTTACATCAAGGATCGACGCTTAGTCCCTTTCTTTTTGCTTTGGTGATGGAAGTTTTAACGCGGCACATTCAGGATGAGGTGCCTTACTATTTGCTTTTTGTAGGTGATGTAGTCCTGATTGATAAGACTCGTAATGGAGTTAATGCTAAGTTGGAGGTTTGGGGGCAAACCCTTGAGTCTAAAGGGTTTTGGTTGAGTAGCTCCAAGACAAAATATTTGGAGTGTAAGTTCAGCGAGGTGTCTCATAAGTTCGATGTGGTTGTTAAGCTTGGCACTCATTCTATTATTAAGGGAGATAGTTTCAAGTATCTGGGGTCAATGATTCAGGAAAATAGAGAGATTGATGAAGATGTTACTCATCGGATCAGGATAGGGTAGATGAAATGGAGGCTCGCCTCTGGTATCTTGTGTGACAAAAAGGCACCTCCCAAACTTAAAGAAAAGTTCTACAGAGTGGTGGTTAGACCGACTTTATTTTATGGGGTAGAGTGTTGGCCTGTTAAGAAGACCCACATCCAGAAGATGAAGGTGGCGAAGATGAGAATGCTTCGATGGATGTATGGGTGTACTAGAAAATATAGGATTAAAAATGAGATTATTCGAGATAAGGTGGGAGTGTCTTTGGTGGAAGCCAAGATGAGGAAAACGAGGTTGAGATGGTTCGGTCATGTGATGTGGAGGAGCACGGATGCCCAGTGCAGAGGTATGAGAGGTTGGCTAGGGATGGTTTCAAGCGAGGTAGAGGTAGACTGAAGAAATATTGGAGGAAGGTGATTAGACATGACATGGAGTAGCTTCAGCTTACCGAGGACATGACCCTGGATAGGAAGTTGTGGAGGAGGCAAATTAGAGTAGAAGGTTCGTCTGAGTTAGGATGTTGTATGTTTTCGTGTATACTTGAAGTATCTTGCTTTGGGTATTATTGAATATGTTAATTTCTATTGTATCTTATTTATTACTATTCCTTATCTTATCTTAGATTGCTTTATTTTGAGCAGGGGGTCTATCGGAAACAGCCTCTCTATCTCACATTTGAGGTAGTGGTATGGACTGCGTACACTTACCCTCCCTAGACCCCACTTGGTGGGAATATACTGAGTATGTTGTTGTTGTATACTTATATTTTATTTATTTATTTAAAAAAAGTGATCCCTTTCTTTTATAGATAATATTTTAAATCAATTTTACACGTGTCATGTTTAAAATTACAAGATTAAAGAATCTTTTCATATATTTAACATAACTTTAATTTGTTATCATAAGATTTAATTTTTCTTATTCTTATGTCAAGTTAAACTAAATTTTTTTTTTTAAAAACGAAAGAATATCAAACATTTGTGGCAAACAAATAAAAAATAAATTAAAATGACAATTGGGAAAGGACCCATACAGAAAGGTGCAGATGGACATGTTGATTCTGTTGATGGCAACTGCTCAAATGGACTTCTTTACGCCACTACCCGTACTTATCTACTCATTTGTTTTTGTCACTTTAGGAGGACCGTCTTAATCACTAGGCTATTAAGGGTTGTTTGGTATAAGAGGTGGGAAAAATAATTTTAAAATAAAATTTGAAATTAATTTTACTTATGTTTAGTATTTTTTTTCCGTCTCATTTTATGTATTATCTTTTGATGAATACTTAGTCTAAGAAATAAATTATGACTTTATAAAGTTTACATAATTGCTCCCCTTAAAGTCATGTTAATATTTACTTTTTAACTATTTTTTTTATTAAGTGGAATTTAAAAAGAATAAAATGGGATGATGTCATTAAATGGTTGTCAAATAAGAAAATATGATATTCTTTTTTAAACGGATAAAAAAAAAAGTATGCCACATAAATTGAGACGGAGAAAATATAAGGTTTACTTAGTCCTGAAATTATTTTATCCCACTATTTTGTGATGGGATCACTATCTCATCTGGAAGATGAAATAAAATACTCCATCCGTTTAAAAAAGAATGACCTACTTTGACTTGACACAAAGTTTAAGAAAATAAAAAAGACTTTTGAATCTTGTGGCCTTAAATTAAAGTTGTGTTAAATATACCAAAATACCCTTTAATCTTGTGGTCCTAAACATGCCATGTGAAAAGTTGAAATTAAAGTATTGCCAAAAAAGGAAATGAGTCATTCTTTTTTAAACGGACTAAAAAAGAAAGTAGGTCATACTTTTTGAAACATAGGGAGTAGTTCTATGGAATATCCTATTTATCTCATCCAATATATATAAACGCCGTTTGATAGAATGTATTAAAAATATAATGCATTCATTAGTCTTGTGTATTACTAGTACCTTATTTGGTATATTCTGTAACTTATATTCTATTGTATATTGAGGTGTGTATTATTAATAACTCAAAATTCATGGCATTAGTAACGTAATGAACCTAATCTATGCATTAACATGATTAACGACACAATTATTCTTCAAAAAATTTCAACATATTTGTGGAGGGTATTTCTGTAATTTTTCTTTAGAAATTATGTAATTCGTATTATTTTTAATATATCAAATCAAACACTGCATAAGAAAAATAGAAGTATAACTAATACAAACATTATTAATATAAGTATTAGTAATGGGGAAAATTTTAGAAGTAGCAACTCTGTAGCTTTAATTATAACTTTTATAGCAACAGTTTCGTAATTACGAAAATAATAAATTGTATTTTGTATTTAAGTAAAATGTTGTTATATAAATACATATACAAATTGAATAGTAGTTCATATTTTAACTCTCACCGGTTAGAATTAAATAAGGGAAGTAACCGTCCTTAATTCATGCTACATTTAATTATAAAGATTCATTTTCCTAATATTACTCTTTTATTTCTCTTTTTTTTCTTATCCTTTTTTATTTTTTTTATTTTTTTTCTAATTTTTCGTTTTCTTATTTTTTTTTCCTTTCTCATATTTTTCTTTTTCTTTTCCTATTTTCATTTCTTTTTTAGCGTTTTAGTTTTTTATTTTGATTTCTTTTTCTTCTTTTTTTTTTCTTTCCACTTTTTTTTACTCTTCTATTTCTCTTCTTTTTTATCCTTTTTCATTTTTTTCTTTTACGTTTTCATTTTTTTTCCTTTCTCATATTTTTATTTTTCTTTTTCTATTTTCGTTTTCTTCTTCTTCTTTTTTTTACGCTTATATTTCTATCTTTTATTTCTCTTTTTTTTTAATGATTATTTTCACTTCTTTTTCATTGGATTTTTATTTTTTATTTTTTTTCCTTTTCTATTTTTTTTTCATTTTTTACTCTTTCTATCTCTTGATTTTATTTTTAAAAGACACATATCTATATCTCATATATATATTCAAAAAATATACAAAATACATGGACATACAGATCTGCGTATGTATTTACAGTACAAAACATACATCTATATCTGCATATGTATTTACAGAAATGCATATCTGACAAAGTTATATTCAAAAAAGTCATATTCTCCTCGACATGGCCGACCCCATGCCATAACTTCGACCACCGAACCACCATTGCCACCAGACCCATCGAACCTCATGGAAACAAACGATCCATCTCACATAGCCGATCTGGAGCCGACAAAGTCGGAAATGACCTTCAAGGCTGCCCTACTAAATAAGGAAGATTTCTTAAACGAACATTATTTGATGGGCGATAACGGAAAATCACCCCTAATGCCAACAAAAATAGGGGACAGAGTTCTACTGAGCGTAGAGGACAAAGAGAGAATCTATGCACCTTAGCGCTACTCAGTCATCGTGAAATTATTCAAAAAAAGGCTCGCCCATAACTATTTGAGGACTAAGCTGGTGGAACTCTGGAAACCAACAGAGTCAATAACTTTGATAGACTTGGGTAACGATTTCTACATTGCCAAGTTCACCAATGCAAAAAATATGCAGAAAGCCTTCCATGGGGGCCCATGGTTCGTTACAGGAAGCTTTCTCTCAGTCAGACATTGGGAACCAAACTTTATTCCAGAAGAATCTACTCAATCTCATATGGCAATTTGGATCAGACTGCCCCATCTCCCAATAGAGTTCTACGATAAAAATATACTAGAAAGGATTGGGAACAAACTGGGCACTCTGTTAAAAATAGACACATGCACATCAACAACTCTAAGAGGCATATATGCAAGAATATGCATACAGGTTCCCCTAGATAATCCTGTCAAGACCTTCGTTAACGTGGATTCCTACAGACAAAGTATGATTTAGGAAGGAGAAGGTGTATTATGCACGGGATGTGGAAGACTTGGTCACACCTACCAATATTGCCCATTTCAATCCTCCAAATATGCTAAAGAACATGATAAAATGATCCCCTCTAGCAGCAACGCTCACTCTACAATGGAGGAATGGCAAACGGTCTCATTCCCCAAGAAGAAAACCATCGCAAAGCCTCCCACCAACGCAGGTAAGGAACCATCGAAAGGGAACCAAACCCAGGTAAAAATCTATGATACAACTTCTGGTAAGTTCCTACACTCTAACTCATTCATGGCTATTGGTAATAATTTCGAGATGGAAAAAACTGAAATGAACCATGCAATGTTTGACCAAAGTTCCAAAAAAGATTTAAAAAATACACAAAAAAAAGGAAAAAGAAAATTTGTGGTGGGACAACAGGGCCCACCTCCCTCTGGTACATCTGGCACTTCTGACTTGCCTAAAGTCAGCCCTGGCATTGGCCCAACTGGAGCATTAAACCCCAATCACTCTCCCCTCATTAACTCTATCTCTATCATTGTAATGCTCGAGAGTCCCAACGAGGTCCGTTACCCCACCTCCTTAGGGGAAAACCTCATGAATGCGTCCACCTCTACGTATTCTGGAAGGAGTAATTTCATCAACACTAGGGATAATCATCACCCTAGGACGGTTGACATGACCAAGGCAGTTATGTCAATTAACTCCTCTTCCAATCCTTCCGCCCTTTTGAACCCCTAAATCCCCAACAAAGGGTACATTTATGCTTCTTCAACCAACAATGGCAACTCCTTCTCCCAGCAACAACCTGCCATTTCTGAAGGAACCTCTTTTCTTCACGACTGCACCACATCCATCCAACCGGATACCAATATCGTGGGAAAAACTAGCACTAGCAGACAAGACCATAACTCACTGCGTCATTGGAAGGGACCGACCATAGTCCTCTTCATCCAAGACCCAACTTAGATGGCACAAATAGTGAGAGGAGCAGTTAACCACATAGCAGAGGGGTTGGGTTACCAAGTATGGTGCCATGCCCTGCTGCAAGCTTAGAGGTCGGGGACTCTTAATATGATGAACTCCGGGGAGATAAACTCACTTATTCACCACATGTTCAAGAACCTTCCCTTTTACCCAACAATCCCCTACCTCTCCGAGACGGAAATGCTGAACTTCGTTCCCTGGAACCTAATGGGGGAATCCAACTCAGTACCCCTATTCCAACCACCACCATAGGGCTCAGACCCAGGAGAAATGATTACCTTAGTTCTAGACAAACTAAGGCAAACCAATGAAGAGATGGAGCAACTCTTGGAAGAGCTTATGGAACCAGGGGTAGAAATTCTCACTCCAGATAAATCAATTCGCAGAGAATTCAAAGAGCCATCAAACACAACTATTATCACACCATTCTCCCTTGCAACGAAGACACTCAGCTTGACCCTGAGGAATGCTTTCGAGCAAGTTCCATCTGCACTGGCTCTGATTCTTCAAGTGGATTTAAGGAAGCAACCCTCGAAAGACAAGGGAAATCAACCAATGACACACCCACCCTCTTCAACTGATTTGATGATATTCATAATTTAGAATACTAGAGGAGCTAATAGTGCTGCCTTCAAACGTCAATGTGATGCCCTTATCAGATTCCACAGCCCTGCCATGATTGCCTTATTGGAAACAAAAATGGTTGATCACAAATACCTCACTGAAACCCTGCACTTTGATGCTTACTTGGAGTCGAGTGCTGCAGAAAGAAAATGAGGCATTATTGTAATGTGGAAAGAAGATTTACTCTATCTTCAACACTTCTTCTCCTCACCTCAAGGTGTTCATGCTACCATTAAGGTTAGTAAGGATCCCCATCCATTTCTTTTATCTGCAATTTATGTCAGTCCTGACCCCAACATACGTTTAATACTTTGGGATGAGTTATGCAACATTGCCAATACTCTGAAAGGGAACTGGCTTATGGGAGGAAATTTTAATGAAATTTTAAAGGCCAATGAAAAATTCGGGGGAGCCCCTATCAATAATGCTAGAGCTAATAACTTTCGAGATTGTCTGAACCGTTATAACTTGGTAGATCTGGGGTACAAGGGTTGTAAATACACCTGGACCAATAAAAGGTATCGAAACAGAGGGGGTCGTATCCAGGAAAGATTAGATAGGTTTGTTGCCAATACTCAATGGGTAAAACACTACCTGACTCCCTTGTCACTCACCTTCCTAGAACTAAATTTGACCACTGCCCCCTTCTACTATCTCTTTCCAAAAGGACTAAGAGACAGACCAACAAGTCATTTAGATTTAAACCCATATGGTACAACAACCAATCCTTCCATGGTCTGGTTAAGAAATATTTTGCTGGCATTTCTACCCTACAACATTCCATCTCTCAATTACACTCTGAGGCTACTGAATGTAACAGGTCTGTCCTTGGCAATTTATTCCAAAGGATTAGATCAACTCTAGCTAGACTGGATGACATTAAAAAATCTCCCCCTTATTACACTAGCTCCTACCTCCAAACACTTGAGAATAAACTATTGTGCGACTATGATGCCATGCTCAAATATGAAGAGGATTTTTGGAAAACCAAATCCAGAATATCTTAGTTGGCTGAGGAAGATGCCAACACCTCTTTCTTCCGCTCATCTACCATCAATAGAAAAAGAAAAAATAGAATTTCTGAACTGAGAGATGAAATAGGTAACCTCATGACTGAGGAAGCTGACATTCACATTGTAATTTTTAATCACTTCAACACCCTCTTCACTTCCAGCCCTAAGCATCCCCAATAGTTATTTTGTCCCTACCAACACCTTCCAACCTAATATTCTCAATGAGGAAGCTAAACATCTTCTAGCCTCCCCCCTCAGAGATTCAGAAGTCCTGATGTCCCTTAAATCCTTCAAACCTCTGAAGGCCCCAGGACCTGATGGGCTTCACCCCCTCTTCTACCAAAAGTTTTGGAATATTATGGGAGCTAAAACCTTGAAATTCTGTAGGCAAGCCTTTTCCACATACTCCATGCCTGAGTATGCCAATACTACCCTCATCTACCTCATTCCTAAATACAATAATGCCATAAATCTTAGGAACTTCAGGCCCATTGGACTCTGCAACACCACTTACAAGCTTGTGACCAAAATCATTGTCAATAGGATTAAGCCTTACCTTCCTTCCATCATTGGCCCCAGTCAAGAGCTTCCTAGCCTATAGAAGGGCTTCTTACCATGCTATTATCATACAAGAATATATCACCCACTTCAGTAAAATGAAAGGGAAACATTCTAATATGATATTGAAAATTTACTTGAGGAAGGCTTCTAATAAAATTGAGTAGTCCTTCATTAAGGATACCCTGCTGTTCTTTGGCTTCCCTGACCACCTCACCAAGCTTATTATGTCTTGTGTCACTACTTCCTCCATTTTTATTTTAGTTAATAGTACCAAGACTAACTTCTTCAAGCCTTTAAGAGGTATTAGACAAGGTGACCCCATGCCTCATATCTCTTTATCCTTTGTATAGAGAGGCTTTCTAGGAGAATTGATTCTGAGGTTATTGCAAGGAATTGGGACCCCACCAGTATCATAAATGGGGGCCCCAAACTCTCTCACCTTTTTTTGCTGATGATCTCACCCTCCTGGCAAGTGCTACTCACAACAACTGCCTCACCATTGTCAATATTCTGAGGACTTTTAGCATGCTTTCTGGCCAAACCATCAATAATGCTAAGTCCAAAGTCCTTTTCTCCAAGAACTACACCTCTCAAAATGCTGAGCTGTACTCCCACACCCTCAATATCCAAGTAAGCCAAACCTTTGTCAAGTATCTTGGATATCTCATTTTACATAGTAAGCCTAGGAACAGTAATTTCTAATTCATCTTAGATAACATAAAACAAAGACTAGCTAGGTAGAAGACCAAATTCCTTAACATGATTAGTAGAACTATGCTCACCAAGTCCACTCTCAGTAGTATCCCTACCTACATAATGCAGTACATCAAGAGTCCTAAGAAGATTCATGAGCTTATAGATAAAATCCAAAGAGATTTTGTTTGGTGTAGCAGTGCTGAGAAGAAAAAACTCCATCTTATCAACTAGGATACTCTTTTTAGCCCAAAAGACATTGGAGGACTGGGTCTCCATAAGAGTGACACCAGGAATAAGGCCATACATGCTGGCCTGTCCTGGAGACTCTACTCCCAGCCCACCATCCTTTGGGGTAGAATTATACTGTCTAAATACAACAGGAACAACAATACCCCTGGATCTAGAACCTAGAAGAATATCATTAGGGGTTGGACTGCTTGCTCTAGTGGTATAAGTTAGAGAGTTAACAAAGATAGTAGAGTTAGGGTGTTTCTGGATAGCTGGGTGTCCCACCAAAGGACTATTAGAAGCCTTATCCATGGCCCCCTCACCATTGTTGATACTAATCTTACTATCCAGAACATCCATCAAAATGGGACCTGGGACTTCAGTAGCCTTTCTATTGAGCTACCCACACACCTAAAACATATCATCAGAAGTACCTTACTTCCTCAGAATTCCACATAGGAGGATAAGCCAATTTGGGGCTTAACCACCAATGCTACCTTCAGCACTGGTAGCATGTATACTCTCCTCAGAAACCATGAGGATAGCAGTCTAATTCAAAGAAATTTTAAGTTTTTTTGGAAAGCCCATACTCCTAATAAAATCAAGACCTTCCTCTGGCTTCTCCTTCATAATGGACTCCCCACTAATGCCTACCTCAATCACATTGATATTTTCATAGACTCCTAATGCCAAATTTGTCATCGCAAGGAGGAAAACATAAATCACATCTTCTTCCAGTACAATAATACAGTCATTTTTTGGTAGAATCTTCTCCATAAAGCCCAGTTCAAGCCATCCCATATCTGGACGAACATTTCCTTATCTTACTGGGACATCATCTAGCAAAACCTCAAAGGAAAACCATTCAATAAATGGCTCTCATGGGATACCCTTTTCTGTACTACCTCTGGGTCATTTGGTTATGCAGGAATGACAACACTTTCAATCACAAATCCAACCATATCTCTATAGATATGGCTATATCCCTTGCGACTGAGTTTAGCATGCTTGTTAGCAAAACTTCTCCCAACTAGTCGACCTTCACCACTATTACCACCAAATGGAATCCTCCTATTAATGGACAACTAAAGCTAAACATTGATGGGTCAGCCCTTACCAATCCTGGTAAGGGAGGATAGGGGGCCTTTTCAGAAACCACAATGGGTATTGGATCTTAGGATTCAACATGCACCTCCCACACACAACCCCGACCATGGAAGATCTATTAGTTGTAATATCCGAGAAATTTTTTATTGAAATTTTGTGCGTAAACATGTTGGGTTCTATCTTCTAGAATAAATTATAAATTTTCCGTACGGAATGTCTTAGATTATGACCCACCATTGCGTAGAGTATCTAATAAGATTTCCAACGATATGTGGATCATCCAAAATAGACACCCGAGTGACGAGTTATGAACATTCTGATCGAACTATGAATAGTAGTGAACAGTAAAACGTGCAGGAAAAAAGTACTGAGGCCTGGCGTAGTTTTTCTCCAACTTTAAACAAACATAACTCATTGTACATAATGATCTGGTTGATCTACTATATATCAACGGAAATCTCTGCAAGTCCTCTTTCCAATGAAATTGGTTTAATCCAATTTTTCTATTGGAGAAAAAAGTTATGGTCGATCTACTTCAGCCTATCAAAAGTGAATTTTTAGGTCATCTCCAAACAATCATAACTCCTTGTACATAATGATCTAGGTGAGATACTATATATCAATGGAAAGATATGAGAGTCCTCTTTCTAATGAAATTGGTTTCATCCAATTTAGATATCGGAGTAAAACGTTATGGTTGATCTACTTCAGACTATCAAAACAGTCCACCAAAGAATAGATTCGAGAATTATTTGTTTTTTAGGGGCGTTTTGGTCATCCCCCCTCACTCAAAATTCGTCCAAACCCTATATTAAAGTCTATTAGAAGCATTATATGCTATATTTCATCAAATTCCCTCAAAAAGAAAACCCTAAGCTCCTACATCCAACTTCAAGAACCTTCAAAGTTCACCATTAATTCTGCAAATTTATTCAAGATTCCAAGTTCCTAATTCAAGAACTCCAAGAACCATCATTCAAAGGCACGATTAACATCTCAAAAATGAGTATCGATCTAAAGTTCATCATTCAAGGTATGTGGGATTTTTCAACAAGAACAATCTTTCGTTCTTGTGCCCAAAAGTAATTTTCTTTATGAAGATATGATTTTTATATGTTTATTATGATTTTGGAGCATGAACTTATATTCTATCTTGGTTATCTTGAGATTATGATGTTTATGATTTTGAAAAGTCGAATTTATATGAAATTATGACTTAAAGCATGATGCTTGAAAGAAATTTACTATGATTTTGATATTTGGGTCTTGGACCCCATTTGAAATTGTGTCCTTGAGAAAATGTGTGCTATATGCACGTTGATGTTGAATATTTGAGATTTTTTGAATGATTTGACCTTTTGGTCGTGAATAAGTTATTTTGAACTCGACTGTAAAAGAAATCCATGTTTTTATTGATTATGATAAAGGGGTAGAAAATTGGCTCCCGATGAAAATTGTTGAAGTGTTTATTGTGGATTTTCTTTAATGTGAGCCTGAGGCTGATTTAAATTTTTGAGCTAAGTCCGAAAGAAATCTTTAGCACCGAGTGGGAGGTATAAAGTGAACTTACTTCCCTACAACTATGTGCCCCCGTAGGAGTGAGCCTGAGGCTGATTTATATAGTGATCACTAGTTTGTGTGGATTTGATATCGATAGTCCTACTCCAATGGCAAGGATAAGACGGCTCTCCCCAACGTGGGTTGTACGTTGGACTCCATGTAGCTCACATGATTTATGTCGGTTATAGGATCTCCCAAAGTGTGTGTATGTTTCCTTGTGTCTATGGTGAACAGTGAAGTGATTTGAAAGTGGAATTATGAAAGTTATTCTTTCGAAAGATTTAAATGATATTTACATTATGAGAATTGATATTCTTGATGAACTGAAAGTGATTGACAAATTATATGATGACTCACATGTGTTATTATACTTATTAATTATATGATGACTCACATGTGTTATTATACTTATTTCATCCTCTCATGATTATGATGATTTTCTTCGGGCTATGTGAGTCTTTCATACATCCTTCATATTTCTTATAAATATTTATGATGATGATGTTTGTACAACTGCATACTCTTCCATTGCTCGGTATTTTTCCATGGTACTGACCTACATATTCGTATGTGGGCTACATTTTCTCAGAATGTAGGTACAAGGTATAGTTGCACCTTCGAATCCAGTTAATTCGTGGTATCCATTCAGCAGGTGATGAGTTATTTTGATTCAAGGGCTTGGGTTAGTTATGCAGAGTTTATAGTGTTGTATTTTCTTTATTCAGTCGTATTGAGTTGGGGTAGTCGGGAGTCATGACCCGGCTACCTACAGTCAGTACTAGTAGAGGCTTCATAGATAGTCAGTATAAGTTGATGTATTTTGTTTCAATTTTGGTTGTAAAGGCAGAATTGTAATCCTGTAAAATTCCATTTTTGTATCGATCAGATTCAGAAAAGAGTTAATTTCTGCTGATTTGTATGGATTTGTATTTTTATTCAGTTGCTTATGAGTTATGCCAGTAGAAGGGTTAGCTTGGGGTCACTTGTGACCCTAAGCACCGTGTGACGTCTCGGGACCCGATTTCGGGGCGTTACAAACTTGGTATCAGAGCACAGAGTTCAAGTGTCTTAGGGTGTCTATGAAGTTGTGTCTAGTAGATTCTTGCGGAACGGTACGGAGACATCTGTACTTTTCTTCGAGAGGCTACAAGGCATTTAGGAAATGTTTCCCTTCTTTCAAGTCTAAGATCGCAAGAAGCTTATATAGATTCTCCAAGAAGCTTATATAGATTCTCATCTTACTCTATTCTGGCCAACTCTGCCTCATTTTCAAGGTATCAGAAATAGTTAAGCTTAATTCTCCGTAGATAGTTATGGGATTGTAAGAGAGCTAGAAAGTATCCTGTCAGTGCTTTTGAGTTCCAAAGATTGAAGTACTTTATTTATGTTCATAAAAGTCGTGAACTAAGTCTAGGTTAGATGTGCTTTCAGATTCCTCCTCAGAATCTACAATGTTAATCTATACTTCTCCTTCTATGTATTATTTTTTAGATAACATGATTCGCAAGCTCCAGTTCTTCCCCAGGTAATGCTTCTATATTTTCTAGAAGAGATTTCAAAAGTTACACATTGGGCTTGAGAGGAGCTCTCTAGTGTATTAAGTTCCTTAAGTTGAAAGTTATGCCCTCATTCTTATGAGTTATTTAATTAAGACATAGTAAGGTGTATTCTGAGATCGTTGAATGTTGTGTGTTAAGTTTCTATCTCTTGTATTATGTAATCTTGTTATCATTATGTTTGTGAAAAATCAAAGTCTAGTGAAGCCGTGTGGGGCTCTTTAGATTCACTAGCATAGCTTCTTTGTTATTCATCTCATTTTCTTGTTCAAAATACAAACCAAAGTCTAGTGAAGCCGTGTGGGGCCTATTTCAATTCACTAGCATAGTTACTTTGTTATTCATATAACTTTCTTGATCAAAACACAAAACCAAAGTCTAGTGAAGCCGTGTGAGGCCTATTTCGATTCACTAGCAACTTGTTATTTATCTTGTCGTTCCTGTGTTAGTTGAAAGTGTGGGTTTAGAAGTGTAGTGACAAGAAATGTGGTAAGGGCGATTTATTGAATATGTATATCTGAACTTTTGTTTATGATTGAATTAGTAATGAAATGATATACCCTTGTTTGTTAGTTTAGTGAAAGTTAGATGAGGAGTTATTAGTTAAGGTGGATTGTTGTTTGCTTAGGGTAATGAAAGAGTTATTGATGGTATTTGTGGTGTTAGAAAAGTATAGGTTATTGATGAAAGTACTTGGTGGGTAAGTGTTGTTAATCTATGCGCTCTCCAGATTGCAAGAGAAAGTTAAGTTAAGACGTAGAGAGCTATGAACTATGTTAAGTTGTGTATGAAGGATAGATAATAGTGATGGGTGAAAGAAGGATGTGTTAATGGATTGTGAATAAGCTAGGCTATATGATTAGGACCAATTATTATTGCTATGAAGTTTAAGTGGGCTAGTGTTCATGGATGTGTTGTTTTATAATCTTCACGTGGGAGTTATGCGTGAGATGGAGTTGTAAATTATGTGAAGTGTGAGACCTTAAGTTTGAACGATTGGTGATCATGAAGCCGAATGTGACGGTTTCCGGATTAATGGTATTAGTTGCCGGAAGTGACCTAATAGGCTTGAACAGTGTACACAAGAGTTTAAGTGTAGTTGACTTATAATTAAGTTTTATATTATATTATGATGAGAAAGTTCACCCAAGATATTATGGGACTACTTTAATTTCGTGGATTAGTGTATGTGGAGTAGTGAGTCATGCCATGGTATTGTTAGATGGATAAATACTAGTTAGACGATGGATGATATTTTGATGGCTAAGTTAAGGCGAGGCGTATGATTGGAAATGTTGAGCCTCTTAAGTGTGATTTTGATTCTTATGGGTTAGAAACATAAGTTCATAGGCATGGTATTAGAGGGAGAAGAAAGAAGTAGCATGGTCTATCAAAAGGTTAGAAAGTATTCAAGTTGAGCTAATAGAAATAAGAGTTGAAGCACTAGATGGTGTACATTCCGGCGATAGAGATGTTCGTGGAGATTCGAAATTAGTAAGCATTTGAGAATTTGAGTGGTGTCTTAAAGCTAAGGGGGAGATGATAGAACATGTAGTCAAGTCAAGCTTTTACATTTTAGTAGAAGTACCAGTAAGTTGTAAATTTGCTGTGAGAAAGATCGGTGCTTGACCCAATGTTATTTCAGTATTTTCAGCTCTCCCAAAACCTACTCATGCTTTACATTTCAGTCCCATGATCTTAATTCATGTTCATACACGTGATGGAGAATTACATACTCTTCTAGTTTCCAAAAATGAGAAATTCCAGTTCTTCTAGCAGTTGGAATCACATTCCATAAGTTATGAGCTCTAAATTCAGGGCATGCCGCCCATGACTCATATACTCAAGTTTTACAGTATGTTCAGTTCCAGTACTCAGTCAATACTCTTATTGATCAGTGAGATTCAGTTTCCGTTATAGGTGTCTTTAGTTTTGATACCTTAATGAACCCATTGTATTTGATATTTTATTCCTAAGGCCTCAATAGAGAGAGTCAAGTTATTTACATTATCCCTTCATGTTTCAGGTCTTCATGTTTTAAAATTTTGTGACCTTTTCATTAAGTCAAGCTAATGATGTTGAGCAGTTGTCTAGAAGGGAGAGAAGATACTTCCTTATCTATGATAGAAGGTGGTGTGCTCACGATGGTGAAGTGAAGTTAGATTGAGGCTAAGTCCTTGATACATGTCGTGGTTAGTTGAAGTTTTAAATGTTTATTTGGAAAGATTGTTGTGCGTTGGTTTTATGCACTTCTCTGAGGTTGTAGGAATAGTAATACAGAGTTTTTGTGTATAGTTCAATTGATTGAGAAAATGTTATGTGTGCCGTTTAAAGAATTGACCAGTATGTGTGAATGATGTAGTTGATGGAATCTTAAAGAAAGCGAGGAAAATGCTTTGTGAGTGTTCGTTTAGAGGTGCATGTGCGAAGTGCGTATGTGGTTATGAGTATAGGCTTGAATGTTATGGTTGTATATCTAAAAGAATGCACCGTAAGTTAGCGGATGCCTAGTATAAGATTTTATGTAGTTGTTGGAGTAGCAATAAGAGTAATGTTTGAAGTGAGGAGTTGTGAGGCTCAGTGTGTAGTGAGGTTCATGATATAGATTAATATTATAGTGTTATGGGGCGTATCTCATGAGTACTTGGAGTTAGGCTTGAACATAGTCGAGGGAGTAGTTGGAAAGTGTTGCTAAGTTTGGAGGCAAGGAGTTATGTTTCCCAAAACCTAGAAATTCCTATCTTAATTTATGCCATATGGGTCCTTGTTCCCATACGATAGGATTGTATCAAATTATGGTTCATTTTCTCCCCGAACAATGTCATTTAAATCTTTTGGAGGGAGTGTTGAGGGACGTTTCATTTTGGCGCAAGTGGTCCTTCTTTTGATGAGATCCCCTTCGAGACCTTTGATTCTCAGTCTCTGAATAAACCAAAGATATCGATTCCTTAAAATCAGTCTCCTTTGTTTAAGATCCAACTATGTGACCATTCTCATTATGAATCGCATGTTCTATGAAGTATTCAAAAGTTTGGAGTGAAGCAAGTGGATTGATTTCGTTATCCTAGCCTTTTGTCCTCATTTCCATGGTATTCTGTACTTATTCATCGACATTCGAGGATGAATGTTTCCAAGGGGGAGATGATGTAATACCCAAGAAATTTTTCATTGAAATTTTGTGCGTAAACGTGTTGGGTTCTATCTTCTAAAATTAATTATAAATTTTCCTTGCGGAATTTCTTAGATTATGACCCACCATTTCATAGAGTATCGAATAAGCTTTCCAACGATATATGGATCATCCAAAACGGACACCCGAGCGATGAGTTATGAACATTCCGATCGAACCATGAATAGTAGTGAACAGTAAAACGTGCAGGAAAAAAAGTATTGAGGCCTGACGTATTTTTGCTCCAACTTTAAACAATCATAACTCTTTGTACATAATGATCTGGTAATCTACTATATATCAACAGAAATCTCTACGAGTCCTCTTTCCAATGAAATTGGTTTCATCCAATTTGTCTATCGGAGCAAAAAGTTATGGTTGATCTACTTCAGCCTATCAAAAGTGAATTTTTGGGTCAACTTCAAACGATCATAACTTCTCGTACACAATGATATGGGTGAGATACTATATATCAATGGAAAGATATAACAGTACTCTTTCTAATGAAATTGGTTTCATCCAATTTGGATAGTGGAGTAAAACGTTATGTTTGATCTACTTCAGACTATCAAAACAGTCCACCAAAGAACAGATTCGAGAATTATTTGATTTTTAGGGGCGTTTTGGTCATTTTCCCTCACCCAAAATCTGTCCAAACCCTATATTAAAGCCTATTAGAAGCATTATATGCTATATTTAATCAAATTCCCTCAAAAAGAAAACCCTAAGCTCCTACATACAACTTTAAGAACCTCCAAAGTTCACCATTAATTCTGCAAATTTATTCAAGATTCTAAGTTCCTAGTTCAAGAACTCCAAGAACCATCATTCAAAGGAACGATTAACATCTCAAAAATGAGTATCGATCTAAAGTTCATCATTCAAGGTATGTGGGGTTTTTCAACAAGAACAACCTTTCGTTCTTGTGCCCAAAAGTATTTTTTTTTACGAAGATATGATTTTTATATGTTTATTATGATTTTGGAGCATGAACTTATATTCTATCTTGGTTATCTTGAGATTATGATGTTTATGACTTTGAAAAGTCGAATTTATATGAAATTATGACTTAAAGCATGATGCTTGAAAGAAATTTACTATGATTTTGATATTTGGGTCTTGAACCCCATTCTAAATTGTGTCTTTGAGAAAATATGTGCTATATGCATGTTGATGTTGAATATTTGAGATGTTTTGAATGATTTGACCTTTTGGTAGTGAATGAGTTATTTTGAACTCGACTGTGAAAGAAATCCACGTTTTTATTGATTATGATAAAGGGGTAGCAAATTGGCTCCCGATGAAAATTGTTGAAGTGTTTATTGTGGATTTTCTTTAATGTGAGCCTGAGGCTGATTTAAATTTCTGAGCTAAGTCCGGGAGAAATCTTTAGCACCGAGTGGGAGGTATAAAATGACCTTACTTCCCTAGAACTACGTGCCCCCGTAGGAGTGAGCCTGAGGCTGATTTATATAGTGATCACTAGTTTGTGTGGATTTGATATCGATAGTCCTACTCCGATGGCAAGGATAAGACGGCTCTCCCCAACGTGGGTTGTACGTTGGACTCCATGTAGCTCACATGGTTTATGTCGGTTATAGGATCTCCCAAAGTATGTGTATGTTTCCTTTTGTCTATGGTGAACGGTGAAGTGATTTGAAAGTGGAATTGTGAAAGTTATTCTTTCGAAAGATTTAAATGATATTTACATTCTAAGAATTGATATTCTTGATGAACTGAAAGTGATTGACAAATTATATGATGACTCACATGTGTTATTATACTTATTTCATCCTCTCATGATTATGATGATTTTCTTCGGGCTATGTGAGTCTTTCATACATCCTGCATATTTCTTATAAATATTTATGATGATGATGTTTATACAACTGTATACACCCCCATATGCTCGGTATTTTTCCATGGTACTGACCCACATATTCGTATGTGGGCTACATTTTCTCGGAATGTAGGTACAAGGTATAGTTGCACCTTTGGATCCAGTCAATTCGTGGTATCCAGTCAGCAGGTGATGAGTCATTTTGATTCAAGGGCTTGGGTTAGTTATGCAGAGTTTATAGCGTTGTATTTTCGTTATTCAGTCGTATTGAGTTGGGGTAGTCGGGAGTCATGACCCGGCTACCTATAGTCAGTACTAGTAGAGGCTTCATAGACAATCAGTAGAAGTTGATGTATTTTGTTTCAATTTTGGTTGTAAAGGCAGAATTGTAATCCTGTAAAATTCCATTTTTGTATCGATCAGATTCAGAAAAGAGTTAATTTCTGTTGATTTGTATGGATTTGTATTTTTATTCAGTTGCTTATGAGTTATGCCAGTAGAAGGGTTAGCTTGGGATCACTTATGACCCTAAGCACCGTGTGACGTCTCGGGACCCGATTTCGGGGCGTTACATTAGCATTGCGCCATGGCCTAGCCATTGCTAAAGCTCATAATCTCAATCACTTTACCATTAAAACTGACTCTAGCGCTATATTATCGATTATTTCTAATGATCACCCTTCCTATCATAACTTATTTTTTTTAGTATAGGTCTTTAATGGATGAAAAGCAATTAGCAATGCCAATCAAGATCTTTCAAGAGCAGAATACAATAGCCGACATGCTAGGGAAAGAGGAAGCTAAAGGTCAAGTCATGGAGTCACCGCATCTGTTTTGGCAAATGCTTTTTTTGTATTAGCTTATATGTACTCAGATTCTAATGGGTTGCTTGTTCAACGTAGAATCAAAATATTTTTATTAACCTACCGGGTCGGGATGTGATCGCGAACAATCTATTTTTGTCTCCCTCAACTGGAAGGGGTGTAACTCTATTTCCTCCTTAATTACTAATGAATGAATTATCTTTTATACCCAAAAAAAAAAGAAATACATATCTGACGCATATATATGTATAAACATCTCTATAACAAAAAGTGGCATAATACATTTGCCTAATTGCGCTTGAACTACACATTTCTTCTTCATGATGTAGACATCAAAAATATTATTATGACGAAAAATATGCATCATCCATAAATACATATGTATTAATCATAAATACATATGCATTATTCATAAATAGATATGCATAACTGAAAAAATACATATGCATTTCTGAAAAAATACATATGCATTAGTCATAAATATATATGCACATTGAAAAAGTACATATGTATTATTCATAAATAAATATGCATCTATAAAAATCTAAGCAGATTTAAAAATATATTTCCAAATCAATAAATATAACATACAACCCCATAAAAACGTATGAATAACTAGAAAATACATATGTATTATTCAAAAATACATATGCATATCTGAAAAAATATATATGCATTAGTCATAAATATATATACAATCCGGTAAAATATCTATGTATTATTCATAGATATATATGCATAACTAAAAAAATACATATGCATTACTCATAAATACATATGCACAACTGGAAAAATACATATTCTTTCTTTTCGTTTGACTTCCTCTTTTCACATATTTTTATACTTTTTAGGATTTTAGAGATGAAGGTTTCCTCAATGTTTTTCGTTTCATGATTTCCTCAATATTTTTTGGCTCGCCACAATTCTTCAATCTCACCTATTCTATGCCAACTTCTCTGTTCAACTGAATAGGAGTAGAAATCAACTTAACACAAAACCCCATAATCTTTCAACAAAAAAATTCACAAAATCCCATCAAATAACATAGGAAAAGTTACAACAAACCTCCATCAAATAATGTATCCCTCCATTATAGTAGGCCTCCACAATCTTTCAACAAAAAAAAATCACAACCTCTCCCCCCCCCCCCAAAAAAAAAAAATAAAAAAAAAATAAAAAATGAAGAAGACAGATGAAGAAAAAAATACGAAAAAATATAAATAATATGAAAAGATAACATGTAAATACTGTAAATATCAACTTACCTTATTTTATGGATCATAATTTTTTAAAAAGGAAAAGAAATTGAAAAAAGTGGAGTGAAATATGAGAGGGAATTGAAAAAATTGGAGCGAAATATGGGAGGGATTGGAAAAGTGAAGTGAAATATGGGATGGAATTAAAAAAAGTGGAGTGAAAATAGAGAAAGGTAAAAAAGTGGGTGAAACCCACACGCTTTTCAACATAATGATTAAAATACCGCTACTTTTGCTATAACTTGTAATTTTGAGAAAGTGTTGCTATTTATTGTAATTAAGGTCTTACGTATGCTATTTTCTATAATTTTTCCTTAATGATACATCATATCTTGCATTATACTTATACACTCAACCAAAAGACCCCTTAAAGTAATAGTTTAGGGCGCATTTTTTCTTAAAATGAATTCATAAGGTGTTTGGATTGACTTTAAAAGTAGCTTATAAGCTAAAGTTTTAAAAAAATAAAAAATCTAAGAGACCTTATTACCCAAAATCCCTTATCTTTTAAACAATTACTTAAAATTTTGAATTTTATATTTTACTCTTGATACATATTAATAAAACTTCCACCCTACTTTTACTCCACAATTAATGCATGCAATCTATTTTTCTTTGAAGATTTGTTTTTTAAATATTTCATCCCCTAAAATCTTTCTCAATTATCATCAATTGATACAATTTTCATCTCCTTTATTGCAACTTTTTTACCAATTTCATTGTCTTTTTTTTCTCTTTTTATCAACTTTTCTTTTATCAATTTTAAATTCTTTTTCAACTTTTAAGCCAGTACCTATTAGGAAAAAGAGGAGAAATTGAACAATGTGATAGTGACATATACTTTGTGATAGTGATTCATATTTTTAAGGCCAAACCCATCGGTGGCCCCCTAAACTTGGCACGAACTTTCACTTAGGGACCTCAAGTGGACGTTGCTCACTTTTGACACCTCAAGTAGCCATAAAGTGTGTCACTTTGACACCTTTTGCTGAATCAACAAAGAGAGTGTACTACACTCGGCGCGTTTTAGGGTATATAACATATAAATAAACCAATTATAAAAGGACATTTTATATAATTAATTTAAATTAAAAAAAAGAATAATTAACCTCACCCCATCCTTATATCATCTTCCTAACCACCCCACCTACCCCATATCATCTTCCTCAGCCCACCCCACCCCACCCCACCCCACCCCACCCCCAAATCATTGCTGCCACCCCCACCCCAAAATCGTCTTCTCCCACCCTTCCCCACCCTCTCCATTAATTTTTCACCATTTGTTTTTCTTAATACAATTGATTTTTAATAATTTGGAAGAATGAAAGTTGGTGCAGATTGTAAATTTCTTCTTCTTCTCTCTTTCAACCATTAATTTTTCTTTTCTTAACACATCTGTATCCCTTCATTTTCTTGTCTGATTTTTGAAAAAATGGCAAAAATGGTCCATATGTTGGGATTTAATGAGACTATCATGGTGTTTTTGAGAAAGCGGCAAAAATGGTCCATATGTTAAGAAAATGGCAAAATGGTTTTTGTCGATGGAACAATAGTGTTTGCTATTGTTGGCTTGGTAAATTTATGCTATATGTTTTGAATTTGTTGAGAAGTGAATTTGTTGTTGGTAAAAATGGCTCCGAAGTGAATTTGTGCTGACGGAGCTCCGATGTTGTCTTGGCGGAGGTGCGGTTGTTGGCTTGGTTGGCGGTTGGGGGGGGGGGGAATGGAGAAGATGACTTTGGGGTTTGGAGAGTGGGGTGGGGGTGGGGGAGGGCAAATGGAGAAGATGACAGGAAGGGGGCTGCCATGTAGAGAAGATGACGGGGGGGAGGGGGTTGCTAGGGGGATGGGTGGTGGTGGAGAAGATGACTTTGGAGTTTGGGGGTGGTGGGGTGAAGGTTGGGTTGTCTGCTATAAAATTAATTATTTTATAATTTTTTTTAAAAATATCACGTGTCAGTAATTAATTGGTTCCTTTAATTTAATCGTATGTATATATATTAATAAGTTGGATAATTATTAATAATCATGTATTTTGGCCTTTTGTTTTTTAAAGAAAAAATTAACTGTGAATATAAATAATGATGTGGCAATTGAAATGTGTTGGCACAAATCAATTGATCATTTTGTCCACGTTGGCAGCGAGTGCAACATACACAATGTGCTGATTCAGCAAAAGGTGTCAAAGTGACACACTTGGTGGCTACTTGAGGTGTCAAAAGTGAACAACGTCCACTTGAGGTGCCTAAGTGAAAGTTCGTGTCAAGTTTGGGAGGCCACCGATGGGTTTGGCCTATTTTAAATTTATTTATAAATGTTTGATACATTTAACATATGTTTGACAAATGTAAATTATTTATTTTGATGTGAGATTGAATTTTCAATGGTTAGTGAGTAATTTTACGAATGTATCATTGTGATACGTCTGAAACCAGATGTATCATAGAACCATATATATCATTTCAACAATTTGTGCCTAATTTTACTCCCCATAATAATTGGAAATTAGTTACTTTCTTATTTAACTAACCACTAAATTACAAATGTATAACAATGCATATGACATATACTGGTGATACATATGATACAATGCATATGACATATTAAGTCAATACTGGTAATACATATGACATATACTTTGTGATAGTGATTCATATTTTAAATTTATTTGTAAATGTTTGGTACTTTTAACATATGTTTGACAAATGCAAATTATTTATTTTGGTGTGAGATTGAATTTTTAATGGTTAGTGAGTAATTTTATGAAATGTATCATTGTGATACATTTGAAATCAGATGTATCATTATGATACATCTGGAACCAGATATGTCATTTTCACGATTTATGTCTAATTTTACTCCCCGTAATAATTAAAAATTAGTTACTTCCTTATTTAACTAACCACTAAATTATAAATGTATCACAATGCATATGTATTAAGGCTAAAAATATGTATCACAAATTTAAAAATTCGGGGTATGATGTAATTTAATAAATTGTTGGGATAAAGTGTTATAACCCTTAAATATTCCGGGATTTAGGTAAGTTACCCAAAATATTACACCATACCACTATTTAACTTATCATAATTACTTAAAATCTCAATCTTTCTAAATAAAACATAAATCTTTGATTTTATTTAAAATTTTGGATAGAAAAATATGATATATTCGTGTAAAATGAAGTGATATATGCACATAAATTGTAATGTATTCATGTAAAATTAAATGATACATTCGAAGATTATGATGTATTCGTATAGATTGAATTAGAGATATTTATTAATATAAAAAAGAATTAACACATAAAATAATTAGCTCCAAGAAGGCTGAGATTTATGTTGCTTTTATAAGTTAAAAATGAATACCCAAGTTTTAGTTGGTTTGCTAATTTTTACACTTTCTTTGGCTACAAAGTGAGTGCTGAGCGCCACTTTTTAACCTACCCAAATATAACAAAAACAAAAAAAGTACCAAATATAACAAAAACAAAAAAAGTTACTCCTTGTTATGAAGGCAATATGGATGCCATGTGTATGCTAAATGGTTATCATTGAGTTTGGCATATAGCCAACTCATCTCCCACTTCTTGGTAAGTAAGGTTGTATAAGTTTGCATGCATGAGCTATAAATAGCCCATGCCTAATGTAGAAAAAGGGAAGTGGAAAATATTAATAAAAGATTCCTCCTTATTATTTTGTTTGTACTTTGTTAGTATAATTTTATAACACGTTATCAGCACGAGTCTCTACCATTTCAAGCAAATACAAGTAATAAAGGTAAGAATTTATTTTTCTTAAATAATGTCAAATATTATCAAACGCGAATTTGTTGCCCTAGATATATCAGGCAAAACTTACATGTCCTGGGTACTGGATGCCGAAATACATTTGGATGTGATGGGGCTGACAGACACTATAAAAAATGACAATCAGGCATAAAATCAAGACAGGGCTAAGACCATGATATTTCTTCGTCATCATCTTAACGAAGGTCTGAAAATGGAATACCTCACAATTAAGGATCCACTTATATTGTGGAAATTTAAAAGAAAGATACGACCACCTGAAGATGGTCGTCCTTCCACAGGCACATTATGAGTGGACTCATTTGAGGTTACAAGACCTTAAAAATATAACTGATTATAATTCTGCGATGTTTAGAATTAAATCGCAGTTGAATTTATACGGAGAAAATATAACTGATCACGACATATTAGAGAAAACATTCTCTACTTTTCCCACCTTGAGTATGCTCCTGTAGCAACAGTATCGAGAAATGGGATTTAAAAAGTATTCTGAATTGATTGTTTATCTTCTTGTTGCTGAACAACATAATGATCTTTTAATGAGAAATCATGAAAGTCGACCTCCTGGTACTGCTCCATTCCCTGAAGTGAATGCTGCACATTTTCACCAAACCAAGAGTGAAAGAAGCCCTGACCCCAGTTGTGGTCGTGGTAGTGGAAGAGGAAGATATTTTAATCAGGGTGATCGTCTTGCACTAAACAATGACCCTCAACATCAGTAGTGTAAAAAGAAGGGTGAAGCTACTGAAGCAGTGCCAAGGACGATCACTGAAAATAGATATTGTCGACGTGGAGCAAAGGGACACTGGTCGCGTATCTGTCGTACGCCAAAGCATCTGGTGAAACTCTATCAGGCATCCCTTAAGAAAACAAATGATGACGTTGAGGCAAACTTTATCTCTGAAGATAATGTTAAACCCATGAATTTAGATTCCTCGGATTTCTTTACAATCCCCGAAGGATATGTTAATCATCCTGTAGATGATGAATATAAGATAGTCTAATTATTTTACTTTCCTGTTAAGTTGTATTAGTTTACATTTCTTTTAATAGTATCTCACTAATCTTGTAAATAAGTAAAGTTTGTGTAATACGTTATGTTCTAGTAATACTATAATGTTTACTTTGTTTATGTTTTCATCTTGAAGAATATATGAATACTCCTGAAGTAGTAAATCTGAAATTAAAGATATGATAGAGAAAATTCTCTACAGCTATATGTATACCTCGATTTGCTCCTGAAGTAGCAAAATATTGAAATAAGTCCTAAGGTATCAACGTTTGATATGCTTAAGGCACATTGTAATAATTATATTTCATTCTCGAAGAATGAAAACTTTTAATAAGTTGTTAATTATCTTTCATTCTCAAGGAATGAAATTTTTTGATAAATGTTATAATTACAGATCCATTCCTTGAGGTGAATGTGATATTTAGTAGGGTATATAAATGTGCACTTGATTGTGAAAACCACATTCAAAAGGAGTAGAAAGAATTATTCTGAAATTTACTCCCGAAGTAGTAAGTCTGGAATTTATCTTAAATCTACTCCTAAAATAATAGAACCTTGAAATTTACTCTTGGAGTAGTAAATTTGATATTTACTTCTGAAGTAGTAAGATTGTGCAATAGTAAAATTTTGCAAACTACTCTCGAAGTAGTAGACCTTTTACTCTAGTAGATAACTTATACCATGATAAATTTGGAGTTTACTAGTTCTATTTGTTGCGTGAATGATTTTGTCATCCTGAAGATGAGCATATTGAGTTTTAGACATATAATGAAGAAGTAGAAGATTCTTCAAGGACTATTACTTGTTCTCATGATAAGTTAATTGAACCAGCTAATGTTGGGACTGAATTCCTTAAATTTTGAAAAATATAAAAGGTGAATAAGGGTCCTTTCACCCATCATTTGATATTACGCATCCATAAGATGGTCACATGTACGTTTATTGTCAACATGCAGTTTGACATTCATAAAGTTGTCTTTTCAATTAAATTGAGTCAAGAGCATAATTTTCAGATGGTGTAGTCAAAACAATTGATCTTGATAATGCTGGTTATATTCAAGTTGGTTTAGCATTGAATGCCTCATATAAATAGCTAAACCACTGCTTATGAGGACAAAGATAAAAAGTATTGGTCTGAAATGTATATTGCATACAATAGAACTTGTGTGCATTAGACCAATAAATTATGATAATTTTTTTCCTCTCAATTGGTCTAGGGTCAGAAACCATATGTTTTCTATATGATAGCTTTTTGATGTGCGGTATGTAATTAATAGATATTCCGTGATTCATAAAGATGGATTCTCCAAAGTAGATTGGAGTATATGTTAGTTTTCCTAACATAAGGGGGAGATAATAAGCAGCTAAGAAACATGTTGAGAATTATCGTTAGTGCGATCCTCATTTAAAAAATAATTCTAGTCAAATGCCAGAAGCATTTGGTGGCCCACAATTGATTTTAAATTTAGCTGCAAATGCTCCTACTATATGTCCCTGAAGGACAGAGCCTATAGCATACATGAAATATGGTAGATCAATCGATTCCAAATAATGTAATCCTTAAAAAGTAAATGGAGAAAATGATCATAATAAAGAGGCAATATGTTTTTGAAGAGCGATGACATAACGCTTCGTGAAACCTCAAGAAGAGGTTCAGGTACCTGAAAATAATGATGTGATGAGATCTCAATAAGTTATGTCGTAATGTGAACCGATACAAATTATATCCTGTCGACGATATCTTTAGTACAATAACGCGCAATATTGTATAATATTATGAAGATTTGAATTCTACGTTTATTTAAGCATGCTGACATAGAAATAATTATCAAGTTTATTTGGCCTGAAGTCCTGACACTAGAAGATGTCATGTATTTAATATTGAATGGTTCACTTGATAATGAAATTTAGATGAGAATCCCAGAAGGATTAGAGATTCCTGAAGCATATAGTTCAAAGTCTCAAGAATTATGATTAATCAAATTATAAAGATCGTTATACGATTTAAAACAACCAGGGCGTATGCGGTATAATCTCCTTAGTGAGTACTTGATAAACGAAGGTTACATAAATGATGTTATTTGTCCTTATATTTTCATTAAGAAAACGACATTAGAGTTTGTTATACTCGTTGTTTATATGGATGACATAAATCTCATTGAAACTCCAGAAGAGGTCCAAAAGGCAATTGAATAGCTAAAGAAAGAATTTGAAATGAAAGATCTTGGAAAGATAAAGTTTTGTCTTGGTTTGCAGATTGAACATTTAGCAGACAAGATCTTCATCCACCAATCTGCCTATACTAAGAATGTCTTGAAATAATTTTAATCGGACAAAGCACATTCATTAAATAATCTAATTATTATTCGATCACTTGAAGTGAGTAAAGATTCATTCTGACCTTCAGAAGAGGGTGAAGAGATTTTTTGGTCCTGAAGTACTATATCTCAATGCTATTGTATTTTTCTAATAGTACAAGGCTTCATATAGCCCATTCTGTTAATTTTCTAGACAGGTACAGTTTTCTTTCATGTAGACATTGAAACAGAGGTAAGCATATATTGCGATATCTAAAGGAGCCTATTGCTATAGGTCTGTTTTATACTAACAAAGCTAGTCCAAATCTTGTTGGTCATGCAGATGCAGGTTATTTATCTGAACCACATAAAGCGGGATCTCAAACAAGCTATGTGTTTGCATAAGGAGGTACTGCTATGTCATGACGATTTACAAAGTAGTCTATCATCGCTATTTCTTCAAGTCATGCTAAGATAATAACTATTTATGAGGCAAGTAAAGAATGCATATGACCGAGATTAGTGATACATTCCATCAAAGAGAAATATGGCTTGAAGTTTGATATCAAGATACCCACAGTCATATTTGAAGACAATGCAGCATGCATAACTCAATTAAAAAGAGACTTTATAAAAGGAGATAAAACGAAGCACATCTCGCCGAAGATTTTCTTCACACACAATCTCTAGAAGAATGGTGATATTGATATACAAAAAATATGTTTCAATGAAAATCCAGCAGATATGTTCACTAAATCGTTATCAACTTCAACTCTCGAGAAGGTGGTATATAATATTGGGATGCGAAGACTGAACCGGTTGAATCAGGATCTTCATCAGGGGAGTAAGAATACGCGTTGTATTCTTTTTTCCTTAACCAAGGTTTTTATCCCACTGGGTTTTTCCTGGTAAGGTTTTTAATGAGGCAGCACTCAAATGTGTATTTAGTATTGTTTTACATGGACATGCAAGGGAAAGTGTTATGAAGGCAATATGGGTGCCATGTTATGCCAAATGGTTATCATTGAGTTTGGCATATAGCCAACTCATCTCCCACCTCTTGGTAAGTAAGGTTGTATAAGTTTCCATGCATGAGCCATAAATAACCCATGCCTTATGTAGAAAAAGGGAAGTGGAAAATATTAACAAAAGATTCCTCCTTGTCTCTTCGTTTGTACTTTGTTATTATAATTTTATAACACTCCTTCCATTATTTTTTATATACCTCTTTGTTATCTGTGAGTCACTTTGACTAATTTTTAAAATTAAATTAGATTAATTAATTTTTTAAAAATTAAAATTAAAATATTTAAAAAATATCATTAAAAGTAATATAAATTATATTTTTTTTTAATTTGATGAAGAAATATATTTTAAAATGTTGCTCAAAATTTGTATCGTTTGACTCTTAAAAAGAAAAAGAAGCATATTAAAAGGAATGAAGAGAGTAAAAGTTCTTAAAAATAAGCAAATTCAAACCCTCTTAAAAATTAATGATCTAATAGAAATAATCAATCAAATAAAAAGTTTTAATTCTTTCCAGATACATATATTGTTTATAATAGTTCATGTAATTTTTGCCTCAGTTGAAAGAAGTTTTTCAAAATTAAAATTCAAGATCAATAATATCTAAAGACAGATTCAATGGATTCGTCATATTATCAATTGAAGACGATCTTTTCTTTTAAAAAGTATATTTAGGGCATTACTCTAGAGTTTTGTTTAAGCTCCTAATCGTTGTTGAGTCATCCCTGCTTTTAATATATTGAGGAAAATATAATTTATTTTAGTATTTTATTTTTTCAAATCATTTCTCGAAATCTAAAGGATCATTTTGTAGAAGATATTTAAAAAATAATGTTATTATTAATTTCAATATTAATAATCTCTTGTTTGGTATACTATTTCAATTTATACATAATCAGGATGGAGCCACATTAGATAAAGGGTGGTCTAGTGAACACATTTTATTGAAATATTATGTAGTGTACAAAGATATAAATGTTAGCTATTATGAGCATATATTTATTTTGCATAATAGAAAATAATTTTTGCACACTCTTTTTCAAATTTCTAGCTCTGTTACTATTACTAATTCTTCAATTATTATGAATTGCATATGTTTCCTTTCCATGAGTTTAAATTATATACATTATCAATCTATTAAATTTTTTGTTTCTACATATTATATATTTTTTTTACAAACACTTTAATTATGACACATAAATGGAGTAAATATTTGATTAAAAAAATTATATCTTTAATTATGACACATAAATGGAGTAAATATTTGATTAAAAAAATTATATCTTATTACTTAAATAAAGATAAAATAGTCAAATATCCCTCTTAAATAATACTTTATTTGTTGATTTTTTCTTGCCCAGTATACTAAAAATACTTGTCACTTATAACATATTAAGACAACAACAAAAATTTTTGTGATTTATTCTCAACATTAATCACTCTAAAATAATGCACTACTGTTGGATGACCCACTCTTCTCAGCACAAACCTGCAAGCCTCAATAATGGGGCTATAGTGTAAGTTACCATTCTTAAGCATATGGATGATTTCTTTGGAGTCAATATTAATCTCAACGAGATGAAGGTTATGTTGTTCTATGAGTTTAAGACCTTCTAGCAGAGCAAGAAGTTTTATTTGATTGTTAGTGGCAACAGAAAAGCTTTTGCAGAAACCAAGGATCCAGTCACCCTTGTTGTTTCTTAGTGTTCCTTCTATACCTCCAATCCCTGAATTTCCCAGGCAAGACCCATCATTATTAAGTTTATAGAAACCTTGAGGTGAAGGGTTCCATTTAACATAAATAGTGGAAATTTGGGGAGTAGAGGTTGAGAGGGTGCCTGAGAGATAAGTGTACTCTATAGTTGTGGCATAAGAAACCTCAAATAAAGGATACACATTGAGATTATTGAAGAGTTTTTCATTCCTACACTTTTATATTTCATACAAGCATAAAACTGTTAGCACCTCAAGGGTAATACAGTTATAAAAAGATTTATTATGGAACCATCTCTATATGGTTTTAAGAAGATCTTCCCTACTGATATGTGGAAGGGTGGGATAGGACAATTAAGTTTTGTGAACAAACAGTTCAAAATAGGAGGTGTTTGTTGATACCACTAGAAGATATGATGAGTATCTTCCAGGAGTTTACTGCATTTCTTACAAATAGGTTCTATAGGGATGCCCATCCTATTGAAAGTGGAATTGCAGGGAAGTATGTTATGGTTAAGAAAACAGAGAAAGTGTTCAATTTTATTGGGGATCTTCTTAGTCCAAATCCAATTGAAGTCCTTTTTTATAGTGTTGTGGTAGGTTTTAGAATCGATGAGATTATCGGCACAACTGCTAATAAAGATTCCACTACCTATGACTCCCCAATTAGGGTAGTTAGTGGTACAATTTCCAGAAGGGAAGAAATTACTCTGGATGGATTGGATGATAGTGGTTGGTAATTCAAAAAGCAGGGAGGTAAAGTACCAAATGCCATTTTTCCACAGGTCACAGATTTTTGTATAAAATAAACTTTTGGGCATGGGGCCTTGAATGATGTTGTTCAAGGCCTCAGTGTTAGGTAACCACTTGTCAGTCCAAAGCCTCACCCTATCCACTTTGTGAATGATCCATAGAGATGCTTCTTTGCAGATCTTGAAGCCTTTGGTGACATATTTCTAGGTTCTAGACACCCCTTATCTAGCATTAGCAGTAGTGTCATGGTTATATTTATTGGTTAAGATCCTGTCCCAGAGGGATTGAGGATTTCTTGTGAGTCTTTAACCTAGAGAAATATGCATAGTGATTTTTTTGTTATTAATTCTTTGAATGCATTAACCCCCCATGTATTTTGGCCTAGTGACCATATCCCAACTTAGCATATGCATTTAGTTCTTGATATTAGTGGTGCCCCATATGAAATTTATTTGAATATTATCAATGCGGTTAGTTACCTTATGAGGTAAAGCAATGTATTGCATCACATGGTTAAGGATACTATTCAAAGAGGCTCTTTCTAGGGTAGTTCTGCCAGTTTGGTTAAGGAATTTGGTCTTCTAATATGCAAACTTGGATTTCATTTTGCCAATGATAAATTGGAAGTCAACGTGCTTTATGGAAGATTATGGAAAGCCAAGGTATTTCCCAAAGTTGTCTTTTTCATGGATATCAATGAGAGAAGCAAGAGTGTTAATGGCAGTAGAGGAGCAGTTTCTGGAAAAGGTAATCTTTGATTTGGTTATGTTTATATTTTGACAAGAGAAAGTGTTGAAACTATCAAGAGCTCTTTTAATGACTTTACAATTCCTTGCATCTGCTCTGGCAAAGAGAGTTAGATTATATACAAAGAAAAGACAAGAAACTCTGGGTCCTTTTCTTCCTAAGGCAATGGGGGTCCATTTCATTATATCAACCTCATAATTAATTCTTCTAGAAAAGAGTTCCATACAAAAAATAAAAAGGTATGGGGAGATGGAGTCTCCTTATCTTATACCTCTAAAAGGTTGGAAGAATTGGGTTTTGGATCCATTGATGAGCATAGAGATTAAAGTGGCGGAGTTGAAGGACATGATTAAATTAGAGAGTTTAGGAGGGAAATTAAAGAAGTAAAAGTCTTGTCTAATAAAAGACCATTCAATTATGTTAAAGGATTTCTCAAGATCAATCTTAAGGATCATACTTCCTTTTGAGCCTTTCATTCTAGGGAAGTGGCTAATGAATTCCTGGAAAATGATGGCATTTTTAGAGTCTCTTCTGTTAGAAAGAAAACTGGCTTAGGTAGGATTGATGTACCATGGTTTCATGGCACTATCGATGCTTAAAACCAGAAAGTATGTAGGTACTTAGGTCCGTTTTGTTAAATATGATGTGTTTTTGTGTTTGTTTTGTAGGAAAACAGAGTTAGGAGCAAATTAAGAGAAAAAAAGAGTGAATTATTGCAGAGCGCCCACTTACAGACCTACTTATGGACCTACTTATAGGTCGTAAGTGGGACTTATGTCCTCTGTATGTACCTCCGCAAGTTTTAGAAAAGAGTACTGAAGATCTGAAATTTGTTCTGAGATTTATGAAGACTGACTTACTCGGCGTAAGTGGTACTTATATCCACTGTAAGTCCCTCTGTAGGTGACAGAAGAAAAGTTCTAAAAGATGGAGTTTTTGTCTGAGAGTTACAAAGCTCCACTTACAGTGCGTAAGTGGTACTTACGCCCCTCGTAAGTAGCCTTATACGAGGGAGTCGTGAAGTTTTTGATTTCCTCTGAGACCTACGACCCACCTAGGGATTGTAGGTAGTACCTACGGCTCAAAAGTGGGTCCGTAGGTAGTACCTACGACCCAGAAGTGGGTCCATAGGTATGTGCCGATCCAGATTTTCCTAGTTTTTAGTTAAGATTTTTAGGGTTCTAATGTATCTTATAAATACCCTTTTGATGTCATTGTATTAGTTTACGCACTGTATATACTTACAACACTATATTGGTTCTGAGATCCAATTTTGATTGTGAAATCCTTGTTCTTGACTTTTACGATTTGAGATTGATTTGAGATTGTGGTTTTATTCTTAATTTATTGTGAGATTATTCATATGCTTTCTATTATAAATTCTATGGGTGTTGTCACAAACATGAGAGATTAAACTTCTTGATTAGGATTGTGGGAACCCTGGCGGAATAACGAAGTAGGAAAAATGCAAAGTCTTTCTGGATTAGTGTTTATGCATGTATTGTGATTTTCTTCGTATTGATTGCCTTCTTAATGACTGCAGATGCTAAGATTCCGCCTGTATTCGATACTAAATCTAGAGAGAGGTTGAGATTAGAAAAAGAAGATCATAATAGTAATTTGAAGCTACCAATCATTTAATTAACTTGAGACGGAGATAAGATAGATAATCTAGGATCCAGGATAAGGGTTGGTAACGCGACACTTTGAGACTCAAAAGGTGATGAGTGAAATTCAACAAAGGTTTTCAAAAGACGATTGGTGATACATAACTTGTTAGATTTTGCATGCAAGACACTGAGTGAGTTTGATGAGCACAACAAGTCTACGGAGTTAGAAAGTTAGGGGGAGCACAGTCTTAGTAATCGCCTTTTATTGATTTCTACCTAAAGTGTTCAATATTTGTTACTACTATTACTATTACTACAAAATTCCTCATTTACTTTCTGTACTTTTTTGACTACATCAGCAATTTCTTGATAGATCTTCTTCATATTCACTGTGGGTTTGACCCCAATCTTTGTTGGGTTATACATTTGACTGTGACCACGTTGTACTTTCTTGGAGGTATAATTTGGGCGACATCAAGTTTTGGTGTTGTTGTCGGGGAATACGATTAGAGATTGATTAATAGTGTTTGTTGAGGTTGTTGGTATTTAGTTTTTCTGCTATTTTTAGGTGTACACCGGTGTATTCCCAGTACTCAGAGTTAAGGTAATCCCTTGATCCCACTTTATATAGAGCTTGAACGAATCCTACGATAGAATTATAGGATGTCATATCTTGAGCATGAAGTTCATAACGAGGGGCTTTAAGATGATCCACTTGCCTTGAATCCATCTCTGCATGGTGTAAGAGACAGTCGTTCAAAACTATTACTCGGTTATTAACTGAAGAGAATGTGAGGTTCGAGAATGCCTGCGGTGCACTTAAGAGGAGGCAGAAAGAGACCGGAAGAAGAGCGTCGAGCAGCACCCGATAAAGATAGAGCTAGAAGGGATAGAGCTCAACCACCCCCCAGCTTTTCAGTACTTGCCAGTATATGATGATACAGAGGAAAACTTGGGATATGTTGAGCCTATTGAAATAGGAGATATCATTCCCCCTGAGTTTCCCCAAGGGGTAAAGTTTGACAATATAAGTGCTATGATTCAGTTGTTTAATCCGAAAGGCGTGTTCGTTGATTTGCCGACTGATGATGCAAACATGCACATCATGAATTTTGTTGGGATCTGCACTTCATTTAATTTATCTAGGGTGAGTCAGGAAGCTTTGAGACTTAGGTTGTTCCCATTCTCTCTTACATGTGAAGCGGCATAATAGTTAGGGAAACTACTTTATGGGTCCATCACTAATTGGAATGAATTGCGAAAATAATTCTTGATTTTTCCTGCCTTCTAGGATGCTGCAGTTGGAGGATGAGATTTATAATTTCAGTCAATTGCATTCAAAACCATTGTACGAGACATGGTTGGGGTTCAAGAAGAAGTTGATGATGGTGCCTAATCATAGAATTCCAGAGAGGACTTTGCTTAAGATATTCTATAGAGCCTTTAATACCAATACCAAAACTGTTGAATACTATTACTGGTGGGGCTTTTATGAGCCTTATTGACACTCAATTTTTACCTCCCGATATACCTCCTAAACTTCTATTTCACAAAATTTAATATTAATATCCTTTTGCGTATTATTTTGATATCAAATAAGTACCGACGCATCACATTAATGATTTTTGAAATAAGCAATTTATTTTTAAAATATTTTTAATTTAAATATGATATTTCATATAATTTTATCAATATTTTTGTAAATACGCGCACTCGTAATTATCAAACATAGTCTATTATTATTATTATATTTATTATTATTGTTTATCCTTTTTCGTTTTGAAGGATTGAAAAACATTGATTTCGACTTTTTAAATTATTTCTAAACTTTAAAAAAAAATTCAAAACAATCTAAGAAATTACATAGTTGCCACTTAATTTTTGAAAAGAAATTAAGGAAGCTTTTTTTTTTTTTAGAAAATCCTAGAATTAAGGAAAGCTTTTAAGACATCTAAAATTTCCGCTAACTTGCGGTTATTCGGACTATTTGAAAATTACATTTTGACTAACTTTGGAAAAGAGAAATTAATTTTTTAAAAAGAAGTGAAAAAACAAACTTGTTTAAAATCAATTTGATGATCTGGTAAGGAATTTAACTAGGTTTGAAGAATAAATAGGAAGCAAACATAGAAAAGGAAAAAGGGGAAAAATTAAGGGAAAATGATACTCTATAGCATTTTTAAAAATAAATAGCCCAAGTTTGATATCTTTTCAAAAAGTGGTCAGTCGGGTATACTATTTCCACTTTATAGCCAATTCCTAATTTGAGTTATTTTAGCCCATGTAGTTCAGATACAGTCTATATACAATACCGATACAATCCATATACAATATTGATACAATTTTCAACTTGGGCCATTTGATCCTTTTAAAAATCTAAAAATTACACAAATACACAACTTATGTTTTCAATATTACGAAAAATTCCAACTCCCTAAACATATGACAAAAATCCCAACATATACACAAAATGTTATGTATATTAATAGGGAGAGATAGTAAAGTAATTTAAAAAGTGGGAGAATGTTTAATTACTTTCAAAAGGGTTGGTATTTATACTTTTTAAATATTTTAATTTTTTTTGCTATAAATTTTTTAACTGAAAAAATATTCTGCTTTATATTTTGTTTAGAAATAATAATTAAATATAATTATATAAAAATGATATAATTGTTATATAGAATATGTATCTATATAAGATACATGTATCAAATATGTATATGTATAAAATATATATAAAATATATAGAAAGTGCATAAAAATTATATAATTGTTATGTAAAATGTGTAAAAAAATGTACAAGTATTGTATAAATTGTGTATCAAAATTGTATAATTTTTGTATGAAATATTTATATGTATAGAAACGGTATAGAACATGCTAGAAAATTGAAAGTACTAGAAAGTAGAATTTAAATTCCACGATCATTTTCATGAAAATAGTTTAATTTGAAGTGTCATTTCTGTCCTTTCCCCGAAAATTAAATGATTTAGGCTCTTAAAGCCCAAATCTATAAACTCTTCCCTAAACTAATCAATTGGGCTTTTGGCCCATCTTTACGTCCGAATCTAAATATTGGACTATTTTAGACTTTTAGGTCTCAAAATTCGCTCCACCTGTATTAGTTTACAACTTTAGCTTCAAGGTCCAAATAAATGAATGAATAGACAAAAGAATAAATAAATAACCAAAAATAAATAAAGTAATAATAAATAAGAAATGATGAGAATTTTCAAGTCTCTCAGCTACTTCAGCAATGGGTTTCTGACCCATTTTCTTCTTCTTCCACCGTATCATCCTCTTTATTCAAAATGATCGGCTAGAAGGGATGGGCCGTCATTGGCTCATTATTAAATGCAAGGAGGGAAGGAGTCCGTTTGGACTCCAAAGCAGATTCATATGCAAAAAAAGACAAATGAAATTAATGCATAGCCGAAGTGCAAAAAGAAAAGTAAAGACATTAACCTATATTCGAAAGTTAATACGTAACGGATAGATAATAAGAAAAGGCGTTCATGCACATAAAGCAATAGGAAGGTATCCCGATGAGTGCCAAATTTCCATATTATTATGGAATCTCCCCGTTTTTTCATTCCAGGAAAATTATATAAGTTACGATGAGAATCCTTTGACAAACACAAACATTATCTACTTGATATGTTATCTCAAGGTTTAGGTAACTAAAAAAATAGAACATCATAATCAAAATCAACATTCTCCATAAGTGAAGCAAACAATTTGCACTTCTAATATTACACAGGAAAAAGATTGCATAAGATAGGGACGAAGATGCAAATGAGTCAATTCAGGAAGAAAATCAACTTGGGCAACATCTTGTCAGACTATCATGCGATTTAAGGAAATTAAACAAGCGTATCGCGCTAAAAGAAAGAAGAGAGAACTGATAACCAGGATCATAACTATATCTCAACAAAGTAAGCAAATCAAATGTCATATTATTTAAAGGGGAGAGTTAAGAAACTTATTGACTAGATTTCAACTATTTTCAATCACACAGTGCACAAATGGAATCACAAAATTTTTAGGGAGAGGCTAAACCAGATTACTCGATGAAACACATGAAGCAAGTCAAGTTTGAGAAGCAAATCAATTCACTACATTAATTCCGGACACGAAGAAATGGTTCAAATGGAGCTGCTCGATGGTGAAAGATTAACTCTATGGATATATATGATTCCATATTATTGTTCAATGAGAATTAAGAACAAATTCAAAGCATGACATTCGCAGATGTTAGGGACTAGGGCTTTTACCCCCTAACCATCCTAATAATGATCTCTTTTGTTCCACTTACCACAACATGCTAGAAACCATCTTTTAAAACATGTTCAACTAAGATAAAAATTTAAAATTTTACGTTAAATCATTGCAAGGGAGTAAGAGAGATCTAATATCATTAATTCATTCATACGCTATTGAATCTATCCAAGAAAACCACAATTTGAAAGATAGGGTTAGGAAAAATACTCAAGATAGACATCTTCGAATATTGATTTATCATTCAAGAAAAACAACGTGAAGAGTCCTTTTTTAATCAAGAAAACAACAATAGACAAGCAATGCTAAACATGTGTTGAACTCGAAACATATTTCGCAAAATATCAACTAAAAAGGATATAAAACTCACTCTATTCTAGGCTAACTAATTCGAGCAGTTAAATACCAACAGAACACGAATAATGTCATATCCCGAGAAGGTCAAACAACTGTGAATAAAAGAGAACAAATCCCGAGCAGACTTGTGCAAAATTCATCAAGGCTCAAATTTCAACATAAGTAATCAAACCGTTTATGATTTTAAACTCAACCGAGCCAGTTTCACAATCAAACCATTCATTACATGCGTAGGTTAAGATGAGGAAAAAACTTTTTAAGAACTTATATTTTAGCAGTACCCATAGTAGGAAGAAAAACTAGCTTGAACACACAGAAAGAATATTTTTTCAGCTACAGCAGCTTACAGACAACACAAAATGAGATTATGAGAACATCGCAAAAGAATATCTTCGCAACCAAACCTTCGACCTCCAAGGCCTCTACAACAAGTAATTCCCAGCACACAATATACTAATCAAAACTACTATAACTATTACGATACTACCATATGAGAAGAGAAGAATCGAAGACTAACCGGTTCTTGGGTAGTAAAATGAGACCTCGAACCTTTTTGGAATCCACCACCACCGAAAAAAATGTCGCCGTCAACTGAGACACTTCGATTAGTCGACGAATTTCACAAAAACAAAAATTTCTTTTACTAAAAAAATAGATTATTTTTTGCTCGATGATTTTTCAACCTCTCATGACCAGTCTCTCTTTGGTCTACAAGGAGCTTTATATAGAGAACAAAATGAGGACCAAAATTCTTTTCTGTCGATGTGGGAGAAAAAGAAACCGAGGGTAATTTGGGGATTTTTGAATGTGAGGTAAGATAAAGGATAAGGTGAGCTGGATTTTGTACTATTCCAGTACAAAAATTTAAATTTCAAAAACACAAAAGGATGAGCTATCCCATTGCTGCTTGGGTGGACTGAAATCGCGGGTCAAACTTTGGGTTATCGGGTTCGGGTTGGCGTTGGATCGAAGGACGGGTCGGGTTACGAGTTCGGTTTGGACGGGTTTCGACGGATTTGGATTTGGGTTGTCAATGTTGGCTTGTTCACCGGTGGAAACTGTGGTTTTTTTTAATATCAATGGTGTTGTTGTTGCGTCTTGCTGATGAAGAAGAGAAGTAAATGGGTGTTGGGCCAGGTCATTATTATTGTTGGGCCGCCGGAGTTGGTCTGTTTTAAGGTTATGGTGTTGCTGAAATAGGTTAAAAGGCAATTAGATTAGGACTAGTCTATTCTATTTAAATTTCAATCAAATTAAAAATTAACTGATCAATTACTTTATAATTATGGTCAATTTAATTTCAATTGTGACCAAATTTATTAGATAGACTAGATTAAATTAAAATTTGATACGGATTAATACCTTATTTAATCCTGAGCTTCTTGATTTAATAAAATCAAATAAATATTTCACCAAATAAATTACTTTTGAGAACAAATAATATTTAAATCAGGATTTTATCTATTTGAATTGATTTTCAAGATAAGCTTTGATTAAAATTCGATATTTTATAAAATAGATATTTAAGTAAAAAAATTCTATAATTTCGTATAATTAAATACGATGATATATAATCGCCAGTTAAAATGATAAAATTACTCGGATAAATACTTTTGAAAAGTTTTTTATTCGGATAAAATAAATATTGTAATTTTATTTAAAGATCGAAGAAAATTGAGACTAAACTTAGTTATGGAGGGAAAAAATTAGGTTTCAACAATTATTATTATTATAGTAATTTTAGATTTTGTATTCATAATTTATGAGTGTTGAATTTATTTCAAATTATTATTATCGTCGATTTTAAAATAATATGTTACGTGTCATTAATTTTACTTTATAATTAATTTGAGAATACTTATTTTGTTTATTATTATTATTATTATTATTATTATTATTATTATTATATATTGCTACATTTATTAAATAGTAGCCTACTTCTATTTGATTTTCCCTAATTTATTTAATTTCTAGCCTGATATTACCCAAATAATATCATCCTAAATTGAGTTCAATTTGACTTAATTTTAAATCTCAATTAAATTTCATTGACCCCTCCTGATTTTAATCACACAATCGTTTATAGACACGTAATTTTGTCCCTATCGAAAATATATTCTTACCCATTTTTACCCTGTCTTACCACGTACCTTCACCCATATGATAATTTTCACTCAATAAAAAATCCAACAAACTCTTAACCATTTTTGACACCTCACCCTAACAAGCTTTATCTCATACTAACCACACTTACGCCTACACCTACCTCATACTCCCTACCCCTACCCCTACCCGTACGCCACTTCACCACCCCTACCCCTGCCCATATACCCCCCTTCACGTTCTCCTCAACTCATACCATAACCGAATTGAGCACAATATATACACAACTCTACTTCACATATAGACACTCACAATACATACATACACCACACATATACATAGACCATTTTTTTCTCCATTTTAATAGACAAAAACTCACGGGAAAGGAAGCCAACACCATATACTCACATTCACTCTCCATAATTCAGAGGACACATATAGAATACACACACACCATCACATATACAGATGCACACACCTCACCAAAAAATGCATCGCGCTAGAAAAACACACACCCACATATGCCGAATAAGAAACGTGAGAGAGAAGAGAGGAAAATCCGGCGAGTAACACCCTTTTCCAGAGGGTTCTCGCCGGAAATAGTACTGCCGCCAGATTTGTGCCAAGTCTTTCGTCACCACCAAGGTCGCCATAACTCCGATAGAGTAAGAATAGTGAATCCATCTCCATTCCGACCAAAACTCGTGCAACAATCACTCCATTCCTCATTTTTCAGTTTGAACCTTACCAGAACTAACAAATCCAGCGTCTAAGTCACGAAATCCGATCCGTTTCACTTGATTCCGATCAAAACCCCAATTGGAAAACCATTAAATTAAGACGGGCCAGTCAGTTTGTTTGGGTTAGTTCGAGTTTTGGGATTTTTGAAGTCGGGAGTTCGTTGTTGGGGTTTTCCGTTCGAGAATTCCAGTCAGGCATTGATTGATTCACTGTCATCTAACGAGGTCCATTTTCACAACTCTTTCTCTTTATTTTATTTTAATTAGTATATTGATGTTATGGTTGTGTGTTGATAATTGTTAATTGGATAATTTTGTTGATGTTTGGTGCTGTTTATCTGAATAACTAGTCGTGGTATGAAATTGATGTTGATATGAGTGGATAACTATTTTTATATTAAAAATTCATGTGTTAAAAAGAAATTCGGGGAGAGATTAATCACGATTAAGTGAATTCGTATAAATTTTTGATCATTTATTATGTCGAATTTGTTGGAATTGTGATAAATCAAAATGAGTAGACAAACGATAGGGGTAGGCAACTCGTAGGATTCTATATCATTGAACGTGTGAATGTCTGTGTTGAATTATTTGTCCACTTTTATCACATTTCATCAAATGTATTCATTTGTCGGGGAATGCCCCGAGGTCACATTGTACTTATTCACCGGGGTATGCCCTGATGTATCATGTACGCAAAAGAGGCTCGTGATCAAGGCCCGAGGCATCGGGTAAAGCATTGGAGCATAGTTTAGGATTTGTCTAGAATAAAGTTGGTTTACATTTCCATATTTTTTTATTTTGGTTTGTAATAATTGGACTGAACATTAACTTTTTGGATTTTGTTTGTTTGGTTTATTTGTATTATGTGTTTTGTGGTTTATTCGCTTCGTAGTGTTAAATTAGACAATATACTCCACAAAGCGACCGTGGTCGAACCACGGGATCGAGGGATGCCTAACACATTCCCCTAGGTCAACATAATTCCTTAACCAGAATCTCTATTTGCAAACCAGTTTTAAAGAGTCAAATCATTTTGAAAAATGATTTTCCAAAGGTGACTTGGCACACCAGATTTATGTTAAGTGGTGATTATTAATTTAATTGTGAAATGAATACTTTTCGACACCAATTTCATCTTTTTTCACTTAATAATAAAACCCTTTTAAGGGGTGTGACAGCTCTGGCGACTCTGCTGGAGAATTTTTAGAATTTGATACAGCTTAGTTTGACGCTATGAGTGTATAGATATTTTGTTTGTGTTATTATTTGTGTTATTGTTTTATCATTGTTGGATGCCTACGTGCTCTTTGTTTGCAATCTTTCTTTATGTGTTACCGCTTTGTATCTGGCATCATATGCATTATCCTGATTCAATTTTTCTACAACAAGTCTCGGAGTACACATCGTGTACATGAACTCTAGTTGAGTCACCCTTATTTTATGAGGGGGAGCCATTGGATGTATGGAGTAGGTGGAAAGTAATCACAGTCTCTATCGACTATATGTACCCTCGAACAACCTTATTAGTGGATCCCAACCTAGGTCAGTCTTTAGGTCATGCTTATCTGCATCATATTGAGACCTAGCAGGACCCACTTGGTTCTTTGTAGGAGACTCATCCCTAAAGTATCTCTACGTGCTAATTGTTGCATCTTGGAAGGTAACAGAGTCATTTGATGGGCTGATTTGAGGAAAAACGTGAGTTTAGGCAAAAACAATTCAAAAAAAAAGAAAAAAGAATAGGTGTATCAAAAACATATCAAAGCCCTTCTAGAACCGATTTTGATCCAAGTCAAACAATGAAAAGAGAAAGAAACCTAGGGATAATTTTACACCAATTAGGGAGTTGTATGCTAGTTTATTCCAGAGATTGAGAGAATTGGGCATGATCACTCCTCTCCTTGGGTGTACCTCTGACCCACATTCAAGAAATTTTGATCCTCATTTACGATGTGCATATCATGCTGATATTCAGGATAATAATATTGAGGATTGTCGTGTTTTAAAAAGAGAAATAGAAAGGATGATTTACGAAAAAATAATTATAGTGAAAAACGTTGACACTACGAGTGTCACACGGAGTCCTTCACCAACACACGGTAATACACAACACGTGGGAAACAATGAGTTAAGCATAGGGATCCAGAACTTATTTGTTGAAGGAAATATGTCAGACAACGGTGGAACCTCTAGTCATGATGATATGCAAACTAGTGGATAATATGTCAATCTCAACAATTGGTAAGTCACCCCTTTCCTTACTTGAAAGGATCATTGGTAGTTTGTTTTGTTTTCCTTTCTGTTTTCCAAATTATTTCAGGGTTGTAGTTTGGAATCTATCTTGTTTTGTTTCTCTGTCGTCTTTGTTTAGATCCTTCTACTTTCAATGAAATATGGTATCCCTTGATTGTTTTGTCTTATTTTAAGTTGTTTGTTTCCTTTCTTTACACAATACATTTTATGTTGATTCTAGTGATATGACATGCTAGCGAAATTTTCAGCTAGATCTTAAAATCCAGTTTAAGCATGAACTTTGAATCAGAGGGCTAAAGTTAGAAAAAAAAACAACTGAGAAAATAGGTATAGTGCTGAGACATTGGGTGACCAAGTCGTAGCCTTATATGAAAATTAAGACAATTATTTTTGAGAATCACAAGAATAACTTGTCCATCAATTGAAAGACATGTCTCAATTAGGTTAACAAAATGTGTGATCCTATATCAAGAGAAACAGAAAGAAAATCAACTTCACGAAAGCATGGGTCATTCAATGTGAGGATGTACAAACAAGGGGGAGTTGTATGTTTGACAAGTGTTGAAGAAAAAGTGTCACACATGCTAGGTTAAAGTTAGTGTTGTTAAAGTTTCGCAAATGATCTTCATCTTTCACTTCATATTGCATGATGTGTACTTGCATTCTCAAGGATTGATATGATGAAGACATTTAATTCTGCTATCCAAACATTATGTCATCCTTTGTTTATCCTATTTGAGCTTTAGTTCTATTTTCTTTCATACACCTCTTTTAGAATCAAGATAGAGCCAACATAGCTCAAAAGAAAAGTGTTGAGAAAAATAATAGCGTCAGAGAAGTTTCAAAAACAAAAAAAGAGAAGAACACATATGTCCAAAAAGAAAGAGAAAAAATGTTAAGAAAAAATAGTCAAAAAAGGTCCCAAAGAGAAAAGAGTCAACAAAAGAAAAAAAAGAAATCAGAATCAAGCAAAACAAGTTGTCGGAACTACATGTGACCTGATTCTTCTCTCTCGGGGATGAGATATGTATGCTTCCCTACTCGGGGCTAAGTCTAACCAAATAAACAATTTAGAATCACCCAGCCAAAAGAAACCCGTGCATGAGTTAATCCTCATTGTTTGAGTCGATTCCAAAAGTTGTAAGTCCTACCCCACTTCAAGTGTCGTTTGGGCCTCATGCCATCTCTTCTATATAACCTTATCCAAAAGAAAAGTTACAATAAAATATAGACCTTTAGATCAATTTTTGAGAATGATAAGTCTAAGCATGCAATGCATATGATAACGTATTTTTGGAACTACTTGTTCTCCTCAGCGAAATTAGGAGAGAAATAAAAACAAGAGAGTTTTATTAGTGAAAACCCTCACGAACACCGTAAGATGATAGTAAGTTGAGAGAGATAAAAATGAGCGAGTATTATTGGTGAAAACCCTCACCGACACCGTAAGACGACTGTGACTTGAGAGAAATGAAAATAAGAGTCTCATTGGTGAAAAATCCTCACGGACACCATAAGACAATGGTGAGATGAGAAAAAGAAAATGAGAGAGGCTTGTTGGTGAAAACCCTTCAAAGTGTCACTAGCCAAATGAGGTCTCTGAATGCAATTGACCCAAGGAAGCAACTCAGTTTCAGGGCCATTAACTCAACAACAATTGGTGGAAAGTTTGGATGAAAAGATCATCCAGTTTAATCCAAAATGCATGTCATAATCACTAGAGTTGACTGTCATTTTCAAATAAGTTTTCTTTTCTCTTTTTTTCAAATGGGAACATTCATTTTCTTTTCTTTATTTTATTTTCTTTAGTCAGTTATCCAAATAAAAAATCATTATCATTTTCTTTTGTCTTTGAATCTATTTCATGTTAAAACAAGTAAGAAAAGATTTCAAAATTGACTAGCAGCTTCTTCAATTGCACAAAGCAAGATAAAAAGTCAGCACATAAAAAAGACATGATTGTGAGCCGAAATAAGGCATGCAGAAAGTTTTGTCAATAGAAAAGTCTGGGAACTCATGGAAATACCAAGGTTCAAAGGGTTTATTTGAGAAGTATGGCAAAACAGAGATACTATGTTTGTTTCAGATTCACTCTTAATAATCTGAGTTTGCGTCGATGTTGTAGAAAGTCAATAACATATGCTAATGGTTGGAAGAAAGATTAAATATGACGGGGGCAAGAGCGATTGTCGCGAAAGCTAAAGACACAAACCAGCCACCATGTTTTTAAACTCACAAGTTTTTTTTAATGAAACAGGAAACAAACCTTCAAATCAAGGACTTTAGAGCTTAAATATCAAGGTCTGCAATTCCTCACTTCTACAAATACAAGAAGCAATATGCTTGCACAGGTTTGATAATCAAATCATGGTAAAAATTCAGCATGCTATTTCTCTCGGAGACACACTTTCTTGTCTAGGTATTTAAGTTCTCAATTGCTAGGTGATACACTTTTTAAATTGAACCTTCACTCCTAGAAAACACTTTCTAGTCGAGTCATTCCCCTTGACTCCTAAAAGATGTACCTTTTAGTCAAGTCATTCCCTTTGACTCCTAAAAGATGTACCTATTAGTCGAGTCATTCTCCTTGATTCCTAGAAGATGTACCTTCTAGACGAGTCATTCCCCTCGATCCCTAGAAGATATACTTTCTTGCCGAGTCATTTCCCTTGATTCCTAGAGGAAGTACCTTCTGGTTGAGTCATTTTCCTTGACTCTTAGAAGACGTACCTTCTGGTCGAGTCGTTCCCTTTGACTCCTAGATGATGTACCTCCTAATCGAGCCATTCCCTTTGACTCTTAGAAGATGTACCTTCTAGACGAGTCATTCCCCTCGATCCCTAGAAAATGTACCTTCTTGTCGAGTCATTTTCCTTGATTCCTAGAGGAAGTATCTTCTGGTTGATTCATTTTCCTTGACTCTTAGAAGACGTACCTTCTGGTCGAGTCGTTCCCTTTGACTCCTAGATGATGTACCTCCTAATCGAGCCATTCCCTTTGACTCTTAGAAGATGTACCTCCTAGTCGAGTCATTTTTTCCTTCGACTCCTAGAAAATATACTTTCTAGTCGAGTTATTCCTATATACTTTCTAGTCGAATCATTCCAAGTAACCCATAGCAGATGCATTTCCTTGTTTGGAGTTTTCAAGTAGTTATGATGTGATTGTCACAAAAGTCCCCTAATGATAAATTGAGGCAAAAATTTAATTCCTGTTGTTTATAACTTTACTTTTTTGGCAAATAGAATCTCTTTTTATAATAATCTTTGTTTGGAATAGTTTTCTTTCTAGTTTTGATGTGATTTCAGGAGCCCGCCTGAAGAACAGAGCGAAGAAATGAAAAGTCAAGGAACAAGGTGGAGAAGTTGAAAGTCAAGCAACAAGGTGAAGAAATTGAAAGTCAATAGATTAAAAAAATAGCAAGTCAGGAGCCCGCCTGGAGAACAGGGTGAAGATATGAAAAGTCAAGCAATAAGGTGAAGAAGTTGAAAGTCAAGCAACAAGGTGAAGAAATTAAAAGTCAACAGGTTGAAGAAATAGCAAGTCAGGAGCCCGCTTGGAGAATAGGGTGAAGGAATTAAAAGTCTATCAACAAGGTGATGAGATTGCAAGTCGGGAGCTCGCCTAGAGAACAAAGTAAGGAAATTGCAAGTCAGGAGCCCGCCTGGAGAACATGGTGATGAAATAATAAGTTAAGAGCCAAGGACGGTTGCATATATAGGACTTTTGTAATTTATTTATGTTTTTAACTTGTAATTTTTATTTTTGATGTATTGACAGAGCCCTGGACCGGAACCTCGACGGGACCTCACTCGACTCTCCAACTCGGTTGTTCTTCTTTCTGCTTCTTTCTTCGAATAGCGGTCGGGTTAAAATTCGGTCTCTTTGTCTACTTCTCTGTCTGAAAACACTTTATGTTTACATCCAAAGAGGGGCATGATGTAGACATGTAATTTTGTCCCTCCCAAGAGTGTATTTTTACCCATTTTTACCTCATTTTACCACGTACCTCCACCCATGTGATAATTTCCACTCAATAATAAATCTAACAAACTCTTAACCATTTTTGACGCCTCACTCTAACAAACTTTATCTCATCCTACCCCCACCTAACCCTACCCTCACCTCATACCCCCAACCTCTACCCCTACCCCCACCTCACCACCCCTACCCCTACCGATATACCCCCCACTCACGTTATCCTCAACCCATACCATAATAAAATTGAGCATAATATTTACACAACTCCACTTTACGTATGGACGGTCACAATACATACGTATACCACAATATACACAGACCATTTTTTTCTTTATTTTGATAGACAAAAACTCTCTGGAAAGGGAGCCAATACCATATACTCATATTCACTCTCCATAATTCAGTGGACACACATAAAATACACACACACCATCACACAACGCACACACCTCACCAGAAAATACATCTTGCCAAAAAAACACACACCCTCATATGCCGAATAAGAAACGTGAGAGAGAAGAGAGAAAAATTTAGCGAGTAACACCCTTTTCCAATGTGTTCTCACCGAAAACAGTACTGCCGCCAGATTTGTGCTGAGTCTTTCATCACCACCAAGGTCGCCGGAACTTCGGCAGAGTATAAATAGTGAAGCCAGCTCCGTTCCGACCAAAACTAGTGCAGCAATCAGTCCAATCCCCATTTTTCAGTTCAAACCTTGCCAAAACTAATGAATCCGGTGCCTAAGTCATGAAATCTGAGTTGTTTCACTCAATTTCACCCAAAACCCCAATCAGAAAACCATTAAATTAAAATGGGTCAGTCAATTTGTTTGGTTCAGTTCGAGTATTGAGATTATTAAAGTCGGGAGTTCGTTGTTAGGGTTTTCCATTTGAGAATTTCGGTCGGGCATTTATTGATTCACCATCATCTAATGAGGTACATTTTCAAAACTCTTTCTCTTTATTTTATTTTAATTTAGTATATTGATGTTATGGTTGTGTGTTGATGATTGGATGATTTTGTTGATGTTTGGTGTTGTTTATCTGAATAACTAGTCATGGTGTGAAATTGATATTGATATAGCTGGATAACTATTTTGATATTAAAAATTTATGTGTTAAAAAGAAATTCGGGGCGGGATTAATCACGCTAAAGTGAATTCGTATTAATTTTGGATCATCGATTATGTTGAATTTGTTGGAATAGTATAAATCAAAATAAGTAGGCAAACGATAGGGGGTAGGCAATTCGTAGGATTCTATATCATTGAATGTGTGAATGTGTGTGTTGAATGATTTGTCCACTTTTATCACATTTCATAAAATGTATTCATTCACCGGGAATGCCCCGAGGTCACATTGTACTTATTCACCGGGGAATGCCCCGAAGTATCAAGTGCACAAAGGAGTCTAGTAATCAAGGCCCGAGGCATCGAGTAAAGCATTGGAGCGTAGTTTAGGATTAGTCTAGAATAAAGTAGATTTACATTCCCACATTTTTTTTATTTCGGTTTGTAATAATTGGACTGGATATTAACTTTTTGGATTTTTGTTTATGATTTGTTTGTATTATGTGTTTGGTGTTTTATTCACTTCATAATGTTAAGTTATCCGATATACTCCACAAAGAGACCGTGGTCGAACCACGGGATCGAGGGGTGCACCTTCCGCTCGATCAATAAAATTCCTTAACCGAAATTTTTGTTCGCAAACCTGTTTTAATGAGTCAAATCATTTTGAACAAGGATTTTTCAAAGGTGATTTGACACACCAGATTTATGTCAAGTGGCAATTCTGAATTTAATTGTGAAATGAATCTTTTTTGAAATAAATTTTTATCTTTTGTCACTTAACAATAAAACCCTTTCAAACATAAAAATCAATATCTTTTGGTAAAAAAGGGCTGTGATAGCTCTGGCGACTCTGCTAGGGAATTTTGAAAATTCGAGCTTATTTTTGAGTTATTTCGGCTTAGTTTGACACTATGAGTGTATAGATATTTTGTTTGTATTGTATTTTATGTTATTGTTTTATCATTATTGGATGCCTATATGCTCTTTGTTTACAATCTTTTTTTTTATGTTACCTCTTTGTAGCTGACATCATATGTATTATCCTGAGTCAATTTTTTCTGAAACAAGTCACGGAGTACACGTCGTGTACACAAACTCTAGTTGAGTCACCCTTATTTTAAGAGGTGGAGCCTTTGAATGTATAGAGTAGGTGGAAAGCAATCGCAGTCACTATAGACCATATGCGCCCCCGAACAACCTTGTTAGTGGACCCCAGCCTAGGTCATCCTTTAGGTCATGCTTATTTGTATCATATTGAGACCTAGCGGGATCCACTTGGTCCTTTATAGGAGACTCACCCCTAAAGTATCCTTGCGTGCTAATTGTTGCATCTTGGAGGGTAACAGGGTTATTTGACGGACTAATTTGGGAAAAATGTGAGTTTAGGCAAGAACAATTCGAAAAAAAGAAAAAAAGGCGAATAAAAAAAGAGTTTCGTAGTTTTTAGAGTTCTTTATGACTTTTGTTTTCCACAATTCAAAATTAAAAAAAGATTTTTTTTATCTTTTGCACTCATTTCCCCAAAAAAAAAACATATAAAGATTTTCCTTCTATTTCCTTTAGTAAACGTTCATAATTCACAAATTTCAAAAAAGAGTTTTTCAATAGGAGTGTTTATAACAAGAAAATGAAAAATAAATAAATAGAGGTTTTGTACATTTCATATAACAAAAATACAAAAAGATTTTTCTTTCATAATTGTTGGTGTCAGTTTTATATGAAGTGTCAATTGAAAAAATCCTAAAAAGATTTTATTGACGTTTCTTATCGTCTGTTTGTAGTCGTGTCTCTTAAGTCAGGGTGTAGTCGGTTGTTTAATCTTTAATTTTCCAATCTCGATGAACTACGTACACCTGATTCTCCTTTCTCGGGAGTGAGATACGTAGGCAGCTCTTCGTGGATTCGGTGATCTTATTTAAAAAATTCAAAAAAGATTTTCTTCACTCTTTATTTAGAGTAGGCGTTTCATATACATCTTTAAAACAAAGCTACAAGAAAAAATTTCCTTGAATAGTTTCAAGTTTCATTGTCGTATGAAATTAAAAATCGAAAATCCAAAAGATTTTCTTTGATAATATTAGGTTTCATTTTGTATAGGGTTTTTAAAGCTGAAAAATTCAAAAAGATTTTCGTCAATTCTTTTGATAAGTTGTTATTTTTTCTTCTCCTTAAAGTTTCAAGAAAAAGAAAAAGAGAGTTTGAATGGCCATTTTTTGCCAAACATGATTCTCCTTTCTCGGGAGTGATACGTAGGCGCCCTTCTTGGGTTCGGTGATTTTTTTAAAAGGAAAAAACATATTTTGAGAAAGTGTTGAACTCTAACACGTTTGTTATCTCTTGTTCAGTTAGTTTAAGATGGTTGGTTTGTGGCATTGTGGCATTGTAGCTGATCCTCCATATCTAACCAAATCCAAGGAAGGATTAGTTGTGTCCAACAAGGATATAAAGAGTGACATCATGGATCAGACAAAAAGTCGGGAAAATAAGAGTTTAAAGCAAGAGATTGTGAGACTAATGCAACGAATGACGTAAATGCACTAAGCTTGGGTAATTAGGTTGCCTCCTCCTCCATTTTTTGCTATAGACCCTGCAAATACCTTGAGTTTTCCATCATAATTGGAAAGTTATCTTTCTACTATTGTTGATGCACTACAACATGCCTCAGAATCCATTCCACGTCAAATGCATCCCAATACTTTCACCTCTCTTTCTTTAGCTCCTCTGTGTAAAACTACCACATTCACAACACCAAATACTGTCTGTGCTTTTGTTGCTCAACCTTCTACTGAGGCCTCCACATTGGCTATCTGCCCAATGGTTGTTCTTCCCCAGGCCGCTAGTGAATGCATTTTCAATACTCTTGGTGATCATTGCTATATTCCTGATCCTACTTTTAAGTTAACTGGACCACCAAAATTTCTTAACAAGAAGCCTAGTGTGCCAGAAGAGCTAGAGAAAATGGTTGGAAAAATGAAGAGTGCAGAAAATGCTATGAAAAGTTCCCTAGGACTTGCTGGTAAAGAAGATGTTTCATATCAAGACTGGGGCATGTCTTCAAGTGTTAACCTTTCTCCAAGACTTGAGATATCGAAATTTGAGAAGCAAGATAGACATGAGGAATTCGTGCAATGTTTGGGACAATATTACAATTAATTAAGGGAAACTGGAGGGAAGAAGAATGAGGAAGATGTAGCTGCTATTGTAGTTAGACAATGGGCACGCCCAAGAAGACCACGTCGTCGTTACCCAAAGTATATAGCCAAAGTTCATACCCAAGCTCTATATAATCACTACCAAATTCCATTATACTTCATTTACCACCTCCATATCCAATATATAGCGCACAACCATATGTTCAACCTCCTTCTTAATCATAATTACGCGCACCAACTCCTCAGAGTCATCCTCCAACTCCACAAACATTTCAAAGCCCTTTTAGGCCCGACTTTGATCCAAGTCAAACTATGAAAAGAGGTAGAAGCCTATGGATAATTGTACACCAATTGGGGAGTCGTATGCTAGTTTATTCCAGAGATTGAGAGAGTTAGGCATGATCACTCCTCTCATTGGGTGTACCCCTGACCTACATTCAAGAAATTTTAATCCTCATGTATGATATGCATATCATGCTGATGTTCAGGGTAACAATATTGAGGATTGTCATGTTTTGAAAAGAGAAATAGAAAGAATGATTCAAACAAAATTATTGTAGTGCAAAACATTGACATTACGAGCGTCACACGGAGTCTTCCACCAACACATGGTAATGCACAACGGGTGGGAAGCAAAGAGTTAATCATGGGGATCCTGAATTTATTTGTTAAAGGTAATGTGTCAGACAGTTGTAGAAGCTCTAGTCATGCTGATATGCTAACCAGTGGCTAAGATGTCAAGCTCAACAATTGGGAAGTCACTATTTTCCTTACTTGGAAGGTTGTTGGTAGTTTGTTTTGTTTTTCTTTATGTTTTCCGAATTATTTCAGGGTTGTAGTTCGGAATCTATCTTGTTTTGTTTCTCTATCGTCTTTGTTTAAACCATTCTAACTTTCCTTTCAATCAAATATGGTGTCCCTTGATTGTTTTGTCTTATTTTAAGTTGTTTGTTTGTTTTCTTTACATAGTACATTTCATGTTGATTTTAGTGATATGACATGCTAGCGGAATTTTCAGCCAGATCTTAAAATCCAGTTTAAGCATGAACTTTTAATCAGAGGGCTAAAGTTAGAAAAAAACATCTGAGAAAATAGGTAGAGTGCTGAGACTATGGGTGAACAAGTCATAGACTTCTTTGAAAATTAAGGCAATTATTTTTGAGAATCACAAGAATAACTTGGCCATCAATTGAAAGACATGTCTCAATTAGGTCAAACAAATTTGCGATCCTATATCAAGAGGAACAAAAAGAAAATCAACTCCGCGAAAGCATGAGTCATTCAATGTGAGGATGTACAAACAAGGGGGAGTTGTGTCACGCCCCAAAATCTCATCGGGCCGGACTGGCACCCGAAGCCGAGAAGGCCCGGGAGAACCCATTCAAATACCTGTACTTTCACTTACATGTCACCAAAAATTTGGACAGCTCTTCGTTGCATATAGAAGAATCTAATTACCTGTATCATCACAACACGCACAAATATATATATATATATAACACTTGGCCGTCGGGGCCACCACATATACAAATATAACATGACTATATAAACTTCCATGACTTTACCCTTCCTTATGTCTACAAAGCCTCTAGGATATACATGACATAACTAGGGTCGGGACAAACCCCCGCCCACACATGACTCCTGTACAATAACAAAACATAAAGAGCCGACTCGGAAAGCTCCGAAGCAAACTGGAGCTCACCAACAATAGTTGTATGACCTGGCTCCTACTTGTGCGGTGTATGAGCTGAGGTACCTGTGCCTGCAGCATAAAATGCAGGTCCCCCATGGGGGACGTCAGTACGAAATATGTACTGAGTATGTAAAGTTGTAGATAATCACATATGATATAGAAGCTCAATAGAAATCAGAAACAAGTGAATAAAGCGTAATAGGAGTGGGCCACATTTACTAGAACTTGTGACAACCTGTACATTGCATTTATTCAATCACTTTACCTTCGTTCTTATCGTCTTTGTAATCATTATTGTACTGTACTGTGACCATTAGGCTGCCTCCAGTACATATCAACTGGGCTCGACCCATGCTAGGCTTATGCCCCTGGGATACCACCCATAAACACATAAATAGGGATCGACCCATGCTAGGCTTATGCCCCTGGGATACCACCCGATAAGAGAGAACTTCCATCACTTAGTTCAATTAATCTTTGAGATTGTTATTTCGGTCGCCACCACATTTTTGATACTTTGAAACAATGATACATCAATAGGAGACATATAAATAGACCATCAATGCAATAACAATGAAGTAAGAACTCATTGGCACATCAATGAAGTGTTTTGGAGTCATCTATGCAATAACAATAAAGTAGGAACTTATTGGTGTATCAACAATGTGTTTCAGAATCATCAATATCACAACAATAAAATAGGAGCCTTTTGGTATATCAATGAAACATTTTGACACTTTATAGGATGGAAACAACTTCGTTGGTAACGTAGAACAATACATGTTTTTGGACGACCTCGGAATCTTACTTGATGGAACATTGGTGTTTTCATGCCAAAGAACATTGTTAGAGTATGCTTTACATACCTCGTCGTAGATTCGAATACCAATTCAACACAACTTCCCGCCTTTACAAATCACTTATCTACAATGAAATGTTTGGCATCTAGTATTAGCAACCCAACACCACAATTCTCTTCCATAATTCCATACAACCAATATTTGCAAAACATTCCAAAAATCAACTTGAACAATAGGTTTATGTGTGTATATATATATATATATATAATCATCATTTCAATTCCACATCATCAATACCAAATCCCTTCACAATTAAATATAATCCAACCATGCACAAGAATAATCCAACATCATTTCCCAATCATCTTTCAACAACAATCAAATAACATACTTCTTATGCTCACATGCATCTATATATATATACATATCCATATAAATAACTCCAACATAATTTACATCCTTACCATAAAATGGCCCTTTTGGTTTCGAAGTCCTGTTGGCACAAATAAGGGGTGCTTCTCGAAGCCCTCGAGACGGTGAACACAACTACGGAATGAATTTGGACTTTCTACGGTTGAATCACAAGATAATTGGAGTTGAAATTAGGCTAGGGTTCCTTATTCTTCAATAATTGGATGATGAATGATGGATACTAGGCTAATTACATGTATATAATGACCAATTTTCGTCCATGAGGTGATGGAAAATGACCATATTGCCCTTAAAAATTTAAGTAAATCCGAATCTGTCCATGGTGGACTGTTTTGATAGGCTAAAGTAAATCGACCATAACTCTTTGCTCCGATATCGGATTTGGGTGAAATAGGTATCGTTGGATAGATAATTCAAAGATCTTCCATTTCATATAAAGTAGGCCACCCAGTTCGTCCTGTAAAAGGAGTTATGATCGTTTGAAGTTGACCCTCAAAAACTGTTTTGATAGGCTGAAGTAAAACGAGTATAACTCCTTACTCAGATGTTGGATTTGGATGAAACTAATTGAATTGGAAATAAGACTCAAAGATGTTTCTTTTGATATGTGGTAGCTCTCCCAGTTCATTATATTAAGGGAGTTATGATCGTTCAAAGTCGACCCAAAAAACTGGCAGGCCTCAGTAGTTTGTGTGCAGGAAATTTTCCTGCACATTTACTATTCACCATATCTCGGCCACCGTTTTATAGTTTCGAACGTGCTCGATTATATCCGAAACTTATCCGTTTTTGGAAATATTTATATCGTTGGAAAGCTTATTCAATAACCTTCGTATGGAACCATCGACGGGCAAATTCCGGTATAAATAAAATAAAAAATTAATTCCATATAAATAAGACCAATCACGTACTTGAATACGCCAATACATGTACTTAAATACGGGGTGTTACAAGTTGTATGTTTGACAAGTGTTGAATAAGAAGTGTCACACATGCTAGGTTAAAGTTAGTGTTGTTAAAGTTTCGCAAATGATCTTCATCTTTCACTTCATATTGCATGATGTGTACTTGCATACTAAAAACAGTTTTAAAGAGAATCTCTATTCGCAAAACAGTTTTAAAGAGATAAATCATTTTGAAAAAGGATTTTCCAAAGGTGACTTATCACACCAGATTTATGTCAAGTGACGATTCTGAATATAATTGTGAAATGAATCCTTTTTGAAATAAATTTTCATCTTTTTTCACTTAATAATCAAACCCTTTCAAACTTAAAAATCAATATCTTCTGGTAAAAAAGGGATGTGACAGCTTTGGCGACTCTGCTGGGGAATTTTTAGAATTCGAGCTTATTTTTTGAGTTGTATCAGCTTAGTTTGACGCTATGAGTGGATAGACATTTTGTTTGTATTATTATTTGTGTTATTGTCTTATCATTGTTGGATCCCTACGTGCTCTTTGTTTATAATCTTTCTTTATGTGTTACCGCTTTGTATCTAGCATTATATGCATTATCTTGGGTTAATTTTTTTTGCAATAAGTCCCGAAGTACACTTCATGTACACGAACTCTAGTTGAGTCATCCTTATTTTAGGAGGGGGAACCATTGAATGTATGGAGTAGGTAGAAAGCAATCGCAGTCACTATTGACTTATGTGCCTCCTAACAACCTTGTTAGTGGACCCCAACCTAGGTCAGCCTTTAGGTCATGCTTATCTGCATCATATTGAGACATAGCGGGACCCATTTGGTCCTTTGTAGGAGACTCACCCCTAAAGCATCTCTACGTGCTAATTATTGTATCTTGGGGGGTACAGGATCATTTGATGTACTAATTTGGGGAAAAAATTGAGTTTAGGCAAGAACAATTTGAAAAAAAGAAAAAAAAAGAAAAAAGAAAAAAGAAGAAAAGAAAAGGTGAATCAAAAAAGAGTTTCATAGTTTTTAGAGTTCTTTATGACTTTTGTTTTCCACAATACAAAATTCAAAAAAGATTTTTTTTACCTTTTGCACTCATTTCCCCCCAAAAAAATTCAATAAAACATCAAAAGATTTTCCTTCTGTTTCCTTTATCAAACATTCATAATTTGCAAATTTCAAAAACGAGTTTTTCAATAGGAGTTTTTATTAAAAGAAAATGCAAAAAAATAATAGAGGTTTTGTACATTTCATATAACGAAAATACAAAAAGATTTTTCTTTTATAATTATTGGTGTCAGTTTTATGTGAAGTGTCAATTGAAAAAACCCCAAAAAGATTTTATTAACGTTTTTTATCGTCTGTTTGTGGTTGTGTCTCTCAAGTCAGGGTTTAGTTAGTAGTTTAATCTTTAATTGTCCAATTTGGACGAACTACACACACTTGATTCTCCTCTCTCGGGAGTGAGATATGTAGGCAACCCTTCGTGGATTCAGTAATCTTATTTAAAAAATCTAAAAAGATTTTCTTCACTCTTTTTTAGAGTAGGTGTTTGATATACCTCTTTAAAATAAAACTATAAAATAAAATTTCTTTAATAGTTTCAAGTTTCATTGTCGTATGAAATTAAAAATCAAAAATTCAAAAAGATTTTTCTTTGGTAATCATAGGTTTCATTTTGTATAGGGTTTTTAAAGCTAAAAAATTTAAAAAGATTTTCGTCAATTCTTTTGATAATTTGTTATTTTCTTTTCTTCTTAAAGTTACAAGAGAAAGAAAAAAAAGAGTTTGATTGGCCATTTTTTGCCAAACTTCACGAACTGCGCATACCTGATTCTCCTCTCTCGGGAGTGAGATACGTAGGCGCCCTTCTTGGGTTCGGTGATCTTTTAAAAAAAAAAAGAAAAAAAGAAAAAAGATTTTGAGAAAGTGTTGAACTCTAACACGTTTGTTATCTCTTGTTCAGTTAGTTTAAGGTAGTTGGTTTGTGACATTGTAGCTGGTCTTCCATATCAAACAAAATCCAAGGAAGGATTATTTGTGTCCAACAAGAATATAGAGAGTGACATCATGGATCAGACAAAGAGTCGGAAAAATGATAGTTTAAAGTAAGAGATTGTGAGACTAAGGCAACAAATGCCAAAAATGCACCAAGCCTGGGTCAATGGGTTGCCTCCTCCTCCATTTTCCGCTATTAAACCTGAAAATACCTTGAGTTTTACATCACAATTGGAAAGTCGGCTTCCTACTGTTATAGATGCACCACAATATTCCTCAGAATCCATTCCATATCAAATGCATCCCAATACTTCCACCACTCTTTCTTTAGCTCCTTGGTGTAAGCCTACCACATTCACAACACCACATATCATCTGTGCTTTTGTTTCTCAACCTTGTACTGAGGCCTCCACATTGGCTATCCGCCCAACGATTGTGCTTCCCTAGGCCGCTAGTGAATGCAAGTTCAATACTTTTGGTGATCATTGCTATATTCCTGAGTCTACTTTTAAGTTAACTGAACCACTAAAATTTCTTAACAAGAAGCCTAGTGTACCAGAAGAGCCAGAGAAAATGGTTGAAAAAATAAAGAGTGCGAAAAATGATATGAAAAGTTTCGTAGGACTTGCGGGTAAAGAAGATGTTTTATATAAAGACTGGGGCATGTCTTCAAGTGTTAAACCTCCTCCAAGCCTTGAGATATCGGAATTTGAGGAGCAAGATGGACATGAGGAATCTATGAAATATTTGGGACAATATTGCAATCAATTAAGGGAAACTGGAGGGTAGAAGAATGAGGAAGATGCAATAGCTATTGTAGTTGGACAATGGGCACTCCCAAGAAGACCACGTCGTCGTTACCCGCACTCTCAAGCCCAATTTCATACCTAAGGTCTATATAATCACTCCTAAATTCCATTATACTTTATTTCCCTACCTCTATATCTAATATATAGCTCACAACCATATGTTCAACCTCCTTCTTACTCACAATGGCACGCACCAACTCCTCAGAGTCATCCTCCAACTCCACAAACATATCAAACCCTTCTAGGCTCGATGATCGATCCAAGTTAAATAATGAAAAGAGGCAGAAGCCTAGGGATAATTTTACACCAATTGGGGAGTTGTATGCTAGTTTATTCAAGAGATTGAAAGAGTTAATTATGATCACTTGTAAGACCCCGCAAAACTTCTAAGATTAATTCAGTCCTTTAAGCTTGTCAAGGGGTCCCAGACTTAGAAAATTCTAACTAAGTTCCCAGACTTAGCCTATTTTAGCCTTCGAAAGTTGCCAACCTCATCTCGCCTTCTTAATGTTCTTTTATGGCCCGTATTTTCATTAATTCATGATCAAGAAGGTTAATAGGTGTTCCCGAACAAGTTTTGGATTTTTTGGAACACGTTTAGATCATGTTTGGAGTCCCAAAATAGTGGACCAACACGATCTTGGTGCGCCGTGTTGCTAATCGCATTGGTCAACATTTGTGTAGGCTGCCAGAACCAAAATTTCTGAGGCTCGATGTGATCATGGTGTGACGCATCGAGTATCTCATCGCAGCCATCAACGTGCCGCGTCACTTGTAGTGTCGACACTCAGTTTTTAGTCATTAAATGACCGCATCCTCAAGGGCAAAAGGGTCAATTTTCCCACCCCTATATAAGTCACAAACATGTAATTCAGCCCTATTTCACCCAAATTATAGTGGTTTATCTCTCAAATCCATCAAGAACAAGCTTAGGGTTTCCAATTGAGGATCTAATTTCAAGAATTTCACCATTTATTTTCAAGGATTTTCCATACAAGGTATGCATAGTGTTGATTTATGGATTCCTTTCATCCATAAATCTCAAGAACCCTATTTAAAATTATAAATTATGATGTTTATGTTATGGGTTATTTTGTAACCATGTTTATCTTGTTGTACGATTTCCAAGTTGGAATCTTTTCGTGTTTTTAATGAAACTAAGTTAGCATGCAAGTTGAAATCCATGAATGGAGTTGTTCATTATGTGTAATTTGATGATTGCACCTATGCCCTAAGTTATGCATGTAAGGTGTTTGATAAAATGCCTAAGAGAATAGAAATTGTGTATTATAGCTCAATTGTAACCCATATGATAAATGCATATCTTACCCTTATGTTCAAATGACTCCCATACTATTGATGTGCAATGTATATGTTTGTTGGAATTCTCATGATGTTAGAGTATGAAATTATGATACTTATTATATGCATTCCTATCATGTACAAGTTTATGATAATCATGTGCTTCATGAAATCCCCAACTTATTATATTGTGGATTGTTGATGTTGGTCATGTATTCAAGAATGTCATGCCTTGTCAGTTTTCTTCTATTGAGTCCTGGGGATACTTGTACCCGACAACTTAGCTGTATGCCTAGAGCTAGTGTCATGTTTTCACGATACTCTCAGTCAAGCCATGGTCAATAGAACTCAGTTAGTCATGTGACTCAAGAAAGCTTAGAAATTCAGTAATCTCAGTAGTATTTCATCAGTCAACGAAACTCAGTTAACTCAGTCCAGTTCAGCTCAGTTAATCATGTTCAGTGTCTATTCAGATGGGAGTAGGATTTAGCACTGAGTGAACCCAAGGATGGGAACTCATCTGCCAGTAGAGGGTGTGATTCTTAGAAACAATCCTTGTGTTCCAAAACTACGTATCCAGCATAGGTTGAGACATATAACCTGCCAGTTGAAGGTTGATGAGGTGTCTTACCTGCTAGTTGAGGGTTCCCACTATTCTCATTTGAGTACCTGCCAGTTGAGGGTCACTCACAGTATATCCTTACCGGTGGCGCGGTATTGACACCCTTCTAATTGGGGTTACAAATTGGACCCCAAATCAGCTATATTGCTTTATTTGGGGCATGCCAGTTAGATGACTACTTCCGACAGTTACAGTTTCAGTTTCAGTCTTAGTAATAGAACTCAGATAGTTCTACAGAATTTAGGACTGTCAGATACAGTTAACTCAGAATAATACAAAACTCAGCTAGTTCCATCAGAACCTAGACTATTAGATACAGTCACTCAGTATCAGTTATCAGTAACTCATGTTATCAATATTCAGACTTAGTAGTCAGTATCATCAAAAATTTAATTACAGTCATTTATTCATGCATGTATTCTCATGTTCATGTTATATAGTCAGTTAGTATTGTTCATGCATTTTAATCCTCTGCATTCAGCCTACCTCACATGCATACCAGTACATTCAATCGTACTAATATATTTACGCTATGGTGTTTTATACCATAGTTTCAGAAGAACGAGATCCAGAGCATCAGTAGCATTCAAGTCTCAGCAGTCAGAGTTAGCAGTGAGTCCTCATCCTATGAGGACATGATCATTACTTTATTATTTCATTACTTAGTTTATCTAAGTAGTTGGAGTTAGTTGGGGACATATCCCATCAACTCCTTATTTAGACAGTTCAGTCAGTTAGAGGCTTTTCAGACTACAACATGTTCAGATAGTTTATTTCAGTTCATGTTTTGGTATTGATATAACGTACTCTCAGATATTATGTTTCATCCATTTTGAACCTTACGACATGTTTCAATCTATTTTTTCCCCATTTTTACATGATTTTATACAATATACAAGTACAAATATCAGTCATGGTTTAGCTTGTGGTCCTTCGGGGTCATGAGCACCATGTAGCATTTCGGGTACCAGATTTCGGGCGTTACATCACTTCTCTCCTTGGGTGTACCCCTGAACCATATCCAAGAAATTTTGATCCTCATATACGATGTGCATATCATGCAGATCTTCAGGATAATAGTATTGAGAATTGTCGTGTTTTGAAAAGAGAAATAGAAAGGATGATTCAAGAAAAAATAATTGTAGTGCAAAACATTGACACTACGAGCTTCACATGGAGTCCTTCACCAATAAACGGTAATTCACAACACATGGGAAGCAATGAGTTAAGCATAGAGATCCAAAGCCTATTTGTTGAAGGAAATATGTCAGATAATGGTGGAAGCTCTAGTCATGCTGGTATGCAAACCAATGTCTAAGATGTCGAGCTCAACAATTGGAAAGTCACTCCTTTCCTTACTTGGAAGGATTGTTGGTGGTTTGTTTTATTTTTCTTTTTGTTTTTTGAATTATTTCAGGGTTGTAGTTCGAAATCTATCTTGTTTTGTTTCTCTGTCATCTTTGTTTAAACCTTTCTATCTTTCCTTTTAATGAAATGTGGTGTCCTTTGATTATTTTGTCTCATTTGAAGTTGTTTGTTTGTTTTCTTTACGCAGTACATTTTATGTTGATTCTAGTGATATGACATGCTAGTGTAATGTTCAGCCAGATCTAAAAATACATTTTAAGCATGAACTTTGAATTAGAGGGCTAGAGTTAGAAAAAACATCTGAGAAAATAGGTCGAGTGCTGAGACATTCGGTGACCAAGTCGTACCCTTATTTGAAAATTAAGGCAATTATTTTTGACAATCATGAGAATAAATTGGCCATCAATTGAAAGACATGTCTCAATTAGGTTAAAAAAATGTTCGATCCTATATCAAAAGAAACAGAAAGAAAATCAACTCAACGAAAGCATGAGTCATTCAATGTGAGGATGTACAACAAATGTGGAGTTGTATGTTTGAAAAGTGTAGAAGAATAAGTGGCACACATGCTCAATTAAAGTTAGTGTTGTTAAAGTGTCGTAAATGATCTTCATCTTTCACTTCATATTGCATGATGTGTACTTGTATTCTCAAGGATTGATATGATGAAGGCATTTCATTTTTCTATCCAAACACTGTGTCATCCTTTGTTTACCCCATTTAAGCTTTAGTTCTATTTTCTTTCATACACCTCTTTTGGAATCAAGATAGAGTCATCAAATCTCAAAAGAAAAGTGTCGAGCTAAACAATAGCGTCAAAAAAGTTTCAAAAATGAAAAAAGAGAAGAATAAATATGTCCAAAAAGAAAGAAAAAAAAGTTTCAAGAAAAAATAGTCAGAAAAGGTCCCAAAGAGAAAAGAGTCAACAAAAGAAATTAGAATCAAGCAAAATAAGTTTTCGGAACTACGTGTGACCTGATTCTCCTCTCTCGAAGGTGAGATATGTAGGCTGCCCTACTCGGGGCTCGGTCCAACCAAATAAACAATTTTGCATCACCCAACCAAAAGAACTGAGGCATGAGTTAATCCTCATTTTTTGAGTTGATTCTAAAAGTTGTAAGTCCTACCCCACTTCAAGTATCATTTGGGCCTCATGCCATCCCTTCTTTCTAACCTTATCCAAAAGCCAAGTTATAACAAAAGAAAGACCTTTAGATCAATTTTTGAGAATAATAAGGCTAAACATGCAATGCATATGATAACACATTTTGGGAACTACTTGTCCTCCTCAGTGGAATCAGGAGACAAATAAAAATAAGAGTTTTATTGGTGAAAACCATTACGGGCACCGTAAGACGATGGTATGTTGAGAGAGATAAAAATAAGAGTGTCTTATTGGTGAAAACCCTCACCGGTACCATAAGACGACTGTGAGTTGAGAGAAATAAAAATAAGAGAGTCTTATTGGTGAAAAACCCTCACGGACACCGTACGACAATAGTGAGCTGAGAAAAAGAAAGTGAGAGAGGCTTGTTGGAGAAAACCCTTCAAGGCATCACTAGCCAAATGAGGTCTCTGAATCCAATTGGCCCAAGGAAGCAGCTCAGTTTTAGGGCCATTAATTCAACAACAACTTGTGGAAAGTTTGGATGAAAAGATCAGGCAGCTTAATCCAAAATACATGTCGTAATCACTAGAGTTGACTGTCATTTTCAGATAAGTTTGCTTTTCTCTTTTTCAAATAGGACATTCATTTTCTTTTCTTTATTTTTATTTTATTTTCTTGAGTCAGTTATCCAAATAAAAAAATCATTGTCATTTTTCTCTTATCTTTGGGTCAAGTTCATGTCAAAACAAGTAAGAAAAGATTTCAAAACTGGCTACCAACTTCTTCAGTTGCACAAAATAAGATAAAAAGCCTGAACCTAAAAGAGACATGATTGTGAGTCCAAATAAGGCATGCAGAAAGTTCTGTCGACAGACAAGTCTGGGAACTCATGGAAATACTAAGGTTCAAAGGCTTTATTTGAGAAGCTTGGAAAAGCAGAGATACTGTGTTTGTTTTAGATTCACTCTAAATAATTTGAGTTTGGGTCAATGATGTAGATAGTTAATGACATATGCTAATGGTTGGAAGAAAGATTAAATGTAATGGGTGCAAGAGCGATTGTCGCGAAAGCTAAAGCCACAAACCAACTACCATGTTTTTAAACTCACAAGTTTTCTTTAATGAAACAAGAAACATGTTACCTTCAAATCAAGGACTTCAGAGCATAAATATCAAGGTCTGCAATTCTTCAGTACTATAGATGCAGGAAGCAATGTTGCTGCACAGGTTTGATCATCAAATTAGGGTAAAAATTCATCATCCTATATCTTTTGAAGACACACTTCCTTGCCTTGGTATTTCAATTTTCAATTTCTAGGTGATACATATTTTAAATTGAACCTTCACTCCTAGAAAACACTTTTTAGTTGAGTCATTCCCCTTGACTTCTAGAAGATGTACCTTCTAGTCGAGTCATTCCCTTGACTCCTAGAAGATGTACCTTCTGGTTGAGTCATTTTCCTTGATTCCTAGAAGATGTTCTTTCTCGTCGAGTCATTTTCTTTAATTCCTAGAGGATGTATGAAAATGCCCAAGCGCATATGAAAGTGTACATAGTCTTATCAAGTAGTAAAGTGGCCTAATGAAAGCTAAGTATCGATCCCACAAAGACTTGATATAACAACTATTCTATTATAGTTCACAATTTAGATTCAATTGATGCAAGGGTAACCAAAAAGATAGTTTTGAAATTGTAACTTGGAATTAAAGTAAATAATGCATAAATAAAAGTCTTGGAACAATTAATAGGAGAAAACCCAGGGTAAAAACACTCCGAGCACTCATACTATGTTATTGAACTTCATTTGATAACTTGCTTATCTTAGTTGTTGATTCATAGGGTTAATTACATTATTATAGTCTCCCAACTTCTAATCGTTTACCTAATATGGGCATTACAACTACATCATTGAGCGGGGATGTAATAATCTAATTAAGAATTTGAAAGCTATCATCCTACGTTATAATCAAGTAAGGCATCTAAGTACATCCCTATCCTAGATGCTAATTCAAATTCTTTATTTAATAAAAGAATAAAAATCATACTTTTTTTATTCCCTTATTCTATCTCCCTATTATCTCTCCCGAGATCAAAAAGTCGACAATATTGTAATGCCCCGCATTTTTGGGCTAGTCTTTGAACCATCGTTTCTATGTGTATAAGCTATGATCTAAATGATTCCCATATAAATATGAGTTTCATGATCTTTATCCTCATGTTTGATTTTCTTTTGAGGTGAAAACTGTTCATAAGAATCACTTAGAACAAAGTTGAGCTTAGAGACTTTAATTCGTCCAATGTTTGGCATTCGATTCTACAAGGGTCTACTTTAAATATGTATAAATTTTTATATACATACAATTTTGCATATAAAGACCCACAAAATTGTATATAGTTGAATTATCTTTCCAACGATACTAATTTCACCAAAATCCGATACCTGAATAAAAAGTTATGGCATTTTTCATGTGAGGTAGTAAACCGACGTGACGCGACGCATCAGCCAGTGCGTTACAGAGCTGTTTCACATGCTAATTCAGTTTCTAAAGGGTCTAGAGGCACTTTGGTCATTTACCCTCACCCAAATCCACCCATAACACTTAATTTCAGCCCTCAAAAGCAATATACACTAAATTATTCATCTTTTCTCTCAAAGAAAAACCCTAGCCTCCTCAAGAACACCAAGAACTTCATCAATTTTTCTTCAAGAAAAGCAAGAACTCAAGTTTCCTAATTCAAGAATGCTTTCAGATTGTGTTTCTCCTTTAAGAGTAAAGCTTTAAGGTATGTGAGAGTTCATCCATGGGTCCTCTTTCACCCATGGAGCCCAAAAATCCTTTTTATTTAAATAAAGAATAAATTTTCCATTATTATGGTATTTTGTATGTTCAAGAAAGACTGAATTTCATGTTTTTATGGTATTTTTAATTTAGTTTATCCCATGTATGATTCCATGCAAGATTTTAAATTCCTCATGCCATGAATTTGAATTTTCCATGCTTTATTCAAGTAAATTCCATGATAGATCTTAAATTCATGATGTTTAGCAATATCCCCATGTTTTAAATAAATGCCTTCCATATGTTTAATGAATTTCCTATATCATGTTCACTCAATTTCAAGATGAATCCCTAAGTTATAAATTTTTCCATGGAACCCTATTGTTCCCTCATGTTTAAGACATTCTTACGTTCAAGCTATGAACTTTACATGTTTTGATGAAACACTCATGTCGTATTTCAAGCAAATTATATGTGAATTCCCCAATTCAGGATCTTAGTTATATAGTCATACTATGCTCTCATATTTAAGATATTCCCATGTTCAAGTTCATGATCATGACATGTTATCATGTTGTCCCATTCATGTACAAGTACATTCCTCTTAAGTGTTTGACAAAATGTCTAAATAAAAGCATTGTTAACAAGCTACTATTGTTATACTATTATGATCATGCCATGTTTTACTTTCAATTCTATCGAGTCCTGGGGGTATTCAATATTCGATAATTTAGCTGTTTACCTAGAATTACAGTAGCTACAAAATAGTCTCAGTAATGTCACGAATAGTAGTAATCAGTCAATTACAGAACTCAGTGAACTCAATCCAGTTCAATCAGTCAAAATAATCAGTAATAGTTTAGTCAATCCTAGTACAGTCTAGAAATCAGTTCAGTGTCTATTCAGTTAAGAGTAGGAATCAACACTGAACGAACCCAGGGATGGAGGCATTCATACCAGCAGAGGGTTTGAAACTTAGTAGCAATCCCTGCGTTACAAAACTATGTTTCCAGCATAGGTTGAGATATCTTTTTGCTAGACTAGGGTTGATACATCTCGTACGAGTTTTCCTGCCAGTGAGGGTTAACGAATTGTCTTTCTGCCAGAGAGAGTTAACTCATAACTATTGTTAGTATCCCTTGGCAAGGTGATAACACTCTTCCAACTAGGGTCACAGGTTGGACCCCAACTCAGACATAATCAGGGTATATCGGTTAGATGAACACTCCCACAGTTTTAGTTTTAGTTTTAGACTCAGTATAGAACTCAGTTCAGTTCTACAAATCAGGACTGTCAGAAATAGTCACCCAGTTATCAGTAACTCAGTTATAAGTAATCGCAGTTATCAATTACTCAATTATCAGAATTTAGTATTCAGTTCTAGTATAAGATCAGTTACAGTCTTAGTTACATTCCCAGTTACAGTCCCAGTTACATTCTCAGTTATAGTCTCAGTTACCATCTTTGTTATAGTCTCAGTCACAGTCTTAGTCTAGTAATCAGATCAGTAACTCAGTTCAGTTTCAAGTTTGCTTGAATATAGTGTACAATTATCAGTTATTCAGTTATCAGTATTTTAGTACCTCAGTTTACAGACTATTTTAAAATCATGTTTTACACTTGGTCTTGTATTCTCAAATAATACAGTTTTCACGAATTCATGCTCAGTTATCTCATGTTACTCAGTCATTCCTTACCTCATATGTATAATACTTTACAGTTTTAGTCCAGTTATTCTGTAAGACCCCGCAAAGTTCCCTCGTAGTTCGAACCTTAAAGCATATCAAGTAAAGTGTAATTTTGGCTCTAAAAGATTGAGAAGATACTTCCTAAGTGATTGGTGTTTAAACCATATATAATTTTCTCAAATTTGACCTCTTTTCATGTAGAGAATTGAATTATCTTTCCAATGATACCAATTTCATCCAAATCCAGTATCAGGGTGAGAAGTTATGACCATTTTATCGAGAGTTATCAGAATCGCCCAGGAGCGATGAACGATTCGATGGACCGTTGAGTCTGTGATGGACCATTGCTCAGCCCGTCGCAACCAAGGCAGTAACCCCTTTTTCTGGACCAAGTGCAATGGCCAAAATGATGGACCATCAAGGATGCGACGGACCGTCGCGTTGAGGTAGTGTGGCCTCACCCTGGCCATCGTGCGACGGATGATTCGATGGACCATCAAACTTGCGATGGACCATCGAACTTGCGATGGACCATCGATCTGACCATTGCATCGAGTCAGTATGTCTCATTCCTGGCCAACATGCGACGGATGACCCGACGGACCGTTGCTTCGACTATCGCAACCCCCGTTCAGTGTTTTAACTCGTTTTAACAAGGGGATTTCTGATCTTTTCCCTTTTAACCCTCATATATATTCCAAAAAAACTTGATAACCTCATTATCTACCAAAACATCCAAAGGCTAGGGTTTCTCCCTCAAGATCAAATCTAAACCCTTCTCCAAGAAATCCAAGAACTCACCATGGATTCTACAAATTGAGTTGAGATTTGAGTTCCCCAAGTTCAAGGGTTGTAAGAACCCCCTCTCAAGAGTAAGAAGAAGAGTTTAAAGCAAGCTTGTTCATCCAATTTCATAATCTAAGTTATGCGGAGTTTTGAACAAGGGTAATCCATTTATGCTTGTGCCCAAAGGCTTATTTAAACTATGATTTTCTACAATTTATGAGATTTTACATGAAATTGAATTGGTTTTTTTCACCCATTGTTATTGGTTGCAAGCTTTTGATATTTCCCATGAATTGAGAGTCTAATGGCATGATTTTTACATGTTTTCTAGAGAAATTGCAGCTGGGTCTATACCCTATAATTTTAATCCTTGAGAAGTTAATAGTTGAAATGTTTGAGATATTGAAGTATATGAGTATGTTGAGATTTTGAGATAAATTACTGAAATTTCCAGATTTCTATTATGAATCTATATGTTATCTATTATGCTTTTGATGAGTTTTAACTTGAGATTGAATTATGGGTTATAAAGCCCTACTTGAGACTTGAGATTTTATGAACTCTTGTGCTATAAGCACCCATGATTTGAGTATTCTGAGATTATTGAGAAATGTTTTGACCTAATGGTCATCGAGTTTTGAAATCCACTCTACTACATGATATTACAGATTTGATTATTGGGTTCTTATTGAACTATGAGATTATTCTAAAGTGGATTTTCATGAGATGAGCGAGATAAACTAAAGGGAGTAGTATTTAGCACCGAGCGGGTAAGTTACTATGGTTTCTTACCCCAAAACTATGTGCCACCATAGGTTGGGCCTGAGGCCGAGTTTATGATTATTATTGGGACTAAGGCCGAGTTGATATTGGGACCGAGGCCGAGTTTATTTAGTGATCACTGGACCTAGGTTATACTCCTTGGAAAGAGTAAGATGCCTCTCCCCAACGTGAGGTCTCTTCCTTAGGAGGAAAAAATGTTGGACTCCATGTAGCTCACATGGTTTATGTTGATTAAGAGAAACTCCATAAACTAAAGTATTTTTCTATTGAGATTAGATATTTTCCTTAAAAACTAAAATACTTTCCCTTGATATGAGAATTTTTTCCTAAATCTTGAAATGAGATATTTTCCTAACGTGAATGAAATGCCTTCAAGTATTTTCCAAAGTTATATGATTTCGAACTCCAAGTATTTGAGTTCAAAAGAGTTATGAGTTCTTGAGCATTAGAGAAGTTTTACACTCCATGAGACATATGAACAAGTTGAAATTATTGTTTAAAGTTTCCTTTAGCCTATGGGTAATGAGAATGAGAGAAGATTACCGATTTCAAAGTTAAACTATGATGACTCACGAGATTGTGTTACACGTTCTATTTTACATGATTCACAGATTTGTTTAACGTTATTTTCAATACTGCGAGAATGATTGAGTCTTGGATTTGGAGTACGATGATTCCGTTATATAAAAACAAGGGCGATTTCATAGTTGCAATAACTATAGGGGTATTAAGTTGTTGAGTCACACCATAAAGATTTGGGAGAGGGTGGCCGAGCAGAGATTGAGGAGAGTAGTGTCCATTTCAGAGAATCAGTTGTTTTATGCCTGGTCGCTCAACAACAGAGGCAATCCATCTGGTGAGGAGATTGGTAGAGCAGTATAGGGAAAGGTAGAGAGATTTACACATGGTGTTCATCGACTTGGAGAAGGCGTATGACAAAGTCCCTAGGGAGGTTCTTTAGAGTTGCTTAGAGGTGAGAGGTGTTCTGGTGGCGTACATCAGAGCTATTAAGGACATGTATGATGGAGGAAAGATTCGGGTGAGGACGACAGGAAGTGACTCAGGGCATTTTTTGGTTGAGACAGGTCTGCATCAGGGTTCGAATCTTAGCCCTTTTTTTTGCGGTGGTGATAGATGTGTTGACGCAGAGTATTCAGGGTAAGGTGCCTTGGTGTATGTTATTTTCATATGATGTAGTGCTGATTGATGAGACACGGGGTGTATGAATGAGAAATTAGAGGTTTGGAGGCAAACCCTGGAATCTAAGGGGTTCAGGTTGAGTAAGTCCAAGGCAAAGTATTTGGAATGGAAGTTTAGTGATGCGAGTCAGGAGGATGACGTGGTGGTGAGGTTAGATTCCCAGGTTGTTTGTAAGAGGGATATTTTTAAGTATCTTGGGTCTATTATCTAGGGGAATGGCGAGATTGAGGAGGATGTCTTTAAACGTATTGGAGCAAGGTGGATGAAGTGGAAACTCGCTTCGGGAGTGTTGTGTGATAATAAGGTTCCCTTTAAGCTTAAAGGAAAATTCAACAGAGTGGCAGTCCATCCGACCATGCTGTATGGAGCGGAGTGTTGGCTAGTCAAAAACTCCCACATCCAAAGACTGAAGGTGGCGAAAATGAGAATGTTGCGATGGATGTGTGAACTTACTAGAGGGGATAGAGTTAGGAATGTGACTATTCGAGAGAAGGTGGGAGTGTCTTCGGTGGAGGATAAGATGTGAGAAAGAAGGTTGAGATGGTTTAGGCATGTGATGAGTAGGGGCACAGATGCCCCAGTTCGGAGGTGTGAGAGGCTGGACTTAGTGTGATTTAGGAGGAGTAGAGGTAGGCCAAAGAAATACTGGAGGGAGGTGATTAGACATGACATGGAGAACCTGCAGCTCACTGAGGACATGACCCTAGACAGAAAGGTGTGGAGGTCACGGATTATGGTAGAAGGTTAGGGCGAGTGTATGGATTATGGCTAGGTGTTAGGAGAGAGAGTACATATCCGGGAAGTAATACTAGGCCTGTGTCCTTGAGTAGGAGCCTTTAGCCAAGTGAGTTCGGGTGGGGTGGGTAAGTGGGTGTCCTATTTCTTATTTCTTATTTCGTATTGCTCGTATTTCTCTTATTTCATACTTCACTAATATTTATTTCTATTATTTCTTATGTCTGCATTCCAACCTTTCCTGTTACATGTTCCAATATGATTTTGGTGTATTATTCGAGATTCTGAGCCGGGGGTCTATCGGAAACAACCTCTTACTTCTTCGGAGGTAGTGGTATGGACTGCATACATCTTTGTAATGCCCCGCAAAATCCTCTTCCAGTCTGAGCCTTAGAGCGTATTTGGTAAAGCGAAAATCCGAGTCAAAATGTTTCAGAAATATCCTCCCAAGTATGAAATACTTTGAATCGTGTGGGAATCTATTTGAGCATGAATTATGTTCATAGAGGTCCCCTAACTCATGAACGAGTTGAAAACTTTCCTATCGTTCAAGTTTTAGTGACCGTCAAAATTTGGGTCAACTTAAATCGACTATAACTCATTGTATATAAAGAACTGGGTGGCTTTATATATATAAAATGAAAGGTCTTTGAATTATGTTTCCAACGATACCAATTTCTCCTAAATTCGATATCGGAGCAAAGAGTTACTCCAGCATGTCAAGCTAGAAAATGGTGACGACGTTTCTGACGACCTTTTTGACGACGTCGTCACATTCTAACGATATTTCTAGCGACGTCGTCAGCCGTGGGAAGAAAATCAAGAATTTGGACCCCTTTTGTGATGACCATTCGTGACGGCCTATCACGGACCTGACGGCCTTTCACGGATGGCGTTAAGTATATTTTTTCAGCAATTCAAGGGTGTTTTTGCAAGGGTATTTTGTTCATTTCCCACCTTTTTTGACCCTCTATAAATATGAGGAACCCTTATTCAAACCCTAATTCCATCATTTTCTTTTCCAATTCTCTCAAGAATATCTAGGGTTTCATTTAAGAACCCTAATCTTCCAAAATTCATCCATAAATTCTTCAAGGTTTCTTTAAGAATCAAGTTCCTCATAGTGTGGGCTTCAAGAATTTATTTATTTCAAGTGTGGATAAAGTTTCAAGCACTAAAGTTCATCCAATTTCAAAGGTTAAGGTATGTAGATATTGATTCTTGGGTCCCTTTTATCCAAGAAGCTCAAGAACCCTTTTTAAAACTAATTTTTTTTATGTTTATGAGTTGTAAATGATTTGTATGATTTGAAATGGATGTTTAATGTGTTGTTGAGTTTTGATTTATGTTTGCCTACAAAATTTATGATCTTTGACCCTAGTATGTGGAATTCATGTGATGTTTGTGATAGACCCTCTTGAAGTTGTTTTTCCATGTGATGTGTTTATGTCTTTTGGGTGTAAAAATGGTTGAATAAGTGAAGAACGTTCCCTACAGGTTTGATAAAGAGCTTAGGTGAAGCATAAGGGACACTATAGTATGTTGAATAGGAAACCCCAAATTGTGAGCTAGTCCATGCATGCCTAGTGTTTGATAAAATGCCTTAGTGAGTGAAATGTGCCAAGATAGCATGAAATCCCTAAGTAGGTGTAAAATCGGTCGTGTCTCGTGGTTGTTGAAAGACCCTAGTGAACAAGTCGAGATATGATGGTTGTAAATTCCCCGATTTTGTGCTCTTTGATATATGCTAAGCTTTTAATACATGTCAAGTGGTTATCAAGTAAATAGTGACGTGTTAGTATGAAGTTTCCCCCAAATCAAGTGATATCCAAATACATGACAAGACCGATATAAGTATGAAGTACTTGATGTAAGATCTCGTTGAATGGGGTATAATCTAATAGCATGTCTTCCCTAGGCTAGTATATGATGGTGAACCGATGTTGATGATCCTTAAAGGTTTGGAGTGACCCTTTTGCGGTTGTGATGATGAATAGAGGTCTATGTTTCCTAAATGGTTAATGCGATGTCCTAAGGATCTTGAGAGGGAAAGTATGTTATGATGCCCAACTACTTGAAGTGATGCTTTAACGATTGAGATGATACATGAATGATTGTAATGATGAATGAATGCTTGTAATGATAAACGAATGATTGTAGTGATGAATGGATGACCGTGATGATGCATGAATGATTTGTGATGAAGAATGATTATGTCTTACTTTTATGTTATCGAGTCCTGGGGGTATTTATACCAAAAAATAAAGCTGTTGTCTAGAGCCTGTGTCAGTTTATCAATAATTTCAATCGAGCCATGATTCTCAGAACTCAGTGAACTATAGAACTTTGTATCCTTAGAAAAGTGCGAAGCTTAATAAAGCTCAGTAATCTCAGTTATCTCTGTAATCTCTATATCACTAGTAATCTAGCCTCAGACCTGTAATCAACTCAATTCTAATAGTATTCAAGTGATTCAATCCTAATCTCAAAAGCGATTCGAGTAATCTATTCAAGCTCTGTATCGTCAGTCAGATACCATGATTCGATATCTTTTCCGTCAGATACGGAACCAAGTGATCTCAGCGTAACTCAGTCAGACCTTTTGAGTAATATGATCAGTGTCAGATTCAGTTCAGCCAGTGTTCAGTTGAGAATTCAGTTCTGAGTCTTTCAATAGGGAGTAGAAACTAGCACCGAGCGAGCTCAAGAATGGGAACTCACCTACTAGTAGAGGGTGTGATTCTTAGAAGCAATCCTTGTGCTCTAGAACTACGTAGCCAGTGTAGGTTGAGATATCACACCTGTTAGTTGAGGGTGGATGAGAGATATCATACCTTCTAGATGAGGGTAGATGAGGTAACTTGACCTGCTAGATGAGGGCTCCACCATTGTCGTTTGAGGACATGCTAGATGAGGGTCACATAGAGTTGTCTTTACTAGTGGCGCGGTAATGACACCCTTCCAACTGGGGCACAGGTTGGATCCCACATGTGGTAGATCGGGGCTTGTCGGTTAAGTGACTACTTCCCACAGTTTTAGTTTCAGATTCAATCTCAATTTTAGAATCAGTCTTCAGAAATCAGGACTGTCAGATACAGTCATCATCATTATGAGGAACTCAGATAGTTCGATTGATTTATGGGCCATCCCATCAGATAGACTTGGTCTCACATACAGTTATTTGATATTATATTCAGAGATATGCTATCAGACAGGCTTAATCACAGTATCAGATCTCTATTGAGTATTCTTGTTGTCAGATTCAGATATAATCATATTTCTTATCATTGATAAAGCTTCCAAAATCATCTGTTAGAAAGGTTGATCTCTAATCCTTTCAGTCGAAAGCAGTAAGTCCAAGAATTCAGTCATTGATGTAAGCACATCCAGATCCTCAGTTATCAGTATCAGATAAGTCAGTGATTCAGTATCTTAGTGTTAGTAGTGAGTTCAGTTTGCAGTAAAGTGGTATCTGAGTTTCAGTATCTAGAGTTGCGATAATTGTGTTCATGTTTTGTGCATTCATGTATGTGTTATCATGCGGCATTTTCATGATTATTCAGTTTAGATATTGTGCATGCATGAACCCTTGCATTATCCTACCCCATCTACATACTCGGTACATTTTTGTACTGACACATTTGCGCTATGGTGTTTTATTTGACACCATAGGTTCAGAGGCACAGGATCCAGTTTATCCTTAGTAGTTTAGTCCCAGTCAGCAGCAGTATCAGTGATTCCTCTTCTTTTGAGGATGAGTCTCAGTTTATTACTATTGTTTCAGACTTTGTTTATTTTTTGTTGACGGAGTTAGTTGGCGACATGTCCCATCAACTCCACAGTTCAGACAGTTAGAGGCTTTTCAGATTGATGTATTAGTATTTAGTTTTTAGTTTTGAGTATGTATAGATGTGTTGAACCTTATGGAAAGTTTTCGTATTTTTTTAAGATATTATGCAGTGTACAGGTACAGATATCAGAAAAAGGTTAGCTTGTGGTCCTTCGGGTCCATAAGTACCGTGTGACATCTTGGGATGGGATCTCGGGGCATTACAATCTTACTCTCCCCAGACCTCACTTTGTGGGAATAGACTAGGCCTGTTGTTGTTGTTGTTGTTGTTACATGAGCTTTACATTTTATACTTATTCAAGCCATGCGAGTCATTAATTATTGCATGCATAATTTGATTAAAGAGTATTGATGTTGTTTTATATAAATGCATGCACCCCCACATACTCAGTACATTCCTAAGTGCTGATCCACATATACGTCTATGTGCTACATTGTCTTATAATGTAGGTTCAGGTGCTCAGTCCCATCCTCGTCATTGATTTTTAAGTACCTCTATCTACATTCCTACAATGGTGAGTCCTCATGGTTCGAGGACCTATTTTCAGATATTTCTATATTTTGAAAGATTATGTTGTTATTTCCAGTTCCATTCGAGTCAGTTGGGGACCTTTCCCAACGGCTCTTTTGTTCATGGATTAGTAGAGGCTTTGTCAGACTAGTTATCAAATTGTGGTTGCGTTATGGTTTTTCGGTATTGCTTGGTCGTTTGGATCGAGTATTTTCTCCGTATTTCCTTTCATATGATATGACTATGCTAGTGTTTGAATTATTTCATCTTGAAATGAGTGTTATTAGTAAAAACAGGCTCAAAGAGATAGCTTGGGGCTACTTGTAACCTTAAGCACCGTGTGACATCTCGGGAGGCAATTTTGGGTCGTTACAAACTTGGTATCAGAGCCTAAGGTTTTTAGGAATCCTAGAGAGTCTGACAAGCTGCGTTGAGTATAGTCTTAATCATCAGTGTATAGCGCGCCACATCTATGAGCAAGAGGCTACAAGACGTTTTAGGAAAAAGTTTTTTCTTCTTTTAGATTCTATCATGCCTACAGTTGTCCCTCTCATCTAATAATTCGTGCTTTTTTATTTTTAGAAAATGCCTCCCCGAAGAGCAAATGTCCGCGGAAGTGATGATGAGTAACCCCCACCTGTTGATCCTTTGAATGAGATGGTGTCTCATACTGAGTTTTGGGTGGCTTTTCAGGCGTTAGTCCAAGCAGTCACCATCAATGTTCGAGCCAATAACCAGGCCGCAGCTGCTAATCAGCAGGGAGGTGATGTAGCCATGGCCAGAATCTATGATTTCATACGGATGAATCCGCCAGAGTTTTTTGGGTCTAAGGAAGATGAGGACCCACAGTTGTACCTTGAGGAGGTGATAAAGATCACGTAGGTGATGCATATTTTTTAGGAAGAAAGTGTTGAGTTGGCGTCCTACAGGCTGAAGGATATTGCTTATGACTGGGTTGTATTATGGAGGAAGGGTAGAGGCGAGAATACCGCTCATATGACTTAGCAGGTGTTCCAAGATGCATTCTTGGACAAGTTCTTTCTGATTGAGATGAGTGAGGCAAAGATTGAGGCATTTATGAACTTGAGGTAGGGCTCCATAACTGTTAAGGAGTACTGCTTGAAGTTTAATCAGTTGGCCAAGTATGCTCCTGATTTGATTTCTGACACCCGAGATAGTATGAGCAAGTTTGTGATAGGTGTTTCTGGTTTGGTACTGAAGGAGTGTAGGACTGCGATGCTGCATAAGGATATGGATCTAGCTTGGTTGATGATGTATGCCCAGTAGATAGAGGCAAATAAGATTAGAGAGAGAGTAAAGTGAGGGGGTAACAAGAGGGCTAGATCTGAGCAGCATGAGTATAGCCAGCCTAGGTTCTATGTAGGGAACCACCCTCAGTTTTTGAGATGTTCGTCTATGCTAGCGCCTTCACCATCTAGCGCTCCCATGCCTAGAGGAAGGCAGGAGCAAGGGGGCAGGTCTTTTATGTCTAGGTCGCAAAACAGTGTTGGTAACAGGCCCCGTTATCCTCCTTGTGCTAAATATGGTAGGGATTATCCCGGTGAGTGTTTTGTAGATCTGAGGGGTTGTTTTGGTTATGGAAAGTAGGGCCACAAACTTAGAGATTGTCCTCATGCTAGATAGGGGAACAGAGGTGCCCGACCTCAGGCACATGCTACTAGTGCACCAGCTCCTGTACCCCATCCCTCCCTTGTTCAGGGAACTTTATCTAGCACTGCTGGCGGTCAGCGCCAGAATAGATTCTATGCCTTACCATCCCGTCAGGAGCAGGAGTATCTCCCTATGTTGTTACCGGTATGCTCCGAGTCTTTTATTTTGATGTCTATGCGTTGTTGGACCTCGGGTCAAGTCTCTCTTATATGATCCCACTTGTAGCTGTGAATTTCAAAATGAGTTCCGAAAAGATTCTTGAGCCTTTCCTAGTTTCTACACCAGTAGGGGAGTCAGTTGTTGCTAAACAAGTGTATAGAGATTGTCCTGTTACTATTCTTCATAGAGTCATACTTGCTGATTTGATAGAGTTAGATATGGTGGATTTTGAACTTACTCTGGGTATGGATTGGCTTCATTCTTGTTATGCATCTATTGACTGTCGTATCCGTGCGGTCAAGTTTTAGTTTCCTAATGAACCAGTTTTTGAGTGGTCTGGGAGTTCGGTATCTCCCAAGAGTCATTTTATCTCCTATCTCAAAGCAAGAAAGCTAATATCCAAAGGTTGCATCTATCACCTAGTTAGAGTCAAAGACACTAAGTCTGAGGCTCCAACTATTCAGTCAGTCGATATTGTTAATGAGTTTCCAGATGTTTTTCCAGAAGATCTCCCAGGGGTACCTCCCGATAGAGAGATAGAATTTGGGATTGACCTTCTTCCCAAAACTCGTCCTATTTCTATTCTACCATATAGTATGGTACCTGCTGAGCTTAAGGAGTTGAAAGAGCAACTCAAAGATCTTTTAGAAAAAGGTTTCATTAGGCCCAGTATTTCTCCTTAGGGCGCACCTGTCTTATTCGTACGAAAGAAAGACGATTCTTTGCGTATGTGCATTGACTACCGTCAGCTTAACAAGGTCACCGTCAAGAACAAGTATACTCATCCCAGAATTGATGACCTGTTTGATCAGTTGCAAGGTGCAAGTTATTTCTCCAAGATAGACCTTAGATCCGTCTATCACCAGCTTAAAGTCAGGGAATGTGATATTCCAAAGACAGCGTTTCAAACCTGCTATGGTCATTTTGAGTTTCTTGTCATGTCCTTCGGGCTAACCAATGCCCCATCTTCCTTCATGGACCTCATGAATCGAGTATTCAAGCAATATCTCGATATGTTTGTCATTGTCTTCATAGATGATATCCTTGTATACTCTCGTAATAAGAATGGCCATTCAAACTACCTTAGAATTGTTTTGCAAACTCTTAGAGACCATCAGTTGTTCTCCAAATCCAGTAAGTGTGAATTTTGGCTAAGGCCTATAGCCTTTCTTGGTCATATTGTTTCAGCCGAAGGTATTAGAGTTGATCTCCAAAAGACAAAAGCTGTAAGAAATTAGCCTAGACCTATCTCTCCATCTGACATTAGAAGTTTCTTAGGTCTGGCGGGCTACTACCGTCGTTTTGTTGAGGGTTTCTCTTCTATTGCGTCTCCTATGACCCGGTTGACCCAAAAGAAAGTTAAGTTCTAGTGGCCAAATTCCTGTGAGAAGAGTTTTTAGGAGTTGAAGACTCAACTTACTTCAGCCCCTGTGTTGACTTTGCCAGATGGCACAGATGGTTTTATGGTGTATTGTGATGCCTCTAGAATTGGTTTGGGTTATGTGTTGATGCAAAGAGGTAAGGTTATAGCCTACGCCTCTAGACAGTTAAAGCTGCATGAGAAGAATTACCCAACCCATGATCTTGAGTTAGCTGTTGTGGTCTTTGCTTTGAAAATCTAGAGACATTATCTTTATGGTGTCCATGTTGATGTGTTTACTGATTATAAGAGCCTGTAATATGTGTTTACTCAGAAGGAGTTAAATCTTAGGCAGAGAAGGTGGTTGGAGTTATTGAAAGACTATGATATGAGTGTGCTGTATCACCCGAGCAAGGCCAATGTACTGGCAGATGCCCTTAGCAGGTTGTCTATGGGTAGTATTGCCCATACAGAGGAAGGTAAGAAAGAGTTAGCTCATGATATGCATTATTTGGATAGATTGGGTGTTAGGTTGCTTAATTTAGCTGAGGGAAGTACTTTGGTGCAGAGTAGTTCCGAATCCTCTTTAGTTTCGAAAGTGAAGGAGAAGCAAGATAAGGATCCTAGTTTGGTCAGACTGAAGGAGATAGTTAAGAACCAAAAGGTAGAGGTTTTCTCCCATGGGGAGATGGTGTATTGAGATTGTAAGGTAGATTGTGTGTCCCGTGTGTTGATGATCTGAGGAAGAGGATTATGGTTGAAGCGCCAGGTGCACGGTATTCTATTTATCCCGGCACTACCAAGATGTACCGTGACTTATGGGAAATCTATTGGTGGAATGGTATGAAGAAGGATATAGACGAATTCATCGAAAAGTATGCAACGTGCCAACAGGTTAAGGTAGATCACGAAAAACCTAGTGGTGTGAAGTAAGAGTTTGGTCTACCCACTTGGAAGTGAGAGGTGGTGAATATGGACTTCGTGACCGGGTTTCCTCTTTCGCATCATCATCATGATCTATTTGGGTTGTTGTGGATAGGCTGACTAAGTCCGTGTATTTCTTACCCGTGCTCAAATCTTATTCAGCTGAGGATTATGCTAGCTTGTATATCCGGGAGTTAGTCAGGCAGCATGGAGTTCCCTCATCCATCATTTCGGATAGGGGCACTCAATTTACTTCTCAGTTTTGGAGGGCATTTTAGCAGGGTCGTGGTACCCAAGTTCTTTTGAGTTTTACTTTTCATCCGCAGACAAATGGTCAGGATTAGAGGACCATTCAGACCCTAGAGGATATGTTGTGGGCATGTGCTCTTGATTTTAAGGGTAGTTGGGATAAGCATTTTCCATTGATAGAGTTTGCTTATAACAATAGTTACCATACTAGCATCGGGTGGCACCATTTAAGGCCTTGTATGGTAAAAGATGTAGATCACCCATAGACTGGTTTGAAGTGGGTGAAGCTGCCGTGATTGGTCCTGATGCAGTGTTCGAGGCTATGGAGAAAGTTAAGTTGATTAGAGAGAGATTAAACACCGCCCAGAGTCATCAAAAGTCATATGCTGACGTGAGGAAAAGAGATCTTGAGTTTGAGGTGGGTAATTTGGTGTACTTGAAGATTTCACCCATAAAAGAGGTGAAGAGGTCTGGTAAAAAGGGAAAGCTTAGTCCCCGTTATGTTGTCCCATATAGAGTCTTGATCTGTGTTGGTAAATTAGCCTATGAGGTTGAGTTGCCTACGGAGTTGTCAGCCGTTCATCCTATTTTTCATGTCTCCCTGCTTAAAAAGTATATTGGTGATTCTGTTATGGTAGATCCCTCAGAGAGTGCTGATATTCAGACCAATCTTTCATTCGATGAGATTCCTATTGAGATCCTAGATTTTTAGATCCGTAGACTGAGGAACAAAGAGGTTCCCTTGGTCAAAGTTTTATGGCGAAGCCAGTCTGTTGAGGGTGCTACTTGGAAGAAAGAAGAATACATGCGAGTCAAGTACCCACACCTCTTTTCCGTGAGTTCAGGTCAACCTGAAGGTATTATTCTTCCTTAATTCAGCCCTTCTAATCTAAAGTGCAGCTATGTATCTATTCTTGCATGAGTTCTTGCAATTTCTAAGGTATTCAAGAGTTTAGAGAGATTCAGCTATATGTACTCTGTTTTTCTTGTGTTCCAAGTCTAACTAGCGATATTTGGGGATGAATGTTTCCAAGGGGGAGATATTGTAAGACCCCACAAAGTTCCCCCATAGTCCAATCCTTAGAGCGTGTCAAGTGAAGTGTAATTCTGGCCCTAAAAGATTGAGAAGAGACTTCCCAAGTGATTGGTGTTTAAACCATATATAATTTTCTCAGATTTGACCTTTTGTCATGTAGAGAATTGAATTAGCTTTCCAACGATACCAATTTCGTCCAAATCCGGTATCAGTGTGATAAGTTATGGCTTTTTTATCGAGAGTTATTGGAACTGCCCAGGTGTGACGGACGATCCGATGGACTGTCGAGTCTGCGAGGGCCCGTCGCTCGGCCCATCGCAACCAAGGCAGTAATCCCCTTTTTTTGTCCCAAGTGCGATGGCCAAAATTATGGACGGTCAATGATGCGACAGACCGTCACTGGGACCGTCGCATTGAAGTAGAGTGGCCTCACATGGATGGTCAATGATGTGATGGACCGTCGCATTGAGGTAGTGTGGCCTCACCCTGGCCATCGTGCGATGGATGATCCGATGGACCATCAAACTTATGATGGACCATCGAACTTGCGATGGACCATCGAATTTGCGATGGACCATCACATCGAGTCAGTGTGTCCCATTCCTGGACAACATGCGACGGATGACCCGACGGACCGTCGGACTTGTGACGGACCGTTGTAGCCCCCGTTCAGTGTTTTAACCCATTTTAAAAAGGGGCTTTTAAGTATTTTCCCTTTTAACCCTCATATATATTTCAAATGAACTTGATAACCTCATTATCTGCCAAAACATCAAAAGGCTAGGGTTTCTTCCTGAAGAGCAAATCTAAAACCCTTCTCCAAGAAATCCAAGAACTCACCATGGATTCTTCAAATTGAGTTGAGATTTGAGTTCTCCAAGTTCAAGGGTTGCAAGAACCCTCTCTCAAGAATAAGAAGAAGCGTTTCGAGCAATCTTGTTCATCCAATTTCATAATCTAAGGTTTGTGGGGTTTTGAACAAGGGTAATCCATTTATCCTTGTGCCCAAAGGCTTATTTAAACTATGATTTTATGAGATTTTACATGAAATTTAATTGGGGGTTTTCATCCATTGTTATTGGTTGCAAGTTTTTGATGTTTCCCATGAATTGAGAGTCTAATGGCATGATTTTTACATATTTTCTTGAGAAATTGCAGCTGGGTCTATACCCCATGATTTTAATCCTTGAGAAGTTAAAAGTTGAAATGTTTGAGATATTGAAGTATATGAGTATGTTGAGATTTTGCGACAAATTGCTGAAATTTCCAGATTTCTACATAAGTTATGAATCTATATGCTATCTATTATGCTTTTGATGAGTTTTAACTTGAGATTGAATTATGGGTTATTGATGATAGGCGTATTTACACGCCTAAAGCACCATAATTTACCCATATTTTAGCTAAGTTTTAAGGACAAAATATATAATTCCTGCATTTTTAGTCCATTTTCCTGTAAGTGAGCTAACCAACGTGATTAGCATGTTTTCAGGTATTAATGATAAAGATTTCAGCACTTTGTGGACCTTTGGGTAGCAAGGGAAACTTCACATAAGAGGGAAGGCAACTTTTGGAAGCTTATGGACTGAAAGTGATGCATGGAGAACTTGTCCCGGGCAAAAACAGTATTTCTAAAGACTTGGGGATCAACACTAACTTAGTAGGAATAGGACAAGGATGTTATAAAAACCCTATTTTGTTGAATTTTTCAGCATTCATTCATGCATTGATTCACGTTTGCTTTTTCAGAATTCATTCGACTTTCTAGTATTATTCAGTTTACAGAATCTGTAAGTTTTAAGATAGGGAAAAATGGCAAACACGTGAGCAACGAGGGGAGCAAAAATCGTCAATCCCTTTTGACGCCAATCTCATCCCCACCGTGAGATTATTCGAGCTTTGGTATGATGATGATGTCTATTGTGATCTTCATTGTAATCATGAGTAGCTAAACTTCTCTGTTAGGGTTATGGAAGCCTTTTGATATACTATCTATTACTATGAGTTTGTGAATTCTTGATACGTATGCTACTTATATCATTACTCTCTTCATCTTAATTACATTCTTGTAGTTCCAAACATATAGAATACGCCATTATAGCATTAACTTGTTCGAGAGAAAAGTTACATGTTTGGAAAAGAGAGTGTGACAAGGAAATAGGGCTACCAACCCCTATTTACACGTTAGTGCCGTAACTGGGTTAACTTTTTGGAGAATTTTTACCGTTAGTTATACACTTTGAGCTCGAGAGAGTTAAAGTGAAATAATCCTTGATGGTTGAGAAACACTAGGATTTACCATTAGAATACGAATCTCTATAAGTGCATGCATGTCTGAATTCCGCATTACTCATAGTTAATAGCTACGTAGAACTCATAAGGTGGACATAACCCTAACTTATTTTTCTCAGTGATTAAATCTTACTAAATCAAGCATTCTGTTGTTACTTCCATAGTATTAATTCACGCCAAACCCAATCCCCCCTTTTCCGTGGAATTTTCGATCAACAGTCTATTAATAATTGCAACACTTAGTGACCAAGTATTCCATGTGGGATTCGACACCCAACCCAGTTGGGTTCTATATTTGACAGCGACCGCTTACACTCTTACGAGAGCTGTAGTTTGGGCGTTATCAAATTTTGGCGCCGTTGCCGGGGAATACGGTTGTCAACTAAGTTTGTGATAGTTACTAGACCCTTTGGTCAAAAATTCTTAAATTTTACTTTTAGTTGTTGTTTTCATTTTATTCAGGTTCTGCTGAGTGCATGCCAAATACTCGTAGTTCTGGTTAGCCATTATTACCCATAAATCCTTAACCTCAACTTATTGGCAGAATGGATGCACAACGTGACATTGATAGAAGGGCGGCGCAACAGGAGCAGGCTAGACTAGCTGCACTGGCAGCTGCTCAAGTACATCAACAGAATATTGATAACCTAGGGCGAGCAACAAATCCTGATGATGAGGACCTGGGTGATGATGAGTTACTGAATCCCAGGCGTACTGATGAGGTGGCGGCACCTATGCATAGGAGAGATCGTCAAGCTAGAATGATACCTGACCGCCGAGCTGTGCAGGCTCCTTTTGATGATGATGATGACGATCTGGATGGAGCTGGTGCCACAGGGGATATTATTCCTCCACCCTTGGCACCCGGAGCTAAGTTCAATATCACGAGCACCATGATTCAGTTATTGCAGCTCAAGGGGTTATTTGGTGGACTTGCAGGAGATGATCCGAATATGCATCTGGTCAATTTTATTTCAACATACAAGTCGTTTGACAATCCAGGAGTTGGGAAGAATGTAATTCGGCTGCGCTTATTTCCATTGTCTCTGTCTGGGGAGGCAACTCTATGGCTGAACGGGCTAACTCCTGATTCTATTACTAATTGGAGGCAACTGAAAGACGCTTTCCTAGAAAGATTCTTTCCGCCATCCAAGAGAGCACAGTTAAGAGATGAGATCAACAATTTTTGACAGCTTCCAACTGAAGCTCTCCACGAAACATGGGAGAGGTTCAAGAAGAAGCTTATGCGGTGCCCAAACCATCAGATGACGAATATCCACTTGATGGAAATATTATATAGGGCATTGAACTCGGTGACAAAGCCAGTGGTTGATAATGCTGCAGGTGGGTCATTCATGGACCTTACTTTTCTTGAGGCAAGTGATATGCTAGATCGTATGACAAAGCAGAGTAGAGCTTGGCATACCAGGGATTCCGAGGTAGCAAGCTCTACCATATCTATTGGCTTGACTGTAGAGAAGAGACGTAGACAAGAGGAACGTGACCAAGATATGGCTCACATGAAAATACAAATGGATCTTCTTACCAAGCACTTATTATCAGGGAAGACCGAAGAGGTTAAGGCCGTTGTATCAAAGGGAAGAGATGAATCCGACTCTGAGGAAGAAGAGAACTACTTGAATAATCAGGGGGGTTTCTGAGGCAATGCCCAAGGAAACCAAGGTCGGAACTATTATGATAAATCTGGATACAAGGACCGCGATCAAGGTGGTTGGAAGAATAAGACTGACAGGAGTGGTTTGTATGTTCCTCCTGGAAACCGTGAGGCTGTGGCGTCTGGCTCTGGAAAGATGTCCATGGATGATATGATGGCTAAGATGTTGAAAGGGGTGGAGGCAACCAATATAGGCGTTACTGAGGTAAAGAATGATTTATCATCAATAAATCAATTGGTTGATTCACATTCTACCGCGATAAAACAACTGGAGCAACAATTGAGTCAACTATCAGTGCCATTCAATCAAAGAAAGGCTGGCACCTTACCTAGCGACACTGTGAAAAACCCAAGGAATGATGGATCATGCATGGCTATTACTACCAGTAGTGGTAAAGCGTTGGAAAATCCATCCAAAGGCAAGCAGGTGGTCGATGATATAGCAGATAATGTTATTAATGCAGAATGTGAAGATGCCGTAGAAGCTGAAGATAGCGTTCCTGACGTCACCCCTATACGTCTACAACCTGAAAAGATCGACAATCGGAAGCAAGATAAAAAGGAAGTGGCGGAGAAAACTATTCCCCTTCCACCACCACCTTTTTCGTAGAGACTGAAGAAGAAAGCTGATGACACCAGGTTCAGTAAATTCATGACTATGTTGAAGCAGCTGACTATTAATGTTTCTTTGGTGGAAGCGCTAGAGCAGATGCCCGAATACGCTAAATTCATGAAGGACATTTTGACAAAGAAGCAGACAGGAAGCTATGAGCTGGCAGATAATGTTCATCATTGCAGTGCAATCGCTACAAGATCGCTAGTTCAGAAGAAGGCAAATCCTGGTGCTTTCACTATTCCTTGCACGGTTGGATCTTTGGATTTTACTAAGGCATTGTGCGATTTAGGAGCTAGCATTAATTTGATGCCACTATCTATCTACAGAAAGTTGGGGTTGGGTGATCCTACACCAACCAATATGCGACTTGTGATGGCAGATAGGTCGGTACAACGACCTGTTGGTATATTATATGATGTATTGGTGAAGGTTTCCACCTTCATCTTTCCAGCAGACTTTGTTATTTTGGATTGCGAGGTGGATTCTGAAGTTCCCATAATCTTGGGGCGTCCTTTCCTTGCAACAGGAAGTGTGCTTATTGATCTAAGAGATAATGAGCTTTTATTTCGGATGAATGACGAAGTGGTCCATTTTGATGTATGCAAATCAATGAAGCAGCCCAAAGATATGAATGTGTTCTCTGTAGCTGATGTTTATTATGATGATGAGAAAGAATTATCTGTAGAGAAGCAGCTTATTGTTGATCCATTAGCTGCCGTGCTTATGAATTCTGAGCGTGAGGATGTTGAAGAGTATGAAGAAACTATTTGTGCTCTAACAGGAATTAGCTCCTATTCTCATGATCCTAAGAAGCTGGATCTGGATCTTAAAAATCGCCCCTCACCACCAGTAAAGCCATCCATTGAAGAACCACCAGTGCTAGAATTAAAGGAGCTGCCCAGTCACCTAAAATATACATTTTTGGGAAGTGGTGATACACTTCCGATTATTGTTGCGGCTGATTTAGGTGAGCAGCAGGTTGCGGCTCTTATTTCTGTTCTGAGGAGATACAAGAGAGCCATCGGTTGGACTATATCTGATATTATTGGTATCCCTCCTGGGATATGTATGCACAAGATTCAACTCGAGGAAAATTGTGTGCCCACCATTGAGCATCAACGACGTTTGAATCCACCCATGCAGGAGGTGGTGAAGAAAGAGATTATTAAGTGGTTTGCTGGGGTAGTATATCCAATCTCCGACAGTAAGTGGGTAAGTCCGGTACAGTGTGTGCCCAAGAAAGGGGGCATGACGGTAGTTGCGAATGAAAAGAATGAGCTGATTCCACTCAGACCTGTCACAGGGTGGAGAGTGTGTATGGACTACCGGAAGCTGAATTCGTGGACGCTTAAGGATCACTTCCCAATGCCATTCATGGACCAAATGCTTGATCGATTGGCAGGGAAGGGATGGTTTTGTTTCTTAGATGGTTATTCCGGTTATAATCAGATTTGTATTGCTCCTGAGGATCAAGAGAAGACCACTTTTACATGCCCATATGGTACGTTTTCCTTCAAATGTATGCCATTTGGGTTATGTAACGCACCAGCCACTTTTCAGCGTTGTATGATGTCCATTTTTTTTGATATGGTTGAAGACACCTTGGAGGTGTTCATGGATGATTTTTCAGTCGTGGGTGAATCGTTTGAATCGTGCTTGGCGAATCTGAGTATGGCATTATAGAGATGTGTTGAGTTCAACTTGGTACTAAATTGGGAGAAGTTCCATTTTATGGTTAAGGAAGGCATTGTTCTTGGGCACAAAGTCTCCAAAAGAGGAATTGAAGTTGATCGATCCAAAATTGAAGTTAGCAAGAAACTACCACCTCCAATTTCTGTAAAGGGAGTTCGTAGTTTCCTCGGTCATGCAGGTTTTTATCGAAGGTTTATCAAAGACTTCTCTAAGATTGCTAGTCCGTTATGCAAACTCTTGGAGAAGGATGCAAAGTTCGACTTCAGTGAAGATTGCTTGAAGGCATTTGAATGCCTCAAAGGGAAGCTAGTTGAAGCTCCTATTATTGTAGCAACCAATTGGTCTCTACCGTTTGAAGTGATGTGTGATGCAAGTGAGGTAGCTTTGGGTACTGTACTTGGTCAGAAAAGAGAAAGGCTATTTCATCCAATATACTATGCGAGCAAGGCCTTGAATGGAGCCTAGAAGAACTATACCGTCACGGAACAAGAGCTTCTAGCAGTTGTTTATGCTTTTGAAAAGTTCTGTGCTTACTTGTTGGGAACCAAAGTGGTAGTTCATACAGATCATGCGGCTCTGAGATATTTAATGGCAAAGAAGGATGCTAAGACAAGGCTAATTCGGTGGGTGTTATTTCTTCAAGAATTTGATTTCGAGGTAAAGGATAGAAAAGGTTGCAAAAATCAAGTAGCTGATCATCTATCTAGACTTGAGAGTGCGCACATAGCGCAACCCGACCTTGAGATTGATGATGCATTTCCCGACGAAGAGATCCTAGCCGCTATGGTGGAAGACTTACCGTGGTATGCAGACTTTGCGAACTACGTGGTAAGTAAAGTGATGCCTGAGAATCTCTCCTTTCATCAAAAGAGAAAGTTCATGCATGATGTGAAACACTACTTCTGGGATGAACCGTATCTTTTTCGACGATGTGCTGATGGTGTTATTAGGTGATGCATCTCTGATGTGGAGGTGCCTAGCATCTTGGAAGCAAGTCATGCTTCCCAAGTTGGGGGTCACCATGCAGGTGATCGGACAGCCAGGAATGTATTGCAAAGCGGCTATTATTGGCCTTCATTATTCAAGGATGCTTACGATTTTGTGAGAAGATGTGATCAGTGTCAGAGGCAAGGCTCTATCTCGAAGCACCATGAGATGCCCATGTCTAAAATTCTTGAAGTGGAGCTATTTGATGTATGGGGTATTGATTTCATGGGCCCATTTGTGAGTTCATTTGGGATGAAATATATCCTAGTTTATGTGGATTATGTATCCAAATGGGTCGAAGCAGTAGCACTGGCTGATAATGAAGGTAAGCGTGTTGTAGCATTCTTAAAGAGAAATATCTTCTCTCATTTTGGGGTACCTCGTACCATCATAAGCGATGGAGGATCACACTTTTGCAACAAGCTGTTCAGAGCCGTATTGGTGATATATGGGGTCAAGCAACATAAGGTAGCTACACCTTACCACCCACAAACTAGTGGGCAGGTAGAGGTTTCTAATCGGGAGATCAAGCTGATCCTTGCTAAGACTGTAAATGCTAGTAGGAAGGATTGGTCCCGAAAGCTGGATGATGCCTTATGGTCTTATAGGACTGCAATCAAGACACCAGTTGGCATTTCCCCGTACCAACTAGTTTATGGGAAGGCTTGTCACTTGCCGATTAAGCTCGAACATAAAGCATTGTGGGCGTTGAAGAGGCTTAACCTGACTTGGGATGATGCAATGAATCTGAGATTGGAGCAGCTGAATGAGATGGATGAATTCCGTCTATATGCGTATGAAAGGGCAGACCTCTACAAAGAATGGATGAAAAAGTACCATGATCGGCGGATTATCCAACAAAACTTTCAGAAGGGTGATATGGTACTTCTTTTCAACTCCAGACTAAAGCTATTTCCAGGTAAGTTAAAGTCTAAATGGTCTGGTCCGTTCAGAATTAGCCAAGTCTACTCGTCTGGAGTAGTAGAGTTAGAAGGCATTGATGGTGGTGTCTTTAAAGTGAATGGCCAACGAGTGAAGCCATATATCAATCCTCTTGACTCGATAAAATGCATGGACACCATTTATCTCGACGAAGTCTAAGTAATTAAGATAACTATGTCGTGCCGCGATAATAAATCAAGCGTTAGATGGGAGGCAACCCATTGTTTTTAATCGTTTTGTTTTACTAAGAGTTTGTTTTTGTTAAATAAAAATCCAAAAAGAAGAGTCGAGCCACGACCAAAACTAAGGAACTTGGTGGGAGGCAACCCATTGTTCTAATTGTTTTTGTTGTTTTTGAGTAAATGTAGGTATAAGACGTATAAAGGAGGACATCTAGCCCAAATTTTAATTTGGAATTGTGTCATGTTGAAGGTGGTAAGTTTGGAATGAAGAAACAAAGGCTATTGGTTAGGCATTGCCTATGCAAATCTAGGCAACGAACAAGGCAAGGCCTATGCTATGGCCTAAGCTCTCTGAATCTACAATGCCATAGCATAGGCGCCGCCTATGCCCAACAATGCCATAGCATAGGCTCCACCTATGCCATTGCCTTTGCTCTCTGAATCTACAATGTCATAGCATAGGCGCCGCCTATGCCCAACAATGCCATAGCATAGGCGCCGCCTATGCCATTGCCTTTTCTCTCTGAATCTACAATGCCATAGAATAGGCGCCGCCTATGCCCAACAATGCCATAGCATAGGCGCCGCCTATGCTCAACTAGGCTTTGCAAAAGGCGCCGCCTATGCTAAGCATAGGCAAATCATTAGGCGCCACCTATGCTTACTTTTTGGTCTCCTAATCCGATTTTAAATGGGTCAAACCCGACCCAAGCCTTGTCCTATAAATAAAACTTCAACATGAGATCAAAACACACTTATTTGCTCAACCTAGGCGCCGCCTTTACTCTCCAAATCTCTCAAAAATTTTCTTTTTGCTCTTCTAACCTTGCAAGATCATCTTCCGAGGCCATCGCCAAGTAAGTACTTCTTTTATATTCCGTAGTTATTACAATACTACGCCTATAATGATTTGTTAAATCTTGAATTAGTGTTGGTGATTTGAATGTAGTTGGTTTGTATTGATACATCTAGTTGAGTGAAAGAATACGTATGGGTGTTCTAAGCTTTGTTCCAATTTGTATTTTGGTTGTTATACACTGTCATCTTTTTGCGGAATTGAAATGGTAAATCTAATCACATAATCGTGTAAGTCGAACATTGGAATGTTTTGATAGGCTCATTTATCGAGATAAAGATCATGATTGAATACAAGCATGAGATGTGTGATTATTTCTATGCCATAAACTTGATTCGATCTCTACGTAGTAGTCTTGTTCCAAAAGTGCATTAATCCAAACCATACAGTATGGTCAAGTTTATATGAAATAGAGTTGAAAAGGATAGTGAAGATGACATGAAAAGTATGACTGCGCTGAATATATTGTTGGAACATAACACCTACATGTATGGCGATGAAGTCTGAGTAATCGACATCGTTCACCTAATTAGTTTGTCATCACAAATTAAGGGTGGGGTGGTGCCACTACTGTTTGTTTGTCAATTGTATCTACCGAGATGAAGCTAACATGACTTTATTTTAATCTCAGGCACAATGGCACCAAAAAGTCGACCAGGACAAGAAAAAACGTCCACCTCACAGAAAGGTCAGAAAAGGGGAAGAAAAGAGCAAGCTGAATCCTCCTCGCTGCAAATACCTCGCCGCATGTTCGGGATAAAATGGGTCCTAGAGGAGGAAGGAAAGGAGTGGTACAAGAACAACAAAGTGAAAAAATATGTTCACATGGAGTTAATACAAAAAGAGAGCCTAGCAAAGAGAGAACCTCGCATTTTGGCTAAAATAATGGCGCTACATTTTGATTTCATTTTCCGAGATATGGGAGAGTGCAATCTTGATCTAACGCGAGAATTCTATGCCAATTGGTCCCCAAAGACTACAGGGAGTGAAGTAAAGATTCGGGGCCAAGTCTTGCAACTAAATGCAGAGTTCTTCAACTCTTTTCTGGGTTTGCCATCTGTAGATCCATCACCGCTCAAGGAGCTTTATAACAGACCTCCGTACAGGGCAATCAGACACACACTGTGCAAAACAAGATCAATGGCACGTTGGAGTCGTCATAAGGATACCGGTCGGCACAATACCTTCCCATATGCTTCTTTGAACAGAGAAGCTCGGATATGGTTGCGGAAGGTCAACTCTTGCTTGATTCCAGGAACACAGTACACAAAGATCACACGTGATAGAGTTTTCTTGGTGTATGCTTTGATGACAAACACCCCCATCAACATTGGGGCGATTATTCGATCTTCAATGCGTAAGGCTAGGCTGCACAAGAGGTCCCACTTCAGCTTTGGCAATCTGTTGACTGCGATATTGAGGAAGGAGGACATTGAAGAGGAACCTGCATATCATAAGCTTCCACACAACCCAAAGGAAGTTGACCTCACAAAGGTGAAAGATGTTGAATCTATGCATGGCGTCAACCTGACCATTGCAGAAAGACATGCTTGCGACGAAAGCTTCTTCCGTCATTTATATGGCATGATGAGGTTCACCATGATGAGCGGGGGTCGTGTTCCAACTGTTTCATAGCTCCAACAGTTGGATTATGACTACCCAATGAATGAGTATGCGAGGGCTATGTGCGGAGTAGGTGTATATTTCGAGGAACCTCTTGATGATAACGTGCCAACCGATGACGATCGTCGAATGCCAGACTCAGACGTGGAGGAGAACTCTGATGACGACAACTCTGATGATGATTCCGATGCAGGGAGTATGACCCCAGACATAGCGGAGGAGTCCGACTAATCAGGTTTTTCTTATTTATTTTCCACTGAAGGCAGTGTTTCCAGTCTAAGTTTGGGGTGCTGGTATTTGTATGCTACACTTCTTTGTCTGCATTTACATTTATTCTAGTTCTTGTTTGTTTTAATTAGTCGTAATTAGTTAGTTTAATTTTAGATTTTTTAAATTTTGCATGAAATCATTCTGATAGGCGGCATGGTATTATGACAAGAGTATGTGCCAAAATCATCATTACTATTGAGACATTTAGGCTCTAAGTGTGACTCACTGTGTGATAAGTGTGTGGTTTAATTCATTCATCTGTTGGGTCAAGAGTCTATACTGCTCACAATAAAGTTGACCATGTGCCTTGTGTGTGTGAGGTTATAGTATATTCTGTGTTGTGACTGATGCTAGAACTTGCCTAGTGTGTGTGTAAAGCGAAATAAAGAGTGTGAGTTTAGGAGATGATTTAGGCATTTCTTTGAAAGCCTGTGATTGTTTACCTTCTTTTTACCTACCCGTGGACATTATCCTAGTTAATCCCCTTTGAACCTTTAGCTATTTTCTTTGACAGCCTCATATGTAGCCTAATCCATTTTTTTTTCAAGACCATAATTTGATCCAAATTCCTAAGCGCTTTAAATTGTAGAGTAATGTGATAAAATAAGAGGAAATTGGGTGAGAGTGATGCCTCAGAGTGTATTGGTACTTGAAATTGTTGTGAAAAAAGAGTGGCTATCATAGAGGTGTTTTTAAAAAAAGAAAAAAAAGCAGAAATAGAAAAAAAAATAAAAAAATAAGTTGTATATTCTCATCTTTGTGTTTATAATTGAATAACAAAAAAGGTGAAAATGGGTGTTAGATGAAAAGAAAGGTAGAAGGGTTTTTTAAAAGAGAGTGTTAATGACATAACGTAGTGTATTAAAGCGCTCAGGGAACATAGTCACTATTTCTGGCCAAAATAGTCCTACCTGTCCCTTAGCCTACATTACAACCTGTAAAGACCTACTTGATCCTAAGCTTAGCATTCTGATATTAGTGGAGCATTACACTAAGGGCAAGCCTATGGTCATCAGTTGCAACATATGAATTCTTTGTGAGAGTGAGAGCAAGGAGAATCTAATACCCATGTTCCGAAAAATGCAAAACTTGTGAGTGATTATGGGTGATATCTTGTGTGAGACACACATGGTTGATGAGTTTTGGGTAGTTTTGTATGATTCTTTGTGCCTTAACTTGTGGATACGAATTAACCATCATCACGAGTCTATGTTGGAGGTTGAATTGTTTCTAGTAGTGAACAAGAAAACTACTCTTTGTTAATAATTGTCGTGCCTGTCTTGTTGAACATTTTATGTTGTTGCTGTGATATTCTAAGTAGATGATTGCATAGACGTAATATTTTGTTCGAGGACGAACAAAGCTTTAAGTGTGGGGTGTTGATGATAGGCGTATTTACACGCCTAAAGCACCATAATTTACCCATATTTTAGCTAAGTTTTAAGGACAAAATATATAATTCCTGCATTTTTAGTCCATTTTCCTGTAAGTGAGCTAACCAACGTGATTAGCATGTTTTCAGGTATTAATGATGAAGATTTCAGCACTTTGTGGACCTTTTGGTAGCAAGGGAAACTTCACATAAGAGGGAAGGCAGCTTTTGGAAGCTTATGGACTGAAAGTGATGCATGGAGAACTTGTCCCGGGCAAAAACAGTATTTCTAAAGATTTGGAGATCAGCACTAACTTAGTAGGAATAGGACAAGGATGTTATAAAAACCCTATTTTGCAGAATTTTTCAGCATTCATTCATGCATTGATTCACGTTTGCTTTTTCAGAATTCATTCGACTTTTTAGTATTATTCAGTTTACAGAATCTGTAAGTTTTAAGACAGGGAAAAACGGCAAACACGTGAGCAACGAGGGGAGAAAAAATCGTCAATCCCTTTTGACGCCAATATCATCCCCACCGTGAGATTATTCGAGCTTTGGTATGATGATGATGTCTATTGTGATCTTCGTTGTAATCATGAGTAGCTAAACTTCTCTGTTAGGGTTATGGAAGCCTTTTGATATACTATCTATTACTATGAGTTTGTGAATTCTTGATACGTATGCTACTTATATCATTACTCTCTTCATCTTAATTACATTCTTGTGGTTCCAAACATATAGAATACGCCATTATAGCATTAACTTGTTCGAGAGAAAAGTTACATGTTTGGAAAAGAGAGTGTGACAAGGAAATAGGGCTACCAACCCCTATTTACACGTTAGTGCCGTAACTGGGTTAACTTCTTGGAGAATTTTTACCGTTAGTTATACACTTTAAGCTTGAGAGAGTTAAAGTGAAATAATCCTTGATGGTTGAGAAACACTAGGATTTACCATTAGAATACGAATCTCTATAAGTGCATGCATGTCTGAATTTCGCATTACTCATAGTTAATAGATACGTAGAACTCATAAGGTGGACATAACCCTAACTTATTTTTCTCAGTGATTAAATCTTACTAAATCAAGCATTCTGTTGTTACTTCCATAGTATTAATTCACGCCAAACCCAATCCCCCCTTTTCCGTGGAATTTTCGATCAACAGTCTATTAATAATTGCAACACTTAGTGACCAAGTATTCCCTGTGGGATTCGACACCCAACCCAGTTGGGTTCTATATTTGACAGCGACCGCTTACACTCTTACGAGAGCTGTAGTTTGGGCGTTATCAGTTATTAAGCCCTACTTGAGACTTGAGATTTTATGTACTCTTATTCTATAAGCACCCATGATTTGAGTATTCTGAAATTATTGAGAAATGTTTTGACCAAATGGCCATCGAGTTTTGAAATCCACTCTACTACATGATATTACAGATTTGATTATTGGGTTCTTATTGAACTATGAGATTATTCTAAAGTGGATTTTCATGAGATGAGCGTGATAAACTAAAGGGAGTAGTATTTAGCACCGAGCGGATAAGTTACTATGGTTTCTTACCCCAAAACTATGTGCCACCGTAGGTTGGGCCTGAGGCCGAGTTTATGATTATTATTGGGCCTAAGGCCGAGTTGATATTGGGCCCGAGGACGAGTTTGTTTAGTGATCACTGGACCTAGGTTATACTCCTTGGCAAGTGTATGAGACCTCTCCCCAATGTGAGGTCTCTTTCTTAGGAGGACAAAATGTTGGACTCCATGTAGCTCAGATGGTTTATGTCAGTTAAGAGAAACTCCCTAAACTAAAGTATTTTTCCATTGAGATAAGATATTTTCCTTTAAAACTAAAATACTTTCCCTTGATATGAGTATTTTTCCCTTAAGCTTGAAATGACATATTTTCCTAACGTGAATGAAATGCCTTTAAGTATGTTCCAAAGTTATATGATTTCGAATTCAAAGTATTTGAGTTCAAAAGAGTTATGAGTTCTTGAGCATTAGAGAAGCTTTACTCTCTATGAGGCGATCATGGGCCATAGTCATGTAACTTGATGGTTAATTGTGATGGGTTTTGCTTTTGTTCCGTGTTTGCACTAAGATTTAGGGTTGAAAAATCCCAATTTCTTTGAATACCATACCATACTTGAAAGGGGGTATGGGTGAGGAATAATAGTGAACAATAACTTGAGTTAGCCTATTTGTTAGCATTATCTTACAGATAAGGATGTTAATTGGGTTAGCTCACTTAATAGCATCATCTTAGAAATAAGGGTGTTAATTGAGGTAGTGGATTGGTAGATTTAACACAAATGTGAGGTTTTTGAAAGAAGCCACAAGTGATATTTGGTGTTTTATTGAAAGATTAACACCAATACCCTTTAATCTAGCCTACCCAATGCCCTTAGATGAACTTGGAAGAATTATTGATAACTCTCCACTTAAAATAGCATAACCCCAAGGCCTCTCTAGCTTTGGTAACACCTCTCAATTTTTCAATCTCACAATTGTGTCAATTAATATTGTGTTCAACATCGTTCAAATCAAACCCCCAATTTATTTTCATGTATTGTTTAAATTTTGCACTATGGGTTAACAGTTAGTTAACTCTCAACACTCATAATTCATGAATTCTATGCCTTCACTCCTCATGGATTCAAACCCGAATGTTAGTTGGGTAGTTATATTAACAATGTATGCCTTATACCTAATTTGTGTGTAAGTTTGTGCGTTATCATCCAACTATATGGACGACTCAAAAAGGTGGGCTGTATCACGCCCATTGCTGCCGTACCTGCTGATACTATGTCTACGCGATATCGCCCTGATCAAATTTATGTCTATCATTATGGGATGATAGGTCATCCTACTGAGGCATATTTTTCTTTGAAATAAAAAATTCAAATGATGATTTATACCAAGGTGATAAGTGTGAAAAATCTAAATTGTGATGCTGACTGATTTTCTAAGAATGACTTGCACTTGTTGGACATTGGTGAGAGGATGTCCTGTTCTCTGCTCTAGACTATCAATCATTTGAAATTTTATTAAGCTTTACTTAACATGGAGTTTTCACTTATGCTTTTCTTGACAATGTAATTGGAAATACGTACAACCCGATTCCCCTATAAGAGGGATAGGTACTCAATTAATGAGTTTGGTCTCATCATAATAAAAATTTCTTTCCCCTTTTTTTTATCATATAGAGTTGGATGGATCAACAATGTGATGAGATATAAATTAGAAAGGACGTTTTGAATAAATAAATTTGATGTTCAATAAAAGCCGACCTTGTCCATTTACTATCTTACCTTCTTTACCATTGCAATTTCAAATTCAGCATCATATTCTACCCCTACCATCTGTTTCTTGTGTTAGGAGCTCAAATCACTATGATTCGATCACTTATTAAGGCATAGTATTCATCCTAGAATGTCTTTTGTGTTTATATTCATTGTGTTTTAAACTTGTATCTGATATGTGGTAACTCTTGTTGTGCTTGTTTATGTTGTTTAAAGGTTGTCTGGCATTTGAACACCGAATCAGCTAAGAATCTGCAATTTGACAAATATACCTAACCATCTTCATCTTTTTTCTAACATAAAATTTCATCTTCCAAAGCACAAGATGCCTTTCTACCCGCATCTCCTTATTCATTTCCTATGGACTTTGTGAAACATGGTAATGTAAGAGTTTGACTTAGAAAAGAGGTTGGATGAATGTTTACATTCCAAAGGCATTTATGACTTGAGGTATAAGAAATTGTGCCTACATCCAATGGTTGATCTGCCTTTAGGATATAAAGTTCCAAATGTTAATGTGTTAAGTGAATACAGAGACCTGATTACGTATCTAAAGGACTATTATGGTAGAGTAATTGACATAGGGCACAACGAACTTTCTTAATGAGGTTGTTCATTCAAATCTTGTTAGGAATGCTACTCACTTGGTATATCCTACTAGACTTTGACAAGTGGCATACACGAGAAGACATGGCTCAGGACTTTGTAAGACAATATAAGTTTAATATCAAGGTCAATTCGACGATGCTGGACTTCATCAAAATAAGGTGAATGACTCATGAATATTTTAAGGATTATACAACATAATAGAATTCGAAGGCTTCTAGGATACGTCCTCCTATACTTAAAGAAGAGTTGGTCCAACCTTTTATTAGGTCATTAGATGGTATTTACTATCAAAAGTTATGCTCTTATGTGTTCAAAGGTTCGACGATGTGATTTTACTAAGGAAGAGATTAGAATATTCCATTCAGACAGAAAAGGTTATTGATGTTTCCACAATACAAGCTACTTTTAAAGAACAAAAAACCTCACCGAAAGAAGAAAAAAAAGAAGATATGTCAGAACTCCCCATATCAAGAACATCACTATACAAATACCCAACATGCCTATGCTTTTTTTTACCCATATAATCCACAAGATTTTCAATATCCAAATTTCCACCAGACTGATTCTTAACAACAGACTCATCCAATGCCATCCAATCAAAGAAATTAAAACCTCATATTTTTTTAAACCTTTAGCTTTCATATTTCAAAGATTGTTTGTTCAAGGAATTTTGAAACAAAGAAAATGTTGGATCCCTAAATACCCACCGTTGATTTTGACTTGTCCAAAAGGTGTGCCTATCATTGAAATATCCAGCGATATGATACTGAGGAATGTTCAACATTAAGGTATAAGATCCTAGATTTGATTGAGAAAGGCAATATTGTAGTGAGACAAGGGCCACTAAGCAACATTTATGATACTACCACAGTCACAGTTATTGTTCAAGGTAATACGATAGAGATTTCCCCAAGATATTTGACAAAGAATGTAAGGCACATCAACGAAATACTTTTTTTACATTCTTGCATGATCCCCTTTTCTTTTTTTCCTTTGTTTGTTTTCTTAACTGATTTCTTATTTGTCATTATTTGTCATTTGTTGTACCATTTTTATAGCTCTCCTTTTTACTTTAATTACTCATTTTTTAAATATTTGATATATTTTTCATGTTTAATCTATTTTTTTTACATTATGTGTATTATGACATGCATTGTTTTTCTTATCTATTTATGTTTATCTTCTTTATTTATTTGTTTTATTATATACTTCTTTTCATAAATTATGTGTTTTTTGTTTTTCTATTTACATACTATGTGTTTATTGCTTTATTTTACTTGTCATTATGCTTATTCCTTCCTCCACTTGGAACCTCTTTTTCTTTTTCATTTAAGAATGGTTGTGTGATTTCATGGACGTTCATTACTAAAACAGCTTTGTAGGAAATACCTTATGAATTGGACGATCAACGGCGTGTCGATAGTCATGAGCTTTTTCACTCGAGTTGTCCACTTGAGGGAACCGTGTCATGAAACCACTATTGTCCTATAGATCGTGGATACATATTTCTTTTACTAAAGAATATGCATCACATTCAACCTATAATGACTTGGCACCCTTGATGTGTTGAATTTTAATCTCCTTCAAAGTCCAAAGGGGTTCATGACCCCAAACGAACACATAATCTTATATGGTATATGGTAAATTTTTATGTATGTGTTAATATCTTACATACCTTGTTTCTATCTTGGTTATTGCTTATTATTATAGTTACTCACCTTAAGAGTTCTTTACTCTAAAAATTCTTGTCATGTTAGGACCCTTCAATTCACTCTTAGGTCCTATTCAAAACTTCCCTTCAATTTATCCTCCTGACTTAACTCTGTCTTCTAAAATATCTATTAGTATACGAATTATCTCGTGGTTCAACTTTTGCTTTGATAAGGGTTTTTAGTCCTATTCATAATATCTTGCAGCAGCTCAGTGCTTATATACTATTGTCATACCATGATCCTCGAGCGTTGATGTTATCATATTTATGTTATACTCTAGATTTTACGACTTCTAATTCATAGAGAGCTCTCATAACTTTGATTCACTCCGAATAGGCAAGACTAATTATTTTCAAATAAATAAAATATCCATTCTAGACTCCCATGTATATATTTTTTTGTGTAATTGTAAGTCCTTTCATTTAAGGTTGATTAAAGTAGAACATCAAAAATAGCTAGTCAAGCAATGTTTATCAGCCTTGTCAATCGTGAAGTTTAGTGTGGGTTACAACAAGACAAAACTACTCCATTTGAGTCAAACATCAAAAGTATGGAAAGGAAAAAAAAAGAATTAGAGGAATAATGACTAATCTTTGAGGTTCGACTGATATGCCACCAGTCTTTCTAGAGACATTATTTAAAAGTGACTTCATTTCTCCCACCTATACTATGAAGTCTCCTGTATTGACGACCTCACCTATGCCTGATTATGATGCACAAGTTTCTTCAAGTTTGTATTCAATTGTACTGCAGATAGAACTCAATAGGTTAATAGATATGGACAAGGAAAATAAAATTGAAGGAAAGGTTTCTAACCATTAGGCAGGATAATCTCAACAACCCAAGATGATTAAGTTTTCCAAATTAGGTAAGGGGAATAAGGATAGAGTTAGGGACTTAAACTTTTCATTATATTATGGGTTTGGAAATCCTCATTCCCATTTGATGTCCTACCTTGACAAGCTAAAGATTAAAAGACAAAGAAATGGTCTTTAAGATGAAGCTTTTTTCCAGTTCACTTATGGGTATGCCATTAATATGGTACGCAGAGAAGGATATTAACAAGTGGATATCTTGGATAATTTGGCAAATGATTTTAATAGGCGGTTCGATAATAAATTAAAGAGAAAGGTCATAGTATAAACTCTAAGACATGACACAGGTGATTTGGTTGAGCCACAATCCAGGGATAAGGGAAAGATAATTATCAATGAGGCACCAAGGCCTTCAAAGGCCAAAGTGAGCAAATCAAAAGTTGTGACTCTCTTAGATGAATCACCGTCGATCAGTTTTGAAACATTGAGTTCACATGGTATTCTACAACCAAAGCTTATTGGTTTGTATTATCCTTCAAATCCTTCCCTTGATTCAAAAAAGTATTGTGCCTTCTATTTTGGCATGCCTGGTCATGGTACTAATGAATGTCGTTATCTGAGAAGAGAGATAGAGAACTTAATAAGCAATGGAAGGATAGTAAAGAAACTCCACCCTTAACTGATATGGTATCCAACTCTAAAAATCATCGTAACAATAAATTATGTCAAAACATACTATCCCAAATCCTTTACAAAATGTAAGACCCCGCAAGTCCTAGTCGTTTCAGTCTTATATTGTATGCTAAAAGAAGTCCCAGACTTAGAAAATTCTAGCTAAGTATGAGCACTTAGTCACATTTTTGTCCTTGAGATTTCAATTGTTTTATTTTTGACCCTTAAGACCTTAAAATGCCAATTTTTGAGTTGAATCATGATTAGGGAGGTCAATGTGTGTTCTCGGGTGAGTTTTAGATTTTTCGGACCTCGTTTGAAGCTTGTTTGGATGTTGAAAATAGTGAGTCAATGTGAATTTGATGCTTCGCATCGTCCATCATGTTGACCAACCTTTTTCCCAGCATCATATTCAAATTCCAGTGAACCAACATGAACTCGACGCAGCGCGTCGAGATCGTGTCGGTACCGTCGATGCGGCGCGTCGGCCTGCGCATCGCTGGGCATATTTTTATTTTAGTTATTAAAGATCCACATCCAGAGGGGTAATTAATTCAATTTCCTCTGCTATTATTCCTCCCAAACACAATATCAAAGCGTATTCTAACCACATTAGGCTTATTTTCATCAATTTCTCTCAAATTAAAAACCCACCTACAAGAAAACAAATAGAGTCTCAAAAGCAAACTTGTTCATCTAGTTCATTATTCAAGGTATGTGGGGTTTGAACAAGGATAAATCTTTCATCCTTGTGCCTAAAACTTGCTTTTAATTACAAAAGTTATTTGAATTTATGAGATTTCCCATGATTTAGAAGTTGAATTACATGACTTTATTCATATTTCTATGTCTTGTGCAGTAATTTCCAAATTTTAAGATGATTTATGAATGTTTACATTACCAAGTATGAATTTTGAGATGTTTTAACATGAGGTTGATGCTTGGGTCATTGGACCTCATTTAAAGATTGTTTGTGCTATAAGCACCCCATGACTAGATTATTTTCAGATTTCAGATAAAGAATCCATTTTATTTCAGAAAGACTTGAGATTTAAAGAAAAGTAAAGCATAGTTGGCTTTCTATAAACCTTTGTGTATATTTTAAAGTGAATTTCTTAAGATTTTGAGCATGAGATTGGGAGTAGTATATAGCACCGAGATGGGTAAGTTACTATGGTTTCATACCCCAGAATTACGTGCCAACATAGGATTTAGAAATTCCCACTTCTAAGTGGATGACTGAGATTGTGATCACTGAGATGAGATTGTTCTACTCCGATGGCAAGGTTAGAATAGACCTAACCTTATGGCGCTAGTCGTGGGACACCATGGATGCTCACATGGTGTACATGTCGGTTAGAAGAACCTCCCAATAGATGTCCCCTACTCTTAAACAGTTTATTGATTTGAAGCCTTAAGATATACAAAATAAGTTTTCAGACTTCACTTAGCCTATGTGATTTGAGAAATAGACCAGAAATACAGATTTCAGACTAAGTGTGATGACTCACGAGACTTAGATTACATTCTTTGTTATTCATGATTTTACTCTCAAATTTCAGATTACTCAAGCTTACGTGAGTCATTTACATTTAGCATGCATGATTTTATAAACTATGATGATATTGTTTACTTATTGCATACACCTCCATATACTCAGTACATCCTCAAAGTACTTATCCACATATATGTCTATGTGCTACATTGTCTCATAATGTAGGTTCAGGTGCTCAGTCTCAGTAGCGTGATTGATCTTCGAGCATCATATCTACATCTCTGCAATTGGTGAGTCCTCATAGTTCGAGGGCTTAGTTATTAGATTTCCAATTTTCTAGTAGATATGTCTTTACTCATTTCAGACAGTTGAGTCAGCTAGGGCCTGTCCTAGTGACTCTTTAGATTAAGCTAGTAGAGGCTTATCGGACTATTAGATTCAGATTTAGACCTTTGAGTTACTATTCAGATTTTCAGCATTTGTTTAATTAGACTTTTGAGATTTAGTATGATTCAGATATACTCAGAAGATTCAGATAGTTTCCCACATATATTATGATTTCTTTCCTATTTTGAGATTCAGATTTAGAAAAGGCAGCAAGGGTTAGCTTAGGACTACTTGTAGTTCGGAGCACCATGTGGCATCCTGGGAACCAGATTTTGGGGCGTTATACAAAACCTCCTTATCAAACTATTTGGTACCCACTTCCATCTATTTCTCTAACATCAAACTATATTCTAGTGTCTAATCAAAATCCATCAACAAATAAATGATCCAATAATCTACTACATCTTGAGCTAAGTTAAAAAAAACACCAAGATAGTACACTTTTCTAAGTGAAACCATAGCCCAACTGTATGGACAACTAAAAAAAGAGGGCTACATCATGGCCATTGCTGTCGTACCTATTGATACTAAGTCTATGCAGTATCACCCTGATTAAATTTATATCTATTATTCTGGGATGATAGGGCATCCTACTAAGTCATGTTTTGCTTTAAAAGAAAAACTTCAAATGATGATTGATACCAGTACTCTCTGTAAATCCTCATACATCAGTATATTCTGTCAGCTACGGAACTCAGTAAACTCAGAATCAGTTCATTTCAGTTATTCATGTTCAGTCTCTTTAGATGGGAGTAGAAGTTAGCACCGAGTGAACCCAAGGATGGGAACTCACCTACCAGTTTAGGGTATGATTCTTAGCAGTCATCCCTGTGTTCTTGAACTACGTAGCCAGCGTAGGTTGAAATATCTTAACCTGTTAGATTAGGGTTGATGGGGTGGCTTAACCTGTTAGTTTAGGGTTCCCACCATTCTCATTTGAGTACCTGCCAGATAAGGGTCACTCACAGCTGTCCTTACCAGTGGTGCGGTATTGACACCCCTCCAGTTGGGGCAGAGACTGGACCCCAACTTAGCTATATGCGTTATTGGGGAACGTCGGTTAGACAACTACTTCCCACAATCTCAGTTTCAGTCTCAGTCTCAGTAAAAGAACTCAGATAGTTCTTCAGATTTCAGTATATCAGGACTGCCAGATACAGTCAATCAGACCAGTTCTTCATAATTCAAACTATCAAAAACAATCATTCATTAACAGTAATGCAATATCAGTCTCTCAGTATTCAGTAATACAGTATCATATCCATTACGTATTAGTGATTTACATATCAATATCAGTAAACTCAGTCTTTCAGTATCTCAGTATCAGTAAACTCATGTTGTCAGTATTCAGACTCGGTAGTCAGTATCTCCACGAGTTCAGTTACAGTTACGTAAGCATGTATGTATTCTCACATTCATATCAGTCAGTATTGTTCATGCATATAGCCCTTTGCATTTAGCCTACCTCACTCGTATACTCAGTACATTCAGACGTACTAACGCATTTGCGCTATGGTGCTTTCTCTTATGTTACACCATAGGTTCAGAGGCTCGAGCTCCAGATCAACAGTAGTATTCCAGTGTTTAGAGTTTGCAGTGAGTCCTTCTCATTCGAAGACGATATGATTATTGCTTCATTTACTATTTTAGTTCAGTTGCTAGATGGAGTTAGTTGGGGACATGTCCCACCAACTCCTTATTCAGACAGTTTATAGGCTTTCCAGACTACAGCATGTCAGACAGTTATTACAGTTTTGCTTTGGTATTGTTATACCGTTTTCAGATATTATTCTTATTAGATGTTTATTCAGTTGAACCTTACAGCCTTGTAGTACATGTTTTCCGTATTTTCACGTTATATTTTACAGTATATAGGTATAAATATCTGTCATGGGTTAGTTTATGGTCCTTCGGGGTCATGATCACCGTGTTATATTCTGGTTCAGAAAATCGGGGTGTTTTAATGACTCATCAAGTGACCCCATGACTCGTACGATACTAGTTGTAATAAAGACATAATATGTAGGTAATCACAGTGGCCACCCTACGATTGATATTTTACAACTTGTATAGATACATTATATCTCATATAGACAAGTCGTGGTCTTAGAAGTAGCTCAAGGACCCTACACTGGTCAGACTACTATTTGGGTTATATGGCCCGTATAGAGACCTTATGACTCATATGGTCAATCATACTTAAGGCAGTGAGTGCAAAGCTCAGGGATTTTTGAAGGACCGAAATTCGGGGTGTTACAGATCGACCCCAACCCTATTGAGTTCTATATTTTATAAGCAACCATGTTATACTTTTAGGAAGTATAACTGGGTGACATTAGGTAACCCAATGCAATGGTCAACTTGTGTATACTAAATACAGAGTAGGTACATCAATATAGGTGAGTCAATACTTTTTAATCATTATCCATACAATAAGGTAAGTCACTATGAAAAAGAATTACAAGCATGATATAACAGGCTTAATCAATTAAAATAGACCAAATAATGTGGGATAAAAAATAAGTATAGCGTATACATATATATGAGAATATCTCATACTACCAATAGGGATCCACATCCATCTCTCCTATCAAGCCTCAGATATACCCCATGTCTCATAATATTCCTACTTTCAGATCAGTATATAATGACATAAGATAATGCAATGAAGTGAATAAATGCTCAAACACAAAATCACAAACAAGTTCCTAACATAGAAATATAGTACAAAAGTAAATACTAACACAATATCAGACAATACCAAGGATTATAATGAAGTGCAATATCATGATGATGATGGGAAGATAATGTATGGTGAAAGTCATTGCATGACTTTCTGTATACACCGATCGAGATAACATCTACTAAGTAGGACCCATGAGGAGTTCACAACCCAAGTACTCATAAAATATCAATCTCATTGCTCATATCAATCTTAACGGTACATCCCTCCATATAGGCATTTTATTAGGTATCTTATTTTTCTATAAAAACTAAAATATCTAATAGTACCAATGTCTCATGAATATGCGTGCATGATATGAGGATGTAATGCTTACAACCAATTAGTATGAAGATCAAAATCCATTCAACACATGTATAAGCCAGCTCAGCCTCAACTCAGTGTATCAATAATTCTTGATTCCAGTTCCCACTTGGCACCACTAGAATAAAAAGTTACGTAGTCATAAATAACATTATTTCCAACCTAGAACTCGGGCATCACTATAATGATAACACAATTAAATTCCCAAATAAAGCCTAAATGTCAAGTCAAGCCCCAACTCGAGTGACACAATCATAGATAAGGCATTATAATGTGTAGATAAGGCCGATGATGACAAGTCAAACCCCCCCACTCGAGTGACATAATAATAAATAAGGCATTTAGTGCAAAAACAAGACTAATAACATCAAGTTAAGCCTCCATTTGGGCATCACAATAATATATCCTTTTGAATCAACAAGCAATATGCATATAAGCCCCCACTCAGGCACAAAATCACAAAGAGTTACTCAAGTCTATAAATATGATCACATAAGACCTACACGGGCAACACAAAATAAACAACAATATATCGTGAAACTACCCAAACCTAGTTTGTTCCATACACTAAGTCTTATCAACTAATACAAGTCCATTTATACACTACGTGTTTACTAAATCTCAACCATTCCATATTAAGGTATGAATAACCTAACTAATCTCTACAAAGTGACTAATTCTAATACAAGCTCATAATATAGTTAATCCCCATCAATTATTCAAAAACACCAAGTTATCCATGTACAATCCATTATAGAGGTACTTACAAGTAGCAAAACTAACTAGAATAGGCATTTATCTAAATACAATCCATTGAAGATTTTGGTACTTGTGGAGATGCTCGCCATATCACCTAAGAGGGACCCGTTATACTAAATGAAATACAATAATACATACAAAAGAGCATTCAACACATAAACATTTAGGAAAAATTTAAGGTATATCTCAACTTGCCTTAAATAGAGATTCGCAAGCTCAAACAACATCCAAAGCCTCAATCGAAAGCTCAAATCCCTAAAATCAACACCAAAAACATATAATCTAATAAAAAATTACATCAATAAGTCAAAACAAAGCTAATGATACCCATATTGACCTTATTTAAGATGATTCAAAATGGTTTCAAAAAATGAGTCCAAAAATAAAAGAGGTTAAATTAAAAATTTACTTAATAATAATATTCCACATATCAAGAGGAATCTATAGTTTAAAACCCATGAAAAATTGAGTAGAAATCAAACCTTGAATCAAAGAAAAACTCATTTAACAATTTACCAGGCCAAACCCCAAAAACACATTTAAAATCAAGGATTTGAAGTTTTTTTGAAGATGGAATCCATGGAAAATAATGGGATAAAAATCTAGGAACTTACCCATGGATAAGATCATGAAAATCCCTTTGAAAATGCCTTAATCCGAGCTTTAAAAGTCCAACAATGGAGAGAAATCAAGAAAAAGAAGGTTTTAATGGGTTCTAGATGTGGTGCCTTGCGATAGCAGTCAACCCATTATCATCATGAGGTTTAATCTTTGATCGAGAATAAAAATGGTCGTCATGATTGCGGCCACACCATCATGGTCACAATGCGACCCAAATTAAGATTCTCGCGAATTAGGGCACCCAGACCACAAATTCGGTAAAGAAGAGAAATGAAACCATACCCATTACCCATCACGATCATGATGATCCCCCCACACGATGGTAATGACCTAGAAAATTTTTCTTTATGAATGTGATAGTTATGGTCACAATCGCAAAGAAGGGATCATGCACCAGAAAAACAACAACTATTAAGTTTAAAAACTCTCTGAACAGACCCTCTGGATTCATTTGGGATCCTACAGAAAAAACCAATAATGCTAATAGGCTAATTTTGATGTTTCAAACTTGATGGCAATGTCAGAATTTTGCAAATGGATCATTTTTCACAAGATCAACCCCTGGATTCTTTTTAACTATTTTCCAAAAGGAGGGCAAAAATGAAATATAACAGTTCCAAAATCAAACCAACCCTGGTACTAATCCAAATTTGACATTCCAGATCTACTGTAGTAATCTAAATTGCCATCTAATACTCATATAAAGAAATATTGACTAAAGTCAACTATTGCCTTAAGTAACCTTAAACTCTCCCAAAACCTTCCAAAATGCCTTGGGAGTCATACCAATTGTCCCTATACCCCAGAGTCAACATATAGCAACTATGGGGAAGGGTAGAATAGTCAAAACATAGAAAATTCTTAATGTGTCATAGTTTCACTACATTTTTTATGGTTAAAACAAGGAAAATATGATAAGTCAAAGGTAATTTATGTGGATATGATGATTTTATGTTATTTTTTTTAGGAAAACATGATTTGAAAGTGAGCAAATGAAAAAGAATGAAAAAATTATACAAGTGTTAGACATTTGAGACTGGCTACGACCCATTAGGTTATCATACAAGTCGTAGCCCCAGTTGTTTCATTACCAATGAGTTGATTCTTAGAAATTTAAAAAGTTGGATGATGGATACTACTGATCCCTATGACTCATAGGGCCATGTTACGAGTTCTTATTGTGAGCCATCCTGAAGATTTTGACCAAAGTTCTGAAGATGTGCAGGTCAAGGACTTTGCAACTATCATACTCTATGAGTCATTAGGAGAGATAATGGGTTATAGGATGACCTATTTTGAGAAAGTTAATCAAAAGTACCACAAAGGTACAAGCTAGTGTCAATGGTAACGAGTACAGCCCATGAGTCGTCACCAGACTATACAAGTCATTGCCTAGAGCCATCCTGAGTTCAATTGGTCAAAGTTCCACAAAGGTAAAAAATTGACCTAGTGGAAATGAGCCGTTGGGTGACCATATGAGTCATCACCAACACTTGAAAAAGACAAGAAAATGGATTCCCTGAGACACATAATGAGTCATCACTAGACCCTACAACTTACTGCATCAGCAATCACCACTGCTGACTTTGTTATCCAATTTTGTTTAGGACAAAACTAGTTTTTGTTTATAAATACTCCTTATAGGTTTTCTATTTTAGTTTAAATTGTATTAACACTTTTGAGACATATAGTTGTTCTTAAAAATTGTAAACATCAATTTAGGGTTTGATTCATAATTGAGAATCACCATTTTTGTCTTATTCTTTGTAAGTACATAATTATGTTTTCTCTCCAGAATTATAATTGTGTTCTTATGATCATGAGTAGATTAACAACACTAGGGTTGTAAAACCCGTTAGGATTAACGAAAGAGATTTCGTAGTACAAAGTGATTATCATAGGGTATTTATGTGTGTATTGTTGTTCTCTTCGATTTGATTACTTTTTAATGGTTGCAAACGTTTGAACTCGCCTTATCCTTACTCTCAATGAAAAAATGTGTAATGGATGGGAAAAAGGAATTAACAAAAAGACTTAAATCTATCAACCTCTATTTAATAACTTGAGCCGGTAAACAGGATAACTAATCTGGGATCCAAGATAGTGGTTAGTAGTTCAAAAATTATGAGATGATAACACATGATTAAGGATGGTCATCTAATAGGATCGTAAATTCATTTAGATGAACATAACCTATTAACTCTGCATGCCAAGCATCGAGATAGATCACTAGAACAAAGAACCTACGGTGTTATACAGTTATGGAAACAAAGTCCTAGTTCCTCTCATCTATTGATTCCAAACACAACAAAATTAGCAATTGTCACTTGTTGAAATCAAAGTTCCATAACCCCCCCCCCCCACCCTTCTATGGCAAATTACTTATTAATTAATTAGATAAATACTTTGGCCTATTTCTTATTAGATTTACCCCATCCTAGTTGGGTTCTATATTTGGTAGAACGTCCACTTTATACTTCTTTGGAGGTGTAACTTAGGCAATATTAGTAATATAAAATAGTAGTAACAAAGGAGGAAGATGATACAAAATAAGAATAACTATAGAAGAAAGAGCTATAAGACAAATCAAAGGTACTAACCTAAGGGAGCTTGCCAAATCACCTAACTATCACGAGGAATATTAAAAAGAAGGGAGAAAAATTTAGCACAATCAAAACATCTAACTCGAAATATGAATAATCACAAGGTAGTCCAACAAGAAGGATCATAACATCAAAGGGGGGAAAGAATAATATCCAAATCCATAATAATCTTTCCAAAACTATACAATAATATCCAATAAATAATACAATCGAGTATTCCCGGACAATCAATAACCTAACCAAACCCTATAATCTCGAAAGCTACACAACAACAAACATAGCCTAACAGACCCCCATAAGACTGGAAGGTACAAACATCAACAATCATATTGGTAATAGGCAATGCATGTGAACAAATAAATGCAAAGTGAATGCCCTACTATCATTTCAATTGCATGTCATATAATACCAAGTATATAAACCTTCTTTGACTCTCCGTCTCACAAGGCAGGACCTATGTGGTATCCTATTTTTTAGCAAACAAACCCTAGACAGTAGGGACTTATAGGGGACTCAGGATATCCATATATACTACCTAGTCCTGGAATAGGACTTCCAATAATCAACAATAATTAATCTACTTCATTTAGTACTAGAGATATGTAAAAGTATATTAAGAGCTCAAAATCAATCTAAGACTAAACAAGTAGAAATTTATAAAATCCAGTGCTCGAGATTGATCTGGGACTAAAAATGATAGATTTATGTCGAAAGAGGTCAAATTCTTTGTCGATTGAAATAAGTAAATAATGATAAATAAGTAGATCGAGAATGGACCAAAATCTATCTCGAAGTGAATTTTTAAGGTAGTATGATTAGTTTACAAAACCATAAACCAATAATAATGGTGCTATGACTTCCATCTTAAAAACTAATTCTAGTGTTAAAAGTGTTTTATAAACTAATTTTAGTGTTAAAAGTGAGAACAAATCCCTTTTTGAAGAAATTTAGCAAAACCAATGATTTAATTGGAATCGTACCATTAAATATGCATGAGCATGTATAAATATATGCATGCCATCACCAGTAATCGAATAGCAGAAATGTAAACACTCAAGCATTGACAAGCTTAAATCATATCTCTTTCATAGCACATAAAACTAAACTAGTACCCAACTAATGTCATAACTAAGGCCTCGATCCCAGCAATATATAGAGAAAGAGAATACCATTTTCATAATTCAGAAAACTAAGGTAAATAAGAGCATCATGCTATTGGAAGGATTAAACTAGAGAATATCATTTTTATAGAAATATACTACCCTAAATATTTCACCAAGGATTACGAAAGACAACCTAAGTTTATAATAGGTATTCGAGCTTAACATAACCCTATGACTATAGCAGGTGTTCTAGGCTAGGGATCAGACCTCATAAGGTTATAACAAGTATATAAGCGAGCTTGACATAACCGTATGACCACAACAGGTATTATAGTCTAGGGATCTAACTACAATTCTATTCTAAAATTCCCCCGAACAGGTCAAATATTGATAAAAAGATACAACTAGCCTTAAACCCATCCTATAAACCCCAACTAGCATGCAATTTATATGATTCACAATCTTATAGAGGAGAGTAGCCCGTATCTTACTTCATCGCCAAAAAATCTAAGAACTACTCATCTCTACTTCTCAATATTTGAATGTCATCACTCTATCAAATTCATAATCTACCTATTAATATGAGTAAAACAAGCTCATAATGAAATGCTAAGCTCCACATCGAGAATTAGGTCAATAAATAGCCATAGACCCACTAATGGAATTTAAAAATTAAATCCACCATGAGGTCCCTCAAAGTACAAGGAATGTGTACTAAAAAATTGGGCATAAATGGAGTCCCAATTGGGGCTCAAATCAGTTCATCAATTCTAAGGATCAAAATCCCAAAAATCAATAATTTAATTTAGAAGAGGAAAAGCGGCGCAGGCCATAATGGGAAAAAGACCAAGGATAGTTCAAGTATCATACGTGAGTTTAATCGGATGAAATCCCAATGATTTCCAAGATAAAGATTATGGCAATGGAGGAGAAATGAGCTAAAATAAGTGAGAGAGATGGATTCCAAAACATATACCCACAGTGAGCACTTAAGCAGCCACTAGGCTGCTAAATAACTAAAGAGGCAAATGACCTCTAAATTAGAAGGTACACCAGGGGAGAGATGTCTCAAAAGATACACCCTAGTTGCTTAAGAGATTTCTGCTAAAATAGAACTCAGCCAGGTATCCAAGCACCGCTAATGCTCCACCAAGCCTCTTAAGTAGTTGTACAAGCTATCAAAAACCTAAAAATTTAACTAAGTCCACACGGACTCTGACCGGATGCTCAAAATTCATTTGAAACCATGTACATCCAAATAAACTATGCTACCATACAAAATTTGACATTTTGAATACAACGGGACCATTAAAATTTCCATCCAAGTTTGTTTTGACAAAACATGGGTCCTACACCAAAGCTTTTATTTTCTCCAATTTCTAAATAGTACCTCGAAATGAGCCTTGAATCCTCAGAACCTAGATCAAGATTCTCCTTAGACTAAAATCAACATTCTAGAGTTAATAAAACTCTTAGAATTGTCATATAATGTCGTTTACTAGATGTTTTGAATGAAGACTAATTCCTCAACTTTAAAAGCTCCAAAATAAGGAATGAGCTTAGAACCCAAATGAACTACCCCGAGAACTAAACTGATGGTCCCAACAAGTGAAAAATAACCTGTAACCACTATGGAAAGCATGAAATGCAATAAATGCATAAAATCAAAGAAAATGACCTAGAGGGTCACTACAACATCCACTACTAAATAAAATTTCATCCTCAAAAGTCAAGGATTAGATAGAGTCATATCAAGCTAGAATTAAAATGACTAAATGAATATCAAGTTCCATATTAAGCATGTCATATGGAAATCAAAAACCCATGAACACTACTTTAAGACTTCCTAACCTCAATAATTGACTCTACCATGTTAGAATACTCAAGCATATTACTCAACAAAAAGATCATACAAGTCATATTTCCATCATCAAATATGTGCCCATACCACAAAAGAGTCACCCATATTCACTAACATATATGCAGTTTATCAAAACACAAAGTGTAGAAACAAATTCTGCTCACTCTCACAAAGAATTCGCATGTCACATAAGATGAACCAAAAGCTTTCCCTTAGTGTAGTTGTAACACCCCATATTTTTGCTCCTTGAAATTTTTTAAATTTTATCCTCACTATCCTGACTACGACTCCTTTTTTACGAGTCATAAGGAGTCTTAATGAGTCGTAAGAACCTAAATCATAGACTTTTATTAATATAAAAATGATTGTTATGAGATCCTATTTATTCTTGAATAAAAATCGAGTCCAAAAACAAAAAATCACACCAAATAATCCAAAAATAAAAAGAAAACAAAAGAAAATTAAAAGAAAACATCAAATCTCAAATAGGAAAGTACACAAAAGATAAAGAACTTTAATCGCCTCTTCTCCTTATTTATCATAGAACCAGATTTATGATATGAATTTACTAATGAAAAAGCACCTGACCAGTTGTGTTATTAAATTAATTCATTCTTCCACCATAGATTTCTAGCATGAAGAATTTGGGTAGATTGCTCGAAAGGCATTCAAAAACTCTCACAAATGCCAAGTCAATACAATCATTGAAGAAGTCTTCAACTCCTCAGCTACTAATCTAGAAAAAGAAGAAATCCTAAGCTAAAATAACACCACAATCATCTACAAACTAGGTATATTTAATAGAAAAACCTTTCAATATATCAACATCAATTGATTCCTAATTGAGTATTTACGGGTTGTAATCGGGTGTATTACATTAATTCTTAACTAACCTTATCCATTTCTCCTCAGCAAATTGATTCATAGACTAATACCACTGCCAAAGGATTAAAGGAAAAGGTACAACGAATAACTATAATACTCCCTTACTACATCATGTTTTAATCACTAATTTGTGTCTCCAAACTTGGTTTATATATTATGAGGTTGTTGTGATTATGAAATCCTTGTTCTGGTATTTCCTAATTTGATCTTTGGCAAATGAATTTTATCAATGTGTAGAATTATCTTTGCCTCTCTTAGTAAATCCTAAAATGTATTGTATATTAGTTGATGTGTACCTCCATGATTGATTGCATATCCAAGATTGATTGATTGTGTACCTAAATTATAGCCTGACCAGTGTGTGTGGCTAAGTTTTCTTCTCTGAGTACGAGTTGATCACAATAAGTCGTATGGACTCTTTACTTATCGCAATGCCCCAATTGTAGTCAAACCAGTGTATGTTCCAAGTGTTGATGTCTTGGATATGACTTGGACCCTATGAATCATAGGGTTATGATATGAGTCATATGATGTAAGTCATAAGGTCAACAGTATGTGTGCCTAATGACATTGTCTTAGCTACGATTCATGGTAATGAGTCATAACGTGTTGTTACGAGTTGTCGTGTGACTCGTAGTCACTGGCAATAATTTATTAGTTTTTAAGATTGAGGGTACTTTGGACATTTTCTTCTTTACCCACATAAACCCCATGTCCATAAGGAACCTGTAGGGCATTATTTTAACACTTTGACAAATCAAAAACCCTTTTTACTCTCTCAAGATTTTTCAAGCAAAGCAAGCTCGGGTTTTCTCAAGGTTGAGCATCCAGGGGTCAATTCAAGGTTTCTCCTACATAATTGAGAATCCTTCAGGCATATTACTCTTCCTCAATTCTTACTTTGTTAAGGAATATGTTTTAAAGTATTATTCATGTGGTTTTGATATTGGTTTTTGAACATGGGTTGAGGGTTTTGAATGATTATTGTTTATGGAAAGTTCATGTTTGTATATGCACTGGTTATGTTTTAAATGGTGTCTTTGAAACCAATTTGATGCAGGGGTATGGTGAATAAACTAGGGAATTGTGAATTCCCCAAATTTTGTGAATATTGATAGTTGAATTGGTAATAACCCCAACCCAAATTTTGAGAAAGTGGTTTCGAGTACGAGTAAAATTTCACTGAATTGTTGTTGGAACAATCTCATGATATAAATAGGTTATTAAAACATGGTGGTTTAATTTAATGAACAAAGGGAGTTAGTTTTCCAAGTTAATAGAATTGTGGTTGCATTTTGATGTTACCTTGCAAATGTAGTTGGTATGATGCTACCAACAGTGTATTCCTAAAAGTGTACTATGGTTCAATGAATAGGAATATGTGATAAATTATTTAATTGGGATTTAACAAGGGTTGTGTAGCTGAGTCGTAAAAGTAGAGGTCCTGTGTAATGCCCCGCGTCTGGTACCCCGGACTTTACACGGTGCTAATGATCTCGAAGGACAACTAGCTAACCCATGACTAGTAACTGCTGTGAGCACTGTATATAGTAATACTATAATAACAATAAAACTGAGATAAATGCAAAAATCTGGCAGAAATTTGCCATAAGGTTCAAAACTGAATAATGTTTGAACAAGGTATAAGAATACCAAAACTGAACATAAATACTGAAAATACTAAAGTCTAAAAATCTAGTTTGAACATCTAGTCTGAAAGCCTCTAAACTATCTGAATAAGGAGTTGATGGGACATGTCCCCAACTAACTTCGACTGCTAAAATGACTAAGTACTAAAATAATAAAATAATAGAATATCCTTGAATGATGAGGACTCATGTCTAGTGTACTGCTGTTGACTGAACTTGAAGCTGTTTATGCATGGTCGAGAACCTGAGCGTCCGAACCTATGGTATAAAACACCATAGCGCAAAAGAAAAGTATGCGTCAGTACGTGCAAATATGCTGGTACGCAAAGTGAGGTAAGGCTGAATGCAAGGGTTCATATGCATGAACTATAATTGACTGAATAACATGAACATGACTATGTGAGGATACACGCATGAATACATAACGGTAACTGAAATCATATGGATTATGGATTTTGAGTTACTGATAACATGGATTACTGATAACTGATATACTGATTACTGAGTGACTTTGCCTAACAGTCCTAATTCTGATGGAACTAGCTGAGTTCTATACAGAGCTGAGTGACTATATGTGACAGTCCTAAAATCTGAAGAACTAGCTGAGTTCTTTACTGAAGACTGAGACTGAGACTGTGGGAGGTAGTCATCTAACCGACATGCCCTAAATAAAATAATGTCGCTGAGTTGGGGTCCAATATGTGACCCCAATTGGAAGGGTGTCAATACCGCGCCACTAGTAAGAATAAATTATGAGTGACCCTCATCTATCAGGTACTCTAATGAGAGCAGTGGGACCCTCATATGATAGGTTAAGCTACCTCATCAACCCTCATCTAGCAGGTTTGATGTCTCAACCTACGCTGGCGACGTAGTTCTGGAATTCAAGGATTGCTTCTAAGAATCACACCCTCTGCTAGCAGGTAGTTCCCATCCTTGGATTCACTCGATACTGAATCCTACTCCCAACAGAATAGACACTGAACTGAGTATACAGGACTGTACTAAACTGAGTTCACTAAATTTCCATTGACTGGCAGAATACTACTAAATTTTTTTAAATGACTGAGTTTACTATGATTTCTGAGTACTGAGTGGGACTGGACTGATACTGAATTTACTGAGTTTTCCTGAGTCATGTGACTTACTGAATTCTACTAATCATGGCTTGACTGAGAGTATGTTGAAAACTGATACTGGATCTAGGTACACAGCTAAATTATCGGGTATAAAATACCCCCAGGACTCGATAGCATGAATATAAATAGGACATGACACTTCTTGAACACACGACCATAATCAATAATTCATAATACAATCATTGAGGGATTTCATGAGGCATTTGAAAATCATAATCTTGTACATGAGTAGGAATGCATTCTAACATATCATAAGTTCACAAATCAAATCTCATGAGCATTCCATCAATCAATTACAAGGCATCGCCTTAGTATGGGAGTCAACATAAACACATGAATATAGCATGGGGTCATTATTTAGAACATAATTGAGTCACAATTACACAATTCATCCATTTAAGCATTTTGTCAAACACCTAGAGGGCATAATCTTGTACTTATGCATGGACAACATGGTATAGCATCATGACTATCATATTTCGTTCATAATTCAAGAGATCAACATAAGTGAATTCAATTCCAACATACATTCTATCATAATATCATGGGATACAATAAATTTTTCCACTTGGAAACCATACGTTAACATTAACATGGATGGAATACAATCCACAAACATGGAAATCATAATTCATGATTTAAAATTTGTTTCTTGAGCTCCAAGAATGAAAGGGGTCCTTGGATGAACACTTTACATACCTTGGATGGAAATTTATTGAGAGTAAATGGAGAGCTCTTGAGTTCTTGATTTGAAATTAATCACCTAGGGTTTTCTTGTTCTTGAGCAATTGTGAAAGAATGACAATGACTATCATTAGCCAAAAAAGGGCTAAATTTCATGTTATGAGGGCTGAAGGTCAGGGGGAAAAGACCTAATTACCCTTAAGGACGTGGGTTTAAAAAATAGAAAAACGTTCCCAGTGACACTACAACTGACATGGTGCGTCGAGGGTACCAACGCGATAACCGACGCGACGTGCTGACATCGCGGTGGTTCACTGGAATTTAGCTTGAGCTAAGGTTAATTTTATCTGTAGACATGATTGGCAATGCGACGCGCCAACATCCCATCGACTCATTATTTTGGGATTCTAAACAAGGTCTAGACGAGGTCTGAAAAATCTGAAACTTGTCCGGGGACACCTATTGACCTCCTTGATCAAGAATTAACAAAACTATAGGCCTTTAAAGGACTTTAAGGTTGCAAAATGAGATCGCCAATTTTCGAAGGCTAAAATAAACTAAGTCTGGAAACTTAGCCAGAATTTTCTAAGTCTGAGACCCCTTAATAAGCCTAAAGTACTGAATAAAGCTAGAAATTTTTATGGGGTCTTACAATATCTCCCCCTTGGGAACATTCGTCCTTGAATAAGACCGACTGAATTGAAAGTACTAGTAGACTAAATCCACTTAATGAATCATGAATATTGGGACATGACTATAGGATTGATATTACTGACATGCTGAATTTCATACTGAACATGCATATCTGATGCATGAATACATGACTGAGCTGATGCATGAATACATGACTGGGAATATTGATAAGATGATCATGCATATCTAATACATGACTGAACTGACTTATGAACATATGACTGGAAATGCAATGGTATCTGATACCAAGTTTGTAACTAAAATCTAAACATGAAACTAAATAAGCTTAAGGAAAGCTATTACCTTGGGCTGAGCCTGAGTTTGCGGTGAAAAGGTGAGTATACTTGGTTTGCATGTCTGCTTCTTCTTCCCAAGTAGCTCCCTCAATGGACTGATTCCGCCAAAGAACTTTAACTAGAGGTACTTCTTTGTTCCTCAATCTACGAGTCTGATAGTCAAGGATTTCTACTGGAATCTCTTTATAAGAGAGGTTGTTCTAAATATATAGGCCCTCTATAGGGGTTACAACTGTTGGGTCACCTATGCACTTCTTAAGCAAGGATACATGGAATAATAGATGCACTGAGGCTAGGTCTGAAGATAATTCGAGCTCATAAGCTACCCTGACAAAATGGCTGAGAATTTTGAAGGGACCGACATAACAGGGACTGAGCTTTCCCTTCTTGCCAAACCTCTTCACTCCCTTCATGTGAGATATTTTCAAGTACATATAGTCACTAATCTCGAACTCGAGATCCTTTCTGTGCACATTTGCGTATGATTTTTGTCGGCTTTAAGCTATTTTGAGTCTTTCTCTGATCAACTGAACTTTCTTTAAGCAATCAAAAACCAAGTTAGGTCCTACTACTATCGTCTCACAGACTTTGAACCACCCTATTGGAGATCTACATCTCCTACCATAGAGGACTTCGAACAGAGACATCTGAATACTAAAATGATAGTTGTTGTTGTATGCGAACTCAATCAAAGGCAAGTGGTCATCCCAAATACCCTTGAAATCAATTTCACATTCCCTTAGCATATATTCCAAGGTCTTAATGGTCCTTTCTTCTTGACCATCTGTCTGAGAATGAAAGGTTGTACAGAGATGAACTCGGGTACCAAAACCCTTTTAGAATGCTTTCCAAAAATGAGAGGTGAACTGGATACCTCTATCTGATATGATGGAAAATGGAACACCATGCAATCTGACCAACTCCTTGATATAGAGTTTGGTGTAATCCTCGTCTGAATAAGAGGTATGGACTAGAAGGAAATAAGCTAATTTGGTCATTCTGTCTATAATGACCCAAACTGAATCTTGCTAACGTCGAGTATGAGGAAAACTCATCATGAAATCCATGTTCACTTCTTTTCACTTCCAAGTAGGAATACTGAACTCCTGCATGGACCCACTAGGTTTTTGATGCTCGATCTTAACCTGCTGATATGTTGAGCACTTAGCCATAAACTCTACAATGTCTCTCTTCATCTCACTCCACCAATAGATCTCCCGTAAGTCATGGTATATCTTAGTGTCTCCTGGATGAATAGAGTAACGCGCACCATACGCTTCTGCAAGAATTCATTGTCTCAAGTCATCTACACCTGGAACACACAGACAACTCTGACAATGCAAAACTCCATCTCCCTCTTGGGAGAAAACCTCTACCTTATGATCTCTGACTAATTCTTTCAACTTAACTATACTGGGATCTCTATCCTGACTTTTCTTCACCTCGGAAACTAGAGATGATTCAAAACTGTTCTGAACCCACACACTGCCTTCTGCTAAATCGACTAAGCAGATACCTAGTCGGTCAAGATGATGAACTTCTTGAGCTAAATTCTTCTTACTGTCCTCAATATGGGAAACACTACCCATAGACAGTCTACTAAGAACGTCAGCCACTACGTTGGCCTTGCCCAGTTAATAAAAGACACTCATGTCATAATCTTTTAAGATCTCTAACCACCTTATCTGATGGAGGTTTAAGTCTTTCTAATAGAATACATACTGAAGGCTTTTGTGATCTGTGAACATATCCACATGTACCCCATACAAGAAATTCCTCCAAATCTTTAAGGCAAACACTACAGCTGCTAACTCAAGATCATGAGTCGGTTAGTTATTCTCATGGGGATTAAGATGTCTGGAGGCGTAGGCTATGACCTTACCATTCTACATAAGGACACAACCCAAACCTACTATGGATGCATCACAGTACGCGACAAACCAATCTAAATTATTTGGAAGAGTCAAAATTGGGCTGAGGTGAGTCGAGTCTTTAACTCCTGAAAACTCTTCTCGCATGAATCTTACCACTAAAACTTGACTTTCTTCTGAGTCAATCTGGACATAGGGGATTCAATAGAAGAAAACCCCTCAACAAACTATTTGCAATAGCCAGCCAAACCTAAGAAACTCCTGATATCAGTCAGAGAATTGGGTCTGGGCCAGTTTCTCACTGCTTTGGTCTTTTGAGAATCAATTCTAACGCCATCGCCGAAAAATATATGACCAAGGAATGCTACTGACCTTAGCCAAAATTTGCACTTACTAAATTTGGTGAATAACTGATGATTTCTGAGGGTCTGCAATACTATTATGAGATGGTCTGCATGATCATGCTCGTTGTGGGAATAAACAAGGATGTCATCTATGAAGACTATGACAAACATGTTCAAGTACTGCTTTAACACACGGTTCATCAAATCCATGAAGGCTGCTAGGGCATTGGTAAGACCAAAGGACATGACTAAGAGTTCAAAATGACCATACCGAGTTCTAAAAGCTGTCTTTGGGATGTCATATTCTCTAACCCTGAGCTGATGATAGCCTGATCTGAGGTTTATCTTAGAGAAGTAACTGGCACCCTAAAGTTTGTCAAATAGGTCATTAATTCTGGGAAGCGGATACCTATTTTTAACTGTAACTTTATTGAGATGACGATAGTGTATGCACATTCTGAGATAACCGTCTTTCTTACGCATGAATAGAACTGGTGCACCCCACGGGGACACACTAAGTCTGATGAATCCCTTATCTAGGAGATCCTTCAACTGTTCTTTTAGCTTCTTGAGTTCTGTTGGTGCCATTCTATATGGCAGAATAAATATGGGTTAAGTATCTGGAAGAAGGTCAATGCCAAAGTTTATTTCCCTTTCAGGAGGAATTCCTAAAAGATCTTTGGGAAAGACATCTGAGTATTCATTCACTACTGGAATAATTCAAGACTGGGAGTTTCATAGATAGAGTCCTTAACTCAAACAAAATGATAGACATATCCCTTAGATATCATTTTTCTTTCCCTTAGGTAGGAAATAAGTTGACCATTGAATGCTGAAGTACTACCCTTCCACTCTAGTACGGGTTCATTTAAAAACTAAAATAGGACAATTCTATTTCTACAGTTGATTGTGGAATAGCAGGAATGAAGCCAATCCATGCTGAGAATTACATCAAAATCAGTTATCTCTAATTCAACTAAGTCTACTGAAGTGACTTTCTGAGATACCATTACCGGACAGTTCCTGTATACCCGTCGAGCTATGATAGATTTACCTATTGGGGTAGATACTAAGAAGGGCTCTATTAGAATTTTGGGACTGACTTTGAAATCAACTACTTTTTAAGGAGTAATGAAAGACAAGGAAGCTCCTGGATCTAGCAAAACATAAACATGCAAATGAAAAATCTGTAATGTACTAGTGACCACATATGGAGGATTTTCCTGATCCTGTGAGGACTGAAGAGCATAACGTCTGTTTAGGTGTTGCCCACTGGTAGCACTGGAGGTGGCACCCTGCTGATTCAGGAGACCAAACTGAGCTGAGAAACGGTTATGCTAACCCTAAAAACCTAACTGAAGACAATTTTTGACTCTGTGGCCTGGCTTGCCACATCTGAAACAAATATCACTTCTAGCTCTGCAAATGCCCTAATAGTGCTTGCCATAAATATGACAAAGAGGATGGGTTCGGGAATTGCTGACACTACCCTGAGACTTAGAGCCTTGCGCCCTGTCTTTGTCACCATTCCTGAACATAGAAATGGAGAACTAGCTGAGGAAGGAGCTAGAACCAATGACTTCAGGCGAAACTGAGGACGTTTACCACCCTCTAATTTAAGCTGAGCAAAGTTGAAACTACCTATCCTTGCTCTCTTATTCTATTTTTCCCTCTCCTTAATCTTCTGCTCCTCTATCTATTGAGCATAGACCATAAGCTTGGCTATGTCCATCTCACTAATCAGCATCGTGGTCCTTCACTCCTTGACCACACTATCATTCACTCCAGAAAAAACTTACTAATCTTAGCTCTTCTATCTGCCACTACATGAGGAGCGTATCTAGCTAATTGAGTAAACTTAAGAGAATACTCTTTCACTGTCATATTTCCCAGCCTGACGTTGATAAACTCTAACACCTTATCTTTTCTTAGCTCTAGGGGAAAGAATCTATCTAAGAAGGCAGTGGTAAACTCCTTCCACTCAATGGACCCTGTATTTGTAGCCATCATTGCTTTCCACTGCTTGAACCATGTGTGAGCCACATTCTGCAACTGATATGCAGCTAGCTCAACACTCACACTAGCAATCACCCCAATAATATTTGTAATCATCTTCATCTGATCAAAGAATTCTTGAGGGTCCTCATTAGTCTTAGACCTGACAAAAGAAGGAGGGTTCATTCGGGTGAAGTCCTGAATCCAATGTTACAACAGAATTAGCCACTGGGTTGGTCGAAATAACAGCTAGGCATTCATTCTGAGTAGCAACTAAATTAGCAAGAGTAGTAAATGCAGTTCTGAACTCTACATAAGAGATGTGTTCATCTAGGGGATCTTCCTGAATGGGATGAAGTGTTGATTGATTCCCATTCCTCCTTTTGTTAGTCTTTTTGGGAGGCATGTTCTGTGAACAATAGGGAGAAATGGATTAAAATGAGAGTTAAATTTGAGCTCATGCTCACTTGCATGACATGAATACTAAAAGAAGGGAAACTATTCCTAAAACATCTTATAGCCTCCTGTATATAAATGTGGCGCGCAACACACCCATGCACAAGAATATACTAGATGCAGCTTTTCAGACTTTTTAGGACACTGTTGAACTTGGCTCTGATACCAAGTTTGTAACACCCCGAGTCTAGTACCCCAGACGCTACACGGTGCTAATAATCCCAAAATACCACTAGCTAACCAATGACTGGTACCTGCTGTGAGCACTGTTTATAGTAATACTGTAATAACAATAAAATTGAGATAGACATATCTAAAATTCTTTGAGCTTATCTTATTCTATCTTGTTATATGTTTGAAATTCATCCATAGCTGGGGGTATTATGTTTTGTTTGGTTAGGTGTAGGGGGTGGTCTTCATTTATTGTTAGACTTGAGATACCCATCATGGCTAGGCCCTAGTTTAGGCCAAGAAAAAGTTGGTATTAGAGCCTAGGTTTGGAGTCATTAGGTGTCCATAAAGTCGTTTCGAGTCTCTTTTATAGGTATGTAGCATGCCACACTTATAAGAGCGAGACTATAAGTCATGTAGATATATTTTCCTTTCTTGTTATTATATTTTAGGCTATAGTATCTAAGATCTTCAAATTTTCTATAATTATCGTATGTTTGCTTTTTGGATCATGTCTCCCAAAAGATTTGATGTTTTTCTAAACTTCTCCGTTCCATCTAAGGACAATATAGATGAAGCCCGTCCTGCTCAAGGAGTCCAGAGTTGGTCTAGCATTGCTACTTTTGATTGCCCTAGTAGAGTTCCACTAGTTCTCCCTGGCGCTCCTTAGAAACCTTAGGCTGGTGTGCCTAATGCTGAGTTTTGCCAGTTGATCTATTTACTTATAAATTTAGTGGACTCTCAGACTGGGTGTGTTACTTCTATTGCTCCATCTTTTGAGGTCACTAGAGTTGGCCAATTTTAAGAGGTTGAGTCCTTTGACTTTCACTGGTTCTAAAGTTGAGGAAGATCCTCAAAATTTCATTCATGAGATAGAAACAATTTTTTGTGTGATTCATACTATTGATATGGAGGGTGTGGAATTCACTTCTTATTAATTAAAGGATGTGGCGTATCATTTTTTTGAGGAATGGGATCAGTCTAGGAGTGATGATATTAAGTTCTCTTTGTGAGATGACTTCTCGAGTGCTTTTCTTGATCCCTTCTTTTCTTCGAATTTGAGGGAAGTAAAGGCTGGGGAATTCTTGAATTTGAAAAAAGGCAAGATGATAGAAGAGTATGCCTTAAAGTTTTATCAGTTGTCGCAATATGCTCAGAAATTAGTGTCTAGCATGAGGGCTAGAATGAGAAAGTTTGCTTTTATATTATCCCATGATTTTATCTTAGAAAGCAAGGCTGCCTTGTTGAACAAGGATATGGACATCTCTAGACTTATGGTGTGTATGAAACAAGTAGAAGAGGAAAGAAAAAGCAAGCAGAGATGAGTAAAAGGTAGAATAAGAAGTTTCACCATTCATATTAGGGTAAAGGTCAGCCATAGAGTAGTAGAGACACTGGAAAATGGTCTAAGAAGAAGTTGAGAAATTCTGGTTCCTACTTTATAGCTAGTGCACCTTATCTGAAGCCGTCGAGTGATCATCGGTTTTAGAATAGTATTGGTCTTAGGGAATAGGGTGCCAAACTTCAGGATAGTGACACTTAGTAAGCTCCATCATATATCCCTTGTAGATTCTATTGTCAGGTGCATCATGGTGTTTGAGAATAAGGTAGGAACAAGTGCTTTAAATGTTGTCAGATTGGTCATATGCAGAGGGATTGTCCTTCTGTGGTTGCTTCTGGGGCAAATAATTTCCCTCTTGCTACTTCATCAGCTCTAGCACCAAAGGATGCCACTTCATCTTCTGGCTCCGGCACTGGTCGGAATCATCTATATGCTCTTTCCACTCGCCAGGATTCTGAGGCATCCCCCAATGTTGTTACTGATTTGCTTAAATTTTTCTCTTATGATTAATATTGCCTACTTGATCTCAATTCTAACCTCTATTATGTGACCCCTTATGTGGTTATTCATTTTTGTTTTAATCCTAAGTGTATTCTAGATCCTTTCTCTTTTTCTACCCAGGTGGGTGACTCCATTGTGGCTCGAAGGGTCTATAGAGGTCGTGTGATGCCAGTTTGTGATAGGGAGACCTTGGTGGATCTGGTAGAGTTTGACATGTTAGACATTGTGTGATATTGGGGATGGATTGTTTGTATTCATGTTATGCGTAAGGTTTCAAATATAATATTTACATTCATACAAATTTAAGATATACTGGTAATAAACAACTATCACATATATTTAAAAATGAAACAATTATTCAAAATTGAATTGCATGCCATATATAATTTTTAAAGCTATTCATTCGATATAATATAATTATATACTTTCGGTATCTCAAATTTAATTTTAAATAATATATATATATATATAGTCAGACCCGAAGTGTCAATTTCTACTTCCCAAATGAGCCGATGATTGAATAGGATGGTATTCCCTAGTGCCTAAGGAAAGGTTCATTTCGTATCTTAGAGCACAAAAATTGATTTCCAAGGGGTGTATCTACCATATAATGCATTCTAACCATTCTAGATCTGAAGGTCCTTTATTACAATCTGTACCGGTGGTCTGTAAATTTTCTAAGGTATTCCTTTATGATCTTCCTGTTATTCCTCCCGATAGGGAAATTGATTTTGGCATTGATCTTCTTCTGAACACTCATCATATTTCTAACCCTCCTTATAGAATGGCTCTGATGGAGTTAAAAGAACTCAAGGAGCAGTTGGAAGATCTTCTAGATAAGGATTTTACCCTCCCAAGTATGTCCCTGTGGGGTGCTCATATTTTATTCGAGCATAAGAAGGATGGGTCCATTTGGATGTTTATAGATTACCGCCAGTTGAATAAGATGACTATGAAGAATAAGATTCGCTTTATAGGATTGATGATCTTGTTTATCAGCTTCAAGGTGCTAAGTACTTTTCCAAGATTAAGCTACGGTCGGGTTACCATCAGTTTAAGATTAGGGAAGTGGATATCCCTAAGACTACCTTTCAAACCCGGTATAGTTATTTTGAGTTTTTGGTGATGTCTTTTAGTTTGACTAATGCCCCAACAATATTTACAGATCTTATGAATTGGGTATTCCATCAGTTCTTAGATTTGTTCATAATTGTGTTTATTGATGATATTTTGGTGTATTCTAAGAGTGGGGTGTATCATGCTGATCACCTATTCCTCTTGTTACAAACCTTGAAAGATCAGCGGTTGTATGCAGAGTTCTCTAAATGTGAGTTCTGGTTAAATATTGTGACCTATTTGGGTCATGTTGTTTCTAGTGAAGGGATCATGGTGGATCCACAAAAAGTTTTGGTGGTTAAGAAGTGTCCTCATCCCATGACTCCAACCTACATTTGGACCTTCTTGGGTTTAGCAAATTATAATAGGAGGTTTGTGGAAAACTTCTCTTTTATTACTGCCCCATTGACGAAGTTAACTCAGAAGAAGGTAAAGTTTTTGTAGTATCATTCTTGTGAGGTTAGTTTCAAGAAGTAGAAGGATAAGTTAACTTCAGCTCTAGTTTTAACTCTATCTGAGGGTATATATGGTTTTGTTGTTTACTTTGATGCATCCTGGGTGGGACTGGTTTGTGTGTTGATACAGTATGGTAAAGTGGTTGGATATGATTCTAGGCAGTTGAAGGTGCAGGAGAAGAACTATCCGACTCATGATTTGGAGTTATTGGTTGTGCTCTTTCCTTTGAAGATTTGGTGTTTCTATTGGTATAGGGTTAATGTTGACATCTTCTCGAACCATAAGAGTTTACAGTATGTGTTCACCCAGAAGAAGTTGAATCTCAGACAAAGAAGATGGCTTTAGTTACTCAAGGACCACGACATGAGTTTGTATTATCACCCAGGTAAAGATAACGTGGTTGATGATGCTCTTAGAAGGTTGTTCGTTGTAAGCTTATCTATTGTAGATAAGGAAAAATGAGGACTGGAGAAGGATATTCACTCTTTGGATAATCTTAGAGTTTGTCTCTTGGACTCTAAGGATGGTGGTGTGATTGTTCAAGAGGTGGCAAAGTCATCTCTTGGTGCTGAGGTAAAAAGGAAGAAGGTTTTGGATCCTATATTGATGCGGATCAAGGATAATGTGGGTCACCAGAAGGTGATAGATTTTGAGATTGGTGGTGATGGTATCTTGAGATACCAAGGCAGGTTATGTGTTCCAGATATTGATGGACTACGAGAGAGGATGTTGGAAGAACCTCATAAGTAGAGGTGCATCGTTCATCCTGGTCTGAAGAAGATGTATTATGATTTAAGAGAAATTTATTTGTGGAATAACTTGAAGAGGGATGTGGCCAATTTTGTGGATAAGTGTTTGGTTTGCCAACAAGTGAAGGTTGAGCACTTGAGGCTTAGTGGTTTGTCTCAAGAGATTGAATTGCCCATCTGGAAATGGGAAGTGATTAATATGAATTTTTTTACTGGTCTTCCACGGTCCCATCATCGGTTTGATTCCATTTGGGTCATTGTGGATAGGATGACTAAGTCCGCTCATTTCTTACTAGTGAGGACTAATTATTCGATGCAGCATTATGCTAAGCTCTTCATTGAGGAGATCGTGAAGTTGCATGGTGCTTTAGTTTCCATCATATCAGATCGAGGTAGTTAGTTCTCATCTCACTTTTGGCATTCCTTTCAGAGAGGTTTGGGGAATAAGGTGAACCTCAGCACCGCTTTCCACTCGTAGAAAGATGGACAAATGGAGAGGATGATACAAACTTTGGAAGATATGTTGAGGTCTTGTATGATCGATTTTGGTGGTAGTTGGGTCGACCATTTTCCTCTCATTGAGTTTGCATATAATAATAGCTATCACTCGAGTATTAGGATGGGTCCGTTTGAGACTTTGTATGGTAGGAGATGTAGGTCTCCTATTGGGTGGTTCGAGGTTGGCGAGAATAGATTGTATGGTCCCGACTTGGTTCACCATGCTCGGATTTCTTATCCTATGTGGAAGTCCTGATTGAGATTTTGGATCGGCAATTTTGGCGGTTGCGTGCGAAGGATGTGGCTTCAGTAAAGGTTCTTTAAAGGAACCAGAAGTGTAAAGAAGCTACTTGGAAAACTGAAGAGGACATGAAGTCCAAGTATCCATTCTTGTTTCCAGCTTTGGATAATCGTGCATGAGTTATATGTATTCCTTAGAGTCTTTGTTTTCTGACTTTGTTAAAGAAAATTGTGAATTCCTTAATATCTTTGTTTTCTGTCTTTGTTAAAAGTAAGAGTGGGTGTGTCTATGACTTAAATATTGCTAATAAGTTCCTTATCCCGACATTTGGGGATGAATGATCCTAAGGAGGGAGAATGTAACACCTCAGATTTTTATACCTTAAAATTTTGGAAATTTTATCCTCACTGTCCTAATTATGACTCATCTTTTACAGTCGTAGGGAGTCTTGATGAATCATAAGGACCTAATTCATAGCTTGACCAGTATGTGTGGCTAAGTTTTCTGCTCTGAGTACAAGTGGTTCAGAATGAGTCGTATGGACTTATTACGAGTCGTGATGCCCCAACTATAGTACAACCAGTGTATGTTCCAAGTATTATGTATTGAATATGACTTGGACCCTATGAGTCGTAGGGTCACAATACGAGTTATATGATGTAAGTCGTCGGGTCAACAATATGTGTGCCTGATGAAACTTTCTTGGCTACGACTTGTGGTAACGAGCCATAACGTGTCGTTATGAGTCATCAAATGACTCATAGTCACTGACGATAATTTTTTAGTTTTTAAGATTAAAGGCACTTGGACATTTCCCTTTTTACCCAAATAGACCCCACGTCCATAAGGAACCTTTAAGGCATTATTTTAACACTTTAAAAAATCAAAAACCCTCTTTACTCTCTCAAGTTCCTTCAAGCAAAGAAAGCTAGGGTTTCCTCAAGGTTATCTAGGGATCAATTCAAGATTTCTCCTCCATAATTGAGACTCCTTCAAGCATGTTGCTCCTCCCCAATTGGTACTTTGTTAAAGAAATGTGTTTTAAAGTATTGTTCATATGGTTTTGATGTTGGTTTTTGAACATGGGTTGAGGGTTTTGAAAGATTGTTATTTATGGGATGTTTCATGTTTGTATATGCCCTGGTTATGTTTCAAATAGTGGCTTTGAAACCAGTTTGATGTAGAGGTATGGTGAATAAACTAGGGGATTGTGAATTCCCCAAATTTTGTGAATATTGATAATTGAATTGGCAATAACCCCAACCCAAATTTTGTGAAAGTGGTTTTGAGTACGAGTAAAATTGTACTAAATTGTTTTAAAACAATATCATGATATAAATATGTTATTAAAACATGGTGGTTTGATTTAATGAACAAAGAGAGTCGTTTTCCCAAGTTAATGGAATTATGATGGCATTTTGATGTTACCTTGAAAGTGTAGTTGGTATAACGATATAAACAATGTATGTGTATTGTGGTTCAATGAATGAGAATGTGTGATAAATGATTTAATTGGGCTTTAGTAAAGGTTGTGTAGCTTAGTCGTGAAAGTGGAGGTCCCAAGGGATCAATACTAGAAACCATAGTTGCCGACTCGAAGGTCCGATGTTGGGGATATTGTGTTCTATTTGGTTAGGTGCAGGAGGTGATCTCCGGTCCCTATTAAACTTGAGATACCTGTCATGGACGGGCACTGGTTTGGTTCATGACAATAGTACTCCACTAATATAAAAATGTAAAAGCTCAAGACCAAACAGGACTTTAAGAGTTGTAATGTAGGTTAAGGGACGGGTAGGTACTATTCTAGCCAGTAATAGTGATTATCTTCTCTAAGAGCTTTAATACACGATTTTCACCACTTTTATATTCTCATCTCTCTTTTGTTTTGTTCCATCTTTTTAAGCTAGCTCACACATATTTAATAGGGAGTATTTGCCATCAACCCATGATTCACTCTCTTTTTATCAATTTTTTTTTCTTTTCATTACATTACTCCCTACCAACAACACATAAACTTTTTCAAAACACCAATATATATTTTCTTGGGGCTTCAACTTCACTTTTTCCTTCTTCAATCTTACTCTCCTTATCATCTTAATTCCCCAATTGAAGCACTTAGAAGTTTTGGATCAAATAACGGTCAATTAAAAGAAAAGGAATAACCTACATATATGGCTATCAAATAATAGGCTAAAAGCTTAATAGGGATAACTAAGACTATACATAAAGGGTAGATAAAGTAGGTTTAAAACATGGATATAAAAAAAAATACCTATATCATCTCCTAAACTCAACACTCTTTATTTTGCTTTCAACACACACCGGAAAAGTTCTAGACATCACTATGCTATAAGGAATATAACAAAAAACTCACTCACATATGACATATGTTTAAGTTTATAAGGATCTCTATAGATTCTCAACCAAGCAACAACATGAATTCAAAATTAAAACAACATCACAAAAGAGTCAAATAAATGAGCCTAGGTGTCTCAAAGTAGTCATTCAACTAATTTATATATGCTTGCATAATCAAAACCAACTTGCATCATGAAACCATGTATAGAACCTAACAAGAGCATCTCTATTTATTCCTAACGATACAAATTTTAAAATTACTCCAATAAATCAAAAAGGATACTGGGTTCAAAGAGGATTCCCTCATAAAAGAACCAAAAAAAAAATAAGAGGTGGGTGAAGTGTTCTTCTACTAAATAGACCAAACAATAAAACCAAAAAATAAACAAAGATAAAATATTTTTGTAATTTTTTAAATTAAAAAAAAAAATAGACATCCTATAGAAACACTTCACCCTAAACAATCGGAATAGTCCCCACTCCACACTCAATTTTTGTCGTGCTTCTTAGCTAATATCTCTGGTACTCAAATTTCCCTTCAACCTTTTTACAAAAAAAAATAAAACCAAGAAAACTAAAAAAAATAACTACCTTAACTTGGGTTGCCTCCCAAGCAGTGTCTGATTTATTATCGCGACACGACTAAACTCAAAACTCTTAACCACAATCTCTCATCTTTTTTTTCCTACTCAGAGCCCATATTCTTATTCTTTTTTGACCTCTTGAGTTCCTATTCTCAAGGTTTGTAGCTCTTTGTTCACTTACCTGTTTAGGTTTCCTTTAAAGTTTCTCAATTTTAGGCTTAATTGTTAATTTAGGCAACTCAGTGAGAGAGTCCGAAGAGGTAATTGGAGGTTTGCACTCCTCCACCCCACACTCATATACTTCCATAGATATGATCATATGTATATTTTTGTAGTGTGAGGATATATTAAGTGTTTTGTACAGCCTGAAGACCACCTCTTTATTATTCAATCTTATTTTGAGAGTGCCCTCTCTTACATCTATCAGTGCTCCTCCACTCCTCCACTCCACACTGATATACTTCCATAGATATGATCATGCATAGATTTTTATAGTGTGAGTATGTATTGAGTGCTTTATACGCTTTGACGACCACTTTTTTATTGTTCAATCTGATTTTGAGAGTGCCTTCTCTTATATCTATTAGTGCTCATCCAGTAGCCAAGAATGGGCGTCCTAATATGATTGGCACCCTGTCATATACATCATAATCAAGAATAATAAAGTCAGCAAAAATAATGAACTTACTGACCATAATCAGAACATCATCTATGATTTCTCTGGGAACCACTATTGTTTTGTCCGCAATTTGGAGCACAACTAAACAGGGCCTCAATTTTACCAAACCTAGAGTTTTAAACACATATGGGGGAATCAAATTTATGCTTGCTCCCAAATCACTCAAAGCATGGACCGCATCACTTTCACCAATTTGTATGAGGATGGTAAAACTCCTAGGGTTCTTGAGCTCTTGAGGCATCTTGCTCATTACCATTGAACTACACTCATAAGTAAATTCTACCATCTCAATGTCACCAAGCTTCATCTTATTTTTCACCACATCTTCCAAGTATTTAGAGTACTTAGATATTTCCTGCAAAAAAAATCTAATAAAAGAAGGTTAATGTGAAATTCTCTAAATATGCCAAATAACTTCTTAAAACAAGCATCCTCTTTGGCTTTTTAAGCTTCTAAGGGAACAGTTGTAGTGGTCTCTCTTGTTTCTTAATCGACTAATCAATTGGGTACTCAAACTTCCCTATTTTGTTAGCTTCTTTGGATACCACTTGCTTTTTTGTCTGCCTTGGTGTGATCAACTCAGCTTGTACCTCATGATTTTTGGAGACCTAAAACTAAAACTAGAAGAAAGAGAACTAGAATAAAGAAAATATTCTTGAAGACCTGGTATGACTAAATACAGAAGCCATTAATATATTAAGAGTATAAGGTAAACATAATATATATACAGAATCATCCCCAAAATAAAAAATAAATATCAATCTAGCAAAAAAGAGAGGGAGAAGGAACAACTTAGAATGCCTGGAGCTCACCTCAAATCTCTGATTCGTGATAGCTCCACGCAATGCACATGTCAGCGGTGAGAACTCGTACTATAAGTTGCGAGGTTCAAAAGTGTAGTATGAGTACCAAAAATGAGCTACTGAGTAGGCATCGGTCCATAGATCTCTAAAGATAATGCAAGTAACAATTACACGTAAGGCAAGAATATACATTACAGAAAACTAACTAAGAAACAAAATATGATAAGGATAAAGGGGAAGTAGAGATAAACCACCATATTCTAGAAATTTCTAAAGACGGAAGCGTTCTACAATATAAATAGTTAGGGATGAAGCTAATGTACAATAGCAGTAACAAAGGAGGAAGGTGATACATAATAAGAATAACTCAAAATCAATATGAGACTAAAAAATTGAAATTCATAAAATCCAATCCCCGAGATTGATCTAGGACTAAAAATGGTAGAATAGTATAGAAAGGGGTGTGGATATTTCTCAACCGAAATAAGTAAATAATGATAAATGAGAAGATCGAGCATGGACTAGAATCTACCTCAATCTGATTTTTCAAGATAGTATGTTTAGGTTAATAGAATATAAACCAATAACAAGGGTGGCACGACTTTAAATCAATTTAAGTGTGAAAAGTGGGAATAAATTACTTTTTGAAAATAGTTAGCAAAGATAATAATTTTATTGGAATCGTACCAATTAATATGTATGGGCATGTATAAATATATGCATGCCATCACCAGTATCCAAATAATAGAAATTTAAGCACTTACAAATCAATAAACTGAAATCATAACTTTCTCAGAGCACAAAAACTAACCTAATATCCAACGGGTCTAGTAACCTGCCCCAGACCAATAATATATAGAGAAAAATAATATCAATGTTATAACTCAGAAATCTAAGGTAAACAAGGGCATTATGCTACCAAGAGGATTTAAACAGAGAATATTATCTTTATAGAAATATACTACCCCAAATCCTTCCTCTAAGGATTACTAAAGGCAACCTAGGATTGTAAAATGTATATAAGCGACTTTACATAACTGTAGAACTAAAACAATATTCTAGGCTAGGGCTCAGACTATAATTTTATTCCAAAATTACCCCAAATAGTTCAAATATCGATAACAAGATACAACCAGACTCAAACCTATCTTATAAACCCCCTCCTAGCATGCAATCTCTATGATACACAGTCTCATTGAAAAGAGTAAACCGTAGCCTACCTCATAGGTCAAACTGCAGTCTCAAACCATCCATGAACTTCTCGTCTCTACTCCCCAATCTCTAAAAGTCATCATACCATAAATTCATAATCTACATGTTAAGATTGTAAAACAAGACTCCTAGTGCAATACTAAGCTTTGGCCAAGAATTGGGTCAACAATTGGTCCATGGAACCCACTAATGGAATTTCAAAATTGAATCCATCACGAAGTCCCTCAAACGACAAAGAATGCATGCTCAAAAATTGAGCACAAATAGGGTCCCAATTGGGGCTCAAATCAGTATGCCAAGCACAAGGATTAAAATTCTCAAAATCAAGAATTTACCAAATTTTGGGGAGGGAAAGAGACAAAGAAAATAGTGGGAAATATACCAAGGATCGTTCAAGTATCATACCTGAGTTCAATGGTATAAATCCTATTAATTCACAAGCTCGAGATTGCAACAATGGAGGAGAAATAAGCTAAATGACTGAGAGAGATGAAGTCCAAAAATGTATCCCCGACAGTTACCGCTTAAGCAGCCACTAAGATGCCAAAGCAGTTACTGCTAAAGCGGAAAATGACCACTAAATTGGCAGGTGCACCAGGGGAGAGATTCTGCTAAAGAGACACCCTGTTTGCTTAAGCGATGTCTGTTAAGGTCGACAGCTACTGCTAAATCGACGCTTAGCCAGGTAGCCAAGTATCACTAAAGCGGCATCAAGCTGCTAAAGTGGCATCAAGCGGCTTAAGCGGCTTCACCAACTACAAAAAAAATCGGCTTCACCAACTACAAAAAAAATTACAAAGTCTAAACGGACTCTGACAAGATGCTCAGGATTTATTTTGAACCCCATGCATGCAAACTAAATATGCTACCCTACTAATTTTGATATTCTGGACTCAATGAAACCATTAAAATTTCCGTTCAAGGTCGTTTAGAAAAATGGGATCCCACACCCAAGGTTTCGTTTTCACCAATTTCCAATCAATAGCCCAAAATGAGTCAAAAAGCCTTGGGACCTCTACTAAGGGTCCCTTAAGCCTAAAATCATCATTTAGAAGCTAACAAAACTGTTGAAATTTTCATTTGGTGGTGTTTACTAGAATTTTTGGTCGAAGATCAATTTCTTAACTTCAAAAGCTCTAAAATAGGGGAATGGTCTTAGAACCCAAACGAACTACCTAAGAACCAACTGACGGTCCCAATAAGTCATAAATAACCTGTAACCACTATCAAAAAGCACAAAATATAGAAAACACAGAAAATGCATGGAAGCGGAGAAATGGCCTAGAGGCTCATTACAGGTAATTAATAATTATTTATTTTAAACATTTAACATAACCATGTGATTACACATGTTCAGCCAAATAATACACTTGTAATTACACTGTAATTACATCGTGTCAAATAAACAAGTCATTATAATTACTAGGTTGTGTAATTACTAGACTAAAAATTATTATCCTAGTAATTAAATCAATTTCAATTACAAGGTGATTTTCCAAACAAACCTTGTTCAATTTTAAAAAATTCATCGTTACATTAGGAATACTTACAGCCTGTTTGGGATTATTTTTTTCACAAAATAAAAAACTTTTTTGAAAAAAAAAGGGTGTTTGGTAAACTTGAAAAGGTACCTTTAAAAAGAAGCAAAAACAGTTATTCTACTTCTAGGAAGAAGCAGAAAATTTATGCTTCTCAAAAAAAAAACAGAAGCAGAAATAGGAAATTATTTTTTTATGACAAAAGTACCCCTATCACTTATACACAGCACACACACACAAAAAAAAATATACACACACATTAATACACATACACACATATATATGTATGTATGTATATATATATATATATATACATAAATATATATGTGTGTGTGTATATATATCCCTTATTAATTAATTAGCATATCCTTATATGTTTGATTAAAATTTGATTTTAGAATTTTATACTTCATATTTACATCATACTTCTTTATTTCATTCTGTTATTTATTATTTCATTTTTCACTCATTTTCATTAAATAAAATCAAACATATCATTGATGATGAAGATCGAAAGGATATATCTCTTTATGTTTTATTATAAATGTTAATAAATGATAGGCGAATTATGTTGTTGCAAGATTAAATGATATTTTGGCAGTACTCGTAGATTTTTTCTTGAATATTTAATTTTAAATAAATAATTGAAAATATAATAATAGATATTTAAAATAAATTTTCTCTATTCAACGATTTAATTTGTAAAAAAAAGTCTATTGATACATGTCCTTTTTGGCCATTTGTCTCTTGAAAGCACTTCTTAAAAAAAGATTATCCAAACACAATCTATTTATCAAAAACACTTTCAAAATGAATTTACCAAACACAAATTAATTTTTTTAAAATCATTTTTCTGAAAAGCTATTTATAAAAATATTTCTCCAATAACCAGTTTTCTAACAGTAATCCCAAACAGGCTCTTGTTATTGTATCGCATAGACTTTTTTTTCCTTACCACTTTATTTCAATTAAGCAACAAATTTATTCACCAAATTTTTCTTCAACATCTCCGGCAATTTAAAACCAACAATACCTTCTCTTGAAAACATAAGGATCAGGAAAAAAATTATTTGAAGTGTTGAATACCACCCGATCTTGTAATTATTAGTAATTCATTTAATGCATAGTTTTCCTTTCAAATAGGTTGCAATTTAACATTTCCTTCAGAAATCCAACTTATCTTGATAGGGCCATCAATTCTTTAAAACAACAGGACAAATAACTTATAGATTATTAAGATGCAAACATATAAACTTATTGTCTTGAAGAATGAAAATTAAAGGCCAGCCAAAAATATGGCCAGAAGTGCAAACGACCCTTCGTATTTCTCATGAAACTCTTATTTTGACTTCTTTTTAATAAAGCAAATGATAACTATCAACTACTGTTTAACACAATTGAACTGTAAGATTAGAACAGTAATACAGACCTTGGGTAATGAGAGGACTGGATTTTTATCCTCCTAATATAAGGTTGTAAAAGGAGAAAAGCTTTTTCTGATCGATGTATTCTATGCTCATTAATTATTTACTCAGTATAACCAATTAATTTCAATATAATTTACAATGATATTAAATATCAAGCAGTAAGAAGCAAAATCTTACAGTTACTTGAATTCACAACATTTGGTAAGGTGTAGGGAGATGGAACCTAGACTTCTGAGACACCCCAAGGTCTAGAATGTAAAGAAAATTTGTTGAAAGGAAACAGATGTTGCCACAGGTACTTCATAATAATATGAAAATTGGTGTATTCTAGAACCACTAATGTTATTTTGTACATTTATTTTGAAAATAAATGAAGGACGAAACATCCTCAAAGAAGAGGAACAATGCTGACGTAAAAAGGAAAAATCCTTCTAAAACATGGTAATTATCAAAGTCAGTGGTTTGCGGTCACAAACTATTCCATATAGAGTGTCTGTAACTTGTGAGCATCTCGGAAGAAGAAAAGTAGTCTCTTGGTTTGTGCTAGATGGTTAATATTATTGTAACAATCTTAGTACTATTACGAAGATTAGATTGAGTACCAACATATCTGAAAACTTATTTTATTAGTGCACTAATACTAAGTTGCGACTCAAATATTACAGCTTCTTCTCATCTCTAAATGTTGTGGAATAAGATCTACAGAGCTCCAAAAAAAGAAATGAATCCACTATAAAGAGTCTCTTCAAGAATTGAAATATTGATATATCAAATCTATGACCTTCAAATCTACATGGATACAAATATCTATTGGAATCTTGAGACATCTCAGTTATATTTTGACCTATATTAACAACAACAATAAAATGATAGTAAGAAAGAAAACATTAGTGATAGATGTCACAGCACATATGCAAGGGGAAAGAATTCCATTATAGTGTGAAGGTACTTCTGATAATATAACATAATTATGAGAAATCCCAGAAAAAAGAATCATATAAACACAATATCGGCACTTAATACACAACTTAACTATACGCCACATAGTGCAGCTAGGTAATTAAGGAAATGCAAGAATTTAAAGCTAGATGTAAAAAAAGAACATATACTAACAAATCGATTAATAAACTTTAGAAATGAAAAATTCAATTTGAAACAGTGTCAAATAATTGCATCATTGTTTGTCACGACCCAAAATAAAAGGGTCATGATGGAACTCGTCGCGGCAAACCTTGAAGAGTAAGTCTATCACCCAAACTAATACACAAAGGGGAAAATACAAAAATACCCCTAAGGTAGGGCTTCTAGAACTAAGCCGAACTACAGAAGTATAATAAATGTGAAAAGAATTTACTCAACAGTGTATCCATAACTCCCAAGACCTAGTGTCAACAGTATTAGAACGTATCTTATACAACTCGAATACAAATGAAATACATAAGATATCCAAATACAAGAGAAACTTTATCTCTAAAATGAAAGTAAAGACATAGTCTATAAGAAAGGTAATAGAAGATATTCGGACGCCTGGAGGCTAGCCACTACCTTGAAAGCTCCAACAATCGCCCGAGTCAAGCAAGCTGAGGCGCACTCGAGCTAGGACCTGCACCGAAAGGGCATTTTAGGCATAAGTACGGTCCACTTGTACTCAGTAGGTATCATAGGCTGTCCAAGAAAAGTAGTAAATAAAGCATACAAAATATACACTAAGGGCACGTCACCTGCAATCAAAAAATATCCCACAATGGTAGCTCACACCGCTTGCACTAATAGTTCTACAATATTCACACATAATGCAACAACACACCAGATAGGGATACAAATATACATAATATCACATACAAGTAGAACAAAAGAGGAACATGTATAATCAAGCTCATCAAGTACAAGTAAAGAAAGATAGAACAATTAGGCATTAACACAGTAAAGAACAACAATTAGAATAAATAGATAGATGAAAAGTCAATATGGAAATACAACCATAACATAAACACAATAAAGCAAGTGCAATTTATATGATGATGATGATGACGATGATGATTCATGAGGTCATCGCACAACCTCCGGGATCGTTGCATAATCCACATATACACCTACGGAGGCAAGCCTCCCAATATAGGACCCATGGGGGGTTCGTCAACCTATTACAATCCATATATGTCCATATCCATATCCATATATCCTCACCTACCCATCCCTCGGGAGGGTTTTATAAGATGTCACATTTTTTATCATAAAAAGGTGTTATCGGTGTTTTTCAGGTGTTGCCACGGTGGTGCTATTTTTTCCATGAATGAGTATGATATGAGGATATAATGCTCACAACCAATCACAATCAGTATTTCCACAACCAACCATATGATATATTTCCACAACCAATCACAATGATACATTTTCATAACCACGTGAGCCAATATCTATTTATTATTTCCATTCATCCATGAATTTCCACATGTTTTCATACGCCAAAAGTATGGATATATTATATATATATATATATCATAATACTCCAAAGGTACCATAATAGGCATTTGCAACAACACAATACAACTATTCACATGTATTCAAGGTTATCAACATCATATAGGACCTCACACGGTCATACATATCACATAATATTCCAATTTCAATAATTGCATCATATATAGGCCTTCACATGGGCACAACACATAGATAGCCATTTTTTCATGATTAGTTCCCACCCTCAACATGCATTTTGTACCATCATTTACTATCCATCTCAGTCTAAAAGAGTTAAGCCATAACCTACCTCGAAAGCCAAAATCGCTCTACAACACTTCAATCACAAAGCCTTACTTCTCATGAATGGTCTCGAAATCAACTAAAACCAAGAGATATAGAATATATACGTCAAAACAAAGCTAACGATACCTATATTGCCAACTTTTAGTTCGGGGTCAAAACGAACCCTCAAAATGGGTTTTAAAAAAAGAAGGGCAAAATTAAAACTTTATTACAATAACGTGTTCTCCATACTTTTAGGAATCTACAAAAGAAACCCCAAGTTAAATCAAGTCAAAAAGACGTTCAAATTGAAGAAACGCCATTTTTAAGCTTTATCGGGTAAAATCGTTGAAATCCATGTTAAAATCAGGAATCAAAGTTTTTTTGAAGGTTAAATTGATGAAAAACTAGTAATCATAAGATTAAAACATTATTCAAGTGAAAGGGAGTGAAATAGGAGTTTAAATCAAGCACTAAGATTTTTGGGTTTTGAGAAATTAATCAAGAAGTTTACTAAGAAAAGAGTGAATTCTTACCTTAAATCCGTAAGAGAGTCAAAAATAGATGTTAATGTTTCTTCCCAAGCACCCACAAGCTTAACTTTTAAACTCTCACACTATTTTAGGATTTAACTCTCAAGAGACAAGGTGAAAGAATGAGCAAAATCGGGTAAAAGGGACTTTTTATACTTGTACCAGGTTACTAGGTACAAAAAGGCATAAAACGCACCCCTGGAATGCGATTTACCCTTTGTACACCAGTTAACCTGGTGCACCATATATTTAAGTCCAAAACAAATTTCGACAGGTGCCCGGGATTAGTGTGGCATTCAATTTACTCAGATGAACTATGTAACCCCACTAAATTCAGCGTTCTAAACACATTGGCGAAGTTGGATCTTTGAAAAGACATCATTTTCACATAGTTGACTCCCAAAACCCGAAATCAAAATTTTCAAACCGAGGGTCGAAATGAGAGTTAAAGCCACAAAACCATATCAAACATGTTACCACCCTAAAATCGACATTCCAAATTTGTTGGCGCAGTTTATTCAGCCATCCATCGGATGGATCAAACGATCACCACAGAAGTCCAAAATAAGGCTCTCGACCCCACCAAAAACCATAATATTGTATAAATGGTACAAAAATGCATCAGGAACCATAAAAATCACCCCTACACCCCAGAAATACCACAATGCAACTACGGTGAGGGTTAAAATAGTCAAATCACACAAAATCACAAATTTAACATATTTCATCAAATTTTTAAGTCGTTACATCATCCATCACTAAAAATCTAGTTTGTCCTCGAACTAAGGCAAATAAATACCTGAATCAATGAAAAGCTGGGGATAAGAAATACGCATATCAGACTCGACCTCCCAAGTAGCCTTATCTACAAGTCGTTGTCACCACTGAACCTTAACCACAGGGATAACTCTAGAGCGCAACCTCTTAATATCCTTAGTCAAAATGGAGATCGGCTCTTCAATAAAAGAAAAAAGATCATCTAACTGAAATGACTCTCAATGAATGACATGAGACTCATCAGGAATACAACAGCGAAGCATAAAAACAAGAAAAACTGAATGAACAACCAACAAAACTAGGGGAAAGGCCAACTCATAAGCCACATCTCCAATGATCCAAAGAATCTCAAATAGATGAATATACCTGGGGATAAGTTTGCCCCTCTTTCCAAACCTCATCACACCCTTCATGGGTTAAAATCGAAGAAAAATACTATCACCAACACCAAATCTCAAGGCACAAAGCCTATGATTTAAAAAGCACTTCTGCCTGCTCTGAGCCGCTTGAAGTCTATCCTAAATGATCTGGACTCTGTCCAAAGACTCATGAAGCAAGTTCGTACCTCGAGGTCTCACCTCTGAAATATCAAACCAACCCACTGGCGAGAGACAACCCCTACCATACAATGCCTCAAAAGGATCCATATAAATACTGGAATGGTAGCTATTAGGCAAACTCTGCTAAAGCCGAATGTTGCTCCCACTAGCCACTAGGATCCATCATATAAGCATGGAGCATATCCTCTAAAACCTGGATAGTCAGCTCTGACTAACCATCAGTCTTGGGGTGAAACGCTATAAGATCAACTCGAGTGCCCAACTCATCTTAAAAAGTCTTCTAAAAGTGAGAAGTAAACACAGAGCCTCAATCTGAAATAATAGACACGGGCACACCATATAGTCTCACAGCCTCATGAATGTAGATACGAGCCACCCCCTCGGCACTAAAGAAAACCTAAACTAGTATGAAATAAGCTGACTTGGTCAATCGATCCATGATAACCAAAAGACGTTCAGAACCTTAAGATATACGAGGCAAACCAGTCACCTACTCTCGGCACACAAACTCGGCCTCCAATTCAAAAAATTCCATCTGAATCATGTGAGGCTTCCTTAGCCTCCCTACTCGACACCTTATCTCAAATCAACCTCAATTCAACATCATCAAACTGATGAGCTCGAATCTATTTCATCAAAGAAGATCTAGCCTCCACAAATGTCAAACCATGCCCAAGTATTGAAATATCAATCCTAACCATTTGATTAGTTATATACTGAAGCTCTAAAGCCAAGGGCCTCTCCTAGGTCCAAAGATGTGCCAAGCTACCCATGCTAGTCAACCTCTGTCTCAAGGCATCCGCAATCATATTAGCCTTGGCCGAATAATAGATAATGGTTAAGTCATAATCTTTAAGCAACCCAAGCCAATGAAGTTGCATCATATTAAGATCTTTTTAGGTAAAGAAGTAATGAAGGCTATGATAATCCAAGAAAATCACACAACGGACTCCATGCAAGTAGTTCCTCTAAAGCTTCAAAGCAAACACAATCCCGCAAAACTCCAAATCATGGGTAGGATAATTCCTCTCATGGGGCTTCAATTGACGAGAAGTATACGCAATTACTTTGACCTTCTGCATCAACACAACACCCAATCCAACACTTGAAACATCATAAACTATGGTAAATCCCACACCTTCCTTTGGCAAAGCCAAAATAGGAGTTGAAGTCAACAAATCCTTGAGTTTTTAAAAGTTTGAGTGAGTACGGACACTTGTACTCGCTAGGTATCATAGGCCAACCAAGCAAAGTAGTAAATAAAGCATACAAAATATACACTAAGGGCACGTCACCTGTAATAAAAAAATGTCCCTCAATGGTAGCCCACACCGCCTGCACTAACAGTTCTACAATATCCACACATAATACAACAACACACCAGATAGGGATACAAATATACATAATATCATACAAGTAGAACAAAGGAGAAACATGTATAATCTAGCTCATCAAGTATAAGTAAAGGAATATAGAATAATTAGGCATCAACAAGTCAAGATATAGAACAAATAGATAGATAACAAGTCAGTATAGCAGTACAAGAAGAACATAAACACAATAAAGCAAGTGCAGTGTATATGATGACGATGATGATGATGCACGAGTTCATCACACAACCTTCTGGATCGTCGCGCAATCTATGTATACACCTACGAAGGCAACCCTCTCAACATGGGACCCATGGGAGGTTCGTTAACCCATATACAATGCATATATGTCCATATACATATCCATATCCCCTCCCTGGCACATCCCTCGGGGAGGGTTTATAAGATGCCATATTTTCTATCGTAAAAAGGTGTTAACAGTGTTTCTCAAGTGTTGCCATGGTGGTACCATTTTTCATGAATGAGTATGATATGAGAATGTAATGTGCATAACCAATCACAAATAGTATTTCCACAACTAATCACATTGAAGAAACACCATTTTTAAGCTTTACTGGGTAAAATTTATGAAATTCGTGTTAAAATCAAGAATCAAAGTTTTTTTGAAGGTTAAATAGATGAAAAACTAGTTATCAAAAGATTAAAACATTATTTTAGTGAAATAGAAGTTTAAAATCAAGACCTAAGATTTTTGGGGTTTTTGAGAAATTAATCAAAAAATTTACTAAGAAAGGAGTGAATTCTTACCTTAAATCCGTAAGAGAATCAAGAAATAGATGTTAATCTTGCTTCTCAATCACCCACAAGCTTCACTTTTAAGCTCTCACACTATTTTAGAGTTTAACTCTTAATAGGCAAGGTGAAGGAATGAGCAAAATTAGGTAAAAGGACCTTTGTATACTTGCACCAGTTTACCAGGCATAAAAGGCATAAAATGCACCATTGGAATGCCTTTTACACTTTGTACACCAGTTAACCTGGTGCACCAGATTCTTAAGTCCAAAATGGACTTCGAAAGGTATCCAGGATTAGTGCGGCGTCCGATTTATGCAAATGAACTATGTAACCCCACTAAATACAATGTTTCAAACACATTGGCAAAGTTAGATTTTTGAAAAGACATTATTTTCACAAAGTTGACTCCCGAAATTCGAAATCACAATTTCCAAACTGAGGGTTGAAATGAGATTTAAAATCCACAAAACCACACCAAACATGTTACCACCCTAAAATCGATGCTTCGGATCTGCTGGTGTAGTTCGGTAAGCTATTTGTTACATGAATCAAAATATCAGTACAAAAGTCCAAATGAGCTTCTCGAGGTGACCAAAAATCATAATATTATAAAAATGGTACCAAAATGCATCGGGAACCATGAAAATTACCTCCATACCCTAGAAATGCCATAATGCAACTATGAGGAGGGGTAAAATAGTCAAATCACATAAAATCACAAATTTCACATATTTCATCAAATTTTTAATTCGTTACATCATCTACCACTAAAAAGCTAGTTCGTTCTCGAACTAAGGCAATGAAATACCTGAATCAATGAAGAGCTGGGGATAAGAACTACGCATATCAGACTCGATATCACGAGTAGCCTTATCTATAAGTTGATGTCTCCACTGAACCTTAACCATAGGGATAACTCTAAAGCGCAACTGCCTAACATCCCTAGTCAAAATAGAGACCGGCTCATCAACAAAAGACAACAACTTATCTAACTAAACAAACTCCCAACGAATGACATGAGACTTATTAGGAATACAACGGTGAAACGTAGAAACAATAAAAACTGAATGAACAGTAAGAAAATATAGGGGAAAGGCCAACTCATAGGCCACATCACCAATGGTTCGAAGAATCTCAAATGGACTAATACACCTAGGGATTATCTTGCACCTTTTCCCAAACCTCATCACACCCTTCATGGGTGAAACCTAGAGGAAAACATGGTCACCAACACCAAATCTCAAGGAACGAAACCTACGATTTGTAAAGCGTTTCTGCCTACTCTAAGACACTCAAAATCTATCCTAAATAATCTGGACTCTGTCCAAAGACTAAAGAATAAGGTTCGTACCTCGAGGTCTCACCTCTGAAACATTAAACCAACCCACTGGCGAGAGATAACGCCTACCATACAACGACTCAAAATGGTCCATATCAATACTAAAATGGTAGCTATTACTATAGGTAAACTCTGCTGAAAAAAAATACTGCTCCCACTGGTCACCAGAATCCATCACACAAGCTTGGTGCATATCTTCTAAAACTTGGATAGTTCGCTCTAACTGACTATCTGTCTAGGGGTAAAATATTGTAAGATCAACTCGAGTGCCCAACTCATCCAGAAAAGTCTTACAAAAGTGGGAAGTAAATACAGAGCCTGGATCTGAAATAATAGACACAAGCACAACATGTAGTTGCACAATCTCATGAATATAGATATGAGCCACCCTCTCAGCACTAATGAAAACCTAAACTGGTGTAAAATGAGTTGACTTGTCTAATTGATCCACGATTACCCAACACTATTAAATCAATGAGATGTATTAGGAAAACTAGTCATCCACTCTTGGCACACAAACTCAGCCTCCAATCTGCAAAACTCCATCTAAATCAAGTGAGGCTTCCTTATCTTCCCCACTTAACACTTTATCTTGAATCAACCTCAATATAACATCATTAAACTAATGGTCTCAAATCTCCTCCATCAATGAACATGTAGTCTCCATAAATACCAAACCATGCCCAGGTGTCAAAATATCAAATCTGACCAATTGGTTTGCTAAATACTAAACCTTTAAGGCCTAGGGACTCTCTCGAGTAAAAATATACGCCAAGCTACCCATTCTAGTTGACTTTCAACTCAAGGCATCCAAAACCACATAATCCTTGCTCGGATGATAGAGAATGGTCAAGTCATAATCCTTAAGCAATTCAAGCCAATAAAGCTGCCTTATATTATGATTTTGTTGGGTGAAGAAGTATTGAAGGTTATGATTGATACACGAACAAAGTACGAAATCAAAAAGTAAACTACGATACGAATACGAAAGCTAAAGATAGATAAAAAAAGTAATAAGATAGACATAATGCAAGGAATTAAAAGCAAATAAAGGGAGTATCAAACCCTAAAGCCTCAATCAATTAAACCAAACAAAGAACCTAAATCTTACATAGACGTTAAGGAAATTGATTCCCAAGCAACCCACGTTTCTAAGCAAAAGATCAAAACAAGAGAATCCACGTTTGCCTCACACTCTCACAAGTGTTCAAATTCATAATTCAACATAAACTACCTACTAAAATGAAAATAAGTCCTATTTATAGTCTAGGCTAGGTTATTACATCATATGGGAACAAAAGTAACCCATTTAGGAATGACAATCAGATAAAAGCCCATTAGGCACTTGCTTGAGCATATGGGGAGCACATGGGGAACATCTCATGGGTATATTGGGCTGTTTTAACCCTCTCTAGAAGATATAGAGCGGGTTGAGTGCACCTCCAAAGCAGATGGAGCATATCTCCTCTTTCGGGGGCTTTCTAGCCCCGTTTTTTCTTCCATTGGCCTCTCTAACGTCCCTTGAGTCTCCTTTGTCATCATAATCATCCAATGGAAACCTTTCCATATCCCTTAAGATGTATTCAAGTGTCATTTGACCCATTAGCATCCTCTCTAGCAACTCAAAGGCCATTTGGCTTGTATCATCCTTTCCTTCTGAAAAAGGATTCGACCTTGAATCCAAACCTTGCAACACCAATGAAAGGACAAATAAACACAATATCCTCATAGCATGAGGTTTAAAATTAGAACATTCAATCATACCATCATGCCAAGGTTGCACATGCTTAAGATATAACCAAGCATCAAAATGATCAACAAAGGGTGTATAACCCCACAAATTAAGAGCTACTTGGTAATTTAATATATTTGTACAAATGGGTATGTTAGAGGAACCATGGTAATCATTGAACCTCTCTTGAAGGCTCACATGGATTCCAAGTCTCAATAAGCTCATAACCCTACTATAGCACTCATCTTTGTGAGAGACCCTTCCCTTACACAACTTTGGCCTCTCAAGTAGATTAGAAATCTCCAAAAAAGTCTTTTTGTCATAGGGATGAGTTCTAACACCCTCTCACATGCTTGGATTGTCTTCTTGACCAAGCACCAAGTGGTGTGGAGAAGAACCTCAATTTTTTAAATGATCACCGAGATCAAATGGGTAGAGTGTCCATGGACATTGGTTTAGGAAATACTTTTTTCCTCTAAGATTACCACCAATACAATCATTTGTACCTTTTATACTAGCATGATCATCAACAAAGGCAATTAGAGGGTCATTCCTATTCAATCGACCAACAATCTCAACATCACCATTCATCTGAGGTCCTTTAAACACTTCATAAACATTCCCAAGTGATGGTCTAGGTTCACACACAAGTCGGTCCTCATGACTTCCACAAGACAATGTACTATCACATATCTCAATGGCTTCAACACTAGGTGGACACAAATCGCTCTTACTAGAAGAGTCAATTTTGTCATCATAAGGATCAACTAGTGTTTCCACGCTTCCAAGTTGTACATTATCATCATGAAGTATGGAGACATTAGGCTCACTTAAAGAGGAACTATTTTTATCACTTAGTTGGCTACTAGCCTCATTTACTAGAGTGCAATAGTTAGTTTGATTACCTTAAAGTTTGTTTGGAGCATGTACACTCAAAGAAGCTCGGGAATTTGGTGGATTGAATAGGATAGAGTTAGGAAAGTGTAGGCGATATATTATTTTATCCATCCTTCTTGAGAGTGAACTTTCCAGGCTTTCATTCTTTGATTTACATCTTGTTTCACACTCATTATGGATGCCATTAAAGTTTTCATGTTTATATCTCACGAAGCTCTTAGGCTACCTTCTCCCGATGCCATGGTATCTATATAAATGAAATACTAAAACAAAACAAAAACAACAAACATGTTAAAGGTTAAGAAATCAACCTCACAAGCTCTCAAAGTTCATACCTTTAGTTTATCTCTCAATTGGCGTCGCAAGTGTTGATAAGTCGTTTATACTCCAATGAGAATGATTGGTACCAATTGTGGCTTGAGGTAGGAATAGATTCTTGTTTGAAATTGAAAAGAAAAAAACTCAAAAACAACTAATGTACTTGAATCAAGAAGGTTCAACAAAAATAAAAGAGAGAAGCACACAAGAACGGATAAGAAAGAATCTGACTCTAGAGCCAATTAATCAACTAATAGATCAATTATTAGTTGTTAATTAGTGTTTAAGAATAAAAATATGAAGTTAAGAATAAGGAAATGAAGTTAGAGTGATGGAACCTTGCAAAAAGTGTGTTGAAAAGGGTGATCTGCGCTTGGAACAAGCTGAAGCGGATCGGGAGCAGACCTAGCGCATATGGGGGGCATACCCAACGCATAAGCTACTGTTTTGGGCTTCCCTTGACCTACTTTTTCAGGTTGGGTGCACATCCAAGGCACCTCCAAGGCAGATCAGCCGAAATACTTGCACAAGGGGCCAAAATGTACTTGTTCTGGTCCCTTTTTGTCTTCTACTCTTGGAATATTCTTTGAATCTTCAAAGGTGCACTTGTACTAACACTTTTGTACACTTTTTCTTTATCCTTTTTGGATCAAACAACAAATTTTTGATGAAGATTCAACTTGAATATATGAATCATCTCAAGAACACCAAGAATAATTTTGAAAATCCAAAATGCACAACTTCTTCGTTTTGGTTCGAAATTCCACAAAATTCCACGAAAATTTATCCTTAGGCTCTCATAAACATAAGAAACACATTACATGCATCATTAGCCTTCAAAACATCCGAAAAACATCCAAATTTTCAAACCCACTGGTATTTCCTTCAACATTCAAATCCGTAAAAATGGTGGATTTTTCAAACTTCTCCAAATGACATCATCTTTTAACTCTAAGCTTCTTTCAACGTTGGGAACACTTTTTCAACTTCTTAAACCTCAAATGCCAACCAAAAATTTGTAGATCTAAGAACCCATTTCTTCAAATTTTAAGACAACAATGATGGATTCTTCCAAATGCACTTCCAAACACACTAAATGACCAAGTTCCAACCTAAATATTACTAGATGAAACAAATCTAGTGTAGAAACAATAAAAAGGACTCAAGAACACAAATTTTTTTGGGGGGATTTTCTTAAAAACGTTTTTGACACATTTTTTTTTATTTTTGAGATAACAAACTCAAGATTGACTTCGTGGGAATGAAATCAGGCTTGGCTCTGATACCAAATGATACACGAACAAAGTACGAAATCGAAAAGTAAACTACGATATGAATATGAAAGCTAAAGGTAGATAGAGAAACAATAAGATAGACACAATGCAAGGAATTGAAGGCAAATAAAGGGTGTATCAAACCCTAAACCCTCAATCAATTAAACTGAACAAAGAACCTAAATCTTACGTAGATCTCAAGGGAATTGATTCCCAAGAAACCTAAGTTTCTAAACAAAAGATCAACACAAGCGAATCCACACTTGCCTCACTCTCTCACAAGTGTTCAAATTCATAATTCAACATAAATTACCTACTAAAATGAAGATAAATCCTATTTATAATCTATTCTAGGTTATTACATCATATGGGCCCAAAAGTGACCCATTAAGGAAAGACAAACACATAGAAGCCCATTAGGCACTTGCTTGAGTATATGGGGCGCACATGGGGCATATCCCAAGGGTATAGTGGGCTGTTTTGACCCTCTCTAGCGGATATAGAGCTGGTTGGGTGCACCTTCAAAGCGGATGGGGTGCATCTCCTCTTTCGGGGGCTTTATAGCCCCATTTTGTCTTCCATTGGCCTCTCTAACGTCCCTTGAGTGTCCTTTGTCATCATAATCATCCAATGGATACCTTTTCGTAGCCCTCAAGAAGTCTTCAAGTGTCATTTGATCGGTAAGCCTCCTCTCTAGTAGCTCAGAGGCCATTTGGCTTGTATCAATGATAATCCAAGAAAATCTCACAACGGACTCCATACAAGTAGTGCCTCCACAAATTCAAAGCAAACACAACCGCGCATAACTCCAAATCATGGGTAGGAAAATTCCACTCATGGGGCTTCAACTTATGAGAAGCATACAAAATTAACCTGCCCTTCTGCATCAACATAGACCCAATACTAAGCATTACAAAACATGGTAAACCCACACCCTTTTAGGTAAAGCCAAAATAGGAGTTGAAGTCAACAAATTCTTGAGCTTTGAAAGTTCACCTCACAAGCATCAAACTACTTTAAAAAAATCTTCTTCTGAGTCAACTTAGTCAATGGACAGGCAATATATGAGAAACCCTATACAAAACACCAATAATAACTTGCCAAGCCAATAAAACTCTGAATCTCGGTAGGTGAAGTAGGTCTAGCCCAATCACGAAATGTTGCAACCTTGGCTAGATCAACCATAATACCTTCTTTAGTCACCACATGACCCCAGAAAGAAAGAAACTCCAACCAAAACTCGCACTTAGAGAACTTCGCATGCAACTTCTCATCCCTCAATCTCTGAAGCACAATCCGTAAATGCTCATCATGATCAGCCTCACTCTTGGAATAAACCTAGATATCATCTATAAATATAATAACCAAGGAGTCGAGATACGGTCAAAACACTCGGTTTATCAACTCTATGAACGTGATAGGGGCATTTGTCAATCCAAAGGACATGACCAAGGACCATATTGAGTTTGAAAAGCTATCTTTGGAATCTTTGAAGCTCTAATCCTCAACTGGTGATAACCTGACCTTATATAAATCTTCATAAACACCGCAGCTCCCTGAAGCTGATCAAATAAATCATCAATAAGAGGAAGAGGATACTTATTCTTAATGGTCAACTTGTTCAACTGTCGATAATCAATACACATCCACAAAAACCTATCCTTTTTCTTGACAAATAAAAGAGGCGCACCCCAAGGAGATATAGTAAGTCGGATAAATCCCTTATCCAACAACTCCTGTAATTGATCCTATAATTCCTTTAACTCGGTTGGGGCCATACTATAAGGAGGAATAGAAATAGGCTTGGTGCCCGGCTCAACATCAATAGAAAAATTAATATCATGATCTAGAGGTATACCAGGCAAATTCGTAGGAAACATATCCATAAACTCACGAACAACACAGATAGAATCCAAGATAGTAGGTGAAACAACACTAGTATCATGAATATGATCCAAATAAGCTAAACATCCTCTCTTAACCAATCTACAATCCTGAACATAAGAGATAACCCTCTTAGGACCCAAAAGAAGTGCACCCTTCCAAATTATCCTTGGTACACCCAACAAAGCTAAAGACACAGTCTTAGCAAAACAATCTAAGACGGCATTATAAGGGTCCAACCAATCCATATCCAAAAGAACATCAAAATCAACCATAGCTAACACAAACAAATCTACCCAAGTCTCACAACTAGCGAAGGCCACAATACAAGATTGGTACACTCGATCCACTACTAAAGAATTAACTACTGGGTAGATACACAAATAGTCTTGGAAAGAGGCTCACTAACAAAATCAAAATCCAAAGAAAAATACACAGACACATATGACAAAGTCAATCCAAGATCAAATAACACAGATTCAGATCTGAAACAAACGGGGATGAAACCTGTGATCATAGCATCAGAAGTCTTCGCCTCAAGCTTAGAGGGTATAGCATAACACTGACCACTACCTTAAACTGGGTAAGTATCCCCACGACCACCATATTCCCAAGTGGCCCCAAAACCACCCCCACGAGCTCCACTACCTCTGCCCCTTGCACCTCTGGTAGCACCCCCTACCCCTTACAGCTAAAATAGAAGTAGCCCAAATCACAGAGAAGGGATAGTCTCTGGCCACATGGCCAATCTTATTACACACATAGCAACCTCTATGACCCACCTTAATAGGAGAAGATACAACTCGGCCCGAACGGTCAACTTGCACTGCTGGACCAGAAAATCTACCACCAAAAGTTTGTAAGGCCATCTGCATTGGCCTACCCTAATATCAATGAGAAACTCAAAAATCTCTACTATAAGAAGACTTGACATGACCCAACTTGGGGCCTTATCGTAATGGACATTCCAAGTCCAACCTGGATCAAGGACTACCCCCAAGCTCTAAGATAAGAAATAAACCTCCCCCTAGGAGGTAGGGAACCACCCTCCCACTCAATAAATGGTTCACCATAGAACCTAAAGATAACTTTACGGGTCTGACAATCTAAGGATGCGTAACAAGAGTGTAACTAATCCATCCCCAGAATAACATCAAAATCCACCATATCAAGTTCAAACTAATCCACCCGAGTCTGCCTACTACCAACAGATACCAAAAATACCCTATAGACACTTTTAGCAACCACAAAGTCACCTACCGGGGTAGAAATAGAAAAGGGATCCAAAATAACCTTGGGATCAAAACCAAAATACAAAGCCACAAAAAGGGCCACATAAGAATAAGTGGACCTCGGATTAAGCAAACATTATACATCATGAGAAAAGAGTTGTAACATACCAGTCACGACATCAAGTGATGCTTCATATTCCTATCGAGTAGAAAGAGAATATAACCTATTCTGACTTATGTCGATATCAGAAGCAGAAACTGATGCAGAAGCAGTACCCTTTGGTGCAGGAGCAGAAGATGAAGCAATCGGAGCCTTACTCACTCCCAAAGCACCCTTACCAACCAGAAAATTTCTGAGTATATGTCCTGGATGACTACAATTGAAATATTTTTCCCCCACTTTATCATAGAAGCCCCTATGAAACCTACCACAAAACCGACAAGGAAGATACGATAAGGCCGATTAAGCCTCACTTTCCTAAGATTGGGCACTCTGTGCCCGGTAATTATCATCACCCTACTAACACCTATCACCTTACTATTTAGGTAAGGAGCACATAGAAAAGGAACCAGAACTCCCTCACTTCTTCTTTGGACACTTACCGTCATCCCAACCACCTTGCTGTTGAGCACCACCCTATTCAAAAAACTTGAACTTCTTACTCTACCTTGCCCCAAACTCAACCTTCTTCCTTTTTTCCTCCTCCACCTATTGCATATGAACGACCAACCTAGAAATATCCATATCTTTGATTAGCAATGTAATCTTGCTTTCAAAGATCAAATCTCGAGATAATCCAAAAGTGAACTATCTCACCCTTGCCCACATATCAGACACTAATTCTGGAGCATACCTTGACAGTTGATGAAATTTCAAGGAATATTCCTTGACAAACATCTTCTCTTATCTCAGATTGACAAATTTCTCCGCCTTTATTTCCCTCAACAACTGAGGAAAGAAGTAATCTACAAAAGCATTGGAGAAAGTTTCCTATAAGTCGACTCCTTAAAATCACCTCTCTCCTTATTCCACTTGTTGTATCATTGGTATGCCACATCTTTAAGATGGTAAGTGATAACGCTTAACTTATACGTTAATTTAGTGCAAGGTAGTCGTCGTCAATATATTTACCCAACTTTGGAATTGGGTTTGAATCCACAGGGAATAATGTGAGTGGCGATTAAACTAGTTTGAAACTAAAGCTACAAGTTAAATTCAAACAAATGATATGAAAAGATAAAATGGGGGTTTTCGATGATCAGCAAATAATTATTGGTCACTTTAGTTTCAGTGTTTGTAATCAAGAGTTTATGGAAAATCAGAATTATGTTCACTATGGGTTTTGGTACTTGACAAATGCTAATAGTGATTCAAGATTCTCACGATAGGTTGGAACAACAGATTGTCTTTATCGAAGTTATGCCCAAAAGTCTCTCCACGTACTTAAGCATTTAATTACCTAATCCTCTCGGACTTAGGGCATTTATATTCACTGACCAGACTTCACCTCAAGTTAATTAACCTTGTTACAACGTCAATTATTAAACGGAAGGTTGGTAGCTTCCAAGTCCCTATCAATAATTCACTTCCTACTATAGTTGATTTCTAATCTCAAGTAAATCAAAACAGGTGCTATCTATCGTTTGCAACCAATAGATAATAATTAAAACCTCAAAATTATCAAGGAGTCCTATTACCTTTAGAATCTTGAACACTTAGCAACTTACCAAGACCTAACCCATAGATCCCATAATTCAGGTTAAAGGGATTTAGCCACTCATAATGTAATAATTGATACAACAAGTTGAATTCATAATTTGAAAGATGAACTTACAGCAAGATAAATAGCAACGAGTGTTTCTCAGATTAAATCAAAGTAGAAATCCCAAAATATTGATGATAATCTCTTCAAATTTAATTGTTTTGTTCAAGCCAAGAAACTAGAGGGAAAATAACAAAATACGTGCATTCCAATATAGGTTCAGAATCTTGAGTACCAGCCGATATGTTCTGCCTCCTTTTATAATTAGAAAACCCTAACATATTTTTTAAATACTTTATCCTAATTATGGAAACAAAATCACAGAGTTTAGTAATTTCTCAGACAGGTGACGACATTTTGTGATGCCTTATCAGGAGTCTGACGACTAATCACAGATGTCGTTAGCTCCTCTTCTCTTTTGAAAAATTCTGCTTAAGGCTGATGGTGAATCCTGATGGCTTATCAAAACTGTGATGACATATCAGACAATGTCGTCACTTCTCCACCTCAGCTCCCATGTTCTGTCTAAGGCTGACGGCGACTCTAACGACTTATCACAAGGCTGACGGCTTATCACATGTCGTCGTCACTTCTTCCAACTAAATCCCATTCTTTGTTTAAGGCTAATGATGAAGTTGATAACCTATTAGAGTTCTGACGACTTATCAGTGTCGTCAGCCACAATTCTCTTCTATTTGCTTCAGATTTCAACTCTTTTATTTACATCATTGTTGGTTCTCTTGCATCTTGACTTCCACTGCAAAATCAAAGATAAAATAAAAAAAAATGACAAAAGTTGCTTAAGACTTTGCAATTATTCTCAATTAAAAGTCTAAAATGTGTTAGCATCTGCTCACACATCAACACCTTCAACTTAAAACAATTGCTTGTCCTCAAGTAACTAAAACACAACCAAGAGGATACAAAGTACATTTGGCAGTCAATCATCTATATTATCTCAAATTATCTTCACCATCTCCAAGGTCAATTAATTTTAAAAACAACTATGCATATTATTGAAGAACAACAATATGACACACAGGAATCAAAATATGGCATCAATTCAGCAACAACAACCATGCATGTACCAAGATTACACTATCCAAACAAGTTAGCAACTAGCAATGTAACCAGTGTGCCCTCACTACAAAGAAGTCCCATTTCACTTTTATCAAACATCACATTTGTAACCACGGGGACAATCACAAGACACTCACTCTCAGAATTAAGTTTCAATCAATGTATGCCGAATACCATAGGCTTGCCCTTATTTTCATTACCAAGACTTTCTGAAAGTCATCTAGGATCACTATAGGTCTTCTCTTAGGCTTGTAATATAGGCTAGAGGCTGGTATGATACTCGATGATATTTAAAGTGACTCAGCCTCCTTAACACTACACTATATTTTGGGGTTTCACTCATTAGCCTTTTTCTATTCTTCTCTTTTCTTGATCACACTTATTCAGGATGGGTGCGGTTCTTTTCTACAATCACTTCTTTTTTTTCACAACTTTTCTTTTCTTGCTCTTTTCCACCGCACCTAGATTTTTATTCTTTTCTTTTATTGTACTTTTCTTTATACTCATTTTACATCACGCACCCCTATGGTATCCACCCTCAACTTAGGCTATTTACCTAAGTTAAAGTGCACAATGTCCAAGGAGGACCAGGGCCAAAATAGGTTCATTGTGATACAAATGGAAAGGTGATAGGTATAATAAAAAGAATAGGCATTCAGGCTCAAAATCAGGATCAAGGGATATTATTTACACATGAAAGGTCATTTAGGCTAAAAGTGGACTAATATCAACAATGGCCTATGATCCTTTCCTAACCACTATCCTACAACCAAGACAAGACCAACTGGGTAAGTTCTGGATTTAACACACAATGGGAACTAGGTAGTATCTCACACACACATGGCACAAAGGTACATCACAAGCTACTACTCATTCGGTTTATGCAATTGTTTAGCAATGGTTATCATGTCACTAGTGCTAATGCCATAACAAGATGCACAGTGCATATCACACAGTTATAAAACAGACCATTGGAGAGGTGTTCAAAAATCAACAAAAACATGTTAATTGCCTAAGGTACTTATATTTCTCCTAGTCAACTACAACATTTTACAACAAATCATAATACGCCTAAACATGTCGGCTCTACTAGGAACAAGACTCCAGAGAAAAGAGGCACGACAACAAAAAACCCAAGAGGACATCAGTACCCACAAGTAGTCCCACCCTCAACTTATAATCATACATTGTCCCCAATGCATCAAACCAAAACAAGAGAGTCAGAAACATACCTGTGGCACCATGGGTGCTAAGATCTGATGTCAATCACTTGGGTTGCCTCCCAAGAAGCGCCTAATTTAGTGTCGCGGTACGACTAGGTTATCTTAACTACTCAGAATTCATCAAGATACCTTAAAAGTGTTTCATCCTTTATCCCTCCACTTAGACGATTTGAATTTCACCCTCAACTTAGAATCCATCTTCTTGCCTCGATCATAGGGGGTGGTACAAAAATTAAGAAGTCGAGTAATGGATTGAGCGTGGTAAACCACTCGGCCTTAAAGTGAGGTGTGTTTTTATGTTGCTTATCAAGTGTAAAATAAAGAATATAGGATTTTTTGTTCCTCATCTTCACACTCTTCCATTATTTTAGATAATTCCACAGACAAGATATCATCTAAACATAATATGGAAAAATGCTTCGAGTGAGGCCCAACTAATTCTACTTCAAAATTTACACTATCTACTACACACTCACTTTTATTCACCTTCTCAATATCAGTCTTAAGATAAAGATGACAATCGAGTGGTTGCGATTCTTGAGTTTTCTCGTTAAATTGGCTAATGTCCCCCACATATTCTTCTTTGTTTAGCCACTGTAAATATGGTAGGAGTGGTAACTCTTTTAGCTCTACCCACAACTGTTCTAGATTCTCTAAGATTCATTTCATCAGTTTGTTCGCTTGAATCATGAAAGCACACATATCTTCAGTATGATCACTTTGACCACAAGCCAAACACCAAGTTACAGTAAGTAGGACAGTATCCACATCATATTGTGAAGGTCCCATCCATGCACTTCCAGGTAAATCTGGACAGCAAGCCTCAAAATATGGTCCCCCACAATAATAACAAGAATCGTCATCACTAAAAAAAAATTATCTATCCAGGCTGATATCTCAAGAAAGGTGTGAGAAAAATAAAAAAAAATAAAAAAAATAAACTAAAAAAATATTTACAAGTTTGAATTCAAGCAAGTAAACTAAAATTTCAAACCAACTCAATACGCCAAATTGTTCCCCATCAATGGTGCCAATTTTGATAACGCTCAACTTACACGTTAATTTAGTGCAAGGCGGTCGTCGTCAATATATTTACCGAACTTTGGAGTCGGGGTCGAATCCATAGGGAACAATGTGAGTGGCAATTAAACTAGTTTGAAACTAAAACTATAAGTTAAATTCAAACAAATGATACGAAAAGATAAAATGGGGGGTTTTGATGATCAGTAAATAATTATTGGTAACTTTAGTTTCAATATTTGTAATCAAAAGTTTATGAAAAACCAGAATTATGTTCACTATGGGTTTTGGTACTTGACAGATGCTAATAGTGATTCAAGATTCTCACGATAGGTTGGAACAACAGATTGTCTTTATCAAAGTTATGCCTAAATGTCTCTCGACCTACTTTAGCATTTAATTACCTAATCCTCTCGGACTTAGGGAATTTATATTCACTTACCAGACTTCACCTCAGGTTAATTAACCTTGTTACAGCATCAATTATTAAACAGAAGGTTAGTAGCTTCCAAGTCCTTGTCAATAATTCACTTCCTACTGTAGTTGATTTCTTATCTCAAGCAAATCAAAGCAGGTGCTATCTATTGTTTGCAACCAATAGATAATAATTAAAACCTCAAAATTATCAAGGAGTCCTACTACCTTTAGAATCTTGATCACTTAGCAACTTACCAAGACCTAACCCATAGATCCCATAATTCGGGTTAAAGGGATTTAGCCACTCATAATGTAATAATCAATACAAAAAGTTGAATTCATAATTTGAAAGATGAACTTACAGCAAGATGAATAGCAACGAGTGTTTCTCAGATTAGATCAAAGTAGAAATCCCAAAATATTGATGATAATCTCTTCAAAGTTAATCGTTTTGTTCAAGCCAAGAATTTAGAGAGAAAATAATAAAATACGTGCGTTCAAAAAAAGGTTCAGAATCTCGAGTACCAGTCGATATGTTCTGCCTCCCGATATGTTCAGCCTCCTTTTATAATTAGAAAACCCTAACATATGCTTTAAATACTTCATCCTAATTATGGAAACAAAATCACAGAGTTCAGAAATTTCTTGAACAGGTGACGACATTTTGTGATGCCTTATCAGGAGTCTGACGACTTATCATAGATGTTGTCAGCTCCTCTTCACTTTTGACAACTTCTGCTTAAGGATGACGGTGAATCTTGATGGCTTATCAAAACTGTGACAACATATCAGACAATGTCATCACTTCTCCACCTCAGCTCCCATGTTCTGTCTAAGGCTGACGGCAACTCTGATGGCTTATCACAAGGCTGACAACTTATTACATGTCGTCGTCACTTCTTCCAACTGAATCCCATTCTCTGCTTAAGGCTGGCAATGAAGATGATAACCTATCAGAGTGCTGAGACTTATCAGGAATGTCGTCAGCCACACTTCTCTTCTATTTTCTTCAGATTTCAACTCTTTTACATCCATCATTGTTGGTTCTCTTGCATCTTGACTTCCACTGCAAAATCAAAGATAAAACAATCAAAAACGACAAAAGTTGCTTAAGACTTTGCATTTATTCTCAGTTAAAAGCGGCAAATATGTTAGCATCTGCTCACATATCAATAAGCAGCAAAATTTACCCCTCCACATCTGTGGCCTACGTCATCCTAAAGATTTTCTTCATCACATCCAAGAAACCCTGAGGATCCTCCTCCACCTTCACACCAGTAAAAGTAGGAGGATTCATCTTTATAAACTCGAAAACCCTTGTGGCCTCAGAAAATGAAACACCAGATGCACCCTGCTCAGCCTGACCAGTAACCAACTGAGCAATAACATGAATCGATTGGCAAAATTTTGCATTAGTCACCTCATCCTGAGGAGGACTAGTATCAATCGTTGGAACTCTAGAAATATTAAGAACTAAGCCCCTAGACTGAGTATGGATCCCCTGAGTAGTTCATATCCCTTTAACATTGTCCCCAGTTGGGACAGTAGAGTTACTTTGCATGTAGAGGAATGATCTGGAAAGAGAACAAACCAGGATTAAAGAAGATACCAGGACTTAGGCTCCATGCTTGAAAATGGAATACCAAGAAAGTGAAATATTCCTAAATGCCATGTAGCCTCTCCCTTATGAGTGTGGCACGCTACACACCCTTAAAGGAGACTCTACTCGACACGACTTGTGGACACACAATTGACCATGAACCTAAAGCTCTGATACCAGCTTGACATAACCCGACCTGGGGTTTCGTCATAATGAGAATCCCAAATCCAATCCGGATCGGGGACTACCCCCGATACCCAACCCAACCATCCAAATGCGTACCTTGAGTCGGATGGATTCCAGACATATCACAAGATAGCGTGTAATCATAAACTAAGACTCCGGGATAGGCCTATAACCGTGACCAACCCAAACAAGTTCAACCACCCATTACTTACCAACAACCATAACCAAACCAATATAAAAAACAAGTTCCTATCCGTAACATAATATAAAAGGATGGAACAATCATAAATTCAGTCAAACAGTATCAGCCCTAATACAAATGTCTGTACTAAGGCTGACACCCATACCGGCACCACCCATTCCAATCCATAGTAGTCACACAAGCCTCTAAGTAAAAAAAACATTATCCGATTGGGACATGCCCCCAAACACAGCCAAAACCAATATCCATAAAATTATCAAAGTATGTAAAGACATCCATGATATGAAATAGAGCCTTCCAAAATATGGAAGCTCACTACTTCAATCTAATAGCTGACCCCAAATCTGATTACTAAGCAGGAGGAGTAGAATGGTCGGTTCCTACATCGCGTGGGGATAAAGCTGCCCAAAGAAGGGTTAGTGGGTGAACACTATCATGAACTCAGGATAAGTATAAAATAATGCCATCAAGTAAGACTAAGAAAACCAACCATATGCATATAAACCATACATATATATATAATCATGTCGGGAAAGAGAACCAGGTTTAGAATGCCTTTAAAACCATTAACCTGGGTATGTGTAGCTTAACTGTCCTAAAACCACCCATGGGCTACGTAGGTTTAGTGTAACCCCCTGAATGGGCCCTGATGCGTGTAGCCGCATGAATCATAGATACCATAAGAGTAGAGGATTCCCAAGTACCCTTCTCTCTCCATGATACATATGTACAGTGTACTTAGAGATTTCCCACGTACCTCATAGTATTATATATGGTCACTATGACCAACCCTCATGTCGGCAAACATGAGTTTTCAATGTTTGTCCATTAGACTCGTACCTTTACGGTTAGCTATCACACCCTGCCATTATTGCCTAATTAAACCCATTACCACCCAACCAAACTATTAGTCCATTATCATTAATCAAGGCTATGAGTAGTGGTATTGTCATACCGACTAAAGCTTGCAATCAATGTCCTTATCCAACCTCTTATGTAAAGGGATTCTCATGTACCCATAGATTACATTATTAAGTTAACTTGGGGGATTCCTGCGTACCACACAAGTGTTTTATTATTATGTTTGCTTGGGGGAATCCTATGTACCCCACAAGTTCATTAACATGTTTACTTGGGGGGTTTCCTTGTACCCCACAAGGAAGTTTAATTAACCATAACCATGATCACCAAACCTTACCATTTAACCATTCCAAACCATTAAACCATTTATACCATTTAGGGTTCCATTACCAAACCATAACATGCAATAATTCCATAAAAAGTCCAATTGTATAGTAAAAGCATTATCATAGGGATTTTATCAAATATGTTGGGGGGATAGTGTTTCCAAAACCAATTCCAATTACCAATTTACCATTCCCATGCACCCAATTGTCCAAACCACCATTAAAGCATGTAATTACATAATTAAAACATGGGAAAATCATAACCAAGCATTAATACTAAATCTCCAACATATATTTAAAAACACAAAACCATACAACAATCATGCCATGAAAACATTGTATAAAGCATAACTTTAGTTGGAACTAACAATGAGGAAAGTGTACATGCCTTAGATTATGAAGATGATGGAGAGAAATCACCCAAACAATTCCTAAGTTTCTCTTTTAGATGAAACCCTATCCTTCCTTTACCCATGAGCCTTAGACAGAATTAGAGAGACTTTCTAAGTGTTTAAGATTAGAATAATAGGGTAAATAATGTCCCAATAGATATATAAGCGATGGGGCCTTAAGTGGTTAAGTCGGGAAATGTCCAGATTGCCCCCAACTTAAACTGCTTAAAATTCTCGTCAGATGGTACAACTACCCATGCCAGTCGTACCCTCCAATATGAGTGGTACCCACCAATCATACCCTAGGCCTCCCCCTATGAACTAACAATGTCCACCATACGACTTACCCAACCCAATTCGTACCCAACCATATGATTAATACCCCAATTTGTATCCCTGGCAGAATAGAACAAAGAAAGTTTGAACACTATCTACCATACAAATCAATGGTACAAATCATACCCTAGCTTATGGCTCATAGTGAGCCACTCGTACTCAGATCCAAGTTAAGTTACCAAGTCTCAAATTAAGTGAAGGAAAAACCCAAACCATACGACCCGTATCCAACCATACGGCTTGTACCCTCCAAGTTATACTCATTCCAGAAAACCATCCAACCCACCAACCAACACTGGTTAGCATACAACCAAGACTATACCAACTGTACCTCATCATGCGATGGGTACCCATAAGTCATATGATATTCAGAATCTAGAAATCTAAGAAATTTTCTAAGGGTCAAAACCCAGGGTGTTTCAGTCTCCCCCGCTAGGATCATTCGTCCTCGAATAATGACAAGTTAGGTCAAACACAAGCATAATTTATTTGCATTACCAAAGATCAATCCAACCTTTAACCAAGTTAGAAAACAAAGATGTGATCAAGAACACATACCTTCCGCAAAAATATTCAGAGCAGAAAACTAATGCGGCTATTAAGACTTCATGTCCGTTTTCGCTTCCCATGTAGCCTCTTCCACCTTGTGGTTCTGCCATAGTTACTTAACCGAGAAAACATACTTGGTCCATAACTGACAAACCTACTGATCCAATTTCTCAAGCGAGATCTCCTCATAAGATAGAGAATTCGATATACCCAGTCCATCCAAAGAAACAACCGAAGAAGGATCACCAAGACACTATCTCAACATAGAGACATGAAATACCGGATGAATGGATCTCAAACTAGAAGGCAACTCCCATTCATACACTACGTTATCAACCCTCTACAAAATCAGATAGGATCAACATACCGAGGACTAAGCTTCCCCTTCTTATCAAACTACATCACTCCCTTTATGGGAGATACTTACAGGAACACCTTATCCCCAACCTCGAACTCCAAGTCTCTTTGCCTTACATCCATAGATGAATTTTGGCGACTTTGGGCAGCCCTAAGTCTATCTTGAATCACCTTTACCTTCTCCATATCCTAATAAATCAAATTTGAACTAAATATATCTGCCTCACCAAACTCAAACCACCCAATAGGAGATCTACAGCTCCTACAATTCAATACCTCAAAAGAGCACATCCCAATGCTAGAATGACAGTTATTGTTGTAAGAAAACTCTACCAAAGGTAGATTCTCAACTCAATTGCCATAGTAATCAATCATACACGCATGAAGCATGTCCTCCAATATTTAAATATTACTCTCTGCTTGCCATCCGTTTGTGGGTGGAAAGCAGTACTCAGACTAATCTTAGTACGCAACAAGTACCCAACCTCTTCTAAAATAACAGCCAAAAGTAAAATAAAAATTATGTACCAAGATCAGAGATAATCGAAATAGGTACCCAATGAAGCTTTACAATCTCATGAAGATATAACTACACATAGTCCTTAGCTGAAAAGTTTGTTCTCACCGGCAAGAAGTGAGCAAACTTTGTCGTCCTATCCACGATTACCCAAATCAAATCAAATTGATTTCAAGACCGAGGAAGACCGGTAACGAGATCCATATTGATTACTTTCTATTTCTATTCAGGCAACTCAATTTCCTGATACAACCCTCCAAGCCTCATTTGTTCAACTTTGACTTATTAGAACACCATGCATTTGACCACAAAATCAGCCATATCCCTCTTCATACCATTCCACCAATACATCTCCTTGAGATCATAGTACATTTTAGTCGAACTGGGATGAACAACATAGCGCAATTCAGGCACCTCAGCAAAAATCCTTTGTCGCAAACCATCGACGTCAGGAACACATAACCTTCCTTGATACCACAAAGTACCATCACCACTGATGTCAAACACCATCACCCACTGCCCACCTATATCATCCTTGATTTTCATCAATATAAGATCTAGCATTTTCTTTTACTTAATCTCTGAACCAAGAGACGACCGAACCACTTCCTGTACCATTACACCACAATCATTGGAGTCCAAGAGATGAACTCCAAGATTAGCCAAGAGGTGAATATCCTTCACCAAATCCATCTTCTCCTTATCCACATGAGCTAAACTCCCCATGGACAACCTGCTAAGAGCATCAGCAACCACATTAGCTTTACCTGGGTGGTAATGAAGACTTATACCATAGTCCTTGAGAAGCTCCAACCATTTTTTCTACCTGAGATTTAGCTCCTTCTGAGTGAACACGTACTGTAGACTTATGATCAGAAAAGATGTCCACGTGCTCTCCATACAAATAATGTTGCTAGATTTTCAAAGAAAAAACCACCGCTAAAAGCTCTAAATCATAAGTAGGATAATTTCTCTCATGTACCTTCAACTTCCTGGAAGCATAGGAAATCACCTTACCATGATGCATTAAAACTCAACTAAGTCTCACCCGAGATACATCACAATACACCTCAAACCCCTTATTACCTTCAGGCAATATCAAAATCAAACCCGAAGTTAGCTTATCCTTAAGATTCTCAAAAATCCCCTCAAAAGCATTTGACCAAGAAAATTTTAACTTTTTCTGAGTCAAATTAGTTAATGGGGCAGCTATCATCGAGAAACTTTCCACGAACCGTTTATAATACCAAGCCAAACCCAAGAAGCTCCAAATATCAATTGGATTCATCGGTCTAGGCCACTTTTTAACCATAACCACCTTTTACGGATCCACCATGATGCCCTCACTAGAAATAATATGACTGAGAAAATTCACAACATTCAACCAAAACTTACACTAGGAGAATTTGGCATACAACTGTTACCCTTTCAAGGTCTGTAATACTATACTGAGGTCATTGGCATAATCCACCTCACTCGTAGAATAAACCAAAATGTCATTAATGAACACAATGACAAAAAGATCCAGAAACTGTCTGAAAACATTGTTCATCAAATCCATAAAGGTCGCTGGAGCATTAGTCAAACCAAATGACATAACCAGGAACTCAAAGTGCCCAAACCGAGTACGAAAAGTCATCTTAGGGATATCTGCCTCCCTAATCTTAAGCTGATGATACCCAGACCGAAGATCTATCTTAGAAAAAAATTTAGCACTTTGCAACTAATCAAACAAGTCATCTATCCTTAGAAGAGGATACTTGTTTTTAACTGTTACCTTATTCAACTATCGATAGTCAATGCACATCCAAAGGGAACCATCCTTCATTCTCACGAATAGCACCAGTGAACCCTATGGGGATACCCTAGGATAGATAAAACCTTTATTCAAGAGATCCTTAAGTTGCTCCATGAGTTCCCTCAACTCAGCCGGAACCATTCTATAAAGAGGAATAGATATTGGATGAGTGTTCGGAACCAAATCAATTCCAAACTCAATCTTCCTAACTGGAGAAACACTAGAAAGATCATCTATAACGACCTCCCGAAAACTCATTCACCATCAGAACCAAATGTAAAGAAGGACCTTCCAAATTAGAATCTTTAACCCAGACCAGATGATAGAGACACCTTTTGGATATCAATCTCTGAGCTCTAAGATAAGAAATAAACATCCCTCTAGGAGCAAGGGAACCACCCTCCAACTCAATAACCAGTCCACCAGGGAACCTAAAGACAACCATACGCATCCGACAATCTAAGAACACATAACAAGAGTGTAACCAATTCATCCTCAGAATAATGTCAAAATCCACCATATCAAGTTCAAAAAAATCCACCAGAGTCTTCCTAATACCAACAGATAACACACACACCCTATAGACTCTTTTAGCAACCACAGAGTCACCTACCAGGGTAGAACAGAAAAGGGATCTGAAATAACCTCGGGATTAAGACCAAAATACACAGCCACAAATATCACATAAGAGAGAGAGGACCCTAGATCAAGAAAATAATACACGTCACAAGAAAAAAGTTGTAACATTCTAGTCATGAGATCAGGTGATGCCTCAGATTCCTACCGAGTGGCAAGAGAAACTAACATATTCTGACTTGTGTTGGTACCAAAAGCAAAAATTGATGCAGAAGCAACACCCTTTGGTAAAAGAGCAGAAAATGAAGCAACCAGAGCCTTACTCGCTCCCGAAGCACCCTTACCAACAAGAAATTTTTTTAGCATATGGCCTGGCTAACCATATTTGAAATACCTGTCCCTACCTTCATCACAGAAGCCCCTATGCAACCTACCATAGAACCGACAAGGAGGAAACGATGAGGCCGACTGAACTCTAATTTTCTGAGATTGGTCACCCTGTGCTCAAAAATATTCACCACCTTGATGATACCTATCACCTGACTTTTTTAAGTAAGGAGTTCTAGTTGTAGAGAAGGAACAGAAACTCCCCCTCTTCTTCTTTAGCCACTTACCGCCATCCAACCACCTTGATGCTGAGCACCATTCTGTTTATAAAACTTTAACTTTTTTCTCTGCCTTTCCCCATACTCAACCTTTTTTCTGTTTCCTCTTTCACCTATAGCATATGAACCACCAACCTAGAAATATCCATATCCTTGATCAGCAAAGCAGTCTTGCTTTCAAGGAGCGAATCTCAAAATAGTCCAGAAGTGAACTTTCTCATCCTTGCCCGTATATCAGACACCAATTTTAGATCATACCTTGACAGTTGATGAAATTTCAAGGCATATTCCTTGACATACATCTTCCCTTGTCTCAGATTGTCAAATTCCTCCGCCTTCACTTCCCTTAACTCCTGAGGAAAGAAGTGAACTAAAAAAGTATTAGAGAAAGTCTCCCATAAAGTCGACTCCTCAACATCGCCTCTCACCCTATCTGACAGGGCCCAAGCATACACGCAAGGGTATGTGGTCTTATCAAGTAGTAAAGTGGATCAAGAAAGTCCAAGTATCGATCTCTCAGGGACTTGCGTTCGCCGACTATCCAATTCTAGTTTAATAATTGAGATAATTAACCAGAAAGAGAGTTTGTAATTTTGTTAATTAAAAATAAAATAAATAATGCGTAAAAATAAAAGTCTTAGGACAATCAATGGATTAAAGCCCAGGGTTAAAGCACTTCGAACAATCATACTATGTTATTGAATTTTCTTCGTTAACTTGCTTATCTTGGTTGTTGATTCGTAAGGTTAATTTCATGATCATGGTTTTCCAACCTCTAATCTTTTACCTAATATGGACCTTACAACTACATCATTGAGCGAGGATGTAATAATTCAATTAAGTTAATTAAAGATATCATCCTACGTATGAATCAAGTAAGGCATCTAAGTACATCCATATCCTAGACGCTAAGTTAAATTCTTTATTTTATAAAAGAATAAAAACCCAAACTTTGTTTATACACATGTTCTATCTCCCTATTTCCTCTCCCGAGATTAAAAGGTCGACAATAGATGTATTCTAAGGGTCGCGAATCCTTAAAATAATTAAAACAAGAATAAACAAATAACCAAATATGATAAGCAAAATTAATCAAAATTAATGCAAAATAATAGTACTCATATTCTTGACTTTAACCCCAGAAAGAGAATTTTTAGCCGATAATATTTATAATCACAATCTAATTAATTAAATACATATTATAAATAATTAAAGACTAAATAAAAAAATTAAAAACCTATAAATTGTGTAGCAGCCTCCTCCGAATTGTTGTCCACAGTTTCCACCGCTTCAATAATTAATAATGTCAGGCGTCCACCGTTTAATATATATATATATATTGTCCAAAGTTGTTTCCAACTGTGTCCAACAATATTCCCTGGTAATTTTCCAAGTGTGTTCTACCTAACCAAGGGAATATATATATATTCTACTTAATTATATTCCTGGTGGGCTTGAGGAATGGCACATGGTCCCATAAAACATTCCCACTATTTGACCAAATCCCACACAACCGCCTTTTAATCATTAGCCTGTTTTCCTTGGTTGAGCATACCGACGCAACGCGTCACTGAATGCGTCAACTCACTGGCAACAATGGAAATGTCGACGTGACGCATCGACTTCACGTCGACTCACTGAAATTTGTTTTCAAAATTTTGGTTAAGTGTTGGACATTCTATCCTTTGCCCATGCCTTTCGTAGTGTATTTTTAATAAATTTTTGGCCTTTTTATCATCAATATATTATCGTATTCAGCTCACAAAGCCTACTACAATATCACACACCACATATTAAAGATCAAAAAAACATAACATTCTCAACGACAAATCAAAACAAGAGCTAGGATAAGGCAAATTCACAATGGTCTTCCACTTATTATTCCGACTCTAGACTTAATCAAATTAAACTTTGCATATTAAAAACAAGTTATTCCACTCATAATTACACATTTAAATTATTTTGAACAAATTAAACACATTAGAATCCAACAAAGCCAACTAGACACACACCTAGCTCAAGCTTGTAAAACTAGTTTTCCGGGTTGAACTCTAAATGACTCAATTAAGTACAAACTTGTTTGAAAAATACTTTGAAAATTGTAATCACATACTTGGATACTTAAATGATTATTTATATCATATTAACAAGTTAAGCACTCGAATTTCTCTCAAAACAAGGAAAAATAAGCTAGAATAGTAACGCTAGAATGTATAAACACACCCCACATCACCACCCCACACTTAAAACCTCGTTCGTCCTCGAACAACTCTTTACTCTAAGCATCGTAAGTTGAGGTGATGCTACACTTTTACTAGATAGAAGACGCTCAAGCTAGTACTACAATGACTACACGGAATGCAAGTTTCTACACACCGCATGTTATTTACACATCTGAAAGCTCATGAACACTATTCCAAAACATCCTAGCCTCAAGAATTGACTCACATAAGTGGAAAACTCATGCTTATTATTCAATCAATGAATTCATACAAATCACCCCCATTCATCAAACATGTGCCCCTCATAACAAGAGAGTTACCCATAATCACTCATAATAATGCAATTTATAACATAATGGGTACAAGAATCAAATTATGCTCACTCTCACAAAGAATTCACAAGTTACACATAATGAACCATAGGCTTGCCCTTAGTGTAATGCTTCACTAATATCAAAATGTAAAGCTTAGGATCAATTAAGACTTTTCCGGGTTGTAATGTAGGCTAAGGGATGGGTAGGAACTATTTGGGAATAGTGACTAAGCTCTCTAAGTGCTTTAATACACTACATTATACATTTAAAATCAATCTCCAACAACCAAATTACACTTTTTCAATCCACCCATCACTTTTATTTTGCCCTATCTCTTTTAAGTATTTTCACAAACACATGGTGAACGTATAGTTTACTACCACATAAATCAATTTTTTTTCACAATCATGGCAATATTTCTAATATCAACTATATCACAATTATCCACCACACATCAATTATAAACAACAATAACTATTACCTTGGGGCATCAATTTCACATTTTTCTTCTTCAATTTCTCAAACTCCTTTCTTAAGATTTCTTTTATTAAAGCACTTAGAAGCTTTTTGAATCAAATTATGGTCTATCAAAGAAGGAAGTAGGATACTTATGCAGCTACCAAATAAAAAGTTAAAGACCCAATGGGGGTTAACTAGGATTATGCCCAAGGGTAGGACAAATAGAAGGTATAAAACAAGGCTATCAAAGAAATGCCTATATCATCTCCTAAATCCACATTCTTTATTTCGCTTCACACATACACCGGGAAAGTTCTAGACATCACATGCAACAAATAATATACAAAAATCTCACTCATACATGGCACATGCTCAACTCTATAGGATCATCATAGACTCTCAACCAATAATAGAATGAATTCAAAATTAAGCCAACAAGTACAAGAGTCACACACGTGAGCCTAAGACTCTCAAAAATAGTAATTCATTTAATCAACATGCTTTTACCAAACAAAAAACTTATATCATGTAATCAAAAATAGCTCTAATAAGAATATCTCACTTATTCCTAACCTAAAAAAAAATTAAAAAAAATTGAGCCAAAAATTGGAAATTTCTCTACCCCATACTTAAAATCTACTTTGTCCCAAAGTAACTTAAAAAGTAATATATAGAAATACTTCCTGAGTCCTCTAGGCCTAGCTAGTAGCAACTTTTTGCATAAAAGAGATTCATGGAACCCCACACTCAGTCTTTGTCATGCTCCTTAGCTCAAGTTTATGGTACTCAGACTTCCATTAATCTGTGACTCAACTAAAAACAAAAACTACGTGAAATAAAAACTAAAAATAAAACATACCTAATTAACTTGGGTTACTTCCCAAGCAGTGCCTGATTTAGTGTCGCGGCACAACCCAACTCAACTCAACCATATTCCTTCACCCTTTTACTCTCTTTCGAGAGCCATTTATTCATTCATTTCTGACCTCTTGAGTTTGCACTCTCAAGATCAACATATCTCTTTACTTTAACCTTTATCATGTTAGGAGACAACGATTTCAACTTGGGTCGCTCAATCAAGTAACCCGAAGAGGTCTTTGGTGGATTAACCACCCCACACTTATCCACTTCAATCACATTAATCATACACAAATCTTTAATTTGAGATTTTATGATGGGTGTTTTGTAAAAATCAAATACCACCTCTTCATAATCTACCCTCATTTTGAGTGTGCCTTCTCTAACATCTATCAAGGCCCCTCCAGTTGCTAAGAATGGATGCCCCAAGATGATTGGTACCTGTTCATCTGCCTCAAAATCAAGAACAATAAAGTCAACAGGTATAATGAATTTACCAACCTTTATGAGTACATCCTTAATTATTCCATCCGGATATGTAAATGTCCCATCTGCCAATTACAACACCATGGTGGTTGGTCGCGGTTCTCCTAAGCCTAATGTTTTAAACAACGATAGGGGCATCAAATTTATGCTTTCCCCTAAGTCACTCAGTGCATGGACCGCTTTACTCCCAATTTGAATAGGGATAGCAAAATTTCCCTAATCTTTCAATTTCTTGGGGATTTTTTGTGTCATCACAGCACTACACTCTTCAATGAGTGTTATAGCTCCCACATCCTATAGTTTCACCTTTTTCGCTACCATATCCCTTAAGTACTTTGCATACTTGGGCATACTCTGCAAAACATCTAAAAGAGGTAAATTAATATGAAGCTCTCTGAATGTGTCAAAGAACTTTTTGAACATTGCATCCTCTTTCATTTTTTTTTCCTCTAAGGGAAGGGTAGTGGCAATATCTTCTTCACTTCTGGTTTAACAACTTTTGATTTCAAGTACTCAGACTTTCTTGAATTTTCATAAACTTCTTCGGGAACTTATTTGGTCACAACCTCAGCATCTACCTCTTTTGTTGCCTTTGGAGGTCCTCCTTGAAGGTCTTTCCCACTTCTTAGGGTGATTTCCATAACCTGTTTTAAAGTTTCTATGTCAGCTTGCAAACCTCTTTGTGGTCTAGTTTTCATTGCCTGTGATATTAGCCCACTTGCAACTCTAAACTTCTTATGGACGCTTGCTGATTCTGTAATTCTGCCTTTTGACTTTTCATATCCATAAATAATTGTTCTTGACCAACTAAGAGTTGTTTCACCATATCTTTCATATTGCTCGTTGACAAATTTGATTGGGTATACGGTCGTGGGGCGTTCTATGGATGATTTGGTGGCTGAGTTTGCCACTTTATGTTGTAGTCATTACCATAATTCGACCTTTACTACATACATCATAGATTCCAAATTTGAAGCATACATGGCCGCTGCATAACTACTATTTCCGCATACCTCACACCAAACTACAACTTGTTGGATGGCATGGATTGTGGCTACGGGTTGTGCTTCTCCTAACTTCATGCTGCTGAACGATGTGTTGATCAAATTTTGTAAGGCAAAAGCCTGTGCTGATAGGGTTGTGAATTGATCCACCTCTAATACACCCGCAATTCTTTTCGTGGAACTTCTAGAAATTGAATGTCACTCTGAATTTCCTTGTGCTATGCGGTTCAGTAATGTGTACAGCTCATCATAAGTCAATTCCACACTTATACAACAAAATCATCGTACTCCACCTCCAAGCTTCAGGCATCCTCGCCGACTTGAAAATTATGTTAAACAACCGAGTCAACCACTCCAAACCTACTCCGCCTGTACACTTCCAAAAATCCACCGAAATCTCATTTGGTCCCATCGCTCTACCCCTACGCATCCTACGAATAGCCCTCGTATCCTCCTCAACCTGAATGCGACTATAATATCCATAATCGTGAAACCTTTCAGAATGCTCCAACTCCCCCAACATAATACTAGTATCCCTTCCTTCGTTTAGGAGCTTATGAAAGTAAGACTGTCATCTCTCTCTAATACGACCCTCCTCCACCAAAACATTGCCATCCACATCCTTAATACAGGTCACCTGGTACAGATCCCAAGCCCTCCTCTCCCTAACCTTAGCGAGCCTGTATAACTTTTTATCCCCACCTTTTCTATCTAACATTGTGTATAAACTCTTGAAAGCAGCATCATTGGCCCTTGTGACCGCTAGCTTTGCCTCTCGTCTAGCAATCTTATACTCCTCTCTATTTTTCCATTTATCTTCTTCGTCCTTAATTTTCACCAACTTTGCATACGCTCTCATCTTGGCCTCCACCTTCCCCTTCACCTCTTTATTTCACCACCAATCCCCTATGTGCTTGCTTGAACGACCTCTCGAGACCCCCAAAACCCCTCTAGCAATATCTATGATGCAATTGGCAGTCGCGTTCCACATACTATAAACATCCCCTCCACTCTCCCAAGCCTTCCTCGTCAACAACTTATCCCATATATCCACTGCACTAGCCAAAGCCAGACTGCCCCATCTAATCCTCGGGTGATCCTTCATACCTCTCATCCTCCACTCATTTAAGATCCCTAAGTCCATCACCAAAATCCTATTATGGGTCGAGAGACTCTCACTCGGTAATACCTTACAATTCTTACAAATACCCTTATCTCCTCGCCTAAGGAGCAAGAAGTCAATCTGAGTATTCGCTACCGAACTACAAAAGATAACCAAGTGAACTTCCTTCTTGGAAAAGTTTGAATTAACTACCACCAATCCAAACACTCGAACAAAATCCAGAAGCGTCACTCTTTCAACATTCCTTACACCGAACCCATAGCCTCCATGCACATTATCATAACCTTTCGAAGAAGACCGTATATGACTGCTGAAATCCCCTCCTATGAAAATCTTCTAATTACTGGGGACACTCCTCACCATCTCCTCCAAATCCTCCCAAAATCTCCTCTTCTCTTCATCATCCAAACCTACATGCGGTGCATACGCACTAATAATATTTCACGAAAACCCTCCAATAACTAGCTTAATTGATATCATCCTATCATTAACCCTCTTAACCTCTACCACTTGCTCCCTTAGATCATCATCTACTAAAATACCTACACCATTCATGTTTCTCACGTTTCCTGAGTACCACAACTTATAACCATCTACTACCCTCGCCTTAGAACCTACCCATTTGGTTTCTCGGAGACAAGCTATATTATTCCTCCTTTTCCTAAGAATTTTCACTCCTGCCACCCGCCCCTGCCCCCGCCCTAGTCTAATATCCTAACCCCAAACCCGATCCAAGCCTCGCCCGAAGACATGACCCTATGCCAACACCATCAACCACAGCCACCAAAGATAGTACCAACCAATAACAACTAAGAGCGCAAAGCTTAAACAACAGTGCAAACTGAAAAAAGTACTATCAAGTCCCAACTACAGAACTACTAAGAATAACAAAAAAGCCAAAACACAAATAGAATTGACAGGTAAGATACTACTATGCATTACAAGAATCAACAATCAAATAAAATAATCAAATAAAATTAGAATATCATAATTCAAAAAATATAAATTTGTATATTTATTTCACACACTAAAATAAATAATAACATATAATATTTGGTGAAAAATTTTATACCAACTTCTGAAATTATTATACTCATTCCATATAAATATGACATGTAAGAATCTATTTTATAAACCTTGGATGGAATATTAATATTTCATATTGATTTTATACAGGTTTCATACACGAAATAAAATATATTAAAATATAATATATGTTGTAAAACATACGTTCTGTAATTGGACATATATAATCAGAAAAATAATACAAATGATCATTAAAATCAGAAAAAAGACAAAGTACTAATTGCAGAACAAAAAAATATATAATTTGATGCAGCTGATATCAAATTTAATACCAACTAACATCATCGATTTATACCAGTTAAGTTTAACAAAGAAAAATGTTAAATCAATGTTAAAAAAGACTTTTGCCGATCTTTATAGAGGATTTTGATTGATTTTGAGAAAATGCTATATAAATTGTTATGGGATGGTTGTAGTAGTGAATTAATTTAGTATGCAATTTGATATTTTAGGCGCCATGTAATATATTTTTTCAAAGTTGGCTCTTTAGCAATATGTGTTATAGAGAATTTTGTAGGTAATTTCTCTACTTTTTATAGTAATGGAATGAGAATATAAATTGGTATCACCTAATTAGAATATCCTAATTCAAAAAATATAAGTTTGTATATTTATTTCACACACTATAATAAATAGGAAAAATAACCTATAATATTTGGTGAAAGTCAATTTTTAGACCAACTTCTGCAATCATTATATTCATTGCATATAAATATGACATCTAAGAAACTATTTTATAAACCTTGAAAGGAATATTGAAATTTCATATTGATTTTATACATGTTTCATACACGAAATAAAATATATTGAAATACAATATATATTATATTGTAAAACATGTGTTCTGTAATTGAACCTATTTAATCAGAAAAATAATACAAATGACCATTAAATTAAAAAAAAAAGTACTAATTGCAGGACAGAAAAATGTATAATTTGATGTAGTTGATATCAAATTTAATACCAACTGACACCATCGATGTATAACAGTTAAGTTTAACAAAGAAAATGTTAACCAAATGTTACATTAGCATAGCGTGATTCAATACTTTATCACCTAAAAACTGTACATGACATATAACTTAATATTAAAACAATGTTACAAAAAAATATGTCAAATTTATCAGAAAATCTAACATTATATAATACTTAAATCTCAAATTTAAAATTGATTCGTAACAACAATCTTAAAAAGACAACATTACTAAGGAACAAAAAGATCAAAAAAAAAATATCCATATCTAGGAACATCAATAAAACATAAACATATGTCTATTTTTTTTCGTGACACATTGAAGTTTTTGAACATCCGGAACAATGTCTCTCAATATATGTCTATTTTTTCTAGTAACAAAGTTCTTACTACTTTCTTCGTCCATTTTTACTTGTCACATTTTAACTTAGCACAATCATTACGAAAAACAAGTAATAATATGATTATTTTACCATAGTACCCTATTAAATGATGTTTATATTGTGTGTTGAAATTAATTTGGAGAAAATACAACTAATGCTAAGGGTGAAATAAGAAAAAAGTTGTATTTTCTTGATATGTCAAAAATGACAAATAAAAATTGAAATACAATTAGAAAATATGCGACAAGTAAAAGCGAACAAAGGAAATACTACAAAAACCTAACTAATCCTAGTACAAATATAGGCCTCCTACTTTCAAGAAAATATGATTAAATTTTACGTAATTGCAGTGTCCATCCAAGTATGAAACGCCTCATACTTACATGACTGCTATGGATGGTTTATGAGTTTTATAATAAAAAAAAATAAATTACACAATCAAATCGCCTGAAAGATAACTACAACTAGCTATCCATAATAAATTGAGTTAGTACTTGCGAAAACAAACAGTAACCTACAAGAACAGTTAAACTACACTAGAGTGCAAAGAGTCTTTACATTATAAGAGTATCTAAGTTAAATTTTGGCTCTTAAATCTTTGTCGAGTTAACTACGGACCCATCAAAGCTTTAGTTTTTATTGCACTACTTACCCGACAATATCTACTTATGTTCAAATGCACTGGTGTTTTCTGAAAGTATGCAGTACTTTGGTTTTCAGATGTAAAACTAGCACCTGAAATATCCTTGCACTTGTATGCTTCTGCCCTAGTTGAAATTCATTAAGCTATGGTCATGATAAATGACTTCACTTGTTCCTGCCCAGACACAAAGTCAGGATATCTGCTAAGGGGATTTAAAATACGGAAAAGGGTCAGAAATACCCTTTAAGTATTGAAAATGGGTCAAGAATACCCTTCGTTTATCTATTGGGTCAGAAATACCCTTCCATCCACCTTTTTGGATCAAATACACTTATAACAAACAGAATTTTTTAAAACCATAAGTAGAAATTCTATTAAACATGTGGCACCTTAATTAAATTAAATTAATTAAAATATTAAATTAAATTCGAATTCAATTAAAATGCCGACCCATGGAGATTTTGCATGGCGCTATTAATTTATTCTCATTCAATTTTCATGATTCAATGTTATTTTTTTAAAATCACTAGCAAATTCAATCATTTTTCTATCTTGAATCACGTTCAATTAATGAACACATACATGCAATTTCATCTTCAATTGAAATCACTCGATCAAAAAATATTAATTTGACTTTCTAGTAGGCTTGTTAGTTCCGCATCTTAAATCTCGTTCAATTAATAAACATATAAGTGCAATTTCATCTCCAATTAAAATCACTCAATCAGAAATTATTAATTCGACTTTCTAGTAGGCTTGTTAATTCCGCATCTTGAATCTCGTTCGATGAGCCTTGCTTTCTAAGGACGTGAGAATACGATTCAAATAAATTAGAAAAATACAAGCTTTTATTGAGGCACTGAACCAAATATATGTTGCATGTATCAAGCAAGAAACAAACGAGTAGGACTTTCTTTTTCGTGAAGTGCTTGCCTCTCTAGTCTCTATTAAATGGAAAGTGAATGTATTTATGTGATGTGACTGTCTGGTTCTCGAATAGTATAGTTGTATTCTCCTCGCTGAATAGATAACAACAATTTTAGCATTCTTTTTAATAATACTTCCTTCGTCTCATATTACTAATCGTCAAAGTTACTCTAAGTATGTTTTTAATATATTTTTCATTTTATAGAATCAGAATAAAATTCATTATTTTTATCTTATTTTTACCTTTTTTATTGATTTTTTTTTTAAATTATTTTCGTTTTGTTATTAAATAAAGCTTAATTTATTGTTGGGATAAGGATACATACAATAATAAACGGAAGGATTATGATTTTAAACCAACAGTCTTTCAAATATTGCCAATAGCGCCACACAAACTCTCCATGGTTCGGCATTTTAATTGAATTCGAATTTAATTTAATATTTTAATTAATTTAATTTACAACTAATAAAAAGGTGCCATGTGTTTAATAGAATTTCTAATTATGGTTTAAAAAAATTCAGTTAGTTATAAGGGTATATTTGACCCAAAAAAGGTGGATGGAAGGGTATTTTTGACCCAATAGATAAACGAAGGGTATTCTTGATCCATTTTCAATACTTGAAGGATATTTCTAACCCTTTTCCGTTTAAAATATAAAAAAGACAACACACAATGTAAAAGGAATTCAATGTATAGTATGTATACATCTAAAAAAAAATTAACCTATCTACACCGTGTAATATTCCAGTGAAGTAGTACCAATTGACTCACTTGGACAAGGGAAGCTCCGCCCTAGTTCCTAGCTATTTGACTTATCGACAAGTTTCTGAACATTTTTGTCAGGTTATACACCCAACTTAAGAATCATTTTAAGGCCAATCAACAAGTTGGGAAGTACATGTCCGACAACTTGGTGATGGTACACGGTCATGAGTAGATTTAGACTGAACATCTTATGTCTCGTTTATGGAGCCAAACACAACTCTACAGTAGAATCGCTACGCTGAAAGTGAGTGGAATACTGATGAAGCAAACTTCAAATTCGTTGTAGTTGTTTGCTTGTGTCATTTAAGAATAGTCATGTCACATAGAGGAACGGGGACCTCGGACACTGGTAAGTCCGCTTCCCTTCTGACTGTACCTGAAGCAAATGGCTATATATTAGATATTAACTGAATCAGACGGAGAACTTGCTCGAGTTTTGATTTCATCTAGTTTCTCTCTACAAATCACATAATCAACTGTCTTGTACCGCAAATCAGTTAGATTAGACTACAACCTTAAAACGTTTGTAACAGATATCAAATCAAATGTAATTAGAACAAAGCTTTATCACAAATAATTGGCCTGGTATCATGGATTCCTAAATTTTAATTCAGTTCGTTCATAGATAAGTAAACTTTCTTTTTGTAAGAGATTAAGTCTTTTCTATAACTTTCTTGATTGTAGGTTTTAACTCGCCTCCTTTTATCACATTCAATTATCACATAAGGCAGGTGCATTTTAGGTTTTAACTTGTCTCCTTTTATCACATTCAATTATCATATATTGTATTAAAAGGCAGGTGCATATGTAGATGTGTGTAGAAGAATTATCATATTCCTTCAAATAGCATAAAAGGGGACAGCCCAATCCACTAAAACTCCCACAAATACAAGAAAGACTTAACAGCCAGAATCAGTGATAGATCCTCATCAACAGTTGAGTACTAATTGTAACCTCTCCCTATTTAAGCCGATTATGTTATTTTTGGTTTCCACACCATCAAGTGGTCACACCATGTTTCAGATGTGAAAACACATTGCAGTCTTGAAAACACTCATAAGATGCATTGGACTAGCTGAAGCAGAGTCACGCCTTAAACCATTCTCTGGCACAAAGAAATGAGACCATGCAGTACGTTTCAGATAATCACAGCAGGATAACTTCTCATTAAACAAGATGCACAATACGGAGTTCAATATTTAGCTACATCATTATACTGATTGCAGATATTTAGACTAGTTAACTGAAAATTGCAACCGCCAGATATCTTTGCACTCACTTGACATGCTTGGTAAGCCAATCCAACATGTCCTGGTGGGCTTCTTCAGCTTGCTGCACTGCCTCTTTGTCTTCAACATTGTATCTCACTGTCCACCCATGCTTAGCACTAGGAAAAATTTTGACAAATTTGTCCACCTATATTAACAGAAGGCAAGAGAGCAAACCAAAGAAAAGGGTAAATCTAAAATTGTGTAATACGCAATGAGAGATAAATCAAATTAATTACCTACTTGTATATCCCCTAAATAAACAGGACCTAAGTTGCTCGGACACGAGTGCAGGTGTCCGCTACGGGGGCGGATCTAGAAGTCGGATCCTTCACTGTCTCAATTTAAAGATTCGGGGATATGGATCTAGGAATGGATACGAGTGCGGAAATTCGGCGAAAAAATAATTGAAATATTTAAAAAGTGTTATAAAACATTAATTATGAGATATTATGTGGAAAACTTGAGGAGAAAATATTGTTCAAGCAGAAAATCCTGAAATAAGATAAAAGGAAAAAGCAATAACGTAGAAATTTCTATATACAAGGTATTCCATTTTCTTCAATTTCACCTTCGTTTTTTTTTTTTAAAAAGAATTTCTTAAATCTGTCCGGACCTTCCATGTCGATTTTGGTCAAAGTACCCAAAATCGGTTGATCACATCAGGTACAGATCCCACACCCACACCCATGTCGTTTCGACACGGGTGCGACGCTAAAAGTGAAGAGTCCAACTTAGAACAGGACAGTATGATTTCAACATCAATCTTTTTAGAATGATGAGAAAAATCTAACAATCAACTCTCATGTTCATGTACCTCAGGTTTTGATGATAAAATCTCCTCAAACTGCTTAATAAGCTCCAGAGGAGAAATTTTATCTATCTCAGCAGCTAAAATAGCTATTGGTGCCTTCACCTCTGCAAGTAATATGTATCATCAGAAAACAAGGTACAAATAAAAAAAATAAACAAAAAAATAGAAAAAGGATCTGTTGAAATCTGCCTCATGAGCTAGTAATTGATGCTTAGTTGGCATATGACGACATGGTTGCTGATGTGTTTTTGTTTCCAGAAGATAGATATCTTCTATTTTAGTTTGTCAGTTGTTAGTTTCCTAGTTTTAGGCATGTAGCTGTTGGATTGATTTATTTCCTAGTTATTAGAAAGTTTCTGTTTTGAGTTTCTGCACTATTTCACTGCGGATAGGTTAGGATTTCCTAGCATTTAAACATCTCTTCTTTTGACTTTAATAAGATAACTCTCCTTTTCTTCTTCTATCGTGTGTTTTTTTCCACCTGTTACCACCATCCAATTGGTATCAGAGCCCCTCTTCGTAAGGGACTTGTGAGTGTAGTCTGAGTGAACCATAAACCAAGTGCCCTACCTGTTTCCTGAAAAGCCATCTGAACATATGGAAACAGAAAATTCTTCTGGTTCTTATGCTATTTCTCTGCCGGTGTTTGATGGAGAGAACTACCAGGTATGGGCTATCAAGAGGTGAACTCATGTGGAGGCATGTGATCTCTGGGAAGCCAGTAGAGGAGGATTACGAAATTCCTGTTTTACCTGGCAATCAAACAATGGCTCAGATCAAGCTTTACAGGGAAAGGAAAACAAGAAAATCGAAGGCGAAATCTTGTTTATATGCTACAATTTCACCCACAATTTTTTCCAGAATCATGACGCTAGAATCGGCAAAAGCAATCTGGGATTTTCTCAAAGAAGAATACCAAGGAGATGAACGAATCAAAGGTATGAAAGTTATGAATCTCATCCGAGAATTTGAGATACAACGAATGAAGGAATCTGAAACTGTCAAAGAATACCCAAATAGGCTTCTTAGCATTGTGAACAAGGTATGAATGTTGGGTAATAAGCTTCCTGATAGCAGAGTTGTTGAGAAGATTCTTGTTGCATTACCTGAGAAGTTCGAACCAACCATTGCTTTCTTAGAAAATACTAAGGATCTGTCAAAGACACTCTGGCAGAATTATTCAATGCATTGCAGGCACAAGAACAAAGAAGACTAATGAAACAGGAAAGGTCAGTAGAAGGTGTACTACAGCCCAAGTTGCAAAACTATGCTAGAAGCAAATACAAGAAAACAAAGGGAAGAAGAATTATGCTGAAAATAATCAGGTTTCAGCTGGTAATGGAAGTAGCCACAACCCAAGCAACAATAGAGGAGAAAAATTCCCTTCGTGTCAGTATTGTGAAAGGAAGAATCATCCTCACTTCAAATGCCGGAGAAAGCCGGATATGAGATGCCAGAAATGTCAAAAACTTGGACATGCTGAGATTATTAGCAAGGAAAAAGGACAGCAGCAACAAGGAGAAGCTCGAGTTGCAAATCAACAAGAGAAAGAACAACTCTTTATTGCATCATGTTTTGCATCTAGTATTTCAAGTGACAGCTGGCTTACTGATAGTGGTTTTACGAACCACATGAGTAGTGATATAAAGCTTTTCAAGAAGCTTGATAGAACAGCAACATCAAGAGTCAGGATTGGAAATGGCGAATACCTCCCGGCAAAGGGAAAGGGGACTGTAGCTATTGAGAGTTATACACGTACAAAACTTATTTCTGAAGTTTTGTTTGTTCCTGAACTTGATCAGAATTTACTAAGTGTCGGACAGCTTCTCGAAAATGGATTCAAACTATATTTTAAAGATAAGGCGTGTTTGATCATTAATCCCAAGTCGTCAGGAACTATACAGAATCAAGATGCAGGGTAAAAGCTTTTCTTTGAATCCAACATGCAGGGTAAAAGCTTTTCTTTGAATCCAACGGAAGAAGAACAGATAGCTTTTCCAAGTCAGTCCAGTGTTGCAGAAACTTGGCACAAACTGTTGGGTCACTTCCACCACAGGGCTCTTTTGTATATGCAGAAAAAAGATCTGGCAAAAGGTTTACCTCCACTTGAAGAGGAACTCCCAAGGCATGTCAATTTGGTAGGCAAACAGGATTGTCATTCACAAAATCAACATGGAGAGCAACTCAAAAGTTGCAGCTGATTCATATAGATCTTGGAAACCCCCAAAGAACTCCATTGTTGAAAGGAAGCAGGTATTACATAATTTTTACTGATGATCTAACAAGGATGTGTTGGATATACTTCTTAAGATTTAAATCTGAGGTTGCTGAAGTTTTTTGGAAATTCAAAGCCTAGGTAGAAAATCAAAGCGGCTGCAAAATACAAGTGCTTAGATCAGATAATGGGACTGAGCACATTCAGGTTCAAAACCTTTTGTGGAGTTGTTGGAATAGAGTATCAACTTACTACTCCATATACTCCACAACAAAATGGAGTAAGTGAAAGAACGAATAGGACTATCATGGAGATGTCAAGGTGTGTGTTGCACGAGAAAGAGCTTCCCAAAAAGTTCTGGGCGAAGCAATCAATACTGTTGTATTTTGGTCGAATAGGCTGCCTACAAAGGCAGTGGGTGGTTAAACACCTTTGAAGATTGGCATGGTTACAAACCTTACTGAAGAACCTCAAGATTTTCGATTGTTTGTGTTTTTCTTACATACCTCAGCTGAAAAGGGATAAACTTGACAAGAAAGCAGAACCTGGAACTTTTATTGGATATAGTTCGTGGTCAAAAGCTTACAGAATTTTTCAACCACAGACTGAAAAAATTTGGTAAGCAGGGATGTGGAATTTGTTGAACAAAAGCAAAGGGATTGGGATGGAGAAAAACAACAAAGGGAAGCAATGAGTTGCACAATTTTGAGGAACGAGTCGATCATCTTCCTGTTCGAGGAACCAGATCCTTTCAGATATCTATCAAAGATGTAATGACGCCGTATTTGAGCCTACTGAATATGCAGAAGCTGGAAGAGACGAAATGGATAGTTGCAATGCATGAGGAGCTAAACCATGATCAAGAACAATGACACATGGGAGCTAGTTGAAAAACCTCAAGACAGAAAGATTATTGGCAAAACTTGCAACACAAAAGGATTTCTGAAACATTTGCACCAGTCGCAAGACTAGACACAATAAGGCTTCTTTTGGCACCAGCCGCAAGACTTGACACAATCAGGCTTCTTTTGGCAATTGCAGCACAAAAGGGTTCGAAAATCTACCAACTGGATGTTAAATCAGATTTTTTGAATGGTTCCTTATAGGATGAATCTATGTTGAGCAACCTAAAGGGTTTGTTGTGGAAGGACAGGAAGACAAAGTCTACTTGCTGAAAAAGGCCCTCTATGTATTAAAGCAAGCTCCAAGGCAATAGAATCGATGATCATCTTTCTAACTTAGGTTTTCAAAAAAGCCTAAGTGAATCAACTCTTTACATAAAGCATGTTAACTCTGACATTATTATAATTTCTCTGTATGTTGATGATCTTTAAGTAACAGGGAGTAATGTTGTACTGATAGAAGAGTAAAAAAAGGAGATGATGAAAGTCTTTGAAATGACGGGTCTTGGAGAGATTGGCTTTCTTTCTTGGAATGGAGATTAAACAAATCCAAGATCAAATATTCATTTGTCTGAAGAAGTACGCAAAACAAATTCTGAGGAAATTTAGAATGGACAATTGCAAAAGTATGAGCGCGCCTATGAATCAAAAGGAGAAGCTAATGAAGGATGATGGTGCTGAACGAGTACAAGAAGGAAGCTAAGAAGCTTGATAGGATGTTTGATCTATCTTACAACAAGAAGGCCAGATATATTATATGTTGTAAGTGTACTATCCCGATTTTTGAATTCTCCTAGTGAATTGCATGTGAAAGTTGCAAAAAAAGAGCTCAGATATGTCAAAGGCACTATGGACTATGGAGTCAAATCTAGCAAGTGACAGAATTTCAAACTTCAAGGATTTTTGCCAGTGATTGGTTTGGTTCTGCTGAAGATATGATAAGTAATTCAAGGTACAATTTATTTTTGGCGCTGGATGTTTTTCTTGGTGTTCAAAAAAACAAGGGATTGTTGCTCAGTTGAACTGCAGAGGCAGAATTCATTGATGCCGCAGCTGCTGTCAATCAAGCTTTATGGTTAAAGAAATTTTTTTGCTATCTTGGTTTGGAAATGAACGAAAGTACTGAGGTATTTGTGGACAACCAAGCTGTCTTTGCTATTTCTCACAATCCAGTATTCATAGAAAGACCAAGCATTTCAATGTGAAGTTATATTTTCTTAGAGAATGCAAAAGGATGGTATGGTGAATTTGGTATATTGCAACACGGAAAAGCAGCTGGCTCATATTTTTACAAAAGCTCTTCCGGCAAACAAATTTGAGTTCTTGAGAAAGAAACGTGGAATTTGCAGCTCTTGGTGCAAGGAGTGTTGAAATCTGCCTCATGAGCTAGTAATTGATGTTGAGTTGGCATGATGACATGGCTGCAGATGTGTTTTTGTTTCCAAAAGATAGATATTTTTTGTTTTAGTTTTCCAGTTGTTAGTTTCCTAGTCTTTGGGCATGTAGCTGTTGGATTGATTTAGTTCCTAGTTATTAGGATGTTTCTTGTTTTGAGTTACAGTACTATTTTACTGCAGATAGATTAGGATTTCCTTGTATTTTAACATCTCTTTTTTCAACTTAATAAAATAACTCTCCTTTTCTTCTTCCGTCGTATGATTTTTTTTCACCTGTTAACACCATCAGGATCTCATGGTGATGCAGTTCAAGGAAGTCATAAAATTCTAACAACAGTTAATACAAATTGCACCAAGGGATATACATAAAACAATTAACATGATTCATATTAGAATGGAGTTGAGGCGTAAACGATTACAAAACAGGTAAAAGAAGTTTTCAGGGTCCTAACATCATCTAGATCTCAATGGTTCAGAGATTAATAACATATGCAACAAATGCGTATACATCTAGGATTCAAGTAACATTGAGGATGCAAAATGAAATGGGTGCACATGCAACAAATCAGTATAAAATCAGCAGCAATAGCTAAATGTGGTCGGAGATGATTCTAGTATATAGCCACACCTTTCATATCATCAACCTTGACAAATGATGGGTGCAATAGCACTGCAGCTTGAATGTTGTCAGACTTAGCAAGCTCAGTAACCACCTTTGCTGTTAAGAAAGCTGGAGATCAGGATCACAAACAATCGCAAGAACGCAAGGGTTAGACAACCCTAATACCATTAAGTTCAAAACTTACCACCCCAGCAAAACCCTGCAGCTCCAATTGCAGATATACCTCTATCCTTGAGAGCTGCAACAACCTGTTTTGCATCTTCAAATCCTTTTTCCTAACAAGAACAAATAAAATATGAGCAGCATAGCAACAAGTCTGCAGCTATAAATGTCACGAACATTCACAAGTATGATCAGCTTAAATGAATTGAGAAATGGTATACCGATGGCATAGCCTCCCCTTGACTCTCGAGAAAACTATAGCTACGTTACTAAAAAGACAAAGATTAAGTTTCAACAAATCCTGAACATACTGTTCCATGAGATTGTATCCAGATTGACAAAGGCTTATCGGTAGTATAAGGATCACCACAAAGAAAATCAGGAACCACCACATAGTATCCTGCAGCTGCAACTTTGTCGGCAAGCTTCCTGCATAGCAGTTGAATTTTGCAATCAGCCCAAGATAAAATAGGAACTTCTTTGCAGCTTAATTACTGGACAAACACAAACCATCGTCTTCCCCCACTTCTTCTTGATGTAACCAAAAGATGTAAAGATAAGAAATCATTGAATCACCAGCAGTTAAGACTCATTTTCAGGAATAGTTGCGGTTGTAAAGAAAATTCCAACGTCTGAAAGGTAAGAAGAGAAGTTTCACAGAAGCAAAAAGGTTCTACATATATGGTCTCAAGTTCTTATCCGAGCGGAGACAAAAACACTGTGATTTCTTTCCATCTATCCTTCCCTTCGTAAATAGAGTTACCTGGTATGTCTTGTTGGTTCTATCCTAGCCTTCGTAGATCGAGTTACGTGGTACGTGTTGTTGGTGGGAGGTCAACGTGTGGGCAAACAGACTCAGACAACACATTTATAAAAGAGAACCGTTCTAGGCATATATACGTTTGAGATGAATCAATCAATCATCAATGAACTATTCCTTAATCCCGAGTTAGTTAGGCAGATATGAAAATCCACTCTATTTTGACCCACAATGGGAAGCATCTCCTAGTAATTCTAATCTGCGTGGTTAGAAAAATATATATAAGAAGTAATCCTGAAGTGATAAATAAGAGTAATTTAGAAGGTATTTGACAAGTATAGGGTGAGCATGAGAAGCAGAGCATACCTCAGATTTGGTGCTTCATAACCTGCAAAGAATTGAGACAATAAGATATTGAAATTTTCAGAAAAATCAAAGAAGTTGATCCTTCTAACATCAAAAGCAGAAATCAAAGTGCCAAATGGAGCAGAACCCAGTTGGCCAAAGTTCATGAATATATAAGGGTTAATAAAGGGGAGGGTACCATAAACGTCGGAGACGAAGAGAATAGCGTGTTTGGAAGTGGGAGGGCCAGAGACGTACGTGTTGAAGCCTCCAAGTTCTAATACAGAGCCATGTCCGCTCCGTGAGCTCAAAGCCGGTGGGTTCTCGCAGCATTCAGGTCCTGACATCTCTGGATCTGTACACTCAATTACATTGGGTGCGTGCACACATTAGCCTTTGTTTGGCTGGTGGTTTCTTGTGGTTTCGTAATGTACTATGATATGGTACATATAGAGTTTGGATGGATGGTATTGTTCACCGTGATTTAATAATGATTTTTTTTATTTGATTTAATGATATAATACTATATAGTTACAAAAAAAAAAAATTTATTAAAATATTTCTAATTATTATAAATATTAAATTTATCAAAAATTATTAATAAAAGCAAACCTAATTGGCCAAAGGAAGAATTGAAACCTCCGGTATATAAAAATCCATATAACTGACAGGGATTGGAATTTTCACTTCCAAATTGACAGTGATCTAGCTTTTTATGAAGGCATCATTAAGTTACCGATCTTATTTGGTGAGAGTATTTAAATCTTTCATTGTTACTGATAGCAAATTCGAAATAAAAATAGAGTGTATGTACCTTAATCTATTGCAGCGGAAGTGTTGAATTTGCTACTGATACAATTGCCCCAAGTCAATCTTTGTCTTTCAAAAAAATGGAGAGTAAATTCACAAACTAAAAGCTTCTTATTTGGATTTTTGTTGATATTTTTGTCACTGTCTTAATTTTGTTTTTGTTTTTATCCGTATCTTGTTTACAGAGGAAGAAGCCTATATGTATAGGAGTAGTTTGGATGGATAAACAGTTACTTAGTAACTGTTCCCCCTTATTTTTCAAAATTTAAATGCTCCCTGCTTATCTTCCACATATCAGATAATCAAAACAATTAAAAACTGGGTCGGGTCGGGTCAGTCCACATGGACAACCCATGACCCGTAATCTAACATCTCCCACTTCACACATGGTGGACTAGACCTGCACCAGTACGACATCAATAAATCACTAATTCATACGACAAATAGTTCGTGTGCCCTATGAGCATTACAAGCTTTACCTTTAAGGTTTTATAAGCTACATTTAGGAATTCAATCACTTGTGGAAAAAATTCTCTTCTAATATGAGGATACTAATACTCACAATACCCCAGACTTCATTCACTACTTCAGTAGTTACTTATCCGATCCCTCATCTTCTTAAAGAGGTGAACTCGAGTTCATGATTAACTTTATATACACAATTACACTTGACTCTTATATGGTTAGTGTAATAGCCGGCTTGTGTAAACAAGTTAAAATATTCATTTTAATCGTCTTCCCTTTCTACTCGAATCTATCTGTTCCAAATCAATTGCTTTCTTAGACATGCACCGCATTGCCGAATCTCTCATGGCTATTAGTAACATGCTAAAGTAGAAACACCGATCGAAACTTTAAGAAACAGCTAAAAAGGTCTAAGGGTATTTTAATGAAAAGTTAAAATAACTTTTTAGGGTCTCACACAATGAAGAAACAGGGATTCATTCTTCCATTAACCCATTGGTCGCTAAGCACACATGGTATGAAACACGTGCTACGATGTTATCACCTTATATTGGTGCGTGTGCCTCATTCTTTTAGTCATTCAACATCGTACAGATCTAGGTCTAGACACCTCTAAATGTCTAACCTGAGTTTCTTTCTTTAATAATTCCCAAATTCATATTCTTAGAGAAACTCACATCTGGCTTTACAAAACAAGTCATTATCTTATGGTGGAACCTTTCTCTTCACGTTCCTCGACGTAATAGGCGATTGCTCGTGTGAGAGAGCCAACCTCGCGACTTGTTCGACACACTGTATTAATAAAATACATTTTCGCATGCATACAAGATTGAACATAAATTCAAGATTCTTATATTGATAATAATTATAATCAAGTCATCTACAATACATAAATATAGTCATATCCTACGTAGTCCCAGGGCCATAACATGTTTCTCAAACAAGTCTCTAGATATCGCCTTAGTAAAGGGATCAGCTATCATTTCTCGTGTAGGAATGTATTGTAAAATAATTTCTCCACCTGCTACTATGTCTCTTATAAAGTTATACTTAATATCAATGTGTTTGGTCTTGCTGTGATATTTAGGATCCTTCGTATAAGCGATAGCCGCTTGACTGTCACAACATAAAATCATGGGACCCTTAGAATTCTTTGCGACGTTCAAATGCTCAAAGAATCTCTTCAACCAAACAACTTCTTGTACTGCAGATGCACAAGCCACAAATTCTGATTCCATAGTTGACAGGGCTGTGCAAGTTTGTTTCTTGCTTTTCCACAAAATTGCACCACCATTTAGCAAGAAGGCATAACCGGAAGTTGATTTTCTATCATATCGGTCACCAACCCAATCAGCATCTGTATAACCTTTTATGGATAAATCGGATCCACTATAGCATAGTGAATAATCAGCAGTACCCTTCAGGTATAAAAAAATTCCCTTTACTGCTTTCCAATGATCTATTCCAGGATTGGATTGATACCTGCTAACCAGACCTATGGCATAACAAATATCTGGGCAAGTACACATCATAGCGTACATCAAACTCCCAACTGCACTGAAATATGGTACTCGAGACATGTCTTCCTTTTTTTTTTCAGTCTTTGGACATATTTCAAGGCTTAGAGTTTCACCTCTTGCTATAGGAGTATCTATGGATTTGCAACTATTCATTCGAAAACGTTTCAAAATTTTCATTATGTATGTTTCTTGAGATAAACTCAAAATTTTCTAGGAACGGTCTCTTTGAATTTTAACACCCAATATATAGTCTGCTTCACCCATATCTTTCATGTCAAATGACTTTGAAAGCCATGACTTAACAGTTTTTACATACTCCAAATTATTTCCAGCTAATAAAATATCATTCACGTAAAGAGAAAGAATCACAAACATTTCATTGGACTTTTTCACATAGATGAAATGGTCTTCATCGATCATGGTGAAATCAAATGAAATCACTTCCTTATGAAATCTCAGGTACCACTGCCTTGAAGACTGCTTAAGGCCATATATAGATCTGTTTAATTTACAAACCTTCTTTTCTTGGCCTTTAACAACAAAACCTACAGGTTGTTTCATGTAGATTTCCTCTTTTAGTTCTCCATTGAGAAAAATGGTTTTCACATCCATTTGATGTAATTCTAAATCTAAACGTGCAACTACAGCTAAAAACAATCGAATTGAGGTAAATTTCACAACTGGCGAAAAAGTTTCCCCATAATCTATTCTAGCTTCTTGAGTAAAATCTTTTGCAACCAATCGTGCTTTATGCCTTTCTATTGACCCATCTGATTTGCGTTTGACTTTGAGAATCCATTTGTTCCCAATAGGTTTACGTCCAGAAGGAAGGTCAACTAGATCCCAGACTTTATTGGTTTTCATGGACTCTAATTCTTCTTTCATCGCTTTATCCTTTCATCTTTTTCAGAACTCGATAAAGCCTCAGTCACAGAATTAGGTTCATCCAATTCTGTAGGAGATACCAGATAGACATAATCCTTAATCTCATAAGATCGTTTAGGCACACCTTTTCTGGTACTCTTACGTAATTGAAGTTCAGATTTCTCAATAGGATTTTGGTATTCACAACTCCCACTTGGACCAGGAATCATTTCTTGATCAATAGAATTATCAAGCATGTCTTGTGACATTATTTGATTATCTGAATTCAACATTTCGTAAAGAGGTTCATTTTCCTTTATTTCATTCCTTTTTGAAAAATAATTTTCCAAAAATGTGATATCTCGTGATTCAATTTCAGTAGTACTTCCATCTTCCAATTCACCAATGAACACATATCCTTTGGAGTGTTCAGAGTATCTTATAAAGATACACTTCTTTTCTTTTGGACTTAGTTTTTCAAACTTACCAAAACGATCTTTAATATATGCAGTACAACCCCAAGGCCGTAGATCATTAAAGTTTGGTTTATTACTAGTCCATAGTTCATAAGGAGTAGAAGATACTGATTTAGAAGGCACTTTATTAAATATGTAGGCTGCAATTAATAACGCATGTCCCCAGAAAGATATTGGTAAATTTGCTTGCTCCATCATGGATCTTGTCATATCCAACAATGTTCTACTCCTCCTTTCGGCTACACCATTTTGTTGAGGTGTATAAGGAGTAGTCAATTGTCTGATAATGCCTTTTTCAATACACAGTTCTTCAAACTGTTTTGACAGATATTCACGTCCTCTATCGGTTCTTAGTGCCTTTATACTTTTGTCTAATTGATTCTTAACTTCATTCCTATATCTTTTGAAGCATTCAAGTGCTTCTGATTTATGAGATATTAAATAGACATAACCAAAACGCGTGAAATCGTCAATGAATGTAATAAAATATGAAGCACCAGTCATTGCCCTCACATTCATCGGACCACATATATCAGAATAGATTAATTGAAATGGGAATTCGGCTCTTTTAGCCTTCCCAAATGGTTTACGTGTAATCTTTCTAGCAAGACAATTTTCACAAGTTGGCATTTCAATTTCGGAGAAAGAACCTAGATATCCTTCCTTTGCCAATCTATTCATTCGATCTTTCCCTATGTGACCCAATCTAGCATGCCATGTAAGTAATTCAACATCATTATTACTAGAATAACATGACATTACACAACGGTCAACATAATAATTATAAGTTGAAGGATTACAATCTAAAACAATAAAGTGGTCATAGAGATGTCCAAAACCATAAAAAAACATTATCTAGAGTAATTCTTACATAATTACGACTAAAGAACAAATAAAAACCAACATCTAAGAGAATAGACACAGACACTAAGTTTCGTCGAATTTCTGGAGCATATAGGATGCTATGCAACATTAAAGACCGGCCTTCACGCAAATCTACTTTGCAAGTGCCAATCCCTTTGACTTCAAGTCTTGCATTATTTCCTACATAGATCCACCTTGATCCAAGTGAAACTCGACGAAACTCCACAAATGCTTCTCAATCTCGACTCACATGGTCAGTGGCTCTTGAGTCTACAATCCACATAGGATAAGATTCAGTTAATAAAACAGTGCTAGAAACATATGTAGCACTTAGAGATGCGTTTAGAAATGCTACCTTTTTCCCTTCGGGACATTCACGAGCAAAATACCCCAGATTTTGGCAATTGTAGCACTTCATCTTGCTCTTGTCTTTCTTCTTGAAATACTTTTTCTTCTTCTTGAAGTTTGGCTTGTTCTTTTTCTCAGAGGGTCCTTCTTCGGTCTTTTTACCATTCCCGTTCTTTTTCCACTTCTTCTTACGCTTGAATCCTGAAGAGTCCTTACCACTTAATTCAGACATAAAGGCATTAGAAGCAGCTTTAGCAGCACCAAGCCTCTCATCTTCAAGTTCTACGTGACGTGGAACATCAAAAAAAGTTTTGATGTTGTCATTGTAGGTTAAGTTGACCTTTAGGTGTTCCCAACTATTGGGAAGCGATCGGATCACTACCTGAACCTGTTGCTCATCCGAGAGAACATGACCAGTACTTTTGAGTTGAGTTATCATATTCGACATCACCCTAAGGTATTGTTTGATGTTCTGATCATAACGCTTCTTGTAAGTGTCAAACTTGATAGTCAACTGTCTCAGGCGGGTAATAGAAGTACCCCCATATGTTCCTTGTAAGTGTGCCCAGATGGCATTGGCAGTAGAAAATTCCTCACACTCATGTATGAGGTCATCAACCGCAGAACTTACTATGATTCCACGTGCAATGAAATCAACATTTTTCCAAGCCTTATAAGCTTCAAGGTCTCTCCTGTGTTGTGCAGTATTTCCCTCTTCTGGTAGACTTAAGTCATGGTTAATACCTTCGAGAGCATTTTGCTCTTCTAGTACATACAACATCTTACGACTCTAAATGTCGTAGTTGTCTCCATTAAGTTTTTCTCCTTTGTTCAAGTCAGCAATTATGCTTTTAGATGCCATGTCTGTTATTAAGAGACAATTACGCAAGTATATTATCAATTACGCATGCAAATTACACATTCAAGTAAATTATTTCACATAAAGGTTTTGTGTTTAGTGTAAAATCGAAAGGACACTTAAGAATCTAATTATCATATACTAACTAAACATTTAACCAAAATTAGAAATTAATTTCTTAATGTGCATTAGAATGATAGCTTTCAATTAAGTCGTTTAAAAACTCAAACAAATGAATGAAATTCATATAAAAGTATATAAACAACTTGATATATATATATATATATATATATATATATATATAATATAAAGTTTATAATTACATGTTACAAGTCACAAGTCAATCTAAAAAATAAAAGTCATTCCACAAATATTCTAGACGACTTATGTACACCCAAAAAGGCTCTCTAGGCCAAATCTCATGGTAAACATCAATTAATCTCTCGCCCCAAGGGTCATGGAGAGAATTTGCTAAAATAGCTAATGTTTCCCAATCCGAGATTTCTACATAGTTTTCTAGTTCTACACGTTTCATCTCAAACAGATGTATAAAAATAGCAACACTTATGTTAGATGACATTTTAAAAGACTTGAATTCTTTCAATTTCTTCTCTCTTTCCCTTCGTATAGCCCTTTCATTCCGTAACAAATTTTGTGTTGCCATGGGCACATCATTTCGTATGATCTCACGACCTCGAAAACATGCCCTTCGATGACGTGCTCTTCTACCTTGTCTCTTTGCTCGATATTCAGAACTCCCACTTGGAGTGATTCGAGTTTGTTTCCGTTCAGCCATTTCTGAAATAGGAACCAAGAAACAATTAAGAATGGATTTACCACTCAATGTGACGCTTATGTCACTATTCATCATAGAAGATTAAATCTGTTAAATTATTATGGACTAATTAAGGAAAAAAAAATATCAAGACTAACCCAGTCACTTATTTTTATCAATTTAATGAATAATGACAAAAGTTAATAATAAAAAATTATCCATAAGTACTGTTGATATAACAGGTTCATTTAATTTCAAAACACTTATTCTTAGAATAAAAGGGAAAAAAAAGAGCGGAGCCTTCAGTGGAATTAAAAGGAAACAGTCTTTTATCTTTCATCAATTTTTCCACTAATCCCTTTGGCAGAGAAGACACAACACTTTTGCATAAACTAGTTTTGAAAAAAAAAACTCCTATTCTTTCACAAGACAAAGAAGAAAGTAGGACAAAACCATTCTCCTTAATGGTTTATTTGACTAATTTGGAAGGCGACAACAAATAATTCAATCAGGAAGTTAAATTGACACAACTTTTCTAGAATCACAATTCTGTACCATATAATCAACAAACCAAACAAAAACTTCGCACCACGCCACAAATCGGGGCTAGTATTTCGATTTGCGTCGGATTCATATTCCCCGATTTAGATCTGGTCATATATGCTCTCTAATAGGTATTTTCTGTTTCTAATAACATGAGATACACTTAAACTTGACATCAAAATTATGCAAAATGGAGCAGTTTAAGCGGCGCATCGGACCAGACTTGGCGGCGCCTTTGACCGGATCAGTGATACGACTGACCGAAGACCAAAACTTTTATTTACAGGTATGTGCTAAATCAGTTTTCTATCTCTACACTTTAAAATCGAGATATTACACACAAACTTAAGGCAATGAACCTTGCTCTGATACCATTGATAGCAAATTCGGAATAAAAACAGAGTGTATGTACCTTAATCTGTTGCAGCGGAAATGTTGAATTTGCTACTGATACAATTGCCCCAAGTCAATCTTCTTCTTTCAAGAAAACGGAGAGTAGATTCACAAACTAAAAGCTTCTTATTTGGATTTTTGTTGATATTTTTGTTACTGTCTTAATTTTGTTTTTGTTTTTATCTGTATCTTGTTTATAGAGGAAGAAGACTATATGTATAGGAGTAGTTTGGATGGATAAACAGTTACTCAGTAACTGTTCCCCCTTATTTTTTAAAATTTAAATGCTCCTTGCTTATCTTCCACATATCAGATAATCAAATTAATTAAAGACTGGGTCGGGTTGGGTCAGTCCACATGGGCGACCCATGACCCGTAATCTAACAGTTACAAAAAGTAATATGGAGGAAGCTCATCAGGTCAGCTATAGGATTTATACATTACAACAATATACCCAGTGATATAATTGGTGCACAACTTGTAAACAATGTAAAATAGCAATAGTGTGACTGTAATGTCACCTAACTGATACAAGGGTGATTTGACTTAAACCAGGCAGCATTAAAGAAAAAAAACTGAATATGCGGTCATGCCAAGTTCTAATGGAAACTTTTACAATAACACAAGATGTATCAACTCAAAAGGTTTCTTCCTAATGTCAAAAACACACATGCTTTCTGATATGTAAATGAATAATAATCTGAATTTACCAGGAAAAGGAAGACCAGTGGAAATAACATATAAAGAAATCTGAAGAAATTCTCGTAGGATAGATAATAAAGGCAAAAAAATGACAAAATTTTCTCCGTAAAATAAAAATAAAATCACAGGCATACGACAAGAACAAATAATAGAACTTGAACTCAGAAAGTCCGCGAACGAAAGGCTTGAACTCATCTGAACCCTTAATTGGCAATAGAGGTCCATCAGAAGGTTCTATTTCAGGATCAATAAGATGTGAAAGGAAACCAGCCAACAAATTGACCATGAGTAAACCTAATAATATGTAGCAAAGTAGAGCCCTTAAACATAATGAATCCGAAGAGCATAAAGGAGTGCCAAGCCAGTGGTCACAATGCACCTATAGAATATGTGAGGATTAGTTTTATCTAAGTAATACTGGAAAGGATCTGCAGGTTGAAGTGTCTTTTGGTCTGAAGCTGCAGGCGCTGATGCACCCATCTTCCCCAACAACATCCAAAGCTGTAGTTATTGATGGACTATCTTCCACGACAATGTCCAAAGGTGCAGCTGCTAATTCACAATCATCCATAACAACATCTAAAGCTACAACAACTGATGCACCATCAGCAACGTCCAAAGCTGCATAAACTAATGCACCATCATCCACAACAACCACCATAAAAACACAACTTTACAATCCTTGAAATGCAGCTAACAAAGAGGTAAGATCAATGAGGGTAAATATCACGCTACAAGAAACTATTTCATTGTTGCTAAGAACAAAAAGAAAATTATTTCACAGTAGTTAGTTACAAAAATAGCACAAAGCTTAGAGTAAATTCCATGAATGGTCACCCATGTTTGAGAAATTGCCTACAAATATCATTTTTATTTTATTTAAGACAAAAATATCATCCAACTTTTCTTATTTTCCTTAAAATATACTTAACATCTCAAAATATTTCTCTCTCCTACTTGGAAAGTCATGTCATTAAAATTTCTTTTTTTTTATAAATGTATAACTTATCAAACTTATTTAACTAAAGGTTTATCTTAATTCTTTTTTAAAATAATTTACACGACATATTAATCATTGAAGATTAATTTAATTACACCAAAAACTTGGGTTATTTTATTTGATATGTACTCTTCAAAATTTATTTTATTTACTTATTTATTTTACCACGTAATAATAGTTTTAAAATACAGGTACTTATACAAATTAGTACAATAATTTTTTTTGTCGTTTACTTTATATACTAAAAATTCTTAAAATGTAAAAGAAATAAAACGATGAATTTCATATTTTAGACATTAAGTTTGTTATTTATATGAGAATAAAAGAATAATATCACATTTTCTGAAGGAAAGAAAAATTATGTAGCCTTGAAACAAATAAATTTTTTAAGAAATATTAACAAAATAATACCTTCTTCAGTACTATTGCAAATGAATTATTAAAATATTACTCAATTAATTATTCTTTGCTTTTGATGGATTTAGAATGAAGTACGGGTATAAATTAGCGTTTAATTGTAAAATAAAATAAAATATAAATATAATGATCACAAAAAAAAGTAAAGAAACTAAATTAAAAATAATAATTTTTTTAAATTTTTTTATGTCTTATCTTACAGATTTACTTGATTTATTTATGGGCAACTACTTGTAAAAAATTTACAAAAAAAAAAATCATATTTTCACTATATATTCATCAAAAATTATCTTGCATAAATTTTTTTAAGTAATCTATGTTCAAATTAAATTTTTCAGGTAATAATACATACTAGAATTTTCTTATTGAATTTTGTTTGGCAACAAAAAATATCGTAGGTTTGCCATCAATGTTTTTAAAGAACAACTTATATTCTTTTATTCTCTATTACTCTAATATAATATCTTTGGATTATATTAATCCAAAAATTCTTTTGTATAATCCAAAAATGTGAATTTTATTATTTTATTCTCATATAAATAATAAATTTAATGTCTAAAATATAAACCCATCATTTTTATTTCTTTTACATTTTAAGAATATTTAATATATAAAAAAAAAAATATGAGTACCAATTTTTATAAGTACTTGAGTTTTAAATATTATTAAGTGGTGAAATAAATAAGTAAATGAAAGGAACTTTGAAAAGTACATATCAAATAAAATAATTCAAGCTTTTGTGTAATTAAATTAATCTTCAATGATTAATATATCATGTGTAATTTTAAAAAAAAAAATAGGATAAAAACTTTAGTTAAATAAGTTTGATAAGTTAAATAGATCTATTTATATAGAAAAAGAAATTTTAATGACATGTCATTTCAAGTAAGAGAGAGAAGGTTTTTGAGGTGTTAAGTATATTTTCAGGAAAATAGAAAGAGTTGGGTGATATTCCTGTCCTAAATGAAACAAAAATGATATTTATAGACAATTTTCTAAACATGGATGACTATCTGGGGAATTTACTCCAAAGCTTATACTACTCGATGTCATGAGCACTCAGAGTTTGGAAAAATGATTGTTTGAAAGTAAAAACACTCTCCAAGAAGACTAAATTTCCAATTTATTTGTGTTTGAATGGGATTAGACCAAATGGACAAAGAGAATTCCTATAAAGATTTAGAGAGAGTCCATTCATTCATTAGACTGAACAACAACAGTAAGGTGTACGCAGTCCATACCACTACCTCAAAGGTGAAGTAGGGAGGTTGTTTTCGATAGACCCCCAACTCATTAAACCAAACAACAAGAGCTATATTGTCAAGCAACTAGGGTGGTCAAAGGCTCAAAATAAACAATCTATAGAAATCCACTTGCAATCAATAAGGGTGAAAGCATAATAGTGAAAAGGGTAGCCTAGTGCAATCACTATGTGCGAGGTCAGGTGAATACTACAATAGTGAAAGTTAATATTCTCTTTGTTGTGTAAAGATTGTAATGAATATTGAATCATAGTAAGATCTATTGTTGAGTGTTAAAAGCAGTAAACTTCATACATGTTAAGCTACCAATTTACAGCACGACAAGAACATTAAAGGGTAATTCTAAATCCGTCTCATAGTTTTTAAGTTAACAACATTATAAGAAACAAAAGTAAGCACTCCTGAATTGTAAGTGCACCACCATCATCCACAATAATCTCCATAAACAAGAACTTGACAATCCTTGAAATGCATATAATGAAAGGGTAAGATCAATGAGGGTAAAATTTCACACTATAAACAACTATATATACATTTCCAAGAATAGTGAACCCATTAAGAACAAATAAAAGTGTTTAGGAATCTCAATTTCATTACTGCAACGAACAAAAAAGAACATAGTTTATAGTAAGCAGTTATAAAAATTACAGAGAGCTTATATTGCTCACATTCATCGGCACTCAGGATTTAGGAACCTGACATGAAGGAGGCTCCAGCAGTTGGTTGGCACTTGCTGGATAGTATAACGAGAGTTGAAAGTATCTCGAAAGTTGAAAGGAAAAGAAAAAGTAAGAGAATGGTAATCTGGAATTGGTTTCCCTTCACTCAGCCATGTATGTCTCATCCCACTTCTGTATTTTTGGTCATGGAACTAAATTTAGAAGGATAGAGGAAAAAGAACTGTTCAAAGTTCTAGCTACAAAAGTAGCATTCCATCAACAGTTAAACTGCTTGTCTCCAACTATTAGGGCATCCACTGGCATGTTGCACCTCAATAGATGATTAACACTCCAAGAATAATTGCAAAGAACTCTGCTTCTTAGAAAAATCCGAAAGCATCAGTAGACTCCAATAGTGGTAACAGCGTGGCATCAGTTTCATACTGGGATAAATACCATCAGCCAGGTTCTGCAAAAATTCTCTCGTCAAGATTAAAAAAATCTCATTTAGAGTTCCCATTCGGATCAAGGTTGTTCGAAATGCAACTGGCATCGACCATGCCCAAGAGAAAACTGTACTTTCACAAATAAGGATCCAAATTATCCAAAATTGCATCAGCAATGCATGCTTGAATGTTTTGAAACACATAGGTATTGTAAAAAATTGCCTGTACAAGTTGCACTTCAACTTTTTATTTGCACCAAGATAGTGGAAATCAATAGTTCAAAAAAACTAAGCAGAACTGACAATCATGTGATTTCACAGTTCAAAAAATGCTCACTTGAACTCAAGCAAAGAATACTTTCATTTAAGCAATCAATAACATTTATTAGGTTCACTTGACCAATTCAAGAATGCCCCAAACCCAAAATAAATAAACCTTGTGCACAACGTGCCAACAAAAGTTCAAACATTCTTTATTGTCAACAATATAAACCATAAAGTAAAAAAAAATAGAAGCTAAACTTAATTGTCTTTTGGCATCATTTGTAATAAAAGTTTTTTACGTTGTTCCTTTGGACATCCTTTCATAATGTGACATGCACTTGCATTTTGCCAAAGAAATATGTAAGATTTTGTATTCACACCAAGTTCCAAATCCAACTCCTCCAACATATTCCATATTCCATATTTCAGGCTCAGAAATAGGCGGAAGTGGTGAAAGCCGATTAATAGCATCAGCTAAGTTGTCCATCCCACCTCTCAACATGCCAGTTATGCATTCAAGATGATCATGTTTAGATTTTTTATTTCTAGAAAGTGCTAGTGCTTCTGAATAGATATTAGTTATAGGAACGTCATTAGTTTCTTGACTTTGGTCGCCCTGTTCATGTCCCACCGTATCTTTCAATGAGTCAGTAATTATAAAATCCATGTCATTTATCTCATCAATAGTCAATGAATCAACACTTAATTTTCTTGGATTTTTATAAGCATTCCTTTTTAACATATCTAAACCAGTCTCAGCAGGCTTTTCAATAGCTCTGTCCTTTCCATACAACATCACTAGCTTTTCATAATTTCGAAATGATTTCGTCTTCATCTCAGCAGCTTAAGACTTAACCTATATATTATAAGTGAAAAATATTATTGAAGAAAATAATATTGAAAAAAGTAGCTTATCCATGTTTATTGAAGAATTTTACCACATCAAACTAACCATGCCACAAAAATAAAAATTCAGTTATGACTATAAATATAACATATTTATTCATGATGGATGTAAATTTACCTGAATTAGTTGATCCCATACTTCAGGTTCAGCATCCCACTTATGCGTGATAGGATACCATGCAAATCCGCTCATTCCCGACTGATGAAATATGTCATTATACTTAGGGCTGTGTAAAAACCGAACCGACCGATAAAAATATTATTGGGTTATTGGTATTGGGTTATTGGGTTATTGGTTTGTTATTGGTTTTATAAAAAATTTTATTGGGTTATCGATTCAGTATCGGTTTAGGCCTATTGGGTTATCGGTTTAACCGATAACCCAATAAGAATACACTAAAATTACTATTTTACCCATATTTATATTTTTTTATATAAATATTTATATTATTTATATATATTAATATTATATATATATATATATATTTTGGTTTAATACGTAATTTTATTAACCAAGGGTCAACTGACCCGACCCAACTTGACCCATCATATCCAAATATATCAACTAAATATCTAGTAGGGTTTCTAAAATGAGAAACTAAGAAAATCCCTTTCATCTTCTTCCCTTTCTGCTGCATCTCCATGGCTTTCTTTGTCAATGAACAACTTGAGCTGTTGTTTCTTCGGATCATCAATACTATTCCACTGGTGTTGTTGATAACCTCGTCTTCTAGCTTGCAAGAGTAAGCTTCCTTATTATTTTTCCTTTCTCCTTCCTGTCTATGTGTACCTGTTAACCATTTCTTTGTTCCAGCTGAAATCTCCAGTATGTAGGTGAAATCTATCGTTTTGATGCTACAAAAGACGGATTCAGTCCATTGAGAAAAGATACATCCACCTGGTAAGAAACCCTTTTTGAATCTGTTGAATCCACCTCCTAATCTTGCATATAACTTACTCCTCTATTGATAGTTAACGAAGGGAGGGAGATTATACAGTGCTCAGACCCCCTGAAAACTGGTAGATGTCAATTTCCTCAGCTGCAAATCTTGAGAATCAGACCTCCGAATCCCCTGATCTACTGAGAGACTAAGATTGATGGTTGTACTCACTAAGATTGAAGAAGATATAGATGTCCTCAAAAAGCTTGAACAAGGTAAAAATATTCTAATCGTATTAGTTTTGTATTATTATTGTAAACAATCGTTAACAGTTTCGTGACTGATTAATATAATTTATCTGTAGAATTGGCTAATACTAGCATTCTTGATGATTGACGGGGAGTTGAATTTCTTTTTTTTTTTGCACTTGAATCTGGGCATCTGGCAAGCCACATATCCTAGCTATAATTTGCTATAAGTCATATATTTTCTTAAAATTAGTCACTGAATACAGTGAATAGTCTAACACCTATGTAAGTGCAATATTGCTTAAACGAGAAAACATTCTTGAAGCAAGGGAGTCCCTGGCTATATTGACCAAGTAAATCATTTGTTTTATGCAATTTCTGAAGCATTCATATCTTAAAAGAGTTAGGTTGAAAGATTATACAGAGATGGAGTTCTTGAACTATGAATTCCCACTGAAGCCTTTACTTCCACTGAATCCTCTATTGTCTTTCTTCATCCGACCCATTTCCGTTTCCATTTCCCTCGTCTGACCGCTTTCGCTACTTGATCCAAATGGATTCTATTTTATAAGTAATTTTCTTATTGGTTAAATCAAAAATCGAACCGTTAAGAATCAATAACCGATAAATCAAAAATTGATAAAAAATATCTTATTGGTTGGTTATTGGTTTTGCATATTTAAAAATCGAAAATCGATAAACCGAACCGATAACACACAAAACCGAACCGAACCGACCGATGCCCACCCCTAATTATACTTGGTGAATTGCCTTTTGATTGCTTTCATCCGATTATGATTTTTTTCCTTGTTAATAACCCTATCCGAAAATTTGGATTGTAGCCCCTTCACAATGTTATCCATTGCGTGCGTAGTAAAAGTTCCTTCAACACTATTTCCAATTGCATCCTCGTGATAGTAGGCATCAACTAATGTGTCATTCAGCGCATTTGTCCAATTACATACAGAATTATCTTGTACGTTTAGATAACTTGAAGTGAATTCTTTTGCCTTTTTCGCTATATTGACCACTACATAATTAAGATAAATATTTATAAAATTTAAAAAAAATATTGTCACACATAAAAATTGATAAAAATATAATATAAAGTAAATCAACTATACATAATGTTTGTAGTAAAAGAAATAGCATCATGAAATAACTAGTAAATAACATCAACTAAAAAAATGCGACACAAATAATTAGTTGAGTTTTTTTCTAGAAAACTAATCTTGATAATTAGTCCACATGGTAGCTGCTATGCCATCTCGAATCAATTCCCCCTTCCAAATTCTTCATTACTCTCCCTAGAATTTGGAGGTTCTTCATGCACGGTGTTATCATTCATAAGCTCTGCATCAACTTGAGCGAGTAACTCATTATTTGGATCTACACCTCTTAAATAGTTGTGCAAGACACAACATGCAAATATAATCAACTTTTGCATTTCAATTCCTTATGATGATTCAATTGAGCTAGAAATTATAGGGAATCTCTTTTTAAGAACTCCAAATGCTCGTTCTATAGCATTACGCAAAGAAACATATCGAAAATTGAATAATTCACGAGAATTTTGGGTGAATTTCTTGATGAATACTCTTTCAAGTGATATCGCTCCCCTCGATAAACTGTAATAAGCCCGCTTCTCAACATGAGTTCAGCATCAACAAGGTAGAATTTTTCTTAACATAAAAAGTAAAAGATTCAATTATATACTAATCATATATACCTAAATCTAGATAAATATATATAATATTTTACCTTCTGGAATTTTTAGTGAATCTTGGCTATTTAGTGCTTCTTTCATGATTCTTGAATCAGACTCTGTACCTTCCCACCCAGCTAACATATATGTGAATTTTAAATCAAATGTACATGCAGCTAGTACATTTTGAGTTGGATAATCTTTCCTCCCATGATATTTTGGTGCTTCATGTTGTGAAACTTTAACACGTATATGTGTTCCATCAATTGCACCAATACAATTCCGATATTATAATATCAACTAATAATGTAAATATTCTCTATATTAGATTAAATTTAAATAATGTTAAATTATGTTTACCTTAAAATATGGGTAGAATCTTTGATTGCTAGAAATTTCAAAGGGAACATGGGAACCATCAGGTTGTTTAATAAATTTTTCATATAATCCCAAGATAGCTCTGAGGACAACATGAAAATGACAACTGACAGACTCTCCGTACCATCGAAAGATGAAAGATAGTTCACGATTTGTCACATTATGTGACAACAAGTAAAGTGTTTTTGCAACTTGTTCTTCAACTGTAACTTGAAGTATTGGTCTAAGACCTCCATCTCTAACTAAAATCTCACACAGACCAATAAAAGCTAAAGGGGTCATTCTTAATACACTACGAGAAAGTTCAGTCGAAAATAGATGGCTGAATAATTCATCTCTAAATTTCTCTCTTTCAAGCCGTATATCATGTGCGATCGTACGTCGATCATTTTCAATTTCATAAATATACGTCCAAAATCAAATAACTACTTGAACAATAACATATGAAGCTATTGAGCTAACTTGTCTCAATATGTCACTATTATCTTAATTATTTTGATCAGTCATCTATAATAAAATAAGGATGCATCAACCAATTAAACAACATATATACACAAATATATTTGAATAAAAATTAGCTATGAGATTACAAATTTATAAACAACATACATGTATTTTTCATACATGAATACATGAAAATATTCAGAATCTAATACATGAATAATATTTTTCAACTATCAACATGGTACTATTTATTCAAAATCTAATACATGAATAATATTTTTCATAACTAGCTACGAAACGATGCCTTATTTACTAGCCAGGATGAATTATAGGAACTTCTTCAAATAATACTCTTCAGTTGCAAAGTTCAGGTGGGATAATTCAAAAATCTATATGAGAAGCACAATTGTATGCCTTCGCTCTAAATATGAAATTCCCTTATTTTGAAGCAACTGATCCAAGATTTTGACTGGGATGTGGGTGATCTTCCTTTGTTCAATCAATTAATTTCTGTTTTATGTCCACATATTTGTTTTTTATCTCAATGTTTTCTACTCTCCTCTCCTCTTTTAGAAAACAAAAATATTACTTATTGTTATTTTTAGCAAATCTGCTTAATTAGGCTATCAATAACGATATATTACTTAAGCTCAATGTGTTTCTATTTTATTAAATTGTCATAACTCTATTATTGAAATCCTATAAAATTATCTGTTCATGTTTTAATTTGTTTCCAAAATTGAAGTATAAGGTTTATTAGGACTTTTTGATGTTTTTTCTAACATTAAAAAAATGTAAGGGTGCCTCAACTCAATCCCATCATTAATCCAAAACAGAAGCTTTGAGGTTGTCATTCTTTATTTTCCAATTACATAGGTAATGCAATTCTAATTATATGCAACTTGTATGTGTTGTTTTCCAAACACCAATCCTAACTCAACAACATCTTTGATAGGTAAATATGATAAATTTAATGAGAAAACAATAAGTAGTTAAGTTTAAAAAACATACCTGGGAGAACGAGCGTAGAAGAAGAAAGATGAGGCTAAAGAACGTAGAAGAGAAGAGAGATTGTGCGAGCGTGGAAGAAGAAGAAGAAGAAGTAGGCTGAAGAACGTAGAAGATAAGAGAGATTGTGAGCAAAAAAACATGAAAATAAATATATAATAGGGTTAAAAGTAATATAGGGTAAAGGGTAAAATAGGATCAGATAATATTATATAAGGGTATAACTGGAAAAAATAATAATCAAACCATGGGATACCACCAAATTGGTGGTTCAAAAAAGTGAGAGTTTTCATGGTACCCTAACCATGAAGTTAAACCATACCATACCATATATTTTGAGAAACCATCAAAACAAATATGGTACTGTTACTAACCATACCTTACCATATCATGAGAAACCACAATCCAAACAGCCTATTAGAGAAAATTGAATGAAAGGTGTATTGGTGACATTAAATCATTTAAAAGGTCAAATATAATTAAAAAATTTAATTAAGCTAATTGTGGGGTTAATTAATATTTTTAAATCTTTTCAAAAATACAAATCAACACATACCTCTCTCCCTTTCAAATCAACTGTCTCTCTCCCCTCTCTCGACAGTTTCTCTCAAACTTTTTCCAACCAACAGTTCTACAAATTTATCTCTTCAATTCCCGATGACTTCAACCTCTGACGATAAATAGTTTTGAGTTAGTTTTTTACTTTCAACCATCAATTGGCGTGACAACATTCTATAGCGATAACAAATTCGAGTACTTCATCATCCCTTTTCGACTTTCACAGATAAAAAATTAGATCCTTTTAGTTATACAGAAATAGAGGGACTTGAGTTAACTTCTTTTCTAGTATGGGTTAACAATTTCAATATTTGTTGCTTAAATTTGAAATGGAGACTTAAGAAAATTCTAATTTATGTTTTTTTTCTCTTCTCCTTCCAGAGTGAAATATGATTTTTTATTGTTACTGTAGTTCTTATTGTCGAACATTGTTGTAAAAATAGTGAGAGTTGAGTTTTAAATTTTTTTAGGGACATCTATTGTGATCAAATCTAACAAACAACTATTTTTTAATTTGTTGGTGTTTGTTGTATTTTTTAAAGTGTTTTATTATTTGTGTTTGTACAATGTTGGTGTTGTTTGGTAAATGTTGAAGTTCTTGGGGGGGGGGGTGTTGTGTTAGTGTGCTGAGTTGCTTTGTTGTTTGTGGGTTGTTATTGATCTTGGTAAAAATGGTGTATTGATAAATAGTGATATTGTTATTGTCCTATTGAATAAATCTTGCTACTGGTCATTTTTTTTCAACAAATAAATCATTTGTTGCAACAGATGGTTCAACTGTTGGATGAAATCCTAATAGTAATTCCAACGATGGATATTTCCAAGACTTTAATTTCTTCAAATAGATGGGTCATCTTTTACAACAGATGACCCATCTGTTGGAAGAAATCTAAACAATATTAACAGTTTAATTTCTCTCAACAGATCACTTATCTATTTGAACAGATGAATGATATGCTACAACAAATCAGTCATATATTTCAACAAATGAGTGATCTATTGGAAGAAATCACAATAGTATTGAAATTATTTTTATTGTTTCCAACAGATCACTCATCTGTTGCAACATATGAGTTATCTGTTGTAACATATCATTCACCTGTTGTAATAAATGAGTGATCTGTTAGAACTATTATTTTACTGTGTTGTACTCGTTAGATTTATTGTTATCATTTTTTTTAATGATGCATTAATCAATTATAATCTTTTTTTATTTTCCTCTTATGTTTAGATAATATGGCTCCCAAAAGAAAAGAAAGCAAATGAAGTCCAAGTAAAGGAATAAGTGACCTAGCTAGGCTACATCCACCAGTCTATGAACTTGTTCTACAAGCAATGTCTCAATCAGAAGCAGAAGAAAATGAACACGGGGAAGAGGTAAGTTTCAAAAGAGATGTTGAATTTATTTCAAAAAGTCATAGCCCTTCCATTGAAAATTTGGTAAAAAACCTTCAATATTGATAGTTATTTTGTGAGAATGCATTGCGATTGTGCCACAGATTTAACTGGTGATTTTGTGGTAAAGTCATTCATAGAAAAATCTTTTGATACCTTCAGAAAAATACTTCGAGAGCAAAAATTAGATGTTTATTTTAGAGACAACTGCTTTGGGCAATATCTTGATTTGCCGGAGGACAATAATGCTCATTTCCAAATGACCATGGTATATGGTCTTCTCAAGCGTAGGTTTATGTATGAAAATAAGGATAAGATGGATGAGGTGTGGATAAATTACTATGGCATGTGAGTTTGTTTTTGTTGGAAGGAGTTTGCTATAGTTACTGGACTAAAATGTTATCCCTCTTCTCAACCTATACCTATTCTAACCCAAAAAAAGCACCCCCACACCAAAAGGAAAAGGCAAGTCAAGTGATGGTGATGACTTGTTGTCCCTTGTTGGTCCAAGCTTCAAAAATGCAAATTTGATAGAAGAGTTGAAAGGTAAAAGACTTTCAGAGAAGCACAAGCAATCATTGTACTTGGTTTGGTTTATACATAATATTTTTTAGGGAGAGACATTAACAACAACATACCACTTGATTTAATAAAGCTCTCCGAGGATCTTGAGGCATTTAACATCTATCTTTGGGGTGATGAAAGCTTAAATATCAAATATTTGTTGACTCTGTTAACGCCAAAGAAAGTCAACTTATATGGCTTTGCATAGACTTTCATGGTAAATATTTCTTTTATTATGATTTATTTATTTTTTCTTGAATAATGTTTTTGATTTATTTGCGTAATTTTATATGCTTGGGCATTTGAAATCATTTCTTATCTCTGACAGTAAGTGAACTACCATGAAAAAGTTCCATGTCCAAGAATCATGAGATAGTCGTCAGTCAAAAGTGATAAAAAAAAGTAAAATTTCTTGATCTTTTCAACCTCCGGAGAAAGCAGTAAGTCTGATTTTAATTAAGTTTTTATTTTAATTAATGATTTATTTAAATTATTTAATCATCATTTTAATATATGTACAGATTTATTTTAGATTGTGCATCCGTGGCTTATTCCAATTAATCGAGAGTTGAAGATGCCATTTTTTCTTACTTTAAGGTCTTTCAAACTTTATAGGACCCTAAGGTAATTGATAGAATAAAAAAAAATTGGTGGACCAACAATCATTACAAGAAAAATACTTTTGGAGAGTAGACTTGTTGTTGTTGATGGTGCTACTGGTGATGGAGTTGTTGGTGGTGTCGTAATGGTGCTCCTCTTGTAGTTTTTGAAACTACAAACCAATATGATTATGATCATTCTATTTTTACTCATTTTGGTGGTCAATATACCCCTTCTTTAAATTGGCATACTACAAATTTCTCACATGAAAAGGGTAGTCATTCCTTTAGAGATCTTGCCCTCCTAGCTTATATTGTCCAAACAAATGTCAAGACTTTAAGGCGAAATATGATGGAGTAATTAATGCTATTAATGTAATAACTGTTGATGTAAAGGAATTGACATCTAAGAAGTTGTCATTTCATCAAAGAGGATTTTAGATCCATACACTCCATTAGAGGTTAAGGCTAATAAGAGGAGAAAAAAAAGCAATTTCCACGGCAATATCAAGCATCAAAAAAAGAAAAATTACAACTCCTCTGTCTTGCACTTTTAGCAATGTACAAGCACCACAAGAGAGCAGCATGAGCTAAAAAGGTGAATATTTATCGTCTATTCCAACAAACAAACAAAATACATATTTATTTCAATAGATGACATGTCTGTTAAAAATTATCAAACAAATATAGACATTTGTTGCAATAGATGACTAACTTGTAGCATGAGATGCATTATCAGTGACAACAGATGTCTTATCTATTGAAAGAAAATTAAATAGGTCTTCCTACTGTCTTAATTTATCCCAATAGATAACCTCTTTGCTGCAATAAATGTCTCATCTGTTGGGACAAATTAAATCAAAATCTCCTACTATTTAAATTTATTCTAATAGATGAGTCATCTATTACAACAAATGGGTCATCTATTGGAAATTATCATACAGGTCTTCCTCTTGTTTGAATGTGTTCCAACAAATGACCCATCTATTACAACAGATATGTCATCTATTAGGACAAATTAAAATAGTAGCAAGACCCATTTTGATCTCCTCCAACAGATGAGACATCTATTGCAATAGATGAATTATCTTTTTTTATTGTATCTTTGTGATTAGCATTCACAATTTTGGCTTTCCAGGTGAATGTCACAGTAGAAGTTACTACTGAACAACATACTATCACAGTTGATAATCCATCAACTGCTTCTGAAGAGGATGAAAAAGTGAAGTCTGTCAGTTCGAAAGAAGGAAAGAATTATCCATTTGAAAAGTTCAACATCTCAGACGAGGCTCCAATAAAGTTGATCAATACTTATTCAGAATGGATTGCCGATGGCCTGTTAAAGCTTCATGCCAATAGGTACACAAATCATTTTTAAAAAAATATTGATTTATACAATTATTATTGTAAAAAACATGGCATTCACACATATATATCATGTAGAAAATTAAATAACGAACACTACAAAGTGAACTAATAGGGTCTTGGTTTTGATATGGTCGACTTTGTTGTTGCATATTCCAAAATAGGGAATTGATTCTATTTGATGTCACAACATCAAACTTACTGGAGTGATGAGGTTTAAATGGCATATATCTTACTATTGATACTATATTTAATTATATTTATTTATTAATTTTATTGTTACGTAATTTGAATGTTTGATAATATGTACAACACATCGATGTTATTTTTACTACCTTCAAAAGAAAGCCAAGTTGCAAATACAACAACAATGCAGATACAAGACAACCAACTATTTTTTCAAAGTTTACATCGATAAGGCCTACGTTAGGTATTATCAACAATAACTAGAAGTTCCTCGAAGTGAGGAATATTTAAGCAACATCATCAAAGGTTTTACCATTCCAACTAGCGCACCTTAGCATTTGATCGACAAAGTGTACATCCCAATCAATTGTTGTGGTGATTTCCTGATGAGTGGCAAAGTTACCACTCATTTACCTCTCATTTCTTGCACACTATGGTGATTTAATTGCATGTATGAGACTAATTCTTGTATGAAATGGACTAATGTCCAGTGTTTGTGATCTTACAGGAAAATATGATGAAAAAGAGTTGAGACAAAGTTGAAAAAAAGGAAAGTGAGCAAAAAGAACAAAAGCTGAAGATAATCCCCAAGATACAACACTCAGATATTGCTATCGCACTCTGAGAGTCGCGATCGCAATGAGCGAAACAAATAGAAGTACTATGATCGTGAGCTAATGTACCGTGATTGCGAGGGTCATGATAGCGACCAAAGGGGGCGATCACGAGTATCAGACAAACTTGCAAGGGCAGCCACAGAAATTCACAAGGCTGAATCCAAGATATAAAATGCTAAACCTTTTACGTTTCCAACAACCAGTTTCTGAATTTTGAGAGCAAAGTACACTATTATTGAGTGAAAATAATATGTAGGTGTGTTTCCAAGAGAGATTTTGGCTTGTTGATTAAATTTAAAGCTTGGAGATTATATTCATTTTGCTTTCCATGGATGAAGTACATGCTAATCTTAGTATAAATCTTCTCTTTATTTTCATGAGCGAGCTAAATTTATCTCTGGGGTTATGCTTGATTAGGTGGTGATTAATGTATGGGTGCTGATTATTTGTCTAATTAATTAGTTATTGGTAATGGGGTTTGCTTTTGTTCCATGTTTAATTGATAATTGGGATTTACAAACCCCAATTATTTTTGAACCCATATCATCCTTGAAAAAAAGGGATATGAGTGAGGAATGATTGAACCCATGTCATCCTTGAAATATGGGATATGAGTGAGGAATAATTGAGAACAATAGCTTGATTTAGCTCATTTTATAGCATCATCTTAGAAATAAGGATGTTAATCTAGGTAGTGGATTAGTAAAGTCGATCCATTTGTGAGGTGTTTGAAAGAAACCACTTGTGAGATTTGATGTTTTATTAAAAGATTAACATCAATACCCCTAAATCTAGCCTACCCAAAACCTTTAAGTAAACTTGTATGAATTATTGTCAACTCATGCATGACTCCCACCTAGGATTGCATAACCCCAAGATTCCTTTTCATTCGGTAACAATCTTCAATCTCTGGAGCTCATAATAGTGTTCAATTATTGTAGTGTTTAACATCATTCAAACCTAACCCCCATTTTATTTCAAATATTATTTAATATCGTACTACGAGTTAACACTTAGTTAACTACCAATACTTGTAAATTTTGAATTCTACATCTTCACTCCTTGTGGATTCAAACCCGACTCTTAGTTGGGTAATTATATTGACAAAGTCCGCCTTACACCTAATTTGAGTGTAAGTTTGAGCGTTATAAAAAATGGTGCCGTCGCTGGAGAGTGAAACATAGATTTCACTATTGAGATGTTGTTAGTGACCTTGGGTTAGCCGTAGTGTTTTAGTTACATAATTTGTTATTTTTATCTTTTATCAGGTGACGATCATAGAATACACGATACCTTGAGCCACACGATAGTAATGATGGCTCTTTTGATAGGCTTGAAGATATGGATCATCTTGGAGATGCGGGCCAAGCTAGTGCTATTCGTATTTCACCGATGGAAGAAAATAGAGTGTTTCACGTTACTAGTGTGATGCTTCATTTACTTAAAATGAGAGGGTTTTTTTGGAGGCCAAGCACATGAGGATGCAAATCTATACTTGAAGAATTTTATTGATGTGTGCGCTCTATTTTACATAGATCCGGTTACGTCTTTTCCCATTCTCTTTGACGGGAGAAATGGTCTTATGGTTGCGATATTTGCCCGTGGGATATATCACTTCATAGGTTGATCTCACAGATGCATTATTGGATAGATACTTTCCTCCTTCTCAGATGTTGCAACTACGAGATGAGATTGCAAGTTTTCGCTAACTTAGTGGCAAACTATTGTATGAAGTTTGGCAAAAGGTCAAAACCAATATCCAAAATAAAAGACAAAACAACTAATCGACGATCATCGGGTGTTGATTACAAATTTTCTCTCTAAAAATTCTCCCTCTTGACAGTTACAGTTACTCCACGCCATTACAGCTCGTACTAGGGCTTCTCAGCCACCGGCGGAGCTTCTCCGGCCATCAAAAAAATCACCACAGGATAGGTATGCTAGCATCAGATCCCCGCAAAAAATACCACCCACAGTTGTGCAACATTTCTTGTAGAAGATACCATAATTGGACGGTCGTCCAGCTCGAATTTTAGACGATTAACTCAGGTGGGCTTAAGCAATTCTCAATCAAGATCTATTGGACAAGCATGGCAAGCTAGGGGAAATGACGCAGAACACAAATCAGCTTGCACCACCACTCAATTCAGAATATGTGAAATCTGAGGCACTACCCACAGAGAAAGTACAGTCAGCTGCTATTCAACCACAAGTTCTTCCAACATGCTCGGTGCGTAACAATGGGGGTAAGCTTCCTACCCCAGTTTCTCATCAATCGAGGAAGAATCCTGCTATGGTGAAATTTAATAAAGAAACTGATGAGAATGGTCCGGTGACCATGTCGGGAACTACAACTCCAGCAAATATAGCGGCCCCTAGTAATACGATTATTTGGCCTAAACTAAATCATGGACATGATCCTCCCATTCCTAGGGTTACCCACTCGTTGGCCATGAAATTGAGAGCACAAGAGGCTATGAAAGCTGAACTTATTCCAATTGAACCCACACGAATAACAACTAAACAAGGTTTCCCGATGGTTGTGTTTAAATTGGAGGATTACAAAGTAAAATTAGCACAGAGGTGTAGATTCACTTTGATCGGGAAATTCGAGAACAGTATGCCCAAAATAGAGGTTATTAGGTGGCAGTTTCTTCTGCAAATGGAGTTAAGAGGGAAAGTTAAAATCACTCACTTTAATTCCAGGCATCTATACATTCACTTGAACAATGAATATGATCACTCTACAGCTTGGTCAAAAGGAAAGATGTACATCCAAGGATAACTTATGAGATTTCAGCTGTGGACTCCCATATTTAACCCTGAGGAAGAAACCCCTCTGGTCCCAATATGGGTTAGTTTACTTGAATTGCCATGGCACTATTACTGTTTAGAGGTAGTGACACCACTTTTATCCTCTATTGGCAAAGTATTATTCCTGGATCTGGCAACCTACAAAAAAACTAGGGGTAGTGTGGCCAAAGTCATGTTACAAATTGATCTCACTAAGCCTAGACCCCAACATGTTTGGTTGGGATATGATGATGATGAACATGGGGAAGGAAGATGGCAAACCATTATGTATGAAGTGTCCCTGAGTATTGCTCTTATTGTAAGCATCAAGGCCATGCTGCAAGAAGATGTGAAGTCAAAGGTAAAGATGAAGCTGATAAGCAGAAACTGGTTCTTAATGAGGAACCACAAGGGGAGGATAAACAAGAGGAAGGATCTAAAACCTGCCAGAAGATGTTGAATACAATTGATGCTAGGCAGAAACAGAATGTTGATAAAGGAAAGGCTCCTACTAATGAATGGCAAAATCAAAAAAAAAAAAGGGATATTCAAAGGATGATGTTCAAACCAAAATCTCCAAACAAACATACAAGGGGTCAACATGATAGTTCTGCTCCATCTACATCAAATGCCTTTACAGCTCTTATACAGGATATTGATGCTACAATTGATTGTCCTGATAATAATGAAAAAGGTTCTACAATATCACAACAACTAGAAGGGTCTAACATTGCCAAGCATGATGCTCAAGCTGTAACTGATGAAGGTGCAAGGAAATAAACCAAGTTCATCATAGAGAAAAGTGTACAAAGAAACCTGATAATAGGGGGAGGTTACATGCAATGCTGTCAGAGGATGAACCTGTGGAGACATTGAAAGATCACTCTCAAGAAGATGCTCATAAAAGAAAGAAAGTGAGCTCCCCTATGGAGATACAAGGGACCTACTGATGATAGGCAAATTTACACGCCTATAGCACTATATTTTGCCCATATTTTAGCCTAGTTTTGAGAACAAATTATATATATTGCATGCACTTTTAGTCCATTTTCCTGTAAGTGAGCTAACGAACATGATTAGCAAAGTTTCAGGTATAAATGATGCAGAATTCAGCATTTCATGGATAACTTGACGCCAAAGAAAGCTTCACGAAAGGAGAAAAGCCAATCTTGGACGCCAAGGACTAAAGATGGTGCATGGAAATTCTGTCCCGGGCTAAAACAACATTTCTGAAGACTTTGCGGACTAGCAGTAATTTATTAGGATTAGGATAATGATACATTAACCTAGTACAATTGGGTTAAGTATTTCATTAGCTTATTAGGATTAGGATAATGATACATTAACCTAGTACAATTGGATTAAGTATTTCATTAGCTTAGTAGGATTTGGTTAAGCATTTCATTAGCTTAGTAGGAATAGGATATGGGTATTATAAATACCCTATCTTGCTAGAGATTTTGAGACATCTTCTTACATTCAATTCTATTCTATTCTACTTCTAAGACATTCTAGTTCTAAACAATCATTCTTCCATTAATTCTATTTTCTTCTTCTATTCATCTATTCTTAAATTCCACAATAAGAGAAACGTTACTTTGCTAAGGGATTCACGCCTAACGCCTACCACACCATTACAAACGTGAAATCTTTATTGTGGTATAACAACAATGTCAATTGTGATTTCCTTCGCATTCATGGGTAACTAAACTTCTCTGTTGGGGTTATGGAAGCCGTATGAGATACTATCTATTGTTGTGAGTTTGTGAGTTCGTGACACGTATGCTGCTTATATAATTATTCTCTTCATCTTAATCTAAATTCTTTGTGGTTGCAAACGCAAGAATACGCCAGTATAACATTTAACTTGTTCGAAAGAAAGGTTATCTGTCTGGAAAAGAGATAATGTCAAGGTAGTAGGGTCCCATCCCCTATTAAAAAGTTAGTGCCGTAACTGGATTAACCTCTTGGAGAATTCGTACCGTTAGACACGCTTTAAGCTCGAAAGAGTTAAAGTTAAATAATCCTCGAATAGGTCGAAAGACGCCTGGATTTACCATCGAATACAATTCTCTATAAGCACATGCATGTCTGAATTCAACACACTCATAGTCAATAGAGACGTATAACTCAGAAGGTGGACATAACCCCAACTCCTCAATTCTCATTGTTTCACATCCTACTAAACATTCTTTCTTTTTACTTTGCTATTTTCAGTTTTTGCTTTAATAATTTGGTTACACATTACAAACCCCCCTTCTTACGAGACTTGCACTAAAAGTCTAGTAATCGTTGCTTACTTGTTGACCAAGCTATTCCCTGTGGGATCGATACCCAACCCAGGTTGGGTTCTATATTTGACAAACGACCGCTTTACACTCCTACGAGAGTTGTAGATTGAGCGTTATCAAAAATTGGCGCCGTTGTCGGGGAATACAAGTGTCAATTAAGTTCGTAATAATTACTAGACCCTTTGGTCAAAGATTCTCGTACTTTTACTTTTAGTTTTTGTTTTTGTTTACTGCAGGTTTTTATTCAGTGCATGCCCCATACCCGAAGTTCTGGTCAACCGTTATTACCTATCAATCCTGAACCACAACGTATTCACAGAATGGAGGCACAACACGCAATTGAAAGGATGGCTGCTCAACAGGAACAGGCGAGACTAGCTGCACTAGCCGACGCTCAAGTGCATCAACAGAATATTGATAACCCTGGGCGAGCAACAAATCCTGACGATGAAGATCTAGGTGATGACGAGCTACTAAACCCTAGGCATGCCGCTGAGATCGCAACACCTGCCAATAGAAGAGATCGTCAAGCTAGGTTTAGGCCTGAACGCCAAGCTATGCAACCAGCTTTTGACGATGATGATGATGATCTTGATGGAGCCGGAGCCACAGGAGCCATTATTCCTCCACCATTGGCACCTGGAGCCAAGTTCAACATCACAAGCACCATGATTCAGTTATTGCAACTCAAGTGATTATTTGGTGGACTGGCAGGTGATGATCCGAATATGCATCTTATCAACTTTATTTCTACATGCAAGTCGTTTGACAATCCTGGCGTTGGTCAAAATGCAATTCGATTATGTCTATTTCCATTGTCTCTGTCTGGGGAGGCAACTCTATGGTTGAATGGGCTGACTCCTGATTCTATTACAAATTGGAGGCAATTGAGAGACGCTTTCCTAGAAAGATTCTTTCCGCCATCCAAAAGAGCACAATTGAGAGATGAAATCAGCAACTTTCGTCAGCTTCCCACTGAAGCTCTTCATGAAACATGAGAGAGGTTCAAGACAAAGCTAGCGAGGTACTCAAACCATCATATGACTAATGTTCACCTAATGGAGATATTATATAGAGCCCTGAATTCAATAACTAAACCAGTGGTGGATAATGCGGCTGGAGGATCCTTTATGGATCTCACCTTTGGTCAAGCAAGCAATATGCTAGATCGTATGACAAAACAAAGTAGAGCTTGGCATACCAGGGATTCTGAGGTAGCAAGCCCCACTTTATCTATAGGCATGACTGCAGACCAAAGAAGAAGACAAGAAGTACGTGATCAAGATATGGCGCACATGAAAACACAAGTGGATCTTCTTACAAAGCATTTATTATCAGGGAAGACCGAAAAAATGAAAGCTATTGCGTCAAAAGGAAGAGACGAATCTGATTCGGAAGAGGAAGCCAACTACTTGAACAATCAGGGGGGTTTCTGAGGCAATGCCCAAGGAAACCAAGGTCGGAACTATTATGATAAGTCTGGAAACAAGGACCAAGGTAGTTAGAGGAAAAACAATGAAAAGAGTGGTTTATACGTACCCCCTGGAAGACGTGACGCCACCACATCTAGTTCTGGAAGTATGGAAGACATGATGGCTAAACTACTGAAAGGAGTGGAAACAACTAGCGCGGGAGTAACAGAGGTAATAAATGATTTGTCCTCTATGAAGCAATTAGTTGATTCACATTCCACTTCAATCAAGCAAATAGAGCAGCAATTGAGCCAACTTTCAGCAACACTCAATCAAAGAAAGGCTGGCACTTTACCTAGTGACACTTGCAAAATCCAAGGAATGAGGGATCATGCATGGCTATTACAACTCAAAGTGGTAAGGTGCTGGAAACTTCAGAAAAAGGCAAGCAAGTGGTTGACGAAGAAGCCAAAATTGATGATAAGGCGAAAGGGGAAGATGCCGCAACAGCCGATCCTAACGTCCTTAACGTCACTCCTCACGACGTGCAGCCTAGAAAAGCTGAAAAACGGAAGCAAGAGGAGAAGAAAGCCGTGGAGAGAACAATTCCATACCCACCACCACCTTTTCCCCAAAGATTAAAGAAGGTTGCGGATGATACGAAGTTCAGCAAATTCATGACTATGTTAAAGCAGCTGACCATTAATGTTCCATTGGTGGAAGCACTTGAACAAATGCCTGGGTATGCGAAATTTATGAAGGATCTTTTGACAAAGAAGCGGGCAGCAAGTTATGAGTTGAAAGATGATGTCCATCACTGCAGCGCAATCGCTACCCGATCAATAGTTCAGAAGAAGGCTGACCCCGGAGATTTCACTATTCCTTGCACAGTTGGATCTTTGAATTTTGCCAAAGCATTATGTGATTTAGGAGCCAGCATCAATTTGATGCCATTATCTATCTATAAAAAGTTGGGGTTGGGTGATCCTACTCCAACCAATATGAGGCTCGTCATGGCGGATAGGTCGGTAAAACGACCTGTTGGTATCCTATGTGATGTCTTGGTAAAGGTTTCTTCATTCATCTTTCCAGAATACTTTGTTATTTTGGATTGTGAAGCGGACTCAGAGGTTCCCATAATCTTGGGACGCCCTTTCCTTGCAACGGGAAGTGTTCTTATTGACATGAGAGCTAATGAGCTTTTATTTTGGTTGAATGACGAAGTGGTCCGCTTTGATATATGCAAATCAATGAAGCAGCCCAGAGATATGAATATGTTCTCTGTAGCTGATGTTCATCATGAGGATAAGAAAGCATTATCTGTTGAGAAACAGCTTACTGTTGAGCCATTGTCTGTTGCACCACTGAATGTTGAGCATGAGGACGATGAAGATTATGAAGAACTTATGGGTGCTCTAACAGAAATAGAGTCCTATTCCCATACTCCTAAGCAACCGGACCGTGATCTTAAGAATCAACCGTCACCAACAGCGAAGACTTCCCTTGAAGAGCCACCAATGCTAGAATCGAAAGAGCTCCCCGATTATCTAAGGTATGTGTTCTTGGAAAGTATAAATATACTTTCGGTGAGTGCGGATGATTTAAGTAAACAGCACGTAGAGGCTCTTATCTCTGCTCTGAAGAGATACATGAGAGCTATGGGTTGGACTATTGATGATATAATTGGTATCCCTCCTGGGATAGGCATGCACAAGGGTCATCTCGAAGAAGATTGCATGCCTACAAGTAAGCCTCACTATCGTCTGAATCCATTCAGAAAATGATCAACCATCTATCTCGATGAAGTCTAAGTAATCGAGATAGCTATGTCGTGCCGCGACAATAAATCAAGCGCTAGATGGGAGGCAACCCATCGTTTATCGTTTTACATTTTTTTGTACGTGTTTTGTTTTTGATAAATAAAAAAAAAATCCAAAAATAAGAGTCGTGCCACGACCAAAACTAAGGCGCTTGATGGGAGGCAACCCATCGTACTAATTGTTTTCATTGGTTTGAGAAAATGTAGGTGCAAGAGGTATAAAACGAGGAGATTGATTTCAAATGACGATTTGGACGTATCGCATGGTAAAGGTGGTGAGTTAGGAATGAAAATGCATAAGGCTATGGATTGAGCATTTCTCATGACAAAATAGGCATCGATCAAGGCTAGTCCTAGGTAAAACTAGGCCACGAACAAGGCAAAGCCTATACTATAGCCCAAGGTCTCGGAATCTAGTGTGCTATAGTATAGGCGGCGCCCATGCTCAAGTATGCCATAGCATAGGCGCCGCCTATGCTAAAGCATTTGGTCTCTGAATCTCATATGCCATGCTAAAGGCGCCGCCTATGGTCACTAAAGGCATTGAACTAGGCGCCGCCTATGCTATCAAATGCTTTGCATTAGGCGCCGCCTATGGTCACCATAGGAAAAGCTAAAGGCGCCGCCTATGGTCACTTTTTGTCTCCAAAACCGATTTTAAATGGGTCAAAACCCGACCCATTCTTTTCCTATATAAAGGAAACTTAGTCTTGAAACACAAACACATTGAAAACTTGACCTAGATGCCGCACATACTCTCCAAATCATCTCAAAACTTTTCTTTTTGCTCTCCCACTTCACAAGAACATCTCCAAAGGCTTCAATCACGTAAGTACTCTTTTGTTCTTCATCTATTTTTCGTAAGTGCTATGTTGCTATGTCTATTATGAATTGCTACATCTTGAAGAAATATTGGTGATGTTAATGTGTTTGAATTATTGATACAAAACCAAGTGAGTAAACATGTACGTTAGGATACTCTTAACTTGTTTCCGACTTGAATATTGATTTTGATGCAGTGTTATACTACTTGCGGAATTTCTATAGTCATGAAAATTGCATAATCTTGTCACTAGAATGCTTACATGTTAGAATGTCCCGTTCATCGGAATAAGACTTATAGTTGCCTACCGACATAGGAGGTTGTGATTATTGATAGAAACAATACCATGATGTAATCCCTACGTAGCAGTCTTGATATATCTAACATGAAAATATTGCAAAGGTTGCAAGAAGTGATACATCTCTGATTTTCTTGTTGGAATATAGCTCCTACAACGTATGTCGATGAAGTCTAAGTAATCGACCACTTTCACTCCACTAATTCGTATCAACAAACTAAGTGTGGGGTGGTACCCCTACTGCTTATGTATAGATTGTATCCATTGAGATTGTGCTAACGTGAACTCTATTTCAAGTCTCAGGTACAATGGCACCCAAAGCGAGACAAGGCAAGGAGAAGGCTACCACTTCTCAAAAGGGCAAGAAAAGAGGCCGCAAGGAGAAAGGAGAATCATCCTCAATGCAATTACCACGCCGTATGTTTGGAATAAAATGGGTTCTTGAGGAGGAAGCCAAGGAATTGTATAGGAACAACAAGGAAAGAAAATATGTTCATGTCGACTTGATAAACAAGGAAAGCCTAGCGAAGAAGGAGCCGCGCATGTTGGAGAAGATCATGGCATTAAATCTGGATTTCATCTTCTGCGACATGGGAGAATGTAATCTTTATTTGACAAGAGAATTTTATGCCAACTGGTCGCCGAAAACCACAGGCAGCGAAGTCAAGATTCGGGGCCAAGTTTTACAACTCAATACGGATTTGATCAACTCCTTTCTTGGCTTGCCTTCAGTCGATCCAGCACCATTCAAAGAGCTGTACAGCAGACCTCCTTATAGAGCAATTCGGCACACACTTTGTGGAAGTAGATCCATGGCATGCTGGAGTAGACACAAGGACACTGGTCGACACAACACTTTCCCATATGCTTCTTTGAATAGGGAAGCAAGGATATGGTTGCGCATGGTCAACTCTTGCCTCATTCCAGGGACACAATACACAAAAATAACAAGAGATAGAGTGTGCTTGGTATACGTATTGATGACGAATGTCCCTATCAACATTGGGGTAATCATCCGATCTACAATGCGGAAGGCTAGGCTACACAAGCGGTCCCATTTCAACTTTGGCAATCTGTTGACTGCAATCTTGAGGAAGGAAGACATCGAAGAGGAACCAGCTGATCATAAACTCCCACACAATCCGAAGAAGGTTGACCTCACAAAGGTCAAAGATGCTGAATCAACACATGGCATCAACCTTACTACGGTAGAGAGACATGCTCGGGATGAGAGTTTCTCCCGCCATATGTACGGCATGATGAGGTTTACAATGATGAGCGGAGGTCGTGTTCCAGCTGCTGTAGAGCTCCAACAGCTGGACTATGACTACCCAATGAATGAGCATGCGAAGGCCATGTGTGGAGTAGGGGTATACTTTGAGGAACCTCTTGATGACGATGTGCCAACCGATGATGATCGCAGAATGTCAAACTCCGACATGGAGGAGAACTCTGATGGCGACGACTCTGATGATGATTCCGACGAAGGGGGTATGACCCCCGACATTGAGGAGGAGTCCGACTGACCAGGTTCTTCTTATTTATTTTCCACTGAGGACAGTGTGTCCCGTCTAAGTGTGGGGTGCTGGTATTTGCATGCTATACTTCTCTATCCACATTTGCATTTATTTATGTTTGTTTGTTTTGTTAGTAGTTAATTGTTTTTTTCAGTAGTTAAATTTTTTTTTTTTAACTTAGCTTCGCATGAAATTATTCTAATAGGCAGCATGAGATTATGACAAGAGTTTGTGCTAAAATCATGACTATTGAGACGTTTAGGCTCTAATTGTGACTCACTATGTGATATTGTTTGGTTTAATTCCTTCATCTGTTGGGTCAATAGTCTATACTACTCCCAATAAAGTCGACCATGTGCCTTGTGTGTGTGAGATAATAGTATATTCTGTGCTTGTGGCTGATGCTAGAACTTGCCTGGTATGTATGTAAAGCGAAAATAAGGAGTGTAAGTTTAGGAGATGATTTAGGCATTTCTTTGGCAACCTATATTTGTTTACCTTCATTTTTACCTACCCATGGACATTATCCTAGTTAACCCTTTTGAGCCTTTAGCCTATTTTCTTTGACAACCTCATATGTAAGCCTAATCCATTTTTTTCAAGACCATAATTTGATCCAAATTCCTAAGTGCTTTAAAGTGTAAAGTCATGTGACAAAATAAGAGGAAATTGGGTGAGTATGATGCTTTAGAATGCATTGGTGCTTGAAATTGCTATGAAAAAGAAGTTCTATCATAAGAGGTATGTTATGAAAAGAAAAAGGAAGAAAAAACTGAAAAGTTAGTCATGTTTAAAATCGAAAAACAAAAGAGGAGAAAAAGGGTGGTAGAATAAATGAAAGAAAGGTTGTTAGAAAGAAAAGTGTTAATGACACAATGTGATGTATTAAAGCGCTTAGGAACATAGTCACTATTTCTGGCCAAAATAGTCCTACCCGTCCCTTAGCCTACATTACAACCATCAAAAGACCTATTTGATTCTAAGCTTAGCATTCTGACATTTAGAGGAGCATTACACTAAGGGCAAGCCTATGGTCATCAGTTGCTGCATATGAATTCTTTGTGAGAGTGAGAGCAAGGATATTTTGATACCCATGTTTGAAAAATATGCTATACTTGTGAGTGATTATGGGTAATATATTGTGAGACACACATGGTTGATGAGTTTTGGGTAGTTGTGTATGATTTTTTGTGCCTTAACTTTTGAATATGAGTTGACCACCATCACGAGTCTATGTTGGAGGCTAAATGGTCTCTACTAATGATCGAAAAACTACTCTTTGTTGATAATTGTTGTGCTTGTCTTGACGAATATTTTATGTTGTTGCTGTGAAACCCTAAGTTGATGTTTAGAGGGACATGATATTTTGTTCGAGGACGAACAAAGCTTTAAGTGTGGGGTGTTGATGATAGGCAAATTTACACGCCTATAGCACTATATTTTGCCCATATTTTAGCCTAGTTTTGAGAACAAATTATATATTTCATGCACTTTTAGTCCATTTTCCTGTAAGTGAGCTAACGAACATGATTAGCAAAGTTTCAGGTATAAATGATGCAGAATTCAGCATTTCATTGATAACTTGATGCCAAAGAAAGCTTCACGAAAGGAGGAAAGCCAATCTTGGACGCCAAGGACTAAAGATGGCGCATGGAAATTCTGTCCCGGGCTAAAACAACATTTCTGAAGACTTTGGGGATTAGCAGTAATTTATTAGGATTAGGATAATGATACATTAACCTAGTACAATTGGGTTAAGTATTTCATTAGCTTATTAGGATTAGGATAATGATACATTAACCTAGTACAATTGGATTAAGTATTTCATTAGCTTAGTAGGATTTGGTTAAGCATTTCATTAGCTTAGTAGGAATAGGATATGGGTATTATAAATACCCTATCTTGCTAGAAATTTTGAGACATCTTCTTACATTCAATTCTATTCTATTCTACTTCTAAGGCATTCTAGTTCTAAACAATCATTCTTCCATTAATTCTATTTTCTTCTTCTATTCATCTATTCTTAAATTCCACAATAAGAGAAACGTTACTTTGCTAAGGGATTCACGCCTAACGCCTACCACACCATTACAAACGTGAAATCTTTATTGTGGTATAACAACAATGTCAATTGTGATTTCCTTCGCATTCATGGGTAACTAAACTTCTCTGTTGGGGTTATGGAAGCCGTATGAGATACTATCTATTGTTGTGAGTTTGTGAGTTCGTGACACGTATGCTGCTTATATAATTATTCTCTTCATCTTAATCTAAATTCTTTGTGGTTGCAAACGCAAGAATACGCCAGTATAACATTTAACTTGTTCGAAAGAAAGGTTATCTGTCTGGAAAAGAGATAATGTCAAGGTAGTAGGGTCCCATCCCCTATTAAAAAGTTAGTGCCGTAACTGGATTAACCTCTTGGAGAATTCGTACCGTTAGACACGCTTTAAGCTCGAAAGAGTTAAAGTGAAATAATCCTCGAATAGGTCGAAAGACGCCTGGATTTACCATCGAATACAATTCTCTATAAGCACATGCATGTCTGAATTCAACACACTCATAGTTAATAGAGACGTATAACTCAGAAGGTGGACATAACCCTAACTCCTCAATTCTTATTGTTTCACAGCCTACTAAACATTCTTTCTTTTTACTTTGCTATTTTCAGTTTTTGCTTTAATAATTTGGTTACACATTACAAACCCCCCTTCTTACGAGACTTGCACTAAAAGTCTAGTAATCTTTGCTTACTTGTTGACCAAGCTATTCCCTGTGGGATCGATACCCAACCCAGGTTGGGTTCTATATTTGACAAACGACCACTTTACACTCCTACGAGAGTTGTAGATTGAGCGTTATCAAAAATTGCCGCCGTTGTCGGGGAATACATGTGTCAATTAAGTTCGTAATAATTACTAGACCCTTTGGTCAAAGATTCTCGTACTTTTACTTTTAGTTTTTGTTTTTTTTTACTGCAGGTTTTTATTCAGTGCATGCCCCATACCCGAAGTTCTGGTCAACCGTTATTACCTATCAATCCTGAACCACAACGTATTCACAGAATGGAGGCACAACACGCAATTGAAAGGATGGCTGCTCAACAGGAACAGGCGAGACTAGTTGCACTAGCCGACGCTCAAGTGCATCAACAGAATATTGATAACCCTGGGCGAGCAACAAATCCTGACGATGAAGATCTAGGTGATGACGAGCTACTAAACCCTAGGCATGCCGTTGAGATCGCAACACCTGCCAACAGAAGAGATCGTCAAGCCAGGTTTAGGCCTGAACGCCAAGCTATGCAACCAGCTTTTGACGATGATGATGATGATCTTGATGGAGTCGGAGCCACATGAGCCATTATTCCTCCACCATTGGCACCTGGAGCCAAGTTCAACATCACAAGCACCATGATTCAGTTATTGCAACTCAAGGGATTATTTGGTGGACTGGAAGGTGATGATCCGAATATGCATCTTATCAACTTTATTTCTATATGCAAGTCGTTTGACAATCCTGGCGTTGGTCAAAATGCAATTCGATTATGTCTATTTCCATTGTCTCTGTCTGGGGAGGCAACTCTATGGTTGAATGGGCTGACTCCTAATTTTATTACAAATTGGAGGCAATTGAGAGACACTTTCCTAGAAAGATTCTTTCCGCCATCCAAAAGAGCACAATTGAGAGATGAAATCAGCAACTTTCGTCAGCTTCCCACTGAAGCTCTTCATGAAACATGAGAGAGGTTCAAGACAAAGCTAGCGAGGTGCGCAAACCATCATATGACTAATGTTCACCTAATGGAGATATTATATAGAGCCCTGAATTCAATAACTAAACCAGTGGTGGATAACGCGGCTGGAGGATCCTTTATGGATCTCACCTTTGGTCAAGCAAGCAATATGCTAGATCGTATGACGAAACAAAGTAGAGCTTGGCATACCAGGGATTCTGAGGTAGCAAGCCCCACTTTATCTATAGGCATGACTGTAGACCAAAGAAGAAGACAAGAAGAACGTGATCAAGATATGGCGCACATGAAAACACAAGTGGATCTTCTTACAAAGCATTTATTATCAGGGAAGACCGAAAAAATGAAAGCTATTGCGTCAAAAGGAAGAGACGAATCTGATTCGGAAGAGGAAGCCAACTACTTGAACAATTAGGGGGGTTTCCAAGGCAATGCCCAAGGAAACCAAGGTCGGAACTATTATGATAAGTCTGGAAACAAGGACCAAGGTAGTTGGAGGAAAAACAATGAAAAGAGTGGTTTATACGTACCCCCTGGAAGACGTGACGCCACCACATCTAGTTCTGGAAGTATGGAAGACATGATGGCTAAACTACTGAAAGGAGTGGAAGCAACTAGCGCGGGAGTAACGGAGGTAATAAATGATTTGTCCTCTATGAAGAAATTAGTTGATTCACATTCCACTTCAATCAAGCAAATAGAGCAGCAATTGAGCCAACTTTCAGCAACACTTAATCAAAGAAAGGTTGGCACTTTACCTAGTGACACTTGCAAAATCCAAGGAATGAGGGATCATGCATGGCTATTACAACTCAAACTGGTAAGGTGCTGGAAACTTCAGAAAAAGGCAAGCAAGTGGTTGACGAAGAAGCCGAAATTGATGATAAGGCGAAAGGGGAAGATGCCGCAGCAGCCGATCCTAACGTCCTTAACGTCACTCCTCACGACGGGCAGCCTAGAAAAGCTGAAAAACGGAAGCAAGAGGAGAAGAAAGCCGTGGAGAGAACAATTCCATACCCACCACCACCTTTTCCCCAAAGATTAAAGAAGGTGGCGGATGATACGAAGTTCAGCAAATTCATGACTATGTTAAAGCAGCTGACCATTAATGTTTCATTGGTGGAAGCACTTGAACAAATGCCTGGGTATGCGAAATTTATAAAGGATCTTTTGACAAAGAAGCGGGCAGCAAGTTATGAGTTGAAAGATGATGTCCATCACTGCAGCGCAATCGCTACCCGATCAATAGTTCAGAAGAAGGCTGACCCCGGAGCTTTCACTATTCCTTGCACAGTTGGATCTTTGAATTTTGCCAAAGCATTATGTGATTTAGGAGCCAGCATCAATTTGATACCATTATCTATCTATAAAAAGTTGGGGTTGGGTGATCCTACTCCAACCAATATGAGGCTCGTCATGGCGGATAGGTCGGTAAAACGACCTGTTGGTATCCTATGTGATGTCTTGGTAAAGGTTTCTTCATTCATCTTTCCAGCATACTTTGTTATTTTGGATTGTGAAGCGGACTCAGAGGTTCCCATAATCTTGGGACGCCCTTTCCTTGCAACGGGAAGTGTTCTTATTGACATGAGAGCTAATGAGCTTTTATTTCGGTTGAATGACGAAGTGGTCCGCTTTGATATATGCAAATCAATGAAGCATCCCAGCGATATGAATGTGTTCTCTGTAGCTGATGTTCATCATGAGGATAAGAAAGCATTATCTGTTGAGAAACAGCTTACTGTTGAGCCATTGTCTGCTGCGCCACTGAATGTTGAGCATGAGGACGATGAAGATTATGAAGAACTTATGGGTGCTATAACAGAAATAGAGTCCTATTCCCATACTCCTAAGCAACCGGACCGTGATCTTAAGAATAAACCGTCACCAACAGCGAAGACTTCCCTTGAAGAGCCACCAATGCTAGAATCGAAAGAGCTCCCCGATTATCTAAGGTATGTGTTCTTGGAAAGTATAAATATACTTTCAGTGAGTGCGGATGATTTAAGTAAACAGCACGTAGAGGCTCTCATATCTGCTCTGAAGAGATACATGAGAGCTATGGGTTGGACTATTGATGATATAATTGGTATCCCTCCTGGGATAGGCATGCACAAGGGTCATCTCGAAGAAGATTGCATGCCTACAAGTAAGCCTCACTATCGTCTGAATCCATTCAGAAAATGATCAACCATCTATCTCGATGATGTCTAAGTAATCGAGATAGCTATGTCGTGCCGCGACAATAAATAAAGCGCTAGATGGGAGGCAACCCATCGTTTATCGTTTTACATTTTTTTGTACGTGTTTTGTTTTTGATAAATAAAAAAAAAATCCAAAAATAAGAGTCGTGCCACGACCAAAACTAAGGCGCTTGATGGGAGGCAACCCATCGTACTAATTGTTTTCATTGGTTTGAGAAAATGTAGGTGCAAGAGGTATAAAACGAGGAGATTGATTTCAAATGACGATTTGGACGTATTGCATGGTAAAGGTGGTGAGTTAGGAATGAAAATGCATAAGGCTATGGATTGAGCATTTCTCATGACAAAATAGGCATCGATCAAGGCTAGTCCTAGGTAAAACTAGGCCACGAACAAGGCAAAGCCTATACTATAGCCCAAGGTCTCGGAATCTAGTGTGCTATAGCATAGGCGGCGCCCATGCTCAAGTATGCCATAGCATAGGCGCCTCCTATGCTAAAGCATTTGGTATCTAAATCTTATATGCCATGCTAAAGGCGCCGCCTATGGTCACTAAAGGCATTGAACTAGGCGCCACCTATGCTAGCAAATGCTTTGCATTAGGCGCCGCCTATGGTCACTATAGGAAAAGCTAAAGGCGCCGCCTATGGTCACTTTTTGTCTCCAAAACCGATTTTAAATGGGTCAAAACCCAACCCATTCTTTTCCTATATAAAGGAGACTTAGTCTTGAAACACAAACACATTGAAAACTTGACCTAGACGCCGCACATACTCTCCAAATCATCTCAAAACTTTTCTTTTTGCTCTCCCACTTCACAAGAACATCTCCAAAGGCTTCAATCACGTAAGTACTCTTTTGTTCTTCATCTATTTTTCGTAAGTGCTATGTTTCTATGTCTATTATGAATTGCTACATCTTGAAGAAATATTGGTGATGTTAATGTGTTTGAATTATTGATACAAAACCAAGTGAGTAAACATGTACGTTAGGATACTCTTAACTTGTTTCCGACTTGAATATTGATTTTGATGCAGTGTTATACTACTTGCGGAATTGCTATAGTCATGAACATTGCATAATCTTGTCACTAGAATGCTTACATGTTAGAATGTCCCGTTCATCGGAATAAGACTTATAGTTGCCTACCGACATAGGAGGTTGTGATTATTGATAGAAACAATATCATGATGTAATCCCTACGTAGCAGTCTTGATATATCTAACATGAAAATATTGCAAAGGTTGCAAGAAGTGATACATCTCTGATTTTCTTGTTGGAATATAGCTCCTACAACGTATGTCGATGAAGTCTAAGTAATCGACCACTTTCACTCCACTAATTCGTATCAACAAACTAAGTGTGGGGTGGTACCCCTACTGCTTATGTATAGATTGTATCCATTGAGATTGTGCTAACGTGAACTCTATTTCAAGTCTCAGGTACAATGGCACCCAAAGCGAGACAAGACAAGGAGAAGGCTACCACTTCCCAAAAGGGCAAGAAAAAAGGCCGCAAGGAGAAAGGAGAATCATCCTCAATGCAATTACCACGCTGTATGTTTGGAATAAAATGGGTTCTTGAGGAGGAAGCCAAGGAATTGTATAGGAACAACAAGGAAAGAAAATATGTTCATGTCGACTTGATAAACAAGGAAAGCCTAGCGAAGAAGGAGCCGCGCATGTTGGCGAAGATCATGGCATTAAATCTGGATTTCATCTTCTGCGACATGGGAGAATGTAATCTTGATTTGACAAGAGAATTTTATGCCAACTGGTCGCCGAAAACCACAGGCAGCGAAGTCAAGATTCGGGGCCAAGTTTTACAACTCAATACGGATTTGATCAACTCCTTTCTTGGCTTGCTTTCAGTCGATCCAGCACCATTCAAAGAGCTGTACAGCAGACCTCCTTATAGAGCAATTCGGCACACACTTTGTGGAAGTAGATCCATGGCATGCTGGAGTAGACACAAGGACACTGGTCGACACAACACTTTCCCATATGCTTCTTTGAATAGGGAAGCAAGGATATGGTTGCGCATGGTCAACTCTTGCCTCATTCCAGGGATGCAATACACAAAAATAACAAGAGATAGAGTGTGCTTGGTATACGTATTGATGACGAATGTCCCTATCAACATTGGGGTAATCATCCGATCTACAATGCGGAAGGCTAGGCTACACAAGCGGTCCCATTTCAGCTTTGGCAATCTGTTGACTGCAATCTTGAGGAAGGAAGACATCGAAGAGGAACCAGCTGATCATAAACTCCCACACAATCCGAAGAAGGTTGACCTCACAAAGGTCAAAGATGTTGAATCAACACATGGCATCAACCTTACTACGGTAGAGAGACATGCTCGGGATGAGAGTTTCTCCCGCCATATGTACGGCATGATGAGGTTTACAATAATGAGCGGAGGTCGTGTTCCAGCTGCTGCAGAGCTCCAACAGCTGGACTATGACTACCCAATGAATGAGCATGCGAAGGCCATGTGTGGAGTAGGGGTATACTTTGAGGAACCTCTTGATGACGATGTGCCAACCGATGATGATCGCAGAATGCCAAACTCCGACATGGAGGAGAACTCTGATGGCAACGACTCTGATGATGATTCCGACGAAGGGGGTATGACCCCCGACATTGAGGAGGAGTCCGACTGACCAGGTTCTTCTTATTTATTTTCCACTGAGGACAGTGTGTCCCGTCTAAGTGTGGGGTGCTGGTATTTGCATGCTATACTTCTCTATCCACATTTGCATTTATTTATGTTTGTTTGTTTTGTTAGTAGTTAATTGTTTTTTTCAGTAGTTAATTTTTTTTTTTTAACTTAGCTTCGCATGAAATTATTCTAATAGGCAGCATGAGATTATGACAAGAGTTTGTGCTAAAATCATGACTATTGAGACGTTTAGGCTCTAATTGTGACTCACTATATGATATTATTTGGTTTAATTCCTTCATCTGTTGGGTCAAGAGTCTATACTACTCCCAATAAAGTCGACCATGTGCCTTGTGTGTGTGAGATAATAGTATATTTTGTGCTTGTGGCTGATGCTAGAACTTGCCTGGTATGTATGTAAAGCGAAAATAAGGAGTGTAAGTTTAGGAGATGATTTAGGCATTTCTTTGGCAACCTATATTTGTTTACCTTCATTTTTACCTACCCATGGACATTATCCTAGTTAACCCTTTTGAGCCTTTAGCCTATTTTCTCTGACAACCTCATATGTAAGCCTAATCCATTTTTTTCAAGACCATAATTTGATCCAAATTCCTAAGTGCTTTAAAGTGTAAAGTCATGTGACAAAATAAGAGGAAATTGGGTGAGTATGATGCTTTAGAATGCATTGGTGCTTGAAATTGCTATGAAAAAAGAAGTGCTATCATAAGAGGTATGTTATGAAAAGAAAAAGGAAGAAAAAACTGAAAAGTTAGTCATGTTTAAAATCGAAAAACAAAAGAGGAGAAAAAGGGTGGTAGAATAAATGAAAGAAAGGTTGTTAGAAAGAAAAGTTTTAATGACACAATGTGATGTATTAAAGCGCTTAGGAACATAGTCACTATTTCTGGCCAAAATAGTCCTACCCGGCCCTTAGCCTACATTACAACCATCAAAAGACCTATTTGATTCTAAGCTTAGCATTCTGACATTTAGTGGAGCATTACACTAAGGGCAAGCCTATGGTCATCAGTTGCTGCATATGAATTCTTTGTGAGAGTGAGAGCAAGGATATTTTGATACCCATGTTTGAAAAATATGCTATACTTGTGAGTGATTATGGGTAATATATTGTGAGACACACATGGTTGATGAGTTTTGGGTAGTTGTGTATGATTTTTTGTGCCTTAACTTTTGAATATGAGTTGACCACCATCACGAGTCTATGTTGGAGGCTAAATGGTCTCTACTAATGATCGGAAAACTACTCTTTGTTGATAATTGTTGTGCTTGTCTTGACGAATATTTTATGTTGTTGCTGTGAAACCCTAAGTTGATGTTTAGAGGGATATGATATTTTGTTCGAGGACGAACAAAGCTTTAAGTGTGGGGTGTTGATGATAGGCGAATTTACACGCCTATAGCACTATATTTTGCCCATATTTTAGCCTAGTTTTGAGAACAAATTATATATTTCATGCACTTTTAGTCCATTTTCCTGTAAGTGAGCTAACGAACATGATTAGCAAAGTTTCAGGTATAAATGATGCAGAATTCAGCATTTCATGGATAACTTGATGCCAAAGAAAGCTTCACGAAAGGAGAAAAGCCAATTTTGGACGCCAAGGACTAAAGATGGCGCATGGAAATTCTGTCCCGGGCTAAAACAACATTTCTGAAGACTTTGGGGACTAGCAGTAATTTATTAGGATTAGGATAATGATACATTAACCTAGTACAATTGGGTTAAGTATTTCATTAGCTTATTAGAATTAGGATAATGATACATTAACCTAGTACAATTGGGTTAAGTATTTCATTAGCTTAGTAGGATTTGGTTAAGCATTTCATTAGCTTAGTAGGAATAGGATATGAGTATTATAAATACCCTATCTTGCTAGAGATTTTGAGACATCTTCTTACATTCAATTCTATTCTATTCTACTTCTAAGACATTGTAGTTCTAAACAATCATTCTTCCATTAATTCTATTTTCTTCTTCTATTCATCTATTCTTAAATTCCACAACAAGAGAAACGTTACTTTGCTAAGGGATTCACGCCTAACGCCTCCCACACCATTACAAACGTGAAATCTTTATTGTGGTATAACAACAATGTCAATTGTGATTTCCTTCGCATTCATGGGTAACTAAACTTCTCTGTTGGGGTTATGGAAGCCGTATGAGATACTATCTATTGCTGTGAGTTTGTGAGTTCGTGACACGTATGCTGCTTATATCATTATTCTCTTCATCTTAATCTAAATTCTTTGTGGTTGCAAACGCAAGAATACGCCAGTATAATATTTAACTTGTTCGAAAGAAAGGTTATCTGTCTGGAAAAGAGATAATCTCAAGGTAGTAGGGTCCCATCCCCTATTAAAAAGTTAGTGTCGTAACTGGATTAACCTCTTGGAGAATTCGTACCGTTAGACACGCTTTAAGCTCAAAAGAGTTAAAGTGAAATAATCCTCGAATAGGTCGAAAGACGCCTGGATTTACCATCGAATACAATTCTCTATAAGCACATGCATGTCTGAATTCAACACACTCATAGTCAATAGAGACGTATAACTCAGAAGGTGGACATAACCCCAACTCCTCAATTCTCATTGTTTCACAACCTACTAAACATTCTTTCTTTTTACTTTGCTATTTTCAGTTTTTGCTTTAATAATTTGGTTACACATTACAAACCCCCCTTCTTACGAGACTTGCACTAAAAGTATAGTAATCGTTGCTTACTTGTTGACCAAGCTATTCCCTGTGGGATCGATACCCAACCCAGGTTGGGTTCTATATTTGACAAACGACCGCTTTACACTCCTACGAGAGCTGTAGATTGAGCGTTATCACCTACTCTGATCCTCAAGAGAAAATGATTAATGAACAACTAAAAGAGCCTCTTGTCACTGATCCTCAGGAGCTTGATGGTGAATATAGAGTAATACACTCTGAGGATGAACAAGATGAAGGAAACTTGGGTCACCAGGAAAAGATTGAGGAAAATGTTACTGATGTGTTTGATCCAGGTGATCAAGAAGAGTTTGCAAAAGAAGTCAATCACATTTCTAGCCACATGGCTTATCTCCCATAGGATCCTTGATAAGTCAAGAAAACGAAACATACACACTGCACCCAATCTGAATGGGCACACAGCTAGGCCTTTCACCAGGTCCTACTCCTATAAAACCGTTAGATAATCAACCATCTTGTTTGGAATGCAAGGGGTATATTTACCCAAGGTCTTTTGGAAAGACTCCAACAACTCATTAGCATTCATTATATTTCTTTAATTGTAATCCTGGAACCCTTCTCCAACAATACTCACCTTGATCTGGCCAAAAAGAAGCTTAAGATGGAGCATGTTGTATGTAACTCTAATGGTAAAATCTGGATATTCTGGTCCTTAGATATCTCATGTGACATTATTTCTTCTGATGAGCAATAGATCACTTGCTAAATTACTCACTCTGCTATGCACCAATCTTATCTTATGACCTATGTCTATGCTAAGTGTAGAGATACATTAAGAAGACCTTTATGGAATAAGTTGGTACAACTGTCTACCTCATCCTTATCATGGTTCACAATTAGAGATTTCAATGTGATTTCTGAAGTAAGTAAGAAGTTGGGTGGCATCCCATATGATATGAGGAAGATCTTTGAATTCTTGGGGGTGGTAGAAGCTTGTGGATTGACTGATCTGGGCTTTCATGGACCTAGGTTCACTTGGTCTAATCTTAGAGGTATTCAATTTAGAATATGAAAGAGACTAGATAGAGGTATGGTATTAGATACTTGGCTGAAGGACATTTCTATGACTAGTATTACTCATTTGTCATCTATGGGTTCTGACCATTGTCCTTTGATCTTGGAAATGCAAGAGAGGGTGGAGTCACATATTAGATATTTCAAATTCTTGTACTACTGAGTGGATCATCCCACATTCCTGCAAACTGTGGAGAACTATTGGGAAAGACCCTATGAAGGTTCTCCTATGTAGAGATTTCAATAGAAATTGAAAAGGTTAACTTCTACCCTAAGTCAGTGGTCTAAAGAGGTCTTTGGTGATATTTATGCTAATGTCAAAACTTATGAAGAAAAGGTCAAGGATGCTGAGGAAAAGCTGATATTACACAGTACTGATGAGAATAGGAAGGAATTTCACAAAATACAAGCTGAATATATCAGACATCTCAAGGTGGAGGATGCTATTTTATGGCAGAAATCTCATTTGCAGTGGTTTAAGCATAGAGATACAAAATTCAGTTACTTCCATGCTTTTATCAGAGGGAGAAAAAGGAGATTATTCATACACAAGATCAAGAATGAGGCAGGGGATTGGATCCAAGATGATGCAGATATAGCCACAGCTGTAGTCTCTCATTTTTAGAATATATTTACTGGGACAACTGAGTATGTACCTGAAGAAATGTTGGCCAATATTCCTAAATTTATATCTAAAGATCCAAATGCCACTCTCCAGGCCATCCCTATATTGGAGGAAGTAAAAATAGTGGTCTTTTCAATGAGTATCCATTCAGCAGCTGGCCTGATGGTATGAATGGAAAAATTTTCCAAGTTTGCTGGCATATAATTGGTAAGGACCTCCTTCAAGTAGTGAATGCTTTCTTTTGTGGTCATGCTATGCCAAAATTCTTTACCCATACATGTTTGATCTTTCTTCCTTAAGTGTCCCACCCTAATAAATTCTCTGAATATAGACCTATCAGTTTAAATAATTTTACCAATAAAGTCATAGCTAAACTCATTTATCTTAGACTGGCCCCTATCCTTCCCAACCTTATTTCAAGCAACCAATCAGGATTTGTGAGAGGTAGAAATATTGCTGAGAGCATAATGTTGGCTCAAGAGATCATTGGAGGTATTAAGAAACCAGTTGTGGGGAGTAATATAGTTATTAAATTAGATATGGCCAAGGTATATGACAGGGTGTCTTGGTCATATACTTGTTTGGTACTAAGGAGGTTTGATTTTAGTGAGCTTATTATTAACATGATATGGAGGACATTGTCAAACAACTGGTACTCTATCTTGGTAAATGTTACTAGGTATGGTTTCTTTCATTCTACAAGGGGATTAAAACAAGGTGACCCCCTCTCCCCTGCTTTGTTCATCCTAGGGGCTGAAGTTCTTTCAAGAGATCTCAACAACCTACATCATCACCCTCAATACTATGGTTTTTACATGGATAAACAGGGGCCTCAAATTAATCACCTCAGCTTTGCAGATAATATCATCATATTCACCACTGAAAGAAGAAACACTCTTAGATTGATTATGCAGACTTTGGCATCTTATGAAAAAACATCTGGCCAACTGATCAACAAGGATAAAAGTCATTTCTTACTTCCTGATCAAGCATTTCCTTCTACTGTCTCAAGGGTTAAAGAAGTAACTAGTTTTCAACAGAAGCACAACCCCCTTACTTATCTTGGTTGCCCCATGTATATTGGAAGACAAAGAATCAACTATTATACAGGCCTGATTAGTAAAGTGACTTCAAGAATAGCAGGATGGCATTCTAAACTGCTTAGCTATGGTGGTAGAATAATACTAATCAAACATGTGTTGCTATCTATCCCTATTTGCATTCTCTCTACATATATTCCCCCAAACACTATCATAAAACAACTCTTGGCATTGTTTACTGACTTCTTTTGGGTTTGGAAAGATAATAAGAAGAAATACCACTGGGCGGCCTGGAAGGAACTATGATTCCCAACAGCAGAAGGTGGTTTTGGAATTAGACATCTTGCTGATACATGTAAAGCTCTGCAGCTGAAGCAATGGCGGAAATTCAGAAGCAATAACACTCTATGGGGGAAGTTCTTACTGGAAAAATATTGCAAGAGAGTGAATGTTGTAGCAAAAAAAGGATCCTCTGGGCATTCTATGATGTGGAAAACAATGATGAAGAATAAAAAAGAAGTTGAACAATATATTTTCTGGAGGATCAAATCAAGTACTTGCTATTTTTGGTGGGATAATTGGTCTGGCTTTGGAGCATTTTAGAATTATAGAAGTGAGGGTATAAGACCAAGTAATGTCAAAGTAGCAACATTTATATTAGATGGTGAGTGGAATATGCAACAGCTAGCCTCTGTGCTTCCTGTTCCTTTAGTGCAATCTATTCTCAGAACTCCATTCCAGTATCAGGAAGGGGTACTTGACTTCCCAATTTGGACTCTAAATCCAAGTGGTGAATTCAGTTGTTCCTCTGCTTGGGGATCGGCTAGAGAGCATAGAGCCATAACAATGTTGAATAGTTACATCTAGCAAAGATGGATTCCTTTCAAATGTTCGTCTAAGGGTGGAAAACAGTGTTAAGGTTTACCTTAGTTCCCAAACGTCTCTGGAAAGAACACCAAAAGTGTGATGAGAACTGAGTACCCCGATCAGATATGATAGAAACTAGAGCACCATGCAACTTCACTACCTCATGAATGAAAAGGGTAGTGTAATTCTCCACTAAATAGTTACTCTTCACTAGTAGGAAATGAGCGGACTTGGTCATCCCATCCACAATGACCCAGATCAAATCAAACTTTTGGGGAGACATCAGAAGATCGATAACAAAATCCATATTAATCACTTCTCATTTCCACACGGGCAACTCAATCTCTTAAGACAAACCACCAGGCATCAAGTGCTCCGCCTTCAATTATTAACAAACCATACACTTGGTCACAAAATTATCCATATCTCTCTTTATATTATTCGACTAATATATCTCTTTCAAATCATGGTATATCTTTAACGATCGAGGATGAACAATGTACCTCAACTCATGAGCCTCAGCCAAGATCCTCTCTCGTATCCCATCAACATCGAGAACGCACAACCTACCTTGGTATCTCAATATAACATCACCACCAACATAAAAACCATCACTTTTTGCTGGCCCACGTCGTCACCCTTAATCCACATCAATATGGGATCCAAAACCTGTTTCTCTTTCACCTCAGCACCAGAATTGACTTTACCACCTTTTGCACCATCACACCTCCATCCTTAGAGTCCAAGAGACGAACTCAAAGATTAGCCAACCAACGAATACCCTTCACCAATTCTTGGTTCTTCTCTTCCTTATGAGTTAATCTTCCCATGGATAACCTACTAAGAGCATCAAAAACTACATTAACTTTACCTGAATGATAATGGAGACTCTTATCGTAGTCTTTAAGAAATCAAGCCACCTCCTTTGCCTGAGATTCAACTTTTTTGGGTAAATACATATTGCAAGCACTTATTATCTGCATAGATGTTAGCATGAACCCTATACAAATAATGGTGCTAAATCTTCAAAGCAAAAACCACATCCAATAGTTCTAAGTCATGCATCAGGTAATTTTTCTCATGATCTTTAAACTATCTAGAAGTGTAGACCACAACCTTACTATGTTGCATCAACACACAGCCCAGTCCCATACGGGATACTTTATAGTAAATACCAAAACCCTCGATACCCTCGGGTAGAGTCAAAATTAGAGCCGAAGTCAACTTATCCTTCAACTTCTCAAAACTACCCTCATAAGCATCCGGCCACAAGAAATTTACCTTTTTTGAGTTAACTTAGTCAATGAGGCAGCAATAGAAGAGAAACTTTTCACAAACCTCCTATGATATCTGGTTAAACCCAAGAAGCTCTGAATGTCGGTTGGAGTCGTGGTCTAGGTCATTTATTAATCGCCTCAACTTTCTGTAGATCTATCGTGATCGCCTAACTATAAACAACATGACCCAGATAGGTCACAACATTCAACCAAAACTCATACTTAGAGAATTTAGCATACAATCACTAATCCTAAAGGGTCAACAATACTACTCGGAGATGATCACCATGATCTTCCTTATCTTAAAATACACCAAGATGCCATCAATAAATACAATGACAAATAAGTTTAGAAACTAATTGAAGATTCAGTTCATAAGATCCATAAATATCGTCAAGGTATTAGTCAAACCAAAAGACATGACCAAGAACTCATAATGGCCTTACCAGGTACGAAAAGTAGTCTTAGGAACATCCCCCTTAATGCATCGTGAAAACATGGCACTTTCAATGCTTAAAACAAAGAATTTATGCTTGTACTTAGGTTATTTTAGTAGATATGATGCGCTTTTGTGAATTTTTACAGGTAAAACAGGTCAATAATAGTGTTGGAATGAAATTTGAAGAAAAAGACCTAAAGAAGACAAAGTTTCAGATGATACGAGTCACCTAACTAGTTATCAACATATCATACAGCTCGTAGGCTGACTCGTAAGCATAACAGTGACAAAATTCAAACAAAAAAAACAAGTGATAATAAGATACGACTGGAGCATACTAATCATAAGATGTGGATACAAGTCTGAAGAAGCAGGCGTCAAGAGAACAGAAACTAAAGTCAGATTCAGAGTTGATGTCTTAGAGGAAGACAAGTCAGAAGTCTAAGTATAACTCGTATTAGTAAACTGTAAGCAGACCAGTGTTTAGAGCATTAAAGGTATAAGTCCCAGGTGGTAATAAGTGAAGGCCATGAGTCTTATGGTCATGGTACGACTCATGAGCATGAGTCGTAAAGATAATAGAAAGTTAAAGCCCTAGAAGATCAGACACTGGAGAACATACGAGAGACACTGTACGACTCATAAGAAGACCTTACGAGTAGACGAGCGAGTCGTATTGTCTACCGACATTACTTTTATTTTTTCCATTTTAATTAGGATTTCTGGGATATTTCGAGATACTATAAATACCCTAGGGTTTATCTTTTATAAGGTTACACTCTTAGACGTTCCTTAACATTATTTTACATACTTTTACAATACTTTAAGGTATTCTTGAGATTTTTGGGTTATTATTCAATTGAAGACTTTGGATTTTATTCTTCTTATTCTAGTTCAATTAATTACATGAATTTTTTATTGATTATCATAGATTATTGCATGAAAATGAGAGGCTAATTTCCCTAATTAGGGTTTTGGGAACCCTGGCGGATTATCTACGTAAAGAAAGTGGGAGATTCATTTATTCTAACATAACTGCGTGTATCTTAATCTTCTTCACATTAATTGACCTCAGAGCAACTGCAGAAGCTTGAGGATTGCTTGTATTCGATAACGTCCTCACAATGGAGTTTGAGATTAAGAAAAAAGGATTAAGACAGTAATTTGACATTCACGTCCATCTTATTATCCATTATCTTATCTAATCAACTTAAGACTTAAAAGGTGAAAATTGAACTGAAGTCATAGATAAGGATCAATAAGGCGATGCCCTGAGACTCACAAGGTAAAGGGTGAGATTTATCAACACGTTCACAAGATAGTTGATAATACATAGCTTATCGACCTTACATGCAGAGCAACAGAATAGGTGGGTTGAACACGAGAAATTTATAGAGTTGAGAATCCAGGGGAAACACAGTCCTAGTGTACGTCCTCTATTGTTTACAACCTCGAAAGAATTCAAGTTCGGTTGTTACTTACAATTGATTTCAAATCCCCCCATTTACTTCCGCAATGCTCGTGAATTTCAGCAAGTAAGCAACTATTCAACTATTCAAAATCGACCATATCCAATTTTATTAAGTCTACTATGGTCTCCCTACCACAGATAGATACCGCACAACCCCTATAAACTCTCCTACCAACCACAGAATCAGCTACCATGGTGGACATAGAAAAGGGGTCCAAAATACTCTCAAGACCAAAACCAAAATGAACAGCCACATATGGGGTCACATAATAAAGAGTATACCTCGGATCAAGCATGGATCAAGCAAAAAATACATATCACGAGAAAAGAGGTGTAATATACCAGTGATAATATCTAAAGACACCTCAGATTCCTGGCAAGTGGTAAGAGCATAAAAGCGATTAGGACTAGTGTCGAAGCCCGAAGTAGAACCCTTTGGTGCAGGAGCTGAAGACGTGGCAACCAGAAACTTATTAGCCACAATAGAAAACCTTACTAATGGACAATCCCGCAGCAGGTGGCCTAACTAACCACACTTAAAGAACTTATTCCTCCCCTCCTCACAAAATTCATGATACACCTGCCCATAGAAATGGCAAGGGGGATAAGATGGGGCTGGCTGAGCTCCACTGGCTTGAGACTGGGCACCCTATGCCCTAGGACCATCATTGTTTTGAAAATGACGATTACTGAACGACTTAGGATATAGAGCACTAGCCATAGAATAAGAACCAGGATTTCCCCAAGTCTTCTTCTTAGACCACTGCCTACCATCACCATCACTATTTTTATGACCTCCACCCTGTTTTGAGTACCAAAACTTCATACTCTACCTTTCCCCAATTTCTTCCTGCTTTTTCTTCTCATTCTCTACTTGTTGCACGTATACCACCAACCTAGAAATATCTATGTCCTTATTCAACAAGGCGGCCTTGCATTCCAACACTAAGTCACGGGACAACCCAAAAGAAAACTTCCTCATCCTCACCCTCATGGAAGATACTAACTCAGGAGCATAACGAATAGCTTTTGAAATTTAAGGCATACTTTTTAACAGTCATCCTGCCTTCCCTCAAATTCACAAACTCCTTATTCTTTGATTCCCTCAACTCCTAAGGAAATAGACAGTAAAGGAAGTCATTAGAAAGGTCATCCCACAAAGCTACCCCAACATCATTACCTCTCGACTGATCCCACTTCTCATACCACTGATATGTCATATCCTTTAGCTGATATGCAACAAACTCCACACCTTCAGAGTTAGAAGTATTCATTACTCGAAAATCTTTTCCATCTCGTCAATGAACCCTTGAGGATCTTCCTTAACCTTAGAACTAGTGAAAATCGAAGGTTTAAGCCTCATGAACTGGCCAACTCTAGTAGCCTCAGCAGAAGGAGCAACAACACCCTCGTGCTCAGACTGGAGAGACTGAGAGGTCACTAACTGAGTCAACAAATAAATAGAGCAATGAAATTCTGCATTAGAAATATCTCCTTGAGGTAACTGAGCATGAGTGTCACCAATCGAAGAAGGATCAGTGGGAACCGGTGGAACCCCATGAGAAAAATCAGGAGTAAGGGCCCTAGACCGGGTCTTTACTCTATAAGTAGAATGATCTCCATAGACATTATCCTCAGACGTGACAGAAGACTTTTCACATGCATCAGATCTTCAGGGAGGCATGATCTAAAATGCGAACAAACGAGTATTAGAGGAGATTTAAGACCTTAGACTCTATAGCCTAAAATTAGATTACAAGAAAAGGGAAACATTCCTAATGATACAACTAGCCTTAAAACCATCCTATAAACCCCAACTAACATGCAATCTATATGATACACAATCTCATAGAGAAAAGTAGACCATAACCTACCTTATAGCTGAACAATCTAAGAGCTTTTTATCTCTATTCCTCGATCTCTGAATATCATCACTCTATCAAATTTATAATCTACCTATTAATACGAGTAAAATAAGTTCATAATGCAATACTAAGCTCTGCGAAGAGAATTGGGTCAAAAAATGGCCCATAGACCCACTAATGGAATTCAAAAATTGAATCCACCATGAGGTCCCTCAAAGGACAAGGAATGTGTGCTAAAAATTGAACACATATGGAGTCTCAATTGGGGCTCAAATTAGTTTGTCAAGTCTAAGGATCAAAATCCCCAAAATCAAGAATTTAATTTAGAGGAGGAAAAGTGATGCAGACCATAATGGGAAAAAGGACAAGGACCATTTCAAGTATCATACATGAGTTCAATGGTATGAAATCCCATTAATTCCTAAGCTCAAGATCACAACAATAGAGGAGAAATTTGCCAAAATAAGTGAGAGAGACAAAATCTAAATCATACACCCAACATTAAGGCCTAAGCATCCACTGGGCATCTAAACCACTAAAGAGGTAAATGACCTCTAAAGTGGAAGGTACATCGGGAGAGAGGTGCTGCTAAAGAGATACCCTAGTTGCTTAAGCTGCTTAAGCTGCTGCACAAGCTACCAAAAACTTAAAAATTTAACCAAGTCTGAATGGACTCCGACCAGTTTCTCAAAATTAATTTGAAACCCCGTGCATCCAAAAAAACTATGATACCTACCAAATTTGATATTTTGAACTCAAGGGGACCATCAAAATTTCCATCTGGGTTTGTTTTGACAAAAAGTGGGTCCCATGCCAAAGGTTTCATTTTCACCAATTTCTAACTAGTAGCCTAAACGAGCCTTGAATCCTCGGGACCCAGATCAAGGATATCCTTAGCCTAAATCAACATTCTAGAGCTAATGGAACTCTCAGAATTGTCACATAAGGCTGTTTACTGGAAGTTTCGACTGAAGACTAATTCCTCAACTTTAAAAACTCCAAAACAAAGAAATGAGCTTAGAACCCATATGAGCTACCCTGAGAACCAACTAATGGTCCCAACAAGTCTAAAATAACCTGTAACCATTATGGAAAGAATGGAATGAAAAATATGCACAAAAATAGAGAAAATAACCTAGAGGGTCACTAAAACATTCATTACTAAAAGAACTTTCATCCTCGAAAGTCAAGGATTAGATAGAGCCGTATCAAGCTAGAACTAAAACAACTATATGAATAGCAAGTTCCATATTAAGCATGTCATATTACAATTGGAAACCCATGAACACTACTTCAAGACTTCCTAGCCTCAAGAATTGACTCTACCAAATTAAAAAACTCAAGAATATTACTCAAAAAAAAGATCATGCAAGTCACTTTTCCATCATCAAACATGTGCCCTTACCACAAGAGAGTCACCCATATTCACTAACATATATGCAGTTTATCACAAGACTGGGTGTAGAAATCAAATTCCACTCACTCTCACAAAGAATTCACATATCACATAAGATGAACCATAAGCTTGCCCTTAGTGTAGTTTTTCACTAATATCAGAATGTTAAAGCTCAAGATCAAACAACACTTAAAGGGTTGTAATGTAGGTTAAGGGACAGGTAGGAACTATTCTAGCTAGTAATAGTGATTATCTTTCCTAAGCGCTTTAATACACCATTTTTACCACTTTTATATTCCCATCTCTCTTTTGTTTTGTTCCATCTCCTTAAGCTAGCTCACACATATTTAATAGGGAGTATTTTCCATCAACACATGATTCACTTTCTTTTGATCAATTTATTTTTTTCTTTTCATTACATTACTCCCTACTAACAACACAAACTTTTTCAAAACACCAATAGCTATTTTCTTGGGGCTTCAACTTCATTTTTTTTTTCAATTTTACACTCCTTATCATCTTAATTCCTCAACTAAAACTCTTAGGAGTATTGGATCAAATAATAATAAATTAAAAAAAAAAAAAGAAATAAGCTACATATAAATTTACCAAAGAATAGGCTAAAGGCTCAATAGGGCTAACTAAGGCCATACATAAAGGGTTGATAAAGCAAGTGCAAAATATGGCTATCAAAGAAATGCCTATTTTATCTCCTAAACTCAACACTCTTTATTTCATTTTGAAAATACACCAGGCAAGTTCTAGACATCACTATGCAATAAGAAATATAATAAAAACCTCACTCACACATTACATATGTTTAAATCAATAAAGATCTCTATAAATTCTCAATCAAGCAATAACATGAATTTAAAATTAATCCAACATCACACAAGAGTCAAATAAATAAGCCTAGGTGTCTCAAAGAAGTCATTCAACTTATTTACACATGCTTGCATATTCAAAACAAACTTCCATCATGTAACCATGTATAGAACCTAACAAGAGTATCTTTATCTCTTCCTAATGACACAAATTTTAAAATTACTCCTAAAAATCAAAAAGGATACTGGGTTCAAAGGGCACTCCCTCAGAGAAGAACCAAAAAAATGAAAGGTGGGTGAAGTGTGCTTCTACCAAATAGACCAAATAATAAAGCTAAAAATAAATAAAGATAAAATATTTTTGTAATTTTTTAAAATTTAAACAGAACCTAGGAATCTTATAGCAATACTTCACCCTAAACAATCAAAATATTCCCCTCCCCATACTTAAAGTCACACTTTATTTGCAAAGTATAAATTAAAAGTAAGGATAGAAATACTCCCTGAGTAGGGATGACAATGGTGCGGTGCGGTGCGGTTTATTTCTAAATCCATAAGTTTTAAAACCGCACCACATCATATTTAAACCCGCATAAACCTGCCCCATATTCATACCTGCGCATAACCGCATCGCACCTCCCCATGTTTTTATTTTTTCTTTTTTTAAACAAAAATTATAATTCCATTGAAAATCATAATATTTTCCAATCTACAACTAGGAAATAATAACTAATTTCTATCATATCACTTTTCACTAAAAAATTATCAAAAAGTATAACGTGTACAAGTAATGATCAAATATCATATTTTTATTCAAATGAATAGCGATATTAAAAAAGCTACTATAAAATTATTTATTTGTAGTGTTATGCATGTCGTTTTAAGTATTATAAAATTTAAGTAAAGAACACATATAATTTTAGGCATATTCACGAGAACAATACTAATTTTTAGATTTTTTTTTTAATTTAAACCCGCAACCAGCACCGCACCGCACCGTACCATTTAAAAAAAACTTACTTTAACCCGCCCCGCACCCGCACCGCATAACTTAAAACCCGCACTGCCCCTCATATCTTAAAACCTGCACCACACCACACCCGTACCGCACCATTGCCATCCCTATCCCTGAGGCCTTTAGGCCTAGCTAGTAGCATCATGTTCATTAAAGAGATCTGAAGGACCCCACACTCAGTTTTTGTTGTGCTTCTTAGCTAAGATCTCTGGTACTCAAACTTTTCTTCAACCTATTTACATAAAATAAAAATAAAACCAAATGTGATATTAACGAAAATTAAAGAAAAAATTGACTACCTTAACTTGGGTTGCCTCCCGATCAGTGTTTGATTTACTATCGCGACACGACTAAACTCACAACTCTTAACTACAATCTCTCATCCTTTTCTTCCTACTCGGAGCCCATCTTCTTATTCTTTTCAAACCTCTTGAGTGCCTACTCTCAAGATCTGCCACTCTTACTACACTTACCTGTTCGTGCTCCCCTTCAAGTTTCTCAATTTTAGGCTTCATTATTAACTTGGGCTACTCCGTGAGAGAGTTCGGAGAGGTAATTAGAGGTTTGCACTCCTCCACCCTACACTCATCTACTTTCATTGCTATTATCATGTGTAGATCTTTGTAGTGTGAGGATGTATTGACTGTTTTGTATACTTTGAAGACCACCTCTTTATTATTCAATCTTATTTTGAGAGTGCCCTCTCTCACATCTATTAGTGCTCCTCCACCCCACACTTATCTACTTCTATAGCTATGATCATGCACAAATCTTTGTAGTGTGAGGATATATTGAGTGCTTTGTACACTTTGAAGACCACTTCTTTATTATTCAATGTCATTTTAAGAGTGCCCTTTCTTACATCTATTAGTGCTTCTCTAGTGGCCAAGAATGATTGTCCTAATATGATTGACACTGTGTCATCTACATCATAATAAAAAATAATAAATTCAGCACAAATAATGAACTCACCAACTTTAATGAGAACATAATCTACGATTTCTCTAGGAACCACTATTGTTTTGGCTGCAATTTGGAGCACAACTGAATAGGGCCTCCATTTGACCAAATCTAGAGTTTTAAACACATATGGGGGAATCAAATTTATGCTTTCCCCCAAATCACTCAAAGCATGGACCACATCACTTTTACTAATTTGTATGAAGAGGGTGAAACTTATAGGGTTCTTGAGCTCTTGGGGCATCTTGCTTATTACCACAGAACTGCACTCCTTCATAAATTCTACTATCTCAATGTCACCAAGCTTCATCTTATTTTTCACCACATCTTTCAAGTACTTAGAGTACTTAGGCATTCCCTGCAAAACATCTAATAAAAGAAGGTTAATGTGAAGTTCTCTAAATGAGTCAAAGAACTTCTTAAAACAAGCATCCTCTTTGACTTTTTTAAGCTTATGAGGGAACGGTTGTGGTGGTCTCTCTTGTGGCTCAATCGGTGTTTCATTTGGGTACTCAAACTTCTCCATTTTGTTAGCTTCTTTGTCATTCGATGCCGTTCACTAGAAGTTTTGGTCAAAGATCAAGTTCTTAACTTAAAAAGCTCTTAAATAGGGAAATGGACTTAGAACCCAAACGAACTGCATGAGAACCAAACCGACGGTCCCAATTAAGTCATAAATAACCTGTAACCACTATCGAAAAACACAAAATACAAAATACACAAAAAATGCATGAAAGCAGAGAAACTGACCTAGAGGCTCATTATAGATAATTAATATTTATTTATTTTAAACATTTAAGATAATCATGTGATTATACTTGTGCAACCAAATAATACACTTGTAATTACACTATAATTACATTGTGGCAAACAAACAGGTCATTATAATTACTAGGTTGTGTAATTACTAGACTAAAAATTATTATCCTAGTAATTACACCAATTTCAATTACCAGGTGACTATCCAAATAGACCTTATTCAATTTTGACAAATTAATTATTACATTAGGAATGCTTATTATAACCTGTTTGGGATTGTTTTTTTCACAAAAAAATGCTTTTTTGAGGAAAAAACTTTTTTTGAGAAAAAAATACTTTTTTGAAAAAAGAGTATTTAGTAAACTTGCAAAAGTACTTTTAAAAAGAAGCAGAAGGAGTTATTCCGCTTTTGGAAAGAAGCAAAAAAAAGTTGTTTTTTAAAAAAAACAGAAGCAAAAGTAGGAAATTATTTTTCTCATGACAAAAGTCCTCGTATCACTTATATAAACACACACACACACACACACACACACACACACACATATATATATATATATATATCCCTTATTAATTAATTAGCATATCTTATAAGTTTGGTTAAAATTTGATTTTAGAATTTTATACTTCATATTTACATCATAATTCTTTATTTCATTCTATTATTTATATATTATTATTTTATTTTTCACTCATTTTTATTAAATAAATTCAAACATATCATTGATGATGACGATCGAAGAATATATCTCTTTATTTTTTAGTATTAATGATAATAAATGATAGATGAATAATGTTGTTGCAAGATCAAATGGTATTTTGACAGTACTCGTAAATTTTTCTTGAATTTTTAATTTTAAATAAATAATTTAAAACATTATTTTAAATAAATAATTAAAAATCTCCCTCCGTCCCAAATTATGTGTCATCATTTCCTTTTTAGTCCATCCCAAAATAAGTGTCGTCTTTCCTTATTAGGCAACTTTTTAAAGACACAATTACCCTTTTACCCTTATTGGTCCCACTTAATTAAAAAAAGATATTGACACATTTTTTTGATAAAGAATAATTTGGTAAACTTTACCAAGTCTTCCCTTTTTTCTTAAATTCCGTGCCCGATTAAATGGCGACACATAAAATGGGACGGAGGGAGTATAATAGATAATTACAACAAATTTTCTCTATAAAATGATTTAATTAATAGTAAAAGTCTATTGATACATGTCCTTTTTGGTCATTTGTCTCTCAAAAACACTTCTTAAAAAAGATTACCCAAACACAATATATTTATCAAAAATACTTTTCAAATGAATTTACCAAACACAATTTGTTTTTATTATAAGCACTTTTTTGAAAAGCTATTTTATAAAAATGTTTCTCAAATAAACAGTTTTCTAACAGTAATCCCAAACAGGCTCTTATTATTGTATGACTTTTTTTCCTTACCACTTTATTTTAATTAAGTTACAACATTCATCACAAATTTTTTTCATAAAATGTCCGACAATTTAAAACCAACAATACCTTCTCTTGAAAACATAAGGATAAGGAAACACATTATTTGAAGTTCTGACCACTACCCTGATTTTGTGATTATTAGTAATTCATTTAATGCATAGTTTGCCTTTCAAATAGGCTAATATTTAACTTTGCCTTTAGAAATCCAACTTTTCCCAATAGGGCCATAAGTTCTCTAAAAGAGCAGGACAAATAACTTGTAGATTATTATGATGCAAACATATAAACTTATTGTCTTGAAGAATAAAAATTAAAGACCAGTGAAAAATATGGCCAGAAGTGCAAACCACCCTTAGTATTTTCATGAAACTCTTGTTTCGACTTCTTTTCAATAAAACAAAAGATAACCATCAACTACTGTTATATACAATTGAACTATAAGATTAGAACAGTAATACAGACCTTGGGTAATGAGAGGACAAAATTTTTTATCTTCCTGATATAAGGCTATAAAAGGAGCAAAGCTTTTTTTTTATCTGTGTATTCTATTCTCATTAATTATTTACTCAGTATAACCAATTAATTTCAATATAATTTGAAATGATATTAAACATCAAGCTGTAAGAAGCAAAAACTTACAGTTACTTGAATTCACAATATTTGGCAAGGTGTAGGGTGATGGAACTTGGACTTCTGAGACACCCCAAGGTCTAGAATGTAAAGAAAATTTGTTGAAAAGAAACAGATATCGCCACAGGTACTTCATAATAATATGAAAACTGGTGTACTCTATAATCACTAATGATATTTTGTACATTTATTTTGAGAATAAATGAAGGACATGATGTGCTATAGAAATATAGTACTTTCGATGCTTAAAACGAGGAAAATATGCAAGTTTCTAAGGTTGTTTCGTTAGATAGAATGCATTTTGAGTAGGTTTTGCAGAAAACTAGGCTTTAGATGTTAAGTTCGTGAAAAAGAGGAAAAAGGATATTTTCGGCTACTTATGTGATCAATAATGGGTGTTCGTGACACTTTCTGAATTGTTCGTGACTAAAACATATGCGGGAATTGAAGAAGAGCTAAAAAAATAACTTTCGGCACTTGCTAAGTCAACATACGAACCGCATGTAGCACATGTGGTAAAGCATGTGTCAGAAGTCAAAAATCCTCAGAGCAGACCAGTAGAAATTTTTGGTCTGGGCATATGAAGTCACCACATGCGCTCAGCCTTAGGCCGCATGTACCACATGCGCCAAGGCTAGGCCGCATGTGGAGACCACATGTAGCCACTGACCTTTTTTTCTCCTATTTCATTCGGGCTTTGGTTTTAGGGTTTCCTCATGTATTATAACTACCCCTTATGTATTTTTTTAGTAGAAGTAACACACTCTTGATACTCACAAACATATTTTGATTTCGAGATTTGATTTTGATCTTGAAATTCTCTTGTATTGATTTTGGTTGATTAATTCAGTTATGATTTTGGATTCTTACTTGTGATTATTGTGATTGTCGCGCCCTATTTCAAGTCGGTTGAAACAACACACAACATGTGGTGGCGTTGTCATGACTCTTGGATTTTGAAAATTCATTTTTTAGAGTCGCCACCCAACTTTTTAGGAAAATTAGGAAAAAACTATTTTTTATGTAAAACTCTATTTTAGTCTATCGAAAAATATTTTGAAATTGTGAGTAAGGATTTTAATTACTCGAGGGGAAGGTGTTAGGCACCCCTCAGAGCCTATCCGAAGATAGTCCTTACACTAAGTTTAGGAAAATAATTACTTCGTTATTTGTTACAATGATGGTAACTACGCACATGTTTATCAAACTTAAAGAAAACATACAAGGTACATAAACACATTCTTATAATATACAAAAATAACATAATTTATTGTCAAAGTACACATGCATATTTTTTTAAAAAAATGAGAGCGAAGTGAAAAGGTTAACATTAGCATTTGTTATACTAAAAACTTAAAGTTCTATAATTTTTACAAGAATATAAAGTTTCCATAATATATAAGTGTGTAAAGAAGAAATTTAAATATCGTTTAGAAATATATAAAAATTATTTATTTATGAATTATCATGTACATTTGGAAAATTATTTATTTCGAAAACAAGTGTATGCAAAATGCGTTTCTCGGAAAAGGGTAAAAGTATATAAAATATTGGAATACATTAATGCATTAATTTTGAGTAGAAATAGACTTACACACTAAGGGGTCGTTTGGTAGAGTGTATAAGAATAATGCTGAATATGATATATTAATAATGATTGCATTAGTAATGTTGGTATTAGTTATACTGGCATTATTTGTTATACACTGTTTAGTTTAATGTATTAAAAAGAATATATCTTATATAATTTCTATTAAAAAATATTTATTTACAAAAATACCCTTTATATTCTTTAACCTTGTACACTTCTTATTGAAAACTTCTCTTTCTTTTCCCCCCAAAATGGATGTAAATAATTGTTGCCTATTAGCATTGCTTCAAGTTTCTCGAGGAAAATTGCCATCGTAATGTTTTCCATGGATTAGAGCCAGCTTTTGGGTTACAACATGTTTTTTTTAAAAAAAAAAAAAAAAAGAAAACCGTTCCTAGATGCTCCTAGATATCAAGTTTGTGCAAGTTTGTATTTAAATTTGAAAATAGGAACAAGGCAATAGTATGAGTAGTTGAACTCTTCACCAAGCACACAGATAAGATCGCTTCTGAGTTGAATTTTGCCATCTCAAATACCTGTGTTGTTGCATCGGTAAAGACAGCGAAGGAACTGAAAAATATTTTAAAAGGATTGGAGGGGTAGTTACGTCATTAATCAAGCTAATACATGCATTGAATTCATTTGTATTACTAATACATCGGAAAGGGGTGGCATTAGTAATGCACGCCACAATACACAATAGAGTATTAGTTATACATAAGATAAAAAATGAACTAAACAATACTAATAATACACATTAAACTAATGGATGCATTAGTTTTCTAATGCACTCTACCAAACGATCCCTTATCACACAATTATTCATTTATTTGTAAGTATATTTTAAAAGGGGTAGTTAAGAATGGACAAAAATAGTAGTAGAAACAATATTTTGCATATGATAAGAGTGTCTACATGTACCTCGTGTTTTAATCTCGTTTGGGTTTTTACTAAAAAAAATATACTTAGAGATAGTGTAAAAGGGTGAATAAAAATGTGATAAAATATTCATACCATTTAATTTCAACTGGGTCGGAATTGATAAGTTGTTCCGTAGAAACACAAGTATGAACAATTTGTATGATCATATCAAAACTTCTCTTTTGTTTTGAAAAAAAAGTGCTGGGGTTGCGACCTTATTTATTTTATAAAAAGAAATATTTTTTGAGTACAACCATTAATTATGAGAGGTTAGCCAACTATTTGAATTACTAAAATCCCTTCTATTTAAGAAAATCCATTTGTCTAATCATGTGGTGATTGCGAAAAGGGTGATGATGTTATCTTATTCCAAAGGAAACCCGCAAATTATAAAGTAATATAAACGTAATAAAGCAATAAAATTTCAATAACCAACAATAACTAATTATCGTCTCAAGTTTTAACAAAAGTAACAACATAACATGAATATTAAATAAAGAGAAGGGACTAAGAGATATGAGACTCCTAACGGGCTTGAGTTTTCAAGTATACGCAGTCCCGAAGCTCTGCGATCCTAATAGTAGCTATTGACCCAATAGTTGGGTCAAGACGAGTTCCGTTGCGATACTCCCAACTCCCGAGTTCATATGTAAAAATAAAAGGGTAAGGATTAGTAACCAATAAAGATATACACGCAAAATTGAAAGTGAACATGATGAGTTTAAATGGATAGAAATATATTAGCAACATGTATCCCAAGTAAACGAAGCCGAGAATTACAGATATGCAAGTTGTTTTCAGGTTTGCCAGAATACCCAATGCCTATACAAGAATGCCCTCTTATTGTTCAACCAAGATGCACAAACGATCCGTAAACATAACTATCCATATTCGCACTTTGTAGAAAATGAATACCTATTGGAAGATAGCCAAATGAAGACTTTTCAAGAGACTATGTAAGATTATAAGATACCCCCTCCGTCCCATTTTACCTGTCCCAAATTGGAATGACATAAATAACATGACTAATTTACCACAGTAAACCTATTAAATGATGTTTATATTTTAATTTAAAGAAAAAGTAACTAATGCAAAGGGTAAAACATAAAAAAAATTGTCATGTCTCGATGAGTAAAAAAGAACAAGTAAAATGGAACACCAGATTAGGAAATTTGGGACGGAGGGAGTAGTTAATAAATTATTACGAGGGTAACCTCAGCAAATTGTTTAGTTTTGAAAGATAAACTTAAAACAAATGGGGCCTCAATCTCTCGTATTCTACCAGAACAAGCTTCCTAAACGAGAACATGAATGCAACCACTAACTTTTCAAAACATATTTATCCTTAAACTGGAACAAATGAGTACCTTTCAAGCAAACAAATAAAGAGGACACACCGACTTGGAAGAGTTTTTAAAACACTCAACAAAAGCTTATAATAAACTTAACATCACTGTACACTCTTCCATATATTTCTAAGACACCAATATTCTCCAAATCATGTTAACACATTTTTTAAAGACAAAACAGCCCCTATAGTGACCGACTGAAGCAACACAAAGCTCAATTACACCCTTAACATTTGACAAAACGGCAAGAGATGCCTAGATGCACATTATGAGAAGCAATCTTAATGAACAAATCCTACAGCATTTTAAGCTGGAAAAGTTAAAGCAACAAAGTAAGGCGAATTTCCCATGGCAAATGCACGAGGCGAATTTCCCATGGCAAACACATGACCTTCCATAACTGTTTCAATCAAGCCAAGAATCGGGATTATAAAATAGTATACCCACACCGCCATCAATATTCTCATATTTGAGCTTAGGGGCAGACAGTAAGAAAGGGACAATCTCCACACAATTAGAAATGACATAATACATACCAAATGACAATAAATCGAGGTGAACTTTTCATATTTTACATAATTAAGACTAAAAGACCGTATGAATGCAAACAGGAGCAAAAGTTAGGCTACTAATTTAGTTGGTTAAGAATTAAATTGCACTATTGCAAACCAACTGGTTCCTTGTTATTTTGTTCGCTAGAGGGAGTATGCAAATCGTTAACATTTACCAACTCCACTTTACATGAACAAAAGCAAACATATCGAAGTATTTTACTTCGCATCCACATCCAGAATCAGCCAGCGGACTCAACCGAGTACCAACAACAACAAACTCAGTGTAAGGACTCAACCAAGTACCAAATTGCAAAAAACTAGATACCATAGCATTAGACGGGAATAGAATTCGACATAACTCAGGGCTCGAAAAACACACACACATTTTACTCGAATTAACCTAGAACAGAATATGTCATATATCTTAATCACGAGATGACCATATTTTGAAAGAAAAGGGAAATCAAAATGGAATCAAATTCATGAATCCATTCCGCAAATAACGACCAGCAACAACACAACTAAATTTGAAGCCAAAGAGAAATCACATATTTTCATACTTGCATATCTATAGGCAAAACAATTTTTTTTAGAACCAAAATAATTTCTTATCCATAAAGTCACAGAAAAACAACAAAGACATAACAAAATCACACACACCCAAAAAATCGTGGCAGATGGGGGAGAGAAAAAAAAAGAGGAATGGAGAAAGGATTCGCACCTTTTTTGTTGCATCAAAGCAGGGGCTTTCACGTCAAGATTCAGTGGCTAACTCGGACTCGAGAAACTCGATTAAGAATAAAATCAGAAAAGAAAGTTACCAATTTTGAGACCCCTCTTTCTCTGCCCCTTTTTTTTACTCGTTTTTCACACTTTCTTGCGGATTTTCCTTAATTTTCTCATGGATTTTTTCAACCTTCTTCCCCGGATTCGAAGCCTCTTTTTTTTTTTTTCACTCGAAAACCCCTGAAAAGATCCCAAATTTCCGACCCTTTTTGTTTCCCCACTCTTGACTTCACTGATTTTCCTCCCTTTTGCCTTCACTCGATTCCTTTTTTTTACTCACTGTTTTCCTCCCAAATCCCCCTAAGTTTTTCTTCCTTTTTCAAAAATCTTTTCCCTTTTTTTTTTTTTTACTTCTCTCTGTTTTACCTCTAAAGTTCAGTTCTGTCCTCATGGAGATGGAGAGTTGGCTATTTATAACCGAAATCCGGACTTCAAAGTCTGGATTTGAAACAACAATTTGAGAAAACATGCGTGAAAGAAAGATTAGAATTCTGAATCTTCAATTTTTGGAGTCGTTCATGGTTGATTCGGACTGATTTCTCCCTTATTCACTAATTTGGAACTGTTTTAAATTTATTGAGGTTGAATCCCGTTATTTGCACGAATTTGGGTCTGCCCTTCTGCCGTCATTGGCTTCACTGGTTGGGAAACGAGGAAAATAGGTCGATGCTCGCGTAGGGGAGGCAGACGGTGGCCAGATTAGGGATTTCTGGTTTTGGGTTGGAGAGAAGAGAAAACAAAGAAAGAAAGAAGGAAAATGGGGTAATGGCTTTTACTGGTTTTGGACGTTGATGGAGATTGGTGATGTTGACTACACACTATTTTTTTTTTTTGGGGGGGGGGAAGGGGAGGCCAGACGCATTTGATTTATTGGGAAGAGAAAGCGTGTTTCTGATTTTTATTTATTGCACTAGTCTTTGCCAAAATTGGCCATTGATCGGACGATTTAAGAATTAACTTTGAATAAATAAATAAATAAATATATAGAATATATATATGTATAAAATAGAATAGATGAAAATTTTGGACCTTTGGATTAAAATAAGTTGATGGACCAGATTAAATTGTATCTGTTGGGGTAATGGTGAAACGAATAAGGGAATTGTTCTGAGTCTAAGGTTAATTTTCTGGGTCTTTTGACAGAAACTTATAAAAATTGGGCTTTGACTAAAAATGAAGTTGAAATTGGATTAATGTTGGCCCAAATATTTTTTTTTTTACTAAAATTAATTTTGTCGACGCTTCCTGCTACCTGAAATTATTTTTTAGAGAATATATATAAATTACAGATATAATTTGTATAAACATCCAATTTAATATCTTTTGCGATTTGATATTAACAAGAATATACGTATAAAACAAGAATATAATAAAATATATGTACATCTTGTATATTTTATATAATAAAAGTATGCATATATATTGTCACAATATCATCTGAAAAATAAAATGAGAAAGAATGCGAATGCGATTACCAAAAGCTATTTTTTTGTGTTTGATGTTAAAAAATTTAATTATATTTAATAAAAATATTTGATAATATGATAGAAAAATAAATTCTCTTTTTTATTCTTTACAAAAATTCATAGAAATAGAAATAAAAAATATAAATTTATTTTGAAAAATTATTTAGGGCCAAGGAGCATCAGAAAAACAATTAAAGGAAAAAGAGCGAGCAAAAATTGGGTGTCAACAGTGATTTCATCTTATGCTTTCAATCAGGAAGGTTGTTGATTAGTTCACAAGCATGAGCGGCTAAAAAACCTTAGCTTGGATTGTGAAAACCCTGTGGATTGACGAAGTAGGGGAAGTGCTATTGTTGTTCTTAACCAATACCCATGCATGCATTGTATTATCTTCACTTTAATAGTTAATCTTAGCGGTTTCAAACGTTAGGATCCCGCCTGAATTGTTGCTAATTACTCTAAAAGAGAAGTAGTGACAAGGAAAAGATAATGACAATAGTAATTTGAAGTTTAACTGTCGATCCATGCTTCTTGGTTTTATCTAAGTAAGATGGTTAGATTTCATCTAATAACTAGAGACTCAAAAGGTAATAGTTAACTGGGATCAAGACAAAGGTTAGTAAGATGACATCCTGAGACTTAAAAGGTAAAAGATGAGATCCTTCTGCTCGTCCAAAAGATCGTAGAAGGTACATTACTTATCGATTCTGCATGCAAGGTATTGGGTTGGTTCAACAAAACACGATAAGCCTACGAAGTTGAGAAGCCAGGGGGAACACAATCCTAGTGTTCACCTATGACTGATTACAACCGAAGTTGATATTCACCACTTGTTCGATATTTCTATTCAAAACCCCTCATTTAGTTTTCCAGTTCTGCCCGTTGAGTGCAACAGCTGAGAGCCATGATTCCACATATTCCCTTAGGACTCGACCCCAACTTTTGTTGGGTTACTATATTTGCCAGCGACTGTATCATGTTTAGAGTGGAGGTGTAGCTTGTACATCACCAAATTTTGGCACAGTTGTCAGGGAATACAGTGTTGATTTGTGAATTGAAGTTGTTGCAGTTTTTGGTTTTTTTTTTCTTTAGTTGGGTATACACCAGTGTACACGGCGTAGAGGCAATCCTTTAGTACCAGTGAATTTGAATCCACATTGGATCGTACAAACACCTAGTAGGAAGATGGAACAAAAAAGATATGATATTCCTGAAGGGGTTCGTGATAATGTTCCTCTCTCTCCTCCTGAAGGAGTACAGGATATTGTTGATCGATAGACTGGTGAGCTTTTAGCTCAAGCTGAAAATGAGAGGAGGGCATCGGAAAAAGCTAGTGGGTATCTAGGGAGGCAGAGCTAGATGAGAAGAGACAACAAGCAGACCACCAAGCAGCACTCGATGGAAATCAGAATAGAGCTAAAGGTGCCCATGTTCAAGTGATCCCAACATATCAGTATGTACAACCATATATAGATGATGAAGAAGATCTGGGATACGTTGAGTCGGCAGAAACTGGAGCCATTATCCCTCATGTGTTACCCCCAGATGTTAAGTTTAATATCTCTAGTGCTATGATCCAACTCTTATACCTGAAGGGTGTATTTGCGGGGTTTCCTACAGACGATGCAAACATGCATCTGGCAAATTTTATGGGGATCTGCACTTCATATACCATACTTGGGGGGAGATCAGGAGGCACTTAGACTGAGGTTGTTACCCTTCTCGCTTACTAGAGAAGCATCTTTATGGTTGAGGGAACTTCTGAGAGAATCTATCACTACATAGAATGGAGCTACGTAGATAATTCTTGAATAGATTCTTTCCTCCATCTAGAGTGTTGCAGCTGAAGGATGAGATTTATAATTTTAGACAACTGAAATTAGAATGTATGTATGAGGAATGGTTCAGGTTAAAAAAGATGCTTAACATGGTTCCCAACCACCGGATCTCAGGGACAAGCATGTTGGAGATATTTTATAGAGCCCTGACTATCAGTTCTAGAGCCATGGCAGACACAATTTTTGGAGGAGACTTTATGAGATTACGATGGGAGATAGATTCAAGTATTATGGATCAGATCCCATTAACTAATCGAAGGTGGCAAACTCGAGAGGTTGAAAGAGGTTCTGATATTTATGCCATTGGAGCTTCTAGTGAGTAGATAGTAACTGAGAATATTGTAGCTCAGGATATTTCACTATTAAGAACAGATATTAGTGAGTTGTCCAAACAATTTGCAACAATAAATTCTGCTAAGGTCAATGCAGTAGGGGCACAAGGTGCAACCTCTAGGGTTCATGAGTCCGAGTTAGAGGAGGAGTCAAAGTATTTGGATCATTACTGGGGGGTTTTAGATCCCAAGGTCAAGGAAATCAAGGTTGGAACTATTATAATGATAAAGATAAATACATTTCACCTGGCAGATGAGATGTGGAATCAAGAATAGAAGAAATATTGACTAAGATGATGAAGGATTTAGAGAGACAAGAAACTTGCCTTAAAGAATTTAAGGCTGATATTTCAGGATTGGCCCAAAAAGCTGAGTCATATGCAACTGCTATCAAGCAGTTGAAGCAACGGTATGGGCAAATCTCTGCCACTTTGGCCCAAAGACAATCAGGTGCCCTTCCTAGTGACACTATGCAGAATCCTCCGAAACTTTATCATTGTCTGGATATTAACACTAGGAGTGGCTTACCACCTAATGAACATTCTTTGCCTACTACTAATAAGCCGAAGAAGGAGAATATTATTGTTGATGAGCCACCTGAAGCTGAGTTTGAGAAGCTGACTTATAGTGATGATAATTTTAAGAGTGATTATAGTAACGACTGGGTTGCAGAGGATCTCAAAGATATAGTGCAATAATTTAGCACGAATTCTTATGTACTATCAATAAAAAATAAAGAAAACCCAGGTGCAGTCACCACCCCATGTTTTATTAGGCCTTTTGATATTAATCGGGCTCTATGTGATTCTGGAGCAGGAATAAATGTAATGTCGTTAGTGATATACAAGGTGTTGGGGTTAGAAGAAATCAAGCCGACATATGCAAGGTTGTTGATGGTTGATTTATCTATAAAGAAGCCAGTGGGTATTTTGTGTGATGTAGAAGTAAGGGTGACATCATTCACCTATCCGACATATTTCATGATCTTAGACTCTGAAGTGGTTGCCCAAGCTCCGATTATCTTGGGTAGACCCTTCTTGTCCACTAGTCGGGTATTAATTGATATGGACTTAGAGAATATCACCTTTAAATGAAACATTGAGCAAATAGTATTAAATATATGCATAACAGTACAACAGCCAGATGATATGAGAGTGGTGGCAGTGATAGATATTATGGATGATGATGTAGTTGTAGTGGATGCGTCTATTGTGGAAAGACTAGGGACATAAGCATTAGCAACAATAATTATAAACTTTTAGAGTGATAGGATAAATGAATATGATGAGCTAGCTAATGCATTACACAACATAAGTTCTTAAAATATGCCCCTAAGAAGCTGGATCTGGACTTAAAGAATAGAACCACACCTCCTACCAAACCATATATTGAGGATCCACTAGTATTGGAATTGAAGTCCCTCTCATTTCATTTGTAGTATACATTATTAGGGGCCAATAATACCTTACCGGTAATTATTATGGCAGATAGCACAGGTGGAAGCTTTAACACCAGTATTGTAGAAGTTCAAGAGAGCTATTAGGTGGACCATTGCAAACATTATGGGTATTCCACTAGGTATATGCACACACACGATAAAAGTTGAGCCGGAAAATATTCCCAGTATTGAGAATCAGAGGCGACTTAACCTTTATATGCAAGAGGTGGTGAAAAGAGAGATAATTAAGTGATTAGATGTTGGGATGGCTTTTCCTATTGCAGACAACAAGCGGGTAATACCAGTTTAATGCATTTCAAATAAAGGGGGAACCACAATGCTTCCAAATAAAAAGAATGAATTAGTACCAATCAGGACAGTGACCGTTAGGAGAGTCTGTATATATTACAGAAAGTTGAATAAGTGGACATAAAAGGACCACCTCCCTATATCGTTCATGGATCAGATGCTGGAGAGACTAGCAAGCAGAGGTTGGTACTATATTCTTGATGGGTATTCGGGTTACAATTAAATCATGATTGCTCCCGAAGACCAAGAAAAGACTACTTTTACTTGCCCCTATAGGACCTTTGCATTCAAGAGGATGTCGTTTGGACTATGCAATATGCTTGCCACTTTTCAGAGATGTATGATGTCCATATTATTTGATATGGTGGAAAACATGATTGAAGTATTTATGAATGACTTTTTGGTGGTTGGAGACTCATTCAATGATTTTTTAGCTCATTTGGTCAGTGCATTGTAGAGATGTGAAGAGTGTAATTTGGTGCTAAACTGGAAAACATGCAACTTCATGGTGAAAGAATGTATCGTTCTAGGGTACAAGATCTCCAAACATGGTATTGAGGTGGACAAAGTGAAGATTGAGGTAATTTAGAAATTGCCACCACTAGTGTTAGTTAGAGGCATACGAAGTTTTTGGGTCATACAGGTTTTTATAGGAGCTTCATCAAGGACTTCTCTAAAATTACAAATCATCTATGCAAGCTTTTAGATAAAGATGTAAAATTTTTGTTTGATGATGCTTGTCTTAAGACTTTCAAATGCTTGAATGAACGATTGATTTCGGTGCCCATAAAGTATCTCTTGACTGGTCTTCACTATTTAAGGTAAATTATGATGCAAGTAGAGTAGCCTTGGGTTCTATCTTAGGCAAAAAGAGAGAAAATATTCTGCATCCCATCTACTATGCCAGCAAAAGTTTAAACTCCGTGTAGAAAAATTATATAGTTGTAGAGAAAGAGCTACTCGCGGTGGTTTTTGCTTTCGAAAAATTTTGGTCTTATTTAATTCGAACTAAGGTCATATTTCATACTGACCATGCAGCCTTGAGATACACGATGTTGAAGAAAGATGATAAACCAAGATTGATTCGTTGGGTTCTTTCGCTGCAAAAGTTTGATTTTAAAGTAAAGGATCGAAAAGGAAAAAAAATCAGGTTGCAGATCACTTATCCAAACTTGAGGAGGAGACAATGCAGAAACAAAGGGTTGATCTTGAGATAGATATTACTTTCCCAGATGAGTTATTGGCGGCATCTCAAGATTTGATTTCTTGGTTTTCCAATTTTATATTGTCCCAGAAGACCTATCTTTCTAGAAGCAAAGAAGATTTATGCATGAAGTGAGGAAGTCCTTTTGGGATAAGTCGCATTTATTTAGGTACTGTGTTGATGGTGTGATTTGGAGATGCATTCCAGAGGTAGAGATGGTGAGTATTCTGGAAGCTTGTCATTCATCGCCAGTTGGGGGTCACCATAATGGCACACGCATAACCCAAAAAATTCTACAGTATGGGTTTTACTGGACTACAATCTACAAGGATGATCATGATTTTATACAAGACTGTGACCAATGTCATATCAAGGCAACATTTCATGGTGTCATAAACTTCTTATGCCACTTATTCTGGAGTTGGATTTATTTGATGTGTGGGGATTCGATTTCATGGGCCCATTTGTGAGATCCTATAGCATGAGATATATTTTGGTAGTGGTTGACTATGTGTAAAAATGGGTGAATAGTGTTGCGCTTCTAGATAATGAAGGTAGAAGTGTCACTGCCTTTTTAAATAAAAATATCTTTTCTCGATTTGGCACTCCACGTGTAATTATTTGTGATCGTGGGTCTCATTTCTGCAACCGCTTGTTCAAAGTCATTCTTGATAGATATGGTGTAAGGCATAAGGTGGTAACACCTTACCATCCTCAGAAAAGTGGGCAAGTTGATGTCTCTAATAGAGAGATAAATTTTATCTTGGTGAAAACTATGAATGTCAATAAGACTGACTGGTCTAGAAAATTAGATGATGCATAGTGAGACTATCGAACAACTTATAAATCCCTCATAGGTGCCTCTCTATATCAGCTAGTATATGGAAAGGCATGTCATTTATCGATTGATCTTAAGCATAAGGCACTATGGGTGTTGAAAAGGCTAAATTTTGAGTGGCATGATGCAACAAACCTGAGGTTGAGCAAGGTAAATGAGTTGGATGAATTCTGAGTCCGTGCTTATAAGATCTCCTCTATATACAAAAAAAGAATAAAGTTGTATCATGATAGGAAAATTGAGAAAAGAACATTTAAACACGGTGATTTGGTTTTGTTATATAATTTAGACTACGTTTGTTTCCTGGCAAGCTGAAATCTAGGTGGACTGGATCATTCACTATGGTTAAGTTATTCCCACATGGTGCTATAGAAATAAATCATGATGGTGAGATACCGTTCAAGGTAAACGAGCAGCGACTGAAGCACTACATGGGAAACATGGAGGACGTTAGATTCTATGTTGACATGGACCTTGGTGAAGTCTGAGTATCTAAGGGAACTAAGTCATGTCGTGATGGTAAATCAGGCGTTGCTTGGGAGGCAACCCAAGGTACACAGATGCTTAGTTCATTCCAGGTATGTTCTCACATCCCTTGCTTTTATATTATTTTTGTGCATTAGGGACAATGCACAATTTTTTGGTTGGGGGTGGGGGTATACCATAGCTACCACAAGTTTTTATTGTCGTGCTTATTTTCCTATCGGCCGTGGTATGGTTGTAGAATCGGCATATCTAGATTAAAATTTATTTCGTATTGTATTTTGTTTCGTATTGTGTTGTGTTGTGTTTTTGTGTAATTAGGAGATTTTTAAGTATTTAGGGTAGTAGTCATGTTTTAATTGATTTTTGATACCCCTCCAAAAGTGTTTTATGGATCTTGTTATGGCATTAGGATTAAAGACATGATAATCACTTGCTAATAATTGCATGATCCAGGTAAGTAGTAGTTTGTACTATTGACTCTGTTCCATGTGTGTATGAGATGCTACTTAGTTCCCTGTGTGTGTTGAATTCATAACTTGCCCGGTTGGTATTGCCTAGGTTGAAGGATAGTCGGTTAGGAAAGGATCATAGACCACTTTTTATTTTAGTCCACTTTTAGCCTAAATGACCTTCCATGTGTGAATTGTATCCCTTGATCCCTAAATTTGAGCCTTATAGCCTATTTTTCTTATTTTCACTTGTCACCTTTCCATTTTGTATTACAATGAATCTGTTTTGGCCCTAGTCTTCCTTGGACATTGTGCACCTCAACTCAGGAAAATTGCCTAAGTTGAGGGTGGCTATCATAGAGGTGTGATGTAAAGTGGTATGAAGCAGGGACAAATAAAAGAAAAAGAAAATAGGGTTGGATGTGGTAGAAAAAAATAAAAAAGAAAAGATAAAAAAAGAAAATAAAAAGTGTGAAAAAGTGGAAAAATAAATAAAAGACCACATCTAACCTGAATATGCTTTAAAATAAAAAGGGAGAAATATGGGCGAAATAAAAAGGAAAATTGGCAAATAAGTGAGACCCCAAGGTTAGTGTAGTGCCAAGGAAACTTAGTCACTTGATATGTCCATATGTACAATACCAGTTCTCGAAGCCTACATTACAAGCTGATAAAAGACCTATAGTGATCCTAACTTAATTGGCTAAATGCTTAGGTAAAAAAAAATAAGGCCAAGCCTATGGTATTCGATGCACACTGATTGGAACTTCTCTTTTGAGTGTGAGTGTCTCTTGAATGTCCTTGCATTGACATGCATTATTTCATATGAGTGAGTGAAACATCTTTGTTGTGAGGGAACATGAGTCATATTGCTAGTTGCTTACTTGTTTGGGTAGTGTAACTTGTACATATGTATGGTTGTACGTTGCTAATGTGCCATACTTTGATCCTGTTGTGTCACATGATTGTACTTCATGATTATACACAGTTGGTTTTGAAAAGTGAGATAGGAGGGGGTGTTGTGATTTGAGCTTAAAGTGTTGATTGATTGCCTTGAATAGATTAGAATCTCCTAGTTAAGCGTCGTGTTTTGTTGTGTTGTGTTGTGTTGTGTTGTGTTTCCTAAGGACATGCAAATGTTCTAAGTTGAGGGTGTTGATTTTCTATAGAAATATAGCACTTTTGATGCTTAAAACGAGAAAAATATGCAAGTCTCCATTATTTTGTTAGATATGATGCGTTTTGGGTATGTTTTGCAGGAAACTAAGTTTTAGATGCTAAGTTCGTGAAAAAGAGGAAAAATATATTTTTGGCTACTTATGTGATCAATAAAGGGTGTTCGTGACACTTTTTGGATTGTTCGTGACCAAAATATGTGCGGGAATTGAAGAACTGAAAAAATAACTTTCGGCACTTGCTAAGTCAATATGCGGACTGCATGTAGCACATGTAGACCGCATGTGGGTAAAACGTGTGTCAAAAGTCCAAAATCCTGAGAGCAGACTTGCAGGAATTTTTGGTATGGGCACATGCGGTCACCACATGTGCCCAGCCTCAGGCCGCATGTGGTGCACGCATGTAGAGACCGTATGTAGCCACCGACCCTTTTTTCTCCTATTTAGTTTGGGCTTTGGTTTTAGGATTTCCTCATGTACTATAAATACTTCTTATGTGTTTTTAGTGGAAGTAATGCACTCTTGGTACTCACAAATATATCTTAATTTTGAGATTCAATTATGGTCTTGGAATTCTCTTGTATTGATTTCGGTTGATTAATTTAGTTACGATTTTGAATTTTTACTTGTGATTATTGTGATTTAATCTTATGCTTTCAATCATGAATGTTGTTGCGGCTAAAAACCCTTAGCTAGGGTTGTGGAAACCCTAGCGGATTGACGAAGTAGGGAAAGTGCTATTGCTGTTCTGAATCGTTACCCATACATGCATTGTATTATCTTCACTTTAATAGTTATCTTAGCGGTTGCAAACGTTAGGATCACGCCTAGATTATTTCTACTTACTCCAAAAAAGGAGTAGTGACTAAGAAAAGATAATAACAACAGTAATTTGGAGTTTAACTGTTGATCCACTCTACTAGGTTTTAACTAAGTAAGGTGGTTAAATTTCATCTAATAACTATAGACTCATAAGGTAATAGTTAATTGGGATCAAGATAAGTGTTAGTAAGGCAACATTCTAAGACTCAAAAGATAAAGGGTGAGATCCTTCTGCTCATCCAAAAGATTGTATAAGGTACATAACTAATTGATTTTGCATGCAAGGTATCAGGTTGGTTTAACAAAGCACGATAAACCTATGAAGTTGAGAAGCCAGAGGGAACACAATCCTAATATTCACCTACGACTGGTTACAATCGAAGTTGATATTCGCCACTTGTTCGATATTGCTATTCAAAACCCCCTATTTACTTTTCCAGTTCTGCCTGTTGATTAAATAGCTGAGAGCCATGATTCCATGTCTTCCCTTGGGACTCGACCCCAACTTTTGTTGGGTTACTATATTTGGCAGCGATTGCATCATCTTCAGAGTAGAGGTGTAGCTTGGGCGCCACCAGGACAGAACACCCTCAAAGATGAGGAACAATGTTGACATTAAAAAAAATCCTTCTAAAATATGGTAATTATTAAAGTCAGTGGTTTGCGGTCACAAACTATTCTATATAGAGTGTTTGTGACTTGTGAGCATCTCAGAAGAAAAAAAGCAGTCTCTTGGTTTGTGCTGGATGGTTAACATTATTTTAACAATCTTAGTACTATTACGAAGATTAAATTGTGTACCAACATATCTGAGCATTCGTTTTATTAGTGCACTTATACTAAAGGGTTGGGACTCAAATATTACTGGTTCTTCTCATCTCTAAATATTGTGGAATAGGATCTACGGAGCTCCAAAAAAAGAAATGAATCCACTATAAAGAGTCAACTGCTTCAAGAATTGAAATATTGATATATCGCATCAAGACCTTCAAATCTACATAGATACAAATATCTATTGGAATCTTGAGACATCTCAATTATATTTTGACCTATATCAACAAAATAATAAAATGATATTAAGAAAGAAAACAGTAGTGATAGATGGTATAGCACATATGCCTGAGGAACGAATTTTATTATAATATGAAGGTTCTTCTAATAATATAGCAGAATTATGAGAAATCCCAGAAAAAAGAATTTTTTAAATATAATTATCAGCACTTAACAGACAACTTAACTATGGGTCACATAGTTTAGCTAGATAATTTGGAAAATGCAAGAATTTAAAGCTAGATGTAAAAAAAGAACCTATACTAACAAATCGATTAATAAACTTTAGAAATGAATAATTCAATTTGAATAGTGTCAAATAATTGCATCGTTATTCTAATTATAAAATAAGCTTCCTTCCTCTTAGTAAGACTGCTTATTGTCAGCTCCCACTTTCGAGTTCTAATGGCTAATATTTTCCATCAAAAGCTTTTATTTCTTATAATTGACTATGCCAACGCTTGCTTCTTTGAGAAAAATAATGACTCAAATTGTTCATATATATTAACGACAGATTAAACATGTAATTACTGTAATACTTGAGCGTACGTTAAGTTTCATGGGGTGACAACTATATAACAAATATCTACAACAATTAGGCACTCCCTAGATGATTTTAAATTCCATAGGGTGACAACTATATAGCAAACGTCCACAACAATTGGGCACTCCCTAGATGATTTTATATCTAGGTTTAAAACGTCCACTTGTGGATCAACCATTCATGTTGATTTCATTGTATAGAAAAAAGAGAAAATTATCTCATAGATATTTATTAGATTGTTTATTGCAAGTTGTAACAACACTTTTAGATAATTATTTTATTTAGATTTTAATTGTAAGTTGTAGAAACTTTTAAAAAAAGTAATATATTTATTTTTTTTAAAAAATCAAAAAAATATTTTAAACTATAGTTAACTCCTTTTTTGTAGGGTTTAGTATTAAATGTCTTCTAAATAAATGTATTAATAATTATGGTAGGAGTAAAATATGATCAATATCATATATCTTCATTTATTATAATTCTTACCTTTTTTAAAAAGTTACACATTTTTCTAAAATAATTTTATTGGAACAACATTGTTTTGCCTATTCTCACACATTTCTTCTTTTTAATTATAATCATTATTATTTTGTTCATCCGCATAACAAAATATTAAACTTTTCATGGTATTGTTTCTGTATAAACCTTGACATATCTCAAACGATTGTAGAATTTTCTTTATCAAGCTTTTTGTGATACTATTTAATTTTGTGATACATTTTTAATCAATGTCTTAGCTACATAACCCCTGTTAAGACCAACTTAAAACAAGTTTCACATAACTCATTTATTAACCAAGGAATCAACTGTGAAGGCATACCATGGGTATCATCATACCCTTACACTTGCAAGCTTATCTCTATGCCATAACAATCATATTATCTTGGGGGAAAGTCTCGACCCCATTTGTTCATTAAATCAAACATAGCCAACACGATCTTTAAAATCCATGTTCATTGTTTAACCATTTATGCAATGCAATATCATGAGTGAGTAAGTATAACTAAGTGACAATTTCACAATTCAAAGCAAATTACACAAGTGGGTTGAGGGAACACAATTATTCAAAACCAATTCCAAGGTTAAAACATCGATTTGGGGAAAAACTAACCCTCACATTCCAATTCCCATACCCATGCACCCCATTAGTTTAAACATCAATTTTAAATCATGAATAACTCATACACTATGGGAAAATAATTCAAGGACCAAACATTAGAAAATCCTCAACCATATCAAAACCCGCATTCAAATCCATAGAATTAAACTTTTTTAAAACACATGATTTTTATAAAATAAGAATTGAAGAAGAGTAACATTCATGAAATACCAAGATTTATGGAGAGAAATCAACCCTTAAGCCCTTAGATAACCAACTTCTTAGAAACCCTAAGTATCATGTCCTTGGAGAATTTAGAGAGTTTGGGAGAGTGCTTTGATGCTAAAATGTTGAAAATAACATCCCAAGGGTGTTTTATGGTCATAGATATTAAGTGAGGGAAGGGGAAAAGTCCAAAATCCCGTCAATTAAAAAGCTAAAAAATTATCGCCAGCGACTAAGGGTCATTATATGACTCATAAGGACTCACTATGGCTCGTCACCATGAGTCGTAGTATAGACAATAGTTAACAGTGTGATACATTTTTAATCAATAAATTTAATGTTAAAAAAAAGTTGACCTTGTTCATTTCCTATCTTCTTACTTTCTTTACAATCACAATTTCAAATTCTAGCAACGAGGCAAAATTAATAATTCATTTAAAATCTAGAAGAATGAGATATATACCACCTAATTATGATAAAATCAGATTTCAGTGTCCACCAAAATATTTTAAATATTGTAAAGATGAATAATATAACAAAATTCTAAAACTATAAAGAACTAAAACAAATAATATCTGAAAAGCAGAAAGAATTAAAAATAAGAAAAGAAAGACTACAATATAACATGATTGTAGGAGTATGTCAAAAATCAATAAATGCACAAAAAGAAGAAATATCATATTTAGAATCACAAATAGATAGTCTAGAATACATATATCAACATGATCTATATACTATCAAGTAGATAAAATGAACAAAGAAGAATTTATAATAGATGAAAAAACATATGAAAACCATGAAGGATTAAAAATAAGAATAGTATTTTCCAATTTAGGAAGAAGATATAAGAAAATAGGTGAACATTTATATTTAATATTAGAAAAAGAAGAATTAAAATTAGAAGATAAATTAACATCTATGGTAAGAATAGCAAAATAAAACGAAGAAATAGATAGGAAAAAAAAATAGATAAAATAAAACAACAGACTACAGAAGAAATACGAAAAATAGAAGAAACTAAAAATAGTAGGATTGCTGAATTAGAAAAAGAATTACAAATACAAAAAGATCTGTATGAAAAAAGACAAAAAGAAAAAGAAGAAAAATATAAAGAACAAAAAATATTAATTGAGATAAATCAATTTAAAGAAAAATTAGAAGAAGAAAATAAAGAATTAAAAACTAATGAAATAGAAATAAATACAATAGATGCTGAAGAAACAGATAATTATGATTCAGAAGATAGTGAAACATATACAGAAATCTTAACAAATATAGAAAAGTTAGAAATCAATGAAAAACAAGAAGTAATTGATAAAGAAAACTTAGAAAATATAAACACAGAAATAAATACTCTTGATAAAGAAGACAATGAAAATATAATACCTAGTACATCAGAAATAAGAAAACCTACATATCATTATAAAGATAAGTTTAAAAAATTTAACCTAAAAAATGAATATAACAAATGGACATCAAAACAGATAATTAATAAAAATCATAACTTCTTAGACTTAGACTGTGTAATAGATGTAGATAAAACGATATAATTATGGATAGAATATATAGCAAAACAATTATTAGACAATGGTATAAATGCAATAGATACACCAGAATATATAGAAAGAACACTAATAGGAACAACAAAATTATGGTTTTTAAATTTAACTGAAGAAAGTAAAAAAGGTATTAAGAGATGATAAAAAAATGGAAGGAACAATAATAACTAAACTAACACCTATAAACATATTGAAAAAAATATGAAATGACTATAAGAGATGAATTTAGCAGTATGACAACAGAAAAAGAAGAACAAAATAAAGAAAAAGATATAAATTGAAATTTAATGTTAAAACTAGCAATATGTAATATGTGCTATATAGATGAGTATACGTGCACATTTAAAGAATACTACTATAAAGGAACATGTAATACAGAAGAAAGTAAAGAAGTAAGAAGATTATATTTTAGTAAATTACTTGAACCATTTTGTTCAAAAATAATAAAGAGTTGGGACGAAGCAAAAATAGTAGATACCCTAGGAGCAAGAATAAATTTTTTACAACAATGGTATAGAAATCTATGTGAAAAATATAGAGAAGAAATAAAAATGGAAAAAATATTAATAAGAAATTTAGCATGTTGCAAAGATAAAATAGCACCTCAATTTGGATGTGAAGAAAGATATTATAAGAAAAGAAAAAGACATAAGAAATATAAGAAATACAAAAAATCAAAATATAAGTATAGGAAACCAAGAAAAAGATATTATGTAAAAAATTATAAACATAAAAGACCATATAGGAAAAAGAAATCTATAAAAGAATGTACTTGTTATAATTGTGGAAAACTAGGACATTTAGCTAGAGATTGTAAAATGCCTAAAAACCCAAAAAAAAAAAACAAATATTAGAAATAAAGATAGAAAATACAGAATATATGCAAATAGATTATATAGATTACGAATTAGAAAGTAACGATAGTATATATAAAATTTTGGAGAATGAAACAAATAATGAAATAAATAGTAAATCAGATAAATCAAATGACTGAAGAAAATATAAAAATGAATCAAATAACTGAAGAAGATATATAAAAATAATAACAAAGGAAGAATATTTAAATGAAGAAGGAACAGATCAAAAAATAATATTTGATAATAATATATTTGACGAAATAAAAGGAAAAGATTTAGATTTAAATGTAGAAAAAATATTTAAAATACCAACAATAAAAAACATATTTAGTAGACGAAAAGAAGAATACTAAGTAGTAAGCCAAAAAGAACATGTAATAGACTGTAGATATGCAAAAGGAAGAGCTAGTATACCACTAGTAACAAAAAGAATAATTAATAAAGAAATAAATGATATAAAAAGTAAAGAGCCAATAAAATATGTACACCTTGAAGGAACAGAGATATTAATAAAAGCATGTTTTAGAGAAGGAATAGATACACCAATAGAATTATATTTAGCAAATGATAGAATTATAAAACCTATAGAAAAAAGTATAATAACTGCCATAAAAGGAAATTTAATATACCAAAAATTTAAATTTATAATAAGAGCTAATTATTTAGTAGCAATAACAGATAAGAACATAGATAAATCATTAGTATTATATTGGAAAATATCAGGAATAAAACTAACCCCAGGAAGTAAAATATTTACAGCAAGATATAAAAATCTATATGTATTAACAACAAAACATAAAATAACGGGAAAAAATAAAATTAATAAAATACAAAAAGAAAGTCCTTTCGAACATTTTGTAAAAACAATTGATAACAATGATTATAGTTACAAAGACATAGATATAGAAGAAGATTTAAAAATAATAAATGATAGAATAAGTACAACAAAAAGAATAACTTTTGAAAAACCAGAATCATCAGGATCATAAAAAAGAACAAACTATGAAATAACTTCAACAATTAATTTAACTCAATATTATATAACGAGAACAATAAATGAAAAAGAATATTTAATACTCCTAAATACAGGACAAGAAGAAAATTATATAGCAAAATATTCAGTAAAAAATGAAGAAATAAAATCTAATAGTAATATATGCCCAGACCTACCAAGAAGTTTAATAACTATAAAGGATACAACAGAAAAAGAAATAATAATAGAAATTAGAAAAATAAAAATAGAATTTGAAATAATGGAAGATATGCAAAAAGAAGACATAATATTAGGAATAAAATGGTTAGAACAAGTAAAACCATACAATATAGAACATACACAATTAACCATAACATATAATAAAGTAAAATTATTAATAAAAAGAACTCTGACATGATATGAAAATATATGTATTCATGAAGATAATAGTAGAAGGATATTACAACAGATATTATACGCCAATGATAGATACAGGAACAGAAGCCAATTTATGTAGATATGATTGTTTACCAAATAGTAAATGGGATAAATTAAAAACACCAATAGTAGTTAAAAGATTTAATAACGAATGAAGTTTAATTACTTATAAAGCTAGAAATGTGAAAATACAAGTATGAGATAAGATATTAACAATAGAAGAAATCTATAATTATGAACTAACATCAAAAGATATGCTTTTAGGAATGCCATTTTTAGATAAATTATACTCACATATAATAACTAGAACACACTGGTGGTTTACAACACCACGTAAACAAAAGGTAAGAGTAAAAAGAGTTATTAATAAAATAAGAAAGAAAATTGATTGGATAAAAGGAAGTGAAAAAATCACACAAAAATTAGAAAATATAAAAAATACTGAAGACACAATAGAACTAGTTATATTTTCAATAAATAAAGAAGAAATAACTATATTTTCAATAGATAAGGTAGAAATGATAAAGAAAAAATCAAGACAACTATACAGTGAAGATCCATTAAAAGGATGGAAAAAATATAAGACTACTGTAAAAATTGAGCTACTAGATAAAAATAGCATAATAACCCAGAAACCATTAACATATAACTTTGATGATTTAAAAGAATTTAAAATGCATATAGATGAATTATTAGAAAAACAATATATACAAAAAAGTAATAGTAAACACAATAGTTTAGCATTTATAGTAAATAAACATAGTGAACAAAAAAGAGGAAAAAGTAGAATGGTTATTGATTATAGAAACCTAAATGCAAAAACTATGACATATAATTATCCAATACCAAATAAAATATTAAAAATAAGACAAATACAAGGATATAATTACTTTAGTAATTTGATTGTAAATAAGGATTTTACCATTTAAAGTTAGAAGAAGAATCTAAAAAGATAACTGCATTTACAGTACCACAAGGATTTTATGAATGGAATGTGTTACCATTTGGATATAAAAATGCACCAGGTAGATACCAACACTTTATGGATAGTTATTTTAAACAACTACCTAATTGTATAGTATACATAGATGATATACTATTATATACAAAAACTAAAGAGGAACATTTAAAACTATTAGAACAATTTACAGATATTATAGAAAAATCGGGAATAAGTTTAAATGAAAAGAAAGCTGAAATTATGAAAAACCAGATAGAATTTTTAGGAATACAAATAGATAAATGCGGAGTAAAAATGTAACAACATATAATACAAAAAATAATAAATTCAAATGAAGAATTAGATACAAAAAAGAAATTACAATCATTTTTAGGATTAGTAAACCAAGTAAGAGAATATATACCAAAATTAGTCGAAAACCTAAAGCCATTACAATTTTTTTTTTAAAAGGATGTAGAGTATAATTACAACGAAGAAGATAAAAAACAAGTTCAGAAAATAAAAATACTTTGTAAAGAATTACCAAAATTACAATTCCCAGACGAAAATAAATTTTTTACATATATAGTAGAAGCAGACGCAAGCGAATATAGTTATGGAGGGGTACTTAAATACAGATATGAAGAAGAAAAATTAGAACATCATTGTAGATACTACTCAGGTACGTTTAATGAAACAAAAATAAAATGGGAAATAAATAGAAAAGAATTATGTTCATTATATAAATGTTTATTAGAATTTGAGCCATATATTGTATATAACAAGTTTATTGTACGAACAGATAATACACAGGTATGTTGGTGGTTAACAAAGAAAATACAAAATTCAGTTACAACGAAAGAGATTCAGAGACTAGTATTAAATATATTAAATTTTACATTTACAATTGAAGTAATCAAAACTAACAAGAATGTCATTGCAGATTACATATCAAGACAAAGCTACACAGACTGATATAATAGAAGATGATGCTTTAGAAAGGATACTCAAAACCCTAACTACGCTTTCAATAAAAGTGGACAGTATGGGTAATGAAATAGAAAAGCTAAAGACTAATGAAGTTAAACTGAAGTCTAAAGCTATGAATCAGATAACTCAGCAGTGTGTAGAGCTATGTCGATCGAAAGACATCAAAATTTCAGAGCTAAAAGGAGACGTTGGGACACTCCATAAAACTCATAACGTTTATCAATCTACAATTGCAGGGACAAGAAAAGGAGTTAGTGGACAAAGATATCAGAACATGAACATGAATAAGATATTTGAAAAACCATTTATACCAAAAACACAAAAAGACCCCTTGTTCATACCCTCACAAACTACCACATATCGAGAAAGTTTAAACCAAGATAGAAAAACATATAGCCATATAACTCGAGCATACATAGAAAATATCCAAAAAATACAGACTTATCTAAACCTTAACCCCAGAGCTACAAATATCCAAGAACCAAACACAAACTACATAACCAAAAAATTACAAGGTTACAACAAGTTAATCGCATTACCGAAAACCAACCCAAGTTTAGTTAAAATTTGTTTCAGTTATGGATTATTAAATACCATATATACCCAAGATGGAGATGAACTAACAGCTATACCAGAATTATATAGGGCATTCACCACCTATAAGAAAATAAGCAAAGAAAATCTATTTTTTATAATGTTTTATACTGCACCAGCAGAGATATTATATGATGAGATCAAACCAGTTATACAAGTTGTAAAAATAGGATTAACTAGAGATATGATTATACTGGAAGATATTGTTCAATAGCCAGAAATACCTAAAGTTGAGATACCTGATTTTTATGCAAATAAATGAATTATTGAAATATCTTCAATTGTTCAAGAATTAGCAAATAACTACCTAAATGGAAACCCTATATGGAGCTATTATTCAAGAGATCATCAAATGATTTATTCAAATTCAAGAGACTACGACAGTCAGATATGGAAGAAGCTAGACAATGGATTCTGACATTATTCAATCCAAAAAAACAACCAACTGCAAGAGCAATTAAGAAGGGATTTATTTTAGAAGAATTATTAACAAGATATTGCAAGTTAATTGGACACAAATATCCAGACCATTTATGTTCGAGATGTAATGGAGAAGATAATATTATCCCAGAAGTTCAACTAAAATAGAAGAAGATAAGGACGACAGCTGGAAGATACACGACAAAGATAGAAAGACACGGAGCAATAATAGAAAGATAAGAAGACAAAAATATTAAAGTAAAGAAAGCAACATATGGAAGATTAAATAACTTTTCTTGACTTATTTACATAAGTTATTGTATAGAAGGCCATTATTAGCCTTAAATTTTTAGGACCTATTGTGATACGGGAATGACAACGGAAACACAAAATCACACTCCAAATCAGTCCACTAATCTTAAGGATTCGAGGACCAAGATGGAGACCATACTCGAATTCGTTACCAACAACAAGAATACAAATTACAAGGGTGTATTTCAACACCAAAACAACTATAAAATGTGATGAACAATATCAACAACAATAATACAAGTTTCGGATGCAATAAATGATCCAAAACAGTCCACTACACAAGATAACAACAACAAAAGTTAAGGATAGATAGTGAGACCAAGATTATTGCAAGATTAAGAACTAAAGAGTGTATTAAACTCAAAAATCCCTAATGAATGTAATAATCAAATCCACACTCTTACGGTGACCGCCAAGGGAATCAACTCACCTCAAGATCCACCGTTTCCAAGCAAAGATCAATACTAGCTTTTCCAAGCCCTAACTAAGACTAAGTGTTCTACTCTCAAGAGAGAGAATTTTTAATGTTTCAATCTTTCATCTTTCATAAACTAAAGAGAAAAGACCTAAAATTCACTACTTATAGTAAATTACAAAAGTAGACAAAAAGGCCACATTACCCTTAATGACCAAGGGTGGCCTTGGTGTGTTGGAAGACAATATGAATTGTCCAAAATTCCCTTAAAGCTAAGTGACCAAAATGCCCTTAGTAAAGGGAACCAAAACCGTGAACCAACAAAGGTGGTCCAAATCCGAGAGTCCTTAAGTCTTCAAGGCTTCAAGCAATCTTCCACACTTGGGTTTGATCAATGGTAGGCTAAAAACATCCCCTCCAAGTATGATCCTATGCCCTCCATGCGACCAAAGCTTGATTCTTCACATAGTGACTTTGAATAATGTCGTCAAAAGCTAAGGCGACCATTATTCTTGTATCATCCTCCTCTCCTTGAAAAGGATTCGACCTTGAATCCAAACCTTGCAAAATCGAAGAGAGGGCAAACAAATACAAGCTCCTCATGGCATGAAGGTTAGGGTTAGCATAACAAATCATCTCAACATGCCAAGGTTGCACATATTTGCAATATAACCAAGGATCTTTTGAATTAAATACAAAAATCTCAATAAAAGGTGCATAAAGGATTTGGTTACGGGAATCACCAAGAGATAAAGAAATTACATAGGTCCTAATGGCATCAAATAATCCACAAGGTAGAACTTCCTTCATCTTATGAGCCATAAGACACCATTGCTTCTTTATCTCGTTAAAAGACCACACCAAGGGGGGTGTTTTGATTGGTTCTAAAGTCCATAAAATCCATATAGCATTATCACACACACACATGGACAGACCAACAAACTTCCTACCTCGACATAAAACAAATCCAAAATTAGCATGGACATCATCATATGCAAAGAGGTAGTATAGGAAAGAATCATATGCAAAGGAATTCACGGGTGAAGAATAAGTATTTAAACACATACACATTTTTTCTTTCAAATAATTAGACAACTTGGCATCCACAAGTTGGAATTCATGCAATTTAGGCACAAGTGTGTCAAACAAGGATGCACATTTAGAAACATTACCCCAAGGAGTCAATGACACATTTGTCCTCGGGTCTTCAAGAAGGACTACACATTTCTTATCCATAAGAGTACTCTCGTCTTTTAAAAAGTGATTTCCATCTTTAGGAGGAATGTTGTCACACCATAGTGGGTTAGCATATCGGCTATAGCTTCCAAGGCAAGCTATACCTTCATTTTCACCACTAGGCTCATTAGGAGTGTTTATATCATCTTCAAATAAGACATTATACCTAAAGAGAGCATGATCTATTTCATGGGAAGATTTGGAACAAACACATTCAACACTCTCTAAAAGGTTAATATCATGTTTTAAAGAGATTTTAAGTACAAGATTATCCCAAGAATAGCTCTCGGGTTCACTCCCCTTTTGTTGACCAACTTTTTCAACTACTACACTCACTTGATTTCACTTAATCACATCACACACATACTCAAGTGGTGGAAAATTTTCACAAATAGGTTGATCAGCACCAATTACACAAGACAATGTACTTTCATTCAACATATAGGCTTCAACACTAGGTGGACATAAATCGATCTTATAAAAAGAGTCAATTTGGTCAGCAATAGGATCAACTAGTGTATCCACACTCATAACATGTACATCATTAACAAAAGGCAAAGAATCATTAGACTAACAAGTAAGTAATCTACTACTCACACTCAATGGGCTACTTGCCACACAATTATCATTCACATGCATAAAAGTGTAAGAGTTAGCTATTTTACCTTGAAGTTCTTGAGTCGACTCTCCTTTGCTGTGTTGTGAAGGTCCTCCATAAGCTTGGGAAGAAAATTTACTTTGGCATTGATATCCATCACTTTCCATGTCGGTACCTACACAAATTTCCTTAGAAATAGAAGGACAAACAATGTTAGCTCGGTTTGGTGGTGATCCCCTCGCTTCGCTCCACATAACCTCTACTTTTTCCACTCTAGGATTCCTACCTTTCACACCTTTACTCCTCTCAATATTTTTTCTCTCATAAGCATTCATATTGGAGTAAGTATTCACTTGTCTTTGCAGCTCGGGCAACATGTATGTCATGAGGTGATTTCCCCACCGGTCTCTTACAATATTAGGACAATTTTGCATATTTAGAACTCTATGTTATGCAAACCAATCGATACCTAAGCATACATGACAATATGTTAATGGAAGAATATCACACCACACCTGCTCATGGTACTCAAATTGAGAAAAGACAACTTTGACCCACTCGATTACCTTAAACCCATCCAAGAAGTATGGAATGAGTAAAGGATCGCAAAATAACCCCAAGTAGTCAACCATGGATGGAGCGATGTAGTTTATATAGTACCTATCATTTAACACAATGAGGCATCCCGGTATCCCAAAAATGTTCACCTTTCCAGAGTGTACACTCTTTCTTGGATCAACATTATAAAGGACACGAGTACCCCTCGGTTTTGGAGATGCATACCTTCTTCTTCTCGTTGAACAACCTCCACTAGAGCTAGTATAACCATTCACACTATATAGATCTTGATAAGAAGTACTACAAGGTGGAGAATATGAATCTTCACACTCCTCGTGTACTCTCATCATAGCTCTCATATGCTTTACGAACGAAAGGGTTATAGCTAACACCAAAACTAGGTTTGGAGTGAGAAGTATAGGACTCTTCGCATGCCCCAACGTCATCATAAGATCCATCACGAGGTCCTACATCATCTCCAAAGTCACCATAAGAACTAGGTAATTCATTCACCTCATTCTCTCCCTCAAAACAGTAACTTTAAAATCTGTCCAAGTTTCGATCATGGCTATTTTTATAGCCTCCGCAATCACTCTCAACTTTGTAGCCATAAAACCTCTTACTACAACCATAGTATCCCATGTTGTAGTCACAATAATCCTCAGCTATCAAAGACATACTCCCCTTATATCACCTTTTGAACCTACAAAATGAACAAACAAGATTAGTAGTAAAATGTAATACCCCGAGAAATACAAATCAATATTAGAGCCATGTACCAAGCTCATGCATAGTACATCATGGTTATTTAATAGTCTTATGATTAATTTAGATGTATATTAAGGCTTCAAATAACTCTCAGCTATCAGACGAATCAAAACATTCCTTACCGATTGAATTCTTGAGAAAGATACTGGTATAGTCAACTTCAAATGAGCATATATCTCATTATACTTGGAACTTTTGATATCATGACCTATCAACAAATAGATAATAGAATTATCTTTCCAAAGATACCAATTTTGCCTAAATCTGATATTGAAGCAAGGAGTTATTCTTATTTTACTCTAGTATGTCAGGCTGGAAACAGTGTGATGACATTCGTGGTAGCTTACCACATTTTTGACGCCATGTCACAAATGTCGTCAGCCTTAGGCAGAAACCAGCTCCTAAGTGACGACATTCGTGGTAGCTTACCATATTTTTAACGCCATGTCACAAATGTTGTCAGCCTTAGGCAGAATTCAGCTTCTGTGTGACGACATTTTTGACGGCTTGTCACATTTTTGACGCCATGTCACAAATATCGTCAGACTTAGGCAGAAACCATCAATTCCAACTCTTGTGTGATGACATTTTTGACGGCTTGTCATATTTTTGACGCCTTGTCACAAATGTCGTCAGCTATTATTTTCAGCAACTGGGAATTTATTTCATAAGGGTATTTTGGTCCTTTTCCTTCACTTTCCACGATGTATAACCCTCAAGGAACGTATTATCTTTTATTCTCTTTAGTTAAGCATCTCAAAAAGCTCTCTCTTACACTCTCAACCACAAGATTAGGGTTTCCTCTCAAGATCAAAACTCTCAAGAAAAATCCCTAGGAATTTCATAGAAGAGTCTATTTCAAGGAAATTTCGCCGTCAATCTTCACGAATTCTTAATCTAAGCTATGCGTAGTGTTCATCCACGGATTTCTTTCGTCTGTGGAGTTCAAGAATCAATCTTTGATAACTAAATCATGAATATTTTGTGGTGATATGGTTGTATTCATGTTGTTGTTTGTAGTTTGTTCTATAGAGTGGGAATTTTATGAACTTTCATGAAGATTGTGATCATATAGTTGGAACCCATGAATTTGGGTGGATTAAGGTGGTGTAAATTTGTGAATACACTTATGCCTTAACGAGTACATGCAATGTGTTTGATAAAATACTTAGTAAGTGATAAACCAGGTTTACATGACTCAATTGTATTTGAATGACAAGCCAATGTTAACCATTATAATTTGATATGAATTCCATGCTCTATGCTTTATGATTTGACATGAATTCCACGTTGTTGTTATGTGTCATAGTTGTGGTATAGAATGTACATAATGATTGGGGAATGGATTCATAGTGGGTCTATATGCCTTCCATGCTATGAACAAGATCATGATTTTGAAGTACCACATGAGTTATTCCCAAATTATTACAATGTGAACTAAATGTTACATGTTTGCCATTCCCTTATACTTAAATGGTTTCCATGCTATCGTTATGAATAATATATGTTGTTGGAATGCCCATGATATTAGAATAAGAGATTCATGACTTGATTATACGCATTTCTATTCATGTTAGATATTATGATGACCATGTACTTCATGAAATCCCTCACTCATGTATTATGGATTGTTATTGATGGTCATGTACTCAAGAAAGTCAAGTTGTGTCAGTTTCCTTCCATCGAGTCCTGGGGGTACTTGTACCCAAAAAATACAGCTGTGTGCCTAGAGCCATATCATGTTATCACGATACTCTTAGTCGAGCCATGATCTATAGAATTTAGTCAGTCATGTGACTCAGGAAAACTCAGAAATCTCAACAGTCTCACTAGTTCAGTAATCTCAGTACTCAGTGATCTCAAAAATCTCAGTAACAACAATATTCCTAGAAATTTCAGTAATTCCAGTACTCTCAGTCAGTCCTCAGAACACAGTATGTTCCGTCAGTCAAAAGAACTCAGTAAACTTAGTTTAGCTCTGCTAAACAATACCACTAGTATCAGTCCAGTTAATCAATATCAGTTTAGCTAATCAGTTCAGTTCAGTTATTTAGTTCAGCTTAGTTATTCAGTTCAGTGTCCTTCATATGGGAGTAGAAGTTAGCATCGAGTGAACCCGAGAATGGGAACTCACCTACTAGTTCAGGGTGTGATTCTTAGAAGTCATCATTGCGTTCCAGAACTATGTAGCCAGCGTAGGTTGAGACATTTTAACCTGTCAGATTAGGGTTAATGAGGTGGATTAACCTGTCAGTTTAGAGTTCCCACCATTCTCATCTGAGTACCTGCCAGATAAGGGTCACTCATAGCAGTTCTTACCAGTGGCTCAGTATTGACACTCCTTTAGTTAGGGCAGAGACTGGACCCCAACTTAGTTATATGTGTTATTAGGGCATGTCGGTTAAATAACTACTTCCCACAGTTTCAGTCACATATTTCAGGACTGTCAGCTACAGTCACCCAATCTCAGTAAAGAACTCAGATAGTTCTTTAGATTTCAGTATATCAGGACTGTCAGATACAATCAACTCAGATACAATACGGGACTCAGATAGTTCCATCAGATTTAAGATTGTCAGATACAGTTACTCATGTTATCATTATTACCAGTTCTCAGAACTTATACTATCAATACTTAGTTTCAGGACTGTTAGACACAGTCAATCATACCAGTTCTTCATAATTCAAACTCACAAAAATTATCATTTATCTATTAAGTATCTCAGTATCAGTACACTCATATTGTCAGTATTCAGACTCAATAATCAGTATCTCCACGAGTTTAGTTGCAGTTATGTATGCATGTATGTATTCTTACGTTTATATTAGTCAATATTGTTCAAGCATATAACCCTTTTCATTTAGCCTACCTCACTCGTATACTCAGTACATTCAAACGTACTGACACATTTCTGCTATGGTGCTTTCTCTTATGTTATACCATAGGTTCAGAGGCACGAGCTCCAGATCAGCAGTAGCATTCCAGTGTTCAGAGTTTGCAGTGAGTCCTTCTCATTTGAGGACGATATGATTATTGCTACATTTACTATTCAGTTGCTAGATGGAGTTAGTTAGAGACATGTTCCTTTAACTCCTTGTTCAGTTCAGTTAGTGGCTTTTAGACTAGATGTCAGATTAGATATTCAGATCTCATTATTTTCAGTATTTATAACTTGTTTTGGTATTGTTATACCTTTTTCAGATATTTTGTTATCAGACGTTTATTCAGATTGAACCTTAAGACTTTTTATGTTTATGCTTCTGCATTTTATGTATATTATGTAGTATACAGGTACAGATATCAGTCATGAGTTAGCTTGTGGTCCTTCGGGGTCATGAGCACCGTGTAGCATTCCGGTTCAGAAAATTGAGGTGTTACAAACTTCGTACCAGAGCCTAAGGTTCAATAGAGTCCTAGGAAGTCTGAAAGCTGCATCCAGTAGAGTCTTGTACATGCGTGTGTTGTGCACCATACTTATGTGCAGAAGGCTATAAGATGTTTTAGGAACAGTTTCCCTTCTTTCATGTCTCAAATTGTGCTATAACAAGGTTTTTTAAGAAACTCATGTAGATTCTCATCATGCTTCACTCATGTTAATTCCACCTTACTTTCAAGGTAACAGAAATAGTGAAGCTCAAGTCCTAAAGATAGGGGTTTCTTAGACAGTATCCCATCAATTAAGTTATGTTCCAAAGTTGTACGGATCTTATTCCTGATTATGAGAACTCGTTCTCGAACCCAGATTTAGATATTCCATCAGATCTTTTCTCAAAATCCTATGATAACATGTGACCCAGAGTTAGAAGCATGAACCTAGGAATCTAGCAGTAGACAAGTTGGGATACTATATCCAAATTGAATAGATTATGTATTCATGGGGATAGTTATGCCAGAATAAATCAATAGGCTTGAACAGTGTGAGTTAGAAATTTAAGTTTATTAACTTAAAATTAATCATGAAGTTATGAATGTGATATTAGTAGTATGTGAGGAAACAGAGGCAGATAATATGTTTAGTAAGGCGATCATATGTTGATCAGAGTGAAAGCGTGTGATGATGATTGCAGTTCAGTTCAAAGATTAGTTTACTGTTCACAGACTTATGATGATGGCTTTAAGCTAAGGGCAAGATGTTAGATTAAGTAACCCATTCAGGCTCTCAGATTCCAGTAGTAGCGTCAGTATGTATAGAAAAGCAGTTAAGGAAGCTCTTATCTCAGCGTAAAGTTTTGTACTTCAGTCAACATAATGCCTATGCATGCTTCATGTCTCAGATTCCATGAATACAAATTATGTTCACAAGTATTCCATAGAATCGTGTGCGTTTTCGATTCCCAGCATAGGGAGTTCAGTTCTAGCTCACTCAGTGTTACGAATCATGTTTCACGAACTCAGAAATTCCAGACTCAGGTCATGCAGCTCATGACTCATGTACGCATATCATGCTTTACAGTATACTCAATTTCCATAACTTATGCTACGCCCCCTCTGATCAAATAAATTCATACTATATCATGTATATACTCAGTTCAGACCTTTTTGGTAAATCCATGCTATTGATATTCTATTTCTCAGGTTTTAGTCATGTGTCAAGTTCAGTCAGTATCCATTCATGTTTCAGGTTCTCCTGATTTAACCCTTCATGAGCTCTCTTTATGAGAATAGTGTAGTGTTGAGAAATAGCTTAGATGGGAGAGAGTTAATATTTCATGTTAAGAGCAGATTATTGCGTGCATGTTTTATACGAGGGTGTAGTTATGAAGATAGGCTTGAATATCCTGTTAGTATGCAAGCAAGGAGCTAGCGAGAGGTAGTACTTAGAAATTGGGAAAATTCAGAGTGTGAATGTATATTCAGATCCTTGACTTATGTCAGCCTTTATTGTGAAACTATCACAACTCAGTTTCTATCTCAGTTACAGTTCAGTACTCAATAATTAGTGTTCAGTCTCAGAATTAAGCACTTTAGTAATAGTTTAAACCTCAGTTTCAGTATTCAGTTATCAGGACCCAGCATTTAGATCCAATATGGATACCCGTTATAGTCTTAAGTTATAGTGTCAGCTTTAGATCAGTATTCAGCTCAGAAATTCAGTTCAGTTTTAGATTTGCTTGACCATAGCATACAGTTATCAGCTACTCAGTTATAGGTATTTCAATACCTCAGTCTATGGAAGGTTTCCAAATCATGTAATACGCTTGGTCCTGCATTTTCAGACAATATAGCTTTCATGAAATCCATGATCAGTCATCTGATGTTACTCAGTCGGTCCCTTCTCATATACATAATACATTATGGCTTCAGCCCATCTATTTAGATTAAGTACAATTCAGTTTTGCATACCCAACATTCAGTTACCAGTTACTCAGTTAATCAGATAAGTCAGTATGTCTATGCATTCGTGCATCACGCTTCAGTTTTAGATCTCAGATAATCAGTCACGATTTTGTACCTAGGTGCCTTGTGCATCGCCTCAACTTCCTCAATATCTTAGCAAGGTCAGTCCAGCATTATTCAAGGGACATAGTGTCCCAAGGGGGAGATACACTATACCCCCAAACTTTCTTGATTTAAACATGTCATTTTTTTAATAAATCTATCTTGGAGGAAGTGTTACTTATGAGCCGACCCTCTAACTTCAAAACTTAGCAGTAAGCTATGTACTCAATGGCTCAGTGTAGCCACGATACAATACTCTGTCCATGTCACGCATTATACACTCAGTTCAATTCATGTATCATATTCCAGACTCAGTTATGTTCTTATGTCTCTGCTTATACATATTGAGTAATCAATCTCAGACTCATCGGTATTTTCAGTTCATAGTAGCAATCTTCTTTGAGCTTACTCATTCTCATGTTCAGATTTCAGTACCAAACTTGGTATTTAGTTCCATGCTCAGTTTTCAGTTCAAACTTGGTATCTTTACCATTACATGTTCATGAGTCAGTTCAGTTATGTATTCCCACATCAGATATGCGTGATTATCTTACCAGTACTTTCAGTCATGTATTCACGTATCATGTCAGTCATATAATCATGCATCATATATTCATGGACTCAACTTATCAGTTATGCATTCTCAGTTTGAGAAACTCAGTTTATCAGAACACTCAGTCCTACATTCATAAATCAGTTACCCATGCATCAGATATGCATGTACAGTATGATATACTCAGTTTTCAGTCATGTCAGCCATGAAATCATGATCAGTCATTCATGCTATATATGCATCATTTTATCTTTTCTCCCCTCTCAAGCAGTCATCATTCGAGGATGAATGTTTCCAAGGGGGAGATATTGTAATACCCCAAAAAATCCAAACCAATATTAGAGCCATGTACCAAGCGCATGCATAGTACATCATGGTTCTTTTATAGTTTTATGATTAATTTAGATATATATTAAGGCTTCAAATAACTCCCAGCTATCAGACGAATCAAAACATTCCTTACCGATTGAGTTCTTGAGAAGGATATTGGTATAGTCAACTTAAAATGAGCATATCTCTCATTATACTTGGAACTTTTGATCTCGTGACCTATCAACAGATATATAATTGAATTATATTTCCAACGATACCAATTTTTCCTAAATCCGATATCGGAGAAAAGAGTTATTCCTATTTTACTCCAGCATGCCAGGCTGGAAACAGTGTGACAATGTTCGTGGTAGCTTACCACATTTTTGACGCCATGTCACAAATGTCGTCAGCCTTAGGTAGAAACCAGCTCCTAAGTGACGACATTTGTGGTAGCTTACCATATTTTTGATGCCATGTCACAAATGTCGTCAGCCTTAGGCAGAATCCAGCTTCTGTGTGACGACATTTTTGACGGCTTGTCACATTTTTGACGCCATGTCACAAATGTCATCAGCCTTAGGCAGAATCCAACTTTTGTGTGACGACATTTTTGACGGCTTGTCACATTTTTAATGCCATGTCACAAATATCGTCAGACTTAGGCAGAAACCATCAATTCCAGCTCTTGTGTGACGACATTTTTGACGTTTTGTCACATTTTTGATGCCTTATCACAAATGTCGTCAGCTATTATTTTCAGCAACTGGGAATTTATTTCATAAGGGTATTTATTTTTGTCTTTTCCCTTCACTTCTCACGTCTTATAACCCTCAAGGAACGTATTATCTTCCATTCTCTTTAGTTAAACATCTCAAAAAGCTCTCCCTTACACTCTCAACCACAAGATTAGGGTTTCCTCTCAAGATCAAAACTCTCAAGAACAAGCCCTAGGGTTTTCATAGAAAAGTCTATTTCAAGGAAATATCGCTGTCAATCTTTACGAATTCTTAATCTAAGGTATGCGTAGTGTTCATCCACGGATTTATTTCGTCCGTGGAGTTCAAGAATCAAGCTTTGATAACTAAATCATGAATGTTTTGTGGTGATATGGTTGTATTCATGTTGTTGTTTGTGGTTTGTTCTATAGAGTGGGAATTTTATAAACTTTCATGAAGATTGTGATCATGTAGTTAGAACCCATGAATTTGGGTGGATTAAGGTGGTGTAAATTTGTGCATACACCTATACCTTAAAGAGTGCATGCAATGTGTTTGATAAAATGCTTAGTATGTGATAAACTAGGTTTCCATGACTCAATAGTATTTGAATGACAAGTCAATGTTAACCATTATAATTTGATATGAATTCCATGCTCTATGCTTTATGATTTGACATGAATTCCACGTTGTTGTTATGTGTCATGGTTGTGGTATGGAATGTACATAATGATTGGGGAATGGATTCATAGTGGGTCTATATGCCTTCCATGCTATGAACAAGATCATGATTTTGAAGTACCACATGAGTTATTCCCAAATTATTACAATGTGAACTAAATGTTACATGTTTGCCATTCCCTTATGCTTAAATGGTTTCCATGCTATTGTTATGAACAATATATGTTGTCGGAATGCCCATGATATTAGAATATGAGATTCATGACTTGATTATAAGCATTCCTATTCATGTTAGATATTATGATGACCATGTACTTCATAAAATCCCTCACTCATGTATTATGGATTGTTATTGATGGTCATGTACTCAAGAAAGTCAAGTTGTGTCAGTTTCCTTCCATCGAGTCCTGGGGGTACTTGTACCCAAAAAATATAGTTGTGTGCCTAGATCCATGTCATGTTATCATGATACTCTTAGTTGAGCCATGATCTATAGAATTTAGTCAGTCATGTGACTCAGGAAAACTCAGAAATCTCAGCAGTCTCACTAGTTCAGTAATCTCAGAAATCTCAGTAACAACAGTATTCCTAGCAATTTCAGTAATTACAGTACTCTCAGTCAGTCCTCAGAACACAGTACATTCCGTCAGTCAAAAGAACTCAGTAAACTTAGTTTAGCTCCGCTAAACAATACCACTAGTATCAGTCCAGTTAATCAGTATCAGTTCAGCTAATCAGTTTTGTTCAGTTATTCAGTTCAGCTTAGTTATTCAGTTCAGTGTCCTTCAGATGGGAGTAGAAGTTAGCACTGAGTGAACCCGAGGATGGGAACTCACCTACCAGTTCAAGGTGTGATTCTTAGAAGTCATCCTTGTGTTCCAGAACTACGTAGCCAACGTAGGTTGAGACATCTTAACCTGTCAAATTAGGGTTGATGAGGTGGATTAACCTGTCAGTTTAGGGTTCCCACCGTTCTCATTTGAGTAGCTGCCAGATAAGGGTCACTCATAGCTGTCCTTACCAGTGGCGCGGTATTGACACCCCTCCAGTTGGGGCAGAGACTGGACCCCAACTTAGCTATATGCATTATTGGGGCATGTCGGTTAAACAACTACTTCCCACAGTTTCAGTTACATATTTCAGGACTGTCAGCTACAGTCACCCAGTCTCAGTAAATAACTCAGATAGTTCTTCAGATTTCAGTATATTAGGACTGTCAGATACAGTCAACTCAGATACAGTACGGGACTTAGATAGTTTCATTAGATTCAGGATTGTCAGATACAGTCACTCATGTTATCATTATTACCAGTTCTCAGAACTTATACTATTAGTACTCAGTTTCAAGACTGTTAGACACAGTCAATCAGACCAGTTCTTCATAATTCAAGCTGTCAAAAATAGTCGTTCATCTATTCGGTATCTCAGTATGAGTATACTCATGTTGTCAATAGTCAGTATCTCCACGAGTTCAGTTACAGTTATGTATGCATGTATGTATTCTGACATTCATATTAGTCAGTATTGTTCATGCATATAACCCTTTACATTTAGCCTACCTCACTCGTATTCTCAGTACATTCAGACGTACTGACGCATTTGCGCTATGGTGATTTCTCTTATGTTATACTATAGGTTCAAAGGCACGAGCTCCAGATCAACAGTAGCATTCCAGTGTTCAGAGTTTGCAGTGAGTCCTTCTCATTTGAGGACAATATGATTATTGCTATATTTACTATTCAGTTGTTAGATAGAGCTAGTTGGAGACATGTTCCTTCAACTCCTTATTCAGTTCAGTTAGAGGCTTTCAGACTAGATGTCAGATTAGATATTCAGATTTCATTATTTTCAGTATTTATGACTTGTTTTGGTATTGTTATACCTTTTTCATACATTTTGTTATCAGACGTTTATTCAGTTCGAACCTTATGGCCTTTCATGTTCACGTTTCCGTATTTTATGTATATTATGCAGTATACAGGTACAGATATCAGTCATGGGTTAGCTTGTGGTCCTTCGGGGTCATGAGCACCGTGTAGCATTCTGGTTCAGAAAATCGGGGTGTTACATAAAAGCTTCTCACTAATACTCGTATGCACTCACCTTTGTGATTCTCACAATTGGAGCGGCGAATATTATATGTTACTTATACTCCGGTAGTCAATAGGATGTCAATTCTACTTGGCGTCCGAAATAGATTCTTGTTTGATCGACTCAAGACACAAAAATAAAATTTACTTACGAACTTGAAACAAAGAAGTTACTACAAGTTAAAAATGTGAAAAGTACACAAATAACGAAGACACGAAGAAACGGATTCAATAATTAATCTATAACTAAGTAGGTGATTACTAGTTGTTAATTAATTCTAGAATCAATACATGAAACAAATGAAACAATAACATGAAACTAAGAATAAAAAATTTGTGCTAAAAAATATTGCGTGAACAGTAGCAGTGATAATATGGCAACCACGTATTGGGTCGGTTTTATCAAGTGGTTATTCTCAAAGGTTCAAGTCTTGGTCAAAAATTAATTTAGATTGGTGGAATTTGTTTTAGGAGGGAAAATAAGTCTTGGATCCTTTTTCAATTTTCAAGACTTGACTTTTTCTTGTACTTCTCCTTAAAACATAGACCCTTGTTTCATGAAAAAGTGGTTGAGAAGTGATGTAAAGTCTTTAGTGTGTAGGAAAAGTCTTTGAGTCACAAGTACTACTACACCTTGAAACTTGGATCTATGTATTGCAAGACTAACACAATACACACTCTTTTTCTTCAACTTCTAAGATCAACAATCACTTTTTTTCAACAATATATGGAGATGGTAAAGAACACCAAGAACACAAACTTTGAGTCTTGAAGTTTTAAGGTTCAAGTTGGACCTCCCAAACAACAACAACAACTTTCCAAGCTTAAATTACACAATCTCCACAATATACGTTCAAAACTTGAACCAACAACACATCACACGTTCAAGTCTCGAACCCGCAACAACAATACCAACAACAATCGGCCACACTTTGTTCACATTAACAACATCAACATTTCAAGCTCAAATCTAAGATATAGACTCAACGTGTTAGTGAGGAACAAAACTAAAACTTAGAGACAACAAAGACAAGTAAAAATATTGGCCAATACGCAACAAGAACACAATTTTCGACCAAGAACACTAAATGGACAGATTGCTATTTTTCTGGAATTTTCAAATTTCATTTTTTTTTTAACAATTATTTTTTATTTTTCAACTAACAAGCCAAAGATTGATCTTGTGGGAACAAGATCAAGCCATGCTTTGATACCAAATGATACGAGAATGAAAACGGAAACACAAAATCATACTCCAAATCAGTCCACTAATCTTAAGGATTCGAGGACCAAGATGGAGACCACACTCGAATTCACTACCAACAACAAGAATACAAGATACAAGGGTGTATTTCAACACCAAAACAACTATAAAACGTGATGAACAATATCAACAACAATAACACAAGTTCCGGATGCAATAAATGACCCAACACAGTCCACCACACAAGATAACAACAACAAAAGTAAAAGATAGATAGTGAGACCAAGATTATTATAAGATTAAGAACTAAAGAGTGTATTAAACACAAAAATCCCTAATGAATGTAATAATCAAAACTACACTCTTATGGTGACCGCCAAGAGAATCAACTCACCTCAAGATCCACCGTTTCCAAGAAAAGATCAATACTAGTTTTTCCAAGCCCTAACTAAGACTAAGTGTTCTACTCTCAAGAGAGAGAATTTTTAATGTTTCAATCTTTCATATTTCATAAACTAAAGAGAAAAGACCTAAAATGCACTACTTATAGTATATTACAAAAGTAGACAAAAAGGCCACATTACCCGTAATGACCAAGGGTGGCCTTGGTGTGTTGGAAGACAATATGAATTATCCAAAATGCCCTTAAAGATAAGTGACCAAAATTCCCTTAAAGCTAAGTGACCAAAATGCCCTTAGTAAAGGGAACCAAAACCATGAACCAACAAAGGTGGTCCAAACCCGAGAGTCCTTAAGTCTTCAAGGCTCCAAGCAATCTTCCACACTTGGGTTTGATCAATGGTAGGCTAAAAACGTCCTCTCCAAGTATGATACCATTCCCTCCATGCGACCAAAGCTTGATTCTTCACATAGTGACTTTGAATGATGTCGTCAAAAGCTAAGGCGTCCATTATTCTTGTATCATATTGTATAGGTTTTTTGACTTTTAACATGTATAGTATTATTAGTTCTTGTCATTTTTGACAAGGAATAGGATAAGTAAATTATTACTTTAGTATACGTGTAAAGTAGAAAATAGTTTACGCGTTTTCTTGTAGGTTATAAATATGTAAGCCATCCGGCTAAGTTAAAGGCAAGACTTTCATGTGTTGAAAGCAAGCCTTATCTCTTGTACACAAAAAACTTTTTAAATATTTAATTAAAAACAGATATATTTCTAAGGAAAAGCTATGGATGAACAAAGCCCAGAATTATCAAATCTACCAAAACAGGTATATTCATTTATAATTATGAATAGCTAAATTCATAAATTCGTAACAACCATAATATGATAAAATAAGTTCATGTTAGTCACTATATAGTAGAATTATTCGAAGAATAATATGTTACAAAGTTTATTAGCAAAGAGGAAAAGGAGAAAAATCCCTAAGGATTATGCCATCCTCAAGGTGAAATCGGTGAGGCAAGAAAGCCGTGATAGGGGAGTAGCCAGAGTAGAGGTGTTGTTTAAGGGAAAAGTATCCAGACTACCATGCTAATAGTGACAGAGTAACATAATTATTTAAGAATAATCTAGTACATAGTAATCTAAAATGATCATATTTTGTTATGTATATGATTGAAGGGAATATTTTCAAATAAGCATCATATGAAAAAGAATGACTACCTACTTATTCGATGAAATGATAGATAAATTCAAAATACTAGTTTTGTATGTACTTAAGGATATAGAAATAGTAGATATAAGAAAGATCATATGGGAAAAAATATTTGGTAAATATACTATGACTAGAATAAATTACATACCACACCTACCTACCTCCTCCTATATATACCTACATGCCAAACCTATGCATCTACCATGATAAACTACGTAGAATATTGGAAAATGGATATAAAAAATATACAATTAATAGAAAAACTAATGAAAACAAATTTAGAAGAATACATGAGAACTAAAAATATAAAATATATAGAATATCTTAAGGAAAATATGAAAGAATTAAAAAGATTAAAACAAACAACTAAAGAATATTATGAAAAAGCAAATGACAGATAACTTTAAAATACTTGTTTTATATATACTTAGAGATATAGAAATTATAGACATAAAGAAAATAATATGAGAAAAGATATGGAATTATGAAGAAGAGGAGTTATTAAGTTCTATAGAAAACTTACACCAATATAATGAAAGTTACTGCTCATATTTAGACAGTTATTATTCAGATAGATATTATACAGATTAAAAATGTTAGAATATATTAAAAGAGTTAGAAAAAAATAAAGTTGGCTATACGAAGAAATTAATTATAGAAACTAGCTTAGAAGAGGAAGAAAATAATTAAAAGAAAGATTAATTTGGATAGATAAAACCATAAAACAACTAGAGTTAAAATATAGTTTAGAATATGATTTAGACATAGAATTATTCATAGAAAAAAAAGACAGGATAATTAACGAAATAGATAACCTAGAATTTAATATCAGATATAGTACAATTAGAATAAATTATTACAAAAAAATTTGCAGTATTACAACTACTTTAGGATAAAATGATAAACTACGAATACTTAGAATATTAGAGAAAAGATATGGAGAAAATAAGATTAACAGAAATACTTATGAAAGATAATCTACTTGACTATCTAAAAACTAGAAATATGACACATATAGAATATCTTAAAAATAATATAGAAGAATTAATAAGGTTAAAACAAAAAACTAAGAAATATTATAACATAGCATTTCAATTAACATGATAAAACTAGTAAGTACTAGTTATCTACTAGTTATCCACACAAATTACCCAAGTTATACGCACCCCTTAGCTAAATGTCCTAGTTTTCCACAATTATAACAAGTACATTCTTTTATAGATTTCTTTTTCCTATATGGTCTTTTATGTTTATAATTTTTTACATAATATCTTTTTCTTGGTTTCTTATACTTATATTTTGATTTTTTGTATTTCTTATATTTCTTATGTCTTTTTCTTTTCTTATAATATCTTTCTTCACATCCAAATTGAGGTACTATTTTATCTTTGCAACATGCTAAATTTCTTATTAATGTTTTTCCATTTTTTTATCATCTCTTAATACCTTTTTACTTTCTTCAGTTAAATTTAAAATATTTTTGGAATTTTATTATATTATTCATCTTAACAATATTTAAAATATTTTGGTGGATACCAAAATCTGATTTTATCATAATTAGGTGGTATATATCTCATTCTTCTAGATTTTAAATGAATTATTAATTTTACCTCATTGCTAGATATTAAAGTAATTAAATAAGCTAATCTGTGGTGATTTTCTTTTGTTTTATTTAACTTCATATATTCTGGGTAGTAACTAGTTAAAGTTTCTTTAATTTTTCTAAAAGCTTCTATATTTTTAAATGTTCTTCTCATTTTTAACAAATAAATAACAACGTAAATAATAATAGCTAGACCACCAGTGTGTTCTAGTTATTATATGTGAGTATAATTTATCTAAAAATGACATTCCTAAAAGCATATCTTTTGATGTTAGTTCATAATTATAGATTTCTTCTATTATTAATATCTTATCCCATATTTGTATTTTCACATTTCTAGATTAAGCTTCCTTCGTTATTAAGATTCCTTCGTTATTAAATCCTTTAACTACTATTGGTGTTTTTAATTTATCCCATTTATTATTTGGTAAACAATTATATATACATAAATTGGCTTCTGCTCTTGTATCTATCATTGGCGTATAATATCTGTTGTAATATCCTTCTACTATTATCTTCATTAATACATATATTTTCATATCATGTTAGAGTTCTTTTTATTAGTAATTTTTCTTTATTATATGTTATGGTTAATTGTGTATGTTCTATATTGTATGGTTTTACTTGTTCTAACCGTTTTATTCCTAATATTATGTCTGCTTTTTGCATATCTTCCTTTATTTCAAATTCTATTTTTATTTTTCTAATTCCTATTTTTTTTTTCTGCTGTATCCTTAATAGTTATTAAACTTCTTGGTAGGTCTGGACATATATTACTATTAGATTTTATTTCTTTATTTTTTACTAAATATTTTGCTATATAATTTTCTTCTTGTCCTGTATTTAGGAGTTTTAAATATTCTTTTTCATTTATTGTTCTCGTTATATTATATTGAGTCAAATTAACTGTTGAAGTTATTTCATAGTTTGTTCTTTTTGATGATCCTGATGATTCTGATTTTTCAAAAGCTATTTTTTTTGTTGTACTTATTCTATCATTTATTATTTCTAAATCTTCTTCTATATCTATGTCTTTATCTGTTATTGCTACTGAATAATTCACACTTATTATAAATTTAAATTTTTGGTATATTAAATTTCCTTTTATGGCAGTTATTATACTTTTTTTCTGTAGGTTTTTGTCACGCCCCAAAATCCCATCGGGCCGGACTGGCACCCGAAGCCGAGAAGGCCCGGGAGAACCCGTTCAAATACCTGTACTTTCACTTACATGTCACCAAAAATTTGGACAGCACTTCGTTGCATATAGAAGAATCTAATTACCTGTATCAGCACAACACGCACAAATATATATATATAACACTTGGCCGTCGGGGCCACCACATATACAAATATAACATGACTATATAAACTTCCATGACTTTACCCTTCCTTATGTCTACAAAGCCTCTAGGATATACATGACATAACTAGGGTCGGGACAAACCCCCGCCCACACATGACTCCTGTACAATAACAAAATATAAAGAGCCGACTCGGAAAGCTCCGAAGCAAACTGGAGCTCACCAACAATAGTTGTATGACCTGGCTCCTACTTGTGCGGTGTATAAGCTGAGGTACCTGTGCCTGCAGCATGAAATGCAGGTCCCCCGTGGGGGACGTCAGTACGAAATATGTACTGAGTATGTAAAACTATAGATAATCACATATGATATAGGAGCTCAATAGAAATCAGAAACAAGTGAATAAAGCGTAATAGGAGTGGACCACATTTACTAGAACTTGTGACAACCTGTACATTGCATTTATTCAATCACTTTACCTTCGTTCTTATCGTCTTTGTAATCATTACTGTACTGTACTGTGACCATTAGGCTGCCTCCAGTACATATCAACTGGGCTCGACCCATGCTAGGCTTATGCCCCTGGGATACCACCCATAAACACATAAATAGGGATCGACCCATGCTAGGCTTATGCCCCTGGGATACCACCCGATAAGAGAGAACTTCCATCACTTAGTTCAATTAATCTTTGAGATTGTTATTTCGGTCGCCACCACATTTTTGATACTTTGAAACAATGATACATCAATAGGAGACATATAAATAGACCATCAATGCAATAACAATGAAGTAAGAACTCATTGGCACACCAATGAAGTGTTTTGGAGTCATCAATGCCATAACAATAAAGTAGGAACTTATTGGTATATCAACAATGTGTTTCAGAATCATCAATATCACAACAATAAAATAGGAGCCTTTTGGTATATCAATGAAACATTTTGACACTTTATAGGATGGAAACAACTTCGTTGGTAACGTAGAACAATACATGTTTTTGGACAACCTCGGAATCTTACTTGATGGAACATTGGTGTTTTCATGCCAAAGAACATTGTTAGAGTATGCTTTACATACCTCGTCGTAGATTCGGATACCAATTCAACACAACTTCCCGCCTTTACAAATCACTTATCTACAATGAAATGTTTGGCATCTAGTATTAGCAACCCAACACCACAATTCTCTTCCATAATTCCATACAACCAATATTTGTAAAACATTCCAAAAACCAACTTGAACAATAGGTTTATGTGTATATATAATCATCATTTCAATACCAAATCCCTTCACAATTCAACATAATCCAACCATGCACAAGAATAATCCAACATCATTTCCCAATCATCTTTCAACAACAATCAAATAACATACTTCTTATGCTCACATGCATATATATATATATACATATCCATATAAATAACACCAACATAATTTACATCCTTACCATAAAATGGCCCTTTTGGTTTCGAAGTCCTGTTGGCACAAATAAGGGGTGCTTCTCGAAGCCCTCGAGACGGTGAACACAACTACGGAATCAATTTGGACTTTCTACGGTTGAATCACAAGATAATTGGAGTTGAAATTAGGCTAGGGTTCCTTATTCTTCAATAATTGGATGATGAATGATGGATACTAGGCTAATTATATGTATATAATGACCAATTTTCGTCCATGAGGTGATGGAAAATGACCATATTGCCCTTAAAAATTTAAGTAAATCCGAATTTGTCCATGATGGACTGTTTTGATAGGCTAAAGTAAATCGACCATAACTCTTTGATCCAATATCGGATTTGGGTGAAATTGGTATAGTTGGATAGATAATTCAAAGAGCTTTCATTTCATATAAAGTAGGCCATCCAGGTCGTCCTGTACAAGGAGTTATGATCATTTGAAGTTGACCCTCAAAAACTATTTTGATAGGCTGAAGTAAAACGAGTATAACTCCTTACTCAGATGTTGGATTTGGATGAAACTAATTGCATTGGAAACAAGACTCAAAGATCTTTCTTTTGATATGTGGTAGCTCTCCCAGTTCATTATATTAAGGGAGTTATGATCGTTCAAAGTTGACCCAAAAAATTGGCAGGCCTCAGTAGTTTGTGTGCAGGAAATTTTCCTGCACATTTACTATTCACCATATCCCGGCCACCGTTTTATAGTTTCGAACGTGCTCGATTATATCCGAAACTTATCCGTTTTTGGAAATCTTTATATCGTTGGAAAGCTTATTCAATAACCTTCGTATGGAACCATCGACGGGAAAATTCCGGTATAAATAAAATAAAAAATTAATTCCATATAAATAAGACTAATCACGTACTTCAATACGCCAATACATGTACTTAAATACGGGGTGTTACAGTTTTATAATTCTATCATCTGCTAAATATAATTCTATTGGTGTATCTATTCCTTCTCTAAAACATGCTTTTATTAATATCTCTGTTCCTCCAAGGTGTACATATTTTATTGTGTCTTTACTTTTTATATCGTTTATTTCTTTATTAATTATTTTTTTGGTTACTAGTGGTCTACTAGCTCTTCCTTTTGCATATCTACATGTTCTTTTTGGCCACTTAAAATAAAAATAGAGGGAGTAATAAAATTTCTAACTTTGCCACATAAAAACTCAAATAGCATAAGTAATTTATCAAGTTTCACGTGAGTGTCACATTTGTGGTGCTCAATTTTGTCTTTAAATCAAGAGGTTGAATTTTATATTTATTTTGTTCACACTGAAGGGAAAAAATATAAAAGGAGAGAAAGAGAGAACATAGAAAGCAAAGAAAAAAAAAAAAGAGAATGGGAAATTTATCTCACTCACTCTAATTTGGCACCTCGCAACAGAGGTCTCGGTGGAGGCGAGGGAGGCTTCATTGAAAGGGGAGGAGGAGGTGGAGCATCGCCTTCTAGTGCTGGAACTTTGTCTAGAAAAGATTGCAAAATGCTATCGGGATGAATATGTTCTGCTTGTTCTGAGCGGTCCTCATTTTCATGAAACGTTCTCTTTAAATTTTTTAAGGTGTATTAATTTTTTTACTTCCATTGGTTTACATTGATGTTTTGGTTTACCATTTTATCATTTTTATTATTTATATAGACTTTTTGAGCATTATTTTGTATAATTCTATTCTGAAATTCTGGTAAAGAGTTTAAGCCTTAGGATCTTCATGTACTTGGATTATCTAAAAATTGAGAAGAAAAATTTTAGATGCTTGTTGAGAATAGTAGGAGAAAGAAGAGGTTCAGTGGTTTCCTTTCATGTATTGTTTGTACTGTTGAATAGTTTTATTCTTTCTAACGACTATTCAGGGACGATTTTTATATAATTCAGTTCTGAATTACTGTAAAATTCTTCGTAAACCTGTAATTATACAAAACAACACTGTAATCCAGAATAGAGTTACATAAAATCATGCCCAACTAATCTATAGAAGAAGTAACAAGATATGACAGTTAAAATGAAACATCAAAATGAACTGCTGAAGTGAAAAGAATAAATATTAGAAAGTTTTAGAAGAGTGTTTTCATGAAGATTAAGGTTTTTGAGATTAAGCACCCATTATTCAGCCCCTATATATACTCGTATTTTGCTGCTCATTTCTATTCATAAATGTGCTCATATTTGTGCATATGTGGAACACCAAATAGTTTGGCACTTTGAATTGGTTACCATTTTGTTGTTCTGCTAAGTAGTATTAGGATTTACCAAAAAAGATTGATTGCCTTTGTTCTACTTTTCCAGAAGAGGAAACTTTTTCAGGATTTGGCCTCCTAGTGGTGGAATTGATTTGGTACTACCGCTGCACTCTTACAGGTATTCTCGAGAAGTGTTTCATTATGTTTTTTCCTTAAAAATTTTGAGCTTTATTAAAGAGTATAAGGAGAGTACCAAAGGATGATTAAAGAAACCGTCCAACAAAGAATGACATGCTTAGTGTTCAAACGGATTCATCATGCTGAGCTCTACAGGGGTCGCCTCTCAAAACATTTAATCTCACCAAAAAGGTTATGGAATAAATGTTGAGTCTGAGAGTTCAAATGGATTCATCGTTTGTTCTAATCCTATTCCAGACTTGTTTTTTCTAATCCTGAAACTGGACATATTACACTGACAAGTATGTATTCACCACTTGCATTCATACGTAGATTTTGAGGGTCTTGAAAGACATGCACTAGTTATGCCATAGGCAGATCCTTGTTTGGACAATAATTTATCTCATCTTTCGGGTGCAAATTTCTTCAGTTTCTTTGGACCACTCTACACCACTATTCCAACCTTTCATTAGTGATCACTGATCACTTATTCTTCACACTACATCGTTAAAAGCGACGAAAAAAAGGAAGCATCTGAATGAACTTTTACTGCAAGGGTGTCTAGGGAACATCTGAATGGCCTTTTGATTGGGGTTCCTAAGGAATACAAATTGTTAAGATTGAAAATGTCTTGTAGCGTGCTATGATTGTTATTCATTAACATCTTGTAAAGTCTTAGGATGATAAAATATTTTTGTGAAATTCTAGAAAAAACATCGCATATGCATCTATATTTTCATACTTCATTCAATGACACCAACTTTAAATAGGTGTCTTCGTGGTTTGTCTTTGATGGAGAGAGCAAGTGAGAGTGAGAGAAAATAATGATGGTCTATTTGGCAATCTAAAGCAAAAATTTCAGAGTCACATAAACACTATGCAAAAATTGTTGCAAGCACCCCATCGTCATTGAATTCTCCCCCATTTTTGCAACCCCATCGTCATTGAATTCTCCCCCATTTTTGCAACCCCATCGTCATTGAATTCTCCCCCCCCCCCCCCCCAAAAAAAAAAAAAAAAAGTACATGGTCAGAAAATATTAAAAGGGTCTAATCACAGAAAAAGAATTCTTCGTGATCACTATGTTAGATTCTTAATTCCCAGCCACAATAGAGATTAAGACACAAGCATAAACATAATCTTGAGATATAACAAAGAAAGAGTATCATTCATCTCTATTGATAAGCAACATAGCAATCGGCAGGTAAACCTAAGAGAACTTCCACAATCCTCTAGATATATCAACCGATGGGATGCCAACCACTATACTTTCAAGAACAAAATACCCTAGGGTTTTCTTATGGAAAGGGAAAGAGGGTTTGCCATCTATTTATTGATTATAGGCCAATAGTTATTGGGCCTAACTAATGCACACATATAATAAATCAATATTTGGCCTTCTATTGATCAACCTCTTTGGCAACATCATTATCCTTTTAGGACAAAACCAATTTAAGAAAGTCTAGATTCCAACAGTCTCCCACTTTGACGTTAGTGCTAATTTGGACTTGTGTTAATTGGTTATAGCCTGAAAGGATAGTGATGTGGCCCAAGTGGAGGATTAATAAAAGTCCTAATATTGAATTATTATGTGTGTGGATAAGTTAGGCCTCATAACTATTGAACTGTGATGGGTAGGGACTTTATAAATAGAGGCCAACCCCCCTTTTCCTACCCATCAGAAAACCCTAGCATGTTTTGTTCTAGAATACATGATATAGAGGTCGACGTCCCATTGATTGATATAGCTATAAAATTTTGAAAGTTGATCTCAAGTTTAACCACCGATTGCTACGCTGCTTATCAATGGTGATGAACGGTATGCTTTTTTTGTTAAATCTCAAGATTATGTTTATGCTTGTTTATTAATCTCTGTTATGGTTGTGAATTAAGAATCTAAAAGTATAAAAACTATTTTGTCTCATTCATCAAACCTAAATCGTTGGTAGTAAGTTGGATGTCATCAACATAAAGAACCATAATAATGAAATTACCTCAAGGCATTTTGATATAGACACATTTATGAAGCTTATTTTTAACAAATCCAAAATTCGTAATGGCTTCATCAAATTTAATGTACAACTATCTAGAAGCTTGTTTAAGTACATAAATTGATGTGTTAAGTTTACACACTTGGTGTTCTTTACCAGCTTCCTAGAACCCTTTAGGCAGAAGTATATGAACTTCTTCACAAAAACTACAATTAAGAAGAGAAGTTTTAATAACCATCTGATGCAACTCTAAATCAAAATGAGCCACAAAATCCATGACAACCCATAGAAACTAAACTTGCTTTGTAGCGATCTGTATTTCCCTTGAGTTTCTCTTTGTTTAAAATACCCATTTTCAACCAATAGGTTTGAAACCTACAATCAATTCAACAAACTCCCACACTTTGTTGTGATCCATGGATTGTATTTTATCTTTAATCACTTTATGCGATTTATCAACACACGAAGAGGAAAGGGATTGAGAATATGATAACGGACCAGTCAGCTCTCAACTATCACTAATAATTTCAGTCACATACAAAACAAAATCATCCAAAATAGCAGATCTTCTTTCTCTTTGAGATCCACAAGGTGGACCATCATTATATTCGAGACCGGCAGAAGGATTTATATCGTTGTTCCCTAAACCTTCCCCTTTATGAAAAGGTCAATTTACTACCTCTTCATGGAAAATAGTGTCACGATCGAGGCTACCCCGTAGTCGCGATAACGATGCTTACGGCCACAAGTGACCACAAGATAACCCATGAGCTGGTACCTGCTGTAAGTACTAAGTAAGATAGTAATACATCACATATGCGGAAGATAAAATGATAAGATACTGTAAATCTGAGTACTGAAATACATAGTAATGACATGTATGAAATATCTAATAAAATATTGAAAGAACTGACTGACTTTCTAATTGGTTGTTTAAAACCTCTAAACATCATAAGGAGTTGATGGGACAAACCCCCAACTAACTCCGACTGACTAAACATAAGGAAATACTAAAATAACTGAGAAAAAAAAATCATGTCCTCGATGGATGAGGACTCACCACTACTGCTACTAGATAACACTGAGCTATCTAAGAACGGTCGGAAAATTGAGCATCCGAACCTATGTTGTAAGACAACATAACGAAAAGAAAAGTATGCAATCAGTACTTTGAATGTACTGGTATATGAGATAAGAACTGGCTGAAATGCATGAGGTAACTGAGCATGAATGCATGAACATATAATATCTGAGAATGCAAAGCTAAGTATAAATATGTTACAGAGATAATCTGTAATCTGAAAGACTGAAATCTATATAACCGAATAGCTGACAATCTGTACATTTGGTCAAGAAAACCTGAGCTGAGATATACTAATATACTGACTAAAGCTGTGGGAGGTATCATATAACCGACATGCCCCAAATCTGAGCTAATCGGGGTCCAACCTGTAACCCAGTTGAAAGGGTGTCAGTACCGTGCCAAGGGTACTAAAACTGGCTGCGTGGATCCTCTAATCTGATGTCCCGAAGGACCAGGGTGTCAAGCCTAAACTGAAGGGTGACCCCTGAGAGGAAGTCAAGCCTAAACTAATGGGTGACCCCTCATAACCTACGCTGGCTACGTAGTTCTGGAACTTATGGATTGGTACTAATAACTCTGCCTAAACTGACGGGAAAGCCTCCATCCCTGCATTCACTCGGTGCTAAATCCTACTTCCATTTGAATTAACACTAGAATCATGAACTGGTGCATGCACTAATGACTAATATGCTCAAACATGGTATATTGAAAACTGATAGTGCATGCATAATCTGAAGTAACTGTGAACATGTAAATTGATGTATTTAACATGAAGTAAGACTGGTGAGTTCATTATAAAAATGATAAACTGAATATTGGAATAAAATCCTGATTTTGATTGACTTGTTACTTGAAAACGATAATATATAAAAACACATAGGTATCGGGAGTTCATAACTCGCCAACATTGAATGATCATAAAATACAACATCAAAGCTTAAATCTATAGTATGGAATCATAGTTCAACGAACCAAAACATAAAAATGCCACCAAGTAAGTGAAAAACATGAACTTGAACATGGAAACGTGTTAAACATGAGGAAACAACATGATTATATGACTAAATTCATAATTCTATATTTTAATAGGAAATTCACTGGAATATGACATGGGAAATTGAAATTTCAAACATGACATAACCTAATTCTTCATGGGATCATACATAGACATGTATTGAATTCAAGTTACTGAGGAAAAGTATGAATTAAACTCATCTTGAACATATGAAACTCCATAATAAAGGAAAAACCCATATTTTAATCAAAGAGATTTTTTTTGGGCTCAATGGGTGAAAGGGACCATTGATGAATATCCCACATACCTCAATAGATAGTTTCTTGGAGATTTCCTGAGGGTTTCTTGAACTTGGAAGCTTGAACCATTGATTTCTTGAGGAAGAGCTTGGGTTTTATTCTTGGGAAATAAGGAGGATTTCTTGAGAGTAATTTTGAGTGAAAGAGGTAAATAATGCCCTTTTGGAGGTCCCAAATCGTGTTCAGAATGAATTGGGTTAAGGGAAATGACTTAAATTCCCCTTAATTTAAAGACCAAAGAGATGGACGGAATAACACTGGTGCGTTGTGGTCTACAGTTCGATAGAAGAAGCCCCGCGCTGCGAACCCCAATCCGAAAGAGCAAGCCCCACGTCGCAAACCCTAAGGCTGTGGGAATAGCCCTTGCGCCGCGGGCTTATGTTAGGGGGGCTATGTTTTCATTTCCCAAACATGCCCCTACGTCCATCTGAAAATCCCAAAACTTCCCCGAGACATACCTTTAACAAACCCTAACATGAATCAACTCAAAAACCAATTTCTGGAGGTCGGGAAGACCAAAATAAAAATCTGTGAAGTTTAGGGTTCTTAAAAATAACTAAATCCTTAACACTTCGTTAAAATTTAAAGACTTTAACCCCTTAAGCATGTAACTACAACTGAATCGAGCTTAGGATCTTACGGGATATTACAATATTTCCCCCTTGGAATATTCATCCTCGACTAAGACTGGTTAGACTAAGAATCCTAAAGCACTGAGACCATATACTAAACATGCATAACTTGGAAACATATTACTTAACTAAGTCTGAAGTATGATACATGAACTAAACTAATTTTGGTAATGCATGCAATGTCATGAGAATGGTTGCATAGCTGAAACTGAGAACGGAAAAGATTCAATCTAAGGAAAATCATTACCTCAAGCTAAATCTAAGTTTACACAGAAAATATGAGGGCAATTCGTTTGCATATCTGCTTTTGCTTCCCAAGTAGCTCCTCCTATAGAGAGCCTCAAGCAGTACCATCTGAATACTGGAGTGATAACTATTGTTATAAGCAAACTCAATCAAAGGTAAGTGGTCATCCTAACTACTTTTAAAGTCAATAACATAGGCCCTCAACATGTCCTCTAAAGTCTGGATGGTCCTCTCTTCTTGACCATCTGTTTGAGGATGAAAAGTTGTACTAAGATGAACTTGGTACCAAGACCCTTCTTAAAAGCCTTCCAAAAGTGAGAGGTAAATTGAGCACCTCTATCTGAAATGATAGACAACGGAACCCCATGCAATTTCACCAACTCTCTGAGATAGAGTCTAGCATAATCCTCAGTCGAATACTACGTATGAACTAGTAAGAAATAAGATGATTTGGTCATTCTATCTACAATGACCCAAATCAAATTATAGTGACGACACATAAGATAAAATTCTAGAACAAAATCCATATTAATCACCTCCTACTTCCAAGTGGGGTTGATGAACTCCTGAAGTGTACCACTAGGCCTTTGATTCTCAACTTTGACCTGCAGACAATTTGAACACTTAGCCACAAACTCGGCAATATCCTTTTTCATACCAATCCACCAATTAATTTCTCGCAAATCATGATATATCTTAGTGTCTCCTGGGTGGATAGAATATCGTGCACCATGCGCTTCTGCAAGTATTCACATTAACTCATAGAACATATAACTTGCCCTAAAAATGAAGCACACCATCTCTCCCTTGGGAGAAAACCTCCTATTTCTGATCTCTAACTGCTTTCTTTAACTTAACCAATTGGGATCCCTGTCTTGTTTTTCTTTTTCTTTGGAAACCAATGAAGATTTTGAACCATTCTGAACCTATATACTACCTTCAGCTAAATCAACCAACCGAACACCTAATTTAACAAGCTGATGAACCTCATGAACTAACTTTTTCTTAACTCCCTCAACATGAGAAACACTACCCATGGACAGTCTACTAAGGGAATCCGCCACTACATTGGCCTTGCCCGGATAATACAACACACTCATATCATAATCTTTTAACAACTTAAGCCACCATATCTGGAGAAAATTCAGATCTTTCTACAGGAACCCATACTGTAATCTCTTATGATCCATGAACACATAAATATAGACCCCATAAAGATAATGTCTCCAAATTTTCAAGGCAAAAACAATAGCTGAGAACTCAAGATCATGGGTAGGATAATTCTTTTCATGGGGTTTACGCTGTTTGGAGGCGTAGGCTATTAACTTTCTTCTATGAATCAAAACATAACCAAGACCAACTCTGGAAGCATCACAGTAAACTACAAATCCATCTGGACCATCTGGCAAAGTCAAAACTAGGGAAAAAGTGAGTTGAGTCTTCAGCTCCTGAAAACTCTTCTCGCATGAATCTGATTACTGACGCTTGACCTTATTCAGAGTCAATCGAGATATGGGGGAAGAAATAGAAGAAAAACCTTTAACAAACCAACTATAATAGCCAGCTAAACCCAAGAAAATCTCGATATCTGATGGAAAGATGGGTCTAGGCCAGTTTCTCACTGCTTCAGTCTTTTGAGGGTAAACTCGGATTCCATAACTGAAAACTATATGTCCAAGGAAAGATACAGATTTTATCAAAAATTTGCACTTACTAAACTTAACAAATAACTGATGATCTCTAAGGGTCTGCAACATGACCCTCAGATGATTTGCATGATAATTTTTATTACGAGAATAAACAAGGATATCATCGATAAAGACTATGAAAAACATGTCCAAGTACTTCTTAAACACCCTGTTCATCAAGTCCATGAAGGCTGCAGGAGATTTCGTTAGTCCAAAAGAAAACTAGAAATTCAAAGTGACCATACCGAGTTCTGAAAGCTATCTTTGGAATTTCATATCTCTAACTCTAAGCTGATGATAGCCAAATCTGAGGTCTATCTTAGAGAAATTACTGGCACCCTAAAGTTGGTAGAATAATTCATCAATTCTGAGAGTGGATACTTATTCTTAATTGTGACTTTGTTCAACTGATGGTAGTTCATGCTTATTCTAAGAGAACCGTTGTTCTTATGCATTAACAAGACTGGAGAGCCCCATCAAGAAATGTTAGGCCTGATGAAACCCTTATCTAAGAGATCTTTTAACTGCTCCTTCAACTCCCTAAGCTCAAGTGGAGCCATTTTATAAGGTGGAGTAGAGATAGACCGGGTGTTTGGAAGGAGATCTATCCCGAAGTCATTATCCCTTTCGGCAAAAATTCCGATAAGATCTTCAGGGAACACATCTGGGAATTCCCTTACTACTAAAATTGACTCTAGACTCAAAGTCTCAAAATTTGAGTCTTTGACTCAGACAAGATGGTAAACAAACCCCTTAGATATTATCTTTTTTGCTTTAATATATGAAATAATCTGACCCCTAAGCACTGAGGAATACCCCTCCATTCAATGACTTGTTCATTAGGAACTAAAACTGAACAACTTTATTTCTACTGTCAATCGAGGCATAGCATGTGTGGAGCAAATCCATGCTAAGAATAACATCAAAATCAGTCATCTCCAACTCCACAAGATCAATTGAAGTGATTTTCTGAGATACTGTGACTGGGCAATTTCTATATACCTGCCTGGCAATAATAGATTTACCCATTGGGATAGGCACTGAGAAAGGCTCTACTAATATTTTAGGACTGACACCAAAATTAGAAATGGAACTAGAAACGGTTACTACCTTTTGACCTAGGCTGAGAAAGGCTGAAACTACCTGTTCTATCCCTCTTATTCTCTCTCTCCTTCTCCTTACGCTTTTCCTTTTCAATCTATTGAGCATAAACCATGAGTCTAGATAGGTACATCTCCTTAATCAATATGGAGGTCCTACACTCTTTAACCACACTATCAGCTACACCAGATACAAACTTACTCATTATAGACCTATTATCCGCCACCATAGTAGGAGCATACCTCTCCAACTGAGTGAACTTAAGCAAATACTCCTTAACTCTCATATTACCCTGCTTTAAATTAATGAACTCTTGAATATTAACTTTCTTCAACTCTAGGGGAAAGAACCTGTCTAAGAAAGATGTGGCAAACTCGTCCCACCTTACCGGCCCTGCATCAACACCTCGGTCCTTTTTCCACTGCTTAAAGTAGGTGTGAGATACATCCTGCTACTGATATGCAGCCAACTTTACAATCTCAGTTGAAGTATGCCCATGAAATTTGTCACTTTCTACACCATGTCTAGAAACTCTTGTAGAATCTCCTTAGACTTGAATCCCAAAAATAAAGGGGGATTCATCTGAGTGAAATCCTAGATCCTAACTGCACCAGTATTCTCCACTGGATTAGATGGGGCAACAAGCTTCTAGTTGTTTTGAGCAGCTAGAGAATGGGCTAGAGTAGTGAAAGCAGCCCTAAATTTGGCTTGAGAGGCATGCTTATTTAGAGGATCTTCCTGAATAGGTGGTGTAGGCTGATCTCCTTTTCTTCTTCTGAGAGGAATTTCTTGTAAATGGAATGAAGGATGAGTTAGAAATAGGGATTAAATAGAGATCATGCTCTTTCTCATGATATGAACACTGAAAAAAGGGAAACTTTCCTAAAATGTCTCGTAGCCTCTTGCCAATAAGTGTGGTGCGCTTCACACCCATGCACAAGACTCTACCCAACTCGACTTTTAGACTCTCTAGGATAATTTAAAACCTTAGAATCTGCTACCAAGTTTTGTCACGACCCGAGGATACTCCCTAGTCGCGACAAGGGTGCTTACAGCCACAAGTGAGCACAAGCTAGTCCATGAGCTGGTACCCACTGTGAGCCCTGAGTAAGATTGTAATACATCACATATGCAAAAGATAAACTAATAAGATACTATAAATCTAAGTACTAAAATATGTAGTAATGACATGTCTAAAATATTTGATAAAATACTGAAAAATAGACTAACTTTCTAACTAGTTATCTGAAAGTCTCTAAACATCATGAGGAGTTGATGGGACAAACCCCTAACAAACTATGACTGACTGAACATAAGGAAATAGTGAAATAACTGACAAAAAATTGATCATTTTCTCAATGGATAAGGACTCACCACTACTGCTGCTAGATAATGCTGAGCCATTTAAGAACGATTAGGAAACTGAGCGTCCGTACCTATGTTATAAAAAAATATAGCGCAAAGAAAAGTATGCAGTCAGTACTTCGAATATAGGCATATGGGATAAGAAATGGCTTAAATGCATGAGATAATTGAGCATGAATGCATGAACATGTAATATCTAAGAATCCAAGACCAAGTATAAATATGTTACTAGATAATCTATATTATAAAAGACTAAAATTTGTATAACTGATAATTTATACACTTAGTCAAGAAAACTTGAGTTGAGATATATTGATATATTGACTGAAATTGTGGGAGGTATCATGTAACCGACATGCCCCAAATCTAAGCTAATCAGGATCCAACCTGTAACCCCAGTTGGAAGGGTGTTAGTATCATGCCATGGGTACTAACACTGGCTGTGTGGATCCTCTAATCTGATATCCCAAAGGACCAGGGTGTCAAGGCTAAACTGATGGGTGACCTCTAAGAGAAAGTCAAGCCTAAACTGATGGGTGACCCCTCATAACCTACGCTGGATACCTAGTTCTGGAACTTAAGAATTTATACTAACGACTCTGCCTAAAATGACAGGGGATCCTCCATCCCTATATTTCCTCGATGATAAATCCTACTCCCAAATGAACTAACACTGGAATCATGAACTGGTGCATGTACTGATGACTTATATGCTCAAACATAGTATTATGAAAACTGACAGTGCATGCATAATCTGAAGTAACTATGAACTTGTAAATTGATGTATTTAACATGGAGTAAGAATGGTGAGTTCATTATAAAAATGATAATCTGAATATTGGAATAAAATCATGATTTTGATTGACTTGTTACTTGAAAATGATAATATGTAAAAACACATAGGTATCGGGAGTTCATAACCCGCAAACACTAAATGATCATAGAATACGACATCAAAGCTTAAAACTGTAGTATGAAATCATGGTTCAAAGACCAAAAACATAAATATTTTACCAAATAAGTGAAAAGCATGGACATATTCATGGAACACGTTAAACATGAGGAAACAACATGATTACATGACTAAAATTCATAATTTAATATTGTAATTGGAAATTCACTGGAATATGAGGTGGGAAATTGAAATTTAAAGCAGTACATAGCCAAAATTTTCATGGGATCATACGTGAACATAGATTGAATTTCAAGTTACTAAGGACAAGCATGAATTAAACTCATCTTGAACATATAAAACTCCATAATAAGGAAAAACCCATATTAATCAAAGAAAAGGTTTTTGGGATCAATGGGTGAAAGAGACCCATTAATAAATACCCCACATACCTCAAAAAATAGTTTCTTGAAGATTTCTTGACGGTTTCTGGCACTTGGAAGCTTGAACTCTTGATTTCTTGAGGAAGATATTGGGTTTCATTCTTGAGAAAGAAGGAGAGTTTCTTGAGTGAAAGAGGCAAATAATGCCCTTTTGAAAGTCCCAAATCCTGTTAAGAACGAATTTGGTTGAGGGAAATGACTCAAATTTCCCTTAATTTAAAGACCAAGGAGTTGGACGGAATAGCACTGGCGTGCCATGAGCATTAGTACAGTGGAGAAAGCCCCACGCCGTAAACCCTAGTATGGCAGAGCAAGCCTCACATCGCAGATCCCACGACTGTGGGAATGGCCCTCGCACCGCGGGCTTATCTCGGGGGGCCTCTATTTTATTTCAGAAACATGCCCTTAAGGTCCTCTGAAAATTCCAAAACTCCCTTGAGTCATTCCTTTAACAACCCCGAGCATGAATCAACTAAAAAACCAACGTCTCGGGGTTGGAAAGACCAAAATAAAAATTCATAAATTTTAGGAGTCTTAAAAATGACTAATTCCTTAACACTTAGTGAAAATTTCAAGCATTGGACCCCTTAAGCATGCAACTACAACTGGACCGAGCTTAGGATGTTACGGGGTATTACAAATAAGTACAAGAACAATGATTGTTTTTACTTTCAACATAATTTCCTTTCCATATGCACAATTACAATTACAAACACCGTGATTAAGGAATTTTTCATTAATGGATTCAATGATTCTTGTGCTACCTCCAGAAAAAAATATAAGAAACCTTTAGAGTTATCAGGATAGCCTAGAAGAAACAACTAAAAGTTTTAGGGTCAATTTTATTTTCAGAAGGTGTAAAATAAGAACATCAGTCGGACATCCCTAAATATGAAAATGGTTCAAGCTAGGTTCTCAAGTTGTCCAGAGTTCAAAAGTGGTTTTAAAAACATATTTCGTAGGGACTCTATTGAGAATGTAAGTTGTAGTTCTTAAAGCGTCGCCCCAATGAGACTCAGGCAGGCTAGTCCTTGGCCTCATACTTCTCACCAATTCAATAAGAGTATGGTTATGACTCTCAGCCACACCATGCTGCTCAGGTGTGCCTGACTGTAATACCCCGTATATTTCTAAGCTAAAAAATGAACCGTTGTTCCTACACATAAAACCTCCTATCTTGTGATTCATATTGGAGTACATGAATTAGGATGCGTATTCTAGTGATAATAGATATTATTATGTGTTAATCATGTTCATAAGAGTCACTTAGAGTAATCCAAGCTAAGAACTTTTGAATCCACCAAGTTTTCGTGTGTGATTTCACATAGGTCATATTTAAATGAGAATAACTTAGTTTATAGGTGGTATTTTGGCAGATTTATACCCTCCAAATTGTGGAGAATTGAAAAATCTTTCCTTTGATACTAAATTCACCTAAAACGGACACCCGGTGAAGAAGTTATGGTGGTTTAAAGTTTCAGCAACGTCATTCCATAAACACGGAATTAAGCCCTTATTTCACCAAAACATACTCTTTCTCTCAAAATCCTCTCAAGAACACATTAGTGTTTTCAATTGGGGATTCAAGTTCAAGAAAATTTCTCCATCAATCATTAAGAATCTTCCATCTAAGGTATGCGTAGTGTTCATCTATGGATCCATTTCGTTCATAGAGCTCAAGAACTATGTTTTAAATATTATATTGTGATTGGCTTGTTGTGATATGAGCATGTACATGTTGATGATTGTTGTTTAAGTTTCAAGATGATATCTAAAGGTGTTCTCATGAAGTATATGTGTTCGTTCGTTGAAATTCGCGAACTTTATGTGATTTAAAATGGGGAAATTCATGAAAACACACATAAGCTAAAAGAATGGATGCAAAGTGTTTGATAAAAGGCCTCGGATGATAGAATTCATGTCCCATGATTTAATAGTGCTTAAATGACAAGTCCATGCTCTATGTTTTATGATTTCACATGAATTCCATGTGATTGATATGCGTCGTTGTTGTGATATGGATTGGGCACGATATTGAAGCTATGCAAGTATACACATGTTTTATGAATTTACCTTCCATATGTAAGACGTTGAGAACTATGCTTAGTGTGAAATCCCCTACTTATGATATGGTGAATTGTGGACTCCATTTTATGATCAAGTTAGTTATGTGTGTCAGTTTCCTTCCATCAAGTCTTGGGGGTACTAGTACCCAAAAAATATAGCTGTGTACCTAGATCCATGTCACGTTATTATGATAATCTCAGTCAATCCATGATCTATAGAACTCAGTCAGTCATGTGACTCAGAAAATCTCAGAAATCTCATAATCTCAATAAATTCTCAGATAGTAGTACTATTCCATTAGTCAACTGAAGTCAATTACTCAGTTCATGTACAACCAGTTAAATCATGTTCATCTCTTCATATAGGAGTAAAAGTTAGCATCGAGTGAACCCAAGGATGGGAACTCGCCTGCCAGTTTAGGGTGTGATTCTTAGTAGTCATCCTTGTGTTCCAGAACTACATAGCCAGCGTAGGTTGAGACATCTTAACCTGTCAGATTAGGGTTGATGAGGTGGCTTAACCTGTCAGTTTAGGGTTCCCACCATTTTCATTCGAGTACCTGCCAGGTAAGGGTCACTCATAGCTATCCTTACCAGTGGCGCGGTATTGACACCCTTCCAGTCGGGGCAGAGATTGGACCCCAACCTAGCTATATGCGTTATTGAGACATGTAGGTTAAGCAACTACCTCCCATAGTTTTAGTCCCAGTCTCAGTAAAAGAACTCAAATAGTTCTTCAGATTTGAGTATACCAGGACTGTCAGTTACAGTCAATTCAGTTACAGTACGGAACTCAAATAGTTACATCAGATTCAGGGCTGCCAGACATAGTCATCCATGTTATCAAAATTCCAGTATCAGTCATGTTAGATAACAGTAAACCATGTATTAGCGTACAAATCCAGATATCCTGTATTCACGATCTCAGTTACTATGTATACATGCTTGCACTCTCACGTTCATATTAGTCAGTCAGTTAACATTGTTCATGAATGTAAACCCTTTTGCATTTAGCCTACCTCACTTGTATACTTACTACTCCCAGTCGTACTGACGCATTTGCGCTATGTTGCTTTCTTTCATATTACACCATACGTTCAGAGACACGAGTTCCAGATCAGCAGTAATATTTCAGTCGCAGAGTTGCAGTGAGTCCTCATCCATTCGAGGACGATATTATTTTATTTCATTCATTATTTCAATTCAATTTTTCTAGACAGAGTTAGTTGGAGACATGTTCCTTCAACTCCTTATTTCAGACAGTATTTAGAGGCTTTCAGATTTAGTTCAGATTTTAGATTCAGCTTTCAGTTGTTTTGGGTATATGTTACCTTATATGGATGTTATTATTTATCAGATATTCTATTCGGTTGAACATTATGGCCTATTGTTCATGTTTTCCGCATTCTACAAGTATATTATGCAGTGTACAGGTACAGATATCAGCCATGGGTTAGCTTGTAGTCCTTCGGGGTCATAAGCACTGTGTAGCGTTCCGTTTAGCAAATCAGGGCATTACACTGACATGGTGTATTGAACTAATACCCCACATTCTTGTAAAAATAAAGAAAAATTCCCCATACTTTGACCAAACTCATCATATTTTCCATAGTACACACCTCTACGATCAGATCTCACAATCTGAATGGACCTCTCAAGCTGTTTTTAAACTTCAATCTTGTAATTTTAAATTTATCAAGTGCTTCAAATTTCTCTTTTAGAAGGTATATATAACAATATCTATAAAAGTCATCAATAAAAGTAATAAAATAGTTTTGATTGCTCAAAGTAGATACATAAGGTCCATTAATATTTGTATGAATAGTTTCCAAGAGATCGGAGCTCCTGGTGGAACCCTTTCTCTTAAACATGGTCATTTTATCTTTGACACAATCAACACAAATTTCAAAATCATTTGGATCAAGAAAAGGTAAAATATTTTCCTTTATTAATTGCTCTATTTTTTTCTTTATATTATTATATATTATGTAGAAATATGAGTTATGGGGCGATCAAGGACATTATAGCCACTTCACAATACAAATTCATCTCTTTTTTTGGGCCCCATTTTCCATTCAATCTTTTTTTTTATCTTCTATAAAATGCATTACTTATCACTTCTCACCTTAGCTATATAATCGAAAAGAAAATTCTCAAAATAATTTTCAATTTAATATTGTTATACTATTTCAAATTAATTTATTTTTTATATTATATAGGAGATTGAATTATGGGAAGACTAAGGACATTATAGTCATTTCACAGTACAAATTCATCATCCAAAATCCATCTCTTTTTGTGGACCTCATTTTTCATTCAATCTTTTCTCTCTTCTTTAAAACACACTACTTCTTACTTCTCACGTTAGATATATAACCCAAAAGAAAATTCTCAAAATAATCTAAAATTTAATATTTATTATACTATTTCAGATTAATATCATTTTAATAAGTTTTGAATTTCAATTGCAACATTTAATTGGTCATTATTCAATCAAAAAGATTATTAAAAAAATTTAAGTTGCTTTTTGATAATAAAATATTAAAACTCTCAAATTTTATATGAAAAGACCTCCATCTTTAATGCACTACTTGAAACTAATTTGAAAGAAAATTTTAAAAAACATATAGTCATTTCATATATGTAGCATGACAAGTATCATTATATAGGAGTATACTACATGTATGATCAAACTTAGTTAGATGCTTTTTTCTAATTCTCTAAAAATTCAATGTTACATAAATTCAAAATACATACAAATTCATCATCCAAAACTCATCTCTTGGGCCCCATTTTTCATTCAATCTTTTCTCTCTTCTTTAAAATGCACTACTTCTCACTTCCCACCTTAGCTATATAATCAAAAGAAAATTCTCAAAATAATCTATAATTTAATGTTTATTATACTACTTTGAATTAAAATTTTTTTTTACAAGTTTTGAATTTCAATTTCTTCTTTTAGTTGGCAATTATTCAATTAAAGAAATTATAAAATTTTGTTCCAAGTTATTTTTTAGTAATAAAATATTAAAATACACTCAAATTGTACATGAAAAGACCTCCCTCTTTAATACACTGCTTGAAAATAATTTGAAAGAAAATTTTAAAAAACATATAGTCATTTCATATATGTAACATGAGAAATATCATTATGTAGGAGTATACTATATCTATGATCAAATTTAGTTTGATGCTTTTTCTGATTCATGAAAAATTTAATGTTAAATAAATTTAAAATACATGAATATATAATTAAGAATTCTTTCAATAGACAAAGAAACGAAAAGAGAGAAAAGTATGAAAGATAAATAATTTGTATTACAAAGTAACTAAAAATTAAAAACAATTGAAAAATACTGAAGAAGTATAGCTATATATTTTAAATTTAATAAGAAATTATATTACATATTATATTTTTTTGGACAATTTGATTAATTTTTAAATTTTATGGTATACAACCTTTTTAAAAATAAAATAAAAAGTGTAAAACCTATATAATAATACTATAAATTGGATTAGAAAATTAATGTACTGTAAATTGTCATGTAAAGTGTCAAATTTGATAAGTTTTATTACAAAATGATTGAGAATTTTGAGATATTACTAAGATCTCAACAAAAAACCAAAAATAAATAAACATAATGGAAAAGAAAAATAATATATGAAAATCTGTCTCTCTTTTGTCATAACACAAAAAGCATATTTATATTTTTTTCATTTTAATAAGTTTACAAGATGTTTAATTGGCAGTAAGTCATGAAATATTATTTGATAAAAAAATATTGGGCCCGTGCATAACACGTGATACATCATCTAGTTTCTTTAGAAATATGACCAAAACTAATGGCATAACAGATAAGATGTTTTACTCGTAGTAGACTTTTTGTGGGAAACTTTTTCAACATGCATTGAAAAAAATATTTGACTAAATATATTTAAGCGATACAAGCCATCACTCAAAAACAATCACCAATGACATGTGAATCATATGAAATTTTAATAAAACCATCACTTAATTGAAATGAGTAATCGTGAAGGTTGGGGCGAATTGATCCTCAACTCAGGAAACTGTTCCCAGATACATTCACACAACAAGAACTAAGAGATATATAAAGTAAGAAGTGTAGGAATAGAGTAAATTGAAGACATAAGTTTTTTTGCGTGAAAACTCCTTGCTCAAGGGAGAAAAACCACGACTTGCCTCCAGAATTTCTAAGCTCCACTATACTCAAGCAAGTTCTTGAATACGGACTTCAAGGATTAACCTCCTAATACTTTATTTCATAGCAACAACTCTATTACAAGAAAACACAAGCAATAACTCTACTACTTCCACCTCTAGCTAACTCTAACATGACTCTACAATCTAACTCTAGCTTAAACTATCACCTAGATGATTACCAAGAGAGGGTTTTCACCTCAGAACCTACTACAATCATAAGCTAATGTAGGTAAATGTTTGAGAACAACATACAAAGATTCAACTGCAATAAGAAAGTATGAATACAACTCGATGAACAATCATTTTTTTGTTGTAGTGTACCATCTTTGATTTAGCTTCAAAAGATATTTAGTTGTGTGAATATGAAAGCATTGATTTTCTTGTTGAGGAATATGATCAATATATATTATGACACAAGAAAATCTAAAAGCGTTCCCATTGGTTGAAGCAAAATAGTGGCAACAACTTTTCCAACCAACTTTTTACTTTGTGTCTGCTGTGACAATTGAACGCGACAGTGATATGTGAGCCCAACCTGTTTCCTAATGCATAGTAGCTTTGTCATCACAAACCCCCCAGGAAAAAGGTCCCAACATACAAAATTTATATAGTTTGTCAACCATCAAAACTAAGGTCTTAATAATTTCCCCCTTTTTGAAGATGAAAAACCTATGCAAGCATTTTCAAAACATCCACACACAACACAGTCTATAAGTTAGCAACACAATCAACAACCTTTAACCCATATTTGCCCAACCAATTCCCCCTATCATTGACTCCCATAAGTATATACACATCCTACATCTTATTCTCCCTATCAATGAGCATCAAGTTCCCCTGAGTGAGAGAAATCATATCCTAATCCACACAACATATACCATATCATAGTCCTCCTAAACACACAACCCAATATAACACCTTGATACATCAATGCAGGCTACCTCAACTTTCCCCCTATTGGAATTATCAAATAGGTTAGGTAGTAAACTAGGTATAGAAAAGCGTACATGTTAATTCATGAACATTAAGCCAACACTTACATGAGAAAAAATAATTAGATAGAATTGAGAGGTAATGGCACAGAAAATATACCAAAAGTTATCCATAACATTTAGAAATTAATCATGTTAATCATCCAACTATCAGTACTAACTGGCATTCACAAATAAGAACTAAAAAAAATAAGAAAAAATTATGCCTGTCACTCATTAGAGACAAACAAGAACAAAAGATAACAAGGTTTCCTAGGGATTAATAATAGGGTTGGGAGGGTAAAGGAGTATGGCCCATATTGGAAAGAAATTGGAAGAAGTGCCAGTTGCTTGATCCATCTGTCTAAGAAGTATATTCGTTCTTTTATTTTCAGTAACATAAGCCTTGAGAATTGGTTGAGTCAAATATTTATTTTTCGCAGTTAAGGATTCAACTTGAGCTTCCTACTTCTTTACCCTCTCATGCAGGACCGCATTTTCTATTTTTAAATTTCTACTAAATTTGGCTTCCTTTTCTCCTTGTGTACTTGATCCTGTCCTTAAAGCAACAATCTCTGTATTTTTTTGAGCTACTATGGCTATCAGGACATGTATCTTCTCTCTCAGGTCCTTTTGTATACCAATTATCTCAGGCACAAAGGCCATAGGTTTCCCACTTCCTTTTTTGGGGATACAGTCATTTTCTTCCAGGTTGGTGAGGTTGAACTTCTAATTTCACTAAGCCTGCCTTTCCCTTGCCATACTCAACACAAAAGTAGGCAAACACTTTATTTAACCAAAAATCATAAGGTAAAGCATGATTACCATTATTTGTAGACATAAATGTATTAAAATGCTTAGTAATAATTGCTGAGCGATTCACCTTCTGATAGGTAAGCATTTCCATGAGGTACAAATAAGGTCTTGTCATAGTTCCCTTCGTCTCAGACCTAGAAAGTAAGACCCTATGTACCAATTCAAATAATAACTGATATTCTCCCTTAGGACCTTTTTGTTGATAGTATTATTGTTCAAGTAATCAATATCACTACACATTCCCAAAAATTGGGCAGACCCCTCTCCTGACCTAACAGACTTAATTCCTACAGTGGGTGGCCCAAGGATCTCTGAAAGGGTGTCTTCATCTAATCCCATATCTACCTCATTAACTTGTGAAGTTAAATACATACCATAGAAAAAATAACTAAATTATGGTAGAACATCCTTACCTCTTTCTTGTGTAATAGGGGCACAGGCAGCTCAAAAAGATGTTCCTAACTCTAAAACTTCATCTAGTTAAGTAATTTCCTTATTCCAGGCATGTCAGCCACAAATAGATCAAAGAATTTTCCTCTTAAGACTTCCAAAGTCTTAAGAATCTTTTGTCTAGCTTCTTGAGACATACCCTTCTCTTTTAATGTCATAGCTTTCTTTAACGTACTGGTTCCCTTCCAGTGATCTCAGAAGAATGTGAGATTTTGGAAGATTTGGAACCTGGACATGGTCCCTTATCCTCAACATCAACTATTCTTCTTCTCTTACGGTGATACTAGGAATTGGCCTTCAAATTAACATACCTTTTCCTTTCCTTTGTGAGGAAATTCTCAATTTCTACACCTTCTCTAAAGCAGGAATAGTAGGCTTTTCAACATCAGAGTGAAGGGACTCATCTTCAGAGTCACTTAAGTCTTCAAACATTTATTCAATCTCACAGTCAATATCTTCAGTATCTGGTTCAACTCTTTGGCATTCTTCTTTCTTTAATACTATCCTTGTTTCTTTCTAGTTTTTCCTTTATTATGTTCTCGGTACTTGATCTTGTTCCAGGAGTTGAGAAGGTGGATCTTTTATTTGATATTTTCTAAGACAAGGGTTTATTATCCTTTACATCATAACCATCCATGCTATCCTTAGTATCACCATATGAATCAAGAGCCGCTGGAAGCACTATGTCATCATCATCAATATCTTTGGGAAAAACATTTTGTCGTTTGGTAAATAAAACTGGTGGAACAATTGGGTAATGAACTTTATCCATAGAGGGATCGGCACCATCATTTTTTTTTTAGAAAGAAGCACTGGGTCGGTTCATCTTTGTTTAAGGATTATAAAGTTTGGCAATTTTTTTTAGAGAGACAATAGTATACTCAATAATGTCAAATTGTTCCTTTGAGCCTGAAGGTATTGAGGGTGTGTCTATTACTCCCAAAGGAAGAGACTCATCTATCTAAGAAGATAAAAAAAGATATTTAACAAGGGTTGGAGTCTTTTGTTTTCCTTGTGAAAGGTTTAGGAACTGATAAAATTGAATGGTAGAGGATTTTTTAAAAAGGAGAGAGAAAACGATCTAATTTTAGGCTTTATATAGGATATGAGAGAACAATTAAGATTAAAAGATATGATAAATCTAAAGAGATATGTCAGTTAGATGGACAGATCTGTTTAGTTTAAAGTACTAATAAAAACCTTTTAGAAGAGGCTGCAAAGTGGCATGGCACATTTATTAAATATTTAGAAAGCTCATCATTTAGGAATAACCTGATTAGGAACCTCGTCCCTAAGCAATGTCAAAATCTAATTACTTTGTGTTGTCTCACCACTCTTTTCATATCTTTTCTTTCTTATCATGGGTGTATATTTTCAAAGATATGAGACTGACTTAGATATGCAAGACATTTTCTAACCAGGATACCTACTTACCAATCCATAGCCATGAATGAAGAATCATGAGGATCTCCTGCATTTACAAGATTTCATCAGCTCTACCCCTTATTGTCCCACTCAACTAGTTCCCAATTTCCCCTCATCAAGGATGTATCACGGAAGATTCCTTCATAAGTTGATCAACTATTTTTCTAATTGACCAATAGTAGAACCAACATCAATCATACTTTGCTCTTTAATTTCATCTCCAAGGATACATATCACCCTCAAAGGCATTTCAGTAAGGGTTGATCTTCAAAATTTCAATCAAGTGCTTTGAGAAACTATTGTTATCATCCTTTTGTTGGCTTCTCTCCCTTGTTTTTCTCTATATCATCAATCACTTATCATATTTAGGAAAATATTTGAGTCTGAGTTCCCTAAAGAGGTACAAAGGAAAAATTAGTATTTTCTTTGTCCAGCTAGGCAGTCTTTGTTTCCTCCTTTTGAGTGTTGTGAAGCTTTTCTTCTCCCTGTGATCTGTAGTTTTGGAGGAAGGCATTTATTTTGAGTGATAATTCTTTTGGTTGGTACATCCTAAGTCTCTTCCGTTCTGGACTCTTGGTTTACATGATTGGTCATTGTTTGTGAGAATATGGTCCACTTGAGATCTTTCTCATGTTCAGTCTTCACTCTAGTTAGTTCCTCCTCAAGAACTAAATTTCTTTCAAATGAGGCAGTCAGGTCAGCCTTGGCATTGGTCAGTTCTTCATCCAACTAAAATTGTATTCTACTCCCTTAACCTTTACCCTTACAGCCTTTCTTTGAGATTTCATCTACTCTCTTATTTAGTCTATTATTTTCATATCCAAGAGTCTTACAGGTGGATAGATTCTCAACCACTTGTACATTCAGTTCCACTATTTCTTCTTCACACTTTGCTAGTTCTTCCTTCAATATTCTCTTTTCAATTATGAGTTCAGCCACTTGAATATTCAATTTAATTTCTTCTTCCTCACATTTTTTAAGGCCTCCTTCATATTTTCTTTTTCTCTAGAAAGATCATACAGAGATCCAATCAATGCAGAGGAAAGAGATCTCAGCTTACTTGAGAATCCTTTTCAACTTTGGGCTTAATCTTTAACTTTCCAAGCTTTTTCAACATCTCATAGGTTTTGAGATTCTCAATTAGCTCATGTATTTTTATTTTAATTCGATACCTAGCTTGTGTGATAGCATCAACTTTTCTTTCCATCTTTTTGGCAGAACACTTAAGAATTTCCTAACTTGTTTGTGAGTTGGAATGACTTCACCAAGACAGAATAATTCATTGGTAATTGCAGTTGATAACGCTTAAATTACACTCTTGAATGGGTGTAAGCGATCGTTGTCAATATAAAACCCAACTAGGTTGGGGACGAATCACATAAGGAACAATGTGAGTGTCGATTAAACTAATTTAAAACTACAGCTACAACTTAAATTCAAACAATCGCTATAAAAAGATAAAATGGAGGTTTAAGGTTGACAGAGTGTTAATTGTCACTTTCAATATTTTAGTGTTTGAAATCAGTCTAAATGGGAAACCAGAGTTATGTTCACCATGGGTTTTGGGAATTGACAGATACTAGGTAATGCTTGGGATTCTTGAAGTAAGTAGAAACAACAGATTATCTCTGACGACGATACTGTCTGACTTATCTCTCGACCTCACCAGACAATTTATTATTTAATTCTCTCAAACTAAGATAACTTATCTATTTCCAATAGGATTTTATCTCAGGTAAATCAATCCAGTTACGACATTGATCATTAAATAGAAGGTTGGTATCTTCCGAGTCCCTGTTGATAATTCACGACCTCTAGTCTATTTCTCCGTTAAAAGCAAATAAAACCTAAGGCATAACCTAATGTTTGCAACCAGTAGATTTCAGTTAAAACAACAGAATTTCAAGACGTCCTACTACTCATTGAATCCGTTAAATACCTAGTAACCTAACATACCCTAATTCATGGATCCCATAAATCCGGCTAATGGAATTAGACGCTCATGATTTGATGAACGAAATAACAAGTTGAATTCATCATAATAAGGATAAACTTATGAATGGATGAAAAACAACAAGTAGTTTCTTCAATTTACTCACGAGATAGAAACCAAAAAATAGTTGATAAAAACAAGAAGAAGAATTGATGTAAGAGAGCAATGTTACATGCCTCTCTTCCCTAGGTTAATGTCTGATAGATAACAACAGATCATCCTCAATAAAACCCCAAAACAAGTCTTTAAATAGTAAATCCTAAATAAGGAAATAAAATTAAAATTTCAGTTTTCTCTTCGGTTTAGATGACGTGTTTTTGACGGTGTGTCAGATTCCTGACGACGTGTGTGAGATGTCGTCAAAGGTTCCAGTGAATTTTTATCTTATGCCTCTTCATACGTCAATCCTGACGGCGTGTCAAAAATCCTGACGGCACGTGAAAACTGCTGTCACATCTTCACTAGAAATCAGCATACTCTGTCTCTGGTTGACGGCGATTTTGACGCCATGTCCCATATTTGACGGCCCTTCCAAATCACCATCACATTTCCTCTCAACTCTTCCGGTTCTATCTAAGCTTGATGGCAACTTTGACGGCCTGTCCCATGTATGACGGCGCTTCAGAATTGACGTCAGCTACATTTCAACTTATTTACATCAAATATTATCCGATTTATTCTTCTTTTCTTTGGTTTCCTCCCCGATCACTTCTGTCTGCATTAACACACTAAAAGTAATCAAAAACAACGAAAGTTGCTTAAGACTTCAAAATTATTCAGAGTTAAAAACTTCAAATGTGTTAGCATCGACTCACACATCAACACCCTCAACTTAAACAATTGCTTGTCCTCAAGCAACCAAAACATAACTAGGAGTAAAAATGGTACAATCCGGCAACTAACTACTCTTATCAGTTCAGAATACATGCACCATCTCCATGATCAATCAAAATAAACTAAACTATGTCTAATATTTGAAAACAAACATGTAACTCACAAACATCTAGATATGGCAAAAATTTTATCAATAGCAACCTAGCACATACCCAAATTACATTCTCCGAACAAAGCAGTCAATACCAACATACCCGGTGTGCCCTCACAACAAAGAAATCCCTTTTTCACTCAGATTCACATGTATTATCATGGGGATGAACGTAAGACTCACTCTCAGAATGAAGTTCCAACATTGCGCATCAAATACCATAGGCTTGCCCTTATAGTCAGTGCCAAAGTCTTCAGATAAGTCAGTTAGGATCACTAAAGGGCTTTTATGAGCTTGCAACGTAAGCTAGGGGATGGTATGATATTCAAGGGTATTTCATAGTAACTATACCTCCTTGGCACTACATCAACTCACGGGGTTTCAACTTTTGACCTTCTTTTCTTCCCTCTTTTATTTGACAGGTATTCTCAAGATGGGTGTTGTATGTTCAAGCATTAGATTAACTTTTTCAGTTTTCTCTTTTCCTATTTTCTTTTTCACTACACCCAACTTGTTATTCATTTTCCTTCTTTTACCTCTATTTATACTCATAATGCATCACGCACCCCTATAGTAGCCACCCTCAACTTAGGCTATTTGCCTAAGTTAAGGTGCACAGTGTCCAAGGAGGACCAGAGCCAAAACAGGTTTATTGTGATGTAATGGGAAGGTGAAAGGTGTATAAGAAAGAACTAGGCTATTTAGGCGCAAAAAGGGATCAAGGGATATTATTCACATTTGGATGGTCATTTAAGCCAAAATGGGTTAACATGCAAAAACGACCTATGATCCTTTCCTAACGCCTATCGTATGACTATGGTACGACTAACTGGGCAAGTTCTAGATTCAACGCACAATGGAAACTGAGTAAGACCTTACACACATAAGGCACACAAGTATCTCGCATATCACTACATATCCAGTTCTTGCACTTGTTTAACAACGGTTATTCAGTTGTCAGACTAATGCCACAAAAAGATACACCGTGGTCACAAATGGATGCAATTCACATAATAATTTATCAGACCAATGGAGAGGTGCTCAAAAATCTCAAAAACAAGTTAACTGTCTTAGTTACTTGTATTTCTCCTAGACAACTACAACACATCATAAAACAAGCACAATACACCTAACACATGCCGGCTCTACTAAGAACAAGACTCCGGGGAAAAGAGGCACGACAACAAAAACCCTAGGAGGACATCAACACCCACAAGTAGCCCCAACACCCTCAACTTAAAATCATGCAATGTCCCCAATACGTCAAACCAAAACAAAAGAGTTAGAAATATACCTGTGGCACCATGGGTGTGAAGATCTGATGTTAATCACATAATACGAATACAAACAACAAAATACCTTGGGTTGCCTCCCAAGAAGCGCCTAATTTAGTATCGTGGCACGACAACATCCAGTCATCCTTTATCCCTCAAATTTGATAATTTAAATTGTTGGCCCATCTTTTGATCTTTACATCTTTTAGGTACGTTAGGCAAATGTGAGGTCATGATAAGGAATGTTCTACCACGCCACTTTGAAGACTTGAAACGCTTGCCCCATTTTGCATCAAACTTTTGTGTGGGCTCATTGGGCAACGATGAGGATCTTAAAAAACCACTAAATGGATATCGATCTTTAAGATTCTTGTCCTTTAAGACTGGGGTTGTAGTATACCCTTTTGGAAAGATAAACTCCAAAATGTAAGAATTTTCCTCCTCATTTTCGAAATTCATCATTTGCTTGGGTGGTTTGACTTTCTTCACATCCACCAAGTATAATGTTGAAAAGTGGTTCGAATGAGGACTGACTCTTAATTCTGGAGTAGTGTCTCTATTAGTATCTTTACCCCGAAATGGACTAGAGTCTTCACAAGGATTGTTCTTGATTTCTTCTTTCAATTCTAGTATCATTTCCTCATCTTTGGCATCGTCGTTCATGAACGGTTCGGTTGGTTGGGAAATCTCTAATGGAAGATCAACATCAAGCTCATCATCAGTATAAGATTCTTGCTCCACATCTTTACTCTTCTATTATGTTAAATGATTCCACAGACAAGATATCATCTAAACATAACATAGAAGAATGCTTTGAATAATTGACCTCTATATCCATCTCCTCTATCATTTTTTTTCCTCGTTAATTGCCCTTATGTATTGATGTATATCATGTATGACATCATTCATTATGTCCACATGATCTAACATTAGTTGAAGCATAGCTTCAATGCCACACTTCCCGGTGCTTCGTTCTTCCTTTTCTTGACTATAAGGCCTGTCAAACTCATAAGAAGAACTAGAATTTGGGTTAGCATAATAGGGGGAGGGGGCCTTTGGGCAATCACTCCAATGTCCATCTTGACCACCACATAAAGAACAATTATACTCCCAGTATGATGGAGATGGTGCACACATCTCTCTTCGAGGAGCATATCTACAGTCATGCCAAAAGTGGGGTCCATCACAATATGGACATGGATCATCCAGATAAGATTTCCAACCATCAAACTCACATTCATTCCATGATGTCATAGTAAGAAATAAGAAAAAATAAATAAAATCTACCTAACACACGAAACAAAGGAAATCACAAAGAAATATTTACAAGTTCGAATTCAAGCAAGTAAGGTAAAATTCCAAACTAACTCAATACGCCAAATTATTTCCCGGCAATGACGCCATTTTTTATAACGCTCAAATTACACTCTTGAATGGGTGTAAGCGATCGTTGTCAATATAAAACCCAACTAGGTTGGGTTCGAATCCCACAAGGAACAATGTGAGTGACGATTAAACTAATTTGAAACTACAGCTATAAGTTAAATTCAAACAATCGATATAAAAAGATAAAATCGGGGTTTAAGGTTCACAGAGAGTTAATTGTCACTTTTAATATTTTAGTGTTTGAAATCAGTCTAAATGGGAAACCAGAATTATGTTCACCATGGGTTTTGGGAATTGACAGATACTAGGTAATGCTTGGGATTCTTGAAGTAAGTAGAAACAACAGATTATCTCTGACGACGATACTGTCTGACTTATCTCTCGACCTCACTAGACAATTTATTATCTAATTCTGTCAAACTTAGATTACTTATCTATTTCTAATAGGCTTTTATCTTAGGTAAATCAATCTAGTTACAGCATTGATCATTAAATAGAAGGTTGGTAGCTTCCGAGTCCCTGTTGATAATTCACGACCTCTAGTCTATTTCTCCGTTAAAAGCAAATAAAACCTAAGGCATAACCTAATGTTTGCAACCAGTAGATTTCAGTTAAAACAACAGAATTTCAAGACGTCCTACTACTCTTTGAATCCGTTAAATACCTAGTAACCTATCAGACCCTAATCCATGGATCCCATAACTCCGACTAATGGAATTATCCGCTTATGATTTGATGAACTAAATAACAAGTTGAATTCATCATAATAAGGATAAACTTACGAATGGATGAAAAACAACAAGTAGTTTCTTCAATTTACTCACGAGATAGAAACCCAAAAATAGTTGATAAAAACAAGATGAATAATTGATGTAAGAGAGCAATGTTACGTGCCTCTCTTCCCTAGGTTAATGTCTGATAGATAACAACAGATCATCCTCAATAAAAACCCAAAATAAGTCTTTAAATAGTAAATCCTAAATAAGAAAATAAAATTAAATTTCCAGTTTTCTCTTCGGTTTAGATGACGATGCTTTTGACGGCCTGTCAGATTCCTGACGACGCGTGCGAGATGTCGTCAAAGGTTCCAGTGAATTTTTATCTTCTGCCTCTTCAGATGACAATCCTGACGGGATGTCAAAAATCCTGACGGCACGTGAAAACTGCCGTCACATCTTCACTGGAAATAAGCATACTCTGTCTCTGGTTGATGGTGATTTTGATGCCATGTACCATATTTGAAGACCCTTCCGAATCATCGTCATATTTTCTCTCAACTCTTCAGGTTCTGTCTAAGCTTGACGGCAACTTTGACGGCCTTTCCTATGTATGACGGCGCTTCAGAATTGACGTCAACTACACTTCAGCTTATTTATATCAGATGTCATTCGATATATTCTTATTTTCTTTGGTTTCCTCCCCGATCACTTATTTTTGTATTAACACACTAAAAGCAATCAAAAACAACGAAAGTTGCTTAAGACTTTGCAATTATTCAGAGTTAAAAGCTTTAAATGTGGTAGCATCGGCTCACACATCAGCAGTACACCTTGTGTGTGTCTTCTGTATAGACTACCCTTCCTTCATAGTGAAAGTATTATATTGGCTTGTCAATATATCTACCTTTGACTGCTTCAACTATGCAGTTCCTTTGGGTTGTGTGGAGGTAGTCCTAGATCTGTTTAGCAGTTTGGAAAGTAGAGATACTGTTGTACTCATTAGGACCAATGCCACACACCAGGATCTTCTTAGCCTTATAGTTATTTTTTTTTCTATTAATATCATCAAAATCCTTCTTGGTTTTTGGCACTTGTGAAGTTACAACACCAATCTTCACTGGCTTTGTAGGGATAAAGGGGCCATCCTCTATGACATCCTGTAGCGCACAATCTTTAGAAATCATGTAGTCATGCATTCTTGTCTTCCACTACCCATTGTATTCTCCATTGAATCTTGGAGGTCTGGTGGTTGACTAGGAGGAGCTACCATTTCTCAGGATTCTTCCAAGGTGTTAGCCTTTATAGGAAGACCTTGCTCTGATACCAAATGAAGGGTTGGGGTGGATTTATCCTCAATTCAGGGACCTATTCCCAGATAAACTTACACAAAAAGAGAATATATATAAAGTAAGAAGTGTTGGAATAGAGTAAATAAAAGACACAAGATTTTTAAGTAAAAACTCCTTCCTCAAGGGAGAAAAACCATGACCTGCCTTCAGGATTTCTAAGCTACACTATACTCAAGTAACTTCTTGAATAAATACTACAAGGATTAACCTCTTAATCCTTTGTTTACTAGTAACAACTCTATTACAATAAAACAGAAGCAGTAACTCTACTGTTTCGACCTCCGGCTAACTCTAACGAGACTCCAGAAGCTAACTCTATCTTGAACAATCACCTAGCTATAAGAGATTACAAAGAGAGGGGTTTGTACCTCAAAACCTATTGAAAATAATAAGCAAATATAGGAAAACTTTTGAGAACGACATATAAAGAGTCAACTGCAAGGAAGTTAGAATACAACTCGATGAACAATCAGTTTCTTGTTGCAGTGTATCGTATTTGATTCAGTTTCAAAAGATATTTAGTTGTGAGAATATGGAAGCATTGGTTTTATTGTTGAGGAAGATGAGCAATATATATTATGAAATAAGAAAACCTAAAGTGATCCCATTCGTTAAAGTAAAACAGTGGCAACAACTTTTTCCACCAACTTTTGTACTTTGTGTCTGTTGTAGCAGTTGACCGTGACAGTGACAGGCGAGATCTATCCTATTCCCTAATTCGTATTGCTTTGTCATTACAAAAACTCTAGGAAATAGGCCATACAGAATTCATATAGTTTGTCAAGCGTCAAAACCAGTGGCGGAGCCAGACTTTTGGTTAAGGGTGTTCATATTTTCCTTTGGGCAAAGAACTGTTTAAAAAAAAAGAAAAAAGAAAGAAAATAAAACACTGTTTCACCTGCCAAGGTTCGAACCCGAGTTGTTGATGCTAAAATGCACACTCTTGACCACTGGACTATGCTTCTCAAGCTTGTCAAGGGTGTGCAACAACATGTATATAACCATAAATATCTATATTTAACCTATATACTCGAAAAAAATTTCCGACGAAGGGTGTTCATTTGACCACCCTTCGTCGGTTGTGGCTCCGCCACTGGTCAAAACTAAGGACTTAACAAATTTTATTTTTCCAAAAGTGAAATAGCAACAAGTTTTCATCTCATAGAGGATTAAAAAAAAATAGTATTTTCTAAATGAATGCTAGAACTAGCTTTGAAAGGTAAAATAGTCGATCCTATAAACTCTATTTTTACTTTGACTCCACTACCCAAGACTACAGTGGCTTCATCCTCTTTTCACTTCCGTCTACTTTCTATGTCCTGCATATCAAAAGGTGTGCCCAGGATTCTATCTATGTTCTATGTCGAACATATTGGGTTCAATTTTCAAAACCATTGTGCAAAGCCTCCATCTGCCTTCTGAGTATAACTATTACACTCTCAATGAGAACCGGAAGGCCTTCCATAGCAGTTTACATGATCCTTTTTTTTGCCCATCATTTTTCAATCCACCTCTTCTGTTTTCTCTTATCTTTGCTTCTCCACTCTCCTGATTCAACATTCAAGTATTTATTAAATAAAAAGTTCACTAGATTGTCAGAAGCCAGTAATTTTCACCAGAATTAATATATACTACATATTATTACATTGTACTAACTTTCAAGACAAGCTCCAGGCAGTTTGAGGAAATATCTGTCATTAATTCCTTGATACGGACAAGGATGCCGAAATCAAAATGAATGTTATGGATTTAAAAATTTCCTGGACTCTTCATTGTTTGTTCGTTCCAGTGTGTCAATTTCTACTTTGATCTATGTGATCGAACTATTTGTTAGAGCTGAGCAAAGGAATAAGAGATATGATTATTGTGGTTGTTATTGTAGCCATTATTGTCTTCCATACTGTCACCTCTGTAGTAGTGGACACAAGTGTTGTCACCATAGTAATATTGATAATTATTATTGTTGTTATTGTTGTCATAAGTACTGTAACCTGTATAACTGCAATTATAAGTGGGTTGGATCGAGCGGATAACCATAGTACTAATTGGTATTGGTTTCATGAGTGTTGTCCTCAGGAATAGTAACAAAGGTACTTGTGGTTAGGAATACGGTTAGTAGTGGGAGTGGGAGTAGAAGGTGTCAATGAAAATTGGTTCTTGGTCCTTGTTTGGAGTCACAACTTTTACTTTTTCATGACATTGTTGTTGGTTATGGGGATTTTGTTGAAAAATTGACTGTCTCTTGCAAGATTCACAATGAATAAGAGATTATTAGGAGGAAAAATAAGGATAAATGATTGGAAAAGAATGCCATGGTGGATATTTAGAACTCAAACTTCCTGAAGGTTTTACTTTTTAAAAAGCTAATATTGTTATAGATATCATCCCATTTGCAAAAAAGTAGTGTTCTGGTTTCTCTCAAGCATGGAAATTTCTTTTGGCTACTAGAGATAAATCTGAACACAACTGGTCCACTAGAGGCTCCCTTGCGAATTTATATCCAGGTTGGATCTTTAATGCCATGACAAAAGTCAAGGATTTCCTAAACATGAACAATTGAAACATTGATAAACTCAGAGAACTTTTTCCGGAATTCAACGTCCAGCAAATTAGTAACATAGAAATTGGTAATAATAGCATTTCTGATTTGGCTATGTGGAACCTTTCCCAAAACAGACAATACACAAACACTTCAGCTTGGAACTTGATTAGACAATCCAAGGAAAAGAATCTAGAGGTAAGTCAACTATGGGACTAATATCTTCCTTTAAAACTATCTTTTGTATCTTGGAGATAAATTTTTGAAAGATTGCCATTTTATGATATCATGAGCATTTATGGTAATAAAAATAGAATCTCTACTTTATTTTGTTTTGCTAAACCTACTAATGAGACTCTTAAGCATTTTTTTATGGTGAAGCTGCTATAAATGTATGGAGATATTTTGGAAGCCTGTTAAGAATTACATGTCAGCTCTGGTCACCCATAAGAATCATAAGAACATGGAGGAACATGAGAGATTATAACAATGTGCATAAATATATCCTTCAAATTGTTCCTGTTTGCATCAATTGCGGAAAATCGCAAATCTGGACAACATGTAAATGAGGAGATCAAAAGATGTTCTACAAAAGCAAAATAGACAGTAGTGTTCTATGGAACATTTCGGTTGCTTTGAGTAATGTAAAAGCACAGAAAATTGGACATAACAGCAGTGATACGACAAGAACTAGGATATATATAAAGAAAGAAGTGCAAAAATAAAGCAAATAGAGGACACAAGGTTTTTACGTGGAAACTTCATGCTCAAGGGAGAAAAACCATGTACTGCCTCCAGGATTTCTACGCTCCACTATGCTCAAGCAACTTCTTGAATACAGACTCCAAGGATTAACCTCCTAATGCTTTGTTTCCTAGAAACAACTCTATTACACGAAAACACAAGCAGTAGCTCCACTGCTTCACCCTCCACCTAACTTTAACTGGACTCCCCAAGCTACCTCTAGCTTGGAAAATCACCTAACTATAGATGATTACAATGAAAGGATTGCACCTCAAAACTTACTGAAAATCATAAGCAAATGTAGGAAAACATTTGAGAATAATTTAGAAAGACTTAACTACAACAAGGAAATAAAAATACAACTCGCTGAACAATCAGTTTCCTGTTGTAGTGTGTAGTCTTTGATTTCAGCTTCAAAGGATATTAAGCTGTAAAAATATGGAAGCATTGGATTTATTGTTAAGGAGATGAGCAATATATATTGTGACACAAGAAAACCTAGGATAGATTTCATTGGTTGAGGCAAAATAGTGGGAGCAGCTTTTCCCACCAACTTTTGTACCTTGTGTCAGCTGCGACTATTGACCATGATAATGACAGGTGAGCCCAACCTGTTTCATAATTCGTTGTAGCTTTTCATCACAGAAACTCCAGGAAATATGTCCCAACATACAAATTACATATAGTTTGTCAACCATAAAAACTAAGGACTTAAGAATTTCCCCCTTTTTGATGATGACAAACCTATGCAAGCATTCAGTATTTTCAAAACATCCACACATAGACCAGTCTACGCCTCAACAACACACCTTAATCCGAAAGGCCAAGCCAAACCAGTTTTCCCAACTAATTCCCCCTATCGTTGATACCTATAAGTATATAGACATCCTACACCTTATTCCTCCTATCTATGACCATCAAGTTCCCCCAACATAAGCGAACTCCTATCTTTAAACTCCAGACCCTCCTAGCCACTTTAATGCAAGCTACCTTAATTTCCCCCTTTTTGGCAACATCAAAGAGGCTAAGCAGTAAACCAGGTATAGATAACATAATGTTAATTCATGGCCATTGAGGAAATACTTTTATGAGCAAAAAGGAGAAGATAGAATTAGGAGATGATAGCACAACTAAAGTTCCATTCATTCATACATTAAGCAGTATCAAAAGTTATTCAAACACAATAACCATTAACAATGTCAAAAATAACATTGCCAGGTACACATCAGGGATAAATGAACAAAGAAGAACGATGCGTCTTAAACATAGGATTGGAGTAAGGGAAGGAGTAGGGGTCATAATGGAAAAGATTTAGGAATAAGTTCTTGTAGATCGATCTAGATGCCTGAGAATTATATTCATTCTTTCATGCTCATCAACATGAGCCTTGAGAATTTGTTAAGTCAAATCTTTATTTTTTTGCAGTCAAGGCTTCAACTTGAGCTTCCAACTTCTTCACCCTCGCATGCAAGACAAAATTTTCTTCCTTTAACTTTCCATCATAACATGTTCCCCGTTCTCCTTCTCCTTTGACTGATGCAACCTTTAATTCTACAATCTCAACATCTTTTAAGGCAATTATGCTAGTCATGGATTCCAGTTCTTATTTTAAATTCCTCTATGCTTCCACCAATTCTGACACTAAGGACTTACTTTTCATGTCATGACCCAAACTAGGGCCTAGCCACGATGGATATCTCAAGTCCACCGAGGACCACAGACCACCCCCTTTGCCTAACCAAATAGGACATAACATATCAAGCAACGACTGACTTATAAACATATAACAAAATAGGAATAATAGAAACTCAAAGTTTATGAACTATCATCCAACAATACCCAACCACAACAATATCCACAAAGCTTCTAAACAATACTGAAAGTCAATCTAAGTTGGGACATGCCTCCGACTCTAAAAATTATACTAAAAATGATAATGTTAAACATAATGTGAACTCTAATTCTAATCTATGATAAGAAACTGGTGAAATGACCAAGTCTTCCAGAGGATGGAAGTTCACCACTTCACTACCAACGATTGATGAATAGGCCTGATTTACCTAACACTATGCAAGAAAAGTAAAAGTATCTCTGGTGCCTGTATCACGTGGGGATATAGTGTCTAGAAACGGTTAGTGGGGTGAACACTAGCATGTACCTCGGGGATAGCAGACAAAATAATAACAAGTTAAAATCCAATTCAAAACCATATGAACAACATCATATATATACATAAGTAATATGTTAGGATATAAGGCTTAGCATGAAGTAAAACTTATCCTGAACTATGTAGCTCAACTGTCATAACAGTCACCCACGGGCTATATGGATTCAGCTCCCCCTGCTGAAGGGCCCCTATGATTGTTAGCTTCATTAATTGAAGCTATCAAGGAAGACTAGGGAATGCCCCGACCATACATCAATCTAAGATAAAATTATATATCAACAGTGTGAATCATTCACACAGGTCATCAATACCAAACCTCAAGCCGACAGACACGAGTTTCCAGTACAAATCTTTCAAGAGCCATTACCTTCACGGATTAGCTACATAGATTCCATTAAGACTAATTTAAAATAAGTTTCACATAATTCATTTTATTAATCAATGAACCAACTGTTAAGGTACACATGGGAATTGTCATACCCTTACAAGCTTATCTCTATGCAATAACAATGATATTTAACTTGGGGGAATGACTTGACCTCCTTTGTTCATTAAAGAAAATTAGAGAAATTCCTAAACCTCTTTTAGTTTACCAAACCAAGTATGGGGGAATGCCTCAACCCTCTTTGTTTATTAAATCAAACATAGACAATAAAGCCTTTAAAGTTCATGTTAATTGTTTAAAATTTTATTCAATGCAATTACATAGGTAGGTGAGTCATACCAAGTGACAATTTTTACAATTCAAAGCTATTTACACAAGTGGTTTGAGGAAACACAATTGTTTAAAATCAATTACAATTTCAAAGCATCAATTTGGGGAAAACCATGATCCCTTAGTTTATTCACGATTCCCATGGATAATCAATGCATAATAATTCAAAACCAATTACAATTTCAAAGCATAATCAATGCATAATAATTCAAGGGAAAACAATTTAAGAACCAATTATTCCAAAACCTTCAACCACATCAAAACCCACATTCAAACCCATACAATTTAAGCCATGTAAAATACATGCTCTTCCCAAAATAAAGATTGGTGAAGAGTAACATGCCAAAAATACAAAAAATTATGGAGAGAAATCAACTCTTGAGCCCTTAGATGATCAACTTCTTGGAAACCCTAAGTATCTTGCTTAAGGCAATTTAGAGAGTTTTGAGAGTGTATTGACTGAGTTATAAACGAGAAATAACCCCTTTTGTTGCTTTATGGTCGTGGGAACTAAGTAAGAGAAAAGAGGAATTGACCAGAATACCCTTAATAAAAAGACTTAAAATTGTCGCCTAGTTACTACGGATGACATCGTGACTCATAAGGTCACCTTAAGACTCACAAGGTCCAACTCGTTGTCTGGACAGTTTCCATAATCACCAACACTTTCATGTCTATGAGTCATACCATACGACTCGTACTCAGTCATTACGACTCGCATAATCCAATTATTATCAATGCAGAATCAATTGGGCATAACATTGGTTGCCTTACGGAAAGCACATCACAACTCGTTATGAGTTCATACGACTCGTTGTGAGCCACTCATACTCAAAATACAAAATACAGCCACACACACTGGTCAGGTTGTGATTAAGGAACTATGACTCATCATGACTCCCTACGACTTATAAAGGGAGTCATAGTTTGGGAAGTTAGGATAAAATTTTAGAAATTTTTAAAAACCAAAAATCAAGGGTGTTATATCCCACCACCTCTCCTGGGAACATACTCATTTTTCTCCAAAGTAGTTATGTTAAATATTTTTTTGACTGATCTAATTTTTCCTTTTTCATACAACACATTAAAGTAGTCAAAAATCCTACTAAGCCAAAACCCATATGTCAGGCCTTTTTTTCCATCTTTAGCAGTCATCATTGTATGCATATGTTTAATGATGAGAGAAGGAAGACTAATTTTCTTAAACTTGGCTAGCATCTCTATGAGATATAGATCATGACCTATGATGGTGGTTCTTTTCTATGATCTAGGCAGAAGATACTTATTCACCAACTCTAAAAGTAGTTGGTACTCACTCTTCAAGGCCTTTTTCATAACATTCTTCACATTCATATCATCCAAATTGATACAAATCATCAAAAACTTAGTTGATCCTTCCTTATTTCTTATAAATTTTATTCCCTTAATAAATATTTCCAAGATTTTAGATAATATCTCCTCATCAACGATAATAGTTATTCCATTCACTTGAGAAATCATGTAATAAACCATCTTTAGATAATGTCAGCTTGTGATAAAACAAATGCACTATTTGTTCATGTAAAATAGGAATAGGTCCCTCAAAGAGATACTCCCATGGTTGGAACTTAACCCACTAAATTAATTCCTTTATTCCAGTAAACTCAACCATTATAGGATTAAAAAATCTGCCTTTCAACACTTCCTAAGTCTTCAAAATTTCTTGCCTTGCCTCTCTTGACAACTTCTTACCCTTTGCAGTTGAGGAGGAGGCCTTTCTTGAGCTACCAGTCCTCTTTCCAGATGACCAAGAGGCTACAAAAGTCTTTACAGCCTTGGGACTAAGACCTTGTCCCTTATTTCATACAGATTGTACTTTTTTTCTCTTCCCAACAATCTTTGACACAGTATTCTTCAGCTGAACTCCGTTCTTTTTTCTTAGAGAAGTATTTTTCTTACCGCTTTTAGGGGATTCAACTTTCTTCCCTTTCACCTTTCCTTTTGCCTTAGCTATGGTGTCTCTCACACTTTTTTCTATATTCGAATCAACAATATCACTTTTAAAAACACTTTCATTATCATCATTAGACAAACTTGCACAAAGATCATCAAGATTGTCGAATTCACTGTACCTGCTATCATCATCCTTCGTTTCCTCATCAGACTTATCAATAAAAACTGGCCTAACTATATCTATCCCTTTCTTTTTCTCCATGCTTCTCCTTTTGGTGTCATTCTTGTCTTTAGCCAAAGCTTCTTTCATTGTATTTTTGGAACTCACCCTGGTCCTTGGAAACCTACTTCTTCCTGAAGAAAAAGATCCTTTCCTGGACAATTTCCAAGATAATTACATATCATCATCACTATTTGAGCCACTCTATACAGTCTTATTTCTTCCTGAGAGACCAAACACTGGGGGGAGAGTCTCATGTTCGTTATTACCAGCAGAGGATGAAACATTTAATCTATTTGTAAAAAAAGTTGTTGGGGGAGTTTACCATCATGGGGGTTCTGTACTTAAAGCAGTAAGACCTTGTACTCTTATTTACTCATTCATAGCTTGATTATTAAAGGAGGCTCCCTAGAAGTTGGTAAATCTTAAAACAAGGTTTCTTCTAAGGAAGAACTGCCTGACTTGATAGAGGAAACAAACTTGTCAGATAAGAGGGTTTGAGTTTTTAAGGAAGAATCAAAATCCCTACTGGAAGGAACTAATTGATCAGAGATTGATTTCTCAGATTTGTTATCTTGAGAGACGGACACAGAAATGAGGCTTTTGAGAAGTTCAATTTTGGATTATTCCTCTCTAGGAATAGGGTTTTCAGAGGAAGTGATTTTGTAATTTGAATGGGTATCAGTAACATTTTCCCCTTTTTGATAAGAGTCATCAAGATTTTCTACCTTCTAGAATTGAAATCCTTAGAAATTTTATGCAGGGACAAAGGGGAATACTTAGTAATAGTGAACATTTCTTCTGACCCAGATGGAATGAAGGGTGTGTATATCATTTTTTAGGGATTGGGTTCACTTATTTTGGAGGATAAGGTCAAATTTAACATTGTAGAGATTGAGTGCTCTTGTACAAAAGTAGTTGGTATGAGTTTGGGAACTTAATAAGACTTGCGAGAGAGGGAGAGTTCTTCAAATGATGGAGAGAGAATCTAATTTATAATGTTAAATAGGAAAAGAGGGAATAGTTTAAATTTGATAAAAAGATGTGTTTGGAGTGATGTGCCTGGTTAGATAAAGTATCTCTTAGACTTAAAGTACATAGATAGCTTTTGAAAGGGGGGAGAGTGACCTGAAACATATCATTAATGTTTAAAAGTTTATTATATAAAAACAACAAATGATACTGACCTAATTTGGGACCTGGTCCTAAATGATTTTTGAAGAAAACATTTTGTGCTATCTCACCTTCCATTTTCTTCATCTTCTCTTTCTTGCCCAGGGTGTATATCTGCAGAAGATATGAAGCTAAATTAGACATGTAGGATATAATCCAACTAGGATACTTGCTTACCAATTCATATCCATATCAGGAGAATTATGAGAGTATCCATAATTTATCTAGATCTCATAGACTTTATCTCCCCATGCTTCTCTTAACCAGTTCTCTACTATCATTCTTTAAGGAACCACAAATATTACTAAGGAGACTTTGCCTCTTTCAAGGGCCTGATGCAAGAGGTACTTTTTAAAATCCTTAGTTATATGGTCTGGGTAGCCATCTTTAATCACACCTAGATTGGCTGATTCCTCTTGTATTTTCCTGCATCACAAATTAGTCATTAGTCTTGAGAACCCATTTAAGTCTGAGTTCTCAATAAGAAGATAGAGGATAAATCAATTTCTTCTTAGTCCAGCTGGGCAATCTCCTTTTCTTTTTTCTTAAAGTGAAGAGTTTTTCCATCTTTCTCTAGTTTGTTTCTTTGAAAGGACATATTTCTCTCGAATGTTCCACCCTTTCACAGTGTATCTTAGGTGATCATCCTTTCCTTCTACGTACATAACAGCAAGACCTCCACCTTGAAAATAGTACATTGAACCTCTCTTGCTATTTGGATCTTGACGGGTGAGAGTGGTGAAATCTTGTGGTGAAGAAGTCCACTTAAGTGCCTTTGTAAGCTCGGTTCTTACTCTAGCTAGTTCCCTTTTAAGAAGGAAATATATTTCAAGAGAGGCGGCCATATTAACTTTAGCTTCAACTACTTCTTCTTCCAACTAAAAATGTATACTACTTCCCTCTATTTTCCCTTTGGAAGCTGACTTAGTAATATCACTTAGTTGTTTACTCAGGAGATCATTTTTTACTTGAGATATTTTTACAAGTTGCTTGATGCTTAGCCACCTGCACAATTCAATCTGCTCTTCTTTGCACTTACCTAGATCATCCTTCAGTTTTTCTTTTTTACTAGTGAGTTTTGTCACTTGGACGCTCAACTCAATGACTTCTTATTCATATTTCTCAAGATATTTCTTTAGATTTTCTTTGTCTTTAGCAATATCATTAAGGAGTCAATCAGTGTAGAGGCGAGATATCTTAGCTTGATGAAGGAGTAATCCTTTAGATTCTCCTTGATATCGAGGAGAGTCGTAGGTTTATCTTTATTTTCAACAGTGTATTCCATCAAAGCAAGGAGTGAATCAAGAACTTGCACCTCTTCTTCTATTACAGCTGAGGAGATCCCATCTTCTTGCTCAGACTCATTTGAGTTGCTTGATGAATCATTCTATCATGCTGCAAACACCTAACTTTCAATCTTGTTAACTTCAGTTCTCCTATTATACTTCACAGGAACCTGTTGCTTTCTCCTCTCCTTATCAACAATTTTTTTGACATATTCCTTTTTCTCAACCTTGTGCATTGGACAGTACATGATGTAATGACCCATCTTGCCACACTTGTGATAAATATCATTGCCTATTCTTTCATTGCAATGCTCACTAGATTCTCCCCTTTTAAATACAACCTTTGGCATTTTCAAGGCTTTGAGCATCCTTTTTGCAATGTGAGTTGTTCCACTTTCTACAAAACTGTAGGTAGATTTTGTATCCTTTAGAACTAGATTTGACGAAACATCTATTTCTCAAGATCTTTTCAAGGTGTTAGCCTTATTACGAAAGACCTCGCTCTGATACCAAATGAAGAGTTAATATGAGTTGCTCCTCCACTCAGGGACTTATTTCTAGACCTGTTCCCAGATGAAATCACATGACAAGAACTAGGATATATATAAAGCAAGAAGTGCAATAATAAAGTAAATAGAGGACACAAGGTTTGTATGTAAAAAACTCTTGCTCAAGAGAGAAAAACCACAACCTGCCACCAGGATATCTAAACTCCACTATACTCAAGAAACTTCTTAAACAGACTCCAAAGATTAACCTCATAATCCTTTGTTTCCTTGCAACAACTCTATTAGAAGGAAACACAAGCAATAGTTTTACTGCCTCACCCTCCAGCTAACTCTAGCTGGACTCCCCAAGCTAACTCTAGCTTGGACAATCACCAAACTATAAATGATTATAATGAAAGGTTTGAACATCAAAACCTACTGACAATCATAATTAAATGTAGGCAAATGTTTGAGAACAATTTACAAAGACATAACTACAAATGGGAAATAAAAATACAACTCGATGAACAATCAGTTTCCTGATGCAGTGTGTAGTCTTTAATTTCAGCTTCAAAGGATATTTAGTTGTAAGAATATGGAAGCATTGATTTTCTTATTGAGGAAGATGAGCAATATATATTATGACATAAGAAAACCTAGGAGAGATCCATTGGTTGACGCAAAACAGTGGCAACAACTTTTCCTACCAACTTTTGTACCTTGTGTCAGCTATGACTTTTGACCATGACAGTGACAGATGAGCCCAACCTGTTCTCTAATTCGTAGTAGCTTTGTCATCACATAAACTCCAGAAAACGAGTCCCAACATACAAGTTACATATAGTTTGTCCACCATCAAAATTAAGGACTTAACAATTATGCTTTGAAATTGAAGAGAAATTCAAGGCAGATCAGATCAAAGAGATGGCTATTGCTTTAGAGAGAAGCTCCCAATGGTTCTTATGGGTGGTAAGAAACCTTCAGGATAATGTTGATTTTCTTGATGGTTTCTTGGACAAAACCAAATAGAGAAGTCTAGTGTGGAATTTATGGGCACCTAAAGTGACGGTATGAATTTTGTTAATCCCTTTGTTTCGATTTATGTGAATTGTTTAACTATGTAAGGAATTTAACAAAATACATGAAACATTTGAATTTTATATGTTAAAATAGATATAAATATCTATTTAGATATAAATCTTTCTTGTAAAATGAGTATTTTAATGTTAAATTACGTGAATTAAGATTTCGTTATTCTAGGATAGTGACTAAAAATAAAAAGTAAAAACAACATAAATTTGAACCCTTTAGAAGGTAATTGCTCCCTATTCCAACTTTTTTCAATATTACTAAAAATTTCTGATTTGGTTCACACAGATATAACATATTCTTAGGGATAAATCACTTAATTTTACGTGAATATATTACATTCTATATGGATATATCACTTAATTTTATGCGAATACATCATATTCTTCTGTGATATATTTGAGCTTTCATGTATAATCAAGAATTTATGTAATTATTTAGAAGAATTGAAATTTAAAATAATTATAATATGTTAAGTGATGGTATGATATAAATTTATCAAATAAAACAATGTCATGCAAATTGAGATTGAAGAGCATAAAATAAAGTATTTTTGAACGAGAGAGAACCTTTTATATATTATTTATGTAAAGTAACTACACACGATCATTCATCGTTATTGTTTCTTTAATTTTTGCAAGACATACAATCTTCTAGTTTTATCTCTAGCATCCATCTACTCCTACTTCTCGAGGAAACAAAAAAGAGTATCTTTCATCTTTTGCATTATGCAATTAAAACTAGAAATGTATCTTCGCTTCCTAACAAAAATCTTTATTACTTGCTCCCTCGGTTCCTTTTTAATTGGGATATTTTTCTTTTTAAGAAATAATTTAATTAGTTTTTAAATTTAAATTACATTGAATTAATTTAATGTTTTAAAATTAAAATTTAGATATTCAATAATTATACGTAAAGTACTATAAGCTGCAATTTTCCTAATGATGAAAAAGCATATCTTAAAATGTTGGTCAAAATTTATATCATTTTACTCTAAAAAAGAAAACTATGCCATCTAAAAGTAAACAGAGAGAGTAATAGAGTAATTTTTTTTAAAAAATTACTATTCACTAAAATTATTTGAAAAGGATAAAGTGTATGCCCTTACCACTATTTTGAAGAGGTAGAGCGGTTGTTTCTGAAATACTTCATTAATTACTTATTAATTCTATTGTAACCACCCTTATTAATTATATATGAGTGTTAGTTATAAAAAGTTCTGTTTTTTCTAAAGAAAAAATTACAGAAAATAGCATACTTAAGATTATAATTACAATAAATAGCGACATTTTTATAAAATTACAGTTTATAGCAAGAGTAGCATTATTTCACTCATTAACTAGGCAAGTGCCTATTTTACTCTCACTACTTTATATTTTTCTATTTTCACTCCACTATTTCACCTCTCCCAAATATAGCCATATCTTTTACCTTTTTTTTTATCATTTCTTTTTTAGTATTATTATTATTTTTTTATTTTCACTTTATTTTCTTTCTTCTATTTCTCTTCTTTTTTTTTCTTTCCGTTTTTTTTTTCGTTTTTTTTTTCCTTTTCCATATTTGAAGATAATTATCTCCATGATCTTCAAGATTTCAAAATAAAACATCATTATTGTCTTTCAATCTCTTATATTTCTACCTTCTTTTTCTTGTTAGTTTTTTTTCATCTTATTTTTTTATCATTTTATTCTTTTATTTTGATTTCTTTTTGTTTTTCATTTTCTTCTTTCCACTTTATTTTTCTCTCTTCTATTTCTCTTTTTTTTTTTCCTTTTTTCGTTTTCTTTTTTTTTTCCTTTCTCGTATCTTTTTTTTCTTTTTCTATTTTCATTTTCTTCTTCTTCTTCTTCTTCTTCTTCTTCTTCTTCTTCTTCTTCTTCTTCTTCTTCTTCTTCTTCTTCTTCTTCTTCTTCTTCTTCTTCTTCTTCTTCTTCTTCTTCTTCTTCTTCTTCTTCTTCTTCTTCTTCTTCTTCTTCTTCTTCTTCTTCTTCTTCTTCTTCTTCTTCTTCTTTTAAATTTTATTTTGTTTCTTTTTTTTTTTTTTACACTTCTATTTCTCTTTCTTTTTTTTTCTTTTTCACTTCTCTTTTTTCGTTTTTCTCTTTTTATATTTTTGTTTTTTCGTTTTTTTTACTCTTCTATCTCTAACTTTTATTTTGAAAAGACAAATATGTATATCACATACACGTATTCAAAAAACATACAATATACATAGCCATACAGATCTGGATATGTATTTATAATACAAAACATACATATGTATTTGCAAAATACATATCATAGTCATATTAAACAAAAACAAACATAACTATATCATATATCTTCATATGTATTTGAAGACAAAGGTGACTCATAAAAAATAAGAATATACATATGGATCAGGTATGTATTCGGTAAATATATATGTAGAGCTATATGTATTTTATACGGTGTTGGATTTGTCTTTGAACTGTACATACTATGTCATTTTAGAGGGTAACATATGTATTTATTTATTTTCTTTTACTGTTTAAGATATGTATCATGTATTTTTTTATTACCGATATGTATATGTATATAATTGTTATTTTTGTTATAAAATTTTTGTGTCTTATATGTTTATATATTCATGTGAGTCAGATATGTATTTCTGTAACTACATATGCATATATATATATATATCTTTTTATCGGAAATATATATACAGATCTGTATGTCTATTTATTTTGTATATTTTTTGAATATTTATATATGATATAGATATTCGTCTTTTAAAAATAAAAGATAGTGATAGAAGAGTTAAAAAAAGATAGAAAAAAACAAAAACGAAAAATAAAATTCAAAAAAAAAAAAGAAGTGAAAAAAAGAAGAATGAGAAATAGAAACTAGAAATAGAAGTGTAAAAATAAAAGCGAAAAAAATTTAAAAGAAGAAGAAGAAGAAGAAAACGAAAAAAAATATGAGAAAAGGAAAAAAAAAACGAAAAAAATATGAGAAAAGGAAAAAAACGAAAAAAGAAAAAAATAAATAAAAAAAGGAAAAAGGAAAAAAAAAAAAAAGAGAAGTAGAAGAGAGAAAATAAAGTGAAAAGAAAAAATTGAAAAAGAAAAAGAAATTAAAATAAAAAAAGATAAAAAATGAAAAAACTAACAAGAAAATAGTTAGAAATATAAGAGAATGATATTTTGAAATTTTGAAGATAATGAAAATAATAATCTTCATATTTGAGTTTGATTTGAAAAAAGAATCTACTAATTTAAATAAGAGTAATTTATGGAAATTTAATTAGATGGGATACTTATTCCTTATTTAACTCAACTAATTTGAGTAAAACAAGAGCAGTAAATCTTGTTGTATATGTATTTGTATAACAACAGTTTACTTAAATACAAAATATAATTTGCTATTTTTCGTAATTATTAAACTGTTGTTATAAAAATTACAATTAAGACTCTATAGTTGCTATTTCTGAAATTTTCCCTTCTCTAAATACATTGCAAATCAAATTTTATCACGGTTAATAGAAAAATAACACAAACACAATCATTTTAATTAGATTTAATTATCCAAGAAAAGATTAAATATAAAATCAGTTCCACAAAAGAAGATAGCATTCAACACATTTAAATAATTTTTTTTTTCCTTTTTTGCATTCAATTACATCAAAAATTACTTGTATATTTTACTATGATGACTGTCATTGATTATCAGCAGGTTCCATTATCAAAAAATGGACACAATAAATATATGGAACACAAGTTTATCAAAACAAGTATTGTCATAAATATAAGGCATAATACATGTTTTCTTTCACTTAACCTTAAATTATATCTATGGTCTTCAACTTTGGTGTGCACAAGTAGATACTTAAACTTGTAAAAAGTTGAACAAATAGACACACACGTCCTATGTGACATAGTACACGTAGGATGCCATGGAGGATAAGAATTATCCACATGGGACGACACATAGGACATGTGTGTCTACTTGCTCAACTTTGTACAAGTTTAGGTATCTACTTGTGCATATCTAAAGTTGGAGATCATATATGTGATTTGAATCCAAGTTAAATGGCATGTTTATATATTCTACCTAAAGATAAATACAATTCCCACTATCTCATATACAATTCCCACTATCTCATATGTGTTACCCTTTGTCTTTAAACTATGTTTAAGAAATATATAAGGTCTTTTAAAGTTTGTGGTCTAAAATACTTCTTAAATATTTATGTGGATATAAATCAGTTCATTAAAGCAAAAGGAGAATTTTAAATAATTTTTTCCTAATTATAGTCTGATGGTGTTCTTTGTCAAATAGACTAAAAAGGAAAGGACGTCACTAAAAATAAAATAGAGGTAGTAATAAAATTTCTAACTTTGCCACAAAAAAACTAAAATGGCATAAACAATTTATCAAGTTTCACGTGAGTGTCCCATTTATGGTGCTCTATTTTGTCTTTAAATCAAGCGGTTGAATTCTGTCTCTATTTTGTTAATGCTCAAGGGAAAAAAATATATAAGGAGAGAAAGAGAGAACACAGAAAGCAAAGAATAAAAAAGAGAATGGAAAATTTATCTCACACTCTCTCAATTGGCACCTGGCGACAGAGGTCTTGGTGGAGGCAGTGGAGTCTTTATTGACAGAGAAGGAGAAGGAGGAGCAACGACTTCAAGTGCTGAAACTTTGGTGTCATGATTCGAGCCGAGGCCCTGGCCGCGACGGACATCCCGAACCACAAAGGCTCTAGAGACCCCTTAGCATTCTACCATAAGCATAATCAATAGATGAATCAAAGTGCGGAAGATATAAAGAAAATTCAAGGAAAATTTACAATACAATAGTGTCAACAACATATGACAATACAATACTCAACTTCTGTCTACGAAGCCTCTACTGAACACTAACTATCTAGGCCGGGACAAAGCCCTCTGCTAGACCATATACAAAAAGACTCTACATATAAGTAAATGCCTTTGAAAAGATGGAAAGCGCACCAATTCTGTCATACCCCAAGTGTTCTACTGATGTGATGGACCATGGGACTATACCGTAGAACTTAAAATATAGGGGTCAATACTCGAAAATACTGTTATGTAGAACAATCCAAAAATAAAATATATTTTGTATAACACAAGTGAGATCATTTCATATAAAATCATATCAGCATAAAACAATTGAAAATACATGGACATAATCAATACGCTTCAAAACATTTCTGTAACCCACGACTCAACTCTTTATCTTACTTCTGAGCTAGATGGTACACCCGACATTTCTACAATCCCACGAGCTATATGAAATACGCCCTTGACTTAGCGGTCAAGCCCCCAATCCAAGTTTGCAGCAAAAAACGGGGCACGTGATCTTACGATCCCCACTTTTAGGGCACATCCCCTCTTTTAGGGGAAAATCCTCTATTTCAGAGCATATCCCCTCTTTCAGGGTACATCCCTCTCTTTCAGAGCAAAATAAATCCCGTATCGGCAAAACACGGTTTCGGGCATCGAGTTATCTGAACTCGTTCCTTCTTCGGGTAATCATCTAACTATTATTAAGCCTATTTTTAATCTATTAAAATATGCATCTTACTAAAATCATGATCCAAAATCTAAAAAATCTATAGTATGTTCTGTTCTGAGTCTGTCATGACATTATCTGTTTTGGTATCGTCATTTCAAGACTTGCAAGTCATATAAGCCATATCATATCATGGCTTAGTCCTTTCATTCAAAACATGTTATTTGACCACCAAAATATTTAAACACTGCAAGAGAGTTCTAATATCAAAGCATATGAAACTCATGTAAACTACTCTCTTTTCAATACTTTGACAAAGTGTGGTCATCTTTTTCATCAATCACAGGCAAGTCCTTTATTAGGAAACATGAGCTTTACAAAACAAAGAAACCCCCCTCATTCATTCATAAAACAATAACAATCCATAAACATTGGTAAAATATTTAAATTCAAACTCTTAACCATCCATGTAAACAATTCACAAATTGTTAAGACAATGAGTTTCATTACAAGAGAGGGAATTCCGTAAATCATGCTTTCGCATAACTTTTCATACTCATAACATCTATACAGATGAACATAATTCAAATTTAGGAAAAAAACCCATGGTTTAAACAAGATTTCATCATAAATAGGGGTTCCAAATGCATGCTCTAAAAACAATCTCAAATCTCATATACGTGCATACATATATATACTTTAGATCTTGTAAAAACTTTGAAACTTACGCCCATAAAATTTAGGATATCCCCACATACCTTTTTGATGAACATAATTCGTGATATCTTGAATCTAAGCCTTGGAAGGATGGATTTTTGAAAGAAACCCTAACTTTTCTCTCTTGAGAGCAGAGAGGAGAATGAAGGATGAGAAACTGACATGTCCTTTGCAATTGACGTTTAAAAAAATCGTGTTTGAATCATGGGGGTAGGGTTTGGGGTGAGAAAAATACCAAAATATCCTAAAGAATTTGGGTAAAAATTTCAGAAATTTTTAGTTGATGACTTAGTTGACATATTGTCAACTAGTTGATGACTTATTAGCCTAGTCATCACCTTCTAGGTTGACGACTTGGATGATAGCCTGTCAACTAGTTGATGGCTTGCCAATCTAGTCATCACCTTTTCTTCAGTGTTGTTGGGTGTTTCTGGTTAAGGCTGATGACGAGGTTGATAGCTTGTCACTTAGTTGATGGCTTATCACCTCAAGTCGTCACCTTGTTGACAGACGGACACACTGAGGTAAAATGAGAATAACTTTCCACTCCAATATTGGATTAAAGTGAAACCAGTTGCATTGAAAAGAAGACTCGAAGATCGTCCATTTGGTATATAGTAGGCCATGTAAATACTTATATACTAAGAGTAATGTTCGTTGAAATTTGACCCAAGTTGAAACATTCACAAAAACTTATTCGATAGAAAAGTTCTCAACTTTTCTTCGAGTTAGGAAACCTTTGTGATCTCAATTCATGTACAAATAGGTTGGCACACCATATAATAGATCAACATACTTAAATTTATGTAATAATCATTGAGTTTGGATCTATACACGTAGGAACGAAGATTTGAATTCTAGCCCAAAATGCGGCGTGTTATATTATCTCCACCATGGAATTATTCATTCTCGAATGATGGATAGGAACTTGTTTAATTTATAGAAGTATGGAATAAAGGTCAAAAACTCACATTAGGAATTTTATTTTCCTCAACGAAACATACATAGGAATTCAAGAAAAGCTTCATGGAATCACCAAGTAAATTGTGTAAGCATAAATCATGAGATAACGAGACTTGACATAGACATGATCTTGGCATGAGTTCTATGGTACATGATCATAACATTGTAAGACATGAATTTTCCTAAGAATCCTAGGTCTGATCCAGATTGGTACAAGAATTGGATTGAGACTCTCGCGGGACATAAGAATAGAATAGACACATTCTCTACCTCAAAAGAAATACGTCTAATAACCTTTAAATTTTGCGACGCTTCTCAACTATGCTTTCAGCTATGAATAACACATTTCAACATCTCAATCTTATAATTCTCCCGCTAAATACATAACTACTAGAGCTTGAGTCTAACTGCATCGAACTTCAATTTTGAAGCCTAACCTGGAGAAAAAGGTGTTAGCTTAAGCTATGGGACCCTATACTCTACATCCCTCTAAGAATACCACTCGACACTGTCACCATAATCAAACAACCTCAGGTCTTAAATCGAGGAGTACTAACCACATAACACATCGGTTTGAGTAGCTATCAATCACAACATTCAAGCCTATCTGTACTACACCCATTTTAATGATTTCCCCACTAAAACCAGCAACTTCAATCATTCTCACAAAGATTTTTTGTCACATATCTCGTTCCTAACTATTTCACATAATGAAAATTCATCTCCTTCTTTTCCTCTTCACATATCACCTTAGCTCGAGGAATCACATCAAAATTTTCACATTCAAGAACATCTACTCCCCTACCTAAAACATTACTACGCTTCTACAACCACCACCATACTAATATACGAAGGGTCATTAAGGGACCCGAGCATAAGCATCATGAAAGGGAGTAACACTATTGCTTCTAGTTTGAAGGTCAGAACATGGACATAAATGCATAGAGAACTGGAATCATAGGCATAGACATGACTTGAATACATAACATAAGACATTAGCAGGATGACTTCTTAAATTTAAGTAGGACGAGTTTGCTTGCATAGGATCATATTTATCATGACTCTTTCCTGAAACTTGCCACCATGAGAAATTTTGGGATCTACCTTAACCCATCATCTCCCTTTTAGTTCAAAGTCACAATCCTAAACTAGTGGACATATCCCCACATTAAACCTATAACCATAACTCTCAACACAATGGGGTATCATCATACACATAAATGCTAAACTCCGCCTAATAAACTATGCTCTAAAGGCATTGCTTTTTGGGAATGCTACTCTTAACTTTTCCTAGCCTCTATATCTATCACCCTACAACCACACTCTCATGAGCAAATATATCTACACTCCTTATAACATAAAAATTCATTCTCCACTTATCAACATGCTTGCATTAAACTTCTAATCACATAACTCACAACTTAATAAAATTGGTAGAACTACCAATGGTGCACAATGCCTATCTATATTTTCCTCAATTCAGCTCTAAAGAACATCATATAACATCTCTCTAGACTTCTCTATACTATGAAACTTGTGAACACAGGCTTGGTGTACATGACACTCATACACATAAAATCTTATCTACCAACATGTTACCTGGGGGTTCAACTTATTCTTATATATGTATGCCTTTATCCACTTAATCACTCAACCACTATTATCTACTCTTTTTTCCACGAGTTGTCAACCTAGGCTATTTCACACATAACATCAAGACCACTAATTCATTCCCACAAAACATGCATTATCAATCTTATGATACTATACTTACTGCCATACACCACATTTAAAGTTCAAGACCATAGTCTAGCATCAATCATGTACTACCGATAAAGCATGCCACATACTACTAATCCATTAAACTAGGAAAACAACATGAATACCTCATTTCAATTAATTAACTACAACCTACAATCACATCCCCTTTATGATATTTCTACTATACCTCAGAATCTACTGCACACCATCTCACATGCAAAACCAATTTACAACTACTAGAGAAGAGACAACCGAGGGGGTAAAGTCACATAATAAGGATAATCGATCTTAATCTCATAATATAACTTATTGCCATCTATTAGCATATTCTACCTTCACACATCCTATTTTATTTACCCAAACATACATTCACACTATCTTCAAATTCCATAAACACCACTAAGTTTTCCCTAAGCTAGTCTATACTTATAACTTTTTTGATAATCTACCCCCCTTCCTTTACCATCTATAAATGATTTCTAAAACCACCCTAACTATCCACTCTAGGCTCCTTCCCTATTTTGAATAAATAACAATCATAGTCAATCACTTCCTTCACAGACTACCATACAATCTAAAATCCTTGCTACAAATTAGTCTATCACTATAAAATGGTAACACATCCATCCATCAAGGGTTATACAACTAAAACCAGCTTCTTTATGCAAAAGTCACCCTTACTCTAACTTCTAAATTTGTGACTTTATATCACTAACTTCTTGACCATCTTACTACCAATAGGTCATGACACATTAACATATACTATTACCTGGGTGGAAATACCGTTCCGACATTCTGCTACACATCTCTACCCTTATGCATGACATCTGCAACATGGATTCAGATAAGGGATTGAATACACTTCGTAACTTAGACTGAAAAGCATGATTGCATTATGATATATGTATATACTCAAATCAACACACTTTAAAGTAATAATGGACTTCTCTTAAGTTCTTGTGCTATCTCATAACCGCATGGATAACTCAATTAGAATGGACCTCATCGTTGGGGATCTAAACTCTTGGACTTATATCGCCTCAACATTGAGGCATAGTTAATAAAATTAGAGTAAGGGAGGAATTTTAATAACATCCATATGGATGACGCTATATCACGAACTAGAGTATCAAAGAATGAGAAATAACTCCTAAATGCACGATAGCTTCCTGATTATAAGTGTGGTGCACAACACACCAATAAGCAAGACTCTACTAGACACGGCTTCGTAGACACTCTGGGACCATGAACCGTGCTCTAATACAAGAATTATCATGACCCGAGATGAGGCCCTGGCCGGAATAGGCATCACAAACCACAAAGGCTCGAGAGACCCCTTAGTATTCTACCATAAGCATAATCTATAGATAAATCAAAGTGCGGAAGATATAATAAAAATTCAAGGGAAATTTACAATACGACTGTGTCAACAACATATGACAATATAATACTCAAATTCCATCTATGAAGCCTCTACTGAACACTAACTGTCTAGTCCAGGACAAAGCCCCCGGCTGGACCATATACTGAAAGACTCAACATATAAGTAAATGTATTCCGAAAGATGGATGTCTCACCAATTCTATCATATCCCAAGTATTCTACTGATGTTATGGAACAAGGGACTATACCGCAGAAACTGAAATATAGGGGGTCAATACTCAAAAGTACTGGCACGTAGAACAATCCAAAAATAAAATATACTTTGTATAACATAAGTGAGAGCATTTCATAAAAATCATATCATCATAAAACAATTGTAAGTACATGGGCATAATCAATACGCTTCAAAATATTTCTGTAATCCACGACTCAACTCTGTCTTAATTCTGATCTTGATGGTGCACCTCACATTTCTACAATCCCATTGTCTATATGGAATCCTCCCTTGACTCGGTGGCCAAGCCCCCAATCTAAGTTTTCCATAAGAATTGGGGTATGTGATCCTATAATTCCCTCTTTTAGGGCAAAATCCTCTCTTTCAAGGAACATCTCATCTTTTAGAGCAAAATCCCCCCTTTCAGGGCACATCCCCTCTTCCAGGGCACATCCCCTCTTTTAGGGAAAAATAATGTCAAGATCTGAGCCGACACCCTGGCCGCGATGAGCATCCCAAACCATGAAGGAAGGAGCACCCTTCACTATCTGCGAATAATATGCATATTCATATATGATAAAAGAAAATGCAAAAATACACAATAATACAAAATCATTGTCAATGTTATAATTCAATTGATCAAATTTGGAATGAAATCCATAAATCTCTAACAACATCTAACATCAGTCTGCAAAATCTCTAATACATCGAAGCCAACATCTTGTCTAGAACTGGGACAAGTCCCCAGTCAGACCGTAGAAAAAAGAAATAACAAAGTTTAATGACCAGGACTTTCAGAATAGAGAAGGCTAACCACCTGTAACTTCTGACACACAAGTCTACTGTTGAATGGGACCCCGGGACTATGCCTCAGATCATGAAATATAGGGGGTCAATCAAATATACTGGTATATGAAACAACCCAAAATAGCATGCGTTTATTCAAAAATAGGTGAGATTATTTCACAATAACAGTGAACATTATATAAGAAAAAGTACATGGGCATATTTAATAAATTTCAGATTAATTCTTGACAACCTTGACTCACTCTTTGTTATTCTTTTGAGCTAATCGGTACACCCTACAATTCTATAATTCCACGGGCTACGTGAAATTCGCTATTGACTCGATGGCCAAGCCCCTAATCCAAGTATCCACCAGGATTGGAGCTGGTGATACCCCCCATGTTAGCACACCGCAGGAATCCCCCCATGTGAGATGTCCTAAACACCATGTGCCTAATCCTTGGTTTGAAGAATGGAACCCTATTCTTGAAACTCTTCTTGATAATCTTGACTTAGAATATGAATCTTTGATCTTTGGGAGGGAAGTTAGGTTTTTTCTTTGATAGAAATTATGAATAATAGTGTGTATAATGCTTTTGGGGGCTGAAATTAAGTGTTATGGGCGGATTTGGGTGAGGAGAAGTGACCAAAGTTCCCGTAAACTCTTTAGGAACTGAAATAATGCGTGATACAGTTTCGTATCGCATTGGCCATTTCATCGCGTTGCCCACCGCGCCGCATGCCTATTGCGTCAAATTACTGCCTCTCACAAAAAATGCAATAACTTTTCATTCGGGTATCGGATTAAGGTGAAATTGGTATCGTTGGAAAGCTGACTCAATTATCTATAATTTGGTGTATCCGGAGCTGAAAAATTACATATATATCAAAAGTTATACATGTTCAAAGTTGACCCTTGTAGAATCAAATACCAAACTATGAACGAATCAATGGCTCTTAGCTCAACTTTGCTCTAAGTGATTTCCATGAACATTTTTCACCTCATAATCACATAACACACTAGGATAAAGATCATGACACACTAATTAAAAATAAAATCATGGGATTAGAGTTTACACACGTAGGAATTACGGTTTAATTTCTAGCTTGAAAATATGGGGTGTTACATTATCCCCCTTTTGGGATCATTCGCCCCCGAATGATGACTCACGAAACAAAAGGCACGATTTCAAGCACTACATGAAAAGAAAAGAGTAGTATAAGATTTGTACCTTCCATATCATCATCCACGATCTCAAAGTAGTTTGGGTATCTAGCTCACATGTCATCTTCTGAATCCCAGTATCTTCCTCAGCTTTTTGATTCTTCCACAACACCTTAACTGAAGTTATTTCCTTACTTTTTAGCTTCCAAACTTGGTGATCCAAAATGGAAATGGGTTATTCTTCATATGACAAGGAGTCTTTTACACTGATATCCTGTACATAAAACACTAGTGAATGATCTCCAATACACTTTTTCAACATGGATACATGGAATACTGGGTGTACGGAAGCCAAACTCATGGGAAACTTTAACTCATAAGAAACCCCACTTATCCTTCTCACAATCTGATATAGTCCTATATAACAAGGACTAACGACTCTAAGCTATCTTAAGTCACTCCCTACTGATTTTTACCTTTTATATTGACTATGAATAGGGTCAGTTCCAAACATCTGAGTTTCACCCACTTCATACCACTCAATTGGTAACCTACACCTTCTCCCATAAAGGGCCTCAAAAGGGCCATCTGAATACTAGAATGGTGGCTATTGTTGTAAGCGAATTCTATCAACGGAAAATAATCCACCCAACTACCTTTGAAGTCAATCACACAGGACCTTAACATATCCTCCAGGGTTTGAATGGTACACTCAGCTTGCCCATCAGTCTGAGGGTGAAAAGCAGTACTCAGGTTCACTTGGGTGCCTAAACCCCTCTAGAAAGACCGCTAAATCTGCAAAGAAAATTGTGTACCTCGGTCGGATATGATAGACACTGGAGCTCCTGAATAATTGGTTCAGACTGGAAAAAAATGAATGGACTTGGTCATCCTGTATACAATCACCCAAATGGAATCATATTGGTTCTGAGACTTCAGAAGCCCCAAAATAAAGTCTATATTAATCATCTCCCACTTCTACGCAGGTAAAGCTATCTTTTGAGAAGTGCCACTTGGTTTCAAATGCTCTACCTTGACTTGTTAGAAATTCAAACACTTAGAAACAAAATTAGCAACATCTCTTTTCATATTATTCTACCTATAAATAGTCTTAAAGTCATGATACATTTTCATAGAGCCTGGGTAAACGACATATCTCAAAGTGTGAGCCTCACCGAGAATCTTTTCTTGCAACCCATCCACATTTGGTACACACTGTCTACCTTGATACCTCAAAATTCCATCACCATTAATTTCAAATGCCATCACCTTCTATTGACTGAATCACTCATAATCTGCAACAAGATGGGGTCTTTGGTCTGCTTCTCCTTAACTTCAGAACATAGGAAAGATTTAGCTATCTTATGAAAAACCATTCCTCCCTCTTCATAATCCAAAAGTCAAACTTCCATATTTGCAAAACAATAAATGACTTTCACCATCTCCCTTTTTCCTTTCTCAACATGAGAAAGACTGCCCATTGACAACCTGCTGAGGGCGTCGGCCACCACATTGGCCTTGCCCGAATTATAGCGCAGGCTCATATCATAGTCCTTCAATAGTTCCAGCCACCGCCTCTGCCTGAGATTAAGTTTCTTCTACGAGAAAACATACTACAAACTTTTATGATCAGTAAATATATCTACATGCACTCCATAAATATAGTACCGCAAAATTTTAAGTGCAAACACCACAACCGCTAACTCTATGTCATGGGTGGGGTAATTCTTTTTGTGCACCTTTAACTGCCGATGCATAAGCCACCACTTTACCATGCTACATAAGCACACACCCAGTCCTACCCGGGACACATCACAATACATAACAAAACCCTTTGTACCCTCAAGAAGAGCCAAAACTGGCGCGGTAGTCAACTTATCCTTTAGTTTCTCAAAACTATTTTCACAAGAATCCGACCACAAGAATTTCACATTTTTCTGAGTCAATTTGGTACAGGGAGCAGCTATGGAGGAAAAATTCTCTACAAATCTTTTTAGTACCCTGCCAAACTCAAGAAGCTTTGGATATCGATTGGAGTCGTGGGTCAGGGTCATTTTCTCACTGCCTCAACCTTTTGGCGATCAACCTTAATTCCCTCGCTAGAAACAATATGTCCCATGAAAGCAATAGCACTAAGCCAGAATTCACACTTGGAAAATTTTCCATACAACTCATGATCTTTAAGGGTCTAGAGGATGGTTCGAAGGTAATTAGCATGATCTTCCTCATTCTTAGAGTAAACCAAGATACCGCCAATAAATACTATAACGAGTAGATCTAGAAACTGATGAAACAGCTATTCATTAGGTCTATAAAATTTGTAGGGGGATTAGTCACCCCGAATGACATAACTAAGAATTCATAATGGCCATATCGGTTTTGGAAATCTGTTTTGGGAATGTCAGCCTCCGTAACTTTCAACTGATGATACCCCGATCGAAGATCTATTTTGGAAAAATATCTGACACCTTGCAGTTGATCAAATAAATCATTGATCTTTGGAAGAGGGGATTTGTTTTTAACAGTTACCTTATTAAGCTGACGATAATCTATACACATACAGAGGGAGCCATCTTTCTTACGCACGAAGAGAACTGGTGCACCCCAGGGAGAGATGCTAGGACAAATAAAGCCCTTATCAAGAAGATCTTTTAGCTATTCTTTCAGCTCTTTCAGTTTAAGAGAAATAGAAATAGGCCGAGTGTCAGACAATAGGTCAATACCAAAATCTATCTTTCTATTAGGTGGTATCCCTGGGAGATCATCAGGAGAAACTTTTGAAAATTCATTAACTACAGGGACAAACTGGAGGGAAGAACTTTCGTTACTAGAATCTTTGACCTGAATAAGATGGTACAAACAACCCTTTGATATAAGTTTTCGGGCTCTAAGATAAGATATGAACTTCCCCCTAGGTGCTAAGGAATACCCCTCCCAATCTGTCATTGGTTCATTCGGAAAGGAAAAAGTGACTTTTTGGGTTCTACAATCTAGTGTGGAATAACACGAATGGAGCCAATCCGCTCCTAAAATAGCATCAAAGTCAACTATAACAAGGTCTACAAGATATACCACAGTATCATGATGACTGATAGACATAACATAGTTTCTATACACCCTCCTAGCCACAATAGAGTCACCAATAGGAGTAGAAACAGAGAAAGGTTTACAAATATTTTCAAGTTCGAAACAAAAACTAATGGCCACATAAAGGGTCACATAAGACAAGGTAGACCCGATATCAAATAACACATACACATCATAGGAGAAAATCTATAACATACTCGTGACCAAATCTGGTGAAGCCTCAGCATCCTGGAAGTTAGATAAAGCACACAACAGGTTACGACTGCCCCCGGTAGCTGAAGCAGTACCCTTGGGTTGTGGTGGGGTTGTATAATTAGCTTGGGACTTAGCGTCCCCAATATTCTTTATCGAGGGATAGTCCCTCTGAAGGTGCCCAGGCCGACCACATGCATAACACACTATATCATTGAAAAAACACCTCCCTGGATGATTCTTTCCACAATTTTTGCAGTGTGGGTGTGACCTAAATAACCGAGTCACACTTTTCTGGGATTGAGTACCCTACACTCATGACCCACTGTTAGGATGAAAATTCTAGAACCACCAATAAGATGGAGGTCTGGGCGCTAGCCAAAGACTGAGCATTACTCCAAAACTTTTTCTTCAACAACTTATTACCCCAAATGCCACCCTGATGCTGATTATTATTCTAATTGAAGATTTGGCCCTCTTAGTCTACCTGTCTTTCTCCTTTGCCTCTGCCAGTCTTTTCTTCTGCTCTTCAACTTGCTACATATGAATGGACAACCTGGATAAATCCATATCTCTATTCAATATTGCTCCCTTGAATTCCAACACCAGATCATCCGAGAAATCGAATGCAAACTTCTTTATGTGAGCTTTTATGTTACCCGCCAATTTCGAAGCATAACGGGATAACTGGTTGAACTTCAGTGTGTCCTCCTTGACACTCATTTTCCTTTGTTTCAAATTTATAAATTCTTTATCTTTTGACTCCCTCAATTCCTGGGGGGGGGGGGGAAATGGTCTAAGAAAGCTTCCACAAACTCACCCCACACAGAAGGCTCAGCATCACTACCCTTTGAATCCCCCCATTCATTATACCACTGACTGGACACATCCTTCAACTGATAGGCTTCTAATTAAACCCGTTTAACCTCATTCACGTACATAACTCTTAAAACTTTCTCTAGTTCATTAATGAACCCTTGGAGGTCCTCCTCAACTTTCGTTCCAGTAAATACAGGTGGGTTCAGCCTCATCAACTGGCCAACCCATGTAACCTCAGATAAACCAGACACAAAACCCACATCTTCAGACTGATGGGTTTCAAAGGCCACCAACTGAGCTATTATATGAATGAACTATCGGAACTCATCATTCGAGACTTCCTTCTAATGAGGATAAGGATGGTTAACACCGGTATAGGGAGCCCGAGGTGGACTGTTCAAAATTGGAGGAACTCCTGAAGTAGAAAAAAATACTGGGGTACTAGATCTGTTATGGGTACGCATTCCATGAGTAGGACAGACCTCTTCATCTTGGGTGTTTTGTTCGTTGGCTTTATGAGGAGGCATGATTAATTTTTCTCAAATACAGAAAATCGTGGGTTAGAGGACATTTAGACTCTATGGCACAAACTAAATCATAAAAGAAAAAGAGACATTCCTAAATGCCTAGTAGTTTTCTTCTTATAAGGGTAGCGCACTACACACCCATAAAAAACACTCTACCTGATGTGATTTCGCAGACACCCAGGGACCATAAATCGTGCTATAATACCAAGTTTGTCATGACTCGAGCTGAGACCCTAGCCGCGATGAGAATCCCAAACCATCAAGGCCCGAGTGCCCTACATTATCTGGCAATCATGTGCACATTCATATACTATAAAAGAAAATGTAGAAATACACAGCAATACGGAATCATGGTCAATGTTATACTTCAATTGAACAAATTTGGAATGAAATCCATAAATCTCTAACAACATCTAACATCAGTCTATGAAATCTCTAATACATCGAAGCCAACATCTTGTCTAGAACTGGGACAAGGCCCCTAGTCAGACCATAAAAATAAAAGAAATAACAAAGTTTAATGACCAGGCCTTCCAAAATAGAGAAAGCTCACCAACTTCAACTTATGACACACAAGTCTACTGCTGAATGGGACCCTGGAACTGTGCCTCAGATCCTGAAATATAGGGGGTCAATACAAATGTACTGGTATGTAAAAAAACCCAAATAGAATGCGTTTCTACAAAAATAGGTGAGAGCATTTCACAATAACAGTGAACATTATTTAAGTAAAAGTACATGGGCATATTTAATAAATTTCAAATCAATTCTTTACAACCTTGACTCACTCTTTGTTAATCTTCTGAGCTAGTCGGTACACCCTACAATTCTATAATTCCACGGGCTTTGTGGAATCCTTTCTTGACTCGGCGGCCAAGCCCCCAATCTAAGTAGCCACCAGGATTGGAGCTGGTGATATCCCCCATGTGAGCACACCGCAGGAATCCTCCCATGTGAGATGTTCTAATTATTTTATTATCCTCTCATATAGGATACAATATCATAAGTCCCGCATCGGCAACTACAGTTTCCAGTGATGAGCCCTTACACTCAAACACCTTCTTCGGGTGACCAACTATCTCTCTTAAGCCCAACTTTTAGTTGTTTAAAACAAACATTCTTCATACTATCAAAACATTCAACACATATCTTTGTAAGGGCATGATATCACTGGGTATCGTCATACCTTGACTTGCAAGTCAATCAAATTACATCACTTCATATCTGTAGCCATTTTCACTTATTATCATATTAATGACCACCCATAGCTTTTAAACATCAAGTGAGGAAAAGTCATGCAGTAGGTTTTCATTTGAATTCACATAAAAAACACTATCATTTCAATAATACAATCATAAGGTGATTATGTTATGTTTACATTGTTCAAAACCCATAGCAATTGTTAATTTTGACATGATAAATATTTTTCATTTAAAAATCCCTTCTTAACATGTCACAAACCATATCATTCCATGATCACTAGTAAAGGATTCACTCACTAGTTTTCTTTAAGAAAATTTATCCATTTAAACAATCTACAATACTTGAAATCAAAGATATCATAAAGGAGAGGGATTTTTATCAATCATGCTCTCGATCAAACTCTCCATTACTAATGAAAACATATGTACATAGTTATATTTAAGTTTCATGAGAAATAGTTAAGCACAACCATATGCATTTTCAAAACAATTCCATGCCACTTACTTTTCACAACAATATAGAAACTTTTCTTCAAAAATATGTTTAGGGATCTTTAATATAGATAAGAATAGTAAAGATTAGGCACAGAGTGTTTAGAGTAGTCCCACATACCTTAAGTTCCTTGGTTTGAAGAATGAAACCCTATTTTTCAAACTTTTCTTGATAATCTTGACTGAGAAGATGAATCTTTGATCTTTGGGAGGAAAGTTAGGATTTTTTCTTTGAGAGAAAATATGAATAATAGTGTGTATAATGCTTTTAGGGGATAAAATTAAGTGTTATGGGTGGATTTGGGTGAGGGAAAGTGACCAAAGTACCCCTAGACCCTTTAGAAACTGAAATAGCATGTGAAACAGTTTCATATCGCATTTTCCATTGCGTCACATTGTCTTACTGCCTCTCACAAAAAATGCCATAACTTAGCACTCGGGTATCGGATTAAGGCAAATTGGTAACCTTGGAAAGATGATTTAATTATCTATAATTTGGTGGATCTTGAGCTGAAAAATTCCACATATATCAAAACTTATATACGTTCAAAGTTGACCCTTGTAGAATCGAATACCAAAATATGAACGATTCAAAGGCTTTTAGCTCAACTTTGCTCTAAGTGATTTTCATGAACATTTTTCACCTCATAATCACTCAACACACTAGGATAAAGATCATGACACATGAATTAAAAATCAAATCATGGGATTAGAGTTTACATACGTAGGAACTATAGTTTGATTTCTAGCTTGAAAATATGGGGTGTTACAAATAAATCCCAATCGGCAAAATACAGTTTCGGGCATTGAGTTATCTGAACTCGTTCCTTCTTTGGATAACCATCTAACTCTCTTTAAGCCCATTTTTATTCTCTTAAAAGATCCATCTTACTTAAATCATGATATAAAGTCTAAAAAATCAATAGTTTATTTTGTTCTGAGTTTGTCATGACATTCCTCTGTTTTGGTATCGTCATACCAATACTTACAAGTCATATAAGCCATATCATATCATGTCTTAATCCTTTCATTCAAAACATGTTATTTGACCACCAAAATATTTAAACACTGCAAGAGAATTCGTATTTCAAAGCATATAAAACTCGTGTAAAATACTCTCTTTTTAATACTTTGACAAAGTGTGGTCATCTCTTTCATCAATCACATGCAAATTCATTATTAGAAAAAATGAGCATTTACAAAACAAGGAAAAAACCCTCTCATTCGTTCATAAAACAATAACAATCCATAAACATTAGCAAAATATTTAAACTCAAACTCTTAACTATCTGTGTAAACAATGCACAAAATAGTTAAGACAATGGGTTTCATAACAACAGAGGAAATTTCATAAATAATGCTTTCGTATAACTTTTCATACTCATAACATCCATACAGATGAACATAATTCAAGTATAGGAAAAAACCTCATGGTTTAAATGAGATTTCATCATAAATTGGGGTTCCCAATGCATGATCTCAAAATAATCTCAAATCTCATAATACGTGTGTACATATATATACTTTAGATCCTGTAAAAACTTTAAAACTTACATCCATGAAATTTAGGATAGCCCCATGTACCTTTTTTATGAACATAATTCGTGATATCTTGAATCTAAGACTTGAAAGCATGGCTTTTTGAAAGAAACCCTAACTTTTCTCTCTTGGGAGTGGAGAGGAGAATGAATGATAAGAAACTGACATGTCCCATGCAATTGGCATTTAAAAAAGAATTTTTCAATCATGGGGGTAGGATTTGAGGTGAGGAAAAGACCAAAATACTCCTAAAGAAATTGAGTAAAAATTGCAGGAATGTTTAGTTGATGACTTAGTTGACATCTATTCAACTAGTTGATGACATATCAGCCTAGTCATCACCTTCTCTTCTTGATCTGGTTAAGGTTGACGACTTGGTTAATAGACTGTCAACTAGTTGACGGCTTATCAACCTAGTCGTAACCTTTTCTTCAAGGATGTAGGGTGTTTTTGGTTAAGGCTGGCGATGAGGTTGATAGCTCGTCACTTAGTTGATGGATTATCACCTTAATTCATCACCTTGTTGCCAAACGGACATGCTAAGGTAAAATGAGCAAACCTTTCCACTCCAATATCGGATTAAGGTGAAACTAGTTGAGTTGGAAAGAAGATTCAAAGATATTTCATTTGGTATATAGTAGACCACATAACTTATTATTATTTATATCGACTTTTCGGGCATTATTTTGTATAATTCTATTCTAAAATTTTGATAAAGAGTTTAGGCCTTAGAATCTTCATTGTCACGACCCGAGCTGGGACCCTGGTCGTGACAAGCATCCCGAACCATAGAGGTCCGTATGCCCTTCTATATCTGGTAATCATGCACAATACTCGTATAATAAAGAAAAGATGCGGAAATATAATAAACGGAATCATGGTCATATTCTGAGTTCTGTTTAACAATACGTAAATAAATTTATCAACATCTAGACAACATTTTTTTCAGTCTGCAAAATTTCTACTACATACGACATTAACAAACTGTCTAAATCTGGGACAAGGCCCCCAGTGGACCTAAACCAAAATAAATGACAAGTCACTGAAAAGAAATAAGCCTTCCGGAATAAAGAAGGCTCACCAATTGCATACTTCACTTCTGTCTGAATAACTCTACGGCTTACCAGGACCTCTAGATCGAGCCTCAGACCTTGAAATATAGGGGGTCAATACAAACGTACTAGTACGCAGAGCAATTCAAAATAATATATTTATATATAACATAAGTGAGAGCAATTCATAAAACATTTTACATATAATATATGAAAACACATGGGCACACTTTAAAGACCTTGAAACATTTCTTTGAAATTATAAACCACTTTTTATGTTACTTCTGAGCTAGATGGTACACCCTACAATCTGTTATTCCACGGGCTATATGGAATTCGCCCTTGACTCAGCGGCCAAGACTCCAATCCAAGTTTACCGCAAGGATTGGAGTATAAGTTTGGGGAGACACGCAAGACCACACAGCATGGTGCCATGATCCCCAATCAAATCAACATGTCATGGTAGTGCACAAGATCACAAAGCATGGATCCTAACCATAGTCCCAAAGTGGGATGACATAAATCAAGGTACACAAGACCACACAGCATGGTACCATAACCCCATTTCGGCAAATCACGATTTCTAGCATTGAGTCTTTCAACTCGTACTTTCATCGAATAACCATCTAACTCTCTTTAAGTCCATTTTTAACCTTTTATAAACATGCAACTTTCTGAATTCGAAATCTAGAAATCTGAATGAAAATCTGTATTCTATTCTGTTCTGTGTTACATGGAATTATCTGTATTGGTATAGTCATACCAAAACTTCCAAGTCATATTTCTAAGCCATACAATATCATGTTTTCAAAATATTATTTTCAGACCACCAAACTAGTCAAATAGTATAAGAGAATATGTATAGTGAAATTCATGAAAACAGAGTCTAGGATCATCAATTCAATTCACAAATATATGGTGGTCAAGTATATTATAACAAATCATTCACTTCTCTTTAAAATCATCTTTCATTTATGCAATTAAGAAAGACACCCTCTCTTTAAGTCATCATCAAAATCAAGTCAACAAATAATAGTAAAGACATTTATGTAATGCTTCTTAATAAGCAATCAAATAATTCATAACGAGAGAAGGAGTATAAATCTTTGTGCTCTCAAATCAAGTTTCAAACATTCAACCCATATATGAACATATATGAACAAAAATTGAATTTAAGGGGGAAAGGTCTCAAGACCAAAACTTTATCATCAATATGGTTTCATAATACATAATTGTAAATCCAAATCCCTTTGTAAATTCATGATTTCTAAACATCTATTCATCATTAAAACAACTTCACCATGCCCATATAGTTTTAGGAAAACCCCACATACCTTAGTTGCAAAGAATTTACGAAGAAATTTTGAATAGATTGGACCATTAAGCTTGATTGCCCAAACCCTAGTTATTTTCTCCTCTTGTGTTCTTGAAAGATGAAATAGGGATCTTAAGGGAGTTAAAACCTTACTAATAAGCCTAAATCATTTCAGAATGATTAGGGATGGTTTAGGGGTGTCAAATGACGTAGTTGCCCTCGGAATACCTCAAAAATGAAATGTCCAAGTCGTTGTGCCATGGGGTTTGCGTTGCACAAGCTATGGCAAACTTTATGGTTTGCATCACAATCCCTATGGAAAATTTTATGGTTTGCGTCGCACTGCCTATGGCAAACTCTTTCCAGTGAACGTTTGCGATTGTTAGGCGTCGCACACCCCTTTGCAAAGCCATAACTTTTCGATCGGGTGTCGGATTAAGGCAAAATCGGTATCGTTGGAAAGCTACTTCGAAGACCTTTCATTATATATAAGTAGGCCCTCTAATTCATTATATACAAGAAGTTATGGTCGATGGAACTTGACCCAAGTTGAAACGTCCACTAAAACTTAATTGATAGAAGTGTTTTCAACTCGTCTTAGAGTTAGGAGATTTTTTTGACCTCAATTCATATTCAAAGGTTTTCCCACACTATAGGATTGATCACCACATATATATTAACAAGGAATGATTTAGTTCAAGTCTATACGCATAGGAACGATAGTCTAAATTCTTGCCCGAAAGTACGGAGTGTTACATTCATATAGTTGGATTATCTAAAAATTGAGATGAAAAATTTTAGATGCTTGTTATCTAAAAATTGAGATGAAAAATTTTAGATGCTTGTTGGGAATAGTAGGAGAAAGAAGAGGTCTAGTGGTTTACGTTCATGTATTGTTTGTACTGTTGAATAGTTTTATTCTTTCTATCGGCTCTTTAGGGACGATTTTGTATAATTCAGTTCTGAATTACAGCAAAATTCTACCGAAACTTGTGATTATACAGAACTCCCCCATAATCCAGAATGGAGTTACACAAAATCATGTCCGACGAGTCTATAGAAGAAATAAAAAGATATGACAGTAAAAATGAAACATCAAAATGAACTGTTTTTTGAGATCATGTCCGACGAGTCTTTGAAAGTTGTAGAAAGTGTTTTCGTGAAGATTAAGGTTTTTGAGATCAAGCACACGTTGTCTAGCCCCTGTATATACTCGTATTTTTCTGCTCATCTCTATTCAACATTGTGCTCATATTTATGCATATGTGGAACACCAAATAGTTTGGCACTTTTGGATTGTTACCATTTTGTTGTTCTTCTAAATAGTATTAGGATTTACCTAAAGAGATTTATTGCCTCTGTTCTCCTTTTCCAGAAGAGGAAACCTTCTCAGGATTTGGCCTCCTAGTGGTGGAATTAATTTGGTGCTACCGCTGCCCTCTTATAGGTCTTTCTGAGAAGTGTTTCATTATGTTTTTTACTTAAGAATTTTGAGATTTATTAAAGAGTATAAGGAGAGTACCAAAGGATGATTAGAGAAACTGTCCAGCAAAGACTGACATACATAGTTTGTTCTAATCCTATTCCAGACTTGTTTTTTCTAATCCTGAAACTGCGCATATTACACTTACAAGTATGTATGCACCAATTGCATTCTTAGGTAGATTTTGAGGGTCTTGAAAGACACTAGTTATGCCATAGGAAGATCCTTGTTCGGACATTAAACTTCAAGTCTCTTTGGACCACTCTACACCACTATTCCAGCCTTTCTTTAGTGATCATTGATCGCCAATGCTTCACACTACATCATTAAAAACGAGGAAAGAAAGGAAGCATCTGAATGACCTTATGCGGCAAGGGTGTCTAGGGAACATCTGAATGGCCTTTTGATTGGGGTTCCTGAGGAATACAAATTGTTAAAATTGAAAATATCTTGTAGCATGCTGCGATTCTTTTTTCATTAACATCTTGTAAAGTCTTAGGATGATAAAATATTTTTGTGAAATTGTAGAAAAAACATCACCTATGCATCTATAATTGCATATTTCATTCAATGACACCGATTTAAAATAGGTGGCTTCGTGGTTTGTCCTTGATGGAGAGAGCAAGTGAGAGCGAGAGAAGATGATGAGGGTCTATTTGACAATCTAAAGCAATAATTCCAGAGTCACTGACACATTATGCAGCAATTGTTGCAGCCACCTCATCATCGTTTGATTCTCCTGATAATACACCCGAGAAAAAACACATATGGTAAGAAAATATTAAAAAGGTCTAACCACAGAAAAAGAATGCTTCATGATCACTATGTTAGTTTCTTAATTCCCAGCCACAACAGAGATTAAGACACAAGCATAAACATAATCTTGAGATATAACAAAAAAAGTGTATCATTCATCTCTATTGATAAGCAACATAGCAATCGGCAGCTAATCCAGAGGCAACTTCCACAATCCTCTAGATATATCAACCGATGGGATGCCAACCACTATACTTTAAAGAACAAAATACCCTAGGGTTTTCTTATGGCAAGGGTAAGAGGGCTTGGCCTCTATTTATTGATCATAGGCCATTGTTATTGGGTCTAACTTATACACACACAATAAATCAATATTAGGCCTTCTATTAATCCACCTCTTTGGGAACATCACTTTCCTTTTAGGATATAACCAATTAACGAAAGTCCAGATTCCAACAGTCTCCCACTTTGACATTAGTGCTAATTTGAACTTGTGTTAATTGATTATAGCCTGAAATGATAGTGATGTGGCCCAAGTGGTGGATTAATAAAAGGCCTAATATTGAATTATTATGTTTGTGGATAAGTTAGGCCTCATAAATATTGGATTGTGATGGGTAGGCACTCTATAAATAGAGGCCAACCCCCCTTTTCCTACCCATCAGAAAACCCTCGCATTTTTTTGTTCTAGAATACATGGTATGGAGCTTGACGTTCCATTGATTGATATTGCTATAAAATTGTGGAAGTTGGTCTCAAGTTTAACCGCCGATTGCTATGTTGCTTATCAAGAGAGATGAATGGTATGCTTTCTTTGTTAAATCTCAAGATTATGTTTATGCTTGTTTAATAATTTCTGTTATGGCTGTGAATTAAGAATCTAACAGTATAAAAACTATTTTGTCGAATTCTTCAAACCCAAATCGTTGGTAGCAAGTTGGATGTCATCAACATAAAGAATCATAAAAATGAAATTACCTCTGGATATTTTGATATAGAGACATTCATCAAGCATATTTTTTACAAATCCAAAATTTGTAATGGCTTCATCAAATATCATGTACAAAGAAGCTTGTTTATGTCCATCAATTGATTTGTTGAGCTTACACACGAGGTGTTCTTTACTAGCTTCCTAAAACCCTTTAGGCAGAAGTATATGAACTTCTTCACACAAACCACAATTAAGAAAATCAGTTTTGATATTCATTTGATGCAACTCTAAATCAAAATGAGCCACAAGAGCCATGAAAACTCGTAGCAACTAACCTTGCTTTATAGCTATCTGTATTTACCTAGGAGTTCCTCTTCATTTTAAATACCCATTTGCAACCAATAGGTTTGAAAGGGATTGAGAATATAATGAAGGATCAATCAACTCTCCACTATCACTAAGAGTTTCAGTCACAGAAAAAACAAAATCATTCAAAATAGCAGATCTACTTTCTCTTTGAGATCTACAAGGTGGACCATCATTATATTCGAGACCGGCAGAAGAATTTATAACGTTGTTCCCTAAACCTTCCCCTTCATGAATAGGTCGATTTACTGCCTCTTCATGGACAATAGGTACAAGAACAATGATTTCTTTTACTTTCAACACAATTTCCTTGACACATGCACAATCACAATCACAAACATGTGCACAACGAATTTTTCATTAATGGATTCAATGATTCTTGTGCCACCCCCATGACAGAAAAAACAAAAAACCTTTAGAGTGATCAGGATAGCCTATGAAGAAACAACTAGAAGTTTTAGGGTCATTCTTATTTTCAGAAGGTGTAAACATACGAACTTCAGCCGGATATCCCCAAATATGAAAATGGTTCAAGCTAGGTTTTCAAGTTATCCAGAGTTCAAAAGTGGTTTCACAAACATATTTTGTAGGGGCTCTATTGAGCACGTAAGTTGCAGTTTTTAAAGCTTCGCCCTAATGAAACTCAAAAAGTCTAGTCCTTGACATCATACTTCTCACCAATGCGATAAGAGTATGATTATGCCTCACACCATGTTGCTCAGGTGTACCTTGCGTGGTGTATTGAACTATTATCCCACATTCTAGTAAGAATAAAGCAAAAGGCCCCATACATTGACTAGGTTCGTCATATTTTCCGTAGTACTCACCCCAATGATCAGATCTCACTACCTTAATGTCACGTCCCAAAATCATCCCTAGACGTGACAGGCACCGGCTAACACCACCTGTCGGGAGAACCAATCTTCCTTATACTTTACCAGTTAATAAGCACTAAGATAATGTATGTGCAACTCCAACGCATAAATAAATAACGAATAATAATTCAACAAAAATTCATAATTAAATTATAAAATTCAACAAAAATCCATAATTAAATTATAAATTCAACAATCACCCGTGAACTAATTCTCTAGCCCAAATCCTACACTAAGACCATGGAGCATCTAAATAGAGTTACATAAGTTCAACTTTTAGGAATACAAACCCAATGAAAGGAAATATAATATAAATAGCTAAAGTTGAAATGAAAGCATCCACAAACAATGTGAAGGCTCACCTTAGCAATCGAATTCTTACGAAGAAACCGTCATTCACTAGTTTCACCTTGCGTGGTAGTATCTACTGACATGTAAGTAAGGAGTAAGTTATATAAAAATATAACTCAGTAAGATCCCCGATCCGCTACTTTAATACCCCTGGAACAAATGTTAGAAAATACAACGCACCACGATTACATAAATTATATGCACAACATCTTATAATATAATGCTCAATAAGGTCCAACAAATGTTTCAAAAGTCATTATATATCTCTCAACTCCATCCACTCTCACGGCTTGTCATAAACGGCTTCAACCTAACACCCCGACAAGGCCACGGAAATATACACAATACCCCCAAAGTATATTACGGAGGAATTTACAAGGCCTCCACATATCACGGTAGCATACACAATGCCCCTAACATGTTACGACTGTTATGTATGCCCCTAGTAAATATATCACGACAATAAGTACAAGGCCCCTAACATATTACGGCAACATAGGTATGCACCTAACATATTATGGAAGAACATAAACACTAGTAAATATGTCCAATATCCCAACGTTACCTCACAACTCACCATTAAATGATTCTCTATATACTTAAATAAATACATATTCGCGCTGAATCAAATACCACCGATTCTACTAAGCACACGCTTATCTCAACACATGGATTGGGCAGAAAAATATGCTTTTTTCATGAAACAGGTTTGAAAAGGAAGCATCAAAGTTTAAAGTCTCACTTACCTCAAATTCACAATCCAAGCACCCCTTTCGATATATCACAACTATGCACCCGTAAATCCAAATCACCTCAAACTACACCAAAATGAATTTAAAATAATCAAAACCTTTTAAGGGGGTAACGTCTAAATTTTTAGAACAAGTCACCAATTGGAATTAAATTTTTAGTCCAATTGCTCGTTTGTATAACCATTTAAAACATAGCATCTTCAACAATTAGATTTTTCAATTAGCCAAAGCTTTATATTTTGGTTTCCCACAGAAATAAATATAGCTACTTGTGAAACGGTGGCTTCACAAGATGCTGGTCCTTAATATTACCCTTTTATTTTCATTTGAATTTCAACACCAATTCATCCCCTAAAATCATGAATATCCAATCATTATCAAATCCTCTCCTTCCAATCATATTATGAGAGTAGAAATAAATTTTTTTCTTTTTTAACAAATTATAACGTCAAAAGATCTGCAAATACAATATCAAGACACTGATATATGCATACCTGAAGGTTATTATCAATCAAATTGTTTCCTATGAATTTATTTATAGCCATTCTTGAACTCCACAAAACCTCTATGATGCTTGTTCTCTTCCAGCAATAAAGGTATTAGAATAAAAACCCTAATGAAACTAGAACGTGAGAAAAAAACTGAACAAGGAAGCGGGTTTAGGCTTTTGACTTACTCACTTTAATTCTCTTAATTAATATTAATAATATATGCGAAATTATCCACTTATCCCTCATTAAAAAGTCTTTAGTTATTACATTCTCCCCCACTTAGAATAACATTCGACCTCGAACGGGTCTAGAATTATATCGAAACTACCAAACAACTATACGACCTTTCCATACACATTTTGGCAGTGATATCTCTATCAAATTTATAGTTTATACACATAATATCTCTAAAATACTTTAATTGAATAATGCCCAGTTAATTTTGACTCGCACGAATGAGAACAATCATTGATCCCTAAAGCTTTCTAATATATTACCTTCTGGAGTTCAAACTACTTATCTAGTGGACAATTCTAACATCACATAAAATCTCAATCTATATGGTTTGTGAATCATAATTCACTTGAAAAATCTTCTTCCAATTCAAGTGTAGAACAAAGTCTATTACCAATATCATAAACGTTTCTCATATGCCAAAACCTTTTATCTAGTTTTAATTCCTTTGGCTGATTTTTTTTTTTGGCTATCATCGCAAATATATGTCTAATTATAGACACGTGAAATAAAATCAGAAGGAACAACAAAAATCTTAAAGTTAAAGAAAGTCTATATTGATATACAAACCAACTTCATGCAATTCTCATCCGAACCAACATATTTATTAAGCTCAGTTCACCTTTTTTTTTTTTAAAATATCTTACTGGGACCAACAACTAACAAATGTCACTAACAACTATATAAAGTCTCAAAGACAAAAATTGCATACCAAGTTAGTAACAAAGATGAGGTATAACCCTTGTCAAAAGTAGTAAATCACAAACCACACAATATGATATATTCATTCGACTAGTATTGATCTTGAATACTCTCTTGTTTTATCCTTTCTTAAGAATACATCCGAGTATCATAATCACAGTCCTATAGTGCACATCCTCCATACTTACATATGTTAGTGTTTGACTATCCAAAAATTCCTACATAAAACTCTCACGTAAAATGACATTGAGACACATTCTTATGCCTCTACATCTTGATCATAAATACAGTGGTATAATAACACATTCTTATGCCCCTACTTAAAACTCATGTACGACAACGTTGGAATACATCCAAACACCCCTACGTAATACACTTTTACTCTCGTCACATATGAAAACACACGCATCTCGTGTCATTGCACTATTTTTGAAACGTATCAACACATAGGATAGAATAGAGTATAATCAATACAAATTAAATTAGGTTCTCTATTTCACTAGTCTTTGTCCCTCATCACGCTTGTTGACAATGCATTTCTCTATTCTTCGAACATTCAGTAGGATAATATGTCTATCCAAAATTATCCCAGCTACGATAACATTTATTTAAAAAAAAAAAATCAATGTGTAGTCTAACCACAAAGTATATAGAATTTTTTTTTTGCTCAGAGACAACTATGTTTATGATGGTAATATTTTTTTTTCAACCCTTCTATATAAAATATGAACAGTTCAAGACATTTTCGGGCAACATGTGTAATACCCAGTATCACTCTATGATGTTAGCTCTATTTCTTGGATCTCAATACATATTTATGAACCCTGAATGTTCTGAATATTGAAAAGTGTTTTTAATGTAATGCTCTTACATTACTCATTATCAAAAACTATCAGTAGTCCCCATCATTATCAAAACTTTTATCGATGAGGTAGTTAAGCTTGTAGGGTTACAAATTGAATCTATTACATTCATTACTAAGGCTAAACTTAAATGAAAAATTCAACAGTATTTCTTGACAATCAAATGTGAGACAATATGATTCAAGTTCAAATAAAAGATAACCACAAGATCGATTACTCCAAGTTATAATAATACGTAAGTGCATCATGATTTTGATTTGTATCCACACATATTCAATAGACTACTCTATAATAGTAGGTTCCTCACTTGTAAATATACCGCAATGATTTATCTAAGTGCTAATTTTTATAAAAAAATCTTCATATTCCTTGGTTCAAATTTCTTTTATGATTTATTTATTTTGCAGTATGAGACAACCTTCATAATTCACATCTAATTCCTTTCTTCAATAACTAGTCATGCCACACTGCACTGAGTATCATACTCAACCTCTAATTATATTAGTCCATAAATTTTTAGGCCTAAGTTTTCTATTCACTCTCTCAAGTCTAGAATTTCATGGGTCTGCTCCATGAACATATTAAGCATCTTGAAGCGTCACTATTATGCTCATACTCAATAAACTTAGAGTATATATTTTCACAGCAGGCTCACACCTATGCCATCACCATCACAACATTACTAATACTAGCGACTTTTTTTTTAAAGCATTAAGCTTAGGACTATACACACAATATCCTTAAACAATGTTTCACCACTAAAACAAATAATTTAAACATGGGTAAGCTATTACTCTTGTTTCCTACAACACTCCTTTTTATTTTTGGTCAGACTCATAATAGAATATTATACCTATAACCTCAGATTTAAATAAGCCGTTTTGATGCAAATATTATATATTTAATTTGATCATTCTTTTTCTCCATTCATACAATTTTTTTAACTGGCAGATCTATATTGTAAACAAAGTAATCCTAAGATGTAACCAATTCAATCTCAACCAACATCAATGCACATATATTTTTAGTAATCAGTGTCCCTCTCAATCGCACATGTATAATTAAATACATCAAAATTAACTATGTCATCTAGCAGAGAAGGATATGTCTATCCTAGTCATCGGTGAAAAGGATATTAAAAAAATTAATCACGATTCGTCTTAACGTACGAATAATAAATGAAAGAAGGGAAAACATACTAGATGTTTGGTAACTTCAAGGTCATAAGTATGGACTCTATCAAATACTGCTCCATGATCTAGAACCTAAAGCCTAGGCTCTGATACTAACTTTGTCACGTCCCAAAATCATCCCTAGACGTGACTGGCCCTGCTAACACCATATGTCGGAAGAACCAATATTCCTTATATTTTACAAGTTAATAAGCACAAAGATAACGTATGTGCAACTCCAACGCATAAATAAATAAAAATGATAATTCAACAAAAATTCATAATTAAATTATAAATTAAGCCATCACTCTTAGACTAATTCTCTATCCCAAATCCTACACTAAGATCATGGAGTATCCAAAAATAGAGTTAGATGAGTTTAATTTTCGGACATGAAATGTGAAGGCTAAAGCTAAAGCTGAAGCTGAAACAAAAGCCCCCACGAACAATGTGAAGGCTCATCTTGGCAATAGAATCCTTACGAAGAAACTGTTACCCACTAGTTTCACCTTGCGCGGCAGTATCTACAGACATATAAGTAAGGAGTGATCTATATAAAAATATAACTCAGTAAGATCCTCGACCCGCTACTTTAATACCCCTAGAATAAGTGTTAGAAAATATAACGCACCATAATTGCAGAAATTATATACAACATCTTATAATATAATGCTCAATAAGGTCCAAAAAATATTTCAAAAGTCACTATAAATCTTTCAACTCTATCCACTCTCATGGCTTGTCATAAACGACAGTGAAGGTGATCAGCCTAACACCCCGACAAGGTCATGGAAGCATACACAATGCCCCCAAAGTATACTACGACAGCATGTACAAGGCCTCTAACATAATACGACATTATACTCAATGCCCCTAACATGTTACAAAAGATATGTATGCCCCTAATAAATATATCACGACAGCAAGTACAAGGCCCCTAACATATTACGGCAGCATAGGTATGCCCCTAATATATTACGACAACACATGTACGCTAGTAAATATGTCCAATATCCCAACGTCACCTCACAACTCACAATTGAATAATTCTCTATATACTTAACAAAATAATATTCGTCATTGATCAAAGACCACCGATTCTACAAAGCACACGCTTTTTCCAACACATGGACTAGGTAAAAAAATATATTTTTTTATGAAGTAGGTTTGAAAAGCAAGCATCAAAGTTTAAAGTCTCACTTACCTCAAATTCACAATCCAAGCACCCCTTTCAATATATCACCACTATGCTCCCATAAATTCAAATCAACTTAAACTACACCCAAATGAATTTAAAATAATCAAAACCTTTTAAGGGGCTAACGTCTAAATTTTTAGAATAAGTCACCAATCGAAATCAAATTTTTAGTCTAATTACTCATTTGTATAACCATTTAAAACATAACATCTTCAACAATTAGATTTTCAATTAGCTGAAGCTTTATATATTTTTATCCAATAAAAATAAATATAGCTACTTGTGAAATAGTGGCTTCGCAACATGTTGGTCCTTAATATTACCCTTCTAATTTCATACAAATTCAACACCAATTCATTCCCCTAAAATCATGAATATCTAATTATTATCAAATCCTCTCCTTCCTATCATATTATGAGAGTAGAAATAGAAATTCTTCTTCTTTTTTTTAACTATTATAAAGTCAAAAGATCTGCAATTATAATATCAAGACACTGATATATACATACCTGAAGGTTATTATCAACAAAATTATGTCCTATGGAATTCTTTTTAGTTGTTCTTGAACTCCATAACACCTCAAGGATGTTTGTTCTCTTACAGCAATAAAGGAATCAGAATAAAAATCCTAATATTCTACTTCTCTTGCAACTAGAACGTGATAAAAACTGAACAAGGAAGTGGGTTAAGGCTTTTGACTTACTCACTCTAATTATATTAATTAATATTACGAATATAGGCAAAATTACCCACTTACCCCTCATTAAAAAGTCTTGAGTTATTACATTCTCCCCCACTTAAAATAATGTTCATCCTCGAACGGGTCTAGAATTATGTCAAAACTAACAAACAACTACATGAACTTTCCATACACATTTTGGTAGTGATATCTTTATCAACTCTATACACATAATATCTCTAAAACACTTTAATTGAAGAATGCCCAGTTAATTTTGGCTCGCACAAATGAGAACAATCATTTATCCCTAAAGCTTTCTAAGATATTGCCTTCTGGAGTTCAAACTACTTATCTAGTGGACAATTCGAACATCGCATAAAATGTCAAAATACATGGTTTGTGAGTTATAATTCACTTGAAAAATCTTCTTCCTACTGAAGTGTAGAACAAAGTCTATTGCCAATTTCATGAACATTTCTCATATGCCAAATTTTTTTATCTAGTTTTAATTCCTTTGGCCGATTTTTTTTTTGGCTATCATCGCAAATATATATCTAACTATAGACACGTGAAATAACAAAAATTTCAAAGGTAAAGCAAGTCTATATTGATATCCAGACCAACTTCATGCAATTCTTATCCGAATCAATACACTTGATGCACTAATGGACTCCTCCCAAGTCTTTGTGCAATTTCATAACTTTTTGATGACTCAATCTAGAAGGGCCACGTCCTTTAGACTCTAAGATTTTGCACTTTTATCGTATCGACAATGAGACAGGGCCAATAGAATTAGAGCAAAGAAGAAATTTAAATAACTTTCTCATGGACGACGCTATTGCACGAACTAGAGTATGAAAGAATGAGAAACAACTCCTAAATAACTGGTAGTCTCTTGATTATAAGTGTGGTGCACAATACACCCATAAGAAAGACTCTACTAGACACAACTTTGTAGACACCCTAGGACTATGAACCGTGCTCTAATACCAAGTTTGTTATGATCCAAACGGGGTCCCTGGACGCAACAGGCATCCCAAACCATGAAGGACCGAGAGGCCCCTTAGCATGTAATCATAAGCATAACTCATATGATATAAATGAGTGAAAGATAAACTCAAAATTCAAGGGAAATTTATAATACAAACATTGTCAACAAAATATGAAAATACAATACTCAACTTTCGTCTTCAAAGCCTCTACTGACCACTATCTATCTAGGCCGGGAAAAGGACCCTAGATGAATCATAAACTTAATGATATTACATATGGATAGAATACCTTTCAGTGTAAGGGAGGATCACCACTCTGAACTCCTGAAACAATCTACTTGTCACGCCCCAAATCCCATTGGAGCGGACTGGCACTCGTAGCCGAGAAGGCCCGGGAGAACCCGTTCATAACCTATACTTTCACATTTACATTACTTATGAAAATTAGAAATTTGGGCAGCACTTCGTTGTAAATAGAAGATAACAGTACCTGTATCAGCCCAGCAGACACGCATATATATATATAAACAGTAATTGGCCGTCAGAGCCATCACGTCTATCAACCAAACACTCCTATGGCTGTACAATATGTCTACAAAAGCCTCTACATAGATACACAACTGAGTTAGGGTCGGGACAAACTCCCGCCCACAAAAGACTTTTATACAAATACCAAAAATACATATAGAAATGACTTGGGATGCCCCGAAACAACTGGAGCTCACCACTATCAACAGAATGTCTTGGCTCTTACTGCGGAGGTGTACGACCTGAAGTACCTGTTCCTGCAGGCATGAATACAGGTCCCCCCGTGAGGGACGTCAGTACGGAAATATGTACTGAGTATGTAAGGCAGTGAGTATCAAGATGAGATACAAAAGATCAACAAAACCCAGATACCAGTGAATAAACAGTATGAGTAGACCACACTTAAAAGAGCTGATGGGATACCTGCACATTACTTTCATATCATTACTTCCCGTATTCCTTATCAATACATAACATATGTCATACAATGGCCAATTGATCAGTGATACTAATACAATACATCAGGGACCACCCCTGGAATAGCATATATACATAATCTTTATAATACAATGGCCAACTGATCAGTGGTACTAATACAATACATCATATCATCAATTTAAAATAAAGACATTCCATTTCTTACTTCAATTAATCTTTGAGATTGGTTACTTTGTGGTCACACCTTATGGAACTTGAAACCATGATACCTCAATAGGAAAAACATGTAAATAGGTAATCAATATCATGAAAATGAAGTAGAGAATCATGGATACCTCATTAAACCATTTCGGAGTCAACAATAGTATATGGACATTTTTTTGACTAGCCGGACATCTTAAAAGTGAAAACAAGTTCAATTGGTAGTGTCGAAGATCATATGATGTTATTATGTGTCATGTGTCATAGGACAATGTTGGAAGCTTACTTGAGAGTGCCATGGGTCATTATTCATGCCAAAGATTAGATAGAGTATGTCTTACATACCTTGATATAACCACTTCAATACAAGTCCAACTTGACTTCCCGTACTCTTCGAACACTTATCTACAATAAGTCATTTGTGGCAAACTAGTATTAGCAACCAAACCTTACCATTTAGGTATTAACTTCACCAAATAATGTCTAGGAAGTAATCCTTTAACTCATCAATAAGAGTGCTACATACATCCTCTTATACTCTTATTACATTCACATATCATGCATTTTCATGCAATATCCCTCAACATCACTCTTAGCCTTTATTTCCCCTCTTAATCACCATCCAATACCAACATGATCACTAGGCATACATAACCACTAATATAATGATATATCACCACAATTCATCCTCCATAATCCAATACAACAACTTCCATAATTTACTACTAACAATTTATACAAAATAATTCATAACTATGTTTCTAGTTATCTTCCAACATCAAGACAATACTCATAATCCTTTATCAATACTTATTCATGGATAAGAATCAAGAATAAACAATATTCATACCTTAACAATGAACTCTTGTATTTAGAATCCCCTTACATAACCATGGGGTGCTTCTCGAAGCTTTCGAGATGGTGAACACAACTACGGAACCAATTCGAATTTTCTACGGTTGAATCACAAAATATTTAAAGTTGAAATTAGGCTAGGGTTTCACCTTCTCTTAATAATTGGATGATATATGATATATATGAGTCTAAGTGTATGTTTATAAAGACCAATTTTTCGTCCAAGAGGTAATAGAAAATGACCATTTTGCCCTAAAAATTTAAATAAATCCGAATCTGTCCCCAGTGGACAGTTTTGACAGGCTGAAGTAAATCGATCATAACTCTTTTCTCCGGTATCGGATTTGGGTGAAACCAATTTCATTGGAAAGATAATTAAAAGGGATTTAATTTTAATAGAAAGTATACGACCCAGTTCTTCCTGTACAAGGAGTTATGGTCGTTTAAAATTGACTCAAAAATCTGTCCCAAAATTCTGTTTTTTTTTTTTTTTGATAGGCTGTAGTAAAACGGGTATAGATCCTTACTCAGACATTGGATTTGGATGAAACCAATTTCATCGGAAAGAAGACTCTCGGAGATTTTTGTCGATATATAGCAGCTCACACAGTTCTTTTTGTACAAGGAGTTATGATCGTCTAAAGTTGATCCAAAAAAAATTGTCTAGCTGCAGTAATTTTCCTGCAGATTTACTGTTCACAGGCTTCCCGGCCACCGTTTTGAAATTTTGAATGTGCTCGCTTATATGAAATACTCCTCTGTTTTGGGCAAACTTTATATCGTTGGAAAGCTTATTCCAATACCTACACATACAACTATTGACGGGATACTTCCGAACACCATAAACTTAATTTAACCCATACGCAAGCCTTTAGGACTCCATATAATCGCGATAAGTGTACGAAAAAAATTTACGGGGTGTTACACTACTGCTGCTAAATCGGACTGCAGGACTAAGCCTCAGATCATACATTATTAGACAATGTAGCCATCACGAAGGACGGTCAATACCTGAAATGTATTGGTATGAAGAACTAACCAAAGACAACATATATTTTATATAAAATAGTCGAGAGCATTAAAAAAACAATTTATCATAATAGATATTAAAACACATGGGCATAAATCAGTGGACTTCAAAACATTCTTGTAAGTGATGACTCAACTCCTTATTTTACTTCTGAGCTAGATGGTACGCCCCATAAAATATGAATACTTATGGGCTATATGGTTCCTCCCGAGTCAAACCCCCAATTCGAGTTTGCCGCAAGAATTAGAGTATCATGAAAAAGTATGCCCAACTTGCCGACATATCATGCTATCCCACTTGCTAAATAACATATATATATAACCAGTATCGACAAAACACGATTTTGAGCTAAGAGATATTAGAACTCTAGACTTCTTTGGGTAACCAACTAGCTCTCTTTAAGCCTAATTTTGGTTCTTTAAAACCATGCTTCATCCCGTCAAAACATTCATCTCTTTCATGTTAAGGGCATCTCGCGATAGGTATCGTCATACCTAGACTTACAAGTCATATCATGTCATGTCATAATCATAGCTCCTTTCATTCAAAAATTAAGTAGATAGCCACCCAAAAGATTTCAAACATCACACAAGAGAGTTCTTATTTCAAAATCCATGAAGGTATATGGAAAATACTCTTTTTTCATTAATTTATCATGTGGCGGCCAATCCTTTCATAATACACATGCAATCCTTTTGATTAATAGGATAGACAATTGTAAATAAGAAAATACCCTCTCATCGTATCATAAACAATGTCACCCCTAATGATAACAAAGAATTTACTCTCAAGCTTGTAATTCATGCATTTTAACAACCCACAACACATTAAAATAATGAACTTTATAACAAGAGTGGAAATTTCGTAAAATCGCGCTCTTATACAACTTGTCAAAACTCATAACATTCATACACATGAAAACAATTCAAGTTTAGGGAAACAACCACATAATTTATCCAAAATTTCATCATAAAATTGATTCACAATGCATGTCTTTCAACCATTTCAAAACCCATCTCATATTTGAAATTATATACCTCAAAGCTTATTTAAACGATAATTTATGACCATGAAATTTAGGATAGTCTCACATTCCTTAAGCTTCTTTATTTGTGAAGAAAGATTGAATCTTTGGGAACTTAAATGATGAATTTGTGAAAGGAACCCTATTCTTGATGTTTTCTTGAAGATTCTAGAACTTGGAAGTTTGAATTCTTGGATTCTTGGGGAAAAGGGTTTGGATTTTTCTCTTGGAAAGGAGGAGGGTTTACGTAAGTGTTTGGTAATGAAAAGTGGGCAAATAATGCTCTTTTGGGGTTTTAATCCGTCATTTGGGGGCTTGGGGGAAGGGGAAATGACTAAAGCTCTCTTTGGGCTTGTATTTACGGATGCAGGAAAACTATCCTCTGTGTTGCGGAGGTTGACACGTTAACTTAAACCCGCTTTGTAGAGCTGTCGCGTCAGCTTACTATTTCTGACGAAAATGCTCATAACTTTTCCCTCGGGTATCGGATAAAGACGAATTGGTATCATTGGAAAGATAATTCAATTATCTACAACTTGGTGGGTCTTGAGATGCAAAATTCCATATATGTCAAAAGTTATACACGTTCAAAGTTGACCCTTGTAGAATCGAATACAAATATTTGGCCGAATCAAAGGCTCTTAGCTCAACTTTGTTCTAAGTGATTTCTATGAACATTTTTCACCTCATAAGTGCTTCACACACTAGGATAGAGATCATGACACATGTATTCAAATATAAATCATGGGATTGGAGTTTACACGTAGGAACAACAGTTCAATTTCTAGCCCAAAAATACGAGGTCTTACATTTTTGTTGATGGTGAAGCTGCTATAAGTGTATGGAGATATTTTGGAAGCCTGTTAGGAATTACATGTCAACTCTGATCACCCATAAGAAACATGAGAACATGGAGGAACATGAGAGATTTAAACAATGTGCATAAATACATCCTTCAAATAGTTCTTGTTTGCATCAATTGGGAGAAATAAAAAATCTGGACATCTTGTAAATATGATCAAAAAAGGTTCTACACAAGGAAAATGGATAATGGTGTTGTCTGGAAAATTTTGGCTGCGTTGAGTAATGTAAAAGTACAGGTTTTTCATCATCTTTTAACCAGCGCACTAATACTAGCATTCTCTTTTCCTTTCCAGTGCCATAACAATAGTCAGGCTGAAGTCATTGCTGCTATGTATGAATTGATTGGTACAAAAATCACAACATCAACAATCTGGACGTGGATCTAGACTCGATGATTATTATTACTATCATGATGAGAAATCAGAGTACTGGCAGCTCAATAAGATCATCTATGATATTCTTCACATTATCAAGGATAAAGGTATGCAAGTCCAACAACGTTACATGGAGGATAATCACGTAGCAGAATTCTTTGCTAAACATGCTGCATCTTGTGGAAATGGGACCTTCTACTACTCTTTTCAACCACTTCCGAAAGATCAGAAGCGCTCTTTTCAACTGGATAAAAGTCAATGCCCAGTATTAGAATAAGATAGGACTAGGTTGTAAGTTAGTGATTCTAGATGTTTGACAGGAAGTGAACATGTATAGGCTTATCTCTTCCAGGAAGATTGTTTATGCATTCTTCTTTTTGCTAACGAGGTAAGGTCCCTGTCCCCCTCACTTTCATAATTATTTGTTCAGTTATATAGATATGGTCGGGGTCCAAGCCTAACCCCACAAAATCAAAGGGTAATGACCTTTGGTGATGGCTTACCTTATAAAAATATTTTTAGATAAGTTGAAATTTGCTTGCAATTATTTTTAACCTAATTAGTTATGTAACATTTGGATACTGTTAATATCCAAGAAAGTATCTATGTGTTATGATCGGACAGAACAAGAAAACCACAAACAAAAGAAAACAACAAAAAGACACAGATTTTACGTAGAAACCCTTGACGGGAAAAACCACGGGCAGAAGTAGAGGAAATTCACTATGAAGGAGAGGAATACTAAGTGGAGAAGGTAGTCTCAATTCGTGAATATGAAAAAACCATCCGAAATAGTCCACTAAACGCACTTATATAATACATGTGTACAAATAAATCCTAGGCCCAAAAACATACAGGTCCATATGCTACCACCATAAATCCCGCAAAAAATCACAAACATCGGTCGCACCGCGAACTTTTCAGGACTGAATCAAAAGAATTCGGGTCACAAACTCTAACACTATGTCTATCTTTTATTCAAAGTTCAAAGCATTCTCTAGTTGGAAAGGTACATGAGATGAAGATTACCTGTACTAATTATAAATCATCTAAAATGTCTGTAAAAGAATACTAGTATTAAATTGTAAGGGTAAAATGAATAAAAAAATAATAAATTTTCTCTTTGTTTTCTAAATTGCATATGTAAAGCTGGACTACTTTTTTTTATAGTATAATGGACAATTAAAGATGGATGAAGAGAGTTATCATTATTCTTCACGTAATGACCCTATCGGTTATTTTTTTTATATGCGTGCATTTTTATTGTTTCAATTCATCGTACAGTTGCCCAAGGTTATTTATGATCTGTTGGGGCCGATGGTTTGGTTATCAGCCGGTTCGATTGCGTTTTAAGTCAATTTTCCTGGTTTGAAGCTTTTGAAGCTATGAACTTTGACTTCGGCCAAAACTTCCTGAACGGTTTCATACGAGGATCCAACAATGCTGTTAGCTCTGAAAAGCAGATCTTAGGCTAGGGGGACCTTTGTTTAAGATTCTTAGGCTTCCGAATTCATTTTGGGCTATTGGTTGGTTTTTAGTTAAAAATAAATGATTGGATGTGGGACACACTTTTCATCAAAATGATATCTTTTGGAAATTTCATTGTTCCGTTGAGACTAGAATGTCATTTTTAATAAGGTAGTATATTTCATTTGTGTTCATAGGGCTTCAAATGAATCCGAAAGATCCATTCGGAGAATTCCTAATGTAGCAAAATTTTGTGATATTCTCTTTGAATAGAATTTATACCACTAGATCGAGTGTCTAGTGTTTTTTTAATTAGTAACAAATTGAAAAATTAAACATGAATAAGTACAAGCAAGGGAGGCTAGCCCTTATCATCATTAATCCTAATAAGGTAAAGAAATTATACTAATTAATAAACATGAAAAAAATAAGAACTAGAAAAACTAAGTATTCAATGATGATATTACAAATGAGGATAGTAACGTAGTGTAAAATTATAAACACCAAGAAGAAAGTTGAGTAATTGATCTCAAACTTTTTTTTATTCATGTATAAACAAAAATAATAATTTGCTCGTCTAAAGTATCCTGGAATATTTTTATCTTATCCTTTTCTTCAAATTTGACCAACATCACTTGATAGTGTTGGGTTCAATTTGTGTGAATGGAAAATGAAGGGACACAATCCTTCAAGGAAAAGACACACTGTTTTGAAAAAGTGGTGATGTTTGGTTAGTTGTGACTTTTCAGAAATGACAAGTTGTTTCAGAATGGACAGACATGGCTATTCCGAAATGATACACCTTTCCGATGAATCATTGCCTCCTATCCGAAGAGGCACTTCATGGCTATTTAAACATACATTTTTTCCACAGGTTTAGTATAAACATTTCTACATAGAAAAAATATTTATCTTGCTTCTAAAAACTATGTGATCATCTATCGTTGAGTGAGTTCAAAGAAAATCAGAAAGTTTGAGGTACCACTACATTCTGGTTGTTAAGCCATTTTATCCTGGAAGAAAAATTTCGCAACCTCGAGTACTTGAGGGAAATTATTTCCTTAAGGATACTCCGTGAATTCGGAGGACTTGGTTTATTTTGCTTCATCTTTTTTCTTTAAAATAAAATAACACACTTCTTTTATTGTTCGTATTGAACTTGTGTTGAAGGTGTTGAAAAACTTCATAAGTGTTCTTGATTTAATCTTGAACTTGTGTTGAAGTTGTTTTGACATAATACAGATTGTGTACCCGAGACAACAATCTTAAGGAAATAATTGAAAAAGAAAAAAAAAATTGCTTGTTTGGTGAAAAAAAAATTTCACTAAAGTTTTTTTCCATAATTTGTATTGTTTGGTTTCTGGAGATTAAATCTTTAAGCTTTCTACTCCATTTGAACTTAACAAGTGATTTGAAGAAATAAAATCTTCATTACAAGTTAAAGGTCATTCGGTTAACGTTTGAAAGGCATAAAAACTTCATCGTTAAACTAGAAACAAGTAGTGTTTATAAGTTGCTACGAATTAGTAATAAGTATAATTTTATACTAAAGTTGACTGTCTTTTTGTGACAGGAAAAAATGACTACATATGGTCATGTTGAAGATGTGACAAGTGTGGCAGCAACATGTTGTAATACCCCGTACTTTTTTCAAGCTTAAATCTATCCCTAGAATTTCAAAGATTTACTTCAAAGATGAATACCTTTTTATTCATGCAGTTGAAAATTTATGGCATTTTTAAGTTGACAGTGTGCCACTTGGGCGCTCAGCGCGTCGCGAAGAAGGGAAAAATGGCAATCGTCAATTACAGTGGACCTCCGCGATATTGGCGCATCGCGGAGTGGTCTATTTCCCCATTTGTCAAAATCTAGTTGTCACACCCCTTTTTCGACTCCAAAAAAAAGATATAAGTATTTTAAGTTCGAAAGGGTTTTATTATTAAGGTGACAAAAATGATAAATTTATTTCAAAAAAAAAAGAATTATTTACATTTTTTTTTTATTCACAGTCGCCACTTGGCATAATCCGGTGTGCCAAGCCACCTTTGGAAAATCCTTTTCGAAACGGTTTGACTCTAAAAATTGATCCGCGAATAAAGATTCCGACTAAGGAATTCTGTTGACCGAGGGAAAGGTGTTAGGCACCCCTCGATCCCGTGGTTCGACCACGGTCGCTTGGTGGAGCGTATCGGCTAATTTGACACTACGAAGGTATAAACCACACAAAACATACAAACACAATCAATCAAACAAATAAAATAAAACAATCCAAAATTTAGTGTCCAGTCCAATTATACAGTCCAAAAATAAGAAATGCGTAAAAATAAATCCTACTCTAAATTAATTCTAGACTAATGCTCTACCCGACGCCTCGGGCCTTCATCACGAACGTCCTCCGGGTACAAGATACCTCGGGGCATTCCCCGGGGAATAAATATATACAGATACTTCGGGTCATTCCCCGGCCGAATTATACAATTGATTCAAAAGTGATAAAATCAAACCATTCAATCAACCCACAATCTCTAGATTTGCTTACCCGACCTGCGTCTTGCCTATTAAGCTTTTGATTTAAAATGATTCTATCAAATTCATGCTTAATCCTAATTAAATGAAATGACAACGGTCCAAAATTTAACTACATTCAACTTTTTAACAACTTCTTATTCCCACCCCGAAATCCTTTTCCAACCAAAAATTAACACACGTTTTGACTATCAACTCAATTTTTAACTCGGAATCCAATATAAACAACATAGACCCAAAGACAATTAAAGCATGATAATCATTCGAATTTCACATGAATAACATCAAACATTCACCAACTCATCCAATTTCAAACATGCCCAATTCAACAAATTACAATAAAGAAGAGAGAATGAGTTAAAGAAATGGACCTTCCGATAATAGATTTTGGTTGATAATAATATTAAAGAAGACCCGCCCTTGGAATCTCGAATATAGAACCTCGATTGCGATGAATCCAACTCGGTATAGAGAAAAACTAATAGGACAACTTCAAAACCAGTGAGACAAACTTTGTTATACGAAACCCAACCAAGAACGACGACGCAATTTGATAACGACAACTCGAAACCCAATATCGACGACGAACCAAGAAATAGATGAACCCAAGACACCCAAAAAACCACCAGGAACCCAAAACCCAACGCAGATCGAGCTCCGGTGAGCTGCGAAAATGGAAAACTGATGGGATAAGGTTCAATTCCGGCGACTGTGTTGTTTTTCTGTCTAAATCTAACCAGAACTCGAAGGAAATCAATGAGATCTAGGGATTTTGGGACTGAACCTAGAAGACGACGACCAGTAAACTAATTCCGGCGAAAAAGTTCGTCGGAAAACTCAAGCGAAACAGCCAGATCTCACCGGCTTCGCTGTTTCTCGCCGGATCTTCGTCAATCGCGTTGTTTCACTATTTCTCCTTGCTCAGTGAGTGTGTATGGGAATTTTTCGGTGATTTTGTGAGTGTGTGTGCGATTTTCGTCAATCTGTGTGTATGTGTATTCCGGTGGGACAGAGTGTTTTCCGGCGACCTGAAGGTGTGCCCGCGATATTCGTGAGGATCTAAAAAAGGTGAGTCTGTATGTAACATGAATCTCGTGGAGAAGAAGAAAAAAATAGTGTATGCCTCTCTCCCCTTTTTTTCTTTGGATCCCTCCCTTTTTTTTATGGAAAAGATGAAGTCTATATCCTCTTTTCTTTGTGTCCAAGAAACGTGAGGGAGGGGTGGTTACGTGGGGGTAGGGAAAGGAGGGGTATGGGTTAGGATGTGTTGTCAATTTTTAGTTAGGTGGGTTGTTAGAATATTAGGATAAGACAAGGTTTTGTTATTTTTTTGTATTTTGTGAGGGTATAATAACATAGATGAGGGTACACGGTAGGATAAGATAAAATTGGGTAAATTAATCTTTCGGAGGGACAAAATTACGTGTCTACACTAGTAGCCCAACACGATTTTTCCGCATCGTGCCAGTGGCTAAAATGGCATTCCAAAGGTGCACCGCGATGGTGGCGCATCGCGGAATCTGCCTAGTTCCCAATTGTCCTATTTCCAGTAAGCCACCGCTATAGTGGCGCGTCGCGGTGGCCTGCTAGTTCGGAAAAATATTGTGTATTCAGTTCTGACTTAAAGTTTAATAGGCGTATGTAGGTCAATCCCCAAGTCCCCAATTCATCTAAATCAGGGAATTAAACATATTCCTACCACTTTATGCTCATTATTCATCCTTCTCTTCAAAAGCAAAACCCTAGAGCTCCAAAACTTCTTCTCCAAAAAATCAAAATCCTCCATTGATTTTCCAAGAAAGTTTGATATTGAGGATTCCCAAGACAAGATAATCAAGAACTCATCATTAAGAACTCAAATAGGAATCAATAATTCAAGTTTCTCCATCTAATCATCTACCAAGGTATGTGGGATTTATGAACAAGGATCTTCTTCCATCCTTGTGCGCAAAAACCAAGCTTTTATTTAAAATTCATATGAATTTGAATGAATACACATGAGATTTGAATTAGGGTTCTTAACCAGTATCACTAATTGCAAGATTTTGAGTTTTCATGTGTTTTAGAAGATGAATTGCATGTCTATTTTCATATTTTCAAGCCTATTGCAGAAATTTAAAAATTTTAAGATGAATTATCACTGTCTTCATTTCTAAGCATGATTATTATAATGTTTTGACATGAGTTTGATGCATGAGTTATCAATCCCCAAGTTTATATGTTGATATTTCAAGAAAGATAATGCTTTAAGCATCCTATGAGCTGATTATTTCAGATTTACAATAAACTTTGATCTTTTGATCCTCAGATAAGTTTTGGAATCCACTTTACAGATTTATTACAGATTACAAAAAGAAAAATAGCTTTATTTACAGATTGATTCAGATAAACGCATAACTGGTTTCTTACTAAACCTATATGCTAGTTTTAAAGTGGATTTCCAACAAGATGAGCATAGCAAATTAAAGGGAGTAGTATTTAGTACCAAGTTGGGTATGATTCCAAGGTCTCATACCCCAGAACTACATGCCACAATAGAATTGAGATTAAAGTGCCCATAGTAGGCTAAGATAGTGATCACTTAAGATGAGGTTATACTCCCTGACAAGAGTATAAGACCTCTCCCTAATGTGAGGTTTCTTTTTTAGGAGGACGAGACGCTGGACTCCATGTAGCTTGCATGGCTTATGTCGGTTAGAAGAACCTGTCTTGCAGAACAGTTTTTCCTAATAGTAAAGACTAACAGAAAAGATTTATAGAAAATCTTTTAGAAAACTAAGTGTAAAGGCTCATAATTTTATTCAGATTATACTTTACAAAAAGATAACAGTTACAGATTTCAGCTTTCAAATTTCAGCTATAGACGTGAGCCCTTTTTACACTTAGACAGAATGATTTACAGAAAAAATATAGAGTACAACTTTTAGAACTAAATGTTATGGCTCACTAGATTTCCAAAGTATGAATTGTTATTTATGATTTTAGATTTCACTATTTCAGATATTCTAGCTTATGTGAGTCATTTATATTTAGCATGCATTGTTTTATAAATTGTGATGATAAGATGATATTTTACTTATGCATTTCACCTCCATATACTCAGTACATCCTCAAAGTACTGATCCACATATACGTCTATTTGCTTCATTGTCTCATAATGTAGGTTTAGGTGCTCAGTATCTGTAGTGTGAGTAGTTCGAGCATCTTCATCCACATCCGAAAGTTGTTGAGTCCTCAAAGTTTAGGGACTTATTCATTCATATTCTTCATCTTAGTAGTTTTTTTTATGATTCAGTATTCTTTTCAGATAGTTTGAGTTAGCTGAGGGTGTGTCCCAGTGACTGTCTAGTTATTAGTAGCAGAGGCTTGTCAGACTACTTGTTTTGATTCAGCTTATTCAGTATTGAGATTTCAGACATTATTTCAAATTATTCTCAGTTATTTCAGACAACTTTCGCATTTAGTATGACCTTCATGTCTATATTACCTTGATTCTGAGATTTATACCTAGTAGAAGGCAAACAGGGTTAGCTTAAGGCTACTCGTAGTCTTGAGCACCATGTGATGTCTCGAGATAAATTTTTGGGCGTTACAAACTTGGTTTAGAGTTTAAGGTTTTAAGAGTCCTAGGGAGTCAAACAAGCTGCATTACATAGATTCTTCATCATGGGTGTGAAGCGCGCCACATTTATGAGCAAGAGGCAATGGTATGTTCTTAGGAAATCATCTATTTTTTTCATGATCTATCGTGCTTACAGTATCTCTATCTTCTTTTAACTCGTGCTCGTACATGATAGTTGAATATGCCTCCTCATCAATCTAACGCCCTCAGAAATAATAACCAGTCACCTCAGCATGCCGATTCTTTGAATGAGAATGTGTCCCATGCTAAGTTTAGGGATGCCTTTCAGTCATTGGCCCAAGCTGTGACTGCTAATGTTCAAGGCAACCATCCAAATCAGTCTGCAATCCCACTTCAGCAGAATGGTGATTTAGCAGCAGCTAGAATCAGAAACTTTATAAGGATGAATCCACCATAATTTGTTGGATCGAAAGCAGGTGAGGACCACAACTTTATCTAGATGAGGTGAAGAAGATCACCCAAATTATGCATGTTTCTGAAAAAGAGACTGTAGAGTTAACATCCTATAGATTGAAGGATGTAGCGTATGATTGGGTAGTGACATGAAAGAATGGTATAGGTAAGAATACAACTCCTATGAGTTGGCAGGTGTTTCAAGATACTTTTCTAGACTGGTTCTTCCCACGTGAGATGAGGGGAGCTAAGATAGAGAAGTTTGTGAATTTGAGACAGGTCTCGATGACAGTGAAAGAGTACTGCATTAAGTTCAATCAGTTGTCTAAGTATACCCCTGATACGATGGCTAATCCTAGAGCTAGTATGAGTAAGTTTGTTACTGGAGTGTGTAGCTTGGTAGTGAAGGAGTGTAGGACTGCCATGCTGATTGGAGACATAGATCTTGCGAGATTGATGATGCATGCTTAGTAGATTGAGGTAGAGAAGTTGAAGGGGAGATATAGGAATAATAAGAGGGCTAGAATAGGGCAGCTTAAGTATGGCCAGGCTAGATCTCAAAGGAAAATTATTCGCTGTTTCAGAATCGTTCATCTATGCCAACACCATCTTCATCTAGTGCTCCTGCTCCCAGAGGTAGACTGGAGCAGTGGGGTAAATCTTCTATGTCTAGATCTCAGAATAGTGTAAGTGGAATACCTTGTTATCCTCCTTGTGCTAAGTGTGGTAGGAATCATCCCGGTGAGTGCTTGGCTTGATAGAAGGGTTGTTTTGGTTATGGTAAATTAGGCCATGGAATTAAAGAGTGCCCGTATACTAAGAAGGGAAATAGAGATGATCATCCCCAGACTCAGACTACTAGTGCACCATCTCTTGTAGGTCGCCCAGTCCCTCTTCAGGGCACATCATCCAATACCGATGGCGGTCAGCGCTAGAATTGGTTTTATGCTTTACCATCCCATCAAGAGTAGGAGGATTCACCAGATGTTGTTACTGATATGCTTCGTTTCTTTCATCTTGATGTTTATATGTTGTTATACCCTGGGTTGAGTTTCTCCTATGTGACCCCGTTAGTTGCAGTAAATTTTGATATAAGTTTTGAAAAGATCCCTGAGTCTTTCTTGGTGTCTACCCTAGTAAGTGAGTTAGTTATTGCTAAATTGATCTATAGAAAGTGTTTTGTCACTGTCTTTCATAAAATTATGTTAGCTGACCTAATAAAGTTAGATATAGTTGACTTTGATCTTATTCTTTGTATGGATTGGCTCCATTCCTGTTATGAATCTATAGATTGTCACACCTGAGTGGTGAACTTTCCATTTCCAGATGAGCCAGTCTTTGAGTGGAAAGGTAATTCAGTGTCTCCCAAAAGTCATTTCATATCTTATCTTAGAGCCCGTAAGTTGATCTCCAAAGAGTGTATCTATCATCTAGTTCGAGTCAAAGATACTAATTCTGAGACTCCAACAATTTAGTCAGTTAGTGTAGTTAATAAGTTTCCTGATGTTTTTCTCAAAGATTTACCAGGGGTACCTCCCGATAGGGAAATAGAATTTGGTATTGACATTCTTCCAGATACTCAGCCTATTTTTATAACTCCATATCGTATGGCTCCTATCGAGCTTAAGGAGTTAAAAGAGCTACTCAAAGATCTCTTAGACAAAGGTTTCATAAGGCCCAATATTTCTCCATAGGGCGCGCTCCTGTCCTATTCGTGCAAAAGAAAGATGGTTCTTTGTATATGTGTATTTACTATCATCAGTTGAATGAAGTTACAGTCAAAAACAAATATTCTCTTCCTAGAATTGATAACCTATATGATCAACTCCAAGGTGCAAGTTATTTATCAAAGATAGACCTTATATCTGGCTATCATCAGCTTAAAGTAAGGGAATGTGATATTCCAAAGACAACTTTTAGAACCCGTTATGGTCATTTTGAGTTTTTAGTCATGTCCTTTGGACTAACCAATGCCCCAGCAGCCTTCATGGACTTAATGAACAGAGTGTTTAAATAATATCTGGATATGTTTGTCATAGTCTTTATCGATGATATCCTTGTGTACTCTCGAACTGAGGATGATCATGCAAACCATCTTAGAATTGTGTTGCAAACTCTTAGAGATCACCAATTGTTTTCTAAGTTCAGAAAATATGAATTTTGGCTAAGGAAAATAGCTTTCCTTAGTCATGTCATTTCCAGTGAGGGTATTAGAGTTGATCCCCAAAAGACAGAAGCCATAATAAATTTGCCTAGACCTATTTCTCCATCAGACATTAGGAGTTTCTGGGGTTTAGCTGGCTACTACAGATGTTTTGTTGAGGGTTTCTCATCTATTGAGTCTCCTATGTCTAGATTGACCCAAAAGAAAGTTAAGTTTCAGTGGTCAGATTCCTGCAAGAAGAGCTTTCAGGAGTTAAAGAATCGGCTCACGTCATCCCTAATTTTAGCATTACCTGATGGTACAGATGGTTTTGTGGTTTATTGTGATGCCTCTAGAGTTGGTTTGGGTTGTGTTTTGATGAGGAGAGGTAAGGTCATAGCCTATGCCTCTAGACATCTTAAGCCTCATGAAAAAAATTACCCAACCCATGATCTTGAGTTGGTTGTTGTTGGGTTTGCTTTGAAAATCTGGAGACATTATTTTTATGGGGTTCATATTAATGTGTTCATGGATCACAAAAGCTTACAGTATATGTTTACCCAGAGGGAGTTGAATCTACGTCAGAGAAGGTGGTTAGATTTGTTGAAGAATTATCATATGAGTGTATTATATCATCTAGGCAAGGCTAATGTAGTGCCAGATGCCCTTAGTAGACTGTCTATGGGAAGTGTTTCCTATATGGAGAATGATAAGAAAGAGTTAGTTCAGGAAGTGCATTGATTAGCTAGATTGGGTGTTAGGTTGGTTGATCCAGTTGAAGGAAATGTTTGGGTTCAGAGTAGTTCCGAATCTTCTCTAGTTTCAGAGGTGAAGGAGAAGCAAGATGGGGATCCTAGTTTGGTCAAACTGAAGGAGTCAGTTAAAGACCAAAAGGTAGAGGTTTTCTCCCAAGGGGAGATGGTGTTTTGAGACAGCAGAGTAGATTGTGTGTGCCTTGTGTTGATGATTTGAGGAAGCAGATTATGGCAGAAGCGCATGATGCGCGTTATTCCATTCATCCAGGTGCTACCAAGATGTACCGTGACTTGCCAGAAATCTATTGGTGGAGTGGTATGAATAAAGATATAGCATAGTTTTTAGCTAAGTGTGCAACTTGCCAATAGGTTAAGGTAGAGAACCAAAGGCCTGGTGGTACGTTATAAGAGTTTGGTATCCCCACTTGGAAGTGGGAAGAGGTAAATATAGACTTTGTGACTGGTTTACCCCATTCACGTCGTCAGCATGATTCGATTTGGGTGATAGTATATAGATTGACTAAGTCAGCATATTTCTTGCCAGTTCACATGTCTTACACAGCTGAAGATTATGCTAAGCTATACATCAGAAAGTTAGTCAAAATGCATGGAGTTCCTTTTTCCATCATCTCAGATAGGGGTACTTAGTTTACCTCTCAGTTTTGGAGAGCTTTTCAGAAGGGTCTTGGTACCCAAGTTCATATTAGTTCATCCTTTCATCCATAAGAAGATGGTCAGGCAGAGAGGACCATTCAGACTTTAGAGAAAATGTTGAGGACATGTGTTCTTCATTTCAAAGGTAGTTGGGATGAGCATTTGCCATTGATTGAGTTCTCTTATAATACAGTTATCATGCTAGTATTCAGATGGCTCCGTTTGAGGCTCTTTATGGGCGAAGATGTAGATCGCCAGTTGGTTAGTTCGAAGTAGGTGAGGCCTCTTTGATTGGGCTATACATGGCATTTGAGGCCACGGAGAAAGTTCAGTTGATTCGAGAGAGATTTAAAACAGCCCAGAGTCATCAAAAATCTTATGCAGACGTGAGAAGAAGAGACCTTGAGTTTGAGGTTGATGATCTTGTGTATTTAAAAGTATCATCTATGAAAGGGGTGAAGAGATTTGGCAAGAAAGGGAAACTTATTCCCCGTTATGCTGGTCCCTTCCATATTTTGAGTCCTGTTGGGAAGGTAGCGTATAAGCTTGAGTTACCCATAGATTTATACTCAGTTCATCCAGTATTCTATATGTCCTTGTTAAAGAAATGCATGGACGATTCAGCTGTTGTAGTTCCTCTAGAAAGTAAAGATATTCAGAATAGCCTTTCTTACGAAGAAGTCCCTGAAGAGATTCTTGATCATTAGATTCATAGACTAAGGAACAAAGAAGTTCCCTTAGTCAAAGTTTTGTGGCGAAATCAGTTTGTTGAGGGTGCTACTTGGGAAGCAGAAGCAGAAATGCATACCAAGTATCCTCATCTATTATCCATGAACTCAGATTTAGTCAAAGGTAATAGTTTTCCTTCATTCAGTTCTTTTCCAGTTTTAGATTCAGCTATATAGTTATCTTCGTGAGAATTCATGCACTCTCATATCAATTAAGTATCTCATTTTAGAGATTCAGTCATTCAGTTTATTTTAGTTGTGCATGATATCTTATAGCCTCAGATTCCTCAGTATTTTCATCTTAACTAGACACATTCGAGGATGAATGTTCCCAAGGGAGAGATATTGTAATACCCTACACTGTTTCCTAGCTTAAATTCGTCCCTAGAATGTCAAAGATTTTCTTCGAAGATGAATATCTTTTTATTCATGCGGTATTTTCCATATTTAGACTTTCTATTGTGAGGGGGAATTGAATAAGCTTTCCATCAATACCAAATTTGCCTAAATCAGTTACGCAGCTGAAAAGTTATGGCATTTTCAAGTTGATAGTGTCCCACCTGGGCACTCAGCGCGTCGCGGAGAAGGCAAAAATGGCAATCTTCAATTCAAGTAAACCTCCACAATATTGGTGCATCACGGAGTGGTCTATTTTCCCATTTGTCAAAATCCAGTAGCCCAACGCGATCTTGTCGTGTCGCGCCAGTATCCCAAATGGCATTCCAAAGGGGCACCACAATGGTGGTGTGTAACGGAGTCTGCCCAGTTCCCAATGATTATTATAATGTTTTGACATGAGTTTCATGCATGGGTTATCAAGCTCCAAGTTTATATGATGATATTTCATGAAAGATGATGCTTTAAGCATCCTATGAGCTGATTATTTCAGATTTACAATAAACTTTGATCTTTCGATCGTCAGATAAGTTTTGGAATCTACTTTACAGATTTATTACAGATTACAGAAAGCAAAATAGTTTCATTTACAGATTGATTCAGATAAGTGCATAACTGGTTTCCTAATAAACAATTATGCTAGTTTTAAAGTGGATTTCCAACAAGATAAAAGTAGCAAATTAAAGAGAGTAATATTTAGCACCGAGTTGGGTATGATACCAGGGTCTCATACCCCAGAACTACGTGCCACCATAGAATTAAGATTAAAGTGCCCATAGTGGGCTGAGATAGTGATCACTTAAGTTGAGGTTATACTTCCTGGCAAGAGTATGACATCTCTTCCCAACATGAGGTTTCTTCCTTTGAGGACGAGACGTTGGACTCGATGTAGCTCACATGGTTTATGTTGGTTAGAAGAACCTCCCTTGCATAACAGTTTTCCCTAATAGTATAACCTAACAAAAAATATTTCAGAAAACTAAGTATAAAGGCTCACAATTTTATTCATATTATACTTTACAGAAAGATAACAGTTATAGATTTCATCTTTCAAATTTCAGTTATAGACGTGAGCCCTTTTGTAACACCCCGCAAAATCGTCCATACGTTAGCTCGTGGTAATATGCTCTTAGAGTTAAATGACTAGAATAGTGTCATACCCAAAATCCCATTGGAGCGGACTGGCACCCGTAGCCGAGGAGGCCCGGGAGAACCCGTTCATAACCTATACTTTCACATTTACATTACTTATGAAAATTAGAAATTTGGGCAGCACTTCGTTGTAAATAGAAGAAAATAGTACTTGTATCAGCCCAGCAGACACGCATATATATATATAAACAGTAATTGGCCGTCAGAGCCATCACGTCTATCAACCAAACACTCCTATGGCTGTATAATATATCTACAAAAGCCTCTACATAGATACACAACTGAGTTAGGGTCGGGAAAAACTCCCGCCCACAAAAGACTTTTATACAAATACCAAAAATACATATAGAAACGACTTGGGATGCCCCGAAACAACTGGAGCTCACCACTATCAACAGAATGTCTTGGCTCTTACTGCGGAGGTGTACGACCTGAAGTACCTGTTCCTGCAGGCATGAATACAGGTCCCCCGTGAGGGACGTCAGTACGGAAATATGTACTGAGTATGTAAGGCAGTGAGTATCAAGATGAGATACAAAAGATCAACAAAACCCAGATACCAGTGAATAAACAGTATGAGTAGACCACACTTAAAAGAGCTGATGGGATACCTGCACATTACTTTCATATCATTACTTCCCGTATTCCTTATCAATACATAACATATGTCATACAATGGCCAACTGATCAGTGGTACTAATACAATACATCAGGGACCACCCCTGGAATAGCATATATACATAATATTTATAATACAATGGCCAACTGATCAGTGGTACTAATACAATACATCATATCATCAATTTAAAATAAAGACATTCCATTTCTTAATTTAATTAATCTTTGAGATTGGTTACTTTGTGGTCACACCTTATGGAACTTGAAACCATGATACCTCAATAGGAAAAATATGTAAATAGGTAATCAATATCATGAAAATGAAGTAGAGAATCATGGATACCTCATTAAACCATTTCGGAGTCAACAATAGTATATGGACATTTTTTTGACTAGCCGGACATCTTAAAAGTGAAAACAAGTTCAATTGGTAGTGTCGAAGATCATATGATGTTATTATGTGTCATGTGTCGTAGGACAATGTTGGAAGCTTACTTGAGAGTGCCATGGGTCATTATTCATGCCAAAGATTAGATAGAGTATGTCTTACATACCTTGATATAACCACTTCAATACAAGTCCAACTTGACTTCCCGTACTCTTCGAACACTTATCTACAATAAGTCATGTGTGGAAAACTAGTATTAGCAACCAAACCTTACCATTTAGGTATTAAATTCACCAAATAATGTCTAGGAATTAATCCTTTAACTCATCAATAAGAGTGCTACATACATCCTCTTATACTCTTATTACATTCACATATCATGCATTTTCATGCAATATCCCTCAACATCACTCTTAGCCTTTATTTTCCCTCTTAATCACCATCCAATACCAACATGATCACTAGGCATGCATAACCACTAATATAATGATATATCACCACAATTCATCCTCCATAATCCAATACAACAACTTCCATAATTTACTACTAACAATTTATACAAAACAATTCATAACTATGTTTCTAGTTATCTTCCAACATCAAGACAATACTCATAATCCTTTATCAATACTTATTCATGGATAAGAATCAAGAATAAATAATATTCATACCTTAACAATGAAATCTTGTATTTAGAATCCTCCTTACATAACCATGGGGTGCTTCTCGAAGCTTTCGAGATGGTGAACACAACAACGGAACCAATTTGAATTTTCTACGGTTGAATCACAAAATATTTGAAGTTGAAATTAGGCTATGGTTTCACCTTATATTAATAATTGGATGATATATGATATATATGAGGCTAATTGTATGTTTATAAAGACCAATTTTCGTCCAAGAGGTAATAGAAAATGACCATTTTGCCCTAAAATTTAAATAAATCCGAATCTGTCCCCAGTGGACAGTTTTGACAGGCTGAAGTAAATCGATCATAACTCTTTTCTTCGGTATCGGATTTGGGTGAAACCAACTGCATTGGAAAGATAATTCAAAGGTATTTCATTTTCATATAAAGTATACCACCCAGTTCTTCCTGTACAAGGAGTTATGGTCGTTTAAAGTTGACCCAAAAACCTGTCCCAAAATTCTGTTTTTTTTTTGATAGGCTGTAGTAAAACGGGTATAGATCCTTACTCAGACATTGGATTTGGATGAAACCAATTTTATAGGAAAGAAGACTCTCGGAGATTTTCGTCAATATTTAGAAGCTCACACAGTTCTTTTTGTACAAGGAGTTATGATCGTCTAAAGTTGATCCAAAAAAAAATTGCCTAGCTGCAGTAATTTTCCTGCAGATTTACTGTTTACAGGCTTCCCGGTCACCGTTTTGAAATTTCGAATGTGCTCGCTTATATGAAATACTCCTCTGTTTTGGGTAAACTTTATATCGTTGGAAAGCTTATTCCAATACCTACACATACAACTATTGACGGGATACTTCCGAACACCATAAACTTAATTTAACCCATACGCAAGCCTTTAGGACTCCACATAATCGCGATAAGTGTACGAAAAAATTTACGGGGTATTACAAATAGTGTCAAAGAGACTTAGTCTCATTTTTTTCTTCCAAAATAAGTAAAGTTTAAACCATATATAATTTCCCTAATTTCTAATTTTTATCATGTGGGAAATCGAATGAGCTTTCCGTTGATATAAGATTCGCCCAAATTCGATACCCGGACAAGAAGTTATGGCTAATTTAAGTCCTAATCATAAAACGTCATTATTTTGGTGCTTGGCGCGTCATGGAGTGGGCCTATTTAGTAATTGTCAAATTCCAGTAGCATAGCGCGATTGTGGCGCGTCGCGCTGAAGTTTCAATTCCCAACCAGTGGGACAACGCGATGGCTCCACGTCGTGGTGACCTTAAAAATCCCATTCGTTAATTTCCAGTGAGCCACCGCGATCGTGATGCGTCGCGGTGGTCCATAAAATTGGGCTTCCAGTTATATTTTTATTCCATCTCATTAACGGTATATTAGGTATTTTCACCCCCTTATCAGCTTAAACATGGGATTTTAATTCCAAATGACCTCATTATTAATATTTTCATCAGAAACCATCAAGAACACTCCTTAGGGTTTCAAATAAGAAAACCCAAACAACTCAAGATTCAACCGTGGATTTTAGAAATTGATTGAAGATTTGGAATCCCCAAGTCGTGGCCATCAAGAATCATCCTTTAATTTTCTAAATAGAGGTACGTGGGGTTTATCCTAAAAACTACATGGACTTATCAACACTAGAACATGATTTAAAGATTATCAAGCATGAATTTTAAAGGGGTTTTGGAACTTATAATTTAAATTTCGCATCTTGGGTGTGTTGATGATATTATTGTTTTGGTCTTTAGGCCTTTCCCACTTAAATTGATTTAAACTTATATGAATATGTATGATGTTGAAGATTTGATTAAGAGAATTATTATTGAAACCCCTCTCTTTGATGATTTAGAGTTGATGAACGTGTTGGGAATGATTTGAGATTCTTGTTTAATGTTTTGAAGGGGACCTTTTCAATATTTAACTATTTAACATGATTTTTTTTATGATGAGGGGGATTTTCTTGTTATGCTTTTGTCCTTGTCTTAAAAAGAAAGAATTGCATGTGATTGATATCTTTACATGATCACCTTGTGTATTTGAAATGGTGAAAAAGAGAGTTTCTTGCATATGTTTAGATGAGCTTTAAGAAAGAGTATCTAGAAATGATTTATTGATATGGTGGTCCCGTATTTATGTTTCGAAACAGAGATTATTATATGCTAATAATGGCTCAGAGATGTAACTTGCAAGTCAATGGTATGACGATACCATATAAATGTATGTCATAACAGAGTTAGAGTTTTCAGAGTATATTTTCAGAGAATGCATGTCTTAAAGAGTTAAAAATGGGCATAAAGAGATTTAGGTAGTTGCCTGAAGAGGGCTAGAGTTCAAGTAACTCGTATCCTAAAACCGTGATTTGCCGATTCGGGTATATTATTTTTATGCTGGCAACGACCGTGTGGCGTAGCAGAGTCAGAGACTCCAACCTTTGCTGCACACATGGGTTGGAGGCTTCCCCGCCGAGTCAATGGCGGATTCTATATGACCCGTGGAATTTCAGCGTTGTAGGGTATACCACCTAGCGTAGAAGTAAAACAAAGAATGTCTCAGAGTTCAGATGATTTTCTTTTAGAGTCTTTCAAATATGCTCATGAGATTTCTTACTATATAATATGTTTATGAACTATTTTTAAATTGCTCTCATATATGTGGAATATAAATTATTATTTTGGATTTGCTCTGCGTACCAGTATGTAACGCCCCAAAAAATGGGTCCCGGAGCATCACACGGTGCTTGAGGCTAAGAGTAGACCCAAGCTAACCCTTTGAGCCATTTTCATTCAGTTCAACACAAATCAACAGGGTTTCCATAAATAACCCTCAAATATCAACAGAGTAATCATCATCCAAGAATAAAAGAATTTCAGAAAGATAACAAAATACAACTTATTAGTCAACTCCCAACATCTATACTAGTCTGACAAGCCTCTAAGAAAATTAATAAAACCAGCGAGCCATTGAGACATGCCCCAACTGACTCATACTCAGTTATCAAATGTAAACAATTCCGTGAAACCAACATCAGACATCACGTCCTCGGAACATGAGGACTCACCACAACAGAGGATGTAGAACAGAGTGCCCGAAGAATCACTGTCGAACTTGGAACTGAGCACCTGAACCTACATTCCGAGAAAATGCAGCCCACATCCGAAGATGTGGGTCAGTACCATGGAAAGGAACCGAGTATATGGGGGTGTATGCAGTTGTATAAACATCATCATCATAAATATTTATAAGAAATATGCAGGATGTATGAAAGACTCACATAGCCCGAAGAAAATCATCATAATCATGAGAGGATGAAATAAGTATAATAACACATGTGAATCATCATATAATTTGTCAATCACTTTCAGTTCATCAAGAATATCAATTCTCATAATGTAAATATCATTTAAATCTTTCGAAAGAATAACTTTCTCAATTCCACTTTCAAATCACTTCAACATTCATCATAGACACAAGAAAACACACACACACTGGGAGATCCTATAACTGACATAAACCATGTGAGCTACATGGAGTCCAACGTACAACCCACGTTGTGGAGAGCCGTCCTATCCTTGCCATCGGAGTAGGACTATTGATATCAAATCCAAACAAACTAGTGATCACTATATAAATCAGCCTCAGGCTCACTCCTACGGGGGCACGTAGTTCTAGGGAAGTAAGGTCGCTTTATACCTCCCACTCGGTGTTAAATATTTCTTCCAAACATAGCTCAGATCATTTCAAAGACAATCCACACCAAAATAATTTCAGTAATATATAAATATACATCGGGAGCCATCATGCTTCCCATCTATCAAAATCAACCACATTGTGGATTTCTTTCACACTCAAGTTCAAAACAACTTCATTAAGACCAAAAGGTCAAATCATTAAAAATATCTCAAATATTCAACATCAACGTGCTTATAACACACACTTTCTCAAAAAAACACAATTTCCAATGTTGATTCACGACTCAAACATCAAAATCATGATAAATATCGTTCAAGATCCATGCTTTATATCACCACACATGTAAATTCATCTTTCAAAATCATAAACATCAAGATTTCATAATAATCATCATAAGATATGGGTTCATGCTTCAAATTCATAAAAATCAAATAAAAATCATGCCTTTGTAAAGAAAATTACTTTTGGGCACAAGAACGAAAGAGAGTTCTTGTTGAAAACCCCGACATACCTTGAATGATGAACTTTATATTGATACTCATTTTTGAGATGTTAATCGTGCCTTTGAATGATGGTTCTTGGAGTTCTTGGACTAGAAACTTGGAATCTTGAATAAATTTGCAGAATTAATGGTGAACTTTGGAGGTTCTTGAAGTTGGATGTAGGAGCTTAGGGTTTTCTTTTTGAGGGAATTTGATGAAATATAACATATAATGCTTCTAATAGGCTTTAATATAGGGTTTGGACGGATTTTGGGTGAGGGGGAATGACCAAAACGCCCCTAAATATCAAATAATTCTCGAATCTATCCTTTGGTGGACTGTTTTGATAGTCTGAAGTAAATCAACCATAACGTTTTACTACGATATCCAAATTTGGTGAAACTAATTTCATTAGAAAGAGGACTCTCATATCTTTCCGTTGATATATAGTTTCTCACTCAGATCATTGTGTACAAGGAGTTACGATCGTTTGAAGTTGATCCAAAAATTCACTTTTGATAGGCTGAAGTAGATCGATCATAACTTTTTGATCCGATAGAAAAATTGTATGAAACCAATTTCATCTGAAAGAGAACTCGCAGAGCTTTCCGTTGATATATAGTAGATCACTCAGATCATTATGTACAAGGATTTATGATCGTTTAAATTTGGAGAAAAAATACGCCAGGCCTCAGTACTTTTTCCTGCACGTTTTACTGTTCACTACTATTCACGGTTTGATCTGAATGTTCATAACTCGTCGCTCGGGTCTCCGTTTGGAATGATCCACATATCGTTGGAAATATTATTTTATACTCTACGTAATGGTGGGTCATAATCTAAGACATTCCGCACGAAAAATTTATAATTCATTCTAGAAGATAGAACCCAACACGTTTACGCACAAACTTTTAATGAAAAATTTCCCGGGGTATTACATCATCCCCCCCTTGGAAACATTCATCCTTGAATGATTCTAGACATGCCAAGATTAGATAGGAAATAGAGCATACAACTGAAACCATTCGTTAGACTCATCACCACATCGTTTCTCACTCCGAATGCAACATAGAATGCATATATTCAAGAAACTACAGCTGAACACATAATAAATGACAGCTGAACTGCTGCAACTTTTATCAAAAGTGCATGATTTAGGAAAGAACGGTACCTTCGGCTTGATCGGAGTTCGCGGAAAATAGGTGCGGGTACTTGGATCACATATCCGCCTTAGCTTCCCAAGTTGCACCCTCAACAGATTGGTTTCGCCACAACACCTTGAACAAGGGAACTTCTTTGTTCCTTAGTCTTCGGACACTGAATCAAGAATCTCAACAGGAATCTCATCAAAAGAAAGATTTTCTTGAATGTCAGCACTCACAGAGGAATCCACTACCACGGCATCGCTAATATGCTTTCTAAGCATGGAGACATGGAATATTGGGTGAACAGAGGACAACTCGGAAGGAAACTCGACCTCATAAGCTACCTTACCAACACGGCTAAGAATTTTGTAAGGACCAACATAACGGGGACTAAACTTCCCCTTCTTTTCGAATCTCTTCACCCCCCTCATGGGTGAAATTTTCAGACACACTAGGTCACCAACTTCAAACTCAAGGTCTCTCATTCTGACATCCGCATATGACTTCTGACGACAATGCACAGTTTTCAACCTTTCCCTAATCAACTTAACTTTTTCCATAGCCTCAAATACCAAATCAGGACCACTCACAGCCGCTTCACCCACCTCGAACCAACCTATGGGTGATCTACACTTCCTCCCATATAAGGCTTCAAAAGGAGCCATGCCAATACTAGAGTGGAAACTGTTATTGTAAGCAAACTCTATCAACGGTAAGTGATTATCCCAACTTCCCTTAAAGTCAAGTGCACAAGCTCTCAACATATCCTCTAAGGTCTGGATGGTCCGCTCAGCCTAACCACCGGTCTGCGGATGAAAAGTAGAACTCAAAAGCACTTGGGTACCAAGACCCTTCTGAAAAGCTTTCCAAAATTACGAAGTGAACTGAGTACCCCTATCCGAAATGATAGACAAGGGAACTCCATGCAGTCTGACTAGCTCTCGGATATACAATCTAGCGTAATCCTCAGTAGTATATGAAGTATGAACAGGCAAGAAATGAGTAGACTTAGTCAATCTATCAATCACAACCCAAATGGAATCATGATGGCGTCGGGAAGGAGGTAAACCAATCACGAAGTCCATATTTATCTCTTCCCACTTCCAGGTGGGAATACTAAACTCTTGTATCATACCACCAGGTCTTTGGTGCTCAACCTTAACCTGTTGGCATGTTGCACACTTAGCTACAAACGCTCCTATATCTTTCTTCATGCCACTCCACCAATAGATTTCCCGCAAGTCTCGGTACATCTTGGTGGCACCAGGATGAATAGAATATCGTGCCCCGTGAGCTTCATCCATAATCCTCTGTCTTAGATCATCAACATTCGGGACACATAATTTACCCTACAATATCAACACACCATCTCCCCCTTGGGAGAAAACCTCTACTTTTTGGTCCTTGACATACTCCTTCAGTATGACCAAACTAGCATCTAAGTATTGCTTTTCCTTCACTTCTGAAACCAAGGAGGATTCGGAACTACTCTGAACCCCTATACTACCTTCAGCAGAGTCAAACAACCTAACCCCCAATCTAGCCAAACGATGTACATCACGAGCCAACTCTTTCTTACCTTCTACCACATGCGAAACACTACCCATGGACACTCTACTTAGGGCATCCGCCACAACATTGGCCTTGCCCGAATGGTACAACACACTCATATCATAGTCCTTTAACAATTCTAACCATCGTCTCTACCTAAGATTTAATTCTCTCTGGGTAAACACATACTGAAGACTCTTATGATCAGTGAAAACATCAACATGGACACCATACAAGTAGTGTCTCCATATATTCAAAGCAAACACAACAGCAGCCAACTCAAGGTCATGGGTGGGGTAATTTTTCTCATGGGGTTTCAACTTTCTAGAAGCATAAGCTATCACCTTACCCTTCTACATCAATACGTAACCCAACCTAACTCTCGAAGCATCACAGTACACCACAAAACCATCAACACCATTAGGCAAAGTCAAAACAGGGGCTGAAGTGAGTCGAGTCTTCAACTCCTGAAAACTCTTCTCACAAGATTCGGACCACAAGAACTTCACTTTCTTTTGGGTCAACCGAGTCATAGGAGACGCTATAGAGGAGAAACCCTCAACAAAACGGTGGTAATAGCCATCTAAACCCAAGAAACTTCAAATATCAGTCGGAAAAATAGGTCTAGGCTAATTTCTAACAGCTTCGATCTTTTGGGGATCAACTCTAATACCCTCGGAAGAAATGATATGACCCAGAAAAGAAACTAACCTTAGCCAAAAATCACACTTACTGAACTTGGCAAACAACTTGTGATCTCTAAGGGTTTGCAAGATAGTTCGGAGATGATCAGAATGTTCATCCTCACTATGGGAGTACACCAGTATATCATCGATGAACACTATGACAAACATATCTAGATATGGTCTGAACACTCGATTCATGAGGTCCATGAAAGCTGTTGGGGCATTAGTTAACTCGAAAGACATAACAAGAAACTCAAAATGGCCATAACGAGTTCGGAAAGCGGTTTTCGGGATGTCACACTCCCTAACTTTGAGTTGATGATAGCCGGAATGAAGGTCTATCTTTGAGAAATAACTTGCACCTTACAATTGGTCAAACAAATCATCTATTCTCGGAAGGGGGTACTTATTTTGTACGGTGACTTTATTAAGTTGGCGGTAATCAATGCACATACACAAAGAGCCATCTTTCTTTCTCACAAACAACACAGGAGAACCCCAAGGAGAAACACTGGGCCTTATGAAACCCTTATCTAGTAGATCTTTGAGTTGATCTTTCAACTCCTTAAGTTCTGTAGGGACATACGGTAAGGAGGAATAAAAATGGGCTGAGTATCGGGAAGAAGATCAATCCTGAACTCTATCTCTCTATCAGGAGGTATCCCTGGGAGATCATCCGGAAAGACATCAAAAAACCCATTGACGACGTTAACAGACTAGAGAGTTGGAGTCTCAGAATTAGTGTCTTTGGCTCTAACCAAATGGTAAATACACCCCTTGGAAATAAGCTTTCTATCTTTGAGGTAAGAGATAAAATGACTCTTGGGTGACACAGAGTTCCCAGACCACTCAAACACGGATGCACCCGGAAACTGAAACTTGACCATTTGGGTCCGATAATCAATAGAGGCATAAGAAGAATACAACCAGTCCATACCCAGAATAACATCAAAATCTACCATGTCTAACTCAATTAGATCAGCCAACAAGACTCTATGAAAAACGATAACAGGACACTTTTTATACACTTTCTGGGCAATAATCGAATCACCCACTGGGGTAGAAACTAGGATAGGTTCAGGAATAATCTCAGGACTTATTTCAAAATTCACAGCAATCAAATGTGTAACATATGAGAAACTGGATCTAGGATCCAACAAAGCATACACATCAAACTGAAATATACGAAGCATACCAGTAAAAATATCGGGAGAGTCCTCCTGTTCCTGGTGGGATGGTACAACATAGAATCTATTCTGGCGCTGCCCGCTAGCATTGCTAGAAGAGGCACCCTGAGCTGGGGCTGGGCAAGTCGCTAGAAATAGAGCACTAACAGTCTGAGTCTGGGTCTGAGGGCGATAGTCACGACGCCCTTATCCATCCTGTGGAAAATCTCTAACTCTGTGACCCATGTCACCACACCGGAAACAACCCCTCTTCTCACCCCAACACTCACCCAAATGAGCCCTACCACACTTAGGACACAGGGGACGATTTGGCTTACTTCCAGCACTGTACTGGGACCTGGATGCATATGACCTGCTACCTTGCTCCTGCCTACCTCTAGGCATGGGAGCACTAGCAGATGACGGTGTTGGCATAGACGAACGATCCTGATACTGAGGGCGACTCCCTCCCTGTGATTTAGTTTGACCCTGTCCGTGTTGCTCGAACCTAGCTCTCTTATTCTCTCTCATTCTATCTCTCTCCTTAATCTTGTCTGCCTCAATCTGTTGGGCATGAGTCATCAACCTAGAAAGATTCATCTCACTATTCAGCATAGCAGACCTACACTCCTTAACCACATAACTAGATACTCCAGTCACAAACTTACTCATACTAGCCCGATTATCAGCCACTAAGTCAGGAGCATACTTGGCCAACTGATTGAACTTTAGACATTACTCCCTAACAGTCATAGAGCCCTGTCGTAGGTTCATAAAATCTTCCACCTTCGCCTCCCTCATCTCTAAAGGGAAAAACTTATCCAAGAATGCATCCTGGAACTCTTGCCAAGTCATAGGGATAGCTCCCTCACCTCTACCTTTCCTCCAAGAAATAACCCAGTCATAAGCAAGGTATTTCAACCTATACGCAGCCAACTCCACACTATGTTCCTCAGATACCTGCATCACCTGAGTAATCTTCCGCACCTCCTCTAAAAACAACTGTGGATTCTCATCAGACTTGGACCCATAGAATTCTGGAAGATTTATCCGCATGAAGTCATGGATCCTGGCAGCAGCTGAATCACCTCCCTGCTGCTATGGAGCCGGGGCCGGGTTGGCCTGAACATTTGCAGTAACAACTTGGGCCAGCGCCTGAAAGGCTGCCCAAAATTCAGCATGAGACACGTTTTTATTCAATGGGTCAGCGGGTTGAGGTTGCTGACCATCATTATTTCTTCTTACTCGACGTGGAGGCATATTTCTGAAAGAGGAGAGCACGAATCAATAGCAGAGAGAGACACTTTAAGCATGATAGACTTCTGAAAGAAAGAATCACACTTTTTCCTAAAACGTCTTGTAGCCTCTTACTCATAGATGTGGCACGCTACACACCGATGATCAAGACTCTACTTAACGTGGCTTGTCAGACTCCTTAGGACACCTTAAAACCTTAGGCTTTGATTCCAAGTTTGTAACGCCCCAAAAAAAATAGGTCCCGGAGCGTCACACGGTGCTTGAGGCTACAAGTAGCCCCAAGCTAACCCTTTGAGCCATTTTCATTCAGTTCAACACAAATCAATGGGGTTTCCATAAATAACCCTCAAATATCAACAGAGTAATCATCATCCAAGAATAAAAGAATTTTAGAAAGATAACAAAATACGACTTATTAGTCAACTCCCAACATCTATACTAGTCTGAAAAGCCTCTAAGAAAATCAATAAAACCAGCGAGCCATTGAGACATACCCCAACTGACTCATACTCAGTTATCAAATATAAACAATTTCGTGAAACTAACATCAGACATCACGTCCTCAGAATATGAGGACTCACCACAACAGAGGATGTAGAATAGCGTGCCCAAAGAATCACTGTCGAACCTGGAACTGAGCACCTGAACCTACATTCTGAGAAAATGCAGCCCACATCCAAAGATGTGGGTCAGTACCATGGAAAGGAACCGAGTATATGGGGGTGTATGCAGTTGTATAAACATCATCAGCATAAATATTTATAAAAAATATGCAGGATGTATGAAAGACTCACATAGACCGAAGAAAATCATCATAATCATGAGAGGATGAAATAAGTATAATAACACATGTGAGTCATCATATAATTTGTCAATCACATTCATTTCATCAAGAATATCAATTCTCATAATGTAAATATCATTTAAATCATTCAAAAAAATAACTTTCACAATTCCACTTTCAAATCACTTCACCATTCACCATAGACACAAGGAAACACACACACACTGGGAGATCCTATAACCGACATAAACCATGTGAGCTACATGGAGTCCAACATACAACCCACGTTGGGGAGAGACGTCCTATCCTTGCCATCGGAGTAGGACTATTGATATCAAATCCACACAAACTAATGATCACTATATAAAACAGCCTCAGGCTCACTCCTATGGGAGCACATAGTTCTAGGGAAGTAAGGTCGCTTTATACCTCCCACTCGGTGTTAAAGATTTCTCCCAGATTTAGCTCAGATCATTTCAAAGACAATCCACAACAAAACAATTTTAGTAATATATAAATATACATTGGGAGCCATCATGCTTCCCATCTATCAAAATCAACCACGTTGTGGATTTCTTTCACACTCGAGTTCAAAACCACTCCATTAAGACCAAAAGGTCAAATCATTAAAAATATCTCAAAATTTATTCAACATCAACGTGCTTATAACACACACTTTCTAAAAAAAACACAATTTCCAATGGGGATTCAAGACCCAAATATCAAAATTATAATAAATATCGTTTAAGATTCATGCTTTATATCACCATGCATGTAAATTCATCTTTCAAAATCATAAACATCAAGATTTCATATTAACCATCATAATATATGGGTTCATGCTTCAAATTCATAAAAATCAAATAAAAATCATGCCTTTGTAAAGAAAATTACTTTTGGGCACAAGAACGAAAGAGAGTTCTTGTTGAAAAACCCCACATACCTTGAATGATGAACTTTAGATCGATACTCATTTTTGAGATGTTAATCGTGCCTTTGAATGATGGTTCCTGGATTTCTTGAACTAGGAACTTGGAATCTTGAATAAATTTGCAGAATTAATGGTGAACTTTGGAGGTTCTTGAAGTTGGATGTAGGAGCTTAGGGTTTTCTTTTTGAGGGAATTTGATGAAATATAACATATAATGCTTCTAATAGGCTTTAATATAGGGTTTGGATGGATTTTGGATAAGGAGAAATGACCAAAACGCCCCTAAAAATCAAATAATTCTTGAATCTGTCCTTTGGTGGACTGTTTTGATAGTCTGAAGTAGATCAACCTTAACGTTTTACTCCGATATCAAAATTGGATGAAACCAATTTCATTAGAAAGAGGACTCTCATATCTTTCCGTTGCTATATAGTATCTCACCCATATAATTGTGTACAAGGAGTTACGATCATTTGAAGTTGACCCAAAAATTCACTTTTGATAGGCTGAAGTAGATCGACCATAACTTTTTGATCCGATAGGCAAATTGGATGAAACCAATTTCATCGGAAAAAGGACTCACAGATCTTTCCGTTGATATATATTAGATCATCCAGATCATTATGTACAAGGAGTTATGATTGTTTAAATTTGAAGTAAAAATACGCCAGGCCTCCGTACTTTTTCCTTCACGTTTTACTATTCACTACTATTCACGGTTCGATCGGAATGTTCATAACTCATCGCTCGGGTGTCCTTTTTGGATGATCCACATATCGTTGTAAATATTATTCGATTCTCTACACAATGGTGGGTCATAATCTAAGATATTTCATACAAAAAATTTATAATTCATTCTAGAAGATAGAACCCAACACGTTTACGCACAAAATTTCAACAAAAAATTTCTTGGGGTATTACACAGTACATCTGTATTGACCCCCTACCTCCCAGGTTTAGAGGCTTAGTCTAAGGGTCCGACTAATCAGTAGAGTATCCCAGAGAGAAGTGATCTGTGCAGTGGTGAGCCTTCTTGGTTCCAGAAGGCCTGTTATTTCAAATTATGTTATTCCATTGTTTTAGTCTACTGGGGGCGTTGTCCCATCTTTCAGATTGTTCTCATTTTTTCATGTAGTAGAGATTTCGCAGACTATTCTAGATGTTGTTTAGTTGAGTTCGTATTTCATTCCTTATTGTTAAACTAAATCTAGAGGATGACCATGTTTCCGTATCAGATTATATTTCCGTATCTCATTTTATTATGTGAATGTTGTGCATGATTACCACATAGAGTAGGACACTCGGGCCTTCATGGTTCGGGATGTCCGTCACGGTCAGGCCCTAGTTCGGGTCGTGATACCTTTTTACACTTAGACAACTTGATTTACAGACAGATCATTGAGTACAACTTTTAGAACTAAATGTTAGGATCACTTGATTTACAAAGTATGATTGCTATTTATGATTTCAGATTTCAGTATTTCAGATATTCCATCTTATGTGAGTCATTTACATTTAGCATGCATTGTTTTATAAATTGTGTTGATGAGATGATGTTTTACTTATGCATTTCACCCTCATAGACTCAGTATATTCTCAAAGTACTGATCCATTTATACGGCTATGTCCTACATTGTCTAATAATGTAGGTTCAGGTGCTCAGTATCAGCATCGTGAGTAGTTCGAGCATCTTTATCTACATGCGACAGTTGGTAAGTCCTCATAGTTGGGGGACTTATTCATTCAGATTTTGCAGTTTAGTAGTTTTTTTTATGATTCAGTATTCTTTTCAGACAGTTAGAGTTAGCTGGGGGGTGTCCCTAGGACTCTCAAGTTATTAGTAGTAGAGGCTTGTCAGACTACTAGTTTTGATTTAGCTTTTTCAATATTGAGATTTCATACATTATTTCAGATTATTCTCAGTTATTTCAGACAGTTTCCGTATTTAGTATGTCTTTCATGTCTATATTACCTTGATTATGAGATTTATACCTAGTAGAAGGCAGACAGGGTTAGCTTAAGGCTACTCTTAGTCTTGAGCACCGTGTGACATCTCGGGATCAGATTTCAGGCCGTTATACATGTGTTTCCCCAACCAGTCTCACAAATACGCCACCTGCTATGGAACTAGTGGAAAAGCCCGAAAAATTTCTGGAGTTGATTTCAAGAGGTGGAAACAAAAGATGTTCTTCTATTTAATAACCTTATGTTTTCAAAGGTTTATTTCATAAGATGCTCCTGAAGTGCCCGAAGGAACTTTAGACCAGGAGCAATTCATTGTAATAGAGGCATGGAAACATTCTGATTTCCTATGTAGGAATTACATCCTAAGCGTCCTCCAAGATGACTTATACAACATCTACAACGTAATAAAGACATCTGAAGAATTGTGGGATGCGCTGGAAAAGAAATATAAGACTGAGAATGTGGTATATTGCACTATTCCTTGAGTACAAAATGATCGATAGCAAGATTGTTGTTTCTCAAGTATAGGAGCTACAAGTTATCATCCACGATCTCCTTGCAGAATGTATAAATTTGATGAATACCTAATTTGAACATATTAAAAATGTTCTTAATGTTCACATAAACTTTATTGTAGGTTTTGTTGTGAATGAGTCATTTCACATAGTTGCGATAATTGAGAATTTGCCACCTTTATGGAAAGACTTCAAGAATTACTTGAAACACTAACGAAAGGAGATGACACTCGAAGACCTTATTGTGAGGTTGCACGTTGAAGAAGCCAATAAAGTTGTAGAGAGGAGGTCTAAAGGAAATTCTGCAATGAATGAAGCTAACATTGTAGAAGATGACCCCAATAACTCAACGAAGTGGAGGAAATTTGGACAAAAAAACAATCAGCCTAAGAAGAAATTCAAAGGTAAATGCTTTAATTATGGAAAGATTGGCCATAAGTCTACAAATTGTCGTTCCCCAAAGAAAGGCAAAAAGAAGGATCAAGCAAATATGGATGAATCCAAGAATGAAATGGATGGTCTATGTGCCATGCGTTAGAAATGTAACTTGGTGGGAAATCCTCAAGAATGGTGGATGGATTCTGGTGCCACTCGCCACATTTGTGAAAATAAAGAGTTGTTTGTTGCGTTCGCTCTGACTCAAGGTGAAGAAAGATTTATATGGAAAACTCCACAACTGCAAAAGTTGAAGGAACATGAAAAGTTTGCCTAAAAATGACATGAGGAAAAGTGTTGACTCTTAACAATGTCCTGCATGTACCAGAGTTAAGGAGGAACTTGATTTCCATATCACTTATTGATAAAAACGGATTCAAATGTATATTTGTTCCCAAAAAAATTGTACTTAGTTAAGGTGAAGTGTACGTAGGAAAATGCTACCTCACTGAGGGCCTATTTAAGATGAATGTAATGAACGTTGAAATCAATAAAAGATTTGTTTCTTCTTACTTGCTTGATTCTAATGATTCGTGGCATGAATGATTAGGATATGACAATTATAAAACTTTATGAAATCAGATTAACGTAGACGTTTTGCCAATATTTGAGCACAATAAATCAAAATGTCAAACACGTATGGAATCAAAGTATACTAAGCATCCGTATAAGTTCATTGAAAGGAATTTCAATCCATTAGACTTAATCCACACTGACATTTGTGATATGAAGTCAACACCATCTCGTAGTGGGAAAAAGTATTTTATAACTTTTAGTGATGATTGCACTAGGTACTGTTATGTATATTTGCTAAACAATAAGGATGAAACAATAGATGCATTTAGGCAAATAAAACAAAAGTTGAAAATCAGTTAGAGAAAAAGATCAAAATGATAACAAGTGATAGGGGTGGAAAATATGAATCTCTCTTTGCAAAAATATGTGTAGAGAATGGAATTGTCCATCAAACTAAGGCCCCGCATTCACCTTAATCTAATGAAATTGCAGAAAGGAAAAACCAAACCTTAAAGGAAATGATGAATGCCTTACTAATAAGTTCAGGTTTGCCGCAAAACTTATAGGAGGAAGTTATCCTTACAACTAACCGAATACTTAATAAAGTGCCCCACAGTAAGACACTATCAATTCCATATGAAAAATGGAAAGGAAGAAAACCTAAAGTGAAATATTTTAAAGTTTGGGGTGTCTAGCGAAAGTTCAAGTTCCTATACCTAATGGTTAAAAATAGGACCTAAGAAAGTGGACTGCGTGTTCATAGGATATGATAAAAGTAGTAAAGAATGTCGGTTTTTGGTTCATAAATCTGAACATTCAGGTATCAATGAAAATACAGTAATTGAGTTAGATAATGATGAATTCTTTAAAGATATTTATCCGTATAAAACTAGACATGAACAATCTAGTGGGGTGTCTAAACAACCTCGAGATGAACCAAGTGAGGATGTACATAATGATGAGAATCCAAGACATAGTACACGTCAAAGAATGCCAACTTTGTTTGGATCAGATTTTGTAACATTTATCTTAGAAAATGAGCCTCAAACATTTAAAGAAGAGATGTCGTCTTCAGACTCATCCTTTTGGAAAGAGGAAGTCAATAGTAAGACTGATTCAATCTTAAGCAACCATACGTAGAAGTTGGTTGATGTTCTTCCAGAAAATAAACCTTTGGGCTCTAAATGGATCTTCAAAATGAAAATAAAAATGGATGGTACTATTGACAAAGACAAGGCAAGACTTATAGTAAAAGTCTTCAAATAGAAAGAAGACTCTGATTACTTTAACACATACTCGCCAATAAAAAGGATAATATCAATTCGGATGTTAAATGCCTTGGCGGCGGTATATGGTCTTGAAATCCATCAAATGAATGTGAAAACAACATTCCTAAATGGAGAATTAGACGAAGAAATTTACATGGAACAACCCAAGGGTTTTTTGGTTCCTGGTAAAGAAAAGAAGGTGTGCAAACTGGTTAAGTCACTCTATAGACTAAAAAAAGCACCTAAATAGTAGCATGCGAAGTTTGACCAAACCATATTGGCAGACGGGTTCAAGATAAATTAATGTGATAAATATGTTTACATTAAAGACACTCCAAATCATCAAGTCATTGTTTGTTTGTATGTGGATGATATGTTAATCACCAGTAGAGACATTTTTGACATAAATGCTACAAAATGAATGCTTGAGAGCAAGTTTGATATGAAAGACCTTGGAGTTGTAGATGTGATCTTAGGAATAAGAATCCATAGAACTCCACAAGGGTTGGCATTATTATAGTCTCATTATATCGAAAAGGTACTTGACAAATTCAAGTATTTGGAATTTGGTATTGCCAAGACTCTATTGGACATGAGTTTCACACTTCAAAAGAATGAAGGTGAAAGTAACTAACAGTTGGAATACATAATAGTGTTGGGATGTTTAATGTATATCATGAATTGTACACGGACAGACACAGTATGTGTTATTATTAAGTTGAGTCGATACACGAGTAATCCCAATAAAACTCATTGGATGGCAATGAAAAGAGTTTTGGGGTATCATAAAAATAATCAAGGCTATGCTTAGCATTATAGTAAATATCCAGTAGTACTTGAAGGATATAGTGATTCAAATTGGATAACCGGATCGAATGAAGTAAAATCCATGAGCGGATACATATTTACAATGGGTGGAGGAGCAATCTCTTAGAAATCATTCAAACAGACATGTCTTGCTCGCTCTATAATGAAATCAGAAATTATCGCATTAGATAAAGCTGGTGAAGAAGTAGAATGGCTTCGGAACTTCTTGAAAAATATTCTTTATTTTCCCAAATCATTGGCAATGGTATGCATACACTGTGATAGTCAAGAGACAATAAGTAGAGAAGGGAGCATGATGTACAATGGTAAATCTCGTCACATAAGACGGAGACATAATACTGTTAGATAACTTCTCTCTAGTGGAATTAGCACTGTTGCCTATGTGAAGTCAAAGGATAATGTGTCGTATCCACTTACAAAATACCTATCTAGATAGGGAGTTGAGAGAACATCCAAGGGAATAGGTTTATTGCCTTGGACAAGTCAGCATTGCGGTAACTCTACCTAGCAGACTGGAGATCCCAAGATCTAGGTTCAAGGATATAAAATAAAGTTATGTATAACAGGTTCAACATTATCATATACCCAACCCATTCTCATGATGTAGACAATGTTTAGTAAACAAGGATATATAACACCCCACACTTTTTCTAGCTTAAATTCGTCCCTAGAATGTCAAAGATTTGCTTCAAAGATGAATACTTTTTATTTCATATGGGAAATTTAATAAGATTTCCATCAATACCAAATTCTCCCAAATCCAACACTCGATTGAGGAGTTAGAGCATTTTTAAGTTGAAAGTGTCCCACCTGAGCAACCACCGCGTCGCGGTGAAGGACAATTTCAATTCCAGTGGACCTTCATGATATTGGCGTGTTGCAGAGAGATCCAAATTCCCAATTGTTGATTTCCAGGATCCCAACATGATATTGGCGTGTCACGCCAGTAGCTAAAATGAAAAAACTATAAGGCACCACGATAGCTCCGCATCGCGGAGAATGCCCAGTTTCCACTCGTCCATTTTCCAGTATGCCACCGCGATAGTGGTATATCGCGGTGGCCACCCATTTTGGAAAAATGTTACATTTTCCAGTTCCGTTTAGAAGTTTAAAGATGGTATTTAGGTCAATTTCCAAGCCCCCAATCCATCCAAATATAATATTTAAGCTTATTCTAAGCACTTTATGCCCAATTTCATCCATTCTCTCTCAAAGCAAAACCCTAAAGCTCAAACTTTCTCTCTAAGAAAACCCAATTTCTCTATTAATTCTCCAAGGAAGTTCAAGATTAAGGATTCCCAATTCAAGAACTCTAAGAATTCATCTCCGAAGCATTAATAGGGATCCAAAATTTAAGTCTTAGTATCTAGTTCATCATTTGAGGTATGTGGGATTATGAACAAGGATAATCCTTTCATCCCTATGCCCAAAACTTATTTTAATTACAAATTTAAGTTAGGGTTTATACCCAATATTGCTATTTATAAGATTATGAGATTTCAAGTGATTTAAGAGTTGAGTTGCATGTTTATTTTTATATTTTCATGCATATTGCAGGAATTTCCAGATTTTAAGTTGATTTATAAATGTTTACATTACCAAGCATGAATATATGATGTTTTAACATGAGTTTGATGTATGGACCATTAAGCCCTAATTAAAGATTGTTATTTCAACATTGTTTGTGCTACGTACACCCTATGATAAGATTATTCTCAGATTTTTAATAAAGATTTGACCTTTTGGTCCTAAGATAATATAAAGAATCCACATTATTCATATGACTTGAGATTTAAAGAAAAGAAAGAGCATAATTGATTTTCTTGTAAACTTTTGTGCTATTTTTGAAGTGGATTTCTTAAGATCCTGAGCATAAGAATAGGAGTAGTATTTAGCACCGAGATGGGTATGTTACCAAGGTTTCATACCCCTGAATTTTGTACCACCGTAGGATTAAGATTATTCTCACTTTTGTGTGGATGACTAAGATTGTGATCACTTAAGATAAGAAGTTCTATTCTAATGGCAAGGGTAGAACAGCTCAACCCAACGTGGACAAGACGTAGGACTCCATGAATGCTCACATGGTTTATGTCGGTTAGAAGAACCTCCCAAAAGAAGTCTCATACTCTTAAAATAGCTTATTGATTTAAAGCCTTAAGATAAAAGCATTTTTCCCTTAAGATGAAGTGTTTTCCCTAATAGCATAGAAAAACAGAAAAGCTTTCAGAAAAACTAAGTGTTAAGGCTCACAAGTTTTACTCGGATTATGTTTAAAGAAAGACAGTAGCTTCAGATTTTAGTTATCAGAATTTTAGATTTTAGAGTGAGTCATTTCTACACTTAGACAACGTGATTTCAAGAGAGAATACAAGTACAACTTTTAGAACTAAATGTTATGACTCACTAGATTTATAAAGCATGACTTGCTTCTCATGATTATTATTTGCAGTATTTTAGATATTCCAGCTTATGTGAGTCATTTACATTTAGCATGCATTGTTTTACAAATTATGATGATGAGATAATGTTTTACTTATGCATTTTACCCCCATATACTCAGTACATCCTCAAAGTACTAATCCATATATATGTCTATGTGCTACATTATCTCATAATATAGGTATCAGTTCAGTTGTAGAACGCATACCATATTCGGACATTTTACAATTTTCAGTGAACAAATGATGAGTCCTCTTGATTCAAGGGCTTAAGTCAGTCATATAGTTTGAGTAGTATTGTATTTTTCTTTATTCAGTCGTATTGAGTTGGGATAGTTGGGGGTCAAGTCCCGGATACCTATAGTCAATACTAGTAAAGGCTTCATAGACATTCAGTAGAGTTAATGTATTTGATTCCAGTATTATTTTGTAAAAGCAGAGTTGTAATCATTTTAATCTAGTTATATATTGATTAGATTCAGAAAAGAGTTATCTTTCGCTTATTTCAATCAAATTTATCTATTTTATTTAGTTGCTTATGAGTTATGCTAGTATAAAGGTTAGTTCGGGATCATATGTGGTCCTAAGCACCGTGTGAAGTCTCGGGACAGATTTTTGGGGCGTTACAGGAAAAGACTTATGGTTTGAAGCCTTTTAATGATTATCTAAATTTGAAAGATTTGACCAAATAGTTTAATATATAGGATTGAATGTTTAAAAATCCCCTGTGAGAGAGAGTGGAAGCCGCTTCAAGAAGAATGTTAGTAAAGGCCTTTTCTCAAAGCTTTCATGAAATCGGAATGTGTTCATGGTTGAAATGAACAAAATCATGAGAACCATAAACGATAAAAGGTTGGTTATGTGACATGTATTGTCTAGGTGTACATTAAATCTCGGTGGTTTAAAGATATCAAATCTACCGATTGATCGAGTTCATCCGATGCATGTTCGCTACGGAAAGTTCAAAGAAAAATCCACTTATCCAGATGCAATCAGTCTTTACTTAATGATCACATACTTGTTCGTAAAGTTTTACAAAGAATAGTTATTCCCCATTCATGTGGGGGATTATTGGGTTCAATTGGTATGAATCGAAAATGGAGGGACATAACCCTTCGAGGAAAAGACACATTATTTCGGAAAAGGGGGGACTGTTTGGTTAGTTGTGATGTTTAGAAAAGACATGATGTTTCAGAATGGACAGACATAACTATTTCGAAATTATACACCTTTCCGATGAACCATTGCCTTCTATCCGAAGAGGAACCTCATGGCTATATAAACCTGCATTTTTTCCACAGGTTTAGCATGAAATTTTTTGCATAGAAAACATTTCTCTTGCTTCTAAAAACTCTGTGTGATCTTCTCCCGTTGAGTGAGTTAAAGAAAACAAAAAGTTTGAGGTATCATTACATTCTGGTCGTCAAGCCATTTTATCCTGGGAGGAAAATTTCGCAATCTTGGGTACTTGAGGAAAATTATTTTCTTAAGGACACTCTATGAATTCAGAGGACTTGACTTATGCTGCTTCATCTTTTTTCTTTAAAATAAAATAACACACTTCTTTGATAGTTCATATTGAACTTGTGTTGAAGTTGTTGAAAAACTTCATAAGTTGTTCTTGATTTAATCTTGAACTTGTGTTAAAGTTGTTTTGACATAATACATATTTGGTACCCGAGGCAACAAATAGTTCATCATTTCTTCATGGATTTATTGAATTTTGTTGAAGTTGTTGATTCTGTCATATGATTCTGCTTTGCTAGCTGTACTGGTAGGTGACTTGGAATAAATTCTCCAGTCACTCCTACTATGTTGCCTTCCTTGGGTCTTCATTTTGCTTTTGTTACTACCACTTTTTATCTATAGGTGAGAGATCCCCATCCCTAGGCACTTTATCAAAGCATGTATCCAAAATTTTCTGGTATTGCTTTGCTGGTGTGATCGTTTTTGCAATCTTCTGGCCACTTAAGCACGAGTAAGCCGCTTATGAGAAGTTGGCTCATGTTAACTCCTTTCACTTAAGTGGGCAAACATTTGCTTAAGTGGAGGCACGCGTGCATAGTGAATTCCACTCATGCGGAGGGTTTGTCACTTAAGCCACACTGTTTATGCGGTCATGTCACAACTTATACAAATGAAAATCTATTTTATAAGTGACAAATAAAAGTAAACGAAGGGAATATGACTAAACTGGTAATTTGTAAGGTTTTACATTGTAGTCGGTAGGAGTTGATGAGCCTTTAATTAAGATATAATTTAATAAGACTCCCTTTTATAATATGCATTTGTATCCATAATAATTCAATCCAAAAATTTTAGTTTTCCCTTAAGATATAAGCATGATGTACGATAGAGGAAAATGATGAAATACGCAAAATGAATTCCCCATGACCTGATAAGGCTAGTACAAGAGACACTATACCAATAAAAAATACTAGACAATGCCAAAAAATATATAGTAGTCTTAGGATATACAAAATAAAACTACAAAATCAACAAAAAGAGAAGAGTCAGCTCCGGACACTTTAAGCTCACCCAACTCTCCGGTCAACAACACAACTCGAGATCAGCATCATCGGTAATAACTCGTACTATGATTTGTATCAAAAAAAAGATGCAGAAGTGTAGTATTAGTAATAAAATATGAGATACTTAGTAGACATTAATAGAATATTATGTAATTTTGAAAAAGTTATGTGAGGGAGAGTAATTTGCTCCTTGTAGTAGCGAAATTTATTTTGTTTACTCTATTTTTTCTACACACAAAATTGCCACTGGTAGCAAATTAGAAAGTCAAAAGTTATACATGCACTAACACACAAGAATACATTACAGCCTTCTCAAAGGATCCAAACCCAGTATATCCACCCATTAAAACTAAAAGCATAAACATCTAACCCTGTATCAAACTAAACAATAGCCAACCCTTACTAGCCCACTTAAAATTCAAACTTCCCTTCTCGCTAGTTGTAGTTGAGCTCAAGCATTAAATCTCAAGCATCCAGAGATAAACAATGATGCTAATTAGGGAAGCGTTAAAGAAAACGTTCCAATCATCAATGTATTTAGTACTTTATAATGTTAAATTATTTATTTATTTTTATACTCTCTCAAGGAGAGATTTTTAACTATTTCTCTTACTTATGTCTTAAGATTTTTTTTTTAATAAATTAAATATTTTACTCTATGTATCTACCATGATTAAGGTGTTTGTAATCTTCATGCACTTTATACTATGCATGAACATAACTTGATCTTTGTGTCCTAATTTATATTTAAATAAATGGAGGATTGCTGTATTTGTATTTAAATTAAGTTAATAATTAGTAGTTTTTAATGAAAATGTGTCCTTTTAGAAAAGAAGTGTTGTTTGGAGAAGAATTGTCTTTTAGATGAAATGTCCTGTCCTTTCATTCTTTGGTTACCTCATGTTTTATTTAAGTCGAACTTCTAAAATTTCTAACATATTTTTTAAAGAATATTTACGTGAAAACTTTTACAATGATTTTTCAAAGAGTTCTTTTTCTTCCCTTAAAGATCAAGTTTAACTTCTTGCTTTTCGATAGGATTATCTTTACTATTTGCTTAGTGCAGAAATCTAAAGGCTTTTCTTGTCCACTAAACCTATGTGTTAAATCCCATAGCAATCTTGCAGAAGAGTAGGAAAAATTATCGTTTTAAGAAAAGCATTTCGTATGTGTTTCAAGCCTCAAATCATGTGTTAGATGTTCATATTTTTAACCCTTGATCTTATGTTCTTAGTCATATATATTTTTTGTTCATGAAATATATTTTCCAAAAGCTTTTATACCCTAACAAACAAATAAGCCATGTGTCCATGGTTGAGCTGGCTAATCTCATTCTCAGACGCTATTCTTCTATCTCCATCATAATATACAATATGACTGTTCCTTTCGACAGTAACTCAACCACAAATTACATAAACAACATCATAGCCACTAATCCTTAGCTTCCATCACTTTGCACCAACTCCCCGAAGTGCCTCTCCCTTTAGATGTCAAAATCAGCTAGCAATTCCATTTAACACATCTCTTTCGAAATGCCAAGTCTACATAATCATATCCTTCGCCATTCTCTCGAATCTCTTTTGAAAAAAACACATATTGTTAAAGCCATCACCATGAACTTCTTTAACTATGCTGCTTTTGAAGTCTCTACTAGCATCATAATTCTTACTTCTTATATACGTATGGTGCTCCAATTCTTGCTTCGGTCCTTTACTTTCCTACTATTAACAAAAATCTTGAGATAGATGATTTTTAATTAATGAATGGTTTCTTACATTTCTGTTAGGGAATTTGAAGTTTTGATGGTGGACATATGGATGAAACATGTTGTGCAAGCTGGTCCATACAAGTGAAGAAAGAGAAGTTACTGGTCCTCATATGTATTGCATATTGAAGTTGATGCAAGGCTCACAAGGCGTACGTTAAGACAGAAGTGGATAAACAAGGAAACTCAGACATGCTGCCAATGTTTATCACATACATCAAAAAGATTGAGGAGAATACAAATGCAACACTTAGTGATTGAGTTGATCAAGGAGTCCTGCCAGACTAGGAGATAAAGTGGAAGAGTTCTATCCAGCCAAGGAGAGAGAAAGAGACGACAATAAGGAGTGAAACTACTTGAGAGTCCTATTGAAGAAAGAAGAGCACATCATCAAAATGACTCTATCGGGATTTGGCTTAAATACAAGAAACAACGTTCAAGAGTCTCACTCAAGTACTGATAAAGAAAAGCATCAATCAGCAAATCAGTTCACCAAACTTGAAGAAGAACCTGTTCCTTTACTTAGCAAGTCGTAGACTTTGTAGTAGGTTGGTTCTTTGAGTTGTAATGTATTTTATTTCTAGTCTCAGTGAAATATAAACTGAGTTAGTAGTTGTGTCTTCAAGTTGGGGAACTAGAAGACTTGAGTACACTTATATCTTGGGAAGATTTGTGTTATTGTAGAAATAGGAGTTAGAAGTTTTAATTCCTAATTTACAAGAAATCTTGTAATTTTTTTTATTTTTGAGGCTCAAGAGTATTAGTGAAGTTGGGGTTAAATTCTGTAGAGGTACATGTCGTGGTTTTTTATACCTTTCTTGAGCCGGGTGTTTTCCACGTAAAAATAATCGTCTTCAGTTTTACTTCCGTGAACCACGTTAGCTGACTTGTTTCACTGATAGGAAACTATTAGAGTAAAATACTAAAATTAGTAGGGTACGCACTCTAACAAGTGGTATCAGATCAAGGTTGTCTTAAATAAGGTTAGCACCTAAGAAAAGATCACTATGATGAATTCCGCACCTCCTACTGGTCACAGTGAAGGTCAGTCAACTAATAGACCTCCACTCTTTGATGGTTCTCAATTTATCTAGTGGAAAGCCAGGATGGAAATATTCATCCAAGGTGAAGACTACGAATTATGGGATAGGATCACTGATGGTCCTACTATTCCAATGAAGTTGGTTGATGGTGAACAAGTCAAGAAAGTAAGGAGTGAATTTACTGCTGATGACTTAGAGACACTAAAGAAAAATGCTAAGGCTAAGAACATCTTAGTCTGTGGACTAGGACCAGCTGAGTACAACAGGGTGTCAACTTGTACCACTGCTAAGAAAATTTAGGATGCTCTAGTCAATGCACATGAGGGTACCGCTCAGGTAAGAAAATTCAGGATTGCTCTTCTTTTTACTGAGTATGAAGCATTTAAGATGAATTAGAATGAATCCTTCCATGAGATAATGAAAAGGCTTACTGCCTTAATAAATGAGTTGACTTTCTTGGGAAAAGTCATTACTGGGGAGGAATACATTGAAAAGGTGCTGAGGGTACTACCAAAATCAAAGTGGAGTGTTAAAGTGACTATAATTAGGGAGGCAAAGGATCTCACAGGCATGACACTGGATGAGCTAGTAGGAAATTTGAGGACTTATGAAATGGAAATTGATGAAACTAATGAAAAAGCAGTCTCTGAGAAAGTCTTGGATTTGAAGGCCTTAGATAGTGATGATGAAGTTGAACATGACAAGGAACAAATTGCCTTCATAACTAAGAATTTCAGTAAATTCTTTAAAAAGAAAAAGGGAACAGGTATAAAGAAACGTTTCAATGACAATCCAAATGGATGCTATAAGTGTGGAAAGACAGATTATCAGATCAGGGATTGTCCTGTTTGGGAAATAGAATGGAGGAAGGAAAGGGCTGAGAAAGAATTGAAAGAAAAAGCCAAAAGGAAGGAAGAATATGCTATGGTAGCATCTTGGGGATCTAATTCAGATGATGATGAAATTTATGAAACAACATTCATGGCCTTAGAAGATTCTGACTTAGAGGGAGAAGAAGATGCTTCTGAGGTAAGCATACTTGAACTTAAAGAAAAATTGTGTTTATTTTCAAAAACAAAACTTGCTTTCTTGATGAGTGCACTAATTGATGATTTCCAAGAATTAACTTCTGATAGGGATGAGTTGTTCAATAGTCTTGTAAATCTAAAATATTATCTCATTGATTTAAAAGCTTGCAAGAATACAGTTGAAGAAGAAAATAACACTCTCAAGAAACAGTTTGCACAACTTGATTCTTCAAACAATGATCTTAAATCTGACGTCTTAAAATTGATACTCACTGAAAATGGAAAAAAGGTCATGAGTAAAGAACAAGAAAGTGCTGAACTTGAATTAGTCAAGTACAAACAACAATGTAATGATGCAACCGATATGGTGAATAAACTAAGTCAAGAAGTCTTTAAACTGAAACTTGATCTTGAAAGAGCAAACAGGTGGACAAATTCTTCAAGAATTTTTCATAAGTTAAGTGAAAGAAATCACAGTGAAAAGACAGGTTTGGGTTTCCACAAAAGTATTGATGATCCTAAAGACTTATGTTATATCTGTGGTAACCTTGGACATCAAACTACTGAATATCCTGTGGCTGCTAAAAGAAGATTTAACAGTCAAAACCTGGCTAATAAATTTTCTTAGACCAAGAAGAAAAGAACTGGTTTTGGTCAGAGAAACAGGTCACATTATATGTTGCCTGGACTAGAAGAAATTTAATTCATACATTTACTCATAAAATAAAACCCCAGCTTGTCTGATTTCCTAAGTCTAACCATTGATTTCTTACAGGAGAAGGTGAAAGAAAGCAAAAAGCATTGGTACATGGACAGTGCTTGCTCAAGACACATGACTGGTAATAAGAAAATGTTCCTTTCACTCTCCAAAATAAATGGGGGAGGATTTTCTTTTGGTGATGGAAAAAAAGGAATCATTACTGGAGTGGAAAAATTGGCACATCTGAATCAAGAGCATTGGAAGGTGTCTATCTTATAGAAGGATTGAAGCACAACCTGCTGAGCATTTCACAACTATGTGATAAAGGTAATAAAGTTATTTTTACTTCTGCAGGAGTCCGAGTCAAGAGAATGAAAACCAAAGAGATTGTGCTCACTACAAGGATATAAAGAAATGTATACAAAGCTGACATAATGGCAATGCCAGGAATAGAGTTGACATGTCTGAGTGCAATGGAAAATGATCCCTTCCTTTGGCACAGGAGACTTGGACATGCAAGTCTAAAATAGCTAAATATACTTTCTTCCAAAGATACGGTATTGGGTTTTCCCAAGACCAAGTTCAAGGAAGAAAAGTTATGTAGTGTCTATGTAAAGGGGAAGCATCTAATTTCTTCTTTTAAGTCAAAGAACCATGTCAGCACTACCAAGTGCCTCAACCTGTTCTATATGGATTTGTGTGGACTAATGAGACTTCAAAGCAGAGGTGGAAAAAGGTATATTTTTGTGATTGTTTATGATTATTCTAGATTTACCTGGACATTGTTTCTAGCTTCTAAAGAAGATTCCTTTGATGTCTTTACTATTTTCATCAAGAAAATTGAAAAGAAACTGGGAACTTCTCTAGTTTCCATAAGATCTGACCATGGTACAGAATTTGAGAATGTTAAATTTTTAGAATTCTGTTCCACAAATGGTATAGATCATAACTTCTCTTCTCCAAGAACACCACAACAAAATAGAGTGGTAGAAAGAAAGAATAGAACCTTGGAAGATATGGCTAGAATAATGATGCTAGCAGGAAATCTTGCTAAAAACCTTTGGGCTAAGGCAATAAATACTGAAGCATATATCATAAATAGATGCATAATCAGACCTATTCTGGAGAAGACTCCCTATGAATTACTAAAAGGAAGAAAGCCAAACATTTCTCATCTTAGAACTTTTTGTTGTAAATGTTTCATTCATAATAATGGAAAGGATAATCTGGGAAATTTGATGCTAAAAGTGATGAGGGAATCTTCTTAGGTTATTCACTTCATAGTAAGGCTTATAGGGTTCTAAACAATAGAACAAACTATGTTGAAGAAAGTGTGCATGTAGTTTTTGATGAATCCTGTGTTAAGACTAACTTGCAGTAATGAAGTGACTCTGAGGAACAGGTTACACAACCTGGTTCATCGACTAGAGCTACCAAACATAGAGGCACCTCAATAGGGAGAACTGATTCTGGAGGCACAGTGACAGGGGGAACTGAGCCACCAACTACCCCAGCTCAGAATATCTACAGTGATCCTAGTATTGGGTTTGGTCCCAAAAGGTTATAAGTATCAAGGATCATATCCTATTGAGAATTTTCTCACTTATCTCACTTCTGGAATCACCATAGGGCCTGGATTGAGAAGCATGTGTGCTTTAAAAGCATTCTTGTCAGAAAGTAAGATAAATAAGGTAATTGAAGCAATGCTGATTGGATTATAGCCATGCAGGAAGAGTTAAATCGGTTTAGGAGAAGCAAAGTATGGTACTTAGTTCCACTCCCAAAAGATAGAACAATAATTGAAACTAAGTGGGTGTATAGAAATAAGGTTGATAAGCATGGAACAATTATAAGGAACAAGGCAAGATTAGTGGTCCAAGGGTACAATCAAGAAGTGGATATTAAGAGTGTATTCTTGAATGACATTCTCAAAGAGTAGTTGTATGTCAAACACCCACCAGGATTTGAAAGCAAGGAGTTTCCTAATCATATTTATAAACTGGACAAAGCTTTGTATGGACTGAAACAAGCTCCAAGAGCTTGGTATGAGAGATTGTTAAAATTTCTTCTGGAGCATAGTCATACTAGAGGTAAAATTGACAACACTCTTTTGTCAAAAACTAATGGAAAAGATCTGTTGGTTGTGTAGGTGTATGTTGATGACATTATTTTTGGCACCACAAACATGAACACGACTTATGATTTTGCTAAACTCGTGAGTTGTGAATTTGAGATGAGTATGATGGGGGAGCTAAACTTCTTCTTGGGTTTGCAAATTAAACAATCAACATCTGAAACCATTATCCATCAGCAAAAGTATGTCAAGGAATTTCTCAAAAGATTTTCCATGGAAGAGGCAAAAGAGATCATCACTCCAATAACTATTGCCACAAAACTTGATTTGGATGAAATAGGTCCTGATGTGGAGCAAAAGTTGTACAGAGGAATGATAGGTTCATTATTGTATCTCATAGCAAGCAGGCCTGATATTGTGTTCAGTATAGAGCTATGTGCAAAGTTTCAAGCAAATCGGAAAGAATCTCATTTAAAATCTGTGAAGAAAATCTTTAGATATCTCAAAGGAACCAATGATCTTGGCTTATGGTATCCAAAAGGTAGTAACTTTAACTTGATAGGATACTCTGATACTGACTATGCAGGATACTTGGTGAATAGGAAGAGAACCACAAGAATGACAAACTTTCTTGGATCATGTTTGATTACCTAGTCCACAAAGAAGCAAAACTCAATAGCTCTGTCTACTGCTAAGGCTGAATATATTGTTGCAGGGTCGTGTTGTGCTCATTTGTTATGGATTAAACAATAATTTCTTGATCTTGGGGTGGATGTAGGTTGTGTTCCCATTTTTTGTGATAACACAAGTGCTATAAATATTGCCAAAAATCATGTCCAACATAAAAGAACTAAATATATTGATATTCGATATCACTTTCTTAGAGATAATGTTGAAAAAGGTTTGATATCAATTATGTTTTATTCTACTGAAGAACAAATTGTTGACATATTCACTAAGGCATTAAGCAGGGAACATTTTGAAAAGAATAGGTTAGCCTTGGGGATCATTAAAATTGCATAAATCAACCTTAATGACTGACTAGAATAAGTTACCCTTAAATGATTGTTGTTTAATCCAGCCTTACACATTTAGTTGTGTGTCCTAATTCCAAGATTTTAGAGTAAATTGACTCATTCATGTGTTGATTTTGCAGAGAGGCTGGAACACTCAGGCAATTTTGTCCATTTTATCCTCAAAATTAAGGTATGATTAAATTTTACCTATGATTGCATAAAGGGAAATAGGTTTTCTACTTGGTCCTTTGCTACCACCTAAACCGACAAAACTCCAAAAGTCCTTCTTTTTCAAAAAGCTGACACCGCTTTCCCATCATCACTAAACATCTCCATCATTACATTCTCTCACCAAGTACACTCCATCCACGATTCAACTTCCCTCACTTTACCTTAAATACGTTTCTTTCTCTCATTCTTCACTCATTCACTTAACACACCAAAAATCAACCTTCCAGTTTTCTCTAAAAAATGGCATCATCTTCCGAATTTTCTAACCTCCATGACTCCAATACCTCACCTTCCACTGAAATTATCCTCCATCCTACTGCAAATGCAATTCCTCCCATTCCCCCTGTCATTAAAATTAAACTATCTGATTTTGCAGCTTTCAAAAACTTAAAAAACCCTTTTGCCCAATTTTTTGTCAAATCCTTCATCCTCTTCTAAACCCTCACTATCACCTCTGACCCCTCTCCAAATTGTTGACCCTGGCGATGTTCCTATTGCAAACTTGATTCCGCAAAAGTCCAGATCTAAATCAAAATAAAAACCCTTTTTCCCCTGCCATTGATATTGATGACCATGTTCTTGCAAACCCTTCCCCTGGGTAAAAAACATTGGGAAGACTCTTCCTTGGATGACGCCTCTCAAGCAAGCAAAAGGAAACGTGTTGCTACATCTGGTCCTCCTCCTCCTCCTCCTCGTGCACCCTTTCCTGATATTCTTTTTTGCTCAGTCCGTAAAAAGAAGACGGTCATAAAAAAAGCTCCAAAACCCTCTTATTATTGTAAAACCTCATCCCATCCTAAAACCACTACTACCTCAAAAGCTTTCTCATCTTCTAAACTCACTCCTAAGAAATCATCCTCTTATCTAAAAAATAGGTCAACAAACCTATTCCCTCTGAGTCTTCTAAGTCTGACTCACCTCTTGATACTATTGCTGCATTGAATCCTGATTTTGAAATTCATGAATGATCTATAAATTAGGACACTCCTGAAGAACACTATCTCCATTTTCAAAAGTGTAAGCTAGCTAGAAGACGTGTCATTAGTGGTTTTGGAGGTGTTGATATAACTACTCTGTTGGGAAAATTAGAGGTCCAAGATTGGTTACACCTATTTCTTCAGGGTGACTTACAAAAGAGGTTTGCCAAGCCTGAGATGTATGAGTTCTATACAAATGGGGTAGCTATTGGTGAGATGTTCTCTACAACTATTCGAGGGGTCACCATGAATCTTTATGTTGTTGATATAGCTAGAATCTTGCACATTCCTCCAGGGGGTTGGGGTCACTATGTCAAGGGTACTTGGCTACCTCTTGATAATCTTGCATCTGCCCTTGACATATCTCGTAAGTTCTTTGGCAACCCTCACCTGGTCAATCATCATAGGGTTCTTAAGAAAGAAATGTCTCCACTCCATCAACTCTATTTTGATGTGGTTCACAAGATGCTCACCCCTAGAAAAGAAAGAAGGACTGCAGCTAACTTTCTTGACCTTACCCTTATGGAGTTGCTGGACACTGTAGTGAAAATTAATCTTCCTAGGCTTATCCTGAAGCATATGCAACGGGTTCTCCTCAAGGAAGTGAATAGTCATGCTCTTCCTTACAAATTCTGGCTCACCCCCATATTTGAGGAGTTTGGTGTACCTGTTCAAGTGTGGTCCTTGCAGACCACCAAAGATATTATAGGGAGTATAAACCATGTGCAACTACATGTTTCTATGAGGAGTGCAGACAAGCCTGTGCAACCCCTAAGGAATGCACTTGCAGCTAAAGATGCTGAGTTAGAGGTTGCTAAGGCTGCCCATGATAACGAGAAGAGGGCTCTCCTTGCTCAAATTTCCTCACTTACAGCTTTCTTGGAGCGTGAACGAGCTGAGAATGCTGAGATTGTTCAAAAATTGACCTCTCTTATCCCCTCCTCCCCATCCATTTAGTTCCCCTCTTATTTCTATAGGACTGTCTCCCTTGTTTCCTTCACTAGGTCCCTGTTATCTCTTTTGCTGTTTTTGGGTAATGTTAATTGCATCCTACTTTTGAAAGAAATGGAATTTCTTGCTTAATTGTGTTCTGCTCCTATTTTTTCATAATGCATTTATGTTCTTTTACTCTTGGTTTTGTTTGTTTTAGTGATAGCCCCAGTGGCCATAGATTATCAAATATTTTTCACTTTTTAGGCCTAGTTTTTTTATGATGTCAAAAGGAGAAAGAATAGATTGTGCAATGCTTACAATTCAATTGATTAACCTGTTTCATTCTGTGTTCTTTTTGTTTAAATTCCTTTGTTGAGTATGTCAGACTTTATGATGAATGCTTTGCTTCTTAGTTTGCCATCATCAAAAGAGAGGAATTTGTTAGGAAATTTGAAGTTTTGATGATGGACAAATGGATGAAATATGTTGTGCAAGATGGTCCATACAAGTGAAGAAAGAGAAGTTACTGGTCCTCACATGTATTTCATATTGAAGTTGATGCAACGCTGACAAGGCATTAAGACAGAAGTGGATAAGCAAAGAAACTCAGACATGCTACCAATGCTTATCACAAATAGCAAAAATATTGAGGAGAAGATAAATGCAACACTTAGTGACTAAGTTGATCAAGGAGTCCTGTCAGACTAAGAGATAAAGTGGAAAAGTTCTATCCAGCCAAGGAGAGAGAGAGATACAACAATAAGGAGTAAAACTAACTGAGAGTCCTATTGAAGAAAGAAGAGCACATCATCTAAAGGACTCTACAAGAAACAACGTTCAAGAGTCTCACTCAAGTACTGATAAAGAAAAGCATCAATCAGCAAATCAGTTTACCAAACTTGAAGAAGAACCTGGTCCTTTACTTAGCAAGTCGTAGACTTTGTAGTAGGTTGGTTCTTTGAGTTGTAATTTATTTTATTTCTAGTCACGGTAAAATATAAACTGAGTTAGGAGTTGTGTCTTCAAGTTGGAGAACTCGAAGACTTGGGTACTCTTATCTGGGGAAGATTTGTGTTATTGTAGAAATAGGAGTTAGAAGTTTTAATTCCCAGTTTACAAGAAGTCTTGTAATTTGTTGATTGTTGAGGCTCAAGAGTATTAGTGAAGTTGGGGTTAAATCCTGTAAAGGTACAGGTCGTGGTTTTTTACACCTTTCTTGAGTCTGGTGTTTTCCACGTAAAAATAATTGTCTCCAGTTTTACTTACGTGAACCACGTTAGCTGACTTGTTCTACTGATAGGCAACTATTAGAGTAAAACACTAAAATCAGTAGGGTACGCACGCTAACAATTTCCCTGTCATTCCTCCTATGCACACCTCATGTTTCCCCCGAGGTATCCGCAAAGCAGTCCTGTTTATCAATCATTTATTAATATGGTTTCTAAATTAATAAAAGCTGGTGGGATATTTGAAGGCCTTAGAAACTAGACCTCTTAAAGACATATCTGAAGGCTTGTGCACTACTGAATTGGAGAGTACACCTCTTTCACTTTATTGTGTTGGACCAATTCTATGTTCGAGTGAAAATTGTGATCATGATAAAGAAAATGCGTGTTTGGGATGGCTAGATTTACAGCCTAGTCGAAGTGTTGTGGTGGAATTCAATGGAAATTCAAGGCAGATCAGATCAAAGAGATGGCTATTGCTTTAGAGAGAAGCTCCTAAAGGTTCTTATGGGTGGTAAGAAACCTTGAGGATAATGTTGATTTTCTTGATGGTTTCTTGGAGAAAACCAAAGAGAGAAGCTTTGTGTGGAATTTATGGGCACCTCAAGTGGCGGCATGAATTTTGTTTAAATGTTAATAATCCGTTTGTTCCCATTTATGTGAAATTGTTTAACTCAGTAAGGAATTTAACAAAATAAATGAAATAATTGAATTTTATATGCTAAAAAAATAAATAATATCTATTTACATATAAATCTTTATAGTAAAATGAGTATTTTAATGTTAAATTATGTGAACTAAGATTTCGTTATTTTGGGATAGTGACTAAACATAAAAATTAAAAACAACATAAATCTGAATTCTTTAGAAGCTAATTACTCCCTATCCCAACTCTTCTCAATATTATTAAAAATTTCTTATTTAATCCACACAGATATATCACATTCTTATAGATACATTACTTAATTTTACATGAATATATTACATTTCACATGAATACATCACTTAATTTTACACAAATACATCACATTCTTCTGTGATATATTTGAGCTTTTAAGTATAATCAAGAATTTATGTAATTATTTAAAAGAATTAAAATTTTAAATAATTATAATAAGTTAAGTAATGGTGTGATATAAATTTATCAAATACAAAAATGTCATGCAAATTGAGAAAAAAAATATTTTTGAAAGGAGAGAGAACCTTTTATATTATACTAGTTTAGGTGTACGCGTCTTGCGTGTGTATCTCACTTTAATGAGTTTAAATGTTACACTAAATAGGATATTTATTTAAATAATAAACATGAATACAATAATTAAATTTAATATATTTTGAGTATATAAAGATGGAGAATTTATAATAAAGATATCAAACAATACAATTAAACCTAACTTTTACACAAGAAATTCTTTAAAGTCAACCGACATTCATCTACGACCTGCAAATTAAAACAAAATAATACAATAGTGATCACAAAGCTTTGTTTTGATGAAAATAATTCTCGTCTGAGCGAAAACTTTGACCCTAAAAAATGACTTGAATGAAAACAAAGAAGATACATATATACACATACGTTGAATTCTATTATACCGACAAGAACAGTAAAGAAGCTGAGGGTCGGGTTAGAAAATCAAGCATCCATCAATCTAGACCTGCAACCGATTCAAGTTAGATGAGCAGCAATCATATTCTCCCAATAGGTAAGAAAAATTAACTTTAATTGATTAAAGTATAACTGCAAAGTTAAAAAATCGAGAGAGCATCAAATTGATAAAATACTCCATAATTCAATAAATATAAATATTAACATGACATACTTACAACAACATCAAGATCCATATAAGAAAACATCAACCTCAACTTCCGTGACGAAGCAAAAACAAAAGAACATACATAAATGTGAAATAGATAATACAAATATTGAGAATTATACTAATTAACTTGGGAAAAAAAGAAGTAATAAAGATACAAATTGAACCCAAATCTCAATAGTTCATAGACGAATTTATCTTTACCATATATAATAATTCATAGCATAATTTCATAAGGAAAAAAAAAATACAATCCAGAATATTGAATTAATTGCCTACAACACTTTGGAGAATATTAGATGACAAATTCTCTAGATCTAAAACATGGGAATGGGAAAATAAGAAGAAGAAGAAGAAGAAAAAAAAACGTAACAGATTTCCTTTGTTATTATAAGTAGAATTTAAGCAGAAATAAAGAATTTTCTTTAAAATTTTTGTTAAGCGGAATCAAAAATTCAAAATTACAACTTGTGAATTGTGAAGTCCACCCACCGAAGTTTTTCCTTTTTTTCCAATTTCCTTCCTAAATTACGTCTTCATTAATTAATGGTAATAAACACCTTACCTATATTTATAGAAGTATTTCTTTAATAGAGTCTTATTTTAGTAGTATTTTTTTAGTTGGATAGTAAAAAGAAAAATATTAATTAATTCTTCTTCCATATATTTTAGGAGTCTCATATATTTTAGGAGGTTTAGTTAATATAATAAAAAATAATTAAATAATAAATTGAAGAAAATAGTAAAAAGACGATTTTGTCTAAAGAAAAGTCATTTAATAAAGGACAAAAAGTTGAAATAACTTTTCTAATGATTTTCACACTTTTAATTTATTATTATAGATATGTAAAATAACTACACAATCATTCATTGTTATTGTTTCTTTTATTTTTTGCAAGACATACACAATCTTCTAGTCTTGTAATATGTACCAAAATTAGGTGACATTTTATAGAAAATGGGAATAAAAAAGATGAATAAATATTTGTGAAGATCTTTTTTGGCCAAATTGATAAGTATCAATGGGTGCATTGTCCTAAGACTCGTGTGGGATTTTTGTATAGGATGAAGGGAGCCTTATAGATAACTAGTATACGTATCCATGTGATGCACGGATAATATTTAAATATCACTTTTAATCGTTTGACATCAAATGCCTCTTTCAAATGGTAAATCATATTACTTTAAATACTCAACAATAACATATTCAATCTATTCCCACAAAATGAGAATCTTAAAAAAAAATCAACTATCATATTATATTTCAATTATGAAATACAAAAAATAAAAATAAAAAAAATTCTACCCCTCCCCCCTCATCCCTCCCCCCATCTCTAATCAAATCATATGAAAAATAATCATATCATAGTAAAAGAAATTTTTATGTTTCATATTTTTAAAAAATATTGTTCATAATTTAAAGATATAGATTGTTAATTATCCCCCTTCCTTCATCTCTAATTAAATCTTATATGAATAAAAATAATATGTAATTGCAAAAATCTTTAATATTTCATGTTATGATTTGTTATATTGTTTATTCTACTATCCTCCATCTCTTTTATTTAAAATTTATAAATAGTAATATGTACATAATCAAATTACTTCATTATATTCTCAAAATTAGTTTAAATCTACTCCCCCCCCCCCCCCTTCGAACTATGCAATTCAACTTTGAGGCTTTTTTCTAACGTTACCATTAAGCAGTTAAATTTTCTTCTATTTCATCTCAAAAATACAAAAATAAGAATTTGATAAATTTTGTTACGCATAATAAATTATATTAAATATAAATTAGAAGAAGACTTCAAAATAATCTAATTTGTTAGAAGTGGTTATGATTTAAAATTCAAATTAAACTTCTTCACCTCTATCAAAACATATTTAATTTCATATTCTATTTCAAAAATATTTTTTTTACTCAAAATTTAAAAAAATTGTTAACTTGTACTAAGAATTAAAAAGAATTTGACGATGTATGCAAATTTCTTGAATATGAATTTTAAAGATAAAAAGGTAAAATTATGAATTCATTTAGTGAAAAAGAATTTTAATATGTAATCTACATAGATCATATTTAATTTTACTTAAAAGATACAATTTTAAAAATTTACATTTTTAAACTGTGATTTACATTCATTATTATAACTTACTCACATATACCTTAAAAATTATTTTGCTTAGTTAAATCTTTATTTTCTTTCTAATAATGAACTACTCAAGAAGAAAATACCACTCGGTGGTATAAGATAAAAGAGTAAAGACATACAATCGCTTAAAAAATTACATATAAATATAGATTTGCAAGTAAAATCAAGAAAGAATAAATTCATCAAAATATCTAAATGCCTTTATATTTTTATTATAATTTTTCTTAAGAGAGTAGATATGTGATATAATAATACTGTCGAAAATTGTCTTTATGTTTAATAGAAATATATTAAAATAAATTTTTTTAATATAATGATATTTTCACTTATACAAATATGATTTGAATCTATTCTTCGTACAAATAATTTGCAAAATCTTCTTTTTATATTTTGATTCTTCATTCTACTTGATCATTTTTTAAAATATTTATTTCACATTTTTGAGATATGTGGATGCATCATATAAGTCAAAATTTCATATTCTTTAGTTACATATGTGAACAAAGATAACATGTTAATTATAAAAAATAAAAATTTATTAAAATTTCATTAAGCATAAACAGTATATCTTGACAATATTTAGAGAAATCTCATGTATATGATCTATGTCTTTTTGCTCATGGATAAAATTCTATATAATAAAAAATATAAATTGTTACAAATTATAATCAAGTCAAGGAAAAAATGAATCAATTGAAAATATAAATGCTTGAAAATTTATTTTATAATTTCTTAAAAGAGAGTAAATATGTGAAATGTGATTTCGAATGTTTGTTTTTTTGTTCAAGAGAAATATATTAAAATAAAAAATATGATATAGTAATGTTTCTACATATATATACAAATATATTTATATTCATTTATTTTTATTTGATCATAAATTTTAAAGTTAAAATTTAAAAATTTGAGTTTTAAAAATTGTGTTGAACATGCATTGTTTTATAATCATGTATTTACACATGCATTTTATCAGTCAATTTTTTTTAAATTTAAACTATCTGAAGATAAGATTTTCATGTATGACCAAATGTTAGCTTAGTTTAGCAAGTGATGTGAATCTTTTAGCAATAACATGAGTTATTATTCCGTACAGAAAACAGTGATTTGACAGGATTGTTGGCGCGGCTAAAGTAAATTAGGTTACAAAAGTAAGAAAGTTAATAGTCCACCAATATTTATGTGCACACATCGAGTCATGTGCAAATTTATTCTTTCATTCATTTTTGTCGTCAAAATCATTAGAAAAAAGAAGAAAGAAAGTGGGCAATTTCCATTTGCATAAATATATATATATATAATATCAATAATAAATGTAACTTTGAATTCTTGGCATGCAATCTCACTTACAATATAATAATTAATGATTCACTTCAACATCAGTAAAACAGAAAAGTCTAATAATTATGAGTAGATAGTAATAATAGACATAAAAAATGGCGAGTATTTTTTATTTTATTTTCGGATAGGAAGCAATCTAAAACGCTTCTTCAAAAGTATTCGTCGTATTAAAAATGTATCATCAGATAAAAAGTAGATTGGATGAGCAAATTGCGTGTAAACTTTGTCACTACTTTTATTGATGTAAAACTGAAAATACATCTTCTTTAATGTTTCACATAAGCTATTTCACTGGTTTTGTTTTTTCATGAAGGAGCTAACGATTGATTCCAATATAGTTAATTTTTTAAATATTTATTTCACATTTTTGCGATGTTTATATACATAAGATCTTTAAAAACTTCAGATTCTTTAGTTACATTTGTGACAAAAGATAAATATAATGTTAGTTGTAAATAATAAAAATTAATTATTAAGTCAAATCAAGTATAAACAACATACCTTGGTAATATTTTCAAGAATCTCATATGCATGATCTATAGCCTCTTTGTCCATGATAGAAATTCTATATAACAAAAAAAAAACACAAATTGTTATAAATAATAATAAAATAATCTAAAATCAAGCTTTAAGTAGTAATACAAATTGTGTACAGATCTATTAATGTAAGCATATTGTCAACCATGAATGCGGTATAAGCAGTTAAAGAATAAGTTCAAAAGAATTTAAAGGATGAAATGAAAGGTTTGATTGAAAATTGAGTTTATATATAAAGAGTTAATTTAAATTCAACTTTATCTAGTATAGAGTTTGTTTTCAATTCAAAGGCTAAAAGAATCCTAACTTCCATTTAAAATTCAAAATTTAAAAATTAAACACCAATTTAACAAACTAATTTTCAACAAATGTTATCTTTATCTAAAGTCAACTTTAATTATTTATATCTCTAAAAATAACCTTTATCCTTTTATAGTTTCAATTTAAAACTATAAAAAATAGTATAAAAAAATTTCAAACAAATATTTTTTAATTTTTTTTTATCTTTATCCGTAAACTAATTAAAATAAAATTTATATTTTTATATGTGTAATTTAAACTATAAAAAATGTAGAATAATCTTAAAAAAAGTCATACCTCAAAATATGTAGAATTGGTTTATTTTTAAATTTTAATCTTTATCTTTAAATTTAAATAAATAGCATAATAATTTTAAATAAATTTATAATTAATTACTTGTAATTATTTACTTTTAAATATGAAGAACCACGTAGTATATACTACTATATTAACTACAATACACTATTATTTGTTTAATATTATTATTATTATTATTAAATTATATGTATTCAAATATATTTTATAATATATTGAAGGAATAAACTTTTGAAATAGTAAGAGTTTTATTTAGGACTCTTTAACCATACTTTTCTATTTTTAAGTTAATTAATTTAAATACAATTTAAGCGACTCATTTTATCAAATGTGACCCGATAGTCAAGTCACAAAATCTGCATGTGTAATTACCCATTAGTGAATAATAAGAGCTTATTTATAACTCTTTAATATTAGGTTCCTAATTTTAAGATAATGATATTTTTTTAAAAAAAAATAAAGGATAAATATATCTTTAAATTCAAATACTTTTCATCTTTTAATTCAAAATTGTTATTACAAAATTACTAATTTTTGTCTAAAAAATTGCCACGTGGCTTTTAAATATCTTATCACGTGGCTTCTTGTCTTGTTTTTAGTTTTGCTTATATATATATATAGATTGTTACTTCCTATAAATGGTAAAATATCCAAAGGTACAAATTTATGATGGCATTTCACAAAATGTAGTGATAAAAAAGGGATATAATAATACTTTTGGCACTTCAATTGTTGATAAATTTAATTTTGGTCCTTACAATATACTATATACATTTAAAATTATTATTCTCTACTTTTTTTGTTTCATAGTAGTTGTCATGTTTTGCTTTTTGAGACCAATTTCGTTAAATTTTTAAGCTAAATTAGAGTAGATTAATTAAATATTTAAAATTATAACTTCGATACTGGAAATCTATGGAAAAATTACTATAAGTTGAAATTTTTTTTATATCAATACGATGAAAAAAAATATATCTTAATATATTAATCTAAGCTAATTTAATTTGACGATAAAAAAGTGAAACATGTTAAGTATTTTGAGATGAATCAGTATAAATTAATGCACTGGATGTTCCCCATTTGCATCAACAAATTTATAGTACTATTGTGATCGATGACCAGAAAAATTAACTTTCTAAAGAAGTCAAATGTTGAATTTAATAGATCGAGGAAATTCATATGAATACCAGGAACATTATTGTATACATCAACATGTAGATAGTGATGATTGCTCATAAACAATTCAGCGACATATCCATTTATGTCATGGGATCAATTTTACAATATTTCAAAGAATGCCAAAGAAAAGACCATCTACATTTCTATCACATGGACTAGATCAAAAGCTAATTTTTATAAACTTAATACAGATCTTTGTTCCAAAGGAAATTCAGGTCCGAGTGGAGGAGGTGGCATAGTTAGAGATGAGTACGACCATATGAAGATAGCTTATGGAGTTGCTCTAGATATTCTCACTAATAACATGGCTGAAATACATGCCCTGGAAATTGATTTACAATGGTGTGTAACCACTGGTATCAAGAACTTCGAAATAGAGGTTGATTCCAAGATCTTGATGGATTGTATTAGTAATAATATTGATATACCATGGAATCTGTGGAACAAGATTACCGGCATAAAGGATATGTTGTTGCAACTGGATAATTGGTGCATACATCATTGCTATAGAGAAGGGAATAAAGTAGCTAATTGCCTGACAAATTGAGGCCTGAAATATGATAATATTATATGGATCACTCGCCATAACAATTTGTCGAGATAAGCCAGAGAACAGGTTAATATGAATAGGATGGGCGTTCCATTCCTTAGAACGATTACCAAAAAGAACTCTTTCTCTATGGGAAGAGACATGTATAGCTTTTATACTTTTGATGTCCCCTGAGGGTTATGTATAGAAGAGGTCTTATACCTCCTTATATTTTTGGGAGCTTATTAGAAATCCTACTTTACCATAGAATGGGGTGTGTACTATTCTTGGTAGGTGCAGGGAGGCTTTCCTCTTTGGTTTGTAATCTTTTAATTTTAATCAAAGGCATCCACTCTCAATAGAGTTGGATGGAAAAATTTAGTTAAAAAAAAGATAGATCCGATATGTTCAGAGACATTAGGGCATAGGGATATTCTCATTATTATTACTTTGAAATACTTGGAGACAAAATAGCCATATTTCATCTTCTCCATAAATTATTTTAATTTTATGAAGTTGTTTCAAAGACACATCTTGAAATGTTAGAAAATAGATGAAGAAAGAAGAAAAAATGAGAGAGGATAAGAACTAGCCAGTGAAATTACGCAAATGAGATCTGTGGAGGGTAGAGTATACACAAATGTTATCTAAACAAACTTTACCAATATCTCACAGAGGTAGAATGAAACTATTTTCGAAAGATCCTCAGCTCAAGAGCAGCAAATTCAGGAAAAAAAAATGGAAGAAAAGAATGCAAAAAGACTTAAACGTGATATTATTATTGTCTTAACGAGAGTGATTGTTTATTTATGAGATCAACATATAATGCTTCTTTTTAATCCAACAAGTTTACTATTACATTATGCAATTAAAACTAGAAATGTATCTTCGCTTCCTGACAAAAATCTCTATTACTTACTCCCTCCGTTCCTTTTTAGTTGGTATATTTTGTTTTTTTTAAGAAGTAATTTGATTAGTTTTTAAAGTTAAATTAAATTTAATTAATTTAATATTTTTAAATTAAAATTTAGATTTTCAATAACTATACGTAAAGAACTATATGTTGCAATTTTTCTAATATCAATATGATGAAAAAATATATCTTAAAATGTTGATCAAAGTTTATATCATTTTACTCTAAAAAAGAAAACTATGACATCTAAAAGTAATAGAGAGAGAGAGAGAGAGTAATAGAGTAAAAAAAATAATTTAAAAATTACTATTCACTAAATTTATTTGGAAAGGGTAAAGTGTACGCAGGCCTTACCACTATTTTGGGAGGTAGAGAGGTTGTTTCTGAACGACTTCATTAATTACTTATAATTTCTATTATAATCACTCTCATTAATTATCTACGAGTGTTATTATAAAAAGTTTAGTTTTTTTCTAAATACATTGAAGATCAAATTTAATCAAGATTAGTATAAAAATAGCACAAACACAATCATTTTAATTAGATTTAACTATCCAGGAAAAGATTAAATATAAAAGAAATTCCAAAAAAGACATCATTCTACACATTTACATAATATTTATTTTTTCCTTTTTTGCATTCAATTACATCAAAAATTACTTGTAGATTTTACTATGATAACTGTCATTGATTTTCAACAGATTCCATTATAAAAAAAATTAACACAATAATACATGAAACACACGTTTATCAAAACTAGTATTGTCATAGATATAAGGGAAAAAACATTATTTCCACCTCATACTATATAAGAAAAGTCCAAACCACACCTAAATTATCTAAGTGACCTATTACACACCTTAACTATATAAAAGTGATACTATTACCTCCCCGCGACCCCCATTCTAAGGCGCGTGTGTTACACTTATTTTAGGCGCGTCCAGCCTATTAAATAACAAAAGTAAACGGCTAAAAACATTAAGGGAAAAAGCATCGTTTCCACCCCAAACTATAGTCGAAAAGTCGAATCCACACCGAAACTATATAAGTGATCTATTACACACCTTAACTATAAAAAAGTGATACTTTTTGCTGACGTGGTGCTGACGTGGCAGCGCGTGTAAAACACTACACCACATGCAAGTGGTGGTAGCCTGACAAAGTGTAAATAGTTTCACTTTTTTATAGTTTAGGTGTGTAATAGGTCACTAGTATAGTTTAGATGTGGCTTCGACTTTTCGGGTATAGTTTGGGGTGGAAACGATGCCTTTTCCCTAGATATAAATACCATTCCCACTATCTCATATGTGTTACCCTTTTGTATTTAAACAATGTTTAATAAAAAAAGAACTATTAAAATTTGTGATCTAAAACACTTTTTAAATATTTGTATGGGTATAAATCAATTCATTAAAGAAAAAGGAGAATTTGTAAGTTAATTTTTTAGAGGGAGTAATAAAATTTCTAACTTTGCCACATAAAAAGCTCAAATGGCATAAGTAATTTATCAAGTTTCACGTAAGACTGTCTAACGGGCCGGGCCGGTTCAACCCGGAACCGGCCCTCTCATTCTTACCGGGTTCCGGGCCGGTTACGGGCCGGGTTTGGCCTTAACCGGTCCGGGCCGGGCCGGGCTGCACAGTAAAAAAATTAAAACCCACCCGGAACCGGCCCACTTAACCCAATCCGGTCAAACCCACTAAAACCCGGTCAAACCCGGTCAAACCCGGTTAAAAACCGGTCAAATATACACTATATACGCTATATACATAATATATACATTAAATATACACTTTTATAGAAGATATATACACGTGTATACATTAAATATACACTTGTATAGAAGATATTAAAATTATAAATCGTTAAATAAAAAAAAATAAAAAACAACGACTATACGTTAAATATACACGTCTATAGAAGATCTATTAACATTCATACACTCTATTCTATGTATATGTAATACTTTAAATGAGATATACTACAATATATATACATTACAATATATATTTGTATAGTTATATACTAATTTATAAAACATATACACATGTATACGTTAAATATACATGTCTATAGAAGATCTATTCACATATATACACTCTATTCTATGTATAGGTAATACTTTAAATGAGATATACTACAATATATATACATTACAATATATATTTGTATAGTTATATTCTAATTTATAAAATATATACACATATATACGTTAAATATACACGTCTATAGAAGATCTATTAACATTCATACACTCTATTCTATGTATATGTAATACTTTAAATGAGATATACTACAATATATATACATTACAATATATATTTGTATAGTTATATACTAATTTATAAAACATATACACATGTATACGTTAAATATACATGTCTATAGAAGATCTATTCACATATATACACTCTATTCTTATGTATAGGTAATACTTTAAATGAGATATACTACAATATATATACATTACAATATATATTTGTATAGTTATATTCTAATTTATAAAATATATACACATATATACGTTAAATATACACGTCTATAGAAGATCTATTAACATTCATACACTCTATTCTATGTATATGTAATACTTTAAATGAGATATACTACAATATATATACATTACAATATATATTTGTATAGTTATATACTAATTTATAAAACATATACACATGTATACGCTAAATATACATGTCTATAGAAGATCTATTCACATATATACACTATATACGCTATATACACAATGTATACATTAAATATACACTTCTATAGAAGATATATACACCTGTATACATTAAATATACACTTCTATATAAGATATATAAACATATACACATGTATACATTAAATATACACTTGTATAGAAGATATTAAAATTATAAATCGTTAAATAAAAAAAAATAAAAAACAACGACTAAGGAGTGAATGAATTTGTGGAATTTTATTGATTGCAAAATGATCCAAAATTTATAATTTACATGAATGAAAAATCTATAAATTATGCATCATTTTTTCCAACTCATTCATGTTAATATTAATTGGAACTTGCATAGGGTAGTCGAAGTCAACGGGGGAAAAACCCTGCATTGGACTTGATTCTGCTGAGTTCTCCCGTGAAGTCATAATTTCTTCAAGTTTGAGGTCGTCGTTGGGCTCTGGTTCCATTCCTTGGTTTCTTCTTTCTGCTCTAATCCAATCTCTGAGGCAAACTAAAACATTCATTGCGTTGCTTCCCAATGAGTGTCGGTTGTCTCCAAGCTGCTGTCGTCCCTGACTGAAGGCGCTCTCTGATGCAACGGTTGACATAGGAACATTCAAGATATCTCTGGCTAATCTTGAAAGTACAGGATATTGTGATTCATTATTCCTCCACCAATCCAGCGTGTTGATCCGTCGTCTGCGATCCTCTGGTGGCGTCCGCAGATAATATTTTAGCTCTTCCCGATAAGTTGATGTGTAAGCTCTCTCATCCACACTGTTCCAACAAGTTAAATCATAAAACGAATCAGGAAAACCACTATGTGCCGGCCTTTTAGAAGCTGATGGCTCCTCGGGAGGATGAGGAGCGACAGTTGGAGTGATATTTGTAGGTACGGCTGAATCAAATAAATCAGCATAGTGATTATATAATTTTTCTATATAATCTTTTGCATCAGCCGTAGCCGTCCACAAATCAGGTTGTATTTGTTCAGAATCATGGTTAGTATTTATTTCTAAGTTAGTATAAATAAGAGTACTAAAGTGACACATATGATTATATTTCATGCACGGATTTAACATAGCAGCAACCAAGTAAATAGGGGGAATCGGGAAGAAATATTTTTTAAATTTCGTAAACATAGCGCCAACAGCTTCTTTATAACCTTCTTTATCTTTATATTGTCGGAGCAAACCAGAAATATCGGCTATATATGCCAAAATATTACAAACAGTAGGATAATATGCACCGGAAAATTCAACCGTAGCTACATAAAATTTTTCTAAGAACTTAACAAGATCATTAATTATAACCCAATCAGAATTATGTAGCATGCAATCAGCAGAATCAGCAAATGAACCACAATGTTGGTTAAAAGCTAGTGTAATAGGAATTCTATATTTATAACAAGTTTTTAAAAATTCATACGTAGAATTCCATCTAATATCAATTTCCTCAGGCATCAAAATCGGTGCAAGTCCATTTTCTTGACATTTAACTTTAAATTCTTTAATTCTAGATCTACGATTATTTCCTTGAATAAAACCAACAGCAAGACGAATTTTTTCAATATAAACCTCAAAAAAGTCAAGACCATCTTTTACAATTAAATTATATATATGACATGCACACTTAACATGAAAAATTTCAGGAAAGGGCGGAGATAGCGTAGATTTTATTTTTGTTATAGCAGTCTTGTTGTTAGAAGCATTATCAAAAGCAATACATAAAATTTTATTTTCTATACCATAATATCCGGCAATTTTAATAATAGAATCAGCAATAAATTGTCCAGTATGTTTCCGATCTTCATCATATAAAAAAGCAAGAATACGTTTTTGCATTATGAAATTACTATCCATCCAATGACAAGTAACGGTTAAATAATCATTTTTATTTACAGCACGACCAAGATCGGAAGTTAGGGACAATCTACATTGAATATTTTTTAAGAATGTTGATAAATAAAAACAATATTGTGAATGGAGTCTAAAAATATCAGACCGACAAGTAGTTCTAGGAATACCATTAAACATAGGATTATAAATTGCTTGTATATAACGAATAAAGGCATCAGAAGAAGGAAAACTAAAAGGCAAACAACCCACAGCTACCATTTTAGCTATTTCTTCTCTGTCCCTCAATTTATTATACTTTTTCGCTACTTGACCGGTTGTTGGGTCCATTCTAGTTTGCGTTGACCCACCAACATCCCCACCACCTTTTGCAATATTCAACTCTCTAGTGTGATCTTCAGCTATATGTCTCATTAACGTACCCGTACCCCCTTGCTTACCGCCACTTCTATGCTTATATTTTTGTTGACAAATATTGCACTGCACCTCAATATCTGATATACGTTCAAAAAATTGCCATGCAATACTAGTTCTTTTACGGGGTTTTGGGGCACTGGGAGGACGGGAAGGGAGATTAACTGATTCAGATCTAACGTTAGCATGTCCTACTGCGGGTGTTTCAGCAATATTTTCATCATCTTCGTCTACATTAACTGCATCTACTTCATTTTCTTCTTCTATACCGTAATTTTCCTGAAATTCTACATAATCCATATCGTGAGCACCTACACCTATTTCTTCCTCAAAAGGTGTACCAAGCGGTACCGGAGGCGAAGTCACACGGGTATATCTATTACTTGAACTACCTCTACCGCTAGTAATTCGCTTTTTACTACCACTACCGCTTCCGGGACAAAAATTTCTAACACCTTTAGTAGCGAGGTTTTTTAATTTATCCATAATATAAATTAAATTAAACTAAAAATATTCAAAATACACAAATATAATAAAATTAAATATTAAACAATTAATACAATAAATAAAAATTAAACGTAAGAGATGGAACGACAATACCAAATTTTGGAAGTATCCGAAGATTGCGACTTTAGAAACTTCCGCTCGTACTTTGTAAACGAAAAATTAAAAATTTAAATTGAACACTTTAAGAAATTAAATATATTGAATATTTGAGAATTGAGAATTGAGATTTGAGAGAGAATGAGATTTGAGAGAGTGAAAAATTGTGTGAGAAATGATTTGAAGTTGTAGGGTATTTATAGATTTATTTTGGGGATTAAAAAATATTTTTTTTTTTTTTTTTTTTTTTTTTTTTAAGTTAATGGGCCCAAACTAGCCGTTTGGACCCAAAAACGGTAATATAGCCGTTGGGCCAACGGCTAGTTTGGCCCAATAATTTTTTTTTTTTTTTTTTTTTTTTAATTCCGGGCCGGTTCCGGGCCGGTTAACCGGAGGGCCTGGACCGGGTTGGTCCGGGCCGGGTTAACCGGGCCCAGTTTAAAAAAAAAACCGGACCGAAACCCGGAACCCTAAAGCCCTAGGGCTTACCGGGCCGGGTCAAACCGGTCCGGTTTGATATGTAGGGCCGGTTCGGGCCGGGCCAGCCCGGCCCGTTTGACAGGTTTAGTTTCACGTGAGTGTCACATTTATGGTGCTCAATTTTGTCTTTAAATCAAGTGGTTGAATTTGTCTTTATTTTGTTCACACCGAAGGAAAAAGAATATAAAAGGAGAGAAAGAGAGAACCCAGAAAGAAAAGAAAAAAAAAAGAGAAAGGCAAATTTATCTCACACTCTCTCATTTGCCACCTGACAATGGAGGCCTCGGTGGAGGCTTCATTGACAGAGGAGGATGAGGCAGAACATCTTCTTTTAGTGCTGAAACTTTGGCTAGAAAAGCTTGCAAAATGCTATTGGGATGAATATGTTCTGTTTGTTTTGAACAGTCCTCATCTTTATCAAAATACTCTCCTTGAACTTTTTAAGGTGTATTATTTTTTTTACTTTCAGAGGTTTACATTGATATTTTGGTTTATCATTTTTTATTGTTCACATCGACTTTTCGGACATTATTTTGTATAATTCTATTCTGAAATTTTGATAAAGAGTTTAGGCCTTAGGATCTTCATGTAGTTGGATTATCTAAAAATTGAGATAAAAATTTTTAGATGCTTGTTAAGAATAATAGGAGAAAGAAGAGGTTCAATGGTTTACTTTCATGTATTGTTTGCACTGTTGTGTAGTTTTATTCTTTCTATTGACTCTGAAGAGACGATTTTGTGTAATTCAGTTCTGAATTACAGTAAAATTCTACCAAAACTTGTAATTATACAGAACTTCACCATAATCCAGAATGGAGTTACACAAAATTATGCCCGATGAGTCTATAGAAGAAATAAAAAGATATGACAGTTAAAATGAAACATCAAAATTGTTAGAGTCCGTGCCCTACTAATTACCTTATTTTGGCCTAGTTGTTGCCTATTAATGAAATAGGTTGACTAACATGTTTCAAACTAGCTAAAATAGTAAGTAAATTACACGGTGAATTTTCACATAAAAAACACCCAACTCAAAGAGAGGTAAAAAATCACGACTTGTACCTCTACAGGATTTAACCCCAACTCTACTAAATCACTTGAGCCTCAACAATCAATAAATTACAAGACTCTTGTAAACCAGAAATTATAAACTTCTAATTCCTACTTCTACAAAACAAAAACCTTCTCAAGGTGAGTGTTCCCAAGTCTTCAAGTTCTCCAACTTGAAGACAATACTCGTAACTCAGTTTATACTTCACTAAGACTAGAAATGGATAAACAGTACAACTCAAAAACCAACCTAATACATAAATTCTAAGAATCCTTAACTCTAAGTAATAGGAACATGTTCAACTATGACTCCTTCAAGCTTTGGAACTGCAAAGATAATTTGTCGATGATAGACAATAACTCTTCAAAGAGACCTTCATGTTATCAATCTTATATATTTCGTTGGACTCCTCAACTCATCAGAGTTTTTTGTTAAGTCAAAGTCTTCCTTCAAGTCAATCTCCTCATCTGAGTGAAACTCTTTCTTTAACTTATCTTCAAGTGTTGTACTCAAACACAACTTCTTCTTTTTCACTTGTGATCCATCATTACAATTTTATCAAATCCCGATCTCAAGCATTCTTGTCTTGTCTTGATCTTTCAGTGACGAACTTGTGTTATCTTATCTCTGCACCTCAGTTCAGAGGACCACTTCAACTAACATATTTCATTTGTCATGTCAATCACCCAAACCATCCCAATAAATTCCCCTTTTTTGGTAGTGACAAATTTCTGCCATTGTGCAACTGCTGACTTTTCTTGTAGGCACTAAGTCATGAACATTTTAATAAGAAATAGGTTAGGTATGAGTTCTAAAAATTGCACACCTCAAGACTTTCCCCTATTGGCATTATTGAAAAGTAACCAACCTGAAATCAGATAAGTGCAATGCTACTCAGTGCCTTAGTAAAAATATTAGCAATTTGATCTTCAGTAGAACAAAACATGGTAGATACAAGACCTTTTTCAACATTATCTTTAAGAAAGTGGTGTATAACATCAATATGTTTAGTTCTTTTATATTTCATAGGAGTCTTTGTTATATTAATGGCCCTTGTATTGTCACACAAAAATAGGAACACATCCCATATCCATACCAAAATCCACGAGTTATTTGTTAATCCATAACAATTAAGCACAAAATAACCCGGCAGCAATATACTCAGCCTCAGCAGTAGATAGAGCTACTGAGTTTTATTTCTTAGTGTACCGGGTTATTAGAAATGATCCAAGGAAGTGTGTCATACCTGTGGTGCTTTTTCTGTCCACTAAATAGCCCGCATAGTCAGCATTAGAATATCATACCAACTTAAAATTGCTACTTTTGGGATACCATAGACCAAGATCGGTGGTTCCTTTGAGATACCAAAAAATCCACTTCACAGATTTGAGATGGGATTCCTTGGGATTAGCCTGAAACTTTGCACACAATACCACACTAAAAACAATAACAAGTCTAGTAGCTATGCGATAAAGCAGCGAACATATCATTCCTCTACATAACTTCTGCTTCACTGCTGGACCTGTTTCATCCATGTCAAGCCTAGTGGCAGTGGCAATTAGTGTGCTGATCTCCTTTGTTTCTTCTACACAAAACCATTTGAGAAGTTTATTTACATACTTTTATTGATCAATCATAGTTTTAGAAGTTGTTTGTTTGATTTTCAACCCCAAGAAAAAATTAGCTCTCCAATCAAACTCATTTCAAATTCACAACTCATGAGTTTGGCAAAGTCATGAGTCATGTTGATGTTTGTGGATCCAAAGATGATGTCATCAACATAAACCTCCCATTCATTTTAAGAAGAGACTGTTATCAATTTTACCTCCAGTATGCCCATTCTCTTACAGGAATTTTGACAATCTTTCATACTAAGCTCTTGGATCTTGTTTTAGTCCATACGAAGCCTTGTCAATCTTATAAATATAATCAGGAAATCCCTTACTTTCAAAACCAAAAATTTGTGTCACATAAACTTCCTTCTTGAGAATACCATTCAATAATGCACTCTTTACGTCCATTTGGTAAAGTATGAACTCCTTATAAGCAACAAAGGCCACAAGAAGTCTGATTGCTTCAAGTCTTGCCACAGGGGCAAAATTCTCATCAAAGTCTATGCCTTCTTCCAGATTGTATCCTTGGACCACTAAACTTTCCTTGTTCCTTGTAACTATTCCATGTTCATCAACTTTATTTCTATACACCCACTTAGTTCCAATCATAATTTTGCCTTTTGGGGGTGGAACTAGGTGTCAAACCTTACTTTTTTCAAACTGGTTTAGCTTCTTTTGTATAGCTATAATCCAATCAGCATCAAACAGTGATTCAACCACCTTCTTTGGTTCAATTACAGACAAAAAGTCTTTGAAAGCATACATGCTTCTTAATCCAGATCTTGCGGTGATTCCTGAGGTGAGATCAGTGAGAGCATTCTCTATTGGATAAGACCCCTAATCCTTGTATCTTTTTAGAACTAGTCCTTGTGAGATGTCGGGATTACAGTGAGTAACTTGAGTAGTCTTTGTTGGTGGTTTAGTTCCCTATATCAACATGTCTCTAGTATCAGTTCCCCTTCTTAAAGTGCCTCCTGGTTCAGTTTCTCTAGTCGATGGATAGGGTTGTTCAACCTATTTCTTAACATGTTCTTCAGAATCACTGTCTTCCTGCATATTAGTCTTAGCACACTATTCATCAAATACTGTATGCACACTTTCTTCAACACAATTTGTTATATTATTTAGGACCCTATATGCTTTACGATGATATGAATATCCTAGGACGATCCCCTCATCACTTCTAGCATAAAATTTTCCCAAATATTCTTTTTTATTATTATGAATGAAACACTTGCAATCAAAAGTTCTAAAGTGAGAGAAATTTGGTTTTATTCCTTTTAGTAATTCATAGGGACTATTCTCAAGACTAGGACTAATTATGCATCAATTTATAATGTATGTAGCAGTACTGATTGCCTCAGCCCGAAGTTTTTTTGCAATATTTCTTGCAAGCAACATTTGAAGTACACCAAACCTTGGACCCTCGAGAAATTTCTTAGGTTTTGGACTTACTATACTTGGTATGACTCAAGGGTAACATTCGTACCCTTGGATATGATTTAAGGAGGATTGATGGCTCACTCGTATGTTTGATAGTAGGTGTAACACCCCGCATCGTCCATGAGTTAGCTCGTGGTAATAGGCTCTTAGAGTTAAAGATGAGAAAATTAATTTTTCCTAATTTTGACTTTTTTTCACATGGAAAATTTGATAAGCTTTCCGCCGATTTAAGATTCGTCCAAATCCGATACCCGGGCAAGAAATTATGGCTAATTTAAGTCCTAGTCGAAAAAAACTGTCATTTTAGTGCTTGACGCATTGCCGAGGGGGTCTATTTAACAATTGTTAAATTCCAGTATCCTAGCACGATTTTGACGCGTTGCGGTGGCCCATAAAATTGGGCTCCCAGTTATATTTTATTCCATCTCATTAAGGGTATATGAGGTATTTTCCACCCCCCTTATCAGCTTAAACATGGGATTATACTCCCAAGTGACCACATTATTCATACTTTCTTCAAAAATTTACAAGAACACTCTCTAGGGTTTCAAACTAAAAACCCAATTAACTCAAGATTCAACCATGGGTTTTCGAAACTGAGTGAAGATTTGAAATTCTCAAACCGTAGGCTGCAAGAATCATCCATAAAATTTCTAAATTGAGGTACTTGGGGTTTATCCTAAAACTACATGGGCTTTTTGAAAACACCCAATTATGATTTTAAAAATCATCAAGCATAAATTTGTTAAAGGGGTTTTAAGATCCATGATTTTATTATGCTTTATACATGTTTAATGATATTGTTGTTTTGGACTTTAGGCCTTATCCCCCCTTAAATTGGTTTACACATATAAGTATATGTATGAAACGTGAAATTGAAGATTTGTTTAAGAGAACAAATAATGAAAATCCCTCTATTGTGATAACCTTATGTTTATGATCTTATGGTGATTGATTGAAATGTATGATTCACGGCTTGAAAATAGTTTACTCAAATACCAAAGTATTTTGAGCATGATTTAGAGATTTATGAGAGGGAGTTTCTTGATGTAAATATATTTTATTAAAAGAGAAAGATTTGCATGAGATCAAGATCTTTGACATGGCCACCTTGCATCATTGAAAGTTTGACAAAGAGAGTTGCATATATGTGTTTACATGAGTTTTAAAGAAAGAGTTCTTTGAAATGATTTATTGATATGGTGGTCTCGAATTTATGTTTTGGAAACAGAGAGTGTAGTATGCCAATAATGGCTCAAAGATGTCACTTGCAAGTCAATGGTATGATGATACCATAAGTATGTATGCCATAACAGAGTATGTTTTTTAGAGAATGCATATTTTAAAGAGTTAAAAATGGGCTTAAAGAGGGTTAGGTGGTTACTCGAAGAAGGTTTGAGTTCAAGTAACTCTTAACCTAAAACCGTGATTAGCTGATCCAGGTAATTTATTTTACGCTGGCAATGGTCATGTGGCGTAGAAGAGTCAGAGACTTCAACCCTTGTGGCATACTTGGGTTAGGGTCTTCCCCGCCGAGTCAATGACGGATTCCATATAGCCTGTGGAATTTTAGAGTTGTAGGATGTACCACCTAGCGCAGAAGTAAAACAAAGAGAATCACAGAGTTCAGATAATTTTACAGAGTCTTTCAGAAATTCCCACGAGATTTCTTACTATATGATATGTTTATGAAATGCTTTCAATTGCTCTCATATATGTTGAATGTAAATTATTATTTTGGATTTGCTCTGCGTACCAGTACAATTGTATTAACCCCTACCTCCCAGGTTCGGAGGCTCAGTCTAGGGGTTCGACTAATCACTAGAGTATCCAGGGAGAAGTGATTTGTGCAGTGGTGATTCTTCTTTGTTCTAGAAGGCCTGTCATTTCAGATTATGTTATTCCTTTATTTTAGTCAACTGGGAGCCTTGTCCCAGCTTTTCAGACAGTTATCTTTAGATCATGTAATAAAGATTTTGCAGATTGTTCTAGAAGTTATTTAGTTGATTTTGAATTTCATTCTGTATAGTTAAACTAAATCCAGAGTATGACCATATTTTTGTATTAGATTATAATTCCGTATTTTCTTTTATTTTATGAATATTGTGCATGATTACTAGATCAGATAGAGTAGGACGTTCGGCCTTCATGGTCCGGGATGTCTATCACGGCCAGACCCTAGTTCGGTTCGTGACAAACTTGGTATCAGAGAACGGTTTATGCTCCAAGGGTTTTTACGAAATCACATCGGGTAGAATCTTATTTATGGGTGTGTAGCGCGCCATACTTATAAGCAGGAGGCTACTGGGTGTTTAGGAATGTTTATCTTCTTTGTGATTTAGTTCTTGCTTCAGAGTCTGAATTGTCCCCTAATCAATGGTCTCTTGTATTTCAGAAAAACAATCATGCCTCCCCGTCGTACTATAGATCAGAATGCACAGACAGATGAAGTCCGTCCCATTCATGGGATGAGGACCCAAAATAGAGCCCAGACTTAGGAGATTGATGATACTCTGGGAGTCCCACCTACTCAGACCATCCAACCTAGGGAACCCAGAGCTCCCCGGACGGGGACTAACCACACTCAGCCTCGCGCGAGAGAGATATCTAATGTAGAATTTAGGCAGTCAATTCATATGCTTGCGCAGTTGGTAGCCATACTGACTCAATGGTCAGAAGATATTGGGTCTGCATCTATTACGTCTGAGGCTACAAGAGTGGGCCAGTTCATGAGAATAAACCCGCCTAAGTTTACTAGTACCAAGGTAGAAGAGGATCCACAAGAGTTTGTGAACGAGATGGAAAAGATATTTAAGATGATGCATATCGATGAGGTAGAGGGGGTTGAGTTAGTAGCTTACCAACTTAAAGATGTAGAGAACCAATGGTATAATGAGTGGGAAGATTCAAAGGGTGAGAGTGCTGAGCCCACAGTTTGGGCTGAGTTCATGGAAGCCTTTCTCGATCAGTTCTTTCCTCTCGAGCTGAGAGAGGCCAAAGATGAAGAACTTATGAATCTAAAGCAGGGAAAGATGAGTGTCCAGGAGTACACTCTGAGGTTCAACCAACTAGCCCGTTATTCTCTAGAGATGACTACTAACATGAGAGCCTGGATGAGGAAATTTACATCTGGCCTTTCGGATGACTTAGTGCTTTAAATGTCAGGGAGCAATGTTGAGCTGGGATATGGATTTTGCCAGACTATCAGTCCATATGCAGTAAGTTGAGGAAAAGAAAATAAAATCACTGAATTTAGAGAGAAGGAAAGGCAGGGAAAGAGAGCCAAGACAATAGACCAGACCCACAATCAGCAGCAGAGTGGGAATTGGGGTAACAAATGGCAGAAGAAAAAGTTTTTGGGTAATGCACAGTCTGCAACTAGTGCTCCGGTGTCCAGACCCTATCCGGACAGTGCCCCCAGGATTTTTAGTCCAGTAAGGGGCTGATAATACAGGGTTAAAATCTCAAGGAAGTGTAGTTCAGACCTCTCGTACATACCCACACTGTAAGAGATATGTGAGGAATCATCAGGGAGATGTCAGTTTGGCGCTATGGTGTGTTATTTGTGTGGCCATCCAGGCCATATCCAGAGAGACTATCTGGCAGCAAAGGGTAATGTTGGTGGATCCAAGTCATAGGCTAATTCTTATGCACCACCACCACCTTAGAAGGGTGCCACTTCATCCACCGGAAGTGGCCGCAACTGGTTGTACGCCTTAACCAACCACCGCCTTAGAAGGGTGCCACGTCTTGATTGTGGACAACTTTTGAACCTAACTTGAACCATTTTCAAATGTGGAGATGTCCAGTTAAAGTTCATATTTTCACACCTTCTAAAAATAAGATTGGCCCTAAAACTTCTAGTTATTTCTTCATAGGCTATCCTGATCACTCTAAAGGTTTTTTTGTTTTTCTGTCCTACCGTGGTACAATAATCATTGAATCCATTAATGAAAAATTCCTTGAGCACGATGTTTGTGACTGTGATTGTGCATGTGGCAAGGAAATTGTTTTGAAAGAAAAAGAAATCATTGTTCTTGTACCTATATCCCATGAAGGTATAGTAAATCAACCTATTCTTGAAGAGGAAGGCTTAGGGTACGACGATATAAATCGTTTCACCTGTCTTGAATATAATGATGGTCCCCTTAAAGATCTCAAGGAGAAAGACGATCTGCTATTTTGGATGATTTTTGTTTTGTATGTGACTGAAACTCTTAGTGATAGTGAAGTCCTTTTCCATATTCTCAATCCCATTCCTCTCCGTGTGATGATAAATGGACGAGGCAATTAAAGATAAAATGCACTCCATGGATCACAATAAAGTGTGGGAGTTGGTTGAATTGCCTGTAGGTTTCAAACCTATTGGTTGCAAATGGATATTTAAAATGAAGATAAAGTCCAAGAAAAATACAGATAGCTATAAAGAAAGATTAGTTGCTACGAATTTTATGGCTCATTTTGATTTAGAGTTGCATCAGATGGATATTAAAATTGCTTTTCTTAATTGTGGTTTGTGTGAAGAAGTTCATATACTTCGGCCAAAAGGGTTTTAGGAAGCTGGTAAAGCACTCCTAGTGTGTAAGCTTAACAAATCAATTTATGGAATTAAACAAGCTTCTAGATAGTTGTACATGAAAAATGATGAAGCCATTACAAATTTTGCCATCCCATGCAATAATAAATGTGGGCTAAATTTTGTAATTTTTTTTTTTTTAGATTATTTATGTAAATAGGCCCTAACTAATCTTTTTTCTTGGGGCTCACCTCCGAGGTTAAATAGTTGTATCCTATGCTTAATGGTTTGGTTTGACTCCTCTTTTCTTTTCTTTTCTTTTTTTGGATATTGAACATCTGGATGGAGACCTAATTAAATGATCTAGTAAAATTGTTACCATGTACAGAGAGAGAAATTCCTTAAGCATCAAATATGTGAAATTTTGAGTTTCAATGTAATTAGAAATGAAACTAGCATTTGTGTGCTTTGCCTATGTACTTTTTGAGCCATTGATATCTGCTTCATTTGACAGTATTCCACATTTCTTAAAACCTACACATGTATCTCCATATCTTCTATCCATAGTGTACATTATTGTTTCTTTTGTCTGTCTATGGTGCATATTAATAGGGATCTTCATTAATTCATTGCAAGTATTCGAGGTCACAGTCGTGCCCTTTTGCCGTAATACCCTCAAACGGGTGAGCTCTTAGGATCTGTGGGTATATATGGACAGCAAAGATGTGGTGGACATGACAACAATTATAAGTGATAATCTAAGATGGTTGTTCATGAATAAAGAGAAATTACTATTGATCGTGTCAGATATGATACTCATCTAAGGTAAAGAAGCAATGGGCTATTGGTTATCTTGTTGAAATTAGTCATATGCTATAGGTTTAGAAAAATGGAGGTTATGGTACTGGATTGGTGATGTTGTATTATTAGATATGAAGGTGGTTCCTTTTCCACTACCTTGTGATTACAAAAATCCTATCCTGTATTATTAGGGCACATATGGAGGCGGAGCCAAGATTTCAATTTTACGCTTTGTATGGATAGTGGTTTGCCATAGTTTTATAGTGTGTGGTACTGTATGATATGATATTATACTGTAGAGTATAGTATAATACAATGTTTGGATGAACTGTATCATTCACTATTGCTTAATAATAGTTTTATTATTTGGTTTGACTGTATGATATTGTATTTTAACTGGTATGTTTACTTAAATGCCCTTAATTATTATAAATATTCGACTTATCAATAGTTGTTAGTGAAATAATTTTCTTCTTACTAGTTTGTCATAAATTATGCCATATAGATATATTAATTTGTTAAATTTAAAATAAATATAATCGGATTCACTTTTATGGTAATAAATTTACAAAATTTAAATGCATCTTTTGTGTATGCTACAGGTGTGTTCGGTATGGAATCCAACAGACAATTTCTAGGAAAATAAATTATTTCTTACTTATTTTCTTGTGTTCGTCATGCAAGTAGAAAAATATTTTCTAAAAGAACTTTTATATATTTAACACAAAATAATTAAAACAGATCTGATAAATGGGGTGGGGTAAGAAAATAATTTTGAATTCTTTTTAAAAAAGTATTTGGAGGTAGGGTAGTGGAGTGGGGGTCGGGGTAGAGGGTAGAGTAAGAAAAAAGTTTTGAATTTTTTTAATAAATTTAAAAAATTAATTATTTATGGGAGGGGATAGGGTGCTGATAAGGGTGGAGTGGTGTAAGGATTTTTTTTTGAAACTTTTAAAATATAAATTTTAAAAATAATAAAGAAATTGGAGGTGGGCAGAGAGAGGGTAAGAAAAAGTTATTGAATTTTTTTAAAAAAATTGGGGTGGCAATTTGGTAGGGGTGGGGTGGGGTCGAGGTGGAGGGGGGTATAAGCAAAAAGTTTGAAATTTTCTAAAAAGAAATTTATAAAATAAAAAGAAATTGTGTGGAAGGGGGGGGGGGGGGGAAGGGGCAGGGACAAGGACAGGGATGGGCTTTGTGGGGTGGGGCTCGGAGTAGGATGTGGAGTTAAATAATATAAGGTGAAGAGTAAAACAGGAATTTATAATATTAAGAAAGGGAATAATTGAAAAAAAAAAAGCAAACCATGATAACTAGCTTTTACTATAACTTTTGCAGCCAGAGTCTCTTTTCACTCATTAATTTCATTATTGACAAGAAAATTTTGGGTTTAGATTCAGGTAGGGCCGCGCGAAAGCAGGCACCCGCTGCAATAAATTATGACATAGGTTTAACCACTTAGGCTGACCTTAGGCAAGCACCCCTCCAAAGTGCAATAAAGGTGAAACACCCTGGATTTCCTGGAAAATTTCATGAGTTTTGAACTCACTGTCCTAGTAAAGACTCATCATATGGGTCATATAGTATGGGTATGAGTCAGGTGTCCCTAGTCATAAAGAGTCCAGTTGACGGTGGTTGGAACTTTGCAATGGTTAGGATTGGGGTGGTATGAGTCGTTAGGGGTATTGACGATTTGTTTGGTCGGTCCCTTAATCAAATTAGTAACTTAGTGACTTGACTTGGATTAGAGTATGAGTGGCTCACTAAGATCCATGAGAATAGGGTACGAGTGGTATAGTTGAATCATATGTTGTCCAATGTCAATCCCATTGGATACTATCTTGGGTACGACTAGGCCATACGAGTCCTATGGTGTGGTAACGTGTGGGATCAGAGAGTCGTATGCTGGGCAGTGTCAGGGTGTCCAACTCACTATATTTGTGATGACTCAATGGTATGAGTTGTATGTTGTGGTCACGTGTCATGGGATCAACTCGTAACTACCTGCGGTATTTTTACAGTTTTAAGTTGGGGGCATTCTGGATATTTCCCCTTTTTAACTCCTTTTAAGGCCATGACTTAAAAAACCTTTTGGGACTTCATTAACCTATTATCCCAATCACGCACTCCTAAAATCTCTCTCAAACTCTCTTTTAAGCAAAAGGATAGGGTTTCATCAAGGTAATCAATTAAGTCTTTCAAGGTTGGTTTCTCTTTCTCTTTCTTAGCGTTGAAGACATGTTACTCCTCCTTTTGTGTTATTTTGCAAAGATCATGTGATTTAATGTATGATTTCCATGATATTCTTATGGTTTGAAATAATGGTTGGGGTTTTTGGCTGTTCATGGTTGAATAATGTTTTTCATGGTTTATTTATATTTTCTTTTATGCTTTTAGTATGAGTTGACATTATGGGATGCATGTTAATGGTAAATAGATTTTGGGGTTTTATGGATTCCCCAAATTACTTGGTTATGATTTTGAAACTTATGTTCCCTCAACATGTTTATTAAAATGCCAATGAGAAGGATTTTGTCACATTGTTTGACTACTCTTGATATCTTTGCATTACATAAATGGTAATGGAACCTGGATTGGTCTGATTGATTTAAATGGTTTGGACAGTCCTTGGTGGCCATGGTTTTGGTTTAATTGGAAACTTTAGAGTCAACTTAGTTTAGTGGTTTTGGTATAGAATAAAAGGATAGACTTGCAATCTCTAATTTTTGTATGACGATACCAACAGTTAATGCCTAAATAAAATACTCCTTGTAAATGGTTGGAATGTGTAATTGATTTTAATACGATCTTAATGAGGGTTGTGTTAGAAAAGTTGCGGAAGGTGGAGGTCCTTGGGGGACCAATAGTGGAAACTCATGTTTTTTGATGTGAGTTTTGGTCATGTTGATCATGTGCATGATGTCACACTTTATATTTTTGGAGATGTACTAGCAATCTTAGGTTTTTATTTGGTTCATGCGGCCAACATGCACTAGGGCCCTTTCAGCAAGGAGAGCTGAACCCATATAGCCCATGGGTGGACATTTAGGACAACAGAGCTAGATAGCCCAGGTTAAGGTTTTAAATCCATGCTAAATCTGGTTCCCTATCCCAGCACTATATATATGTATATGTGTGATTGTATATAGTTATTTGATTTGGTTTTGAATAATGACATTATTTTATCTATATCCCTGAGTACATGCTAGTATTCATGAACCGAGCATACTACCATTCCTTCTACTCAGCTATATATATCCGAGCATTGTATCCCTATGCAATGCATGAACCAACCATACTACCATTCCTTCTACTCAACTAATTAGATTTTCAGCTTTGAGTTAGATTAAAGTGGTAAACTTCCATACTCCGAAAGACTCCATTTCATGCTATGGGATTCTTTTCATTATTTTTGTTTCTTGGATTTTGGTTTTGTCTGTGGTGGGGGGATGTGCCGACCGAATGTTGCTTGATTCTATTTAGAGCTTTATCGGACTACTATGGGCATGAGCGGTGTCGATATTGGTGTCAGTCTTGGTTTGGTATTGGAATTTAGGTTGGCACTGGCTAGATATTTAATTAAGGTTGTTGGATTACGAATATAGACTTTATTTAATATCTTTGCATTATTATTGATTTATCTTGTTATATTTTTGAAATTCATCCAACATAGGGTGCAGGGCGATTATAGTTGGGTATTGGGGGTAGTCTCCGGTCCTGGTTGGACTTGAGATGTCTGACATGACTAGGACCTGGTTTGAGTTATGTCAGATTGGTATCAGAGCCCTAGGTTTTTGGTCAATTGGGAGTCCACAAAGACGTGTTGAGTATAGTCTTTTTTTAGGGTGTGTAGCCCGCCACACTCATATGGGAGAGGCTATAAGGCATTTAGAAATTTTTCTCTTTCATATGTTCTGTTTTCAAGCTATAGAGTGTAAGGTTCTAAAATTTCCTCTAATTCTCGTTTGTTCGCCTTTCAAATCAAGCCTATCTGATGATGTGAAGTTCATGGAAACTCCTTTGTCCACCTTGGGAACTATATTAAGGGGACACACTATTCTTATGGGGTCCAGACCTGGTCTAGGGGTCCAGTTCCTGATTGTCCTCGTGGAGTTCCACCGGTCCCTTCTAGGCCTCCTCGAGCTCCTTAAGTAGATGGAATGAATGCTGAGTTTCGTCAGTCTATCCATATATTGGAACAGTTGGTAGCTTCTCGGGATAAGCGTGGTACTTCAGTTACTCCATCTTCTGAGGCCACAAGGGTTGGCTAGTTTATGAGATTGAGCCCTTATGTGTTCACTGGTGTAAAGGTTGAGGAGGATTCTCAGGGTTTTATTGATTAGATGAAAAAGATCTTCCACTTTATGCATTCAAATAATGTGAAGGGTGTGGAGTTTGTTGCCTACCAACTGAAAGATATAGCATATTATTGGTATGAGGAATGAAAGCAGTCAAGGGGTAACGATGCTAAGTCATCTCTATGGGATAATTTCTCTAGTACTTTTCTGGACCGCTTCTTTCCTCATGAGTTAAGGCGGTAAAGACAGATAAAGGCCGAAGATTTTGCTAACCTAAAGTAGGGCAAGATATTAATTAATGAGTATGCCTTAAAGTTTCACCGGATTACTCGGTATGCTCTGGAGTTGGTTTCTAGCATAAGGGCTAGAATAAAGAATTTCACTTTCGAGTTGAATAAGGATACAAACATATCCAGACTAGTTGTGTATATCCAGTAGGTCGAGGAACAAAAAAAGAAGAAAGCCAAAATTGAGGAGAGGCATAATAAGAAATTTATATTTTTTTAATCAAGGTAGTGGTTAACAGCAGAGTGGTAGGGATGGTGCAAAGTTGTAACACCCCGTAAATTTTTTTCGTACACTTATCGCGATTATATGGAGTCCTAAAGGCTTGCGTATGGGTTAAATTAAGTTTATGGTGTTCGGAAGTATCCCGTCAATAGTTGTATGTGTAGGTATTGGAATAAGCTTTCCAACGATATAAAGTTTTCCCAAAACAGAGGAGTATTTCATATAAGCGAGCACATTCGAAATTTCAAAACGGTGGTCGGGAAGCCTGTGAACAGTAAATTTGCAGGAAAATTACTGCAGCTGGGCAATTTTTTTTTTGGATCAACTTTAGACGATCATAACTCCTTGTACAAAAAGAACTGTGTGAGCTTCTATATATCGACAAAAATCTCCGAGAGTCTTCTTTCCGATGAAATTGGTTTCATCCAAATCCAATGTCTGAGTAAGGAGCTATACCCGTTTTACTACAGCCTATCAAAAAAAAAACCAGAATTTTGGGACAGATTTTTGGGTCAACTTTAAACGACCATAACACCTTGTAAAGGAAGAACTGGGTGGTATACTTTATATGATAATGAAATACCTTTGAATTATATTTCCAATGCAATTGGTTTCACCCAAATAAGATACCGGAGCAAAGAGTTATGATCGATTTACTTCAGCCTGTCAAAACTGTCCACTGGGGACAGATTCGGATTTATTTAAATTTTTAGGGCAAAATGGTCATTTTCTATTACCTCTTGGACGAAAATTGGTCTTTATAAACATACACTTAGCCTCATATATATCATATATCATCCAATTATTAAGAGAAGGTGAAACCCTAGCCTAATTTCAACTTCAAATATTTTGTGATTCAACCGTAGAAAATTCGAATTGGTTCCGTAGTTGTGTTCACCATCTCGAAAGCTTCGAGAAGCATCCCATGGTTATGTAAGGAGGATTCTAAATACAAGAGTTCATTGTTAAGGTATGAATATTGTTTATTCTTGATTCTTATCCACGAATAAGTATTGATAAGGGATTATGAGTATTGTCTTGATGTTGGAAGATAACTAGAAACATAGTTATGAATTGTTTTGTATAAATTGTTAGTAGTAAATTATGGAAGTTGTTGTATTGGATTATGGAGGATGAATTGTGGTGATATAACATTATATTAGTGGTTATGTATGCCTAGTGATCATGTTGGTATTGGATGGTGATTAAGAGGGGAAATAAAGGCTAAGAGTGATGTTGAGGGATATTGCATGAAAATGCATGATATGTGAATGTAATAAGAGTATAAGAGGATGTATGTAGCACTCTTATTGATGAGTTAAAGGATTACTTCCTAGACATTATTTGGTGAAGTTAATACCTAAATGGTAAGGTTTGGTTGCTAATACTAGTTTGCCACAAATGACTTATTGTAGATAAGTGTTCGAAGAGTACGGGAAGTCAAGTTGGACTTGTATTGAAGTGGTTATATCAAGGTATGTAAGACATACTCTATCTAATCTTTGGCATGAATAATGACCCATGGAACTCTCAAGTAAGCTTCCAACATTTTCCTACGACACATGACACATAATAACATCATATGATCTTCGACACTACCAATTGAACTTGTTTTCACTTTTAAGATGTCCGGCTAGTCAAAAAAATGTCCATATACTATTGTTGACTCCGAAATGGTTTAATGAGGTATCCATGATTCTCTACTTCATTTTCATGATATTGATTACCTATTTACATGTTTTTCCTATTGAGGTATCATGGTTTCAAGTTCCATAAGGTGTGACCACAAAGTAACCAATCTCAAAGATTAATTGAAGTAAGAAATGGAATGTCTTTATTTTAAATTGTTGATATGATGTATTGTATTAGTACCACTGATCAGTTTGTCATTGTATTATAAAGATTATGTATATATGCTATTCCAGGGGTGGTCCCTGATGTATTGTATTAGTACCACTGATCAGTTGGCCATTGTATGACATATGTTATGTATTGATAAGGAATACAGGAAGTAATGATATGAAAATAATGTGCAGGTATCCCATCAGCTCTTTTAAGTGTGGTCTACTCATACTGTTTATTCACTGGTATCTGGGTTCTGTTGATCTTTTGTATCTCATCTTGATACTCACTGCCTTACATACTCAGTACATATTTCCGTACTGACGTCCCTCACGGGGGACCTGTATTCATGCCTGCAGGAACAGGTACTTCAGGTCGTACACCTCCGCAGTAAGAGCCAGGACATTCTGTTGATAGTGGTGAGCTCCAGTTGTTTCGGGGCATCTCAAGTCGTTTCTATATGTATTTTTGGTATTTGTATAAAAGTCTTTTGTGGGCGGGAGTTTGTCCCGACCCTAACTCAGTTGTGTATCTATGTAGAGGCTTTTGTAGACATATTGTACAGCCATAGGAGTGTTTGGTTGATAGACGTGATGGCTCTGACGGCCAATTACTGTTTATATATATATATATGCGTGTCTGCTGGGCTGATACAGGTACTGTTTTCTTCTATTCACAACGAAGTGCTGCCAAAATTTCTAATTTTCATAAGTAATGTAAATGTGAAAGTATAGGTTATGAACGGGTTCTCCCGGGCCTCCTCGGCTACGGGTGCCAGTCCGCTCCAATGGGATTTGGGGCGTGACAGAAGTGGTATCAGAGAAGTTCGTCCTAGTGAGTCTACAAAGCCGTGTCTACGTAGAATCTCGTTTATCGGTGTGTTGTGCACCACATCTATAAACAGGAGGCTATTGGACATTTAGGGATTGTTTCCATTCTCCATTTCTTAGATCGTGCAATAGAGCCCATATTAGAGATAAAGTCATAATTGATCGCTTAATCCAATTGTTTTTTTTTATTTATTATAGTAACGATGCCGGTTACAAGGATAAAGAATAAGTGGAAGCGAGTAGATGTAGTGGCCGGAGAAGGTACTAGTAAGTCACCACCGGCACAAGCTGAACAAAGTGAGTCTCAAGCTGAGCATATATCAGGAGCTTCTTCTCCTCCAGAAGGGCCATCTATTAATGCTGTTGATCGAGATTTGAGGGATGCAGTACAACTTCTGACGCGTATAGTTGCCGATCAAGTTCAAGGGCAAGATATTCCTACCACGGGTTCTAGTGGTACGGATAGAGCAGCTAGCCTTCGGACACAGGATTTTCTGAAACTGGATCCTCCTACTTTTATCGGATCAGATATTAACGAAGACCCGCAGGACTTTGTCGATCAAACCCAAAGGGCTCTAGATGTTATGCACATATCCGGTAAAGAGATGGTTGAGCTAGCAGCATATAGACTGAAAGGAGAGGCTATATTGTGGTACGAGGATTGGAAACTATCTAGGGGTATTGATGCACCTCCAACTACGTGGGGAGAGTTCAAAGATGCATTTATTGATCATTATCTTCCATTTGAGACTCGTCAGGCCCGTGCAGATCAATTCTTAAATCTTCGTCAGGGTAATATGAGTGTAAGGGAGTATAGTCTTCGATTTAACTCCTTGTCTCGATATGCTTCTAATGTGGTAGCTACTATGGATGACAGAGTTCATCACTATATGGATAGATTGGAACCATACTTGGTTAGAGATTGTACCATTGCTTCTTTGAACAAGGACATGGATATAGAGAGGATACAAGCTTTTGCTCAGAAAATAGAAGATCAGAGGCAAAGAAGAAGAACCCAGGAATTAGAAAAAGGATATTCTAAGCGGGCCAGAGCTATAGGGCAGTTTATGGCATATCAGGGAGGTTTTAGGCCTTCGTTCTCTCATAGATTGCCTAGCCCGTTATCTTCTTATCCTGCAATTAGTGCTCCACCGCAATTTCAAAGGTTCAGAGGTAATCAGTTCGGGCAAAGCAGTGAAAATCAGAGTTCGCGAATAGTGGGGTATCAAGGGCAAGGGAGTATGAGTCAATTGAGACCTCCACGACACCCGTGCCCCATATGTAGAAGATTTCACTTTGGCAAATTTCGGCTTGGAACAAACAATTGCTTTTGGTGCGGTAAGCCGGGGCATATGGCTAGAGATTGCCCACGCAGGACCACAGGTGGTATAACACGACCTACCGGATCAGCTGTTGCGTCATCATCGGTGCCTCCTTTGAGTAGGGGTACACAACCTATGGGTCACGGTAGAGGTGATAGAGGAGCAGCTAGTTCTAGCGGAGCTCAGAACTGTGTGTATGCCCTAGCAGATCGGCAGAATTTAGAGGCTTCTCCAGACGTGGTTACAGGCACGTTGTCCATCTTTGCATTTGATGTGTATGCCTTAATTGATCCTGGTTCTACATTATCGTATGCTACTCCTTTGGTTGCGGGAAGGTTCAGAAGAACACCCGAATTATTAGCCAAGCCATTTGAAGTATCAACGCCAGTGGGGGAATCTCTTATAGCTAGGAATGTTTATCGAAATTGTGTTGTGAATATTTGTGGTCGTGATACGATGGCCGATATTGTTGAGTTAGAAATGGTAGATTTTGATGTTATTATGGGCATGGATTGGTTAGCGTCTTGTTATGCTACAGTAGATTGCCGTTCTAAGAAGGCATATTTCCATTTCCCAAATGAGGCAGTCCTTGAATGGAAGGGTAATGTTGGCGCGCCGAGAGGTAGATTTATTTCTTACTTTAAGGCAAGAAAAATGATTTCCAAGGGGTACATATACCATTTGGTTAGAGTAAGGGATACATAGGCAGAGTCACCAACTTTTCAGACCGTTCCGGTTGTGAATGAATTTCCTGATGCATTTCCTGAAGAACTACCAGGTTTACCTCCTGAACGAGAAGTGAAGTTTGGTATTGATATGTTGCCAGACACACAGCCAATCTCAATTCCTCCTTATAGAATGGCACTAGCAGAGTTGCGAGAATTGAAAGAGCAACTGAAAGACTTGCTAGAGAAGGGATTCATCAGGCCTAGTATGTCCCCTTGGGGAGCACCAGTATTGTTTGTGCGTAAGAAAGATGGTTCGCTGAGGATGTGTATTGACTATCGGTAATTGAATAAGGTGACTATAAAGAATAAATACCCTTTTCCCTGAATTAATGATTTATTTGACCAGTTGCAGGGTGCCCAGTGTTTTTCCAAGATTGACTTGAGATCAGGCTATCATCAAGTGAGAGTCAAGGATAAAGATATACCCAAGAAAGCTTTCCGAACACGGTATGGTCAATATGAATTCCTGGTTATGTCATTCGGGCTGACAAATGCACCCGCAGTTTTTATGGATCTGATGAATAGGATGTTTAAGCCGTTTCTAGATGTGTTCGTGTTAGTTTTCATAGATGATATTCTGGTCTACTCTAGATCAGAAGAGGATCATGTTAATCACTTAAGGCAGGCGTTGCAGATTATTCGTGATCGTAAGCTGTATGCGAAGTTTTCTAAATGTGAGTTTTGGCTCAAGTCAGTGGCATTTTTTGGCCATATTGTATCCAGTGAAGGCATAAAAGTTGACACTCATAAGATTGAGGCTGTGAAGAATTGGCCAAGACCCACGACGCCTACGGAGATTCGTAGTTTCCTCGGGTTGGCAGGTTATTATAGAAGGTTTGTTGAAGGTTTTTCTTCTATTTCTGCACCCTTGACTAAGTTGACGCATAAAGCCTCCAAGTTTCAATGGAATGATGCCTGTGAAAAGAGTTTCCAAGATCTGAAGAGCAAGTTGACTTCTACACCGGTATTGGTACTTCCTGAAGGCACAGAAGGGTATGTAGTGTACTATGATGCTTCGAGAATTGGCTTAGGATGCGTATTAATGCAACATGGTAGAGTAATAGCCTATGGCTCTAGACAGTTGCGACCACATGAGAGGAATTATCCCACGCATGATCTTGAGCTAGCTGCAGTTGTATTTTCTTTGAATATATGGCGCCACTACTTATATGGGGTTCATGTTGACATATATACCAATCATAAGAGCCTGCAATATATCGTCAGTCAGAAAGATCTAAACTTGAGGCAGCGGAGATGGCTTGAATTGTTGAAAGATTACGATGTTGATATCTTGTATCATCTAGGGAAAGCGAATGTGGTAGCGGATGCACTAAGTCGTAAGTCTAAAATGGCATCTATAGAAAAGCAGGGGATGATTAAGGATCTTCACCAACTAGCTAATTTGGGAGTTCGACTTCTCGAAACTCCAGATGAAGAGGTTATTGTACGTAATGCAGCGGAATCTTCATTGATAGCTGAAGTGAAAGAGAAGCAGTATGTAGATCCAATTTTATTACAGCTTAAGGAGGATGTGCAGAGTGGCACGACAAAGGCATTTGAGCTTACGCGAGAAGGAGTGCTTCAGTGTCAGAATCGTTTATGTGTACCTGATGTAGTTGAGCTAAGAAAGAGAATTATGAAAGAAGCACACTGTTCAAGGTATTCCATCCATCCAGGGTCGACTAAGATGTATCAAGATTTGAAAGCAATATATTGGTGGAATGACATGAAGAAGAATATTGTCGAATTTGTAGCTGAATGTCCGAATTGTCAAAGAGTCAAAGTAGAACACCAGAAACCCGGTGGTTACATGCAATGTATAGATCTTCTAGTCTGGAAGTGGGACAAGATCAATATGGATTTCATCACGAGTTTGCCTCGTACATTTTGGAAGTTTGATTCCATATGAGTGATCATTGATAGGCTTACCAAATCTGTGCACTTCTTACCAGTTAAGACAACTTATACCGAGGAAGAGTATGCGAAGTTGTATATTAAGGAGATCGTTCGGTTACATGGAGTTCCAATTTCCATTATATCCGATCGAGGAGCCCAATTTACCGTGAATTTTTGGAAGTCTTTTCAAAGGAGTTTGGGGACACAAGTAAATCTAAGTACGGCTTTTCATCCTCAAACGGACGGACAAGCGGAACGTACCATCCAGACACTTGAAGATATTCTACGAGCATGTGTATTAGATTTCAAAGGCAATTGGGATGATCACCTACCTCTTATCAAGTTTGCCTACAATAATAGCTATCATTCAAGTATCAAAATGGCACCATATGAAGCATTGTATGGAAGAAAGTGTAGATCACCGATAGGATGGTTTGAAGCAGGTGATGCGGTCTTGTTTGGACCGGATCTTGTTTATCAAGCAATGGAGAAGGTTAAAGTGATCCAACAACGGCTTGAAACAGCTCAAAGTCGACACAAATCTTATGCGGATGTTAGAAGAAGAGGACTTGAGTTTTCTATCAATGATTAGGTATTCTTGAAAGTATCACCAATGAAAGGAGTGATGAGGTTTGGCAAGAAAGGAAAGATAAGTCCACGATACATAGGTCCGTACAAGATCATTCAAAGATTTGGACAAGTTGCTTATGAGTTAGAGCTACCTCAAGAGCTCTCAGCAGTTCATCCCATATTTCATGTTTCGATGCTTCGAAAGTACATCGGAGATCCATCGCACATCACTACTACGGAAGATGTACAAGTTACAAAAGATCTCACTTTTGAAGAAATGCCTATTGCTATTCTTGATCGCCAAATTAAAAAGATGAGGAATAAAGAGATAGCATCGGTATAAGTACTTTGGAGGAATCAACAAGTTGAGGAGATCACATGGGAAGCCGAGGAAGCGATGAAGATTAAGTACCCTTACCTATTCAACGATGAGGAGGAAGTTCCTGAGACAGAAGAAGAACAATAACAGGTAAGCGTTTATTTTTATGCAAGTATGTTATGATGATGAATATGTTAATTGTAAGCTTGGACATGTCTTAATTGAGTAACTATGCTAACATTCGAGGACGAATGTTCTTAAGGGGGGGAGAATGTAACACCCCGTAAATTTTTTCGTACACTTATTGCGATTATATGGAGTCCTAAAGGCTTGCGTATGGGTTAAATTAAGTTTATGGTGTTCGGAAGTATCCCTTCAATAGTTGTATGTGTAGGTATTGGAATAAGCTTTCCAACGATATAAACTTTGCCCAAAACAGAGGAGTATTTCATATAAGCGAGCACATTCGAAATTTCAAAACGGTGGCCGGGAAGCCTGTGAACAGTAAATCTGCAGGAAAATTACTGCAGCTAGGCAATTTTTTTTTTGGATCAAATTTAGACGATCATAACTCCTTGTAAAAAAGGAACTGTGTGAGCTGCTATATATCGACGAAAATATCCGAGAGTCTTCTTTCCGATGAAATTGGTTTCATCCAAATCCAATGTCTGAGTAAGGAGCTATACCCGTTTTACTACAGCCTATCAAAAAAAACCAGAATTTTGGGACAGATTTTTGGGTCAACTTTAAACGACCATAACTCATTGTACAGGAAGAACTGGGTGGTATACTTTATATGAAAATGAAATCCCTTTGAATTATATTTCCAATGCAATTGGTTTCACCCAAATCCGATACCGGAGCAAAGAGTTATGATCGATTTACTTCAGCCTGTAAAAACTGTCCACTGGGGACAGATCCGGATTTATTTAAATTTTTAGGGCAAAATGGTCATTTTCTATTACCTCTTGGACGAAAATTGGTCTTTATAAACATACACTTAGCCTCATATATATCATATATCATCCAATTATTAAGAGAAGGTGAAACCCTAGCCTAATTTCAACTTCAAATATTTTGTGATTCAACCGTAGAAAATTCGAATAGGTTCCGTAGTTGTGTTCACCATCTCGAAAGCTTCGGGAAGCACCCCATGGTTATGTAAGGAGGATTCTAAATACAAGAGTTCATTGTTAAGGTATGAATATTGTTTATTCTTGATTCTTATCCATGAATAAGTATTGATAAGGGATTATGAGTATTTTCTTGATGTTGGAAGATAACTAGAAACATAGTTATGAATTGTTTTGTATAAATTGTTAGTAGTAAATTATGGAAGTTGTTGTATTGGATTATGGAGGATTAATTGTGGTGATATAATATTATATTAGTGGTTATGTATGCCTAGTGATCATGTTGGTATTGGATGGTGATTAAGAGGGGAAATAAAGGCTAAGAGTGATGTTGAGGGATATTGCATGAAAATGCATGATATGTGAATGTAATAAGAGTATAAGAGGATGTATGTAGCACTCTTATTGATGAGTTAAAGGATTACTTCCTAGACATTATTTGGTGAAGTTAATACCTAAATGGTAAGGTTTGGTTGCTAATACTAGTTTGCCACAAATGACTTATTGTAGATAAGTGTTCGAAGAGTACGGGAAGTCAAGTTGGACTTGTATTGAAGTGGTTATATCAAGGTATGTAAGACATACTCTATCTAATCTTTGGCATGAATAATGACCCATGGCACTCTCAAGTAAGCTTCCAACATTGTCCTACGACACATGACACATAATAACATCATATGATCTTCGACACTACCAATTGAACTTGTTTTCACTTTTAAGACTTCCGGCTAGTCAAAAAAATATTCATATACTATTGTTGACTCCGAAATGGTTTAATGATGTATCCATGATTCTCTACTTCATTTTCATGATATTGATTACCTATTTACATGTTTTTCCTATTGAGGTATCATGGTTTCAAGTTCCATAAGGTGTGACCACAAAGTAACCAATCTCAAAGATTAATTGAAGTAAGAAATGGAATGTCTTTATTTTAAATTGTTGATATGATGTATTGTATTAGTACCACTGATCAGTTGGCCATTGTATTATAAAGATTATGTATATATGCTATTCTAGGGGTGGTCCCTGATGTATTGTATTAGTACCTCTGATCAGTTGGCCATTGTATGACATATGTTATGTATTGATAAGGAATACGGGAAGTAATGCTATGAAAGTAATGTGCAGGTATCCCATCAGCTCTTTTAAGTGTGGTCTACTCATACTGTTTATTCACTGGTATCTGGGTTCTGTTGATCTTTTGTATCTCATCTTGATACTCACTGCCTTACATACTCAGTACATATTTCCGTACTGACGTCCCTCACGGGGGACCTGTATTCATGCCTACAGGAACAGGTACTTCAGGTCGTACACCTCCGCAGTAAGAGCCAGGACATTCTGTTGATAGTGGTGAGCTCCAGTTGTTTCGGGGCATCCCAAGTCGTTTCTATATGTATTTTTGGTATTTGTATAAAAGTCTTTTGTGGGCGGGAGTTTGTCCCGACCCTAACTCAGTTGTGTATCTATGTAGAGGCTTTTGTAGACATATTGTACAACCATAGGAGTGTTTGGTTGATAGACGTGATGGCTCTGACGGCCAATTACTGTTTATATATATATATATGCGTGTCTGCTGGGCTGATACAGGTACTGTTTTCTTCTATTCACAACGAAGTGCTGCCCATATTTCTAATTTTCATAAGTAATGTAAATGTGAAAGTATAGGTTATGAACGGGTTCTCCCGGGCCTCCTCGGCTACGGGTGCCAGTCCGCTCCAATGGGATTTGGGGCGTGACAAAAGTGTTCCAAGAAAAGGTGGGGCAATTCTGGGTGTCACTCAATGGATACTTCTCCCTACCCAAAGACATTCGATGATAGACGTTTTTAGAGTGGCGATTAGGGCACTGGGTGCCCATTCTCAGGCTAGTGGGGCCCAATCAGCTCTATCATATCCTCCGTGTAGATTTTATGGGTGATTGCATCAGGATTTTAGTTATGAAAGAAAGGGCAAGTGCTTCATCTTTTGTCATCTAGGGCACATAATTAGAATTTTTTTTGTTGGTAAGGTTGCTTCTGAGGAAAACAATATTCCTGTTGCCTCTTCATCGGCTCTGATACCAAAGGGTGCACCATCTATCTCCAGTACTAGTCAAAATTGATTCTATGCTCTCACTACTCGTTAGGAGTCCGGGGCATCACCTGATGTCGTTATTGTTATATTGAAACTCTTTTCCCGTGATGTGTACTATTTACTTGATTTGTGGTCCACTCTTTCTTATGTGACCCTATTTATGGCTATGCATTTTGATTTTGGTTCTCCAATGTGTGATTTTGTGGTTGCTAGAAGAGTCTATAAGGATTGTGTGGTATCTGTGGGTGGTTAAGAGACCTTAATAGATCTGATTGAATTAGTCATAGTGGACTTCTATATCATATTACTGATGGATTGGTTGCACTTATTCTATGCTTCTCTATTCTGTGAAACCCATAAGGTTGCCTTTAAATTCCCAAATGAGCTGGTTATTGAATAGGAGGGTGGTTTCCTAGCTCTTGATAAGAAGTTTATATCATATCTTAGATCTTAGAGATTAATCTCCAAGGGGTCTCTCTACCATCTAATCTGGGTTAAAGATTCTAACTAGGGTCCTCTTCTAAATTCTGTCCCGGTGGTGAATGAATTTCCTGAGGTCTTTCCTGATGACCTCCCTAGTGTTCCTTCCGATAGGGTGATTGATTTTGGGATTGATATTGTTTCAGACACTCTTCCTATTTCTATTCCCCCGTATAGAATGGCTTCAACCGAGTTGAAGGAGATTAAAGAGTAATTAAAAGACCTTTTAGACAAGGGTTTCATCCGTCCTAGTATGTCTTCATGAAGTGCACTGGTGTTATTAGTGCATAAGAAGGATGGATCCCTTCAGATGTGTATTGACTACCGGCAGTTGAATATGGTGACGGTAATGAATAAGTATCCCTTTCCAATGATAGATGATTTATTTGAATAGTTTAAGGTGCTAAGTTTTTCTCCAAGATTGATCTTGGCTTTGAGTATCATCAGTTAAGTAATAGGGAGGTGTATAGTCCTGAGACTATTTTTGGTACCCAGTATATGGGCATTTTGAGTTTTAGGTTATGTGTTTTGGGTTGACCAATGCCTCCACGACATTCATGGATTTGATAAATAGAGTATTTCGGTGGTTTCTGGATTTGTTCGTCATTGTGTTCATAGATGATATTTTTGTGTACTCAAAGAGCAAGGTGGGTCATGCTGATCGCCTCTGCATTGTATCATAGACCCTGAAGCAGTTATATGCCAAATTTTAAAATATGAGTTATGGTTGAATGTTGTCACTTTTCTGGGTTATGTCATTTCTAGTGAAGGGATCATGGTGGATCCAAAGAAAGTTATAGTGGTTAAGAAGTATCCAAGACCTACAACTCTAACTGATATTTAGAGCTTTTTGGGTTTAGCTTTCTATTATAGAAGGTTTATGGAAATCTCCTTTTCTATAGCTTCCCTATTGACTAAGTTGACTTAGAATAAGGTGAAGTTCTTATGTTGATGCTTGTGAGGGTAGTTTTGAGAAGCTGAAGGATAAGCTGACTTTGGCTCTAGTTTCGTCCTTGCCTGAAGGAACTGATGATTTTGTAGTCTATTGTGATGTGTCCTGTGTGGGATTGGGTGCATTTTGATGCAACATGGCAAGGTGATAGGTTATGGTTTTAGACAGTTGAAGGTGCATGATAAAAATTATCTGACTTATGACTTTGATTTATTTTCTGTGGTGTTTGCATTAAAAATCTGGCATCACTATTTATATGGCGTGCATGTGGATATCTTTTTTGATCATAAGAGCCTGCAGTATGTGTTTACTCAGAAAGATCTTAACCTCAGGCAAAGGAGATGTCTTGATCTGCTCAAGAATTACGACATGAGTTTTCACCATCATCTAGGTATAACTAATATGGTTGCTGATGCTCTAAGCTGGTTATCCATGAAAATTCTAGCTCATGTGGATGAAAGGAAGTGAGAGTTAGTGAAAGAAATTCACATTTGCCTAACCTTGGATTTCGTCTCTTAGACTTTGAGGATAGTGGTGTATTTGTATAGAAGGTGGCACATTCATCTCTTGGTGCTGAAATAAAGGAGAAGCAAGTGTCGGATCTTGTCTTGATGAGGATCAAGGGTGATATAAGTAGGCAGAAAATAATGGACTTTGAGGTCAGTGGTGTGGTACCTTGCGGTACCATGAGAGATTGTGTGTTCCGGATGTTGATGGATTGCGAGAGAGGATCTTGGCCGAGGAGCATGAGTTGTGCTATGCTATTTATCCTAGTTCAACAAAAATGTACGATGAACTTAAAAAGATGTATTGGTGGAACAATATGAAGAGAGATATGGCTAGTTTTATGGCTAAGTTCATGGTGTGCCAACAAGTGAAACTTGAGAACATGAGGCCCGAAGGATTGTATCAAGAAATTGAGTTACCTGTTTGGAAATGAGAGGTGATCACTATGGATTTTGTTATCGGTCTTCCTCGGTCTCAGAATCAGTTTGACTAGGTTTGGGTCATCGGGGATAGGATAACAAAGTTTGCTCACTTCTTGCCAAAGCGAACAAATTTTTTGGCAGAGGATTATGCGAGCTTGTACCTCCATGAGATTATGAAGTTGCATAAGGTGCCTTTTTCTATCGTCTCGGATATGGCATATAGTTTTCATCTCACTCTTGGCGGTCGTTTCGGAAACATTTAGGGACCAAGGTGAGTCTAAGTACTACTTTCCACCCGCAGTTGGATGGGTAAGAGGAAATGACTATTCAAACATTGGAAAATATTCTACTTACTTTCATGATTGACTATGGTGGTAGTTGGGTTAAGCATTTATCTCTTATAGAGTTTGCATACAACAATAGCTACCACTCTAGCATTAGAATGGCTCCACTTGGGGCATTGTATGGTATGAGGTGTAGATCTCCTATTAGGTGGTTCGAGGTTGGTGAGGCAGAGATATTTGGTCTAGATTTGGTTCACCAAGCCACGAAGAAGGTAAAGGTGATTCAGGATAGGATTAGATTCACACAAAGTCGCCAAAAGTCCTATGTGTATGTGAGGCATGGGAAATTAGAGTTTGAGGTTAGGGATAAGGTGTTCTTGAAGGTATCTCCCATGAAAGGAGTGATGCAGTTTGGGAAGAAGGGGAAGCTTAGTCCCTGATATGTAGGTCCGTACTTGGTTGTGAGAAGTTTTGGCAGTGTTGTGTATGAGTTGGAGTTACCTTCTAGTCTAAGATCCATTTATCCGGTGTTCCACGTACCTATGTTGAGGAAATGTGTGGGTGATCTATCGAAGATTGTACCTATCAAGGATATTAGTTTTTTGGAATCTCTATGTTATGAGGAGGTCCCGGGTGAAATCTTAGATATGTAGGTTCATCGATTGCGAACCAAGGATGTAGCTTCGGTGAAGGCTCTATGAAGGGACCACAAGGTTGAAGAGGCTACATGGGAAACTGAAGAGGACATGAAAGTCCAAGTATCCATTCCTATTTCTTGTTTTGGAAAATCATTCTTAAGGTATGTGTTGATCTTAACATCCTTGTTTTATATCCAAAAGGTAAGAGTGGATTGTGAATTACTTGGAAATCTATTTTCTATCTTAAAGTTAAGCGTAGGGGTATTCAGTGGTTTAATCATGCTAGTCACTGCTTTGTCTCATCATTCGAGGACGAATCATCCAAGTGGGGGAGAATTAAAATACCCTGGGTTTTAGCCTTTGGAAATTTCATAAGTTTTAAACTCACTATCTTAGTAACGACTCACCATATGAGTCGTATAGTGTGGGTACAAGTCAGGTGACCCTAGTTGTAGGGAGTCCAGTGGTTGGTGGTTGGGATTCTGCTATGGTTACGATTGGGGTGGTACGAGTCATTAGGAGTGGTGACAGTTCGTTTGGTCGGTTCCTTAATCAAATTAGTAACTTAGTGACTTGACTTGGCTCTGAGTATGAGTGGCTTACTAAGAGCCATGAGGATAAGGTACAAGTGGTATAGTTGAATCGTATGTTGTACTGTGTCAATTCGTTTGGATTTTTTCTTGGGTACGACTAGGCCACAAGTCGTATGGTGTGGTAAAGAGTAGGATCATGGAGTCGTATGGTTGGTAGTTTGTGGGTGTCCAACTCACTATATTGGTGACGACTCAATGGTACGAGTTGTATGTTGTGGGAACAAGTCAAGGGATCGACTCGTAACCACCTACAATATTTTTGTAATTTTATTGGGGGCATTCTGGACATTTCTCCTTTATAACTCCTTTGAGGACACCACTTAAAACACCTTTTGGGACATCATTAACATATTATTCCCGATCAAGCACTCTTAAAATCTCTCTCAAACCCTCTTTTAAGCAAAAGGCTAGGGTTTCATCAAAATAATCAATTAAGGCTTTTAAGGGTGGTTTCTCTTCGTCTTCCTTGGTATCTAAGGCATGTTAATCCTCCATCATTGTTATTTAACAAAGATCATGTGTTTTAATGTATGGTTTCCATGATATTGTTATGGTTTGTAATAATGTTTAGGGTTTTTGATGTTCATGGTTGAAGAATGTTTCTCATGGTTTAATTATATTTTCTTTCATGATTATAGTACGATTTTTAAATTGTGGGATGAATGTTAATGGTAAATGGATTTTGGGTATTATGGATTCCCAAAATTATTTGGTTATGGTTTTGAAACTTATGTGTCCTCAACATGTTTGTTAAAAATGCCAATGAGAAGGATTTTGTCACATTGTTTGAGTACTCTTGATATCTTTATATTGCATAAATGGTAATAGAACCTGAATTAGTGTGGCTGATTTTAAATGGTTTGGAAAGGCTTGATGTCCATGGTTTTGGTTTAATTGGAAACTTTGGAGTCAACTTAGTTTAATGGTTTTGGTATGGCATAAAAGGATAGACTTGTAAGCTCTAATTTTGATATGATGATACCAACAGTTAATGCCTAAACAAAAAATTCCTTAGTAAATGGTTGGAATATATAATTGGTTTTAATATGGGATTAAAGAGGTTATGTGAGTAAAGCCGTGGAAGGTGGAGGTCCCGGGGGGACCAATACTGGAAACTCATGTTTGCTGATGTGAGATTTGGTCATGGTTTTCACGACCTAAAAATGAGGGTCATGATGGCATTGGTTGCAGCGTACCTTGACAAGCCTATCAACCAAACTAATACAAAAAGAGAAAAGGACAAAAATACCCCAAGAAAAGGCTTCTAGAACAAAGCCGAACCATACAAGTAATCAAAACAATACAAAAATAATTTATTCAAAATACCAATCATGCCCAAAACCAGGTGACAATAGGTAAAAACTACTAATAGCAATCGCTTTAAGCGGCAATCTTTGTCCTAGTTATAATGTAACACCCCGTAGCATTCTCGACTCAATACCACTCTTAGTTGAATGTATGGAGAGATTACAACCTAAATATTTTTCTAATTGTTAAAAGACTTAGTCATTTTATGAGCTCTTAACTTCCATGATTTTCAAAATGATCTTTCCGACCCCGAAACAAAGTTTTTTGAGTTAATTCATGATCAGGGGTGTAAAGAGGGTGTATTAGGAAAGTTTTAGATTTTTTAGACGACGTTTGAGGCATTTTTGGATGATCAAAATAGTAGGCTAACGCGACGTCGATGCGTCACATCAGGAATCGCATCGGTAGGGACCGATGCAGTGCGTCATTGAACGTGTCGGGTGCTCAATTTGTCTTACTGATTTCTGGGTCCAGGAGGGTAATTCAATCTCTTTCCCTCATTTTATTTTGATATGTGCACCAATGTTTTCTCACTGTGCTCTATCCTAAGAATTCATGTTGTATTGTGTTTCTTTCGAATGACTCTTTACTTATGATCCAGACACTTGATATATGGAACACTTCGTGTCTATTTTATCGTATCTTCATTTTATGTCCCTCCTTGAGTAGTGAAATAATTATAAGTTATGGTCTAATAGTGTTACTTTCAATTCATGACATTTATGCTCGGCTCCCTTAATGACCCTCTATTTGATAGTATGATGGTGTTTGTAGAAGCGTGGTGATGTGTTAGGTAGGTGAGTAGATGTTCTTGAAGGTGAATTTTTTTTTGTGATTTCTTGAGCTAAGGCTATAGAAAATGGGGGAAAGAAGGGGATGAACTTTTATTATGAGAAATAGTTGGGAATGAGACATATGGTCAAAATCTTTGTGAATGTGATTGAATTTGCTGGTCTTAGTGGAGGAAGTCCATGAAGTGGGTGTAGTAATGCTAGGCTTTAATGTTGTGATTGATGAAAACACAACACATGTACTATGTGGTTAGTATTTCCTGAATTAAATCTCGAGTGTGTTTGATGGTAGTGATAAGGTGAAGAAATATTCTTAAAGGGATGTAAAGTATAGGGTTCCGTAGCTTAAGTTTTCACCTTTTAACTCCGAGTTAGGCTTCAACATAGCAGTACTTAGTAGTGGGACTCAAATTCTTGTGGCTAGATGTTCGATTGGAGGATTATAAGTTGGCGAGTGTGAATTATGCTATTTATTGTTTGGGGGTGTAGACGATTAGTGCCTCTAAGTTTAAGTCTATTCGTGGTACTTTGTACGATAGAGACTGCTTCTAATCCTATCTTCTGCGAAATCTTATTTCATGATTAGTACCAATATAAATCAGGTCTATGATCATCAAATAAAACCCAGCCTTATGTTGTGATGATTATGATTCATAAAACTCAGGTGCAAGATCATCCCTATGTAAAGTCTCATTATCCCATGTTTCGTGCTTTCATGTTTCACTAGGGGTTATCATGAAGCTCGTTTGATGCCTTTGCATATTTTTATTAGGGAAAAATATTCAATGCGAGGTTTCGTTCTTTATTCTACACTTTTATAACTTCAACAAGTCCCTACCCATCATTCGAGGATGAATGATCCCAAAGGGGAAATAATGTAACACCCCGCATTTTTGAGCTAGAAAGCGAACCATCGTTCCTACGTGTGTAAGCTCTAATCCCATGATTTATTTTTAAATTCAAGTCTCGTGATCTTTCTCCTAGTGTATGAAGTGATTATGAGGTGAAAAGTGTTCATAGAAACCACTTAAGCAAAATTAAGCTAAGAATCTTTCATTTATTCTAAGTTTGATATTTGATTCTACAAGGATCTACTTTGAAAACGTATAACTTTTTATATATGTGGAATTTTTCATTTCAAGACACACCAAATTGTATATAATTGAATTAGCTTTGGAACAAGACCAATTTTACCTAAATCCGATAACCGAATGAAAAGTTATGGCATTTTCCATGTGAGGCAGTAAGCAGACGCGATAGCGATGCGATACGACGCATCGGCCAGCGCATTGTGGAACTGTTTCACATGCTAAATCAGTTTCTAATGGATCTAGGGGAATTTGTGTCGCTTCCCCTCACCCAAATTCCGTCCATAAAATAAAATTTCAGCCCCAAGAAGCATCAATTCCCTCTTAAATCAACTTTCTCTCAAAAGAAAAACCCTAACCACCTCTCCAAGAACAAGATTCAATTTTTCTTCTCAAAGATAAAGAATTCAAGCCTTCCAATTTAAGATTCTCAAGAAAGGTTTCAAGATTTGGCTTTCAGTCTTCAAACTAATCAATATAAGGTACGTGGGGTTTTCCTAAAAACTATATGGGCATGGCAAAATTGTTTTAACGATGAATAAATGTTTATAAGTCATGAATTTACAAAGGGCTTTGGATTTACAATTACAATTATGCATTATGAAACCTTATTGCTAATAAAGTTTTGGTCTTGAGGCTTTCCCCCTATAAATTTGATTTTTGTTCATATATGTTCATATGTGGGTTGAATGTTTGAAACTTGATTTGGGAGCACAAAGATTTATACTCCCTCTCTCATTATGAATTATTCGATTTCATATTGAGAAGCATCACATAAATGTATTTACTTGTCATGACCCGAACCGGGGCCCTGGCCGTGACGAGCATTCCAAACCATGAAGGCCCAAAATACCCCTATCTATCTGGTAATAATGAACATAATTCATATGATAAAAATAAATGCGGAAGATACACAATATTACGGAAACATGGTCACGAGTCTAATGAAATCAATAATGGGATATAATGTACCACAACATCTATCGACTTCTGAAAACCGTCTGCGAAATCTCTACTATATGACTAAAACAAACAACTGTCTGAAAACTGGTACAAGGCCCCCAGTAGACCCAAAACTATTAAATGATAAATAAACTGCCAGACATCAGGCCTTCCGAAATATATAAGGCTCACCACTTGACTTTGCAAATCTGTCTGAAGAATCTACTGATTATCTGGACCCCTAGACTGTGCCTCCGAACCTGGGAGGGAAGGGGGTCAATACAAAGTATTGGTACGCAGAGTAATCCAAAACAAAGTAGAGAGTTTTATATAAACTAAATGAGAGCTGTTATAAAATACATTATTGCAAAATGATTTCGAAAATACATGGGCATAGTAAACTGATTTTTCAACAACAATGCAACACATCTGAGCTAGGTGGTACACCCTACAATTTCATATTTTCACCAACTATCAAATCTCGGTTGCCGCCGAGATTAGAGTATAAGTGAGGGAAAGACACACAAGATCACACAACAGGGTGTCTCGACCCAATCAAGTATGGTAGTGCACAAGATCACAAATAGGGATCCTAACCATAGTCCCAATTTGGGATGACATAATGTCAAGTACAAAAGATCACACAGCAGGGTACCAAGTTCTCGAGTCGGAAAACATGGTTTCCAGCGTAGAGTCATTTGACTCGTGCTTTCTTTGGGTAACCACATGTCTAACAAAATCAATGCATGAAACTCATTTTAATCAATTACATGTCATACTCTGTAGGGTATCGTCATACCCGATTAGCAAGTCATCAATATCACATCAACTTTCCAAATTCTCATACCATTTACCACATGCACATATGTATGATTTCACACTATTAAAACATATACACCCTGGTTCTCAACATGCAATTATTCAAGAAGTTTAATCATTTATGAGTTATGTCATATCAATTGCAAAACTCATGTTCTCAATGGTTTAACACTAGTATAATATGGGGTATAAACATTATCATGGAGAATTTAGAAAATTCACAACTCATGTACATCGCACCCTTTTTAAATTTCAGGTTACATGTTCACAATTCAACCATTTAAATACATTCAAACAAGTAACCCCATGATATCTCAATAATTCTTTCAAAATCATATATCAAAACATGTTATTTGTATCAATTGAAAACCCTCATTTGTAAAAACATATATATACTTGTATAAATTTAAAGTCTTGCGTAAATTTTTTTCTGAAAACATGCCCATGAAATTTAGGACAACCCCACGTACCTCTATTTCGGAGAATAATGAATGATTCTTGAAGCTTACGGATTGAGGATTCCAAATCTCTAATTATCTTCAAAAACTCACGGTTGAATCTTGAATCATTTGGGTTTCTTCTTTGAAACCCTAGAGAGCGTTCTTGATGAATTTTGGTTAAAGTGTATGTATTTAGGTGTATTTGGGATTAAATCTCGTGTTTGGATGGGTTTGGGGCCATGGGAAATGTCTAGATTGACCTTAGAATTTAAAATTCGGGACTGGAACACCGTATAAGGCTTCACCGCGATGCGCTGGAAATCGCGATGAGCTACTGGAATTGACAATTGTCAATTTAAGGATCATCGCGACGCGGTGGCCAGTCAAACGGGAATGCTGACACTAAAAATGCTCTAACTTCTTCACCGAGTATCCATTTTAGGCGAATTTGGTATCGATGGAAAGTTAATTCGAAGATATTTCATTTGATAAATAGTAGTCCACCCACTTCGTAATTTATAATGAGTTATGATCGATTGAAGTTGACCCAAGTTTTAACGTTCACTAAAACTTGAACGATAGGAAAGTTTTCAATCCGTCTTTGAGTTAAGGGACTTCTGTGATCTCAATTCATGCTCAACTAGATTAACACACTACATAATTTATTACATACTAAATTTGCATAGGATTCATGAATTTTGCAACCTCTATGTGAAAGAATAACGGTTTACGTTTTAGCCCAAAATGTGGGGTGTTACATTATCTTCCCCTTGGGATCATTCGTCCCCGAATGATGTGTAGGGACTTGTTGAAGTACTAAAATTGTAGAATAAAGAGCGTAGTCTTACTTTAAACATTTTTCCTCGACAAAATATGGAATGCTAGAAAACAAGCTTCATGATAACCCCTAGTGAAACTTGTAAACACGAAACATGATATAATGAGACTTTACATAGGGATGATCTTGCACATGAGCTCTATGCATAATAATCTTCCAAACATAAGGCTGGGATTTATTGGGTGATCATAGATCGAATTTATATTGGTACTAATAATGAAAGAATATTTTTTGCGGAAGGTAGGGATAGAATCATTCTCCATCTCTCATGATACAATGAAATAGATATTGCACTTTGAAACACTGCTCATCCATGTCCAAACAACAAACAACACACTTCATCACTTCCAACTTACAATTCTTCCATCACACATCTAACCACAAGAGTTTGAGCCTCAGTGCAAAGCACTTTTTACATTGAAGCCTAAGTTGGAGTAACAAGGTGGTAACTTAAGTTACAGGACCCTGTACTATACATCCCTTTAAGAAATGCTTCACCTCATCAATATCATCAAACACTCTTGGGTTTTTAATTAAGAGGGTACTAACCATATACCACCCAGATTTGCATTTTCAACAATCACAACTTTCAAGCCTAATCAACTACACTAACTTCATGGATCTGCACACCAAGACCAACAATTTCAATCACTCTGCAAATATTTTTCACCATATTCCTCCTTCTTAGCTAATTCACACAACAAAAGTTCATCTCCTTCTTTTTCGTTTTCACCTATAACCTCAGCTCGAGAATCACATCAAATTTTTAACCTTCAAGCACATCTACTCCTCTACCTAACACATCACCACTTTTCTACAACCACCATTATACTATCATACGGAGGGTCACTAAGAGACTTGAGCATAATTGTCAAGAATGGAAATAAAACCATTAAACCATAACTTCTACTCATTGCACTGCTCAAGAAAGGACATGAAATGAAGATATCATAGAATAACCACAAGGTGGTCCATATAACAAGTCTCTGGATTATAAGTAAAGAGTCATTCGAAAAACACAATACCACATCAATTCTCAGGACAGAGCATAGGGAGAAATATTGGTGCATATATCAAGACAAAATGGGGGAAAGAGATGGGATTCCCCTCCTGGATTTGGAAAAATTAGTAAGATAAACTAGGCATCCGACACGATAGGAGACGCGACGCATCGAGATCACGTTGAGACACTGGTTTGGCCAACGCGATTACTAACGCGGCGCGCCGATATCGTATTGATCCACTATTTTCCTTACTTAACGCATCTCAAACGTGGTCCGAAAAATCTAAAACTTTACCCAAACCACCCTTTTACACTTCTGAACATGAATCAACTCAAAAACTTATGCCTTGGGGTCGAGAAGATCAATTTAAAATCATGGAAGTTAAGAGCTCATAAATATGACTAAATCTTTTAACCATTAGAAAAGTTTTCAGGTTACAAGCTCTCCATACGTGACACTAAGAGTGGTATTGAGTCGAGAATGCTACGGACTGTTACATCTCAACTAAGATAAGGATTTCCGCTTGAAGCGATTGCTCCTCATTTAAGGAACTGAGATTTTTGCCATAAGTTTGCATAAACCTTATCACTTTGGCTAAACCCAACATAGGATGAATCAGTGACATATTGAATCATATTTCCTTAAGACCAAGTATGCTGAGAGACATAGATTTTCATGGATCATGAACAATATAACATATGGCCTGAATACATGAAAGACTGGATTACTGAGAGACATAATTGCTTCTAGTTTGGAGGTCATATCATAGACATAAGTTCATGGGAAACTCAAATCATAGGCACAACCATAACTTGAACAGATGACGTAAGACATTAGCGGAATAATCTCTGAAATGGAAGTAGGAGGAGTATGCCTGAGTAAGAATAGACTTATCATGATTTCTCCCCCACAACTTGTCGAATTGAGAAAAATTTGGGAACTAACTTAATTCCCTATCTCCCCCTTAGATAAAAGTCACACCTCTAGACTTGCAGACATAACCTCACATCAAAATCTATAGCCACAACCTCCACGCAAATAAGACATCACCATAAACTTTAACTCTAAACTCTCCCTGATGAACTATACTCAGAAGGCCTTGCTTTCCAAAAAAAATGCTACTCTTAACATTCGCTAGCGTCAATAGCCAGCAATCTACAACTCTCACTCTCGTGAGTGCACACACCTATACTCCTTATCATAAAAGGGGTATCAGTATATACATGAACTCAAACTTCTCTCATTAATCCCTAATACAAAGGCACTATATTATTTTCTAGGACATTTTCTTCTAACTTTCAGAGTCATCGACTTATGACTAATATTTCCATGTGCATAGACACCCACACTTCTAAACATTTAACACTCCATCTTCAATTTCCTTAGGATACTATCATTACACCTCAAATCACATAATTAACAACTAAACGAAATCTGTAAAACTATACCAAAGGCAAATATTTCTTACCTATATTTCCTGAATTCAACTATAACGAATACCATACAACAACAACAACCCCTGAATCTTCCTCAGACGCCCCCCATACTACAAATTTCAAAAACACAGACTAGGTACAACATACACTTATACGCATAAAACTTTATTAATAACCTGCTACCTGGGGTTTAACTTGTTCCAATATACCCATGTTCTTAACCACTTAATGATTCAACCACAATTCATCATCTTAACACTAGTCCTCATATACACATATCCCTCACGATTACCTCTTAAACTTTTCATAAATCTTCAACCTGGGCTCTTTCACAAATCATATCAGGCCTACTAATTCATTCCCATAAATCATACATCATTAATCATAAAATACTATTCTCGCCACCATATTCTACAATCTATAATTCAAGCCTATAGTCTAGCATCCATCGACTACCACTAATAACGCAAAGCATGCAACATAATATACTAGTCCATCAAATTGGGAAATCAACTCCAACTACTCATTTCATTCAAATACTACCTACAGTCACAATCCCCTCCACGATATCACTATTATAGCGCAAAATCCACTTCATACCTTCTCACATGAAGTACTAGTTTACATCTACTAAGGAAAAGAAGATCAAGGGGGTAAAATCACATAATAAACATGGTCAACCTTAATCTTATATTATACCCCATACAATCTTATCTACTTATACGGCTTCCTCACATCACACTTGCTTACTCAAGCACACATATAGACTACCTTCCAATTCCACAAACAACCATGAGTCTATAATTTTAACTTATTGGCTAATCTAGCCATTTTCATGCTTCAAGAAAACAACAATTCACCTCCATTACCAACTCGATCTCATGCAATAAGATTCGGCTATACATATATTCAATAAATTACCCTTACCACTTTTCTTTCCATTTTGCCTCTGAACCCCTAGTTCCAACCAACACAAGAACAACAGGAAGAACAACAAATTACTAGTGGATCAAAATAGGCCTCACACGACTTCACTAGACTTCGATTTTTTTTTCTTTTTTGTGTTTTGAAAAAGGAAATGAAATGAATAACAAAGAAACTATGCTAGTGAATCGAAAGAGCCCCACACGGCTTCACTAGACTTTGCTTTCAACAACACAATGATATCAAGATTACAAGAGATAAAAACTTGACACACAATATTCAATGGCCCAAGAATACATATCTTACTCTGTATAAATAAAATTCTGAGTCAAACACTTCCTCCACGGACTACCATACAATCCACACATGCTACTAGCTACCATATTAGTCTATCACCATAAAGGGGTAAATCATCCTCAAACATCGGTTATTCAACTAAAATATATATTTACACAAAATTCATCCTTACTCTAACTTCAAAATTTGTGACTTCACATCACCAGCTTCTTCATCCAACATCACTACCAATAGGTCATGACACCGATACTTAACTTATACTACTACTACTACTTGGGTGGAAATATAGTTCCAACATTCTGTTACACATCATCACCCTTAAGCGTGCCATCTACAACATAAATTCTGAAAGGTACAGAATACACTTAATACCGTAGGCTGGAAAACATGATTTCATCAATATCAAAGTTTACACCAGAATCAATATACTCTAAAGCACTAACAAACTCTTTTCAAGTCCTTGCACAATATTTTTTTTTATAATCTTTATGGCTCAATTAGAAAGGACCATAACATTTAGATTCTGAACTTCTACACTTAATTCACCCCAACAATAATACACATCTGAGCACATCAAAGAAAAGAATTGGGAAGACTTTACTTTCGTATGGACAACACCGTAGCATGAATTAGAGTATGGAAGAGGAACAATCTGACTCCATAGCATGAACTAGAACATGAAGAAAGAGAGACATTCCTAAACGCCTTGTAGCCTCCTTATAAGTGTGGTGCGCTACACACCTATAAATAAGACTTTACCCGATGCGATTTCATAGACACCCTGGGCCGTGGCCGTGACGAGCATTCCAAACCATGAAGGTCTGAAACACCCATATCTATCTGGTAATCATGCACATAATTCATATGATAAAAAGAAATGCGGAAGATACACAATATTACGGAAACATGGTCACGAGTCTAATGAAATCAATAATGGGAAATAATGTCTCACAACATCTATCGACATCTGAAAACCGTCTATGAAATCTCTACTACATGACTAAAACAAACAACTATCTGAAAACTGGGACAAGGCCCCTAGTAGACCCAAAACTATTAAATGATAAATAAACTGCCAGACATCAGGCCTTTTGGAATATAAAAGGCTCACCACTTGACTCTGCAAATCTGTCTGAAGAATCTACTGATTATCTGGACCCCTAGACTGTGCCTCCGAACCTGGGAGGGAAGGGGGTCAATACAAAGTACTGGTACGCAGAGTAATCCAAAACAAAGTAAAGATTTTTATATAAACTAAATGAGAACTGTTATAAAACACATTATTGTAAAATGATTTCCAAAATACATGGGCATAGTAGACTGATTTTTCAACAACAATGCAACATATCTGAGCTAGGTGGTATACCCTACAATTTCATATTTTCACCAACTATCAAATCTCGGTTGCCGTCGAGATTAGAGTATAAGCGAGGGAAAGACACACAAGATCACACAACAGGGTGTCTCGACCCAATCAAGTATGGTAGTGCACAAGATCACAAATAGGGATCCTAACCATAGTCCCAATTTGGGATGACATAATGTCAGGTACAAAAGATCACACAGCAGGGTACCAAGTTCCCGAGTCGGAAAACACGGTTTCCAGCATAGAGTCATTTGACTCGTGCTTTCTCCGGGTAACCACCTATCTCACAAAATCAATGTATAAAACTCATTTTAATCAATCACATGTCATACTCTGTAGGGTATCGTCATGCCCGACTTGTAAGTCATCAATATCACATCAACTTTCTAACTTTTCATACTATTTACCACATGCACATATGTATGACTTTCACACCATTAAAACACATACACCATGGTTCTCAACATGCAATTATTAAAGAAGTTTAATCATTTATGAGTAATGTCATATTAATTGCAAAACCCATGCTCTCAATGGTTTAACAATAGTATAATATGGGGTATAAACATTATCATGGGGAATTTAGAAAATTCACAACTTATGTACATCGCACCCTTTTTAAATTTCAGGTCACATGTTGACAATTCAACCATTTAAATACATTCAAACAAACAACCCAATGATATCTCAATAATTCTTTCAAAATCATATATCAAAACATGTTATTTGTATCAATTGAAAACCCCCATTTGTAAAAACATATATATACTTGTATAAATTTAAAGTCTTGCATAAATTCCTTTCTGAAAACATGTCCATAATATTTAGGACAACCCAACGTACCTCTATTTTGAAGAATAATGAATGATTCTTGAAGCTTACGGATTGGGGATTCCAAATCTCTAATTATCTTCAAAAACTCACGGTTGAATCTTGAATTATTTGGGATTCTTGTTTGAAATACTAGAAAGCGTTCTTGATGAATTTTGGTAAAAGTGTATGTATTTAGGTGTAGTTGGGATTAAATCCCGTGTTTGGATGGGTTTTGGGCCATGTGAAATGTCTAGTTTGACCTTAGAATTTAAAATTCGGGACTGAAACGCCGTATAAGGCTTCACTGCCATGCAATGGAAATTGCGATGAGATACTGGAATAGACAATTGTCAATTTAAGGCTCATCGCGACGCGGTGGCCAGTCAAACGGGAATGCTGACACTAAAAATGCTCTAACTTCTTCACCGAGTGTTCGTTTTTAGCGAATTTGGTATTGATGGAAATATAATTCGAAGATCTTTCATTTTATATATAGTAGGCCAACCAGTTCGTAATATATAATGAGTTATGATCAATTGAATTTTACCTAAGTTTCAACGTTCACTAAAACTTGAATGATAGGGAAGTTTTCAACTCATCTTTGAGTTAAGGGACTTCTATGATCTCAATTCATGATCAACTAGATTCACACACTACATAATTGATTACACACTAAATTTTCATAGGATTCATGAATTTTGCAACCTCTATGTGAAAGAATAACGCTTTACGTTCTAGCCCGAAATGCAAGGTGTTGCATTACTATTATTTGTTGACTTGGTTTTGATGATGACTTGAAGAGAGGGTGTATTTCTTAATTGCATAAATCAAAGTGATAATTTTAAAGAGAAGTGAATGATTTTTTACAAGATACATGACAACCATGCGTTTGTGATCTGCCGGCACGGGGTTATGGTACCATGCTATGTGGTCTTGTGTACCTTGATTTATGTTGTCCCACTTTGGGACTATGGTTAGGAGCCATGATTTATGGTATTGTGTAATACCATGACATGTTGATTTGATTGGGGATCATGGCACCATACTGTGTGGTCTTGTATGTCTCCCCATACTGATATTCCAATCCTTGCGGCAAACTTGGATTGGAGTCTTGGCCACCGAGTCAAGGGAGAATTCCATATATCCCGTGAAATTACAGATTGTGAGGTATACCATCTATCTCAGAAGTAACATAAAGAGTGGTTTATGATTTCAAAGAAATGTTTCAAGGTCTTTAAGGTGTTCCCATGTGTTTTCATAGATTATATGTAAAATGTTTTATGAATTGCTCTCACTTATGTTATATATAAATATATTATTTTGGATTGCATAGTGTACCAATACGTTTGTATTGGCCCCTTATATTTCAGGGTCTGAGGCTCAGTCCAGAGGCCCTGCTAAGCCGTAGATTTATCAGACATAAATGTGCAGTTGGTGAGCATTCATTATTTTGGAAGGCCTGTTTTTAGAACATTTTTATTTCATTTTGGTTTTAGGTCCGATTGGAGGCCTTGTCCCAGTTTCAGACAAATAGTTAATTTCTGATGTATTAGAGATTTTGCAGACTGAAGTAGATGTTGTATACATGCTTATGGATTTTCTTTTCGTATTATTAGATTGAACTCAGAACATGCCCATGATTCTGTTTGTTTACTTTCCGTATTTTCCTTGTTGTATATGAATGGTGTTCATGATTGCCAGATAGAAAGGGGCTCCCGGGCCTTCATGGTTTGGGATGCTCGTCGTGGCCAGGGTCTTGGCTCGGGTCATGACCCAGAGCTATACAACCTAGGTTAAGGTTTTAAATGCATGCTAAACTTGATTCCCTATCCCGACACAATATATATGTATATTTTTGATTGTATAAGGTTATTCAATTTGATTTTGAATAGTTTCATTATTTTATCTATATCCATGAGTACATTCTAGCATTCACTTCGCTAACCGTCTTTAGGCGCAGTATCCCCATGCGATGGAGGAATGACCATATGTAACACCCCGCAACCGGGTCCCAGAACGTCACACGGTGCTTAAGGCTACAAGTAGCCCCAAGCTAACCCTTTGAACCTTCTACGTCATATATTAGCTTACTTAAAGATAAAAAGAATGAACTCAACACTGTGACATCATAAAATGAGAAATATGAATGAAATACTTGGTCTGAACAAACTTCAACTCAAAGAAAATCTAGAAGTTATGATAATCTGCTGACTAGTCTGACAAACCTCTACTACTCCAAACTAGAGAGCTATTGGGACAGGTCCCCAACTGACTCATACTCACCTAAAAAGAATTAAACATCTACTAAATAAAATTTGAAGTCTGAGAATAACCGTTACCCGAAACATGAGGACTCACCACGGCTGATATGTAGATAAGAGTGCTCGAAAGAATCACTAGTGAGGTTAAGACTGAGCACCTGAACCTACATTACGAGAATATATGGCACACAGACAAAATATGTGGGTTAGTACTTTAGGAGTGTACTGAGCATATGGGGGAGTGTGCAATTAAAATACTCAATATTATAATCGTTTATAGAAAACCTGCATGGTGTAAATCATACTCATATAGCTTGAAATAAATATATGCCACAATACTCATAAATCATCATGCTTTTACATAAAACCTCAAATTATTACGACACCTAAAATTATTAGGACCATAGCTTTCAAAAACACTTATACTTTCAAAACTTTGTAACTTTAAGACTAAAACTCTTTGAAACATGGAGGACTTTAGGACTTAGAGAACTTTAGGAGCTTAGGGAGTTCTCTTAACCGACATAAACAATGTGAGCTACATGGAGTCCAACGTCTTACCCATGTTGGGGAGAGTTGTTCTATCCTTGCCATTGGATAAATCCATAACTTTAGTGATCACTATCTTAACCCACTTGGGGTATATCAAGAACCTATGGGGGCACGTAGTTCTAGGGAATGAGACCTCGGAATCAAGCCCAACTCGGTGCTAAATACTACTCCCTTACTTAGCTTAGAATTTTAGAAAATCCACCTTAAAACAATTCAACAATATATATATATATATATATATATATATATATATATATATATATATATATATAATGGGAGCCAAAATGCATCCCCTTTACTTCAAACTCAAGAATGTGGATTTCTATCTTAACTTACAATCAAAAATCACTTCTTGATATTCTTTAAAAATCGCGAACATCTCATTCTCCAACTCATGCTTTAACCATAAGGTTCAATTCACAACAATAGGACTTGAAATTCTCACAACATAATATAGACGTTGAATTATGCAACTTAAACCATAAATTGACAATTTAAAACATTGATATGCATAATAATATTACAACTCAAAGCTTGGGTAAGACATACTATCATAAAACTCACAATATAATAACATGATAGGAATTTTACATGAATTTATGAAATACTTTACGAAAATATGTAACTTTTGAGCACAAAAGCAAAAGTTTGTTCTTGTTCAAAACCACATACCTTAAACTTAGAGCTTTTGGATGACTTCAAAAATTTTGGAAGGTTATTCATGAACTATTGGGTGTCCCTCGTATCCCTCTTAATGGGGAATTCAAATATGCAAGAATTATTGAATTCTCACAGTGAATCTCTAGATAATTGGGTTTTTGTGTTGAAACCCTAACCTTGTAGTTGAAGGTGTGCAGAGAATTTTGAGATGTTTAACTTAAGAGAAATAGAAGAAAATACGTTCTTTGAGGGTTATACGTCATGGAAAGTGCAAAAAAAAGACCAAAATACCCTTGCAAAAACATCATTAAATTGCTGAAAAAAATAGCTGACGACATTCGTGACAAGTCGTCATGAATTTCATCACAAAAGGGTGGATTTTATGATTTTCGGCTTAAGGTTGACGATATTTTGTGACAAGCCGTCAAACTTGTGATAAGTCGTCACAAAAGTTGGATTTTGTGACCTTCTACTTATGGTGACTACATTTGTGACAAGTCGTCAGGCTTGTGACAAGTCATCACAAAATGTCATCACAAAATGTTGGATTTTGTGACTTTCTACTTATGGTGACGACATTTGTGACAAGCCGTCAGGCTTGTGACAAGTCGTCACAAAATGTCGTCATGAAATTTCTATGCTGATACGCTAGAGTAAAATGGGTATAACTCTTTGCTCCGATAACGGATTTTTGCAAAATTGATATCGTTGGAAATCTAATTCAATTATCTATATTTTGGTGGCTCATGAGCTCAGAAATTTATAGTATAATGAGGGATATGCTTATTTAAAGTTGATCATAACAATATCCATCTCAAGAATTCAATCGGCAAGGAATGTTTTGATTCGTCTAATAACTTGGACACTTTTGAGGCCCTAATACTCATCAAGCTAGATCATGTATCTACCAAATCAGTAACTTCATTTCTAATGAGCTTGAAATAGGGTTCTAGTATTAGTTGAAATTCTCGGGGTATTACAATATCTCCCCATGGAAACATTCATCCTCAAATGTCACTAGTTAAGCTGGGAATGCAAACAAACTGAGGATGGACAGTTGGAATAGTTCTCTGAATTGAATCTATGTCATTCTAAACTTTCGAGTATTTCTGAGAGTGCACAAATTTGCAACAAAATAGCTATATAGTTGAATCTTTGGTTAGATAGGGGATGAATTAAGAAAAAGTAATACCTTTGGCTTGCTCTGAACTTGTGATGAAGAGGTGTGGGTACTTGGATCGCATATCTTCTTCGGCTTCCCAAGTAGCACCCTCAAATGATTGGTTGCGCTATGAAACCTTGACCAATGGAACTTCTTTGTTCCTTATTCTATGGACTTGGTAATCTAGGATCTCAATTGGAATCTCATCAAACAAAAGGTTATTCTGAACATCTAAGCTATGTGAAGAATCAACAACGATAGAATCACCAATATGCTTCCTAAGCATAGAAATATGGAAAATAGGATGAACAACTGACAACTCTGCAGGAAGCTCACTTTCAAAGTCTACGTTCCCAACAAGGCTGAGAATTCTGTAAGGGCCAACGTAATGGGGACTAAGTTTCCCTTTCTTTCCAAATCTTTTCACCCCTTTCATGGGCGAAATTTTCAGATACACCAAATCATTAACTTCGAACTCTAGGTATTTTCGTCTCACTTCTGCATATGACTTTAGAAGACTCTGAGCTATCTTTAACCTTTCTCAAATAAACTTCACCTTTTCCATCGCCTCAAATACTGCATCAGGTCCAACCAAAGTAGCTTTACCCACTTCGAACCAACCTATGGGTGATGTACATCTCCTAGCATATAATCTCGAATGGTTCCATCTTGATACTAGTATGGTAACTATTGTTGTAAGCAAACTCTATCAATGGAAAATGCTCATCCCAACTACCTTTGAAATCAAGGGAACACTCCCTCAACATGTCCTCCAAAGTTTAGATAATCTTCTTAGCCTGACCATCTGTCTGCGGATGAAAAATGGAACTAATATGAACTTGGGTACCAAGACCCTTCTGAAATGCTCTCCAGAACTAAGAAGTAAACTAAGTACCCCTATCTGAAATGATAGACAAGGGAACTCCATGCAACCTGACCAACTTCCAAATATATAATCTAGCATAGTCCTCAGCTGTATAAGATACGTGCACAGGCAAAAAATACGCTGACTTAGTCAGCCTATCGACAACAACCCAGATGGAATCATGATGGCGTCGGGAAAGAGGTAAGCCAACCACAAAATCCATATTTATCTCTTCCCACTTCCAAGTTGGGATACTAAACTCTTGCATCACACCACCAGGTCTTTGGTGCTCAACCTTAACCTATTAACATAATGCACACTTCGCTACAAAATCAGCTATATCCTTCTTCATACAACATCACCAATAAATTTCCCGCAAGTCGCGGTACATCTTGGTAGTGCTGGGATGAATAAAATACTGCGTAGCATGCGCTTCATCCATAATTCTCTGCCTCAGATAACCAACATCAGGAACACATAATCTATGCTGCAACCTCAACACCCCATCTCCCCCTGAGAGAAAACCTCTACCTTTTGGTCCTTGACTGACTCCTTCAGTCTAACCAAGCTAGCATCTAAGTCTTGCTTCTACTTCACTTTCAAAACCAAAGAGGATTCGGAACTACTCTGCACCAAAATATTTCCCTCAGTGAAATCAAGCAACTTAACACCCAGTCTAGCCAGACGATGCACATCATGAGCCAACTCTTTATTACCTTCCTCCACATGCAAAATACTACCCATAGACATCCTGCTAAGGGCATCTGCCTAACATTGGCCTTGCCCAAATGATATAAAACGCTCATATCATAGTCTTCTAACAATTCTAACCACCTCCACTGCCTCAGATTCAACTCCTTCTGAGTCAACACATACTGCAGGCTTTTATGATCAGTAAAAACATCAACATACACACCATACAAATAATGTCTCCAAATTTTCAGGGAAAACACTATAGAAGCCAACTCTAAGTCATGGGTTAGGTAATTCTTCTCATGAGGTTTTAACTGTCTAGAAACATAGGCTATAACTTTACCCCTCTGTATCAACACACAACCCAAACGAACTCTCGAAGCATCACAGTATACCAAAAAACCATCTACACCATCAGGAAAAGTCAACACAGAGGCGGAAGTAAGTCGAGTCTTTAACTCCAGAAAACTCTTCTCACAGGAATTCGACCAGAGAAACTTAACTTTCTTTTAGGTCAACCGAGTCATGGGAGATGCAGTGGAAGAGAACCCTTGAACAAAATAGCGGTAATAGCCAGCTAGACCCAAGAAACTTCTAATATCAGACGAAGAGATAGGCCTAGGACAATTTCTTATAGCCTCTGTCTTTTGGGGATCAACTCTAATACCTTTAGCTAAAATAATATGACCCAAAAATGCTACGGACCTTAGCCAAAACTCATACTTACTGAATTTGGCGAACAACTTATGATCTCTAAGAGTTTGCAAGACGATTCTAAGATGGTCTGTGTGATCACCTTCACTTCGAGAATACACAAGGATGTCATCGATAAACACAATGATGAACATATCAAGATATGACTTAAACACTCAATTCATGAGGTCCATGAAAGTTGCTGGGGCATTAGTTAGATCGAAAGACATGACAAGAAACTCAAAATGACCATAGCGGGTTCGAAAGGCTATCTTCGGGATATCACACCCCCTTACTTTAAGTTGGTGATAGCCGGATCTAAGGTCTATCTGGGAGAAATAACTCGCACCTTGCAACTAATAAAATAAATCATCTATTCTCGGAAGAGGGTACTTGTTCTTGACTGTGACCTTATTAAGCTGACGATAGTCAATGCACATACGCAAAGAACCATCTTTCTTTTGCACGAAAAGGACAAGTGCGTCCCAAGGAGATACACTGGACATTATAAAACCTTTGTCTAGGAGATCTTTGAGTTTTTCTTTCAACTCCTTAAGATCTGAAGGTGCCATACGGTAGGAAGGAATTGAAATAGGCTGAGTGTCGAGAAGAAGATCGATCCCGAATTCTATCTCTCTATCGGGAGGTAACCCTTGGGAGATCTTCTGGAAAGAAATCAGGAAACTCATTGACAATGTTGACTGAATAAATACTTGGGGTTTCAGACTTAGTGTCCTTAACTCTAACCAAGTGATAAAAGCAACCCTTAGATATAAGCTTCCTGGCTTAGAGATAAGAAATAAAATGACTCTTGGGAGGTACTGAACTCCCTGACCACTCAAAAACTGGTTCATCAGGAAAATAAAATTTGACTACACGAGTACGACAATATATAGACGCATAGCAGCAGTGAAGCCAGTACATACCCAGGAAAACATCAAAATCAACCATCTCTAACTCTATCAAATCAGGAAGTGCGACTCTATAAATGACTGTAACAGGACAATTCTTGTATACTTGCTTAGCAACAACAGACTCCCCTATTGGGGTAAAAACTAGAATAGACTGAGAAATACTTTTGGGACTCTTCTCAAACTTCGCTGCAATAAGTGGGGTCACATAAGAAAAACATAACCCAGGGTCTAATAACATATATACATAAAAATGAAATACACGGAGCATACCAGTAACAACATCTAGAGAATCCTCCTGCTCATGATGGGAAGGTAGAGCATAGAACCTATTTTGGCGCTGAATGCCAGTAATACTAGAAGAAGCACCCTGAGGAGGAGCTGGACGGGCTGCGGAAGCTGATGCACTAGTGGCCTGGGTCTGGGGCCGGGTATCTCTGCTTCCCTTCCTGGCATGTGGGCACTCTCTAAGCCTGTGGCCTATCTTTCCATACCCAAAACAACCATGTTGTTTAGACAAACACTCACCCGAATGGGTCCTACCACACTTGGCACAAGGAGAAAAGTTGGGCTTGCTGCTCACACTCTGCTGAGGCCTGGACATAGAAGACCTGTTTTCCTGCTCTGGCCTACCTCTAGGCACTGGGGCACTAGTGGATGAGGGTGTTGGCATAGAATAACGACTCTAGAACTGAGGTTAGTTCCCTCCCTGGGATCTAGCCTGGCCATACTCGTTCTGTTTAGACCTGGCTCTTTTGTTACATCTCGCTCGATCTCTTTCCCTTATCTTATCATCCTTTATTTGCTGTGCATAGATCATCAGCCTAGAAAAATCCATCTCCTTGCTCAACATAGTAGTACAACATTCTTTTAGTACTAAGCCTGACACACCTGTCACAAACTTTCTCATACCAGTTCGGGCGTCGGAGATCAAGTCAGACGCATATTTTGCTAACTGATTGAACTTTAAGAAGTACTCCTTAATAGTCATGAAGCCCTATATCAAGTTCATAAACTCTTCAATCTTCTCCTCTCTTAACTCCAAAGGAAAGAACCTATCCAAGAATGCATCTTCGAATATTTGATAGGTAATAGGAGCATCATCCTCCCCTCGACCCTTCCTCCAAGAAACCACCCAGTCATACATAATGTCCTTCAACCTGTAGGATACTAACTCCACACACTCTTCTTCAGACACATGCATTACCTATGTGATCTTCCTTATCTCCTCAAGATATAACTACGGGTCTTCCCCTGTCTTTGACCCATAAAACTTTGGCGTACTCATCCGCATAAAGTCACAAATTTTGGCAGCAGCTAAGTCACCTCCCTGCTGTTGAGGAGCTGCGGCCTGATTGTCTTGGACAGTGACAGCTTGGGCCAAAGCCTGGAAGGTTGTCCTGAATTCGGCGCGGGACACATTTTCATTAGAGGATCAGTGGGATAAGGTTGCGGATCATTGTTATTTCTTTGTGATCGGCGGGGAGGCATATTCTTAAATAAGAAAGCATGAATTAATAGCTGACAGAGACAACTTGAGCACGATGGACTTGAGAGGAAGAAACAACTTGTTCCTAAAATATTTCGTTGCCTCTTGCTCATAGATGTGGTTCTCTACACACCGATGATCAAGACTTTACTTAACGCGGCTTTTCAAACTCCTTAGGATACTCTAAACCTTAGGTTCTGATACCAAGTTTGTAGCGCCCCGCAACCAGGTCCTGGAACATCACACGGTGCTTAAAGCAACAAGTAGCCCCAAACTAACCCTTTGAGCCTTCTACTTTATATATTAGCTTACTTAAACATAAAAATCATGAACTCAACACTGTGATATCAGAAAATGACAAATATAAATGAAATACTTGGTCTGAACAAACTACAACTCAAAGAAAATCTCGAAGTTCTGATAATCTGATGACTAGTCTGACAAACCTCTACTACTCAAAACTAGAGAGCCATTGGGACAGGTCCCCAACTGACTCATACTTAACTGACAAGAATTAAATAGCTACTAAATAAAATTGGAAGTCTGAGAATAACCGGTCCCCAAAACATGAGGACTCACCACAACTGATATATAGATAAGAGTGCTCGAAAGGATCACTAGTGAGGCTGAGACTGAGAACCTGATCATACATTATGAGAATATATGGCACACAAACAAAATATGTGGGTCAGTACTTTGGGAGTGTACTGAACATATGAGGGAGTGTGCAATTAAAATACTCAATATCATAAGCGTTTATTGAAAACCTGCATGGTGTAAAACATACTCACATAGCTTGAAATAAATATATGCCACAAGACTCATAAATCATCATGCTTTTACTTAAAACCTCAAATTATCATGACACCTGAAATTATTAGGACCATAGCTTTCAAAACACTTATACTTTCAAAACTTTGTAACTTTAAGACTAAAACTCTTTGAAACTTGGAAGACTTTAGGACTTAGAGAACTTTAGGAACTTGGGGAGTTTCTCTTAACCGACATAAACCATGTGAGCTACATGGAGTCCAACGTCTTACCCACATTGGGGAGAGCTATTCTATGCTTTCCATCAGATTAAACCTTAACTTTAGTGATCACTATCTTAACCCACTTGGGGTATATCAAGAACCTACGGGGGTATGTAGTTCTGGGGCTTGATACCTCGGAATCAAGCCCAACTCGGTGCTAAATACTACTCCCTTACTTAGTTCAGAACTTTAGAAAATCCATCTTAAAAAAATTCAACAATATATATATATATATATATATATATATATATATAATGGGAGCCAAAATGCATCCCCTTTACTTCTAACTCAAGAATGTGGATTTCTATCTTAACTTACAATCAAAACTCACTTCTTGATATTCTTTAAAAATCGCTAACATATCATTCTAAAACTCATGTTTTAACCATAAGGTTCAATTCACAACAATAGGACTTGAAATTCTCACAACATGATATAGACGTTGAATTATGCAACTTAAACCATAAATTGACAATTTAAAACATTAATATGCATAATAATATTACAACTCAAATCTTAGGTAAGACATACTATCATAAAACTCACAATAAAATAACATGATAGGAATTTTACATGAATTTATGAAATACTTTACGAAAATATGTAATTTTTGAGCACAAAAGCAAAAGTTTGTTCTTGTTCAAAACCACATACCTTAAACTTAGAGATTTTGGATGACTTCAAAAATTTCAAAAGGTTATTCACAACTAATGGGTGTCCCTCGAATCCCTCTTAACGGGGAGTTCAAATATGCAAGAATTATTGAATTCTCACGGTTGAATCTCTAGAAAATTAGGTTTTTATGTTGAAACCCTAACCCTGTGGTTGAAGGTGTACAAAGAATTTTGAGATGTTTAACTATAGAGAAATAGAAGAAAATACGTTCTCTAAGGGTTATAAGTCGTGGAAAGTGCAGGAAAAAGACCAAAATACCCTTGTTAAACGTCATTAAATTGCTAAAAAAAGTAGCTGACGACATTCGTGACAAGTCGTTATGAATGTCGTCACAAAAGGGTGGATTTTATAATTTTTGACTTAAGATTGACGACATTTTGTGACAAGCCGTCAAACTTGTGACAAGTCGTCACAAAATATCATCATAAAATTTTGGATTTTGTGACCTTCTGCTTATGGTGACGACATTTGTGAAAAGTCGTCTGGCTTGTGATAAGTCGTCACAAAATGTCATCACAAAATGTTAGATTTTGTGACTTTCTGCTTATGGTGACGACATTTGTGACAAACCTTCAGGCTTGTGACAAGTCGTCACAAAATGTCGTCACAAAATTTCCAGGCTGATATGTTGGAGTAAAATGGGCATAACTTTTTTCTCGATAATAGATTTTGGCAAAATTGGTTTCGTTGGAAAGATAATTCAATTATATATCTTTTGGTGGATCATGAGCTTAGAAATTCTTAGTATAAGGAGAGATATGATCGTTTGAAGTTGGTCATACCAATATCCATCTCCAGAATTCAATCGGTAAGGAATGTTTTGATTCATCCAATAGCTAGGACACTTTTGTGGCCCTAATACTCATCAAACTAGATCATGTAGCTACTAAATCACTAACTTTATTTATAATGAGATTGAAATAGGGTTCTACTATTAGTTGAAATTCTCGGGGTATTACACCATACTACCTTTTCTCTTGCTTATTGACTTGGATTTGGGGACAACTTTGAGTCCGATTGAAGTGGTGAACTTCCATACTCCAGAAGACTCCATTTAATGCTATGGAATTCTTTTCATTGTTTTTGTTTCTTGAATTTTTGTTTTGGCAATGGTCGAGGGAATGTCCCGATCGGATGTTACTTGATTCTGGTTAGAGGCTTTGTCAGACTACTATAGGCATGGGCGGTGTCGGTATTGGTGTCAGTATAGGTATTAGTATTGGCACCGGATGGATATTTGATTGAAGTTGTTGGATTACGAACATAGACTTTATTTAATGTATTTGCAATATTACTGATTTATCTTGTTATATGTACTAAATTCATTTGACATAGGGTACACGACGGTTATGCTTGGGTATTGGGGGTGGTCTTCGATCCTGGTTGGACTTGAGATGCCCGATACAACTATGACCTAGTTTGGGTTATGTCAAGAAGTCACAATCCTCGGACATGGGTCTTATTGATCACCCATTAAGGATTGAAGAAGACAAACTCATGTAGATAGGAGTGATTATTGAAACTAAAGAAAATATTAATTCTGGTAAACAACAAAAGGACTAACAAAGGACGAGATCTGTGAGGAATTGGTGATGTATAATGACTTCACACCATGTAATACGCACACTCATATCCAAAAAATCTCTATGAGGCATTGGTGATGTATAATGACATTATACACTGTAACGCACAAACTCATATTGAGAATTCAACAAAGAACAAAATACATTCAAGAACTACCAAATCAAGTTCGGAAACAATAGCTATCTTGAGATTGACAGATCTACTACAGGGCTTAGATTGAATGCCAAACTAATAGGAAAATACTTGTCTTGATTGAATGTATCCTACCTAGAGACACTATAGCTATTTGGATGACTAAGAGAATTAGTAGTTGGCTTTACTGAGGCACAAGACACTAGGGTTTGTCCAAATGTATCTGTTGGTAGAGTATTGGAGTAGCTATTTCTATCTGATTGAGTGTGCATTAAAAGAACTTAGTTCTTATGATGATAAACATGAATTCTAACCTAGTATCTTCTGCTGTTTACTTTGTAGCAATAGATTCTTTGCTCTAATAAATTTCTTAATTAATAAGAAAATTTTGGACTTTGAATTGGGTAGAGGACACATAAACGTAGGCCCCACTTCCACTAATTATTATGTAGTATCGACCACTGGGGTCAACCTTAGCCGGGTACCTTTCCAAATTACAATGGATGTCACCAACCTAGGCCATGGGTCTTAATAATCTCCCATTAACCCCATCCAGGTAAGTATGTTATCTTGTTAGTTCAGCCCATTATTACTACTACTATTTTTGCTCCACTTTTCTCTTAGATAAAAATATGGAAAAATTACTCAAAATGGCATTAGCATCTTCATCTTTCTAGTTAGTGAAAACTACAACTCTTCTCAGCTTACTGAGTGGTTTTGTCGATCAACCGTGATGACCATCGTAAACCAGAATTCCCAGGAATATCTATCAATAGAGATCTTATTAGAGACTCTGAACTAAGTAACCCAGAGTCTTTCTTTCTTTTCACCTCTAAATCCACAGCTACTCCTCAATGGGACAACTCTCTTGAAACTGGAATCTGCATTTTCTCTAATGGCTATAACCCAGACTCAACCTCAACCTTCAAAGACTTGGGAAAGAGAAAAAAACTATAGAATGCTAAGAGAAAACAACAAAGAAATAGAATTTATCTTAGCATCCATAAAATTCCTAGTAATATAAATCACCAGCTTAGACAAACCAATAGGTTTAAAGTTCACAGAATTAGTCAGCGAGACATAGATAATCCTATTCCCATGGAACTTAACCAAGTTTACAATAGACATCAAATGCCCAAGCATACTAACAGAAGAGATGTTTGTGACCTTATTGAAACCCTTGAAGTCGATGGTCAATGTAAACTTAAAGCACCCAGAGTCAATTGGACAAAGAGAAGAGAGTAGTAGAGGATCAAACCCTCCACCAAACAAGGTTGATGATGAATATAATAGTATGAAATGCTGGGGGAAATAGTATAGAGTTCAAAAGACATTGAATTGCTATGATATCCCTCCACAAACCATCTATTCTAGCACTCCTAAATACCGGAATAACTTATTATCACCAATTTACCCAAGACCTTAGTTTTGACGCCAAATCCATTCCACGGCTATTGGCATGTCAGGTGGCCTTATGTTGATGTGGAAAGAAGACTTGCTCACCTGGTAGAGCGATGGTTAACATGGAGAAAGGAGAGTTAAAATTTAAAGTCAACGATGAGGAGGCCAAATTCAATATTAAAAAAATCGATAAAGTAGCCTACTGACATGAGGGTGGTGTCGATGATTGATTGAATTATAACCTTAAAGTGTACTCTTATCGGTATCTTAATGAATTCTTAGTAATCATGATACCTATATCATGCCGTGATGTTAAATCAAGCATTGCATGGTATTAAACCTATAGGCTTTTTGGTGAAGTCTAAGTAACCAACACAGTCATGTTGTGTCACAATGTTAAATCAAGCACTTAGTGAAGGCAACCCACTATTTTAGTGTTCATGTTTTTGTTGTGTTTCTTTTGTAGGTTATAGCTTATGGACTTTCCAAGATTATGGTAAGAATGATACATTCATTTATTTCTAGGTAAGGGGATTATGTGACCAACTTATCATGGTCACAAGTCCCACACGCAGCAGGTAAATTGAGCAATAAGTTGAAAAGTTGACATTTTAAGGATGAGAATGGAAAGTTACGGACTTTGGCACCTTATCAAACTTTTGGGACCATAAACTTAGGTTACGGGATCATAAGTAGCTAAAAAAATATCAAAAATACAAGTCTAGATTACAGGAAAGCGGGCCAAAACTTTTGGTCCTGCACCTGCTGGCCGAAGGTGGCAGGTGCAAGTAGCTGTTGTAGCTAGATCATGAGTGGGACCAAATTTTAATTAAAAGTTCAGGCCCACCAACCAACACACACACACACACACACATATATATATATATATGTGACCCAAAACAGCTCCCCATCCTTATTTAAACACATTTAACCTTATTTTAACTCATTCAAATCCTCAAAACTTCAATTTTTTCTTTGAATTCAAACTTCCCTCTTAAAACATAAACTAACCCCACACTTAAGTAAAGACCAAATTGGCACTTGTTTGAGATACCAACTTATCCCAATACACTAAAAACAAGTTCCAACTTTGATTTTTCTCAAGTTTTCCTTGTTCACTTTCAGTTTATCATAAAAGAGGTAACTTTCTCAGCTCCTAGTGGTTATGCACTGATTTATTTATTGTTTAAATTAGTTTCTAAGTGTATTCCCATGCAATATATATATATGTATATATATGTATATATATATATGCATATATATATATATATGTATATAAGTATATGTATATATATGTGTGTGTATATATTCTATCATGCTGGTATGTAGGATCCTTTAAGTAGCCTAAAATAAAAATGTAGGGCCTTGTTTAGAATAAAATTCTAAGGTTAGGCCACAATCGAAAGGTGAATTTGAATGAATAAAGTAAAGCCACAAGTTGATCATGTTAAGTTTTCTTTGAAAATTATGATTCTTGATAAGTGTGTGTACATTGAACTTGTTGGGAATTCAAATAAGTTATAGGGGTGTGAAAATTGAGGAAAAATTCAAATTTTTAAAATTTTTAGTTTTTCTTATACTTTTTCTATCCCTTATTTTTGTTGGAAACTAACGATTGTTTTTTCAGGTACATATGGCACCTAAAGCGGGTAAGAAGAAGGAGGCCAATACCGCGAGGAGATGAAAAAATCCTGTTGAGCCTAGTGTTTCAGTGGAGGAGTACCGAATACAGCGACATAGAGACACTACAGTTGGGGTGAAACGTAGAGTTACTATATTACAAATATGCCAGGCTGCTCAGGAAATTACAGCCCAACCATGGATGAAGTCAGCACAGATATCACCCCTACACACTCCTCCACCAGATGATGATGAGGAGGAGGATGAGATATATTCTGAGTCTACTCCACAGGTTGTAGATAAGGACCCCAAGTCTGAGGAGGGGTCCCAGGACTTATCAAAGGAAGCTGAGTAGGAGGTGTCATCAGTCGTACCACAGTCTAGGGAGGGTAATTCCACAAAAGTATAGCAGCCAGATGTACCCAGTCTAAGAAAGGTAGAGAGCAGGCTTCCCATGATGCATCAATACAGTAGGGAAAGAGCCCTACACCTACACATACTATAGAGGAAAATCTGAGATAGTGTGTAGAGAAGATTCAAGAGGTATTTGATAGAGACAGTTTCATTACGGTGGACGGATGGCCTAACAAAGTTATTTATGAGGAGCGTCGGAGTTATCTATCTGGGTTTACAAGAGTATCACAGTTTTGGGATTTCTTTGATTAATATCAGTTAGAGTGGATGACTAGACCACTCGGTTCATATAGCCCGTCTATGGTACCCGAGTTTTATGCATCTTAAACAACTATAGTAGTTCTTCCTATGCTTAGATTTCTAGGAATAATAAGGCACATGGAGCAGCCACAACTCGATCATACATTTGTGAGAGGGGTCAAAATTGATTTGTCCATAAAGACTATTCACCGGGTCATTTTTGGTCATAATTTTATCACTTCTTCATCTACAGCTTAGTGTGACTACATACTGAGAGTTGTATGTGATCGAAAAATCATACAATAGGATGTTCACAAAAGATAGAGGGTTGAGATGGCAAGGTTGATAACTGGTTATATTTTATATTTAGGTAATATGACCCTATATATTAAGGGTCATAGTGTGATCAAGAAGGGCATGTTTCCATTTACATTTAAGGACAAGTTTTGGTGGTTTCTCATTTAGTATCGGTTGTTCCCACTGCTTTGGTTAATTTGTTGACTTGGAAGGGAGCAGCCCTAGTTTCTAGTATGATGGATGGATATTCTATTGATTTTGCAGCTATCCTCCGACTGAAACCCATGATAGAGCATTTAGGGAGATGACAAATGTGGCATTCCCTTGCATGATTCAGAGACTATGCAATGAGACCGGTGTACTTTAGATAACAGGAAAAGATGAGAGGGTACGTTCTATGGCTATTGCAAAAATGAAGAGTATAAAGGTTCTGGCATACCCAGGCCTTCCTAGGAGATCTATAGAGCCAGTCATAGTACCTAAGGCCCATCCTGATTGCCCAACTATTTCTATAGAGTCTAGTGATGCACATAGAGGTGATGTAGGTATTGGTGTTGATATGGAGATAGGGGAGTAGAGAGAAGTTCCAAATTTGAGTACGCGGGGTGAGGGGACACCAACTAATTCTTTATCAGCCCCGACTTTGATCTCAAAGTCGGTTGGCATATCCCATCCACTATAACTTCTACTACAGGTATGATCACTATATCTCGAGAGTTTTTACATAGCATAGTGGAAAGTCAGAGGGCCACTGATGTATGGTTAAGGGTTATTGAGACCGAGATTACTACCCTCTACTAGTAGATGAGATTAGGGGTTCGGAGCAGATTTGAGTAGGTAGAGGCTAGATGGGAGGCTATATAAAGAGTTGCACTATCTGAGCGCTGACTTATAGACACATCTCGATGAGTTTGAGAGATGGATTACAACCCGATTCATAGAGATAGATGCGTCAGATCTAGCCTAAATAAGAGAGAATTTTGATATATTATGACCAAAGGTATGCTGAGAGAGTCGTGTAGTAGCCACTCACTCAGTTATATCCCCAGTGGTCCGATGTCATCTTTGAGGATATCGAGATAGTTTGATTTCTTTAGGGAGGATGATGAGGATGTCCTAGTAGTTGGGGACAAGAGAGGTCACATAAGAGACTTACAGGATCCTGATATACCATATAACCAGGCCTTTAAAAGGGATAGACATATTTTGATAGATACTACAATCATCGACAGGTAGAGGCATATAGAGATAGCAGTGGGTGTATCATTAGTAGTGTACCTCCACCACCACCATCTTTACCAGCTGATATGCCCCCATCTGGGGATGCTTATGACACGGGCGCCTAGTACGTCCCAGGTATTTTCTCATTTCCCTTTGTTTTGTATTTTTTTGTGCAATGAGGATAAGGAACAATTTTTATAGTTGGTATGGGATATACCATAGCTTCCGCGGGGTTTTATTGTCGTGCTTCTTTTTGCTATCGGTCGCAGTATGGCTGTAGAACTGTCAAGTCTAAAAGAACTTTAGTCGTATTATGTTTTGTTTCATATTGAGTTGTGTTTTTTGTGTAATTAGGATATTTTTAATTATTTAGGGCATTAGTCACGTTTTTCATTGATTTTTGAGAAAAATAATTACCCTTCAAAATTTGTGTTTTAGAACTGTGTGAATGTATATATGTGTAAACTCTGTGGGTCTTGCTATGGCATTTGAATTATGGATATGATAATTAGTTGCTAACAATTGCATGAACATATAGGTAGTAGCTTGTAATATTGACTCTGTGTCATGTGTGAGTGAGATGCTACTTAGTTTACTTTGTGTGTTGAATTTTGAACTTAACTGGTTAGTTTTGCCTAAGTTATAGGATAGTCTGTTAGGAAAGAATCATAGGCCCTTTTTGAGTTTAGTCCACTTTTAGCCTAATTGACCTTCCATGTGTAAAATAGTATCACTTGATCCCTGTTTTGAGCCTTATATCCTATTTTTGTTATTCCACCTATTTACCTTTCCATTTATACTACAATGAACCTGTTTTGGACCTAGTCCTCCTTGAATATTGTGCACTTTAAATTAGGCAAAATGCCTAAGTTGAGGGTGTCTATCATAGGTGTGTGTAGTGTAAAATGGGTATGTAGAAGGGTAAAATAAAAGAAAAAGTTAGTAGGGCTTGGTGTGTAGAAAAATAAAAGAAAAAGAAATAGAAAAAGAAAAAGAGAAGAAAAATTATGAAAAAGTAAGAAAAAAGAAAGAAAGAATAGAAGACCACGCCCAACCTGAATATGTAATAAAGAATAAAAAAGGAGAAATAAGGGTGGAATAAAATAGAAATTGGATAGTAAGCGAGACCCCAAGGTTAGTGTAATGCCAAGGAGGCTTAGTCACTTGATATGTCCATTTGTACTATACCATCCCCCAAGCCTATATTACAAGCCGAGAAAAGTCCTATAGTGATCCTAACTTGACTGTCTCAAAACTAAGGTAAAGAAAATAAGGTCAAGCCTATGGTATTTGATTCATATTTATTGGAACTTTTCTTCTGAGTGTGATTGTCTCTTTTCTGTCCTTGCATTGACATACATGATTTCATATGAGTGAGTGAGAATTCTTTGTTATGAGGGCACATGAGCCATATTGCTAGAAATTTACTTGTTTTGGGTAGTGTAACTTATACATGTACGTGGTTGTTTGTTTCTAATGTAATTCCATAGCTTGATTCCATTGCATCATATTATTGTTCTTCATATTCATATATAGTTGGTTTTGAAAAGTGATATTGGAGGGGGTGTTGTGTTTTGAGATTAAAAGTGCTGACTGACTGCTTTGAATAACCTAGATTATCCTAGTTAAGTGTTGTTTATATTTTTTTGTGTTTTGTAACTTGAGTACATGCAAACATTCTAAGTTGAGGTGTTGTGCTATAGAAATATAGAACTTTCGATGCTTAAAATGAAGAAAATATGTAAATTTCTGAGGTTATTTTGTTAGATATGATGTGTTTTGGGTATGTTTTGAAGGAAATCATGTTTTGGATTTTAAGTTCATGAAAAAGAAGAGAAAAGGTAGTTTTGGCTACTTATTAGAGCAATTATGGATGTTCAGGATACTTTCCGTTTTGTTTGTGATCAAAGCATGTTCGGGACTTAAAGAAGAGCTGAAAAATGACTCCCGACATTTTCTAAGTCAACATGTGGACCGTATGTGAGAAATGCAAGTGCCATAAGTCTAAAATCTCGAGAGCTGACCTGCAGGATTTTTCGTCCTGGCACTTGCGGTCTCTACTTGGGCCCACCCTACAGGCCGCAAATGCTAACTGCGCCCAGGGTCAGGGCACAAGTAGGGACCAAAAGTGGCAACCTACCCTGTTTTCTCTTATTTCGTTCGGTCTTTGATTTTTGGGTTTCCTCATGTACTATAAATACCCTTTATGTGTTTTTAGTAGAAGTGACGGACTTTTGATATTTATAAACATATTTTGATTCCAAGATTAGAATTTGATCTTGGGATTCTCTTATATTAAGTTTAGTTGATTAATTCAGTTATGGTTGTAGGTTTTCTACTTCTTATTGTTGTGATTTCATCTATGCTTTCGATTATGAACGTTATTGATTACTTCACAAGTATAAGCGGCTAAAAACCCATAGCTAGGGTTGTGGAAATCTAAGTTGATTGATGGAGTAGGGGAAGTGCTATTATTGTTCTGAACTTATACCCCTACATGTATTGCTTTATCTTAAATATAATAGTTTTTTTAATGGGTTCACGCATTAGTGTAACGCCCCAAAAATCTGTCCCGAGATGTCACATGGTGCTTAGGACCAGATGTGATCCCAAGGTAACCCATGAACTGGCATATTGTAAGGAAACTGATTAAATATGTATACAATAGCTAAATTTACTGTGCGGAAACATATAAATGATGGAATCTGTGAAAAATACAATACCGATACAACTTTTACAATCTGATAGGGTTTGAAAAGAGGGACTAAAATTACATAACTGACTCTAACTAACGTCTATGAAGCCTCTACTATACTGACTATAGATAACTGGGTTGCGACTCCAACTACCCCTAATTAATACATATAAGTAAGAAAGTAAAGTACATAAATGATATCTAACTAAAGTCCCCAAAGTAGAAGAACTCATCATCTGCTGGCTGGAATCTGCAACTGTCTGAATATGGTATGCATGCTACAACTCGTACCTACATTATGAGACAATGTAGCACATAGACGTATATGTGGATCAGTACTTTGAGGATGTACTGAGTATATTGGGGTGAAATGCATAAGTAAAACATCATCTCATAATCATCATTTATAAAACAATGCATGCTAAATGTAAATGACTCACATAAGCTGGAATATCTAAAATAATGAAATCATGAATAATAAATCAATCATACTTTATAAATCTAGTGAGTCATAACATTTAGTTCTAGAAGATGAACTTGTACTCTCTCTTCAAATCATGTTATCTAAGTGTAGAAAAGACTCACCCTTAAATCTAAAATCTGAAAGATGAAAACTGTAATTAAATATCTTTCTGTAAAGCGTAGTCTGAATAAATTGGTGAGCCTTTACACTTATTTAACTTAAAAGCTTTCCTGATATTTTGTCTTAGGAATTAGAAACTTTGGGAGGTACTTCTAACTGACATAAACCATGTGAGCTGTCATGGAGTCCAACGTCTTACCCACGTTGGGGAGAGTTGTTCTACCCTTGCCATCGGAATAGAACCTTAACTTAAGTGATCATTGACATAGCCCACTAATGGGCTCTTAAATCCTATGGTGGCTCGTAGTTTTGGGGAATGAGACCATGGAATCATAACCAACTCGGTGCTAAATACTACTCCCATACTTATCGCTCAAAACTTATAGGAAATCCACCTTAAAATAGAACAAAGGTTTATAATGAAAACCAATTATGCTTTTCTTTCTTTTAATTTCAAAGTATATGAACAATGTGGATTCTTTATCTTAGCTTAGGATCAAAAGATCAAAGCTTTACTGGAAATCTGTGAATAAACTGATCATAGGATGCTTAAAGCATCATCTTTCTTAAAACATCAACATATAAACTTGGGTTTAGTAACACATACATCAAACTCATGTCAAAACATTGTAATATTCATGCTTAATCATGAAAACAATGATAATTCATTTCAAAATCTGTAAATTTCTGCAATGGGAATGAAAGTATGAAAATAGACATGCAATTCAACTTCTAAAACATTGGAAATCTCATAATCTTGCAATTCGCAATAATGGGTATGAACCCTAATTTAAAATTCTTGTATAATTAATTAAAATCACATAAATTTATAGTTAAAATCTAGTTTTGGGTACAAGGATGAAAGGAGACCCTTGTTCATAAACCCCACATACCTTGATTGATGATTAGACCAAGAAATTTGAATTATTAATTCCTATTTGAGTTCTTGAAGAGGAGTTCTTGATTATCTTTTCTTGGAAATCCTCAATTTAGAGGCTTACTAGAATTTGGACAATTGGGAACTGGGTATGCAACGCGATGCGCCACTATCTGGGTGCCCTATTATTTTTCCATTTTGGCCACTGCGTGATGCGCCAGTATCGTATTAGGCTACTGGATTTCAACAATTGGGAATTTGGACCGCTTTGCAATGCGCCAATATCACGAAGGTCCATTGGAATTGACAATTATGAAATTGTCCTTTACCGCGATGCGGTGGTTGCTCGGGTGGGCCACTGTTAACTTAAAAATGCTCTAACTCCTTAATGGAGTATAGGATTTGGGCGAATTTGGTATCAATGGAAATCTTATTCAATTTCCCACACAATAGAAAGTTGAAATTTGGAAAATTCCATATGCATAAAATGGTATTCATTTTAGGAGCAAAATTAGGCTAGGAAAAGTACGGAGTATTGCAATTAGGATCCCGCCTATATTATTGCTACTTACTCCAAATGAGGAGTAGTGACTAAGAAAAGATAAAGACAATAGTAATTTGTAGTTTACTTGTCGATCAATGCTTTTAGGTTTTATCTACGCAAGATGGTTAGATTTTATCTAATAACTAGAGACTCAAGAGGTAATAGTTAATTGGGATCAAGATAGGGGTTAGTAAGGTGACATTCTGAGACTCAAAAATTAAAGAGTGAGATCCTTCTACTCATCCAAAAGACTGTAGAAGGTACATAACTTATCGATACTGCATGCACGGTATCGGGTTGGTTCAACAAAGCATGATAATCCTATGGAGTTGAAAAAGCAGGGGGAACACAACCCTGGTGTTCACTTACAACTGATTACAAATGAAGTTGATATTCTCTTCTAGTTCGGTATTGATATTCAAATCCCACCATTTACTTTTCAAGTTCCGCCCATTGATTACAATAGCTGAGAGCCATGATTCCATTATTCCCTTTAAATTCAACCTCAACCTTCATTGGGTTACTATATTTGGTAGTGACCGTATCATCTTCTGAAAGGACTAGTATCTTGGACATCACTATTATCACAGAAACTACCTACATCTCTTTGGGCTGCCTCATCGACTGACATACATTAAAAGTGACCTATTCATCATTGAGCCAAAATTTTATTTTCCCTGTCTTCATGTCAACCAATGCCCTACCCGTAGCTAGGAATGGTCTGACCAAGATAATTGGAACATCAAAATTCACCTCATAGTCGAGAATAAAAAAAGTGGTTGGGAATATGAAAGACGCCACCTTCACCAACATATCACCTAAAATACCAACCAGCTTCTTCACGGTTTGATCGGTCATTAATAATCTCATAGATGTTGGCTTGGGTGCTCCCAACCTCAACTTTTTGTACACAACCAATGGCAAAAGATTTTTGCTATCTCCAAAGTCACATAATGCTTGTGCAAAGTTGAAGGACCTAATAGTATATGAAAAAGTAAGAGCTTTAGAATCCTCCTTCTTCTCTACTAAAAAACAGAAAGTAGTAGCACTATAATGGTGCATATTATCATCTGGATCAAAACTTACCACTCCTCTTCTTAGTCACCAAATATTTCATGAACTTTGCATAGCCAGGCATATATTTCAATGTTCCAAAAATAAAGATATTAATAGATAATTCTTTCAACATCGACATAAATTTCTAATATTTTCCTTCTTTACTTTTTCCTCCAGTCTTTGAGGAAAAGGTAGGGGAGGTCTTGGAATGGTTCTCAATACAGGATCGACTTCTTTCCCCTTTATTTTATCCTTCTCAACTTGTTTATCTACACCCATCGATTTTTTCGATGACTAACCATTGGCCACCAACTTCTCATATTCCTCTTTAGGTGCATCATCAATATCAACCATATCATTCCTTGCCTAATCAAGCATAGGCATAGGGGAATAATAGTAGCCTTACCACTTCAAGTGGTGATGACTAAAAAGTGATTGTTATTCTTTAGATTCTGGATGGTGTTGCTCAGAAGAGTGCCCAGTTAATGCTGATTTAAAGTAAACAACATCTAACCAAACTACTGCTCTAGTTGTTTAATCGCAGTAGCATGCGATTTTAATTTCTGGCTCGATACCAAAATATCTACCTTAATCTCCTTAATTAAACTATCTTAATTCTCTGAACCCTTAGAAAGCAATGCTTTCATCCTTGAATCATCATCACAGTTTTGCGATGGAACATAAGCACCACTTTTCTCTTTATAATCATCCTTCTACTGTCATTCAATACCGTTCTTTGCTCTGACCTATATACCTATCCCCATAATAGTTCTGACCTTGATTCCCTTGCCTCGAGTTCCAAGGGTCTTGATTGGAACCTTTACCCTTGGCTTAAAAACTTGCCATCTCTCTATCAAGGTACTTTGCTTCCTCTTCAATATTAGACTCATAAAACCTAGAAAATTTAACTTGTGCGCCCACAATATTTACCTTTTCTAATTTCATAGTTGCAAATTGCTTGGTTAGTGACCCAATATCCATTCTCAGTTGTGCAACCTCTTAAGCCACTATATCAGCTAGGGATCTCTACTCACTAGAAGCACCAATAGCATAGGTACCAACTTTTTTTTGCCTCTCAAATATGCCACCCCTCGGTTAGTACAACATACCTAGTCTAAGATTTCCTAGCTAACTCCCAACGAAGGCTTATCAAGTCTTATTTTTCTTAAAAAAAGTGAAATTCAACGTGAAACTCTTTTTAGCATGGTTAGAGATTAAGGCGCGTTAGGGCACCATTCTAGGCTAACTAGGAATTGATTAATTAGTCTATATCACCAGAAATTGGGTAAGGGTTCAAATTACCTCAAAAGGAAGGTGTAGGCACCTTTTGAGGTCCACAAATATGGATCCCTGTCGAATTTGTACATTATGTGGGAATCCTACGTGATAAGCAAAGGTCAATTATATTTATTTAACTTTATAAGTAAGTGATGAAAAATAATATTAAATAAAACATATAACTTAATTATTTCTAATTATTATCCAGGTGATGAAATAAAAAAGAAAAGATATCGATCAGATACGCAAGGAGATAGAAGTGACACAATTCATGTAGAAAAAAGTTTATTAAATAATAAACTTAAAATTACCCGAAATAATTAAAAACAACAAATTAAAAGAAAGAGAGAAAATTCGAGAGATTTGGACTAAAGTTAATTTTATCATATTCAGATCAGCACCCGGCTTATAAATGGGTGACAGTGTCATATGCCACATGGTTGGATTCTACTCGATTCAACTTTCATCATTTTTGAATGTCTACCCATCCCTACCTAGTTCGTTTATTAGACTTAAACACGTTCTAAGAAAATGACAAGACTAGTGTTCCCTAAAGTGCTTACCCATACCAACTTAATGTCCAAGAGGCATTGGACTTCTACTTTAGATTTAGAGTTTAGACAAAGAAAATTAGGCTTCCTAATTGGACTCAGTTTGCATCAAACAATAAAAACTAATATTTAGCACATTATTGTCTCAAATAAATCCTCTTATTTGATTAAGGTTGATTAAGTGATTAACTAGATAAATAGTTAAAAAATTTCATATAATTAAAACTTATGGGCATTGTATCTAAATGATAAATAATTATTAGAGAAAATACATCTTTTCCCCCCTAAACTTGTCCTCCAAACTCACTTTAGCACTTAAACTTAACTTCTGTTTATTTACCTCCCTTAACATCTTTAAAGTATATTATTTTCGCCCCTCAAAATTGAATACCACTTTCACAACGGAGAGTGTGTTATACTCGCCTACACATCAACGTCACGTCAATGCCACGTCGGAGCCATGTCATTGCCACGTAAGAAGTTTAATTTTTCTAAAAAAAAATTAATCCCCCACACTTTATTTTTATATATTTTTTTTTAAAAAATAAAAATATACATTTACTATTTTATTTATATATATATATATATATATATATATTAAATAAAAAAGCACCCCCCACCCCCATTTTCTTTCTTCTTCACAATCCCCCACCCAACCCGCCCACCCCCCCTACCCTGCAATGCAGCCCCCTTCCCCCCTTTCTATCTTCTTCAAACCACCCCACCTCTCCCCTCTCCTTCATTTTCTATCTTCTTCAAACATAAACATATTACCAATAGCCATTAAGCAAACCCAATAAAATCAATTCAAAACATAATTAAAAGTCTCTTTTGATTCTAACACAAACCCAACAAAATAAATAGCTCAAAATATACCATACAACAAAAACATGAAAAACAAAATCAAGATTGAATTTTTAAAACATAATCACAAGCCCTTTATGATTCCTTCATCAAACCACTAATTCAAGAAACAACAATGCAATAACATCACCACATTCCAATTCAAAACTCCTCATTCAGAAATATTCCGATAAAATTCACCGAAAAATGATTAAAACAAACCCAAAAAAATATATGCACACTATTAACACCACCACCACCATTAACACCACCACCATCATTAACACCGCCACTATTAATTTTTCTTCAATTTTAATTTATGGCAATTTTTTAAATTTATGAAGATAACTTTTAATTTTAGAAATTCAATTTCATTCTTTTCTAATGATCTAAGTCAAGGGGTTTAGGGGGTGAAGGATTTGGTAATTGAAGGAGAAGAAATTGGGGGTTTGGAGGGGAGGGGGTGGGGCTGGTGGTGGAGAAATTGGTGGTTGAAGGAGAAGGGGGCTGGTGGTGGCGGGTTTGGAGAGAAAAAATTATGGTGGGGTGGAGATAGAAGAAGAAGATGGGAAATGAAGGTGGAGGAGTATGAAGAAGATGAAGAAATGGGGGTGGGGTTTGAAGAAGGTGGTTTTTTATATATATATATATATATATATTAAAAAGTGGGTCCATATCAGTTTTTAAATTAAAAAATACGTTTTTTTTTTTTTTAAAAAAAAATAATTTCACGTCAGCTTTAGGGGAGAAAATAATATACTTTAAAGATGTTAAGGGAGGTAAATGAATAGCAGTTAAGTTTAAGTGCTAAAGTATTTAGAAGTTAAGTTTAAGTGTTAAGTTTAAGTCAGCTAAAGTATTGAAGGGGGGAAAGATGTATTTTCTCTAATTATTAACATAAAAAATGATTAAACTAACAAAAGTGCAGAAAAACTTACTAAAATATTCAGGAAACTGAATAAAGATATGCAGCAATTTTATTAGAATGTACAAAAAATTAATTAAACTGTGCAGTAAATTAATAAGACAGTATAGAAAATTACTTAAACCGCACAGAAAACATTTACACTATGCAGAAATTATTTTAAATAGTGCAAAAATTAAATAAACAGTGCAGAAATTATTAAAAACAGTGTAGAAATTATTTAAAATAGTGAAGAAAATTACTTTTTAAAGTGCAGAAAACTATTTTTAAAATATAATAATTTATTTCCAAGTGCAGAAAAATTAATAATAATGAGCAGGAAATTATTTAAAGATGTAAAAAGTGATTAAAATGTGCGACGATTAACTAAATATGCTATAAACTAAATTGGCACGCTTGAAGTCAATTTTTATATGTTGAAGGTTAATTAGAAATCCTAAAGCATGATTTCTAGGTGACAAATAAATTTTATTACTAAGACTAGATTTTTTTTTGCCTAAATAATTCACATAATCTTTACCCCATAAATAGTCCCCCATAATTTTATTATTACATATAGTAGAAGTTTGTACAGAGTCATGAACTTAAGCATGGGAATGGATAAAACATGCGAGAATACCATGACTACAAGATGAAAATTATAACTTAGGAATTTAACGTGAAGATTACAATATTTAAAACATGTAATGGCTCATTCCACTCGAAAACACTCATAAACATAACCTATAATTGAATTAACAAGAGATTCATGGACTTATTTCAACTTAACCATGAAAATTCATAATTTAAAACTAAAAAGGGATTCTTGAACTCCATGGGTGAAAGGGGCCCATGGATGAACATCACACATACCTGAAGTAGAAGACTTGAGGAAAATTTCTTGAAGTTGTTCTTATTCTTGAGCAAACCCTAATTGATTGGGAAAGAGGAAGAAACCACCGATTTGATTTATTTTTGATGAATTGATGATTTATGTTGTGAATTGGGGATTTCAGCCCTTTATACAACCCCTTGTGAGGCCAAAACGACACGGGTTTGTATTTTAAGAGAGTGGAGAAAGACATAAAAGCCCCTAGAAAAATGTGCAGAAAATTACGTTCTCAGTCGGTACGAGTCGACCTTACGACTCGTACTTTAGGATACGACTGGACTGCTGACTCGTAAGCTTGGCAGATTTCAAAGAACATGTACTGGTCTAGATACGAGTTATACTTACAACTCGTAAGATGCTTATACGATTTGGTAAAGTCACTCGTTGGATGAACGGACAACTTGGGGAACCAACACTGTTATTGATAGACTTCTCTCTATATGAGTCGTACCTTTGTATATGACTAGATGCCCCTCTTTCGTATCCTGGACAAAACCTCACGGGGTCAACACTGATGTCCTTACAACTGTATGTATACGACTCGTATCGCTTTTGACGACTCATAGGGGTCAAGTCATACTTGTAACAGAATGTTCCCCATGCTACACTGATTTGGGCACGAGTCCAGCTTACGACTTGTATACTGACTTACGACTCGTAGGCTGAGTCGTATTTAGTCCAGAGACTAGAAAAGATACGAGTTATTACACAAAAGTTGGGTATTCTTAACTTATAACTCTTAACTTCAAGGGGTTGTTTGGTGTGAGTATAAGGTATAATAATTTTAAAATAAAATATAATTTTTTTTATTTCATGTTTGATTGAAGGTATTAGTTAGTGTCGGAATTATTTATTCTACCATTTATACCATAGTGATATGATAAGTCATCTCATATATTATCGGATAAATAATTCCAAAAATATTTTGGAATAACTTATTTCCAACCGAACGGCCCCTAAGTTTATATGCTACTTTTAAAGTCACTTCAAACACCCTATAAATTTTTTTTCTTATAAAAAAACCTAAGCCATTACTTTAATAACCCAACGGCTAAGCCAGTTTCAGCTAAAAGTGACGAAAAAATGAAAATATTTTCCTTTTATAGTTTAATACATAAAAGAGAACTTCATTGATAACGAATTAGTGATACAATGTATGCATTGTTGAAGGCATGATACATTTATTTCAATAATTCTAATAAATGATGATTTATATTTGGAGAAACATAATACTTATATGTTTAAAAATAAATTTTTAGAGAGATAAATTGATAGAAACATATATAAACATCAGATTACAACAATCATTCAACACAATTCTGTTAATCTCTTTGAGTCTTCTGAGTCTATTATTCTCATTTATGAATATGAGAAGAAGTGTGAAAAGTGTGATGAGAGAGAGGGGGCATACGTCTAGTCTTCCACATGGAATTGTCCTTTCGCTCGCTTCCCATAAAGCCAACCCCCACCCACTTTGCCTGCCCCATGTCAGTATTTGGTGGAGTTGTATGTGGTGTGTCGTGTTGTAATGTGTAGTTCCCAAAGTTCTATATCACCACTGAATGAATTTTTATTTTAATGCACTCTCTATACTTTTCCGTTCTTTCTCTCGCTCTATTTATATCTTTTGTATGTCTTCAACCGCTTGCTTTCTCTTTCTCCCCCTCCCCCCCCCCCCTCTCTTGTATACCCTAAATTGATCTACTCCTCCTTTGCCCCCTTTCCTGCTTTGTTGTTGTTAATTCAGTTATCTATGTATAAAGATTAGATTTTTATCTCTTCTCTATGAGTTTTGATCCATAGTTAAGATAGGTATGTCCTAATCTTTATCTGGGTTGCTCTCATTTTTCAAGAAAAATAATTGGAGTTGGTAGCTTTTTTGTGTTTTGTTTTAATTTTAATTTTAATTTGAGCTTATTCTTGTGTGCTTTACTATTTATTTTGATTTGTGTGTTGCTTAATTGGTGGGAATGTTGTGTTTAAAAGCTAATTTTGCTGCAAAGTTTTGATATTTGGTGATTTTGAATTGAAATGGTTGAAAGGTACGGTTTTGCAAAATTTGATCATTGATGGTTTAGTTCAACTATTTTCCTTATTTGGTTAAGTTTTAAGTTAGGTTTTAACATTCCTTAATTGGTTGTGCTGTTTTATTTATTTGGTTGAATGTTAACTTCAATTTTAACAACTCTTTAATTGCTATTGTGGAGTTTTCTTTATCTGGCTGAATGTTAACTTGATTTTAACTACTCTTTAATTGCAATTGTGTTGTTTTCCTTATATGGTTAAGTCATAACTCGGATTAATATAATTCTACCATTGCTTTAACAAATTGCATATCGACATTTCATCTTATCCTTCACTAAGCGTTGTCTGTAATCTGCAGATATTTGCTACAACTGTCTTCTTCTCTTAATTTAACAAGATGTCAATGATGCCTCATCAGATTCAGGTATGATTGTTATCACAGAATAGAGTGGAGTTTCTAACACATCCAATATGGAGATTCTTAGTAGCTTAATTAATTGGTTGGCTACTAAACTTTCACCTTGTTGGTGCGACTTCGATTGATTCCCCACCTTGTACTCCAATCTACCATTTCGTCTTCCCCTACCCTATTTTTTTCTCTTTTAAAAATACATTCAAATATTTGAATAAAAGATGAGTTGTCTCCAAACCCAACTCCCCCTACATCTTCTATTTCCTACTTTATATATATATGTTCCTCATCCTCCTCTCCCTAACTTATTAACCATGAAAGTAACAATAATGCAGGAACACTATGGGCAGAAGGGTATGTGGATGTATCAATGCATTCGCTTTAAAAAGGACTTCTCTTCAAGCCAAGCTATAGCAGGCCATACTAAGCGTCACTTCAAGGATGGGTGGGTTAAAGGAACCCCCCAAAGCAGAAAGCTTGTGAAACTTTCTGATTATCAACAACAACTAGGTTTTGCTACTACCGCATCTATTTCCAATCAGCAGGTTGTTTCTGCAGCAACATCTGAAATGACTCAACAAATGCTCATCAATTTCCAAAGGGGGTGTGCAGATTTCTGGAAGCCTGGCACGACCTTCATGTCAAGATGGTACTAGCTAGGATCAGGGATCGTCTTATTGGAAAGAAGCAAGAAACCATTTCACGCATTCTTGCTAGTATAGTTGATAAGTACGGGTAGATTCAAATAGTTCATTAAAAAAGTCAATTTGTGCAATTGCCATCAATAGAATCTACATGGTCCTTGTGCACATCTCTGTCTGGGGTCCATGCCCAATTGTCATTGTTTAATTTTATTTGTTTTTTCGCTTTTCACTTTAGAGTAATTGATAAAAATAATATTATGTGATTAGGAGGTCATGGATTCAATTCTTGGAAATAGTGTCCGATAGAAATGTAAGCTAAAACTGCGTACAATAGACCCTTGTGGTCAGGTCCTTCTCCAAACTCTGCACATAGAGAAAACTTTAATGCATCTCATTTTTTTTTTTATATTTATATTGAAATCTTATTAAATTCAGATTCCTATATTGCAGTGTAACGCCCTCCAAGTCGTTTTATGAATTTATCTTAGTTTAACCCTCCTAGTAGGTTTAGACGTGATGAATGACATTTAGGGATGGATACACGGACTTTGAGGGGTTCAAGTGCGATTTGAATCGTTGGTTGAATTTTTGTTTTAAGGGATTTAGTTTGAACACAGCTACTATAGGTAATGATGACCTCGGTTTGATAATTTAGTGTTCCCATTAGGCTCATAGAGTGTTTTTTAGTCAAGTTACATATTAGGTTTGTTTTCATGGGATTCCGATAAATTTCGAGGGCCTATTTGAAGTTGTGTTATTTTAAATAAATAATTAAACTTGTGGGTAATTAGACTAAATCTACAAATTCATAAACCACCCTATATCACATGACCTGCATTCAAGCTAATTAAATCTGATAGACTTAACACCCATAGATCACAATATCAATAAAAAAAACATAAGAGAATTCATGAGAGAATTTGATTTGTGCGGCGTCCAGATCTCAACAAGAGAATTCATGAGAGAATTTGATTTGTGCGGCGTCGAGATCTCGACGGCAATTGAGAGATGCAGGTGAGTGCTCTAATGTTCACTGGTCCATTCAATGCTAAGATTTATACGTAGTTTATCATAATTGCTATAGCCTACGCTATTATGGTTATTTAGTACTTGTATGACTTAGGGGACAAGAATCATAGATTCATTATAATGTAATGATAACTTGAATCATTAAGTAATCATTGGGTAATGATGTGAGGGCGAAATTGGGATTAGAAGCAGCAGTACGAAAAATCCTTTATCCATTCTTATACTTTAAAAACTAGGGTAAGTTAGTGGACAAAATAGAACACTAATTATAAATGAATGGTGGATAATAATTGGTCTTTAATGTTGTAAATATGTGAAGGTGGAACAAGTTAATGGTACTAAATTTGATATATTAGGATTTGGCGTGAGGGTGATCGAATAAGCTAAGGCAGTGACCATTTATATTGCCACCTTTCTGGTGCTTTTAGAAGAAGCTAGGAATTAAAATTGTATTTATAAGTTTCGACATCTACAATGATTAGTAATAATTGCTTATAATTGTTTGGACATTAGAATAATAATAAGGTAATGCTTTGTTGGGGTTTGGGCCACAGGTGACAAAAGAGTTTTAAAATGAAGTGTAGGTGACACAAGTCTTAATTATTAGTTGGAGGTGACAATTACTTTATTATGTATTCAGAAAGTTGAGAAAGTTTGAAAACAACCCATAAGTTTTTAAATTTACACTTTGATCACAATGTTTACCAAAAATAATGGGAAACAGAGGTAAAAAAGGTGTCTTTCTATCTCTTCTTATCCATTGTTGTTTTCTCTCTCTTAGCGATTTTTGTTGTTCATTGTTTCTGCTGCTTTATTCATCATCTTCTGCTTCCTTATCATCATCTTCTACTTCATTATCATCTTCATCTTCTTTTTGTCGACCATTTGTTGTTATTGTTGTTGTTGGTACAGCGCTACTGCTGCGACCTGACCAATTTCTTAGGTCAAATTTTGTTTACTACCTCACTTTCCACTTTGACATTACTTCATAGGTGACTTTGGTAAGTAAAATTATGATTTTTATTCGTATTTGTTATCTGGGTACACTTCTGTTTTTCCAACAATGGATAGAACCCCGATCATGAATTCAGCATAAGTGCCTACAATTTAAACAGATGAATCATCTGTTGCATCAGATGAGTAATCTGTTCCATCAGAAGATTTATCTGTTGCATCAGACTGTTTATCTGTTGCATCAGACTGTTTATCTATTGCATCAGAATATTTATTTGTTGCATCAGACGATATCTGTTGCATTAGACGTATTATCTGTTGTATCAGGATGTTTATCTGTTGCACCAGACTAATTATCTGTTGCAACGAATGATTAATCTGTTTGAAACAACAAAAATCAACCCCTACCACAAACCCAACAGATAACTAATATGTTTCAACTCTTGCTATTGCTACTGGATTCAAAATTATTCCTTACGTCCAATTACCTGTCCCAAATTTTATAATTCGATTTCTCATTTTAATTGTCTTTTTCATTAATTAAGAAAAGATTAAAAAAATTCATGTTTTACCCTTTGCATTAATCACTTTTTCTTCAAATTAAAATGGAAACATCATTTAATAGGGGGACTATACACTGACCGACGTTAAAATCTTTCTTCTCTTCTGAAATTTCGATTGAATAGCAAACAATGGTTATTTCAAACATGTCTACTGTCCTACCAACTGATCAGTGGGTTATGGTAAACTAGACATATTATTAATTATTTTTCTCAATCAATGTGGCATCTCAATTTGGGACGTATAATTTGAGACGGAGGGAGTACGAATTAAAACGTCAGAGCCTAGCAACAAACTAGTCATCTGTTGAAACAGACTATTTATCTGTTACATCAGACTTCTTATCTGTTGCAACATGAGTAATCTATTTTTAACAACACATGAGCCGCTGCCACAAACCCAACAGATAAATCTTACTATTGTTACTGGATTCTAAATTATTCCTTTTTACTTCGAATTGTCGACATGTTTGTTGAGAAGATAATAGACAGAATGAAAATTAAATATGGATTAAAACGTCAAAGATCAAACATAATTTTTTTATTAAACAAAAATAAATAAAAATACATATAATAGACTAAAAGAAAAATAATAATCTAATTATTAATATTATTATCATCATTATCATTGCCAGTCGGCCAATCTTCAACCGGATGTAGCAAGGCCCTCCTCAGCCTGTGTATCTCGCGGAGCATTCTTTCTCTAACTCCTCCCAGTTCCCATTGCAGGTCACGAACTTGATTCCGAAGTTCATTCATAGCGTCTTGCAGAAAAGCAATGTCCCACACTAGGTCAGCCATAATCTTCTAAAGTGTAATATGAAAGATGAGATGCAATAAATAAATAGAGTGTAGTTGAATGAACGATTGAGTAAGGAGGGACCTAGTTATAGAGGATTGAATTTGAATGAGAGACAAAAAGACGCGACTATTCACCTCCATTCATTAATTACATTTTTGATTAAATTAAGAAAATAAATATTGTGATATAAGTCATGACTTTTCAGTTTATTATTATTAATTAGTTATTTCGAAGAACCATTTTTATCGAGTTGTGGCAACAGATTCTATATTTGTTACATTAGATAACACATCTGTGACAACATATATATTATCTTTTGCAACAAATATAAAATATGTTGTATTAGATAACCTATCTGTTGTAACATATAATCTAACTGTTCACCTTCATTTATTAATTACATTTTTGATTAATGCGAAAAGTAATGACTTAATTAAATTAAGAAATATTGTGATAAGTCATGACTTTTTCAGATTATTATTATTAATTAGTTCATTCCAAGAACCATTTTTATTGAGTTGTAACGACAGATTCGATATCGGTTGCATCAGATAAATCATCTGTGACAACAGATATATCATTTGTTGCAACAATAGTGAACCTGTTGCATCAGATAATATATTTTTTGCAACATATAATCTACTTTAAAAAAAAAACCATCATCATATCAATAATCCAAATTTGCTTACTTTTTTATTTTATAAATAAAAAAAATACATTTTCAAATTCCTTAATAAAATAATAACCATTTTATTATATAATAAATAATTTTAAAAAACAAATTCAAAAACAAAAATGGTGAAAAGTTACGATTAGTTATTAAAATTAAATAACCGTTCTTTTATGGTTATAAATTGTATTTATCATTTATTTTCTTATTATTTACATTGTTCATATTGAATAATCGGAAAGTCATGTCTTTTCTTTTTCACCCTCTCAATAATAATAATAACTCTTTTTAATTAATAACTGCCAGGTGCAACATATGATCGATCTATCGTAGCAGATCAACCTCAGTTGACACAAATTGCTCAATCCCTACCACCAACCGTCGACATGTTGAGAACAAGGAATAAACAGAATGATTATTAAATACTAAATAAGAATTAAAAATTCAAAGTCAACAACAAAATGAAATGAATGTTCATAGATTTTTGAATCCCTTGGGTAGATTCGATATACAAAAGGCGGAAAATACATGAGCTAAAATAAAAAACATTACCCAATTATTATTACTATTATTATTATTATTATTGTCAATCAGACATTTTTCATTCGGCAACCTTGCTCTGAAGTTAGCCAAATCTCTCTGGAGTTCATCAAACTGCCTTTGAAGTTCACGGAAGGACTCGATATGAATATTCTTGTACGAATCTAGATCATCCATATTTGTAAGGAGGGACCTATTTATAAATTATTGTATCTCGAAAAGAAAAGAAAATTACTTTAAAATAAATCTAACCGATGGGCAATTTATTGCAAACTATATTATTTCTGTTAGATAGCTTATAAACAACTTACTGGCAATCTTTTGTAACAGATGTATATATCTGTTTGATTTCTGTAACATGTTGATCAACTGTCGTAACAGATGTCTCCAATTGTTTGACAATATAAACAGATGTGTCATCTGTTGCAACTAGCTAGTCATATGTTTATTTAATTTAAGCTATAGATGGGCTAGGAAGAATAAGGTGTATGCAGATGGATCCACTATCATATGTGTGGGAGTTAAGTATGTATTACTGATAAGGTCACCGGGACAACACACACAAAGTACAATGTTTTTGTGAAAGTAGTTTTTAACCGATTAGGCATTGATCATTAAAACAAGATCCTGCATTGTACCATTAAGTTTGATGGGATCGAAGTTGATAGGGCTGAGGAACTCATGAAGATGGTGCAGATACCCTGTTACGAATTACTAACGGTTATTGCTCGTGTTTATGCATGCAAGTTTTGAGAAGGGATTAATATTTGTCGTCACTGTAGAAAACCAATAGCGATTGGACTTAAATTTAAGTGTGTATTGGACCCTTAGAGGGCCCTCGAAGCCTCGCACTGCATCAAACAAGAATGGAAAATCAATAGATATTCCCCTAGCCAAAATTTATATGGTTGGGTTGCTCGCTCGGGGTGATGATTATATGCCAAAAAGTGCGGTAGAAGAATACCTTTGAGGGAAAATGGGTGGTTGATGGAACATTATATCATCTGAGAGATAATTGAAGAAGAGACATAGGGTAGAAAGAAACTTCTAATGAATCTGGTCAATGGAATTATCTTAACAGATCCGAAATTTGAATCAAGTGCAAATATACAAGTGTATCCGGTAATATAATTTCATCTGTTGTCTCTATGAAAGAAAAATAATGCAGATGGACACTTTTCTAGGGAGCTGCGTGGTCGGGATTATCACCTAGGTAGAAAATAGGAGAAGACCAATAAAGCAGCCTCATGGGCATCGGAGGTTGAAATAATGTTCAACGAGTCTAGAGAACTTACACCAATAACAACTGTAGTTAAAATAAGGAAACTAAGTGAAGGCAGCAATTTCTGAATTTTAAATTTCATCCCATGCCTTCTTGTTTGTGTTTTCGATCAGGTCCACTGCTGTTGACCTGATTGGAACCACAAACGAGATTGAAAGGCAAATAGAGTATCATTAATTCCTTAGCAATATGGATTAATTGATTGTATTTTCTTGCCTTAGTATGCTTTCAACATTCCTTGGAGAAGATCAGATGCTTGTTGTAGTATGTGAATCTCGATAAATTTCAAGCTTGCCTCCAGCTTGCTGATTCTGTATTCAAGATGGTCGTTGCCGTCTTTGAAGTTGGTAAGGAGTTCCTTTTCTCTTGTGAGCTCGATCAAGAACACTACCTTCAAAGTTGTGACATTCTAGAAGACCTTCAGAACACTTTCTTTAGAAGCCTTAAAGGATACATGGAGGATCGCTGTGTTTGTTTTAGGTCAAAATGTGTTGATGCACATTGAAGATATGGTCCTAACATCTGAACAACACACTTTTATCGAGCATTGCTCCATGCATCTTGCTCAACCAATTTGATAAATTAGTAAGCATGGAGCTACGTAGCGTGTGATCTAAACCGACTCTACCAATCTTATCAAACGTTACGTAACTCTGAGCTCATTACCGTATCAAAAAAATATGTCTGAGTTAGTGCAAAAATCAAACAAGCTCAATCTGTCAGCCTTTCTGCTGATCACTCTTCTCCAATATAGATGACAAGATATCTGCTATGCAAAAGTTTACACCATCACCAGACATGCTTGCCTGGGAGCAATCAATAAATATCTTCAGATTAATTGCTCCCAGGTAATCATGTCTGGCGACGGTGTAGACTTTTGCATAGCAGATATCTTGTCATTAATATTAGAGAAGAGCAATCAGCAGAAAGGCTGAGAGATTGAGCTCGTTCGTTTTGTTCACTAACTCGGTCATATTTTTTTGATAGGGTAATGAGCTTCGAGTTACATAACGTTTGATAGGCTTGGTAGAGTCGGTTTAGATCACACGCTATGTAACTCTATGCTTACTAATTTATCAAATTGGTTGAGCAAGATACATTGAGCAATACTCGATAAAAGTGTCTTGTTCAACTGCTGGGACCACATCTTCAACATGCATCCACACATTTTGACCTAAACAAACATTATGACCCTCCATGTATCCTTTAAGACTTCTGAAGAAAGTGTTTTGAAGGGCTTCTAGAATGCCACAACTTTGAAGATAGTGTTTCTGATCGAGATCACAAGAGATGAGGAACTCCTTACCAACTTTGAAGTCGGCAACGACCAGCTTGAATACAGAATCATCAATATGGAGGCAAACTTGAAAATTATCGTGATTCACATACTGCATCAAGCATCTGAACTTCTCCAAGGAATGTTGAAAGCATTCTAAGGCAAGAAAACATAATCAATTATAACCATATTGCTAAGGAAGCAATGATACTCAATTTGCCTTTCAATCTCGTTTGTGGTTCCGATCAGGTCAACGACAGTGGACCTGATCGGAAACACAAATAAGAAAGCATGGGATAAAATTTAAAATTCAGAAATTTTTTCCTTCGCTTATATTCCTTATTTTAACTGCAGTTGCTATTGGCGTAAGTTTTCTAGACTTGCTATACATCATTTCAACACTCGATGCCCGTGAGGCTGCTTTGTTGGTCTTCTCCTATTTTTAATCTAGGTGGTAATCGTGACCACGCATCTCCCTATAAAAGTTTCCATCTGCATTATTATTCTTTCAGAGAGACAACAGACGAAATTACTTTAACGGATACACTTTCAGATTTGCACTTAATTCAGATTTCGCATCTGTTAAGATAATTTCATCGTCCAGATTCGCTAGAAGTTACTTTCTACCATATGTCTCTTCTTCAATTAGCTCTCAGATGATATAGTCTTCCATTAACCACCCATTTTACCTCGAAGGTATTCTCCTACCGCACCTTCTGGCGTATAATCATCACCCCGAGTGAGCAACCCAACCATATAAATTTAGGCTATGGCAATAACTATATTGGTTTTTAGTTCTTATTAGATACAATGCTAAGCTTCGAATGCCCTCTAAGGGTCCAATGCACCCTAAAAGTTAGCCCAATTGCTATTGAATCTCTTTACAATGAAACCAAAAATATATCCCTTCACAATGCTTAACAAACAAACATGAGCAACAACCGACATTAAATCTTAACAGGATATCAGAACCATATTCATGTTCCCTTAGCCTTATCAGTTCGGACCTACCAAATTTAACTATAAAATTATAGACATCTTGTACGAACGATCTATGACTAATCAGTAAAAACAACATTCACAAAATTAGTGCACTCTATGTGTGTTTCCACGATAACATTATCAGTAATACATATCTCCCACATATAAAGTGGTTCCATCTGCAAGTAGCTTATTCCTCCGAACTCATCTTTAACGCAACCTCTTGTGATGATCCGGCAAAAGTTGATCAACTGTCAGTTCCTTATATCTACAAAGAAGAGGAAAAAAATTGATGTCACAAAATGAACATTATCCATCTGGTTCATCAGAAGTGGAGTCTGTTGCAACAGATGTGGAGTCTGTTGTAACAAATGTGGAGTCTGATGAAATACATCAAACCAGCCTTTCTGGTGGTTTGATTTGTTCCAACAGTTTCTCCATTTGTTGTAACATCAACAACAGCATAAACATCAACAACAAAAAACAACAACATTTGTTCCAACAACATCATCAACAACAAAGAAGCAACATCATTTGTTCCAGAACCATCAACAACACCACACCACAAGTTCCAACAACGTCAACCCCACCAACAATATCAATAATTGCATCAACAATAAAGAAACAAACAAAATACATACAAAAAAATGATACTGCCTACAAGGCTTTTAAACTTCTCCCAACAGATGACATTTTTTGCATATTATAATGAAAATTCTCGATTTGCTTATTCAACAATTAAAAGTTCCTTCAAATTTTTTTACTAAATATGATATGCGTAAATAGTAATTAAATAAAAAAGAGATGTAAATAACTTACAAAGAAGAAGACGAGAATAAAAGAGCACTAATGAACTAAACCTAATATAAAAAGGGGATCAAAATAGCAATTTTAGTCGAGAAAAGATATAGATCTGAAAGGATCTTTATGAGAAGAGAAGAGAAAAGAGAGAAAAAAGGCTATGACCCCGAAGAGGAGAGAAAGAAAAAGATGATGAGAGTTGAATAAAATAAATTGTAGTTGAAGGAAGAGATGAGATAATTTCTATAGATGTATTGTGTACGTAGACGTGGGGGTTTTCAATAGTTATTAATTAATATTCATTAATTTCATTAATAATTTGAGGGGCACGAGGAAGACTAAGACTAGTGACATTGAAAAGACAAGACAAGACTTCTCAATGAACTCACTTTTGAGATATCCAAGAAATATTTTTTACCGCCTTTAGTAGTAAGTACTACTACTTGATATTATATTCTCGGACCAAAAGCTTTCTTTAAAATTAAAAGAGAATTTTTTTTAAACAGATATGTCATCTGTTATAACATATATAAATATCTGTTTAGAAATTCGAACAACTCAGTCATCTGTTACAACAGATATCAATATCTATTTAAAAATCCCAACAACTCAGTCATCTGTGACAACAGATGAAAATATCCATTTGATAAGTAATTAAATCAGATATGTCATCTGTTACAACAGATATAAATATCTGTTTGAAAATTTCCAACAACTCAGTCATCTATCACAACAGATGCAAATATCTATTTGATAATTAAATCAGATATGTCATCTGTTGCAACAAATATAAATATCTTTTTGAAAATTTTCAACAACTCAGTCGTTTGTTGCAAATTTTTTTATTACAATTGATTTAGGTGGAACTAGGGATGAATGAATGAGCTCATAGGGCCAACTACAAATCCAATCAAGTCTTTACAATTGCATGGCATTGGTATTGCGTTCATCCCAACCCGAGTCATCGATCGATCACTCTGAGTTGAAATGAGTTCTTGTCAACTCAATGTTAGGATAGTGATAGTACCTAAGTTGTTTTAGGTGGAACTAGGGATGAATAAATAATTTCTTAGGGTCAACTATAAATCCAATTGAGTTTTTGCAATTACATGACGTTGGTATTGCGTTCATCCCGACGCGAGTCGTCGATCGATCACTCTAAGTTGAAATGAGTTCTTATTAACTCAATGTTAAGATAGTGATAGTATAGGTGGGACTAGGGATGAATCAATGAGCTCGTAGGGTCAACTACAAATCCAATCGAGTCTTTGCAATTGCATGACGTTCGTATTTTGTTCATCCCGACCCGAGTCATCGATCAATCACTCTGAGTTGAAATGAGTTCTCATCAACTCAATGTTAGGATAGTGATAGTACCTAAGTTGATTTATGTGTAACTAGGGATGAATGAATGATCTTTCAGGGTCAAATACAAATCCAATCAAATTTTTACAATTGCATAGCGTTGGTATTGCGTTCATCCAGACCCGAGTCATCGATCGATCACTCTGAATTGAAATGAGTTCTCATCAACTCAATGTTAGGATATTTATAGTATAGGTAGGAATAGGGATGAATCAATGAGCTCACAGGGTCAACTACAAATCCAATCGAGTTTTTGCAATTGCATGGTGTTGGTATTGCGTTCATCCCGACCCGAGTCGTCGATCGATCACTCTGAGTTGAAATGAGTTCTCATCAACTCAATGTTAAGATAGTGATAGTACCTAATTTTATTTAGAAGGAACTAGGTATGAATAAATAAGTTCGCAGGGTCAACTACAAATCTAATCGAGTTTTTGCAATTGTATGACATTGGTATTGCGTGCATCCCGACCCAAGTCGTCGATCGATCACTCTGTGTTAAAATGAGTTCTCATCAACTCAATGTTAGGATATTAATAGCATAGGTGTGACTAGGGATGAATCAATGAGCTCGCAGGGTCAACTACAAATCCAATTGAGTCTTTGCAATTACATGGCGTTGGTATTTTGTTCATCCCGACCTGAGTCGTCGATTGATCACTCTGAGTTGAAATAAGTTCTCATCAACTCAATTTTAGAATTGTGATAGTACCTAAGTTGATTTAGGTGGAACTAGGGATGAATGAATAAGCTTGTAGGTCAACTACAAATCCAATCGAGTTTTTGCAATTGCATGGCATTGGTATTGCGTTCATCCCGACCCGAGTCATCGATCGATCACTTTGAGTTGAAATAAGTTCTCATCAACTCAATATTAGGATAGTGATAGTTTAGGTAGGACTAGGGATGAATCAATGAGCTCGTAGGGTCAACTATAAATCCAATCTAGTCTTTGCAATTGCATGGCGTTGGTATTGTGTTCATCCCGACCCGAGTAGTCGATGGATCACTCTGAGTTGAAATGAGTTCTCATCAACTCAATGTTTTAAAAACTATATCTTTTAAAATTTTTAAAATTAAAGAAGATCAATTCGGACCAAATTAGCAATTTCAAAACTTGCCATTCTTTTCCAAAATTACAAATCAACCCATACAAATCATCCATTTGCGCGAAAAGCTTTTCATTTCAAATCTTAAGTTCTCACTCTTCTCTCTCTCTCTCTCTCTCGGGGTCTCCTCTCTCTCTCAACAATACAAAAAATAACTACTCAACATGTTGCTCAACCTTTCAAAATAGGTCAATTTTCTTCCCATTTACGACTATAAATAGTTGTTTTTTTTGACTTCATTCTCGCTAGTATCCACCATTTTCTCTATCTTTGCAGGTAACAGTCTTTGAGAAGAGTTCTACATTTGTTCTTTATTCTAAAAAATAGGGCTTTTAGTTAATGATGTAAAAAAGGATTTTAGTTGTATTATCTTCGAGAATGGGTTAACAATTTTGAGTTTTGATGCTAAAAAAGTAGGAAGCACCCGAGAAAACCCTAGTTTTTCTCTCAGTGTTTTTTGACTATCGTGGTATTGTTGGATGATGTTTGTGGTGTTGTTGGTGGCTGTTGTTGGTGGTGTTGGTATTTGTGTTTTTTAGCGATGGTGTCGGTGGTCTTGGTGTTGGTATTGGTGGCATTGGTGGCATTGGTGGTAGCATTGGTTGTGGTGGTGGTGGTTCATCTGTTGCAACGGGTGGAAGATCTATTGAGAGATATTAAATAGGTTTTCAAATAGATTCCCCATTTGTTCAACCTGATGGGTTATCTGTTGGAGTATTTTCTTATAATGTGGTGTAGAGTAATTTATTGAAATTTGTCCATCTGTTGCAACAGGTGGAATATATGTTGGGAGATATTAAATTGGTTTTCAAAAAGATTTGGGTTCCCCATCTGTTCCAACTAATGGGTTGTGCGTTAGAGTATTTTTTTTGGTTATGTGGCGTAGAATAATTTATTGAAATTTATCTCACCTTTTTTAAAAAAATTATGTAGACATCAAATGCAATGTATTTTTTGTTTTTTCTATTATTTGTAGTTAAAAGATGTCTCCCAAAAGAAAAGAAACTGAAAGTGGAGAAAGTGGATCAACTTCTGATCACCAAACAAAAAAGGCTAGAGTACAGATAGATTCGGAGGAACTTCCAGAACAATCTCAGTCAGGGGAAAATGAAGCCGAGGAAAGTGATAAATCCTCCTCACCAATGGGGCGTGAAATAATATCAAAATTCCAGCATGATTCTATCAAAACCATTAGTATTGATAAGTTTCGAGTTGCGATGCCGATGAATAGCCCTAAAGTAGTATTTGGTGATCTTGTACTTAAATGTCAGTTGGGGAAACCTTTTGATGAACTTAGGAGTATTATGAAGAAAGAAAACATAGATGGACATTTTAAGAAGAGCTTCTTTGCACACTTTCTCGAGCTGTTTGGGCCCCGTCCTCTCCATTACCTAATGATTATGGTATATGGCCTTCTCAAGCATAGGATCAAGTATGATGAGGATGATGGAGGTCCGAAGGATGGCGGAAAAATGATGGATGAAGTCTGGATCAACTACTGTGGCATGCCAGTTTGTTTTTGATTTAAAGAGTTTGCCATAGTGACAGGCTTAATATGTGATCGTCCAGAAGAACCTCCCATTAAGAAAATACCACACAAAGGGTCCAACAAACACAAGGTAAAAAAATATGGGTTGTTGGGCATTGTTGGACCTAGCTACAGAGAGGAAGATTTGATGGCAGATCTCAAGAATAAAGACATACAAAAGCACTACAAGGAGAAATTGTGCTTAGTTTGGTTTGTTCATTCCGTTTTATTGGCAAGAGATGTCAGGAAAGTCATAGAACATGATTTGTTGGCGCTTGCTGATGATTTTGGGAAATTCAATGATTATCCCTGGGGATACGACAACTACTACTTGACTGTCAAATATTTACTGAAAAAGCTAAAGCCAAAGACGACCACATTATACGGCTTTCCTTGGGCTTTCATGGAAAAATTGATCACTATTTTTTACTCATTCATTAATTTATATTGAATATACTTAAGATTTTTTTTTTTTTGCTTTCTTCCTGTTTACAATTTTTAGGCTTGGGCATGTGAAGCCATTCCTCCCCTTCAAAAGCATTTCAAGGAATACCCGGATAAGGTTACTCATCCAAGAATCCTTAGGTGGTTGGCTGCAGCATAGAGCAGCAAAAAAAATATTAATGAGACTGATATCTTTAACCCTCCGGATGATGCAGTACATCTTCTTTCAACAGATGGGTCGTCTGTTGCAACAGATTACCCATCAACTGCAACTGGTGCTACAAATGGTTAATCTATTGCGACAGACAATCCATATTTTGTAACATATTAACCATATGTTTCTCTGGTCTCTGAACCCTACTCAATAGATTACCCATCTACTACAAATTATTCAACAGATGGGTAATCTGATGTAATATATTATCAATCTGTTTCAACATACAGATCAGCTGTTGCGGTAGCTAGATCATCTATTGCATAAGTTGGTTGTGTTAACATAACCCAAGACCCATGTAACCCAACTGACTGTAAATTATTATTATAAGATTTAAATTCCTCTTATCTTTTTTTTATAGGTTGTGCATCTTTGGATCGTTCCTACCATTGATAAGCTGGGGATGACTTCTTTTCTTACTCTGGGTCTTGTTGATACAAAAGAAGACCCAACGGTGGAGTTAATAAACAAGGAATTGGATGGAGCAATATCCATAAGAAGAGAAGTTAGGCAAGGTTAGCCTAATGTTAAAGCTCTTCATGACCAACCTCAAACTGCAACAGATCCGGGTGCTTCTTCTGGGGGTGTTGCTGGTGGAGTTGTTTGTGATGGTGGCAGCTATCCTGCTGCTGCTTCTGCTGCCAGTCATGATTATGAGCATGTTGGTGCTCAATAAAAAATAAATATGTTTGAAAACACCTCTTGCATAGGTCCACCCTTTTACCCCTATACCGGTCCCTCCCACCCTTACAGTGGTCCCTCTCACCACTTCTCACCCTCATGTTCTTATTGCAAATGCAAAGTGTACAGGGACATAGAAGATAAACTCCTTGAAAAGCTAGAGTCTATTACTGAAGCTGTCGAGGAGTTGAAATCCAGGAGGGGTGTCATACCATCCATCGAGGTGAGGGAGCCATGTACTACTATAGTGGAGGTTAGGAGGAAGAGAAGAAAAATTAGACAAATTCTCTCCGTTCTGAAATCAGCAAAAATTGCAACCCCCCCGCTCCAATAGTTGTTAAAGTTCAGGGGCCGCCGAAGAAGGTGGACATATTCGCGGCGCTTGGTAAGGAGAATAAGAAGGAACTGGAAGAATTCATCAAGATGAAGGTTAAAAAAGAATACACCATGCATTTATTTGCCTCCAAAGACTTCTCAAATATGAAAAATATGTACGTGTGGTTAGAGAGGACAAGGTAATTTTACTTTTGCTAACCTAGACTTCCAATCTACTCCATGAAGAAGAATCTATGTAGCAGATGTGTAATTTGTTGCAAAAACTTGGTATTCTGTTGCAACATAATACACATCTGTTGCATAAGTTGCATTAGCTGGGTAACCTGTGAACTGATTCAGAGAACCCTCTGCATCAGATTCTTTCCACTGTGTTTTTATTCTTTACAATTACTAACCTTTTTAAAAATTGTCTTCTTATACCACAGTATGGTGATGAAATTCTCTACCTTATGAGGGGCAAGAATTAGCATACCCGGATGCTTATGATGCTGCCGATAGGATAATGGACGTCAACTTCTACAATAATTTCAAGGATAGGTACGCTAAACTCTGTAAGATAGCTGATTTTGGTGGCACGAGATTTGATCAGTTAGTTTCTACGTTCCAATGGGATGAAGAAGCAATTAAATATGTTAGAGGGAAGAGGTCATATCCACACGACAAGAGCTGGACCAAGGCAAAGAGAATCCTTGCACTCATGAACGTGGATGTCACATATGTTCTCACTGTGGAGATACTACTATACGAGGAGAAGATTAAGGTTTATGACTACAACTTACCTGTCTTCAGCAAGAAGACGGTTTTAACTCACATGTAGCCACTCTTGAAGTTGTTGCCCAAGTTGTTGGCGCAGAGTTAGCTGATGGATCATTTACCGGCTGAAGTTTTGGCAAAGGAATCATGGGATTTTGAAGGTCGAAATAAGAACATCCAGCTCCTAAGAAATATAACCGGTCCAGCGTGCGGGCCGTACTTGCTTACATACATCGAGTGTTTGCTGACCGGCGCACAAATGACCGGTGTGTGCGACACCATTATAGGAAAGATGTAATGGGTCTGGTTATATGGGGTACTAACTAAATATTTGGAGCCTGTGTATAAAAAAACATGTACCAAGACAGATACGAACACGATAACAAATTTTCATTTCAAGCCAATTCACTTTACATATAGTGGTAATAATTTTTATGTCTGGCCAAGTTCAATTTTTACAATGCAACAGATTTTATATCTGTCATAGTATATATAGTACCTGTTGTGACAGATTGATTATTTGTTGGAATAGGTTGGTCATCTGTTGCGTTATGCAGATGTTCCCAGTCTGTCTGTCGCAACAGATAATCGATCTGTTACAACATATAATCTATTTGTTGTAACTGATCGGTAATCTGTTGGAGAAAATAAAAAAAATAGGAAGACCTATTATATAATTTCCAGCAGATAACCTACGTGTTGCAACATATGTCTAAATCTGTCTGATAAGATATGTCGCCTGTTGCAGCAGATGTATTATCTGTTGTGATATTTGAATCTTGTACTCTATTTTAATTAACAAGTTCAAAACTAAGGATTAATTATATTCATAGACAGAATAAAATAAATTGAAGCCTTCAGAATTTACATGAAATTACTCAACAAATAAATAAAATGTAAAAAAAATCATTATGGGTACAAACATCTACTCTACAAATAAATCAACAAGTTAAACCAAGGAGGATAGGTTATTACATTGACAAACTCAAGCTATAAACATCTAATCAATATGGACAAGTTGTTCTTCATTCGGTGCTACGGAATTCAACTTTGGTCGTCGTGGATCTTTAACGTCGGTTGTGTATGGCTTCTGAACTTTCGCTTCTCCGTATTTCCATAAAATAGAAGCATATATTTTGTGGATTAATCGGGCATCAATTCCATCATTTGGTACTTGTAATCCATCACTCAAATACTCGGCATAGGCGGCAACAAAAGGACCGCAATCCCTGCGTTATAAAAATAATAGATAATCCATATCTTACAGTTCATGCAAGCGTTGTGAAATTTGTGAAATGAAACTAAATCATGACACTTAAACTTACAGGAAACCAATGGTTTGTTGAGAAATCCCGTCAATATATTGTACATCAAATGGATTAGCCATTTTATCCTGGTGTGCTTCAATCGTCGACCAATTAGTATGAACCTTTTGGTTGAAAAAGCCACTCATATCAAGGTAAGTAGGCAATATTTTAGCCATCTTTTATATCTCAGACGATGGCCCAGAATGTCTTCTTCACAATATCGATTCATAAACTCGTATGCGCCTCTCTTTTAGAATGACTATAGCTAACACCCAATGGATTTCATCACCATAATTGATTGGGATGTACACTTCATCGACCAAATGCCAAGGTAAGCCAACTGGAATGCTAAAACCTTTGATGATGTTGATTAAGCATTCCTCATTTTGGGAAACTTCCGGCTGCTGTTGACAATACCTATCGTAGGCATTATTGATGTAAAATTTGTACAAAAAATTGCCTATTGTATATCTGTATTGTTCTTGTATTTGCAACTTGGACTTCTTTCGGAGGTAGTAAAAAATGACATCGATGTGCTGCATATATTATCAAACATTTCGAATTACGTGATGAAAAAATCAATATGCAAATACAATTAAATAAAGTATTAATTAATAGTAATATGTATGACATTTAAACCTCATCATTCCAGCAAGTTTGGGGCTGTGACATCAAATAGAACCAATTCTTCGTTCCGGGATGTGCATCAACAAAGTCGAACATATCAAGACCAAGACTCGATTCATTCACTTTGTAGTGTTCGCTATTTTTTTTTCTACATGTTGATTTATATGTGTTAATGTTAGGTTCTTACAACAAAAATTGTATAAACCAATATCTATAAAATTGATTTATGTACCTGCCGGCATGATGCTTTAACAACCCATCGGCAATCCATTCTGAATAGTCGTTGATTAACTGTGTTAGTTTTTTTGGAGCCTCGTTCGAGATGTTGAACCCTTCAAATGGGTAATTCTTCCATTCTCCCAAACTAACAGGCTCTACTTTTTCTTCATCTTTGGAAGCAGTTGATGGATTATCAACTGTGATATTATGCTCTTCGGCAGTAGCTGTGACATCCACCTAGAAAGATAGAATTGTCATTACTAAGTAGAGATATACAACATATTTTCCATCTGTTGCAACATATGCTTCTTATGTTGCATCATATGGATTATCTGTTAGGACAAATTCGAACAGGTAAATCAGAATAGCACGATAATTTCGAACAGATGGCCCATCTGTTGCAACATAAGACTCATCTATTGAAGCAGATAATGAATTTAATGCAACAAGTTAGATAACAATTGCAATAGATGTATATATCTGTTTGATAATTTTCAGTAGATGTTTTATCTGTTGAAACAGATATGTGCCTGTTTATTTTTTGGAACAGATGATGTACATTTACCTTCTTCAGCTCATGCTGCTCTCCTGTGCCCCTTGCACACTGAACATAGGTGCAAGACAAAGATAGAGGACTTGGAATCTTGCTTTTCTTGATGATTGGTGATGCCTTGGAAATGTCTTTCCTTCTCCTCCTAGACGCCTTGATCTCTAGTGGAGTATCTGGATATAAAATCCTTTTTGATGGAATGACACCCCTCTTAGATGTCATTTCCGTTACCGAAGCAGTTAGTGCATTAATAGCATTAATCACTCCATCGTGTTTTTCCTTCCAGTCTTGACATTTGCATGAAAAACATTCGCTAGATGCGGCAAAATATGGAGAAAAATCTATACAACCATTATGATCATAATCATAATGGCTTGTTATTTCAAAAACTGTAAGAGGAGCATCATTAGCCCCACCCTCCAAAATTGTTTTTCTTGTGATGGTTGTTGCTCCAAACAATTCCATTTTTATTCCATCAATGACCTTAGGATCCGATAAAGTTTGCACAGACTATAAAGTAAGAAAAAATGACATCTTCAACTCTCGGTTGGTCGGAACAAGCCACGGATAGACAATCTAAAATAAATCGGTATAAATATTAAGAATGATGATGAAATCATTTAATCATTAACTAAAACAAAAACTTGATTAGAATTGGACTTACTGCTTCCTTGGGGGGATTGAAAAGATCAAGAAATTTTATATTTTTATCGATTTTGGCTGACAACCATCTCAGAATTCTTGGACCGGAAACTTCTTCCTGGTAGTTTACTTGTTGTCTCAAATAAGGAATGACTTCAAATACCAAAGCCTATAACATAACGCCAATAAATGAAAAACATTATTGAATAAAAAAATGATGAATCATATCATGATAAAAAAATTATTTACCATGAAGGCCCATGGAAAATCATATAAGTTGACTATTTTTGGTGTTAACGGAGTCAACAAATATTCGACATTCATTTTGAAACTTTCATAACCCCAAGGATAGTTGTTAAATACCTCAAGATCCTCAGAGAGATTTATTAAACCAAGGCTTATGTTGTTGTTAACGTCTCTCGCCCAAAGAACATTATGTACAAACCAAATCAAGAACAATTATTGCTTGTGCTTCTTTAAAAGTTCTTTACCTTTCAACGCTCCTATCAGATTTTTATTTTTAAAACTTGGACCAATAATGGACACCAGGTTATCACGATCACTCGACTTACCTTTTTCTTTTTTGGGTGTGCGGGGTGCTTCTTTTGGGTGAGAGTAGGTATAACTTGAGAAGAAGAATGAGGATAACATTTTAGTCTAGTAACTATGGCAAACTCTTTCCAACCAAAACAAATAGGCATGCCATATTAATTTATCCATACCTCATCCATCTTATCTTTGTTTTCATACATAAACCTGCGCTTGAGAAGATCATATACCATTTTCATCTGGAAACGAGCATTGTTGTCCTCTGACAAATCAAGATATTGCCCAAAGAAGGTTTCACTGAAATAAGAATCCAATTTTTCTCGAAGTATTTTTTTGAAGGCGTCGAAAGATTTTTCCATGACTGACTTAACCACGAGATCACCAGTTAAATTTATGGCACCATCGTACTGCATTCTTAGAGGATAACGATCAATGCTGAAGTTTTTGACTAACTCTTCGATGGAAGGGCTATTAGCATTTGGATAATCTTTTTTGAAAGATTCCTCCTCCCCGTGTTCATTATCTTCTGCTCCTAATTGAGAAAACGCTTGTAAAACAAGCTCATAGAGTGGTGAATGTAGCTGAGCTGCTGCACTTGTTTCTTTACTTGGACTTGATTTGATTTCTTTTCTTTTGGGAGCCATGTTATCTTAAATTAACAGGAACATAACAAAGATTATAATTGATTAATGCATAATAGTAATATAACAGTTCCAACAGACAACTAATCTGTTGCACCAGGTATGTTATCTATTGCAACATATAACCGACCTGTTGCAATGGATGAGTAATCCATGGGAACCATAAAAACAACACTAATCTGTTGCACATGGTATTTTATCTGATGCAACATATAATAGACCGTTGCAACGGATAAGTAATCCATTGGAAACCATAAAAATAGATCACTAATTTGTTGCACCAGGCATTTTATCTGTTGCAATATATAACCGACCTGTTGTAATGGATGAGTAAACCGTTGGAAAGAATAAAAATGGATCACTAATTTGTTGCAACATATATCCGACCTATTGCAACGAATGAGTAAACCATTGGAAAGAATAAAAACAATCACTAATCTGTTGTAAAATAAAGAGTAAACCATTGGAAAGAATAAAAATAGATCACTAATCAGTTATCTATTGGATCAATATTGTTTAGATTTCTTTCAAACAGAAGAGTCGTCTGCGCAATAGATAAATGATCTTTTAGATTGTTCACCTGTTGCAACAGATTTTCATAGTTGCATCAAATTTTGATCTGTTGCATCAGATTTGCATCTGTTGCATCATATGTTTCATCTGTTACATCAGATGTTTCATTTGTTGCAATACCATTTTTACCAAGAAAAATAACAAATCAACCCAGCAACACCAACACATCACACACACACACTAAGAACATCAACTATGACTAAAAATTACCAAAAAATTTGAATCAACAGTACGACAATAAGAAGAAGAAATACCAGTAATTAGGGTTTTATTCAGTCCACATTTCAATACTAGAAGAGTAGTTGGCTCAAGTTCCTCTGTTTCTTCATAATTTTTTATCTGTGAAAAAAGAAAATGGGACGACGAAGAACTCGAAGTTGTTTTTGCCAGAGAAGTCTTCACGTCAATTGATGGTTGAAAGTCAAAAAGGAACTCGCCTGACTATTTTTCTCCGAAGGTTGAAGGGAGAAATTTTGCAGAACTGTTGGTTGAGAGAGAGTTGAAAGAAGTTGGAGAGAGAGAATGGTTGATTTGGATTGGAGAGGGGTGTGGGTTGGGTTGATTTGTATTTTTGAAAAGATTAAAAAGTCTTAAAAATATTAATCAAGTCCATAATTAACTTAATCATGTTTCCTAATGATGTTTGACCCTTTAAGCTGGTCAATGTCACTAATCCTTCATTCAAGACTTAAAAGACACCTTTCCTTCAATTTTGTCTGCTTTGTTAGTATTTGGAATGTTAGTACTGAATTTAATTAGTAGTGTTGTTAATGTTCTTCTTTAAGTGTCTACGAGTAAGAGATTTTTCACATGAAATTATCAACCATAGTTTACTCTAAAAAAGAGATTTTAGGTCTAGAGTTTTTACAAAAAGAATTCTTGATTTGGTGCTCGAATAAGGACCCATTTTAGTTGAGATTCGACGTGCTAGTTCATACTCTTTTGGCTATTATGTATTTGGACAAATTTTGATTATTCAGAAGTTTTACGTAAGGGCAAGATTCTTAGTTGAAACTTGGTTTCAGTTTTAGGCAAATTGAGACCTTCTTAGACTCTTATTCGAAGTGCTTATTTGTTAGTTATGTGTAATGAGAGTAATGAGGAATAGAGGTCCCATTTTAGTGAAGTGGCGAGCATCTATGCGGATACCGATGTTATTTAAGGGGTTAAAATAAGTCAATTGTATGTTTTGAACTATTTTGCCCCTATTTGCTAGATGGATGGGTTGAATTGCTATGACAAATGACTTGTTGAAAATTCTAGCTAATGAGAATAGTTCTACTTGATAAGTAGAGTTGATTTTGAAGTTGATATCTTATCTTGCTTAAGACATGAGGTTGCTTAACTTTATTGTTGATTTGGGACTAGAGTTGCACACTTACACATCATGCATTGTATTTTCATATGGGGTCGGATTGCACACATGCACAATATATTTATTGGGATCAGAGTGTACACTTGCACCATATAGTTATTAGGATCGGAGTGCATGCCTGCACAGTACACGAACCTTGTGAGTACCCCATGGATCCTGACCTTGAAACTATTGCTCTGTAGTTGTACACACAACATATGCATTGCATTGCATCCATTCATTCCTTGTTCGAATAAGATAAGATGTAATTGTTGATTTTGTATTATTTATTAAGTACTTGATTATCTGTTACTTAATATTGCTGTAATGAGGATTTCTTGGATTGTATTATGATATCCTTATGACTCTTGGACTTGATTATTCAGTTAGAATAGAGTGTTTTCCTGAATGTAGGTTGTATGATTGTTTTATATGGTTGACGTGATGTTACTCGTCGCCACTTTGAATTAGGGCCGGTCGACGATGCTTGCTGAGTACACATGGCTCCGTACTCACCCTTACTTTTTCTGTACCTTATGTGCAGGTACCGATCCGATGACCTTTGGGCATTGATTCATGTGGTTCCTTCTGCATTAGCATCCTTGGAGATTTGAGGTAGCAACTATTGTTTTTAAAGACTACTGAAATCTCCTCTAACCTTATCTTTATGTATTTTTTGCATTTTAAGATACTTAAACTTTTCTTTGATTTCTGTATTTTGTGACTTGTATTAGTGACTACCCGACCTAAGATTGTCTATGTTTTGACTATACTAGTCTATTAATCTACTTTTGAGATTATTCGGGGTTTACAATGTTCTTATTTTCTTTCGCTTCGATAAATTTGGAATGTTGTGTTTGAAATTGGGTTCCCGACTTACCTATCACGGAGGGCGGGATAGGTGTCATCACGATCCTGAAGTTAGGACGTGACGTGCTGGGTTCATTTTTTAAGAGTGATGCTCTCATCATAGTCTTTTTTTTAAAAAAAAATTCAGAAATTTAATCCGACACTTTCTTATTAAGAATGGAGGAATTTTAATCATTCAATCCATATGCCTACCCAATTTCACAAATATTGTCACTATTTGATTGAACTCTTATTACTATATTTTAATACTCCCTCCATTTATTTTTACTTTATAAAAGTAAATATGACTAAACTTCGAAACTAAAATAAAGTAGATTAATTTAATATTTTAAAGAAAAAGGTCATATATACCCCTGAATTATTGAAAATGGCACGTAAATACTTTCTATTATACTTTTGGTTTATGTACACCCTTGTCGTCTGACTTTGGATATGTATATTACCCCAAACTATTGAAAATGATACATATATACTCTTGTGCTCTACATTGTCCTCACCCAAAAGGAATTAACCCATTTTTCCTTATCAATTTATCCCTTGACCTGCCAGCAAAATGTTGCAGGAGTTGGACTGCAAGTGGGAATTACGAAGGAACACTATTGCAGTAACTTTTCAGGAGGATAAACCTCCTACCCTGGTGTTTCAACTGTAATAGCAGATTTCTCTGAGGTTCTTCCCTTGGAAGGGAGGCCTTCGGATTCCAGTCATAATGTGTAGCACTTCCATTTCCTGCATTGAATTGGTGGTAAAATGCAGAATGCTAGGCCATAGGTACCTAGGTACTCTACAATTCCTCTACACCCAGATGCTTAATAGTGTTGAAACTGGACTAATTTGTTCGTCCATGTAACCACACTTTCTCACTTGAGGTGTTTTCCATTATGCGGGAGTTGTTTGCACCCATATTTTCTGTGGTTACTACATAAACAAGATAATTCATAGTTAAAGATGTATCATATGAAGGTTAACTTCTCTATTCAGATGGAGACATGATTGCATGAAAGAACATTTTTCTTTTTGAGGCTTAGTGGCTATCTCTATAAAGATCATTATTGGTAAAGGTAAGAGTTATAAAATGGTTGTTTGTTGAGAGCCTCTTCTAATTAAATAAGTTATACAACCAGCCTCCCATGGTTCTCAAAATGCGCAAGAGACGGCATAATGTTACCACCAGGAAATAAGTTGCACGCCTGTGAAATATATTCTAGGTATAGTAAATGTGATCTTGAAATGTCTCACCTACTCTTAGCTTGAGTAGTCTATTCTTTCTTCTCTTTACTGTCTTTTGTGGCATTAAGAGTGGCCAAGGTTTACTATCTCTAGTTTATTTTTTCTGTACAATCATGAGAATGACTCTCTCATCACTTTGCTAGTTATCGACAACAAAAGTTGTTCATTTAGGACCTACAACCCCAACCTTATTAATTTCTTTTTATTTTCTCACCTCCGAGGCTAAATTGTTATATCCTATTTTTGATGGTTGGGATTTGTCTCCTCTTTTCTTTTTCGTGGATATTGAATTTCTATATGTAGATCTAATGAATCGATCTAGTAAAATTGGTATCATGTACAGCGAAAACAATCACGCAAGCACCAAATATGTTAATTTTTTGAGTTACAGTCTAATTGAAATGATAGCTGGGGAATGAAAAGAAACTAGCATTTCTGTGCTTTGCATATGTACTTGTTGGGCCATTGCCTAATCTGCTTCAATCTAATTGAAAACTAGACATGTAGCTCCATATCTTATATCTTCAGTGCACATATTTCCTGCTTCTTTCATCTGTCTATGGTGCACATTAATAAGGATCTTCATTGATGCATTGCAGGCGTTCAAGGACACAGTCGTGCCCCTTTTTCCGTGATACCCTGAAACGGGTGAGCTCGGGGGATCTGTGGGTATATATAGACAGCAAAGATGTGGTGGACATGACAACAATTACAAGGGAGAATCTAAAAAGGTTGTTCATGTGTATAGAGAATTTACCTTTGATTGTGCCAGATAATGTTTTCAACACATATTATGATACTCATCTATGGTAGAGCCGTAGAGGTGCAAAGGCCTATTGATTGTGGTGTTGAAATCGGTCATGTGCTATAGATTTAGAAAATGGAAGTTATGGTATTAGATTTGGTGATGTTGGATTTTTAGATATGAAGGTGGTTCCTTTTCCACTACGTTGTGATTAGAAGAAACCTGTCCTGTATTATTGGGGCGCATATAGAGGCGGAGCCAAGATTGAATTTTATGTGTTCTGTCTAAATTCTCAGGTATCTAACAAAGTTATTTGGTTTTTTAGGCTTAATTTTTTCACATATTTAGTTAATTTGTTTATACAAATACAGGGTTTGAACTGAAACTACTAAGTTCGGCTGAACTCGTACATCGACTTCTAGCTCTGGCCTTGTTAGGGGATGAAAACCTAAGTTAGATTAGCTAAAATGAGCTTTCATAATTCTCTTATCTCCTTCTGAAAAACAGTTCACTTCGTGACATTACTATTTCTCTTGATAAAACCAAAAGTAGCCTATCATTTATTGCCAATAATGACTCTTTCGCATAGGCATTGACACTCGACAACTAGCTTTTGCTATAACTTTTGCAGCCATAGTCTCTTTTCACTCATTAATTTCACAATTGATAAGACACTCGACAACTAGCTTTTGCAATAACTTTTGCAGCCATAGTCTCCTTTCACTCATTAATTTCATAATTGAAAAGAATCTTTTGGGTTTAGATTTGGGTAGGGTCGAGCGAAAGCAGGTCTTCACTACAACTAATTATGACGTAGGCTTCACCACTTGGGACATGAGTCTTATTAATTCCCTATTGACTCCGGTCAGGTATGTATGTTTTCTAGTTAGTCAGCCCATTATTAATACCACAGCTTTTGTATCTCTTAGATGCCAATGTGGGAGGATTACTTAAAAATGTCATTACTCTCTTTATCTTTCTGGATAAAACCCCACTCTGCTTAACCTAACGAATGGTTTGGCAAAGACAAAAACACAGCAACTAAGTTCTCTAAGTAAGCAGTTACATATACAACTCGGTAAATGAAGAAGTAGGTAATGGAACCTGTCGAGTATAATTGTAAGGTTTATTTAGAAGAAGAATAAACATCACGAGTCATGTGATTTGCAACATAATACAAATATTATATTTCATGAATTCATCGTTCTCATACACAATAACATGACAAGAGGATGTATAAACAAGGATGAACATAAAAGTTGTAAGAGTAAGCCATTGAATACTGAAAGAAAGAAAAGATATTCATCATAGGGATACAAAGGAAAATTCTTCCTCCTATTAAAGATGGAAGTCATATAGACAGGAACCATCATTGAGACTAAGATAACATTATTCCGGTAGACAACAGAAGCGCTGACCAAAGCCAAGCTCAGTGAGGCATTGGTGATGTATAATTACTTCAAACACTGTAATACACTTGTCTTGATATTGATATTGATCTTATAAGAAAAAAATACATACAAGAAGCATCAAATAAAGATAAAAAACAATATCTATCTTGAGCTTGATCATCCAGGAGGTGTATTACAGGGCTAGATTGAACGCCAAGCTTGTGGGATACTTGTCTGTACTGGTATTTGACTTTACACTTGACATTAGGGTCTGTCCAGTGCATGTGTTGGTAGAATCTACAGATACAGTGTTGAGAAAATTTAGACTTTGAATTAGGTAGGGGCCGCGCGAATGCAGGCCCCTGCTGCTATAAATTACGACGTAGGCTCGACCACTTGGGCCGACCTTAGGCTAGCACACCTCCAAAGTGCAATGGAGGTCACCAACATAGGCCATGGGTCTTATTGATCGCCCATTGACCCCGTCCAGGTAAGTATGTTATCCAGTTAGCTCAGCCCTTTATTAATACTACTTCTTTTACTCCACTTTTCTCTTAGATGAAAATGTGGGAGAATTACTCAAAATGGCATTAGTATGTTTAACTTTCTGTTTAGTGAAAACCACCACTTTTCTCAACATACTGAACGGTTATGGCAAAAGCCAAAAACACAACAAAGCTGTCTGAGCAATTTGTAGCATATTCTACTCTCTACACCAAGCAGAAAAAAAGGAAAAATGCTCTATTACCACCTTGAACTATACGCAAAAAAGCTAAGACACACCCAGACTTTAGGAGGGTCCTATTACCCCCGTACTAATTAAAATCATATTTTTGACAACCTTAATGCCTACGCGGCACATAAATGGAACACACGTGCACCTAAATGGATCCTTCAGTGTGTTGTGCCACGTATGTGCCACGTAGGAACTAAGGTTGTCAAAAATACGGTTTTAATTAGTCCAGGTGAGTAATAGGATCCTCTTAAAGTTTGGGTGCGTCTCAGCCTTTTTGAGTATAGTTCAAGGTGGTAATAGAGTATTTTCTTGAAGAAAATTGGCATTTTTTGAGGAAAATAGTAAGGTTCATTTCAAAGAGGCATAAACATCAAAAGTCTCATGTGACTTGCCACGTTAAGAGTTCTATATATATGAACCACATGATACAACCAATTACATTTAACGAATTCATCGTTCTCATGCAGAATAACATGACAAGAGGATGCATAAACAAGGATGAAAATAAAGTTGTAGAATAATCTATTAAATGCTTAAAGGAAGAATAATTTATCATAGCATACAAGGGTTGAAGGATCAGTTGTAGGAGTTATTGGATAAGGGATTTATTTGACCTAGTATATCTTCTTGGGGTGCACCTTTCTTGTTTGTGAAGAAAAAGAATGGGTCCATACGTAAATAAGTGTCGTACTCTATTCCCCAATAAGGATGGAAGCGCACAAAATCATAGACAGGAGTTGTTGAGACCAAAAACAACATTAAGTCCGGCAAACAAAAGAGCTAACAAAGGCCGAGCTTTGTGAGGCATTGGTGATTTATAATGACTTCAAACACTCTGTTTTACTACAAATATCAGATCTTTCTATTCTTATTACATCAAAATCCTGTGTTAGACAATAACATCACCAAGTAGATATAACTGCAAAGGTTTCTCAAACAACCTAAGTTATCAAATAATGTGAGATAACTATATCATCTTTGTCTTCCTTCTCCTTCCATGTGTAATCCTTAATACCTATGTTCAACTTGATGAGACTCCAAATATTGTTAGGATTTGCCCTGAATTTCCTATTTTACCTATTTTTCTATCATAATTATAATTACCTTTATTGGTGGAAAAATGTTTCCTTGTTAGAAAAGATTTTTTTTCTAATAGGTTTATTATTAAGTTTATTTTTTCTAAGGGGAAGGGTTTTGTAATTCTATAAATAGAAGATCTCTCTTCTCAAGTCAAAACACAATATCATCCATAATGTAGTTCTTTGAGAGTTGTGTCTAGGGGGAATTTTATCTCTCATTAGTATGTAGTCCAATTGGCCAAAACATAAATAAAATTATGCTTTTAATTTTAGGGTTGTGTCATCTAATTTAGCGTCACCATGATTTGCAACGTTAAGCTTCTACATGGTGCCTTCTTGATTTTGAACCCAACAAATATTTACCAAGGAAATTGTAGAAAATCATGTCATCGTCATTGGCATCTTTCTGGTCATTTTCAATGATGACAACTATCTGTCGGCAGATGTTTCTGTACGAGCTAGTTCGCAATATGGGAATCTTTTCTCCTACTATGCAACTGATAATAATTAATTCCATTTACATTAATTTTTTTTTGCTATTTCCTCTTGTATTCTTATATAGCATCGGCTGCAGCATCACCGGCTTCCTCAAGCCCACAGGTCTTGTTAATTTACAACATTTTTAGCCTTTTGTCAGGTTGATTTTTGTTCAGAATCTTATTATCTACGTCCAATAAGATTGCTGAACGTGAAAATGTATACAGTAAAAGGTCTTTATGATCCATTGCCATAAGTAAACCTGTCTGTGTTGCTCGGACTCTCAAACTCTCGCCAATAATAAAATAATTCAACACATGAACTCTTAACAAGTAAGCTTCTACCGTGAACTGTGTAGCTAGAGATTTCTCTCTCTTCAATTTCTTAATTGAAAAGAAAATTTTCAATTAATATAGTCATCCAGTTATTTCATCCCATTATTCATGCCATTGCTTTTGCCCATTATTTCAAGAACTCTCATATCCAAAAGATGAAGGTGACAAAGATGAGAATGCTACGATGGATGCGTGGGTTTATTAGGAAAGATAGGATTATGTTGGTGTTTTTACAGTAAAACCAAGTTGGCTGAGAAGAAAAAAAGAAAGATAACACACACTACTGATGCTAAAGAGAGTAGTTCATTCAGTTTTTCAGAATTACATTTAAAGACCTAAAAAACCAACTAAGATCCTAAAATCTAGCAAAAAACACTAAATGCTGAATCATGGAATAACTAAATCCTAAAAACTAGGAAACTACTTTGAAACATTCAAAACAATAAATAAAACAAGTGGCAGCTTTTAAACATGTGCATTAACACTCCTCCTTGTTTAGATGTTGCAAACACCAAGTTCTTTTCTGAAGCTTTCGAACTTGCTCAGTGGTAATGGTTTGGTGAGGATATCTGCTATTTGATCTTTTGTTTTGCAGAAACAAAGAACCACATCACCACTTTTTTGTACTTCTCTCACAAAAACAATTTGATGTTGAAATGCTTGGTCTTACCGTGAAATACTGGATTATTGGAAATTACAATTGCTACTGATTGTCAACAAAAACCTCTGTGCTTTGCCTCTGCTCCAGATTTAAATCAGTCAGAATTTTTCTCAACCAGATGGCTTGATTTACAGCAGTTGTTGCAACAACAAATTCAGCCTCATTAGTGGATTGGGCTACGGTTTCTTGCTCTTTGGAGCTCCATGAAAACATTCCTGAACCAAGACTGAAACAATATCCAGAGGTGCTTTTCATGTCATCCATTGAGCCTCCCCAATCACTATAAAAAAATCCAGTCAGCTTGAACTCCTTGCTCTTCATAAATTTTACTCCATAATTTCAAGTTCCCTTGATGTATCTGATGACTCTCTTTGCAGCCCTCATGTGAGTCTTATTTGGACAATGCATGAACCTAGATAGAATGCTTACTACATTTAGAATATTAGGTCTGGTTGCGGTTAAATACATCAGGCATCCTATCAGGCTTCTGAATTTAGATTCATCAATTTAGGCTGCTCCATCTTCTTTAACTAGCTTTTCTTTTTGATTCATAAGAGTACTTATTGCCTTGCAGTCTTCCGTCTAAAACTTTTCAAATATTTCTCTTGCATATTTCTTCTGGCAAATGAATACCTTATCTTGACTTTGCTTAATTTCCATTCCAAGAAAGTAAGTCATTAGGCCAAGATCTGTCATCTCATAAGCCTTCTTCATTTCCATCTTGAATTGATTGACATGATCAATATTACTCCCAGTAACTAAGAGATCATCTACATAAAGAGAGATGACTAAGATGTCTGCACCATCATACTTAACATACAAAGTGAGTTCAGACAGGTTTTCTGAAACCCTAAACTGATTAAGTAATCATCAATTCTACTGTACCATGCCTGAGGTGCTTGTTTTAGACCATAAAGTGCTTTTCTTAGAAAATAAACTTTATCTTCTTCTCCCTTTTCCACAAATCCTTCAGGTTGCTCAACATAGATCTCTTCTTGTAGAAATCCATTAAGAAATGCTGACTTCACATCCAACTGAAACACTTTCCAGTTTCTTTGAGCTGCAAGAGCAAGGAGTAATCTAATTGTGTCGATCCTAGCAACAGGAGCAAATTTGTCTGAGTATTCAACTCCAAACATTTGAGCATATCCCTTGACCACTAGCATTGCTTTGTGCTTGTTGACTGAGCCATCGGGCTTCAACTTGATTCTGAATACCCACTTAATTCCAATTACTTTTCTATTGTGAGGTCTATCAACCAACTCCCACGTTTTATTTTTTTTAATCATTGATAACTCCTCCTTCATTCCACTCCTCCAATTTTCATTGTCTTTTGCTTCCATGTATCCCACAGGTTCAAAAATAGCTATATTGCATCTCTGATATATGTAAGAGAGAAACTTTGTACCTCTTATTAGCGTGTCATCAATCAACTCATCCTCCCACACTTCATCAGCATGTCCCTCTGATATGTTGACAGTAGGTGAATGCCTTAGCTCACTTGGACACTGGCTGGTCTTCTTTGAGTCTTCCCAATTCCACTCTTCTTCTTCCATAAAGTGCACGTCCCTGCTTATGACAATTTTCCCCGTTTGTGGCTGGAAAACTTTGTAGGCTTTGGCAAATGTGTTGTAACCTATGAAGATTCCTGGAAAAGCTCTTTTATCCAACTTATCTTGGTTGATCTATGGAACTCGGGCAAAGCATGAAAAACAATTTTTTTAACAAAGTTAAGAGATGGCTTTCGTCCATACCAAGATTTAAATGGTGTCAGATCCTTTACAGCTCTTGTTGGAAGCAGATTTTGCAAGAAAACAACAATATTTGCTGCTTCTTCCCAAAACTTCTTAGGTAAGTTTTTCTCATAAAGCATACAACGTGTCATCTCCAATATGAATCTATTTCTCCTCTCAACCACTCCATTTTGTTGAGGAGTATAGAGAGTTGTTAAATGATGCTCAATTCCTGCTTCTTCACAGAATTTATTGAATTCTTCAGATGTATACTCTTTTCCATTATCTACCGGAGCATTTGTATTTTGAAGGCACTCTGATTTTCAATCTGATCTTTGAAACTTCAGAAGACTCGTGCTACCTCGGACTTGTACTTGAGAAAGTATATCCAACACATCCTGGTGAAGTCATAAATGAACGCTGCATAGTACCGATTGCTATTCAGAAAAGGTGTTCTTTGAGGGCCTGATATATCTGTGTGAACCAATTGCAACTTCTTTTAAGCTCTCCAAGATGTTTTAGGAAAAGGCTTCCTCGTTAACTTTCCATATTGACATACCTGACAATTTTTAGAATGATCCTGCAAGTTTAGTATGTCCTTGACAATATTCAGCCTTTGCATTTGAAGTAGTCCATAATAATGAAAGTGCCTGAGTCTTTTGTGCCAGATTTCAGTGACACTTTCTTTGGATTGAAAATCCATATGATCCTCCTCCATTGGATTTAGAGCAAAGCTTTTCCCTTTCATCTTAACTTTAAACATGTATTTGCCGTCAACATCTTTAATTAAGCATTGTTTATTTTTAAATAGCACTTTATAGACTTTCTCCAACAATTGACCAACACTCAACAAATTTTGATCAATCTTTGGTACAAAGAGAATATCTGCAATAATTTTTGTACCTTCATAGCTTGCAATAGCTACATTTCATTTTCCTTTCACATCCAGATGTTCACCATTTCCAATCCTCTCCCTCTTAATCTCGGTGGTTCTCAACTCCTTAAAGAGTTCTCTATCATGAGTCATGTGGTTCGTACAACCACTATCTACTAGACAGTGTTCACTTGTGTCGGTACTTGAGAAGCATGTGGCCACAAAGAGTTGATCTTCCTCCTCTTGATCAACAACTTTTGCATCTTCTTTTTGCTGTTGAGGCTTAACTATACAGATCACTACTTCATGACCAAGTTGGATGCACTTAGTGCACTTAGCATCAGGTCTTCTCCAGCATTTGAAAGGTGGATGACCTTTCTTCCCACAGTGTTGGCAGGGTGGAAATGTCTTCTTCGAGCCTCCTCCTTTGCCCTTCTGATTATTGTTGAATGAACTTTCTCCATTTTTTGACTGATTCTTGAAGTTCTTCTTCCTTGTATTCTTGTCGTTGTCTTGATGCTTGGATGGTAAGGCTCCTTCTACTATTCTATCCCATCTCATGGCTCTCCTTTGCTCTTGTGCTTGCAAAGCATTTAAGACCTATTTAAGGGAAATTTTTGATAGATCCTGTGTTCTCTAGGGTTGTTATAGTGGCTTCAAACCTTTCTGGAACTATTACAAGTAGTTTCCCCACAATTCGTGAATCTGTTAACTCAGATCCAGGCAACCTTACCTTGTTGGAAATGCTTAAAAGTCTATCTGAATACTCTTTTACTGGTTTTGACTCCTTCATTCTCTGCAATTCAAAATCCCTGATAAGATTCAGCACTTGCACTCCACGAATCCTTTCATCTCTTGCATACTCTGTCTTGAGATAATCCCAGATTACTTTTTCTGACTTCAAGGACATTATTCGTGTGAAAATCATAGGAGATACTGCTGCAAATAAGTATGCTTTTGCCTTTGATTTCGTTGTCTTCTTCTCCTTCTGTGATTTCATTTGTGCTATAGTGGGGTTTGTTGGAAGTGGCTGAACTTCATACTCTTTCTCCACTGGTTCCCATAGATCCAATGCTTCCAGGTAGGTCTCCATTTTCACGGCCCATATTTGATAGTTGTCTCCATCGAATACTGGTGGTGCCATTGCTGAAAAATTGGACTCTCCTTCCATTGATGCACTCAACTAGCCTCACAGATCCCTCAAGAATGTTGGTGTTTTTGCAGTAAAACTAAGTTGGCTGAGAAGAAAAAAATAAAGATAACACACACTACTGATGATGAAGAGAGTAGTTGATTCAGTTTTTCAGAATTATATTTAAAGACCTGAAAAACCAACTAAGATCCTAAAATCTAGCAACAAACACTAAATGCTGAATCATCGACGCGGTCATTGATGCAGCGCGTCGACTTCGTGTTAAGCCACTATTTCCAACATCCAACAACCTCCCTAACATTGCCCAAAAAATCTAAAACTATACCGAGACATCCCCCTTACTCCCCCGAACATGAATTTACTTAAAAATCCATATCTCAAGGTTGAAGAAATCGATTTAGAGATCACACAAGTTTAGGAGCTTAAAATATGACTAATTCCTTTTGTCACTTGGGAATTTTTCAGATGATCAACCCCTTAAACATGCTACGGAGTGAGGTATTAAATCGAGTATATCACTAGGTGTTACATTATCCCCTCCCGGGATCATTCACCCCCGAATAATGGCTCAGAGCATAAACAAACACGATTCCAAGCATACTAGTGAAAGATAAAAAGAGTAGGATATGATTCGTACCATTTAGGTTGTCATCAATAGTCTCAAAAAAATTTGGGTATCTAATCCGCATATCTTCTTCTGATTCCCAAGTAGTTTCCTCAGCTTTTTGATTCCTCCAAACCACCTTAACCGAAGCTATTTCCCTATTCCCTAGCTTCCAAACTTGGCGGTCCAATATAGAAATAGGTTCTTCTTCTTATGATAAAGTGTCGGTCGCTTTGATATCCTCAACAGGCAACATTAGGGAATGATCTCCAATGCACTTTTTCAACATAGACACATGGAATACTGGGTGAACAAAAGCATGACTTGCAGGCAATTCTAACTCATAAGCAACCCCACCTATCCTTCTCACAATCTGATATGGTCCTACATAGCGAGGACTCAGCTTCCCTTTCTTCTCGAATCACATGACTCCTTTTGTAGGGGAGACTTTGAGAAATACCCAATCACCAACCTCAAATTCTAACTCTCTTCTTCTAATATCGACATAGGACTTATGACGTCTCTGGGCTGTCTTAAGTCATTCTCTAATAATTTTCACCTTTTTCATTGCTTGATGAATAAGGTCAGGCCCAAACAACCACATTTCACCCACTTCATACTATCCAATTGGTGATCTGCGCCTTTTCCTATAAAGTGCTTCAAAAGGAGCCATCTTAATGCTGGCATGGTAACTATTATTGTTGGAGAACTCTATCAATGGCAAATGATCTACCCAACTACCCTTGAAATCAATCACATAGGCCCTCAACATATCCTCCAGGGTCTGAATGGTGCGTTCATCTTGACCATCGTTCTGAGGGTGGAATGCAGTACTCAAGTTTACTTGGGTACCTAAACCTCTCTGAAAAGATCTCCAAAACTGTGAAGAGAATTGCGTACCTTAATTGGATTTAATGGATACTGGTGCCCCATGAAAGCAAACTATTTCCTCTATGTAAAGCTTAGCATATTCATCTCCCGAGTAGTTAGTTCTCACAGGTAGGAAGTGGGCTGACTTGGTCATCTGATCCACTATTACCCAAACAGAATCATATTGGTTTCAGGACTTTGGAATTCCTATGATGAAATCTATGTTGATCATCTCCCATTTCTACATAGGCAAAGCTATCTCTTGGGAAGTACCACCTGGTCTCAAATGTTTCACTTTAACTTGTTGGCAATTCAAACACTTGGAAACAAAATCAGCAACATTACGTTTCATATTATTCCAACAATATATAACTTTAAGATCATGGTACATTTTAGTAGAGCCTGGGTGAACAACATACCTCGAAATGTGATCCTCATCGAGGATCCTCTCTCATAAACCATCCACATTCAGTACATAAAACCGGCCTTGGTACCTCAAAATACCATCACCGCCAATTTCAAAAGACATCACCTTCTTCTACTGGCCCACATCTTTCTTAATCTACATCAAGATGAGATCCTCGGCCTGTTTCTCCTTAACTTTAGTACACAAGGAAGACTTAGCTATTTCATGCACAACTACTCCGCTATCTTCGGAATCCAAAAGTCATACCCCTAGATTTGCAAGTTGGTGAATATCTTTCACCATCTCCCTCTTTCCTTCCTTAACATGAGAAAGACTACCCATAGATAATTTTCTGAGGGCGTAGGCCACCACATTCGCCCTGCCTGGATGATAGTGCAGGCTCATGTCATAATTCTTTAACATTTCAAGCTAACACCTCTGTCTGAGATTTAGTTTCTTCTGCGAGAAAGCATACTGCAAAATTTTGTAGTCAGTAAGTATATCAACATGTATACCATAAAGATAATGCTGCCATATTTTAAGTGCAAATACCATAGCCGCTAACTCCAAGTCGTTAGTAGGGTAATTTTTCTCATGCACCTTTAACTGCCTAGATGCATAAGCTATTACCTTAACATGCTGCATAAGTACACACCCAAGTCCCACTCGGGATGCATCACAGTATACAACAAAATCCTCAGTATCCTCCGGAAGAGTAAAAACAGGTGCGGTAGTCAACTTGTCTTTCAACTTATCAAAACTATTTTCACAAGAGTCAGACCACACAAATTTCACTTTTTTCTGTGTCAACCTGGTAAGTGGAGCAGCTATGGAAGAAAAACTCTTTACGAATCTTCTGTAATACCCCGCCAAACCTAAGAAGCTCTGAATGTCGGTTGGAGTCGTGGGCCTGGGATATTTTCTCACTGCCTCAATCTTTAGGGGATCAATCTTAATTCCCTCACTAGACACAATATGCCCCAAGAAAGCAATAACATTAAGCAAGAATTCACACTTGGAAAATTTTGCATACAATCTCTGATCCTTGAGGGTCTGAAGGATGATTCGGAGGTGACTGACATGATCCTCTTCACTCATAGAGTAAATCAAAATGTCATCAATGAAGACTATGACAAATAGGTCTAGAAACTGGAGGAACACCCTATTCATTACGTCCATGAAGGTTGCAGGGGCGTTAGTTATTCCGAAGGATATAACTAAGAATTCATAATGGTCATATCGGGTTCGGAAAGTTGTTTTGGAAATATCATCCTCCCTAACCTTTAACTGATGATACCCCGAACGAAGGTCTATCTTTTAAAAACACCTAGCACCCTGAAGATGGTCAAAAAGATCATCAATTCTAGGAAGGGGATATTTGTTTTTGACAGCGACCTTATTTAATTGACAATAGTCTATACACATATGGAGGGAACTATCTTTTTAACGTACAAAGAGTACGGGTGAACCCCAGGGACGGATAAAACCTTTGTCAAAAAGATCTGTTAGCTGTTATTTCAACTCCTTCAAGTAAGCAGGAGCCATTCTATAGGGCAGAATAGAAATAGGACTGGTGTCAGGCAATAAAATAATACCAAAATATATCTCCCTATCAGGTGGTATTCCTGAGAGATCATCGGGAAAGACTTCTAGAAATTTATTAATCACAGGGATAGACTTAAGAGAAGGACTTTCGGTATCTGAATCTTTAACCCAAATAAAATTATATAAACAACCTTTGGAAAAAAGCTTACGGGCTCTGAGGTAAGATATGAATTTCCCTTTAGGTGCTAAAGAATGCCCCTCCCATTCTATCACCGATTCATTCAGAAAAGAGAACATAACCTTTCGGGTTCTACAGTCTACCGGCATAACATGAATGGAGCTAGTCCATTCCTAAAATGGCATAAAATTCAGCCATATCAAGCTCTTCGAGATCTACCGCGGTTTCACAGCTACAAATGGACACAACACAATTTTTATATATTCTCCTTGACACAACAAAATCACCTATAGCAGTGGAAATAGAGAAGGGTTATGTAATAACTACGGGCTCAAACCCAAAATCGACTGCCACATATAGGGTCACATAAGACAAAGTAGACCCGGGATCAAGTAACACATACACATTATGGAGGAAAATTTGTAACGTACCCGTGACTACATCTGGTGAGGCCTCTACCTCCTGGCTATTTGATAAAGTGTACAACCAATTGAGACCGCTCCCAGTAGATGAAGTAAAGCCCTTGGGAGACGGTGGAGGCGTGAAGGAGTTTTCTTGGGACTTAGCACCTCCAACACTTCATCTAACCGACGGATAGTCCCTCTGTATATGACCTGGCTAGCCACACGCATAACACACTAACCTTCCAAATTGGAACTTTCCTGGATGGTACTTATCACACGATCACATCGAGGGTATGACTTAGCAGGTTGCACCACGGTCCCTTGCGACTGAGTTTCCTGTACTCTCGTCTCACGACTAGGCTGGAAATTCTAAAAATATTGATCAACTAGAGGTCTTGGCGCAGGTGCGCTGGCTGCAGACTGAGCATTACTCCAGAACTTTTTCTTCGACCCCCTGTTACCCCAATTACCATCTTGGTACTGACTGTAGTTCTGATCTGCCGGTCTGGCCCTCTTGGCCTGTCTGTCCTTCTCCCGTGCTTCAGCAACCCTCTTTTTCTATTCCTCAACTTGCGGCATGTGATCGGACACTATAAAGAAGTCCATATCTCTATTCAACATTGCTCCCTTGCACTCCAATACTAAATCATCCAAAAGACCGGATGGAAACTTCCTCATATAGGCCCTCATGTTTCACGCCAATTTTGAAGCATGACAGGATAGTTGATTGAATTTCAGGGTGTACTCCTTGATGCTCATCTTCCCCTATTTCAAGTTCATCAACTCTTCAGCCTTGAACTCCCTCAACTCCCGGGGAAAGAATCGGTCGAAGAAAGCTTCTACAAATTCACACCACACAGAAGGCTCAACATTTTCACCTCTCAAATCTTCCCACTTATTCTACCACTGATTTTCTACCTCCTTAAGTTGATAAGCCGCTAGTTCAAACCCTTCCACTTCATCCACATGTATCACTCAAAAAATTTTCTCCATCTCGTCTACAAACTCTTGTGGATCCTCCTCCACTTTTTTACCAGTAAACTTAGGTGGGTTCTACATCATAAACTGACCTACCAGTGTAGTCTCAGATGCACCAGATGCAGACACAACATCCTCTGACCGTTGGGTCTGTGAAGCCACCAATTGTGTAATTATATAAATCAACTGTCTGAACTCAACATTTGATATCTCTCTCTGGGAAGGTTGGGTGTAATTAGTCCCAGATCGGGGAGCCCTAGGTGGACTGGTCTGAACGGGAGGTACTCTCGAAGAAATAATAAATTCAGGAGTGTGAGCCCTATTATGTGTCCTCATTCCCTAGGTAGGACGAAAATCTTCAGTTTGGGCATTCTGATCATTGGAGCAATGTGGAGGCATGGTATATTTTTTGAAATTCAAAAGACCATTGATCAGGGGACATTTCAGATTCTGTAGCACGGACTAAATCACAAAAAAGGGAGACATTCCTAAACGCCTAGTAACCTCCTATTCATAAGTGTGGCGCGCAACACACACATAAACGGGACTTTATCCGCCACAATTTTGCAGACACTTTTGGACCATGAACCGTGCTTTGACACCAAGTTTGTCATGACCCGAGATAGGCCTTGGCCGTAATGAGCATCCCGAACTGCGGAGGCCCGGGCTCCCTTTTACATCTGGCAATCATGCACAATACTCAAACAACAAAGAAAGGATGCGAAAATAAAAGTCATTACCAAATCATGGTCTTGTTCTAAGTTAAAAATATCAATGCGAAAGAAAATCCATCAATCCATCAAACTATATAAAACTGGGACAAAGCCCCCAGTGGACCTAAACCCAAAGTAAATAACAAGTATCTGAAAAGAAATAAGCCTTCCGGCATAGCGAAGGCTCACCAACTGCACACTTCACTTCTTTCTGAAAAACTCTATGGCTTAGCAGGACCACTAGACTGAGCCTCAAACCCAAAAATATAGGGGGTCTATACAATTGTACTGGTACGCAGAGCAATCCAAAATAATGAATTTATACATATATAACATAGGTGAGAGAAAGTCATAAAATATTTTGCATGGGATAGTTCATAATACATGGGCCATCTCGAATGCTCTTAAAACAATCTCATAAATGCGACTCTATGTTTTGTATTACTTCTGAGCTAGGTGGTACACCCTACGTATCTAAAATTTTCCCACGAATTATATGGGATCTTCCAATAACTCGACAGCCAAGCCCCCAACCCAATTTTGCCGCAATGGTTGAAGTATCTGAATCTGATACGCCCAGGTCACTAGGACAACATATAATCCCTCTTAGGGAAATAATAAACCCATATCGGCAAAACACGGTTTTGGGCACTGAATCATATGACTCATGCCTACTTTGGGTAACCACATAACTCTCTTAGTGCCTACTTTTAACCTGTTCTAAACATGCATCTGTCTAAATTCAAAATCTGAAATCTGAAATGAAATTTGTACTCTGTTCTGAGTTTACCATGGCCTTATCTGATTTGGTAACGCCATACCTAGACTTGCAAGTCATATCTCTGAGACATAAAATATCATGTTACAGTCTCTTCTTTTGAAACATAAAGTTTGTACCACCATACTTCAAGCATTTCAAGAAGATTCATACTTGAAAACATTTGTCGATTATGCAAATAATCTCTCTTTTCAACATTTCAACAAATATGTGGTGGTCATGAATTTTTGGACAAATCATGCAATTCTTTCATTCTATATATTTCAACATTTATCAATATGTAAAACCCCCCCTCTTCAATTCAAAATCATAATTAAGTCATAAACAATAATCAAGATATTTGTATTATGCTTCGCAAAATGCATTTGAAATAATCCATATCGAATGAAAAGAATGGGAAATCATTGCAAGAGAGAGATTTTATATGTTCATGCTCTAATTAAATATTCAAACCCAATTTCATACATACATATATACAAGTACAAATAAATTTGAGGGATAGGCCTCAAGACCAAAATGATTATATCATTAAAGAATTCATAATGCAAGATTGTATACATAATTCCAAAACCCTTCACAAATTCATGATCTCACAATGTTTAAATGATATTGAAACAATTTCCTTATGCCCATGTAGTTTTAAGAAAACCCTACGTACCTTTGATTACTTAGGAGAAAGAGTGGAACTCGAATCTCGCTTAAGTTCTTGAAATTCTTGACGTCAAAGATGAACTCTTGATCTTAGGGGAAGAGACTAGGGTTTTTGATTTGAGAGATTGTAAGAGGTTCCTAATGTATTTTGACCCAAAAATGATTTAATTTCGTGTTAAGACAGAGTTTAGATGAGGAAAATTGACTAATATACCCCTCCTGACCCAAAATTAAAAAAAGAAATTATGAACTGGGCATCGACGTGTTAGATGACGCAACGCGTCGATATCGCTTCGGTCCACTTCTTCATCGATGCGGTTATCGATGCAGCGCATCAACTTTGTATCGATCCACTATTTCCAATATCCAAACACCTCCCTAACATTGCCCAAAAAATCCAAAACTGTATCGAGACATCCCCCTTACTCCTCCGAACATGAATCCACTTAAAAATTCATATCTCAAGGTCGGAAAAATCGATTTAGAGATCACACACATTTAGGAGCTTAAAATATGACTAAGTCCTTTCGTCACTTGGGATATTTTCAAATGATCATCCCCTTAAACATGCTATGGAGAGAGGTATTAAATCTAGGATATCACGGGGTGTTACACTCTTTCTTTGACATATGGTTATATTAGACTCTAAATCACATCAAGGCATTTTGAAAGTGTAGTACATTTGAAATCACTTGCCTTAGTTTTTGATAATATAGTAAAAGTAATCCAGATAAGCCCCTGCTTTCTAATATTGTTTACACTTGACTTTCATTATACACAAATACTCTAATCACAATCATACTTATCACATCGCAAACATAAATACTATAATCATTACCATACTTATCACATATACCCCTCTTTCTAAGAAGTCCACCATGGCAACTGTTAAAATCATACCTGGCCCGGCCTTTGAGGGAAGTGGACGTCATGTGGCGTGCCACCTCATCACCCTAACCTTATTTTACCCTTTCTTCAATATCTTATCTTTCCCTTTCATTTCTTCTTCCACCACCACCCAATAATCAAGATACCGTGCCTACAGTGAAAGCTACTCGAAGATAGTCTTAATGATACGAGAATATACATGCCCAGTTAAGGGAGCATCAAGCTGTTCACAAGGGCCAACTTGATCCTCTTCCCTAGAGATCTCAGACGAGGGATCTTTTTTACTTGAAAGAACTATGAAAAATGTGAGAGACACTACCATTAATGCTAATAGTAGCTAGACACGTACCTTGCTTTCAAGAAGAGCATAATTTTGTCTTATTCTTTTTGTAGCTGCATATCCATTTTCTTCATCTCACCATTTAGCTGAAAGAACATAAAAAAGAGAGCCCAGCATACTAATGCTCCCGCTATGCGTAGGGTCCAGGGAAGGGCCCAACCATAAGGGTCTATTATAAGTAATCTTGCCTTGCGTTTCTGCCGAAGGCTTGAAGAAAAAATTGCATATCAATAAAACATTAACTTTCAAAGCTAACTTTTACAACTTCACATAAACAAATATATAGAGAATTCTTTCAGGCATTTCATTTATAATACAGGCTACCCATTTATTTAACACTAAATTTCTTCAATTTCCCATCTTTGAGAATTTCTCAAATATTTAATAATCCCATAGAAAATTTTAACATCAACAGTAACCTACCATTTCAAAATAGTAACAACACAGGGGCGGAGCTACAAGTCCGGGTACAGTTCAGTTTAACCCAATAGCTTTTGCTTAAACAATATATTTGTGTTAAAAAAATCCATTAAATATGTTATTAAGTTTAGAACTCAGTTATTAACACTTGAATCATCATTATAATATACATAAACCATCAAGTTGAAATCCTGACTCCACATTTAAGTAGCATAGGCAAGGAATATAAACTAAGAAAAATTTCTCCTTCTCCCACATGGGCAAAACACTGAGCCATCGAATGCTATTTAAGTGAGGAAATGCAAGGAAAGGGCATGACCTTACATGAATAGGATCTGTTCTATAGGCTCGTACCATTGTATCCTTGAATTCTAAGGAGATAGGCAATTAAGTTTGGTGGATGACTTGTACCCATTAGACTAGAGCGTGATTAACAACACCCATGGCTTTCAGGTCATGGTGCCATAGATGATCGTTCTCAGCCTCCTATCATAGTTCTTGCGATGGTCTAATGGCTGTCTGAGGCAGGCAATTAAGTTTGGCGGATGACTTGTACCCATGCCTCCTATCATGGTGCTTGCGATGGTCTAATGGTTGTCTGAGGCAGGCAATTAAGTTTGGTGGATGACTTGTACCCATTAGATCAGAGCGTGATTAACAACACCCATGATTTTCAGCTCATGGTGTCGTAGATGATCGTTCTCATCCTCCTATCATGGTGCTTGCGATGGTCTAATGGCTGTCTGACATATTTTAATTCTTTTTTACTGTGCAATTTCCATGGCTGTTGGGCACACAATTCTTTTTCGCTGTGTAATTTCCATGGCTGTTGGGCACAGAGCTGCAGAGATATTCACTATTATTATAGAAGGAACTTTCATTCATCAGACAAAGAAAAAAAATTGGGAAATTTTTTTGAATTAATTTTCATCTTAGGGATACAAAGGAAAATTCATCCTATTAAGGATGGAAGTCATATAGACAGGAGTTATCATTGAGACTAAAATAACAATTTCGGTAGACATTATAAGTGCTGACATAAGCCGAGCTATGTGAGGCAATGGTGATGTATAATGACTTCAAACATTGTAATAGACAATCTCATATTCAGAATCCAACAAAGAACAAAATATATACAAGAAGAATCAAATCAAAGTTCGGAAACAACCATCTTGAGATTGAAAGGCCTACTACAGGGCTTAGCTTGAACGCCAAACTAATAGAATATTTGTCTAGATTGAATGTGTATCCTCCATAAAGACACAATATCTAATTGGATGGCTGAGGACTGGTATTGGCTTTACGGAGGCACACAACATTAGGGTCTGCTCAATGCATGTGTAGCTGGCTATTTCTATCTGATTGAGTATGCATCTGGACTAGGCATGAACTATAGGCTAGTAGATTCTTTCCTCTTATCAATTTCTTATCTGACAAGAAGTTTTAGACTTTGAATAGGGTAGGAGCCGCGCGAACGCAGGTCCCCACTGCCACAATTTACGACCACTTTGGACAACCTTAGGATGACACCCCTCCAAAGTGCAACGGAGGTCACCAACCTAGGCCATGGGCCTTCATGATGTCCCATTGACCCCATCCAGGTAAGTATGTTGTCAAGTTAGCTCATCCCATTATTAATACTACTGCTTTTGCTCCACTTTTCTCTTAGATGAAAATGTGGGAGAATTACTCAAAATGGCATTAGTATCTTCAGCTTTCTGTTTGGTGGAAACCACCACTCTGCTCAACTTACTGAATGGTTTTCGCAAAAGCCAAAAACACAGAAAAGCTCTCTGAGTAATCAGTAACATATACTGCTCTCTACGCTCAGCAGAAGCAAAATGGTATTTACTGAGGAAAATTGTAAGGTTCATTTTGAAAGAGGCATAAACATCAAGAGTCTCATTTCATTTGCAACATTAATAGTTCTGTAAATATGAACCAATGACACAAATAGTCATATCCTATGAATTCATTGTTCTCACGCACAATATGGCAAGATATGTCTAAACAAGATTGAATATAAAGTTATAGAGTAAGCCATAATGCTTACAAGGAAGAATAATTTTACATCAGCAGATACAAGGAAAATAAGTGTCTTACTCCATTTCCCCAATAAGGATGCAAAATCATAGACAAGAGTTATTGTTTAACATCTTCCTTAGTCTTTTCAACTAGCTCACAGGTCTTGTTAGTTTACAACATCTTTAGTCTTTTCTCAAGTTGATTTTGTTCAGAATTTTATTTTCTCCCTACAATAAGAGTCTAGACTCTTATGATTTGGTCAAGATGCATTTGGAAGGCATATCGTTCTTGTTCACTGGCCAACAAAGGGAACCTAGGTTTTTAGTACCATTTTAAAGAACCTTACTCTCTTAGATGATTCTTTTGACATGACAAATAATTCTTGGAGAAGCCTCAATTGATTTTTCAGCAAGATATGAACATATGCCAGTTGTATATCACTATAATGGTGATGATTGAGCATGTACATCAAGAGCATTTAACGATCAGTCATACTGTGCGCTTTTGAGCAATGTGTTCTGGTGAATGTATCTATCCTCTATTAGTGAAATCTGTTGTCCAAACACATTATCAAAATCTGTTGTCAATTGAGAATTTTTCTATCTTGTTCTAACTTTGTATTAGTTGATATAATATTTGATGTTGCTTGTTTGTTTACCATTTAATACTTCAAATTAGAAATGATGATGTGAAAATTAATTGTATCGTCTCTTTTCCACATGAAGAAAAAATAAAATAGACATATGTCAGCATCCCATACCAAATATTTTTGATGAAGGCATACTATATCAAATATTACTTCGCTACAACTGGTAAGTTAAAGAAACACTACAATACTATGAATTAAGATTTTGCAATAGAAATGCAACTGCCAAATCAATAAGACAACTTAGAAGACTTTAAAAAATCATCCCTGAGAGATATTGTGCCGGACGACAACGCCTGTAAGCAATGTGAAAACTCATACCATTCCAAACTGATACAGTTACTATATTTTTCAGTTATTAATAAATGGTAGTACATGCTGTCTATGTGAGGATGGAGTTACAGAAACTCAGCTGCATATGTTTAAGGAATATACCCGGACCACCAAAGTGAGATGTAAGTTAGCAGTCTGGTCAGACTTTCAATTTCAGCAGTTATAATTGATGATGATCTTAAGGCTTTGAGTACTGAAGCTACACCTAGTACCTAAAGTTAATTAGCACACTGAAAGGTGTAGTGAATCTGATGATGGAAACAATATACACTATATTGGGGAATCACTAACAAAGTAACTGTTACCACATACATTTTAGTGTGCACATTCGGAAAATATAACATGAACAAAGTTCTTTGCTATATGTTGTCATAACTTTTTAGATAAAATAGACCAATCAGGTAGCAAGTAATAAGGAAAACAGAACCAAAAATGGGGCATGGGTAACAATCAACCACCTTTATGTCAAGTATAATGATGTGGAAATTGAAGAAGTTCCAAAAGTAAAAGAAATAACTTCTGAAAGTGTCAATCTACAGCTCAGGCTTTTTCAGTTTTCTTTATCTATGCCTTTTTAAAAAAAACGAAATTCATACCATCTCTAATCTGTCACAAAGTACTCAAGGACTACTCGTTCCAGAATGATTATTGAGGTCAGAAAAGATACTAACCTCTCAGTTATTTTAATTCTTTTTGCTGAGTAGATTGGTAGAAGTTGAACTCTTCTACCGCTAAAGAATGAAAGAACTCTTCAAAATTTGACATATTGTTTCACAAAAGGAATGAAAGAAGTAACTGACATAAGTCTTTTCATGTGAACTCAAATTAGTTATACTAGAAATTTTTTAATGTAATTTAATACAAATGATAAGACATTTGAATTAGTATCAATCATATCATTAAGATGAATACATGTTCTAAATTATTTTTGCACTTATTAAATCAAGATAAAATCTTAAAAATAAAGGATCTTGATATCTATACTAATATGAACAAGAAGTAAATTAGTATAATTATTTATTTTATTTATAATTTTTTTAACTATATTATTATAAGATAAAAAATGGCCAAATAAAATGGATTGAAGGGCGGAGTTAGTCTCTTGATGTTCACATTTTAACTACAACACTAGCTCGATTTATGTCTAATTAAAAAAAATAGTATATATAATATATAATTTTTTATTCTGTTTTCTTTAAATATTAGGAGTACATATGTCATTATAAGAAAAGAGTAGTAGGAATATGAAAAACCAACCTGAGTTGTGGTGTAGTGGATGAGGTTGCTCCACCATTAATCAGAGATCGAGGGTTTGACCCTGGTACAAAGAAAACTTTGTTGGGAGCTGTCACCTTAATGGGCCCTGCAACGCCCCATCCGAATTAATCGAAGCTTTAATGTGGACATCGAACACCGGACCGGATGAGTAGACCACAGAGCCTAGAAACTGTTGCAGCAAACATTCTCAATCACTACAACAAGGTATATATAAGTCCCATGATATGTACAAGTAAGAAACAAACTAATTAGTAAATACAATGAGTAGACCAAAGTAGGCAATTTTTTTTTCCCGTTGCGATTGAAGATGCAAACCCGTTCACAAAATCAGTTGGAGATATTCAGATTATCCTATTTAACTAATTAAAATAGAGACTGAAAAAATCAGTAAAGACACCAGAATCCAAGAATCTTTAAACTTAGCTTGACATAATGCAATGTAATAAAACACTAGCATTAACACTAGAATAATAACCTTGAAACACCCAAGATTTGATCAAAATAACCTTCCAACATCCAACATTTGGACTGAGTACTGCCAATTTCCAAAAACATCAAAAACTATACATTAAAAGGACATAAAACCAAGATTACTGTACCAGAATTATCGTTATTCGCAACTCAATTCTACAAGGAGAAGACTGGAAGAATACAAAAGAATACATAGGAAGGACATAAAGCCAAGATTACCATTATTCGGAATTCTATTCTTCAATGCCCAAACTGGAACAATTCAAAAAGTGAAGGAAGTATGAGGCGGAGTAACTAACTTGAACCTTTTTCATACTCATGTTGCACAACATTACGGTGAAAACTATAAAGGTATAACACTTGAGACTAACTCAATCCCAAAATCTAGCCCACAAGGAGAGGATTGGCTGCAAAACTACATCATTAAAACTACTTCTTGAAAAAGATCATTTTATACAACGACCATAGATCCTTTGGAACATTGTCTATAAAAATAGACCAACTTAATTCTTATATTTAAATGGATAAGAAGATTCAAAGAATGTAACTTGATGTTCCCTACTAATAAAAAGTATCAGATATGGGAACTGTTAAATTACCTCAAGAGTATTTGGAGACTGATATTAAAGCGACACCAAGAAGAGAGCCCGCCTAAACCTCCTGCAAAATCTAAATATAAGTTAGGTTTAGATAAAGGGAGGTCCATGGATTGAGGAGGTAAAATTCAGTAAAATCATGAAGTCAACTTATAGTCTAATTGTAATTCATTAAAAATGTAAATTAGTCAGAAATATTTTTAAGAGAAAACTTTGTTAATAATTTCACTATATACTATATTGTAAGTAGAATGATCGTTAGGGTTATTCGTTGTTGTTGGCCGTATTGTCATTTTTACACAATTTGAGCTTTTAACTTTTGATAGAGCGACATAAAGTTGACCATGTGAAAATCAAGGTTCACATAAATAAATCCCAACAAAATCTAGTGTTTGACCTTTAGCTTTGTTTATAGTCATAGAAAAGCATAATTGAACCGAAAATGTGTTCTCTTGAATTGAATTGATAATTTTTCGTCTAGTGACGATAATAATGTTATGCGAGGAATGAAAACATGTTTGTCTTTGAAATCCTCGCTCGTAATTTTAGCACTAATGATATGAGTTTTGAAATAAAAACATGTTAGAGTTCGTGCCCTACTGATTATCTTATTTTCGCCTAACTGTTGCTTATCGATGGAACGGGTTGCCTGACGTGTTCCACTGACGTGTTTCAAGGAAGCAGTAAAATAGAAAGTAAAGAGCACAATGATTTTTACGTGGAAAATACCCAGCTCAAAAGGTGTAAAAAACCACGACCTGCGCCTCTACAGGATTTAACCCCAACTTCACTAAATAACTTGAACCTCAACAACGACTAATTACAAAACTCTTGTAACCAACAAATAGGAATTATAAACTCTAATCCCTATATCTCAACAACTAGGAATTATAAACTCTAATTTCTTTAACTCAACGTCTAGGAATTATAACCTCTAATTCCTAACTACACACACCTCCCAAGGTATGCGTTCCCAAAGTCTCTGAGTTTTTTCCAACACAAAGACTATCTCCTAATTCAGTTTATAACATACTGAAACTAATATTACATCAATATCTCAAACACAATGAACAAATCTAAAAATCAAAGATAAAACTCTTAGCTGGATTCTATACTTAGGACCTGGTTCTTTAATGTGTTTCTTCAGTGATTGAATAGAACTTCGTGAAGTCAATCTATCGATTGTGCTTTTCTTCTTTGTAAGTGCGTGAATTACTCTGAATGATGCATCTTCAATTTAAGCACAGCTCTCCAAAGAGTCATTCTTTATTTTAAATACCTCCTTTAATCAAAACTCTCATTACATAGAGTTCTACTTCAAGTGAGACTCCTTCTTCAATTCTAACTCTTGTCTCCTTAGTGTTGTAGTCAAACTTCAACTCTTTAAATCAACTTATCTTCAAGTATTTTACTCAACCACAACTTCTTCAATTTCTCATGTGATCAGTAGCTTTAGTATATTAGAATTAGGCTTGCTCATTCGTTCCTAACTTTCAGCAATCTTTGTCTGCATCTATCAGTAAAACCTGAAACCTGCCTTCCTATGCTTGGACCAGGTCAAGTAACATGTTCCATTCATGTGTCAGTCATAAAAAACTTCATTGATCTAATAAATATTCCTTCAATTTATATATTTCCTATCTTGTGTAGACATCTTCAATCTGCAGAATCTTTCTCCTTCTACACTTAGGACTCTTCAGGATATGCTCAGAAGTGAAATTCCTTCTTTACGTAGGACTCCTTTTTCAACTCAACTTTCTTTCCCTTATCATCAAGTGTTTGAATCAAATTCAACTTGTTTTATTCCCCATGTGATCATTAAGTTGAAGTTTTCAGTTGCACTGAATTAACTCATATTAACTTGTTTCATTCATATTGCCATTCATCAAAACTTCAAGGTTCTAACAAATTCCCCTTTTTGATGATGACAAATCTCTTGTCTTTGTCCATTCAAATATCTTCACCTATAGGCACTAAAGTATAAAACACTAGAATGAAACAAGTTAGTCAATGAGTTATAAACATTACACAACCCTCTTATCTTTCCCCTTTTGGCATCATCGAAAAACCATTTCAATGCAATATTATACTAGCCAAAGTGATTTATTATGCTATTCATGGCCACTGGGGCTATCAGACAAAGACTTTAGCCAACCTAGTAATGTATTAAAGAGAGCAAAAATATGAGTCAATTTAGCAAAGATAACCATTCCATTTAACCGATAGAGCATGTCCCACATTAAACCTAAGTTAGTACTGAACAAAGCAAAACAATTGAACATTAAAAAAATACGGTATAAAAGTGGGACATGGCTAAGGATACAAATAGTGAGGAGCTGATGAGGAAGGTGGAATAGGTGATATCAACTGTGTCAATTGATAAATGACTTCAATATTTTCATCCCTCTATCAATCAAGGTCAAGCTTCAAAGTCATGATCCTAGACTTAAGGACCTCTTATTCCACTTCATGGCTGTCTTGCGCAACTTCTAGTTTAGATTTTTGTTTCAAATGAGTGTTAGCCCTCCTTATTGAAATAGGTAGAGCAACATGATTCATCTGTTCAAGAACATCTATTTTTTTATAAGTCAAACCTGATTTAGGACTGAGAAGTCCTAAAAAAAATAACCAATTAGGAACTAAAAGGGAAAGCATGTCCCTTTTCATTCTTCAGAAACATATGCTGCATGTGATTGATGATCAAGCTTGGAAAATCCATGGTACACAATTGATTTTTGGTTGATAAAGAAGAGGGAATTTCTGGTATAAGATTAACACATTTGTGCACACCCATTTGGAGAGAATCAAAGAAATTTTGGTCAATAATTCATTAGCTTTATTACACAATGAGAGGATGAAGTGTGTGGAATTGAGAAGGTGTGCCCAATTATTTTAACTTAGACAGCCAATGCTTATGTCATTGTAGAACATACCTGATAAGAAGAATTTTGTGGTCACAGTTGCTTGCTTGTTCCTATTTTTTTGCATAATCTAATACAAAATTAGGTTAGAAAAGTCAAATCTAGAATTGGGACAAACAACTAAATGTGCAAGACAGAATAGAATAACTTTTTAGCTAATAAGATTATAAAGAAAAATGATAATTCTAGTCAATCATTGAGGGGAGTTCATGCAATTTTAATCATCCCCAAGTCTAACCTATTCCTTTCAAAATGCTCTCTACTTAGTGCCTTTGGTTCTTCTTCAGTCAATTATGTAACCCACATAGTCAATATTTTTACAGCCCTCAAGAGTGAAATTGATTTTCTTTGGATATCATAGTCTCAAGCCATTAATTCCCATGAGCTATCTCAAGATTCTTTTGACAACACCAATTTTTATGAACTACCAACAAAATTACCTGCAACTTGTGTTGGTTTTATTGATGCATCCATTTCTTTATTTGTTGTCCCCCCTGTCAATATGCCCTCAGTCTATACAATAGTTGAACCAGGTAGTACAACACGTTCCTGTGCATGCTCATCAGTTTCACAGTCATCCTCTTTTCTCATTTTTTTAAATCTCCATTGTTTCCCCCTTACACGAAAACTACAAATCTGTCCATCTTTCAAATGATCCATTCCTACTTTAAATGTGGTGAGTGAAAGAAACTTTATTTTCTTCTAGTCTTATTCCTTGAGCAAGCTTTATTTATGCACAAATTTTGCTTGCCTCCTTTCTCTCACCTACAAAACAAATTAGGGGTTAACTTTAGGCACCCAGAAAAGCTTAGGTCCTTTCTTATGAGTAAATGGATGAATTGGATTTCTTCTAGCCCATGCAGGTAACAGGTTACATGACCTGTTTCTCTGACTAGGTTTAGTTATCCTTTTCTTGGTCTGAGATAGTTTCTTTGCCAGATTTAGACTGCTAGATCTTCTTTTGGCAACAACTGAACATTCAATGGTTCATGTCCAAGGTTTCCACAGATATAGCACAAGTCCGAATAAGTATAAAATCTTTTGTGAAAACCCAAACCATCTTTTTCACTTTGATATCTTTCACTCAACTTATGAACAATTCTTGAGGAATTGTCCACCTGTTTGCTTTTTCAAGGTCATGTTTTAGTTTAGAGACTTCTTGACTCAGTTTATTCACCATTTCTGTTGCATTACTGCACTCTTCTTTGTACTTGACCAATTCAAGTTCAAATTTTTCTTGTTCTTTACTCTTGGTATTTTTTCCTTTTGCAGAGAGTGTCAATTTTAGAACTTCAGACTTAAGATCATTATTTGAAGAATCAATTTGCTCAACTTGTTTCTTGAGAGAGCAGTTTTCCTATCCAACAGTGTTCTTGCAAGCTTCTAAATCAATAAAATCAAATTTGATTCTTGCAATACTGTTGAATAGATCATCCCTATCAGAAGTTGATTCTTGGAAGTCATCAATTAGTGCACTCATCAAGGAAATAAGTTTTATTTTAGAAAACAAATGCAACTTTTCTTTAAGTTCAAGTATACTTACCTTAGAAGAATCATCTTCTTCCTCTAAGTTTGAATCTCCAAGAGCCATGAGTGCTTCTTCATCAACTTCATCATCAACTGACTCAAATCCCCAAGCTGCTACCATTGCAATTCTTCTCTCTTTTTGTTTTTTTCTTTCAATTCCTTTTTATCCCTTTACTTTCTCCATTCTATTTACTAGATAGGACAATCCGTGATATGATGATCAGTCTTACCACACTTTTAGCATCCATTTAGATTATCATTTAAACATTTCTTGCTACTCGTTCCCTTTTTTTTGAAGAATTTGCTGAAGTTCTTACCTATAAAGGTAACTTGTTCTTTATCAAGTTCAATTTCTTCATCACTGTAAGATACCTTCAGAGCTAAGGTATACTTTGGGGATTCTAGCACTTTAGTTCCATCAATTTCCATTTCATAAGTTCTTAAATTCCCCATTAATTCATCCAGGGTCATGACTGCAAGATCCTATTTGCTTTCCTGATTGCAGTCACCTTAACATACCACTTTGATTTTGGTAATACCGTCAGTACCTTCTCGACTTGTTCTTCTTCAGCTATAGCTTTTCCTAAGGAGGTTAGCTCATTTGTTAAGGCAGTAAGCCTTGTCATAATCTCATGCAAGGTTTCATTCACCTTCATCTTAAATGCCTCATACTCAGTGAAAAAAGAAGAGAAATTATGATTTTTCTTACTTGAGATGTGCCTTCATGAGCATTTACTAGAGAATCCCAAATTTTCTTAGCAGTGGTTCATCATGATTCCCTGTTGTATTCAGCAGGTCTAAATCCACAGACCAAAATATTTTTGGCCTTAGCATTTTTCTTTAATGCCAATAAGTCATCAAGAGTGAATTCACTTCTTACTTTCTTGACCCGTTTCCCATCTTCTAACTTCATTGGAATAGTAGGACCATCAGTGATCTTATCACACAACTCGTAGTCTTCCCATTGAATGAATGTTTCCATCCTAGCTTTCCATCAAATGAAGTGAGAACCATCAAAGAGTGGAGGTCTAATAGTGGATTGACCTTCACTGTGACCAGTAGGTGGTGAGGAATTCATCATATTGATCTTTGTCTTAGGTGCTAGCCCTTTTTAATACAACCTCTCTCTGATACCACTTGTTAGAGTTCGTGCCCTGCTGATTATCTTATTTTTGACTAATTGTTGCTTATCGATGGAATGGGTTGCCTGATGTGTTCCACTGACGTGTTTCAAGGAAGCAGTAATACAGAAAGTAAAGAACATAATAATTTTTACGTGGAAAACACCCAGCTCAAAAGATGTAAAAAACCACGAACTGCACCTCTACATGATTTAACCCCAACTTCACTAAATAACTTTGAGCCTCAACAATGACTGATTACAAAAAACTCTCTTGTAACCAACCAATAGGAATCATAAACTCTGATCCCTATATCTCAACAACTAGGAATTATAAACTCTAATTCCTTTAACTCAACGACTAGGAATTATAAACTCTAATTCCTAACTACACATACACCTCCCAAGGTATGTGTTCCCAAAGTCTTTGAGTTTTCCCCAACTCGAAGACTATCTTCTAATTCAGTTTATAACACACTGAAACTAATATTACATCAATAGCTCAAACACAATGAAAAACTCTAAAAATCAAAGCTATAACTCTTAACTGGATTCTATACTTAGGACCTGGTTCTTCAATGTGTTTCTTCAATGATTGAATATCACTTCGTAAAGTCAATCTGTCGATTGTCCTTTTCTACTTTGTAAGAGCGTGAATTACTCTGAATGATGCATCTTCTATTTAAGAACAACTCTCCAAAGAGTCATTATTAATTTTAAACTCCCCCTTTAATCAAAACTCTCATTACATAGAGTTCTACTTCAAGTGAGACTCCTTCTTCAATTTCAATTCTTGTCTCCTTAGTGTTGTAGTCAAACTTCAACTCTTTAAATCAACTTATATTCAAGTATTTTACTCAACCAAAACTTCTTCAATTACTCACGTGATCAGTAACTTGAGTATATCAGAATTAGGCTTGCCCATTCGTTCCTGACTTTCAACAATCTTTGTCTGCATCTATCAGTAAAACCTGAAGCCTGCCTTCCTATGCTTGGACCAGGTCAAGTAACATGCTCCATTCATACATCAGTCATCAAAAACTTCATTGATCTAAAAAAGAGTCCTTCAATTTATATGTTTCCTATCTTGCGTAGACATCTTCAATCTGCAAAATCTTTCTCCTTCTACACATAGGACTCTTCAGGATATGCTCAGAAGTGAAACTCCTTCTTTACGTAGGAATCCTTTTTCAACTCAACTTTCTTTCCCTTATCATCAAGTGTTTGAATCAAATTCAACTTGTTTTATTCCCCATGTGATCAGTAAGTTGAAGTTTCTAGTTGCACTTAATTAACTCATATCAACTTGCTTCATTCATATTGTCATTCATCAAAACATCAATGTTCCAACTATACAGATTAAGCGTGTATAAACATTCGGAAGCATTTAAATTTCATAGTAGTATAACTAGACAATTTAGCTTTAGAACTAACTTATAAGGAGACAGACCTCCAAGATTCAAAGTATGCAAGAAATCTTCAAACCGTCTTTAGTCTTTTGTCTCTACAGTTTCATCAATACCAACGAATGTCATAGCAGTTGCAGGGAATGGATCTTCTAACATTTGGATAATTTCATTTACAAAATCATTTTTATTTGTTAAGATAATAAGTGATGTTACCACAGATGTATCAGTCATGACCACATCTAAATCGGAATAATAGTTTTGAATATAATAAATTACTTAATGACTCCTTCTCATTTGTAAAAGAAATGAGAAGTGATTCTGAAACCTCAATTTTATTGTGTTCATCAACCTTTTCTTTTTCATCTCCAATTTTAAGTAAATACTCACAGAATGTAGGATTTTTCATGCGTGCATATGTTCTGTCAGGCGGAACTTTTCAAGATGATTCAAGATATTTAAGTTTAATAAATATTCATGAATGAAATCTTCTTTTACTCCACTTTTGATAATCAGTAAAGTATGTCTAAAATTGCTTCCAAAAATAATGACTTTTTCACCAAAAGATATATTTGTATCAATAAGATCTCTCAATAATAAATCAAAAGTCTTGATAATTTTTTTTTGCCATCGACACCTCATCCCATACTATTAACTTGGCATCTTGAATTAAAGTTGCAAGTGGAATTTGCTTCCTTATATTATAGTTGTAGTTTTTGACAGAGACACAGGATAGAGAAATCAAGATTTTCTGAATAGCAACTTCACTTAAATCAATAATACATTATGAAATACTTATAGCTATGCAACTGTAGGATAGAGTTCTATTCTAGGAAAGAATATACATTGTTATAACTACACAATATGTAATTAAATCCTATTTTAAGAAAGATAATATTCTGTCTATACAATTATAATATTGCCTAACATCCCCTCTCAAGTTTGTCACGACCCGAACCGAGGCCCTAGCAATGACGGGTATCCCGAACCATGAAGGCCCAGGAGCCCTTCTCCAACTGGCAATCATATACACAATTCATATACTGAAAGGAAATGTGGAAAACATGACAAAACGAAAACATGGTCATTCTTTTACTCTAACTAAACAAGGCTAATGTAAGTTCACCGATATTCAAAACCCATGACACCAGACTGCGAAATCTCTAACAATATGAGACCAAAATATGTCTAAAACTGGGACAAGCACCAGTCGACCATGAACCAAAATCGAATAACAATGTCCCATAACAAGGCCTTTCGAAATAAGGGAGAATCACTAACTGCAACTTTTGACAACATCAATCTACTGCTTAGCAGAATCCCGAGAATATGCCTTAGATCCTGAAATATAGGAGGTCAATACAATTGTACTAGTATGTGAAATAACCCAAAAAAAAGTAGCATATTTTTATAAACCATAATGAGAACATTTTATAATATGATGAACATTGTGCATAAGATAAAACACATGGGCACACTGAAATAAATTTCAACAACTCTTGGAAATCATATCTTATTTTCTATTTACCCCAAGCTAGATGGTACACCCTACATTCTTGATCATCCCACAGCTATATAGGATCCACCCTTGACTTGATGGACAAGCCCCCAACCCAATTTTGACGCAAGGATTGGAGTATCTGCATGGGAGACACGCCAGACCACAAAGCAGGGTGTCAAAATCTCCAATCATAATAATATATCATGGTAGAGCACAAGACCATAAAGCATGGATCCTAACAAAAGTCCCAAGTTGAGATGACATAAATCAAGGCACACAAGACCATAGAGTGGTGCCAAAATTCCGAGTTGGTAAACCACAATTTTCAGCATTGAGTCTCTCGACTCGTGCTTTCTTCGGGTAACCATCTAAATCCCTCCAAGCCCACTATTCAATTCAAAAGTAAACATGTTTCATACTTACACAACATTTAAAACTTGTTCTATTATGGGCACAGAATCACTGGGTATCGTCATACCCAGACTTGCAAATCATTTATATTCATTCCACAACCTTTATTATTCAAAACATGCAAATTAACAACCCAAAATATTTATATCTTAAACATGCGGTGGCCATGTATATTTTCAGCCTCAAGCAATTCTTCTTTGTAATGCACAGGATATAGTTATGGAAAGAAGACTCCCTCTGTCAATTCACAACAACATCACACTACTTTGGGCAACTATTAATAGACAGCGAAGTTCAAAACATGCAAGTTAACATCACATATCGTATAAATAAAGTAAAAATCCACATTTGAGGGAGGTCTCATAAATCATGCTCTCTATTAAACTTTTAATTACAAACAAAAAACATATCTATACTTAGTTAGATACAAACTTCATTAAAAATAGTTCAAGACAACACATTCTTTCTTTAAAATAATTCCATGTAAATGCTTTTTGAAGCAATATCAAAACCCTTCTTAATAAACATGAATAAAGACCTTTAAGCTTGATAAATCAGTAAATCTTACGCCCATGGAGTTTAGGGTAGTCCCACATACCTTCGGTTACTTAGTTCGAAGAATGAAACCCGAATCTTGACTCTTTTCTTGGAATTCTTGAACTTAAAGGTTGGATTCTTGATCTTTGAGGAAGAGTTAGGGTTTAAGTTTATGACAGAAATTGTGTAATTTTTAACATATAATTCCCTAATGATGATTTAATCAGTTATCACGATTTGGGGTTATTGGGAAAAGTCTAAATTTCCCTTCAGAGTTAAAATTCACTTCGTAATCCTATTTTTGAGGGCCAACGTGTTGCCTAAGGTGACCCAACGCAATAAGCATTGCGACAAATCAATATCGCAGTGACATTCTATTTTTGGACTCCAAACACGTTCCAAACCTTGTTTGAAAAATTTGAAACTCCCCCGAGACAACCCCTTTACACCCCTAAACATAATTTAACTCAAAAATCTATATCTAGGGGTCGAGAAGATCTATTTAAAAATCATTAAAGTTTAGGAACTTAAAATATGGCTAAGTCCTTTAACACTTTGAAATATTTTAGGTGGTAGGTTCTCTATACATGATTCTAAGAGTGGCATCAGGTCGAGAACGCTACAGGATGTTACATTATCCCCCCCTTGAGATCATTCGTCCTCGAATGATGACCCAGGACATAGACAATCATGATCTCAAGCACATTAAGGAATAAGATAAAGAGAGAGAGAAAGTATGATTTGTACCTTCAATATCATCATCCATTAGTTCAAAGAGAACTGGGTACCTTGCAGGCATGTCATCCTCCGATTCCCAAGTAGCATCCTCGGCTTTTTGAATATTCCACAGAACCTTAACCAAAGATATCTCCTTACTTCTCAAATTCTAAACTAGGTGATCCAAAATGGCAATGGGTTCTTCTTCATAAGACAGATAGTCTTTTATGTTGATCTCCTCTATAGGCAACACTAGAGAATGATATCCAATACACTTTTTCATCATGGATACATGAAATACTAGATGAACAGAAGCTAGATTTGCAGGCAAATCTAACTCATAAGAAACCTCACCAATCCTTCTCAAAATCTGATATGGTCCTATATAACGAGGACTAACCTTTTTTTTCTTTCCGAATCGCATGACTCCTTTCATAGGGGAGACCTTTGGAAATACCCACTCATCAAACTCGAACTCCGACTCTCTCCTTCTAACATCGGCATAGGACTTTTGGTAACTCCGAGCTATCTTGAGTCACTCCCTAATAATCTTCACCTTCCCTATTACCTGAGGAACAAGGTCAGGCTAAAATAACTGGGTTTCACCCACTTCATACCACCCAATTAGAGACCTATATCTCCATCCATAAAGTACTTCAAAAGGCGCCATTTGAATACTGGAATGTTAACTATTATTATATGCAAATTCTATCAACAACAAATGGTCCACCCAACTACCCTTGAAGTTAATCACGGAAGACCTCAACATATTTTCTAAGGTACTGATGGTGTGCACTGCTTGCCCATCCATTTGAGTGTGGAAGACGGTACTCAGGTTCACTTGGGTGCCTAAACCCCTTGGAAAAGACTGCCAAAATAGTGAAGAGAATTGCGTACCTTGGTCGGATATAATAGACATAGGAGCACCATACAAATGTACTATCTCTCGAATGTACAACTTAGCATAATCATCCCCTGAATAATTCATTTGTACAGAAAAAAATGAGAGGAATTGGTCATTTGGTCTACAATCACCCAAATGGAGTCATATTGATTTCAGGACTTTGGAAGCCCCATAATGAAGTCTATGTTGATCATTTCCCACTTCCACATGGGTAAAGATATCTCATGAGAAGTGCCACCTGGTCTCAAATGCTTTACCTTGACTTGTTGACAATTCAAACACTTAGACATAAAATTAGCAACATTCCATTTCATATTGTTCCACCAATAAATTGCCTTAAGATCATGATATATTTTTGTAGAGCCTAGATGAACAACATACCATGAAGTTTGAGCTTCATCAAGAATCTTCTCTCGCAACCCATCCAGATTCGGCACGCATAACCCACCTTGGTACCAGAAAATCCTGTCACCTTTAATTTCAAATGCCATAACCTTTTGATGGCCAACATCTTTCTTAATCTGTAACAAGATGGGGTTTTCGTCTTTCTTTTATTTAAGTTTGACACAAAGGAAGTATTTAGCTATCACATGAAAAATTACTCCTCCATTTTCGAAATACAAAAGTTGAACTCCTAAATTTGCAAGCTGGTGAATATCTTTCACTATATCCCTTTTTTCTTCCTTAACCGAAGAAATACTACCCATTGATAACCTGCTAAGGGCGTCAGCCACCACATTGTCCTTGCTCGGATGATAGTGTAGGATCATGTCATAATCCCTCAACAATTCTAACCACCGCCTCTGCCTCAGATTCAGTTTTTTTTGTGTGAAAACATACTGCAAACCTTTGTGATCGGTGAATATATCAACATGTACCCAATAAAGATAATGTCGCGAGAGATCTTAAGTGCAAACACCACAACCGCTAACTCTAAGTCGTGAGTGGCATAATTCTTTTATGCACATTTAATTTCCTAGATGCATAAGATACCATTTTAACATGCTTCATAAACACATACCCAAGTCCCAACTGGGATGCATCACAGTACACAACAAAGCCCTTTGTACCCTTAAGAAGGGTCAAAAATAGCACGGTAGTTAACTTGTCTTTCAAATCTATTCTCACAAGAGTCAGACCATAAGAATTTTACTTTCTTCTGAGTCAATTTAGTAAGTGGAGCATCTACGGAGGAAAAACTCTCTACAAACCTTTTGTAATACCCTGGCAAACCCAAGAAGCTCTAGATATTGGTTGGAGTCATAGGTTTGGGCCATTTTCTTACTGCCTCAACCATTTGGGGGTCAACCTTAATTCCCTAACTAGAAACAATGTGCCCCAAAAAAGTAACAACACTAAGCCAGAATTCACATTTGGAAAACTTTGCATATAACTTATTATCTTTGAGGGCCAGAAAGATGATTCAGAGGTGATTGGCATGCTCCTCCTCACTTTTAGAGTAAACAAAAATATCGCCAATAAATACTATGAAAAATAGATCTAGAAAATGACAGAACACCCTATTCATTAGGTCCATAAAAGCTGCAGGGGCATTAGATAGTCCAAAGAACATAACTAAGAATTCATGGTGACCATATCAAGTTTGAAAGACTATTTTGGGGGTGTCAACATCCCTAACCTTCAACTTATGATACCTCGAACAAAGGTCTATTTTGAAGAAACATTTGACACCTTGGAGTTGGTAAAAAAGATCATCAATTCTAAAAAGAGGGTATTTGTTTTTAACTGTGACCTTATTTAGCTGAAGGTAATTTATACACATAATGAGAGATCCGTATTTCTTGTGCACGAAGAGAAAAGGTGCACCCCAGCGAGAGATGCTAGGAAAAATAAAGCCTTTATCAAGAAGGTCTTTTAACTATTCTTTCAACTCTTTCAATTCTGCGGGATCCATTCTGTATGGCGAAATAGAAATAGGACAAGTGTACGGCAACAAAGGAATGCTAAAATTTATTTCCCTATCAGGCGGTATCCTAGAGAGTTCATTAGGAAAGACTTTTGAGAATTCATTAACTACGACGACAGATTAGAGGGAAGGACTTCCAGTACTTAAATCTGTCACCCAAACAAGATGGTACAAAAACCCCTTGGATATAAGTTTATGGGATCTAAGATTTGATATGAACTTCTCTCTAGGTGATAAAGAATACCCCTCCCACTCTCTCACTGGTGCATTTGGGAATTAGAAAGTGACTTTTCGGGTTCTATAGTCTAATATGTCTAAAACAAATGGAGCCAATCCATTCCTAAAATATCCTCAAAGTCAATCATATCAAGATCTATCACAGTATCACGACAATATAAAAATACCATATAATTCCTGTACACCCTCCTAGCCATAATAGAGTCATCAATATGAGTGGAAACAGAGAAAGGTTCCATAATAATTTCAGGCTCAAAACCAAAACTATCTGTCATATATGAGGTCACATAACACAAAGTATACTTGGGATCAAGTAACACATACACATCACGGGAGAAAATTTGTAACGTACCCTTGACAACATCTGGCGAAACCTCTACATCCCGACGATTAGATCATGCATATAATCAATTACGACCACCTTCAGTAGTTGAAGTAGTACCCTTGGGTGGTTGTAGGGCTATAGATACGTCTTGGGGCTTAGCTCCCCCAATATTTCCTCTAGCTGAAGGATAGTACCTCGGAATATAGCCCACTTGGCTGTAAGAATAGCACGTTCGAATCTTAAAATAATACCTTCCTGAATGGTTCTTCCCATAATTTCTACATCAAGGGTGTGACCTAAAAGGCTGAGTCATACTCCCTTGGGACTGATTACCCTGCGCTCTAAACCTATCCCCTGGCTAAAATCATTTCTCAACCAAAGGCCTGGGCACAGGTGCACTTGTTGAAGACTGAGTGTTACCCAAAAATTTCTTCTCCAACCATTTATACCCAGTTACTACCTTGGTGCTGACTGTTATTCTGGTTTGTAGACCTAACTCTTTTAGCTTGCCTTTCCTTTTCCCTTACCTCAACCAACCTTTTCTTTTGGTCTTTAACCTGTTGCATATGAATGGACAACTTGGAGAAATTGATATCTCTATTCAACATTTCTTCCTTGCATTCCAATACCAGATCATCCGAGAGACCGGACACAAACTTTTTCATATGAGCCCTAATGTTACCCCCAATTCTAGAGCATAATGGGATAGTTGGGTGAACTTCAATGCATACTCCTTAACACTCATCTTTCCTTATTTTAAATTCTTAAATTCTCCAGCCTTGGCCTTTCTTATCTCCTGGGAAAAGAAACGGTCCAGGAAAGCTTCTACAAATTCACCCCACACAGAAGATTTAGTATCACCACCCATTAAATCCTCCCACTCATTGTACCATTGGTTAGCCACGTCCTTTAACTGATAGGATTCCACTCAACCCCCTCAACTTTATTAGCATTCATAACTCTAAAAATCTTCTCTATTTCATCAATGAACACTTGGGGGTCTTTCTCAACCTTTGTTCCAGTAAAGGTGGGCGGGTTTAGTCTCATGAATTGGCCAACCCAAGTAAGTTCAGACTAACCAGACATAGATCCCACATCTTCAGACAAATGGGTCTGAGAGGCCACAGCTGAGCAATTATATAGATGGACAATTGAAACTTAAGATTTGACAATTCCCTCTGAGGAGGCTGGGGACGGTTAAACCCGGCCCGTGGAGCCTGAGGTGGACTAGTCCGGGCCGGAGGAACTCCCAGAGTAGAAACAAAACTCTGGGGTGTGAGCTATATTACGGTTTCACATCCCATAAGTAGGACGGATATACTAAGCTTGGTTATTTTCCTCGTTGGTTCTACTGGGAGGCATGATCAATATCTGAAATATAAAATATCATTGATTAGAGGACATTCAAACCTTATGGAATGAACTAGATCATGAAGAAAGAAAGATATTCCTTAATGCCTAATAGCTTCCTCAATATAAGTGTGGAACGCTACACACCCATAAACATGATTCTACTCAACGCAATTTCATAGATACCCTAGGACCATAAACCATGCTCTGATACTATGTTTGTCACAACCTGAACTAAGGTCCTAGCCGTGATGGGAATCCTGAACTATGAAGGCCCGAAATCCCTTATCCAACTAGCAATCATATACATAATTCATATACAAAAAATAAATGCAGAAAACATGACAAAACGGAAACATGGCCAGTATTTTACTCCAACTAAACAAGGCGAATATAAGTTCATAAATATTCAAAACACATGACACCAGTCTGCAAAATCTTTAACAATATGAAACCAACATCTATCTAAAACTGGGAAAAGGCCAACAATTAGACCATGGACATAAATCGAATAACAATGTCCCATAACAAGGCCTTTCGAAATAAGGGGGCTCAAAAACTGAAACTTCTGATAAAATCAATCTAATACTTAGCGGAACCCTGGGACTGTACCTCAAATCCTAAAATATAGGGGGTCAATAGAATTGTACAGGTATATGAAACAACACAAAAAAAGTAGCATATTTTTATACAACATAATGAGATCATTTTATAAAACGATGAACATTGTGCATAAATGAAAGCATATAGGCACACTTAAATAAATTTCAACAACTCTTGGAGATCATGTCTCAATTTCTATTTAGCCTGAGCTAAATGGTACACCCTACAATTCTGATCATCCCACGGCTATATGGGATCCTTCCTTGACTTGGCGGATAAGCCCCAAACCCAAGTTTGCTACAAGGTTTGGAGTATCGGTATGGGAGACACACCAGACAAAAAATTAGGGTGCCAAAATCTTAAATCAAAATAATATGTCATGGTAGGGCACAAAACCACAAAGCATGGATCCTAACCATAGTCCAAAGTTGGGAACATAAATTAAGGCACACAAGGCCATATAACATAGTGTCGAAATCCCGAGTTAGCAAACCACAGTTTCTAGCATTGAGTCTCTCGACTCATGCTTTCTTCGAGTAGCCATCTAACTCCCTCTAAGCCCACTATTCAATTCAAAAGGGAACATGTTTCATACTTACACAACATTTGACACTTATTTTATTATGGGCAAAGCATCACCGAGTATCATCATCCATAGACTTGCAAGTCATTCATATTCATTCCACGACCCTTCTCATTCAAAACATGCAATTAACCACCCAAGAGATTTATATCTTAAACATGTGGTGGCCATGTAAATTTTCAACCTCATGCAATTCTTCTTTGTAATGCAGAGAGTATAGTTATGGCAAGAAGACTCCCTTTCTTCAATTCACAACAACATCACACTACTTTGGGTAACTATCAACTGACAACAAAGTTCAAAACATGCAAGTGAATATCACATATCGTATAAATCAAGTAAAAATCCATATTTAGAGGGAGGTCTCAAACATCATGTTCTCTATTTAACTTTTCATTACCAACGAAAAACATACATATACTTAGTTACATTCAAACTTCGTGAAAAATAGTTCAAGACAACACATGCTTTCATTAAAACAATTCCATGATACATGATTTTCGAAATAATATCAAAACCTTTCTTAATAAATCTGAATACAGACCGTTAAGCTTGAAAAACAGTAAATCTTATGCCCATGGAGTTTAGTGTAGTCCCATATACCTGAGGTTACTTAGTTCGAAGAGTGGAACCTGAATCTTGACTCTTTTTTTGGAATTCTTGAACTTAACGGTTGAATTCTTGATGTTGGAGGAAGATTTAGGGTTTTGTTTATGAGAGAAATTGTGTATTTTTTAGCATATAATGCCCTAATGATGATTTAATAACCTGTTATCATGATTCGGGGTTATAGGGAAAAGTCTAAATTGACCTTCAGAGTTAAAAATTGCTTCTTAATCCCATTTTTTAGGACCAACGCATCGCGCCAGGTGACCAACACGATAAGCATCGCAACACATCAATTTCTCATTGTCATTCTATTTTTGTAATCCAAACACGTTCCAAACCTTGTCTAAAAAATCCAAAATCCCCCGAGACAACCCTTTTACACCCCTAAATATAATTCAACTCAAAAATCTATGTCTCGGATTTAGGAATATCAATTGAAAAATCATTGAAGTTTAGGAGCTTACAATATGGCTAAGTCCTTTAACACTTCAAAATATTTCAGGTGGTAAGTTATCTATACACGCTTTTAAGAGTGGCATCAGGTCGAGAACACTATGGGGTGTTACAAAATTAATACCGGTGATCACATTGTAGCAATTTGGAGATAAGATAGCTATGTCTTGAATGTGTCATAGCCTTTATAAACAAATCAACAAGTTGATCATGAGAAGAAATGTGTTGTAGAGTGATAAGACTATCAACAACTAGTTCCCGAATGTAACGGCAGTACACTTCTACATGCTTTGTTTTTTCTTATTATGTAGGGTTTGTGTCACGACCCGAGCTGGGGCCCTGGCCGTAACGAGCATCCAGAACCATGAAGGCCTAGGAACCCCTTCTCTAGCTGGTAATCATGCACAAAATTCATACAATATAATCAATGAGCATAAAAATATCACAAGACGGAAACATGGTCACTATTTTTTTCTTTAATTGAAAAATTCAAAAAAATTAGTTCATGAAGCATTCAAAACACCTGACACTAGTCTGCGAAATCTCTAACAACTGAAAATGACATCTGTCTGAAATCAGGGACAAATCCCCCAGTCGGACCAAACCAAAAATGTAAAACAATACTCTAGCAACAGGCCTTCTGAAATAAAGAAGGCTCACCAACTGCACACTTTGGTCTGAAGATTCTACGGTTTGGCGGGACCCCTGGACTGAGCTTCAGAACCTGAAATATAGAGGGTCAATACAAATATACTGGTATGTGAAACAACTCAAAATAGCATGCTTTTAATACAAAACAGATAAGATTATTTCATAAAAACAATGATCATAATACGTAAGTAAAAATATATGGTCATACTTCAGTGAACTCCAAGGCACTTCTTTGAAACCATGACTCACTCTTTGTTATTCTTCTGAGCTAGTCGATACACCCTACAAATTTGAAATTCTACGGGCTATGTGGAACCCGCCCTTGACTCGGCGGCCAAGCCTCCAATCCAAGTAGCTGCCAGGATTAGAGTGGTGATACCCCTCATGTGAGCACACTGCAGGAAATCTCCCCATGTGTAATATCCTAAAAATGTCATATCATGTAGGATCATATATCATAAGTCCTGTATCGGCAGCTATGATTTCCATCAATGAGACCTTGTACTGAAACGCCTTTTTCGAGTAACCTACTAGCTTTTTTAAGCCCAACTTTTAGTCCTTTAACGAAAACACATTCATACTTTTCAAACATTCAACACGATCTTGTTAAGGGCATGGAAATCATTGGGTATCATCATACCTTGACTTGCAAGTCAATCAAATTACATCACATCATGTCTGTGGCGCTTTTCACTTACAATCAAATTCATGAAGATGATCGTTAAACAAGCGCTCACCCATTTATCTTTCGTTTAGAATGTTCATGCCTTTAAACAACCCATAACAATATAAATAAAAAATATCATGATAAAAGAGAGAGTCTTGATCATTTCTTCTCTCATTAAACTTTTATTACACCCCAAAACATAGACACTTAATTATGTTCAAAATTCATGTTAAATGATTCAAGGTAACATACAATTACTTCAAAAACAACTTCCTGACATATACTTTTCAAATAATTCAAAAAAAAAAAGCTTTCTTTATGAATATGATTGGGGATCTTTAATATAATTAAAAAAATAGAAGAAAACTTATGCCCATGATGTTTAGAGAAGTCCCACATACTTAGATTATAATATTTGAAAAATGGAACCCAAATCTTGATCCGTTTCTTGAAATCTTGAACTTAAGGATTGATTCTGGATTTCTTGTTCTTGGAGGAAACCCTAATTTTATCTTATTTTTTTATAGTGAAAAGAGGATCATGATGTAGTAAAACTGATAATAGTTGAGTAAATAACATTTAGTGTATTATTTAATTCATGTGAGAGGTTTCTGGGAATGGAAAGTACAAAAATACCCCGCTAAAAATGTACTTTTTGTGCAATACAGCCTCGACTGACACCTCTCTGGAAAATGGGCATAACGTTTTACCCCGGTATTGGATTAAGCCAAAATTGGTGGAGTTGGAAAGAGGATTAAAGGACCTTTCATTTGATATATAGTAGGCCCCCTAATTCTTTATATACCAAATGTTATCATTGATGGAATTTAACCCAAGTTTAGACGTTCACTAAAACTTAATCGATAGAAAAGTTTGCAACTCGTCTTTGAGTTAGGGGATTTTGTGAACTCAATTCATAGTAAAAGTCATTCAAACACTATAGGATTGATAATCACACATATATTAACAAATAATCATTTGGTTCGGGTCTATACGTGTAGAAAAGATGGTTCAAACTTTAGCCCGAAAGGGCGGGGTGTTACATTATCTCCCCCTTAGGATCATTCATCCTCGAATGATGGAAAGGAACTTGTTGAAGATCTAAAGGTATGGAATAAGGAACTAAACCTCGCATTGAACGTTTTTCCTCAACAAAACATGCAAAGACATCAAAAAAACTTCATGATAACTCCTAGTGAAACGCGTGAGTGCGAAGCATGAGGTAATGTAACTTTACATAAGGATGACCTTGCACATGATTTCTATGAATCATTATCATCACAAAATAAGGCATAAGTTTATTTGGTGATAATAGGCCTGATTTACCTTTGTATAATCATGAGATGAGATTTCGTGGAAGATAGGATTTGAAAACATTCTCCACCTCACAAGATACAACAAATGGACCTTAAAATTAGAGACACTGCTCATCTTTGACCCAACATTAATTAACATACTACATATCTTCCAACTTACAATTCACCCATAACATATCTAAACACAAGAGTTTGTGACCCGCCGTATAATACTTCTACGTTCAGGCCCAATTCGAAGGAAAATGGTGCTAACTTAAACTACGAGACAATGTTCTCTCCAACACATTAAGAAATCACCTCACCTCATCATTATAATCCAACAACCTCAAGTCTTATTTCAAGGAATACTAACCACATGGCACATCGGTTTGTGTTTCCATCAATCACAACATTTAAGCCTATCATTACTACCCCCGCTTCATGGATCTTCCCTGTAAGATCAGTAAATTCAGTCAATCTCACATAGACTTTCGCCACATATCTCCTTCCTATGTATTTCACATAACAAATATTTGTCTCCTTCCCCTTTCTCCTATAGCCTTTACTCAAGAAATCACATAAAAATTTTCACCTTGAAGAACATCTACGCCACTACCTAACACATTACTATGCTTCCACAACCACCATCATACTGACATACGGAGGGTCATTGAGGGACCCGAGCATAGACATCATGAGTGGAAGTAATACTTGTCAATTCATAACTTACACTTTTTGCACTACTCAAGGAGGGATATGAGGTGAAGTACGATAAAATAAACACGAAGTTTTTAATACATCAAATGTCCGGATCATAAGTAAAGAGTCGTTCGGCTCAAACACACATGGTTCTCGTAGGACAGACCACGATGAGAAACATGAGTGCATATATAATGAGGTATATGGCATAAATCCAAAATTTATGTAGTTAACAACTAAGACAAGGATTTCCACTGGAAGCGATTGATGCTTATTTAAGGAACTGGAATTTCTCCATGAGTCAGCGTAAACTTTATTACTTTGGTAAATCCCAACATGAAATGAATCGGTAACATATAGAAAACATAGTTTCTTCAGACCAAGCATTATGTAAGATATGGATTTTTTTATACATCATGAGCAACATAACATAGATCTTGGATACTTGGAATATTGGATCACTAAGGAACATTATTGCTTCATGGTTGGAGGTTAGAACATGATATAACTTACAAAGAGGCCTTAAATCTTAGGCATAGGAAAGACATGAATACATAAAACATTAGTAGATGTCCATTCAAATCGAAGTAGGAGGAGCTTGCTTGAATATGAATTGATTTATCATGATTCTTACTTGAAACTTAACACCACAAGAAAATTTGGGACCTACTTTAATCCATCATCTCCCCCTTAGATCAAAGTCACAGTTCTAGACTTACGGACATAATCTCACATCAAAATCTATAGGCTGAACTCTCAACACAAAAGAGACATTACCATAGACTAGGACTCTAAACTCTCCTTGATGAACTATAACTATACTCTGAAGGCCTTACTTTTCCGTAAATGCTACTCTTAACTTTTGATAGCCTCTATAGTCATCACTCTACAACTCCCACTTTTATGAGTGTATGAATCCACACTCCTCACAAAAAGGGGTATTAGTATATACAAGAACACAAACTCCTCTCTTTAATTTCTAATACAAAGACACTAAATTCTTACGAGGACCTCTCCTTTCAGGGAAAGTAATCATAACTTCCTATAACCCCCAAATTCATCAACTTATGACTAACATTATCATGGAATGTACATCTATGCTTCTAAACACTCAATACTTCTTTTTCAACTCCTTAGAATACTAGCATTAGACCTCTAACCACATAACTTTCCAACTTAACAACATTCGTACAACTATACCAAAGGAGTTTATTGCCTACCTATATGTCCTCAATTCAACTATAAAGAACACCATACAACAACTTTCCAGATATCTACATACTACAAGATTCAAGAACTAAATCTAGGTACGCGTGACATTCGTACACAAGACGTCTTATCTAACAACATACTACCTCAGGGTTTAACTTATTCTTATATACTCACACTCTTGTCCACTTAATGATTCAACCACAATTCATCATTTTACTATTATTCTCATGCATATATATACATCACAATTGACCACTCATTATTCCACAAGTTTCCAACCTAGGCTATTGCATACCTCACATCAAGCCTACAAGTTCATTCCCACAAAATACACATCATTAGTCTAAAGATACTATTCTTTTCACCACGCTTCACATCTTAAAGTTCAAGCCTATAGTGTAGAGTCAATCATGTAACACCAACGAAGCATGCCATTTACTATACTAGTCCATCAAATTTGAGAAATCAACTGAAAATACTTTATTTCATTTAACTAAGACCTACAATCTCTTCCCCTCTAAGACATTACTACTACACCCTAAAATCTACTACTTACCTTTCCACAATTAGTACAAGTTTACAACTACTTGAGAAGGGACAATCAAGGGGGTAAACTCACCTAATAAGGATACTCGATCTTAATCTTATAATATCACCCATTACGATCTTATCAACATATTTAACTTTCTCACATCATAGTTACTTACTTATCCATACATCACAACTACCTTAAAAATTCCACATACAACAATGAGTCTATACTTATAACTTAATGGCTAATCTAACCGTTTCCACTTAAAACCTATAAGGGGTTTCTATAAACACCAAACTATCCACTCTGGGATCTTTTCCTATTTTGAATAAATAAAAATCAAAGAAAAACACTTCCTTCACAGACTATCATACAATCTACAAATATTGATACTACACTAGTATATCACTATAAAATGGCAAATCATCCCTCGATCAATGGTTATCCAACTAAAACTATTTATTTACGCAAAAATCACCCTCACTCTGACTTCTAACCTTGTGACTTCGTATTACCAACTTCTTTGTGCAATCTCACTACCAATAGATCATGACACTTTAACATATACTACTACTCAGGTGGAAATACAGTTTCAACATTCTGCTACATATCATTCCCCTTATGCATGGCATCTATAACAAGAATTTTTGAAAGGGACTGGTTGCACTTAATACCTCAGGCTTAAAAGCACGATTTCATCAGGATCAAAGTTTACAGTAGAATTAATACACCTTGAAGCACTAACGTACTCCTCTTAAGTCCTTGGACAATTTTATTATCTTTTATGACTCAATCAGAAAAGGACCACCTCATTTGGATTCTAAGTTTTTGTATTTGAATCAACTCGAAAATAAGACATGTCTAAGAACATCAGAGTAAGGAAAGAATTGGGATAACTTTACTTTCGTATGGATGACACCATAGCATGAATTAGAGTATGAAAGAGGAACATTCTTACTCCATAGCTTGAACTAGAACATGAAGAAAGAGAAACATTCCTAAACTCCTTGTAGCCTCCTGCTTAAAAATATGGCGCGCTTCACACCCATAAATAAAACTCTACTCGATGCGATTTTGTAGACACCCTGGGACCATGAATCATGCTCTGATACTAAGTTTGTCATGACCCGAGCCGGGGCCCTAGCCGTAATGAGCATCCCGAACCATGAAGGCCCGAGCACCCCTTCTCTATCTGGTAATCATGCACAAAATTCATATAATATAATAAATTAGCAGAAAAACAACTCAAGACAGAAACATGGTCACTATCTTTTTCTGTAATTGAACAATTCAAAAAAATGAGTTCATGAAACTTTCAAAACACCTGACACTCGTCTGCGAAATCTCTAACAACTGAAAATGACATATGTCTGAAATCTGGGACAAGGCCCCCAATCAGACCCAAAAAGATGTAAAACAATAATCTAGCAATATGTCTTTTCAAATAAAGAAGGCTCACCAACTGCACACTTCGGACTGAAGATTCTATGGTTTTGCGAGATCCCTGGACTGAGCCTCAGACCCTGAAATATTGGAGGTCAATACAAACGTACTGGTATGTGAAACAACTCAAAATAGAATAATTTTAATACAAAATAGATGAGATCATTTCATAAAAACAATGATCATATTACATAAGTAATAATACATGGGCATACTTTAGTGAACTCCAAGGCACTTCTTTGAAACCATGACTCACCCTTTGTTATTCTTCTGAGCTAGTCGATACACCCTACAAATTTGAAATTCCATGGGCTATGTGGAACCCGCCCTTGACTCGACGCCCAAGCCTCCAATCCAAGTAGCCTCCAAGATTGGAGTGGTGATACCCCCATGTGAGCACACCGTAGGAAATCCTGCCATGTGTGATATCATAAAAATATCATATCATGTAGGATCATATATCATAAGTCTCGTATTGGCAAGTATGATTTCCGGCAATGAGCCCTTGAAATCAAACGCCTTTTTCGGGTAACCTACTAGCTCTCTTAATTCCAAATTTTAGTCCTTTAACGAAAAGACATTCATACTTTTCAAACATTCAACACTATCTTGTTAATGGCATGGAATCGTCGGGTATCGTCATACCCTGACTTGAAAGTCAATCAAATTACGTCACATCATGTCTGCGGCCCTTTTCACTTACTATCATATTCATGACCACGATCATTAAACAAGCCCAAACCTATTTAATTTCCATTTAGAAAGTTCATGCCTTTAAACAACCCATAACAATATAAATCGAAAATATCATGATAAAAGAGGGAGTCTTGATCATTCCTGCTCTCATTAAACTTTTATTACACCCCAAAACATATATACATAATTATGTTCAAAATTGATGTTAAACGATTCAAGGCAACATACAATTACTTCAAAAAAAACTTCTTGACATTTACTTTTCAAATAATTCCAAAAAAAAAACCTTTATTTATGAATATGATTGGGGGCATTTAATATAATTAAAACAATAGAAGAAAACTTATGTCCATGATGTTTAGAGAAGTCCAACATATCTTGGATTATAAGATTTGAAAAATGGAACCCAAATCTTGATCCGTTTCTTGAAATCTTAAACTTAAGGATTGATTCTTGATTTCTTGTTCTTAGAGAAAACCCTAGTTTGATCTTATTTTAGGGAGTGAAAAGAGGATATTGATGTTGTAAAACTGATAATAGTTGAGTAAATAATGTTTAGGATGTTATTTAATTCGTGTTAGATGTTTCTGGGAATGGAAAGTACCAAAATACCCCTCTAAAAATGTACTTTTTGTGCGATTCGGCCTCGACAGACACCTCTCTGAAAAATGGGCATAACTTTTTACCCCGATATTGGATTAAGGCAAAATCGGTGGAGTTGGAAAGAGGATTCAAGGACCTTTCATTTGATATATACTAGGACCCCCTAATTACCTATATACAAATTTTTATGGTTGATGGAAGTTGACCTAAGTTTAGACATTCACTAAAACATAATTGATAGAAAAGTTTTCAACTCATCTTTGAGTTAGGGGATTTTGTGACCTCAATTCAAAGTCAAAGGAATTAAAACACTATAGGATTGATCATCACATATATATTAACAAAGAATTATTGGGTTCGGGTCTATACGTGTAGAAAAGACTGTTTAAACTTTACGCCAAAAGGGCGGGGTGTTACAGTTTGTGTCTATTTTAATCGCACTAGTGTTATCATCATGTAACACCATTGGAGATATAATAGCAACACCAAGATTAGATAAGACATTGCAGCCAAATAATTTTTGAACTTGTTGTCGACATAGCCCGATACTCAGTCTCCGTAGATGATTTAGACGTATGGGATTGTTTCTTTCATTTCAAGGATATTAAGCATATGCCTAGAAACATGCACTAACCAGTAACAAAATAACAAGAATCGGGATAACCGGCCCAATTAGCATCAATATCCCTCAAGATGTATAGGAGAATCAGAATGGATGAAAATACCTTGATTCATAGAACCACAAACATATAAATGACACGAAGCAATGTAGTGTGATGTATATGGTAAGGATTATTCACCAACTGACTTAGAACTCGTATCGCATATGAGATGTATAGCCTTTTCATAGTGAGATAAACTAATGATCCCACCAACTGATGATACAATGTGGGATCACTGAATGGTTCTCCACCAGCCTTTTTGTATTTTTTATTAATCTCCATTGGGGTGTAAACAACCTTGTCATCAGTAAGACTAGCGTAGCAATAAGATCACTAGCATACTTTTCTTGTGTAAGCATGATCCCTGTAGGTAAGTATAGAACCTTAAGCCTGATAAAGTATATTAATCATCCCAAGACTGCATCTTAAATGAGGTATGAATTTTTTTTTTTAACTTAGTAATATTCTCTTGATTATTTCCTGTGATAATGATATCATCAACATAGATGAGAAGTACTATGATACCTATTGGAGAAGTATGAAGAACCAAGGAATAATATGAAGAACTTTGAGAGAAGCCTACAGTTTGAATCATGGATGAAATTTGTCAAACCAAGCTCTGGGAGCCTATTTAAGCCAAAAAGAGATTTTCGAAGAAGACAAACTACATTTGCTCTTAGATGAACACAACCAGGTGGTGGTTTCATAAACATAACTTCTTCCAGATCATCGTGAAGAAATGTATTTTTCACATCTAACTGACGTAAGGCCCATCCTTTAATTGAAGCCAAGGCCAATAATGGCCGTACCATTGTCATCTTAGCAATAGGTGCAAAAGTCTCCTCATAATCTACCCTATACTGTAGTTTGTACTCTTGATCAACCAAGAGAGCTTTGTAGAGATCAATTATACCATCTGCCTTCATTTTAATGGAATACAACCACTTACTTCCAATGAGAACTTCATCCGCTAGTTTATCAACAAAATACCAAGTTGAATTTTTGTTTCGTGCACAAAGCTCATCCGACATTGCCTCTTTCTAACAGGTTTGTGTAGAAGACTGGGAGTAAGATGTAGGTACCTCAATAAAATGTAGTGTGGTATGAAAGGAATAGGACTTACAAAATTTCCCTGAAGAGTAACCAAGCCATTCGGGAGCATAGCAATTTGTTCTATTAGACCGACGTGGAGGAGAAACTGGATGCAAGGATCCCTATTTCAAAGATGAGAATGATGATGTAGAGTTAATATAGGAAAGAGATAAGGGCTTGATAGAATCATTACCATTGTTCACGGTCTATTCTGTAGATTCAAGTAGAGGCCAATTACTAGAAGGAGATGAAGGCTGGAGATCACCATTATCATAGTCCATGGGTTGTTCCAAGGAGTCAAGCTAAGGGTCAGTAGCAACCACATCGTCATCAAACTTGTACAAAAAAGAGAGAGATTCTGAAGCATGTTTAGAATTTTGTTTGCAAAAAAACTGATCTTCAAAGAAATAACATGTCTAGATATTCAAAGCTGAAGATGAGATGCATCATAACAAAGATAACCCTTTTTTGTGTCGCTGTAGCCCACAAAAATACACTGTGCTACCTTTGACGAAAGCTTATGCCATTCATATGCCGGAAGATGCACAAATCAAGCACAACCAAAAACACGCAAGTGAGAATAATCATGCTTACTATGAAATAATTTGAAGTACGACGTCTCATTTCTAATAACTGGGGAAGTTTGTGTATTGATCAAATGTACAGAAGTTTGTAATGCTTACATCCAGAAACTTTTTGGCATATTCGACGTACCCAACAAAGTAAATGTAGTTTCCAAGACATGTCGATTCTTTCTTTCTATGACCCCATTTTGTTTCGGAATATGAGTACAAGTGCATTGGGCAATAATTCCTTTAGTTTTAAAAAATTCAACAAGATTATTCTTAGTGTACTCTCCTCCAGAATCAGAACGAAATATTTTTAGAGTTTTATGAAATTGTGAACGAACATACTCAACAAAATTCATAATAAGAGTCGGATCCTCAGATTTATTTCTAATAAAAAACACCTACGTGTATCTAGATACATGATCAATAAATAACACAATGTACTTATATCCCATCCTTTACAAAATAAGAGAAGGACCCCAAACATCACTATGAACTAAATTAAATGGATTTTCATAAGCAGATGAACTGGATAAAAAAGGGAGCTTGTCACTTTTTGAACCGGAATAATTTGATTATGCCAAAGGGAGATTGGAATGGATGTGATGTAATGCAGGAAAACATGATTTAAGTACTTGCTGAAGCCGAGAAGAATGGGGATGGCCCATCCTATTATGCCAAATAGTGAGCAATTTATTCGAGCGAGTAATGTTCGTTGCTAAAACTGAAAGAAAAAAATAATGCAAGTGATGGTGAACTGACTCTAGTAGAAACATCCTGCTAAATCTACGCCCCATGGACATGATCATCCCAATTTTCAGATTCTGAACAACACAACCATTGGGTGAGAATTTTACAACACCATTTTGATCAACCAGTTGACCAACTGAAGCCAAATTAGCCTTCAAATATGGTACATAAAGAACATTAGAAAGATTTCCAACAAAACCAATACTCGATGCAGGTAATGTGTGCTCGTTTTCTATATGAATTACATGTTTAGAAACCTCATTAGATAATGATGAGCATTAGGATAGATCACCTATCATATGATTTGGAATCCCCTGAATCAATATTCCAAGTAGATTTAATTAAATTACTTATACCTGAAGAGGATGCTAAGAGTGCACTTGAGATGGCTTCGAGAAAGGCGGCTGTAATAGAATCTTGAATTAGTTGTTTCAAGATCGTGACCAGTAGGGAAGGAATTAGATAATGTAGTGACATTTTTCTTGTAAGCTTGGTGAGCAGTTCGATGATGATTTGGGTGACGACGACAATCCAAAATATGATGGCCATTAATTTTGCAATAAGCACAATATTTTTTTCTTCTTAGGACAATTGGCTGCGATGTGACCAAAGTCTTTGCATTCATAGAATTGGACACTTCGCTTAGTAATTCCTGTTGAAGCAACGACTGTTGATTTTCCTACAAATAATTCAACAGAAGGTAATGACATAGAATCCATGGAAGCCTGAGTTCTAAGTCTTGTCTCTTTACACAAGACAACTGCCAATACAACATCAAGAGTAGTTGTGACTTCCCTGTTCAACAAACATCCACGAATCGGCTTGAATTCAGAAAGGAGTTTGATTAAGAAATGTACCACCTTTGTCTTATTACATTCTCCCAACAACTCCTTGAGCCCTGCCTTAGAAATATTTTTCCAAAGAATTTGATCTTGTTCCGACCAGAGTAACTACAAGCCAGCATAAAAGAAGTGAACATTCTGGTCCCCTGTGTGTATTCTGCAACGTTGCATTTTAATTCAAACTCTCACAAAAGGTTGCTTTGTTGTTAGACTATAAAGAGGTGGGTCCACATATCAGATGCAAAACTAAAAGATCTAAGAACCATAGAAATGTCAGTATGTACCGAATTCAACATCGAAGCGATTATCTGTGCATTATTCAATTTTCAAAGATCCAAATCTTTTACATATGTTGGTGGATGAGCAGATTCATATAACAACCCAAAAAAGACCCTTTCCTTGAACAAAGATTCCAAAGTGAAATTCCCAAAAAGCAAAATTGGAACCATCCAGTTTTGTGGAGAGCAAATCACTCAAAAAGTATTGTGAATCCATTGATTGACCAATTATAAAAGAGGGAAAAAGGTATAGGGTAATTGTGTAAGGAAACAGAGAGCACAAAAGAAACTTAAGAAGGTAGCAAGGTACCTGTGCAGAGAAAACAGAAAACACAAAAAAATATTTAGATGGTGGCTCTTGATACCATGACAGAGAAACCAAGATTTTCTAAATAGCAACTTCACTTTATTCAATAATACATAATAAAATACTTATAGCTATATAACTGTAGGTTAGAGTTCTATTCTAGGAAATAATATATATTGTTATAACTACACAATCAGTAATTAAATCCTATCCTAGAAAAGAGAATATTCTGTCTATACAATTACAATATTGCCTAACAATTTTCACCTATGTCAGTAGAAGGTTTGAAGCATGAGTGAGCAGTTCATCCTTTGAGGAATACGGAAACTGTAACATCAAGAGTTTTTGTAGCTAAAGCAATAAGTCCTTTGAATCATCCAACATCTAGTACAATACGGTATAAAAATATTATTCCAATTTCTCTCGGTCGATCAATAAAAAATCTCCTGATTTGTTTGAGAATATTTTATTAAGAATGGCATTGTAAGAATTATGTTTCTCTCTATTTAGTTTCTTATATAACAATAAATTTTCTTTAGTTACAACCATGTTCCTTTCTAAATAGATGTCTCTAGGCTCTTGCATTATTTTGTAAGAAGATGAAGAAGGTGAAAATTTTTCTGGTATGAGTTTGAACTCATTTATGTTTCGTCGCATTAAATGTAAGATATTGTTTATGTGTTTTATAGCCAGATAACGAATATAAGCTTTTTGTATATTTGTTGTCATCGTAAAATCATCAGACATGGGGCTTTCAAATATTTTTCATAAAGCTTTTGGATTAGCAGAATTACAATATACTAATAATGTGGCAAATAAATGGCATAAACCATATGGAATTGGGTAAGTAGTAGCTTCTGATAGGCTTTCGATTAAATTTTTATCGGAAGCTAACAATCCTCTTCTTTCTGCAGATTCTCTAAATGCAGTGTAGCATTTTCCATTTACAAGCTCAAAGATCTCTATGTGTTGGGCCCTCGTATATTCATTAGTAATAGCCTAATATAGTATCTTTCTTCGTTTGTTGGATGAAAACTGACAATACATCCAAGCATAACTTTATTTTCTGCGTTTCCACATTTTATCACTGACTAACCAAACAAAGTATTGTAAAAATTCATTGTATAGTAAATTAAACTCATGGCGTGTTTATTTGTTTGATTCACTCTGAAAATTCGATTAGCATTGTTCACTTATTTCATGTTTTTTTTATATATTGAACTTAATTTTACAGTCATTTTGAAGGAGTTAAATTTTTTGTCTATAAGATGTAACTGGAGCTTGTACACATTCAAATTTATTTCATTGATAGGGAAGGACAACAAACGCCACATATATTCTGGTGGTGATACTCATCTTCCTAAAAGGTACTTCTTTATTTCAACTATTTTTATATTAGTTTCATTAGTTTGAAGATAGAAACTTATTTTATCATGCCCTTTGCAAATGTATTTATAGATATATTTAACAACTTTAATATCTGCACAAATTTCAACATTAATGAGGCAGTTAAACTTGCTTAATAGATTTGGATTGCATGGTATGACCCATAAACTGTCAAAACATTGAGTTCTAAACTTTATGAATTTTTTAGTGTCTCATCTTTTATAAATCTAGTATGAATTTTCGCCTTTAAATGTTTCATTTGCATAATTTTTTAGGATATTTAAATTTACAAGTTCTTTTTTTTCATGCATGAATTTTTAGGATTTAAGCTTCTACAAGGAAAATTCATCATATGTTAAACAACAAAAGAGTGTAAATATTGATTTGAATTGACATTAGGTAGTTCAACAAAAATAATTCTGTCGTAAGTCATCGGTGTTAATAATTTATACTCATCCTCAAGCATAATAAGGAAATGAGCTTAAGGAAGATCACTTTTTCTAAATTCTATAGTGTACATGTAATTAACAATTTTTTCAAATATTTTTTTTAACAATATCTAACTTCAACTCTTCCACTTTTTCTTTAAATACTCGACTTATTAAATCGAGTCTATTTTGTATTTCAATAGTCGTTAGCAACAGATGTTCTATTTCAGACAATGAACGATTACATATCATTGTTAGAAAGATATTCGGTTTTTCAAATGTTGTACTAATACAGTGATGTCCATCTATCAACGTTGCATATCTCGTGGACCCCTGTAAAGCTAGCAGGAAGGAATGTTTTCCTGTCGATATATGAAACTAATCTTTCTTCTAGTTTTTGAAGATCAATAAGTCCCGCTAATACTTCATTTCAAAATAAATCTTGGTTGAATAACAAAGAAGTCTAATACATGTGTTTCATGTTTTATATATTGATCCACCGATTATTGTTGGAATAATCTTCCAGAATGTAAAGTTTCATTTTCTTCATCATCTCTAATTGAAGTTTGTAATGGTCATATTCATGCCAGGAGACGATATTCTTTTTTTTGTTGTTCTTTTTGTAAAAATTTTGCCATTCGTTTTCACCATATGAAAATAGAAAACGGTATTATAATGAGTCGTAACATCCATAGTAATAGTGAATCAATTGGTTACTGTTGCTATTGGTGTGAACACGAATATGTGGTGTAAAAATATGACTGTCCAATTCTCCGTCAGTTCATATAGCTATCACTTCTGAAATATTGGGTAAGGTGTATGTTCGTTGGTCCAAGCTTTAATCACATTTAATTGCGATTTAAAATTTTAACAAATCTGAAATATGTGTTAAAGATTCAAGAAATTGAGAATATGAATTAATTTGAAGAATATCCACCAACTTTTCAAAAACAGATTTGTCAAGTTTTTCTGAGAAGGCCATCCTATTAACTCTATCATTCTCTTTGTCATAAAAATAGAGTTGTAAAATTTTTTCTCTGTTATCTAAAACGGTTAAGCTATGTAGGAAATGATATATTTCTCCTTAAAGATTAAATGTGTAAATACGTTTTGTCCTATTTGCCATCTCCTTATGACAAGTGAAGTAAAGGCGAACATGTTATTGTACATTCTAATGTTAGTACGAAATTTGGATTTCTCGGAGTTGCCATAATAAAGACGCTTTAATGCAACTGGTATTTGGTGTGAAACTAATTTTATGGAATCATTATTACAGTAGATGGTTGGAGTTTCATATTGAAATTTTTTGGCTACACAAAATTTACAGTTTGGAATATTTTTTAAAAGAAAAGGAGAGCAGGGTAGTTGGTCGATATTCCAGCAACCCATCTGCGTTGATTTATGCTCTACAGTATTTTAGATTCATGAGAGTTAAAACTAAATGATTGTGGAAAGTGGAAGTGAAATTAAATTTAACCAACTATTTTGGGAAGTAGAAAGTTTATCCGTGATGAACCGAGAATCTTGTTGCGGGGCTATAAAGAAGAAGATGGCTGATTAGAAGCGCTAACATTAGAATTTTCCAAGGTAGTTTGCTTTCTTGCAACATATTCTACTCTTCATCTTTATTGAATTGATGCCTTTTGTTTGGGTTACGTTTCTCTGTAAGAGGTACGACGTCAAAGATTTCTCTTCATTTGATATTTGACTTCACAATTTTTTGTTAATTAGTTTTATTTGGTTGTTATTATTCTTATTCCTACAAACAAAACACATACTTATATTGTGGAGTTAAAAATAAAGTAGAACAAATTTACTTTATATAATTGAAAACATAACATCACAGAGTAGACATTAACTGTTGTAGGCATCGAAAACATATCATGGAGTAGAAATTACCTGTTGTAAAGACGATATTTCTTGAGTGCATAAAGTAAATATCTCTTTCGAAAATCTGTAAGAGTAAAAATGTGCAGTGATTAAATTTTTATTCTAAATTTGAACCATTCTATTTCAGCCAAATGATACAACAGTTGGAGCAAGATTAAATGGAAATTTGAGAGAATCACTGAACACAAAAGATGAAAAAAGCAAAACACTTAAATTGAGTATGAAAAACATGGAATAATATCTGTTTATTGTTTGTCTATAAGAAATGCAATCACAAAACTCTGTCAAAATTATAAAGAAAAAAAGAGCAACCCCTTAAATAGTAGCCAAATTAAAACACAGATACACACATAATCACAATAAAGAAATCAAAATTCAAAAATAAAAATAAAAATTGCAGCCAACCTAAAACCCATACATTCATAGTAACAATAGAGAAATCATAATCTATACTTAGTTTGACCAAAAATTTAGTTCAAATATTGAATGTCACTCTATCTTTGACCAAAAATTATTCTTTTCCATTTGTCAATCTATCTCTGGGTTGAGCAAAAGGTCAAAATGGCCCTTAGGGGTCGTTTGGTAGAGTTAATACAATCTATCTCGAAAATATGGAATTCAAGACCATAATAAGATGAATAAAAGATTACTCTATCTCTAAAATGTAAAAACACAACTATAAATAACTTCAAAAAAAAAAATCACCAAAAACATAAAAAATGAAAGAGAAAAAGATCGTACCAGGTGTTTTAAGGATTACGAGCAGAAATCGATTTTTTTTTTTGAAATAATAGAAGCACTTGATTTTGTAGTGTCATTTTTCTCTTTCCTGTGGCATTAAGTGTGGCCGGAGTTTCCCATATATAATTTGTTTGCACAACATGAGGACGACTCTATTAGCATTTTTCCAGTTATTCACAAAAAGATTTGTTGTTCATCTAGGAAATATATCCTCGACACAAACAATCTTTTTTTATGGGTCTCACCTTCGAGGTTAAATAGTTATATCCTATGCTTGATGGTTTGGCTTGTCTCCTCTTTTCATCTTTTTTATGGATATTGAACATCTGGATGGAGACCTAATCAATCGATCTAGTAAAATTATTTCGCTGTACAGAGAGAACAATTTCTTAAGAATCAAATATGTGAAATTTTGAGTTACAATCTCATTGAAAATGAAACTAGCATTTCCGTGCTTTGCCTATGTACTTTTTGAGCCATTGATATCTGCTTCATTCAACTGTTTTCGACGTTTCTTAAAACCTACACATGTAGCTCCATATCTTCTATCCTTAGTGCTCCTTACTGCTTCTTTAATACGTCTATAGTACACATCAACAAGGATCTTCATTGATGAATTTCAAGCGTTTGAGGTCACAGTCGTGCCCCTTCTGCCGTGATACCCTAAAACGAGTGAGCTCAGTGGATCTGTGGGTATATATGGACAACAAAGATGTGGTGGACATGACAACAATTACAAGGGAGAATCTAAGAAGAATGTTCATGTATATAGAGAAGTTACCTTTGATCGTGCCAGATAATGTTTTCGACATATATGATGATACTCATCTAAAGTAGAGGAGCAATGACCTATTGGTTATGTCACGACCCAAACCTAGGCCCTAACCGTGATGGGCAGCTCAAACCATATAGGCTTGAGAGCCCTTCTCTAACTGGCAATCATATAAGCATTTCATATACTGAAAGGAAATGTGGAAAACATAACAAAACAAAAACATGGTCATTCTTTTACTACAACTAAACAAGGCAAATATAAGTTCTTAAATATTCAAAACACATGTCACCTGCGAAATGTCTAACAATACGAAACCAACATCTGTGTAAGATTGGGACAAGGCCTCCATCCGGACCATGGAACAAATTTGAATAACAATGTCCCATAACAAGGCCTTCCGAATTATGGAAGGCTCACCAACTTCAACTTCTAAAAAAATCAATCTACTACTTAGTGGGACCCCAGGACTATGCCTCAGATCCTGAAATATAGGCGGTCAATACAATTGTATTGGTTTGTGAAAATCCCAAAAAAAAATTAGCATGTTTTTATACAACTGTAACACCCTATATTTTTGAAATAGAAATTGAACTGTTGTTCCTACGTGTGTAAGATCTAATATAAATTATTTCCAAGTGATAATAAGTTTTATTATCTTTATCCTCATGTTTGAAGTGCTTTCTAGGTGAAAAAATCTTCATAGGAGTCACTTAGAGCGAAGTTGAGAACATTTGTTGCGGCTAAATCTTTGTATTTGATTTTACAAGAGTCTAATTTGAATGTCTATAACTTTCTATACTAGTAGAATGTTTCATCTTATGACCCACCAAATTGTAGATAATTGAGTCATCTTTCCAACGATACCAATTTCGCCTTAATCCGATACCCGAGCAAAAAGTTATAGCCATTTTCGTGAGAGAGGCAGTGAGGTTGCGCAATTAGCATGTGGCGCACGCTCCAGTCTACTTTTGAGGGAGCCCGCGATAGAGTATACGGCGCACACTCCATTTTGATGTTCCAGAGCATGTGACGCACACTCCATAGCACGCTTCGTTAATTTCCTGCTTCTGATTCCACATATTTGAGGGAAATAAGGTTATTTATCTCAAACAAAAATAGTCCAAAACAAAGGATTTAAGCCCCCAAAGAGAATTTGTTGCATCATTATTCTCTTCTCCTCTTCAAGAAAATCCTAAAAACCCAAAGATCAAGAATCAAGCTCTTAGGTCATGGTTTCCAAGAAGCAAATCAAGGTTTGAGTTTTATTCTTCGAACTAAGTAATATAAGGTACGTGGGGTTTTCCTAAACTACATGGGCATGGTAAAAATTCTTTTAATAATGTTCTGAATGTTGATACTTCATATATTTATGAAGCATTTGATTTTACAATAACACATGCATGGTGAACCCTTTTGATGATATTGATTTGGTCTTCAGGCTTCCCCCTTAAATTTGATTTTTGTTTATGTATATATATATGTATTCATTCGATATTTTGAAAAGTATAAATTCAGAGCATGAATAATGAATTTCCCTCTCATGGCGTTATTTCTTGATTGATAAGTCATGGATTACTCAATTGCATATCATAAAGCATGAACCAAGGGTTTTACTATCAATTATGAATTTTATATCGATTGTAAATTAAAGTGAGGGATATTTCTTGTTTGTAAAGGCTGAATGTGATAATCGAAAGGATTGAATGATTATTTTGAGAAATTGACCACCATTTGTTGAAATTTTAAAAAGAGAGGATTTATGCATAGTTTGACATATGTTTTGGAAATATGAGTCCTCTTGGACTGTTTGAGTATTTTTGTTATCTAAACATTGTGTTTAATGAAAGCGCTCTAACATGAAATTTTATGTCTTACAGTAACAACTTGCAAGTCTTGGTATGGCGAAACCAAATAGATGAATGCCATAACAGAGTAAGATTTTTAGATTTTGATTTCAAAGAATGAATGTCTTAAAGAGTTCAAAATGGGCATAAATAGAGTTAGGTGGTTAACTGAAGAAGGCATTTGAGTGTAAGGGATCATTGCTGGAAACTGTGTTATGCTGATACGGGTTTATTATGCCCCCAAGAGGGACCATACGCTGGCCTAGTGCCCCTTGTCTATTAGAGATAGAGACTCCAACCCTTGCGATAAACTTGAGTTGGGGGTTTGACCGCCGAGTCAAGGGAGGATTCCATATTACCCGTGGGATTATAGAGTTGTAGGGTGTACCACCTAGCTCATAAGTAAGACACAGAGTGAGTTGTGGATTTCAAATAAATGTTCCAAGTCTTGTAAATATGCCCATGTGTTTTTCATATATCTTATATAAAGTGTTTATAAATTGCTCTCACTTATGTTGTATAAAAGTAAATTATTTTGGATTGCTCTACATACCTATATATTTGTCTTTACCCCCTATATTTCAGGATTTGAGGCACAGTCCTGGGTCTCGTTAAGCCGTAGATTGATTTTTCAGAAGTTTGCTGTTTGTGAGCCTCTTTTATTTCAGAAGGCCTTGTTTATGGAATATTGTTACTTAATTTTAGCCATGGTCTGGCTGGGGCCCTGCCCCAGTTTTCTTTGGCAGATGTTGGTCTTCGTATTGTTAGACATTTTGCAGACTGGTGTCTTGTGTTTTTGAATGTTTATGAACTAAATTTTGTATTGTTCAATTGAAGTAAGAAAATTACCATGTTTCCATTTTGTTATCTTTTTCACATTTCCTTATAAGTATATGAATGGTGAGTATTATTGCCAGACAGAGAGGGTTTCCTGGGCCTTCATGGTTCGGGATGTCCACCGCGGTCAGGGCCATGGTTCGGGTCGTGAAAAACTTCATATTATAGCCAAGTTCATAGTACCAATGTGTCTGCGAAGTTATGTCTAGTAAAGTCTTGTTTATGGGTGTGTTGTGCACAATACTTATAATCAGAAGGCTACTGGGCATTTAGGAGTTGTTTCTTATTCTTTCATAATCTAGTTTGTGCTATCGTTTTGTCCATAAGAAATTTATCCAAATTCCTTCCTTGTTGTAATTCCATAGGCCATGCCTCATTGTCAAAGTGACACAAGTCTAAGAGTCTAGCTCACCCAGTGATGAGGTTCTCTCTGATTGAGTTATCCATAAAGTTATGAGATATCATAAGGACCTGAGAGGATTCCATTAGTACTTCAAGGTGAGTTGATTTGAGTGTATACCTTTATCCTAATGAAATCGTGCTTTTCATCCTGAGGTACGAAGTGTATTCAGTCCCCTTTAAAAATTCTTATTGCAGATGTCATGCTTAAGGGTAATGATGTATAGAAGAATGTTGGAACTATATTTCCTCCCGAGTAGTAGTATATCTTTAAGTGTCATGACCTATTGGTAGTGAGATGGCCATGAAGTTGGTGATATGAAGTCACAAGGTTAGAAGTCAGAGTGAGGGAGACTTTTGTGTAAATAAATAGTTTTAGTGGTATAACCATTGATTGAGGGATGGTTTGCCATTTTATAATGATAAACTATTGTGGTAGCAATAATTGTAGATTGTATGGTAGTCTGTGAAGGAACTGACAGGATATGATTATTATTTATTCAAATAGGGAAGGATCTCTGAATGGATAGTTATGGTGGTTGTATAAATGATTTATAGGTTTGAATTGAGAGGGGTAGATTAGTCAATAAGTTATGGGCAGAGACTCATTGGCGTAAGTGGAATGTAAAGGTAGTCAAAATGTATGCTTGGGTAAGTAAGTATGATGTTAGAAATTAGAATATGTTGATAAGATTGGAATGGGATATAATATAAGATTAAGATTGACTATCCTTATTATGTGACTTTATCCTCTTTGATCTCTTTTTTCTAGTAGTTGTAAAACTAGTACTACATGTGAGAAGGTATGTAGTAGATTTTGAGGTGTAATAGTAATGCCATGGAGATGATGAACTTATGGGTCATATTTAAGTGAAGTAAGAGACTTAGATTGATATTTCTATTTGATGGACTAGTACAATATGCAGCATGCTTCATCAGTGTTACATTATTGGGGTTTGACAATAGGCTTAAACTTTAGATGTGGATTGTGGTGGTGAGAATAGTGGCTTAAGATTAATGATACATGTTTTACGAGAAAGAATTAGTAGGCTTGATGTGATTTTGTGAAAGAGCCTAGGTTGATAATTTATGAAAAGTTTAAGTGGTAATTGTGAGGTATATGTGTGCATGAGGACTAGTGTTAAAAAATGATGAATTGTGGTTGAGTCATTATGTGGATAAGGGAATAAGTATATAAGAATAAGTTGCAACACCCCTCCCCCCAGTAGTATTGTATTAGGTAAGATTTTATGGTATAAGTGTCGCATGTACCTAGTTCATGTTCATGGCATGTACCTAGTTCATTTTCTTGGATTTTGTAGTATGGAAAAGACTAAGGAGTTGTTGTGAGATGTTCCTTAAAGCTGAATTAAGGAAATACAGGTAGGCAGTATGTGCCTTTGGTTTAGTATTTTTTTTTATCATGATGTAAGTTATGTGATGTCACGACCTGAACCGAGGCCCTGGCCATGACGAGCATCTCGAACCATGAAGGCCCGGGTGCCCCTTTCTATCTGGCAATCATGCACAACATTCATACAATATAAAGAATTTGCAGAAAGTCATAACAAAACGGAACCATGGTCAATCTCATAACACTTGAACAATATGGAAAGAAACTCTTAATATTTAAAACATACGACACCCGTCTGTGAAATCTCTAATATTACAAGATTCAACATATGTCAAAAAAAGAAAACTAGGACAAGCCCCCAGTCAGACCATGAATCAAACAAATGACAATGTTCTATAAATCCGACCCTCCGGAATAGAGAAGGATCACCAACAGTGAATCTCGGAAGCACCAATCTGCTTCTTAGCTGGACCCCGGGATTGTGCCTCAGATCATGAAATATAGGGGTCAATACAAATGTACTGGCATGCCGAGCAATCCAAAAAAATATATATTTTTATACAACATAAATGAGAGCTTTTATAAAACATGTTATCGCAAAAATCATTTGGAAACACATGGGCATAGTATGATGAGTTTCAAAAACATTTCTTTCCTTCGTGATTCAATTTACCTTATCACTATTGAGCTAGATGGTACGCCCAACAAGTTTGCACTTTCACCGACTGCCAGATCTTAGTTTGCCGCCATGATTGGAGTACTAGTGAGGGGAGGGCATGCAAGATCACAAAGCAGTGTGCCAAAATCCACAATCAAATCAATATGTCGTGGTTGGGCACAAAATCACAAAGCAGGGATCCTAACCATAATCTCGAATAAAAAATGACATAATACTAGGTACACAAGATCACATAGTAGGGTACCAAGGTCCCATGTTAGCAAATCACTATAACACCCTGTAAAAGTCGTGCATAGATTAGCCTTTAATAGAGTGCCCTTAGACTTAAAAACTTGAAAATTTTTCTAAGTGTAATGAGGACTTAGAGTCATTTTAGCTGGCAATCTTCGGGATACAACTTTTCAACCTTCCCGACATCCGCTTTTAGATTTTCAAGTTGCGTTATGATCGGGAAATATCATAGTACATCTCGGATAAGTTTCGGAATTTTTCGGAACGCATAAGGCTGCGTTTGGATTTAAAAACAGTAGCAAAACGCATAGACTATTGCCCAGTTTTCAGTATTTCAGGGTCAATTTCAAACGATCATAACTCCCTGTATATAATGAAATGTGTGAGATATAATATATCAAACAAAATCTCTTTGAGTCCTCTTTCAATTCCAGTTGGTTTCATCCAATTTGAGTATATGAGTAAAAAGTTATAATCGATTTACTCCAGTCTACCAAACTGTCAACTGAGGGACAGATTTGACCTTAATTGTTCCTTAGGGGTATTTTGGTAATCCTCCACCCCTATATATACCACCAACACGGAATTTAATCCCTCAAACACCATAATACACATACTTTTTTCAAAATTGCTCAAGAACTCTCCCTAGGGTTTCAACATTAAAACCCAAGCAACTCAAGATCAACCGCGGGTTCGTGAAACAAATTACAGATTTGGAATCCTCTCGACGTAGGCTTCGATAGACACCCAAAATTCGTGAAGAACAAGGTACGCGGGGTTTTACTAAATTCTCATGGGCATAGAAAAATCATGTTTTAGAATGGAGTTTTAAATTATATATATATATTTATGTATAAGATGTTTTAACATCATTGTTTTGGTCTTTTGACCATCTCCAAAGCGATTTGACAGTTTATATACATATATGAATGAATGTGTTTCAATTTTGAATACATGAACTTGCTAAAGACATTTGACCACCAGGTGTTTGATGAAATTTCTGCATGAATTGAACTTTAAGTTTCGGAATATGAAATCCTTTACATCAGTTACATGTTTTGGTGGTCTAAACTATGTTTTGAATGAAATCTCTTGCTTAATAAATTATGGCTCAGAAAAGTCATGACTTTCAAGTCTTGGTATGACGATACCAACTCAGACTAATGCCATATCAGACTCAGACTAACAAACATTTCAGACTTTCATGATTTTAGACATTCAGAATGTTGCATGTACAAAAAAGGTTAAAAATGGGCATACAGAGATGTTAGGTGGTTCCCCAAAGAGGTCTTGAGTTCAAGCGACTCATTGCCTAAAACCGTGGTTTGCCGACCCGGGTATACTATTCTGCACTGACTTAAATGTCCTGTGGCGCATCAGACTCAGACACTCCAACCCTTGCGGCACACTTGGGTTGGGGGCTTCCCCGCCGAGTCAATGGCAGATTCCATATAGCCCGTGGAATATCAGACTTGTAGGGGAATACCACCTAACTTAGAAGTAAAACACAAATCATGATTTGAAATGAACAGACAGGTTACATGTTTTCAGAAAGTGCCCATGTATTTTTCAGAAAGAGTTTTATACATGATGTCTTGATGAAAAATTTCTTTCACTTAATATGTATATATATATATATATATGTGTGTGTAACAGCCCAAGCTCACCGGCGCATGTGAAATTGTCCGCTTTGGAGCCTCGGCCCCTCACGGTTTTAAAACGCGTCACATACGTGGAAGGTATCCATGCACCTATAAGGCACACTTCGTTCCCCTTTACTACCGATGTGGGATTTGCCTAAGTGAATGCAGGTGTTACGTATCGCCGTCCCTACACCAGTGTAGGGACGTGTAGGGACGGCGATACGTAACGCCTGCATTCACATAGGCAAATCCCACATCGGTAGTGAAGGGGAACGAAGTGTGCCTTATAGGTGCATGGATACCTTCCACGTATGTGACGCGTTTTAAAACCGTGAGGGGCCGAGGCTCCAAAGCGGACAATTTCACATGCGCCGGTGAGCTTGGGCTGTTACAGATGGTATCAGAGCCAGCGCCGGTGCCAGTGGTGGGGCAAACCTCAGCGAGGACGCTGAGTCCCTACGGGGGGTGAGTGTAGGGACGGCGATACGTAACGCCTGCATTCACTTAGGCAAATCCCACATCGGTAGTGAAGGGGAACGAAGTGTGCCTTATAGGTGCATGGATACCTTCCACGTATGTGACGCATTTTAAAACCGTGAGGGGCCGAGGCTCAGAAGCGGACAATTTCACATGCGCCGGTGAGCTTGGGCTGTTACAATCATCTGTAACAGCCCAAGCTCACCGGCGCATGTGAAATTGTCCGCTTTGGAGCCTCGGCCCCTCACGGTTTTAAAATGCGTCACATACGTGGAAGGTATCCATGCACCTATAAGGCACACTTCGTTCCCCTTCACTACCGATGTGGGATTTGCCTAAGTGAATGCAGGCGTTACGTATCGCCGTCCCTACACACACCCCCCGTAGGGACTCAGCGTCCTCGCTGAGGTTTGCCCCACCACTGGCACCGGCGCTGGCTCTGATACCATCTGTAACACCCCAAGCTCATCGGCGCATGTGAAATTGTCCGCTTTGGAGCCTCGGCCCCTCACGGTTTTAAAACGCGTCACATACGTGGAAGGTATCTGTATAAGCCCAAGCTCACCGGCGCATGTGAAATTGTCCGCTTTGGAGCCTCGGCCCCTCACGGTTTTAAAACGCGTCACATACGTGGAAGGTATCCATGCACCTATAAGGCACACTTCGTTCCCCTTCACTACCGATGTGGGATTTGTCTAAGTGAATGCAGACGTTACGTATCGCCGTCCCTACACTCATCCCCCGTAGGGACTCAGCGTCCTCGCTGAGGTTTGCCCCACCACCGGCACCGGCGCTGGCTTTGATACCATCTGTAACAGCCCAAGCTCACCGGCGCATGTGAAATTGTCCGCTTTGGAGCCTCGGCCCCTCACGGTTTTAAAACGCGTCACATACGTGGAAGGTATCCATGCACCTATAAAGCACACTTCGTTCCCCTTCACTACCGATGTGGGATTTGCCTAAGTGAATGCAGGCGTTACGTATCGCCGTCCCTACACTATAGTGTAGGGACGGCGATACGTAACGCCTGCATTCACTTAGGCAAATACCACATCGATAGTGAAGGGGAACGAAGTGTGCCTTATAGGTGCATGGATACTGTAACAGCCCAAGCTCACCGGCGCATGTGAAATTGTCCGCTTTGGAGCCTCGGCCCCTCACGGTTTTAAAACGCGTCACATACGTGGAAGGTATCCATGCACCTATAAGGCACACTTCGTTCCCCTTCACTACCGATGTGGGATTTGCCTAAGTGAATGCAGGCGTTACGTATCGCCGTCCCTACACTCACCCCCCGTAGGGACTCAGCGTCCTCGCTGAGGTTTGCCCCACCACCGGCACCGGCGCTGGCTCTGATACCATCTGTAACAGCCCAAGCTCACCGGCGCATGTGAAATTGTCCGCTTTGGAGCCTCGGCCCCTCACGGTTTTAAAACGCATCACATACGTGGAAGGTATCCATGCACCTATAAGGCACACTTCGTTCCCCTTCACTACCGATGTGGGATTTGCCTAAGTGAATGCAGGCGTTACGTATCGCCGTCCCTACACTCACCCTCCGTAGGGACTCAGCGTCCTCGCTGAGGTTTGCCCTACCACCGGCACCGGCGCTGGCTCTGATACCATCTGTAACAGCCCAAGCTCACCGGCGCATGTGAAATTGTCCGCTTTGGAGCCTCGTCCCCTCACGGTTTTAAAACGCGTCACATACGTGGAAGGTATCTATGCACCTATAAGGCACACTTCGTTCCCCTTCACTACCGATGTGGGATTTGCCTAAGTGAATGCAGGCGTTACGTATCGCCGTCCCTACACTCACCCCCCGTAGGGACTCAGCGTCCTCGCTGAGGTTTGCCCTACCACCGGCACCGGCGCTGGCTCTGATACCATCTGTAACAGCCCAAGCTCACCGGCGCATGTGAAATTGTCCGCTTTGGAGCCTCGGCCCCTCACGGTTTTAAAACGCGTCACATACGTGGAAGGTATCCATGCACCTATAAGGCACACTTCGTTCCCCTTCACTACCGATGTGGGATTTGCCTAAGTGAATGCTGGCATTACGTATCGCCGTCCCTACGCTCAGCCCCCGTAGGGACTCAGCGTCCTCGCTGAGGTTTGCCCCACCACCGGCACCGGCGCTGGCTCTGATACCATCTGTAACAGCCCAAGCTCACCGGCGCATGTGAAATTGTCCGCTTTGGAGCCTCGGCCCCTCACAGTTTTAAAACGCGTCACATACGTGGATGGTATCCATGCACTTATAAGGGGGAACGAAGTGTGCCTTATAGGTGCATGGATACCTTCCACGTATGTGACGCGTTTTAAAACCGTGAGGGGTCGAGGCTCCAAAGCGGACAATTTCACATGCGCCGGTGAGCTTGGGCTGTTACAATATGTATGTTCCATTATATTATTTTTTATGGATTACTTCGCGTTCCAGTACTTTTGTGCTGACCCCCCTCCTTCCAGGTTCTGAGGCACAGTCTAGGGGTCCTGCTACTCAGTAGACATTCTCGGATTTGCAGACTTGATCTCACAGTGGTGAGCCTTCTATTATTCGGAAGGCCTAATTATGTCAGACATTATCTTATTTATTATGTTTTTGGTTTACTCGGGGCCTTGTCCCAGTTTCTTTTCAGACAGATGTTTATGTTCTTAGTAGAGATTTCGCAGACTGATGTCAGATAGTATTATTCATAAATGTTGCGTAACTTGACCATGTTTTCCGTACTCAGTTTCAATTCCGCATTTTATTATGATTATGAATGTTGTGCATGATAACCAGATAGAGAATGGGTGTTCCGGGCCTTCATGGTTCGGGATGCTCATCACGGCTCGGTCCTAGGCTCAGGTCATGACAAACTTGGTATCAAAGCATGGTTCATGGTCCTAGGGTGTCTGCGAAATCGCGTTGAGTAGAGTTCTGTTTATGGGTGTGTAGCGCGCCACACTTATAAACAGGAGGCTACTACGCGTTTAGGAATGTTTCCCTTCTTTGTGATTTAGTTCGTTCTTCAGAGTCTAAACTGTCCCATTATTGGGTTGATTCAGGTGCAAAAAGTTTAGAGTATACATGATATAGTCCTTTTCGATTACGTTCTATAAGATTTTAAAAATTATGGAAAAACTCGATAGGAGTCTGTTAGTGCATCAATATATGCTGATTCTGATATAAATATTGATCCTGATGGAATCGTGCATTCCAGCTTAAGGTATTAGGTGTATATTGTCCCTCTCAAAATCTTATTACAGTTGTGGACAATGTATAGCAGAATGTTGGAACTATATTTCTACCCAAATAGTAGCATAAGTTAAAGTGTTGTTGTCATGACCTATTGGTAGTGATATTGGACCAAGAAGTTGGTGATGTAAAGTCCCAAAGTTAGAAGTCAGAGTGAGGGTGATTTTGTGTAAATGAATATTTCAGTTGAATAATCGATATTTGAGGATGATTTACCCCTTTATAGTGATAAACTAATGTGGTAGCTAGCAGCATGTGTGGATTATATGGTAGTCCATGGAGGAAGTGTTTTACTCAGATTTTTATTTATACAGAATAATATGTATATTCTTAGACCATTAAATATTAGGTGTCAATTTTGTATCCCTTGTAATATGTAATCTTGTTATCATGATGTTTTTGAAAATAAAATAAAATTTAAAGTCTAGTGAAGCCGTGTGGGGCTCTTTCGATTCACTAGCATAGTTGCCTTGTCATCCATCTCATTTTCTTGTTCAAAATACAAAACCAAAGTCTAGTGAAGCCGTGTGAGTCCTGTTTCGATTCACTAGCAACTTGTTGTCCAACTTGTTGTTCTTTCATTGGTTTAATATATGTATGGATGAATCTGTTTGCATGAGATAGAGTTGGTAATGAAGTGATTCATCCTTGTGTGTTATTAGTTGAAGGTAGAGAAGGAGTTGTTGGTCAGGGTGATTTGTTGATTGCTTGAATGTGGAAATGGCTATATTAGCGAGTAAGTTATGATTATAGACTCATGGTTGTTTGAGGAATTTGAAGGCAGTCTAAATGTATGAATGAGTGAGTAAGTATGAGGTGAGAAATCCGTATAAGTAGATACAATTGTACGGGGTTATAATATAAGATTAAGGTTGACCATGTCTATTATGAGGCTTTAACCCCCTTGACCTTCTTTTCATTGGTAGTTGTAAACTAGTGCTACTTGTGAGAAGGTATGTAGTAGATTTTTGAGATATTTGGGTAGAATATCCCAATTTGATGGATTAGTGTATTTATATTATGTTGCATTCTTCATTGGTGGTAGATGATTGATACTAAACTATAGGCTTGAATTTAAATGGTGTGGTGGTAAATACTGGCAAGAGTTTGTTGATGCATATTTGGTGGGATTAATTTAGTAGGCTTGAGGTGCTGAAATAGTACATGCTAACGGAATGATGATAAGGTAAACCGTTAGGTCATGATCGATTATTGTGGTTATGAAGTTCTAGTGCACTAGTGTTAGTGATGTTTACTTATAGTTTCCAAGTAAAAAATTTTGTGTAAGGTTGGGTTGTAAGTCATGCATAGCACTAGATATTAAGTTTGAATAGTTGAAGTTCATAAAGGTGGATGTGATGATTTCTTGATCAATGATGTTAGTTATATGAAAGTGATCTAATAGGCTTGAACGGTGTGTGAAATGGCTTAAGTTTAAATTGATTCGTAATGAAGTATAATGTTGTGGGTATGGTGTGTAAGTATGCCCAAGGCGATATGGAGTTGTGGAATTTCTCTACGACTATTACATGTTGTGTGTGACTAGTGGTACCATGGAGTTGCTAGTTGGAAAAAGACTAGTTAGATGATATATGGTGTTCTAGATAGCCAAGTTAAGGGGCCTTGATTGATAGTGTTGAGCCTTTTGATGTGATCTCGATTCTCATGGTAGAGAGATATAAGTTTGGAGTAGCAATATTGGTATGCTAGGACGGAAGTGGTATGGTTCATCAAAGGCTTGGTGATATCCATGTTAAGTGTTAGAATCTAAGTTTGAGTTTTGAAGGTTGAACGGATAGAAATAAGTGTGCAAGCATTATACTTTGACTATTGGTGGCTATGGAAAGATAGAGTGTATCCCATAAGGTAGTCATTCGGGTTGAGTTCTATGATATGCATGTATTGTCAATTTTTTCAGACCCTAGAGTGCAATAAGTGTAGTTCAGTTAGAATCTGGTAAGGGATCTCCCAAATGCTAGATGATGACTTGAAGCTAAGTGGGAGATGATAGAACGAATAACCAAGTAAGGCTCTCAGATTCTAGTAGTGATGCAGTGTGATTTAGAACATCAAAATGTAAGGGTGAATCTCAACCCATTCCTACCTCAATATTTTTTTTATTATTATCCGGATGCTTACTCATGCCTTACGATGCAGTTCCGTGATAATAGTTCATGATTCCGGTATATGATAGAGAGTCACGTACTCTTCCAATTCCAAGATAATGAGTTCTAGTTCATTCAAGTAGTCGGAATCACATTCCTTATGTTATGAACTCTAGTTGAGGTCATGCAACTCATGACACATGTACTGACTCTTTATAGTGTGCTCAGTCCCATATAAAGATCTTTTTCACGCTTGAGGGTCTTATGTTTTAACCTTTTAGTTACCCTTCCTATGCAATGATAGTGGTGTTGATGTAAATGTTCTTGTTGATGGAAGATCATAGTATGCTTGTTTAGATAAGGCCATAAGTATGAAGTAAGATTTGGGGCCAAGTCTTTGATACATGTGATGGTTAGTGGAAAGTTTGTGTGTGTATGTTTTTAGGATAACGCGTGGGAGTTATATTGATAGTAGTTTAGAAACTATGTGAAGTATCTACTTATGGGTGTTTGCCTTGAAGTTAACATGTGGTTATAAATTAGGCTTGAACGACGTTTTGGGATTGTAGTGGAAGGTCGCCATATGCATTAGCGACTTCATATTAAGAGTTCAGTGTAGTCATTGAAGTGGTAAGGCATGTTATGCTTAGGATGTGATTTTTAAAAGAGGTATAGAAGGTGGCATCATATGGTTTAGAATAATAGCGTGGTGTAGCATGTTGTATTTTTGTGATTTAGAGTTAGGCTTGATCGCGGGGTAAGGATTAAGATATTTAAGACATTAGTAGAAAAAAAAATTATCAATGCTCATATGAGAATTTTAAGCTGAGTTGAATGAATATGATATTTATAGGGAATAGTATAGTTAAGGGATATTCGGGAAGTGCTCTAAGCCTTAAAGTAAGAAGTTGTATTGCCAAAGGCCTGAAAATTCTATCCTAATTTAGGAGTTATATGTCTATATTCCAGACTGCAGAGTAGTGTCAATGTTGTGATTTCCTCAGTGGGATGTTTTGTGTAATCCATACCCAAGATTCATGGTTCCCTATTACTGCTAGATCTTCCTTAGAGAGAGTGTTGAAGAGAATACTCCAGTTAAGTCTGAGGGTGTAGTATAATTCAGTCTGTATGGCCAATAAGTCAGTTTAGCAGTCAGATTCGCATGACTTTTTTTCTTGTCTTTGCACTTATTCATGCTACTCGAAATCTCAGACATGCTACTAGTCGAAGATAGAGTATACCAGTAGTTACGAGTATAGCCCAGTTCATGCATCATGCATTAAATTCAGATTCCAAATGTTCAGATCAGTGTATTTTTATTAGAGGACATGTCATGTCCGCGTTATTCCATATATTTAAGGCTTCAACAAGTTCCTACCCATCATTCGAGGACGAATGATCCCAAGGGGGAGATAATGTAACACCCTGTAAAAGTCGTGCATGGATTAGCCTTTAATAGAGTGCCCTTAGACTTAAAACCTTGAAAATTTTTCTAAGTGTAATGAGGACTTAGAGTCATTTTAGCTGGCAATCTTTGGGATACAACATTTCAACCTTCCCGAAATCCTCTTTTAGATTTTCAAGTTGCGTTATGATCGGGAAATATCATAGTACATCTCGGATAAGTTTTGGAATTTTTCGGAACGCATAAGGCTGCATTTGGATTTAAAAACAGTAGCAAAACGCATAGACTATTGCCCAGTTTTCAGCATTTCAGGGTCAATTTCAAACGATCATAACTCCCTGTATATAATGAAATGTGTGAGATATAATATATCAAACAAAAGATCTTCGAGTCCTCTTTCAATTCCAGTTGGTTTCATCCAATTTGAGTATATGAGTAAAAGGTTATAATCGATTTAGTCCAGTCTACCAAACTGTCAACTGAGGGACAAATTTGACCTTAATTGTTCCTTAGGGGTATTTTGGTAATCCTCCACCCCTATATATACCACCAACACGGGATTTAATCCCTCAAACACCATAATACACATACTTTTCCCAAAATTGCTCAAGAACTCTCCCTAGGGTTTCAACATTAAAACCCAAGCAACTCAACATTCAACCGCGGGTTCGTGAAACAAATTACAAATTTGGAATCCTCTCGACGTAGGCTTCGATAGACACCCAAAATTCGTGGAGAACAAAGTATGCGGGGTTTTCCTAAATTCTCATGGGCATAGAGAAATCATGTTTTAGAATGGGGTTTTAAATTATGTATATATATTTATGTATAAGATGTTTTAACATCATTGTTTTGGTCTTTTGACCATCTCCAAAGCGATTTGACAGTTTATATACATATATGAATGAATGTGTTTCAATTTTGAATACATGAACTTGCTAAATACATTTGACCACCAGGTGTTTGATGAAATTTCTGCATGAATTGAACTTTAAGTTCCGGAATATGAAATCCTTTACATCAGTTACATGTTTTGGTGGTCTAAACTATGTTTTGAATGAAAGCTCTTGCTTAATACATTATGGCTCAGAAAAATCATGACTTGCAAGTCTTGGTATGACGATACCAACTCAGACTAATGCCATATCAGACTCAGACTAACAGACATTTCAGACTTTCATGATTTTAGATATTCAGAATGTTGCATGTACAGAAAAGGTTAAAAATGGGCATACAGAGATGTTAGGTGGTTCCCCGAAGAGGGCTTGAGTTCAAGCGACTCATTGCCTAAAACCGTGGTTTGCCGACCCGGGTATACTATTATGCGCTGACTTAAATGTCCTGTGGCGCATCAGACTCAGACACTCCAACCCTTGCGGCACACTTGGGTTGGGGGCTTTCCCGCCGAGTCAATGGCGGATTCCATACAGCCCGTGGAATATCAGACTTGTAGGGGAATACCACCTAACTCAGAAGTAAAACACAAATCATTATTTGAAATGAACAGACAGGTTACATGTTTTTAGAAAGTGCCCATGTATTTTTCAGAAACAGTTTTATACATGATGTCTTGATGAAAAATTGCTTTCACTTAATATGTATATATATATATATATGTATGTTCCATTATACTATTTTTTATGGATTTCTTCGCGTGCCAGTACTTTTGTGCTGACCCCCTCTCCTTCCAGGTTCTGAGGCACAGTCTAGGGGTCCAGCTACTCAGTAGACATTCTCGAATTTGCAGACTTGATCTCACAGTGGTGAGCCTTCTATTATTCGGGAGGCCTAATTATGTCAGACATTATCTTATTTATTATGTTTTTGGTTTACTGGGGGCCTTGTCCCAGTTTTTTTTCAGACAAATGTTTATGTTCTTAGTAGATATTTCGCAGACTGATGTCAGATAGTATTATTCAGAAATGTTGCAGAACTTGACCATGTTTTCCGTACTCAGATTCAATTCCACTTTTTATTATGATTATGAATGTTGTGCATGATAACCAGATAGAGAATGGGTGTTCCGGGCCTTCATGGTTCGGGATGCTCGTCACGGCTAGGGCCTAGGCTCGGGTCGTGACAATCACGATTTCCAGCATAGAGTCTTCTGACTTGGTGCTTTCTCTGGGTAACCATATAACCCACATTGGTCCAGTTTTAAGTTTATTATAAGAAAACATGCATCATACTTACAACATTCTTTTCTTTTTCATTGAGGACAAATTCTCAACGGGGTATAGTCATACCCCAACTTGCAAGTCATTTGTATAACATCAATTCTCATCACTTCTTATTCAAATAATTTATATGAACACCATTAAGATTTATATTCATTCAATACATGCATATCGATTACCAACACTTTAATAGTCAAGAAATTGTCATCATTTATAAGTTAGCACAACATTAGTTAAACAAAATTTTCTGGATCAAAAGGGCTCTTAAAAATCATGCTCTCAATAGTTTAATATTCATGCTATATGGGGTACATAAACATCATCATGGGGATTAAAAGATTCGCAACTCATATTCGAAATCACCTTTCAAAATCTAAAGGACGTATCCATAAATTCAACAATCAAGATTTATAAGAAAGCAACCCCATGATCTTTTAATATTCTTCTCAAATCCCTATCACAATGCATACTCTTTGTTAAAAACGAAAAACCCATATTTATAGTCGTATACATACTTAAGTAACTTTTAAAAACTTATTTAAATTCGTAGAAAAATCATGCCCATGAGATTAGGACACCCCCACGTACCTTATGTTGTTTAGTTTAAGGATTGGAACCCAAATCTTGACCCTGTTCTTGAAATCTTGAACTTAGAGTATGGACTCTCGATCTTTGGGAGGGAGGTTAGGGTTTTGTTCTTGATAATTTTGAGTGAATGTGGGCATATTATGCCATAAAAATGTTTTCATCATCAGTTAATATGACTTGGAATAGTAGGAAAAATATGAGACTGCCCCTCTGACTTAAAGGTTGTAGCAAAATCCCGGTTTTGTGGCTCACCACTGAGTGGTATTTGTCCCACCGCTATAGGAACCACTGAGAGTTGTAATAGCGGTGACCTACTATTTTGGACAACTTTTTTTTTGAGGTTTAACGCTGATAGGTATTAGCTTCACGTCTATTGCACCACCAAGCGATGTAATCGCGACAACTCACTGCCTCAAACAAAAAATTCTATAACTTTTCTCTCGGGTATCGAATTTAAGCGAAACTGGTGGTGTTGGAAAGAAGTCTCATAGAATTTTCATTTGATTTATAGTATACCCTCTAATTATATATATATATATACATATATATAAGAAGTTATGGTCGATGGAATTTGACCCAAGTTTAAACGTTCAGTAAAACTTAATAGATAGAAAAGTTTTCAACTCGTCTTTAAGTTAAGGGACCTCTATGATATCAATTAATGCAAAAATAGATTCCCGCACTACATAATTGATTAACATACTTAAATTTGCATAGGATTCATTGGATTTTTCTACCTTTACGCGTAGGAATGATGGTTTTCATTCTAGCCCGAAAATACGGGGTGTTACATATGACTAACCGTCTAATGTTATAATATTATATAATGGAGAGTGGATTTTTATGTGAAAAAGAGTGGGGATATGTATGCTCATGAGGGTGTGAGTTGTAGGGTGATGGGTGTAGAGGCTAGCGAAAGTTAAGAGTAGCATTTTTGAAAAGCAAGGCCTTCAGAGTATAGTTTATCGGGAGAGTTTAAAGTTTATGTGTATGGTGATATCCCTTTGGTGTCTAGGGTTGTGTCTATATATTTGATATGAGGTTATGTCTGTAAGTAATGGATTGTGACTTTGATCTAAGGGGGAGATGGTGAAATAAGGTAGTTCCCAAATTTTTTCAGTGTGGCAAGTTGCAGGAAGAGTCATGATAAACCTATTCCTACTTAAGCATACTTCTCCTACTCAAATTTAAAAGATAATCCTGCAAATATCTCAAGTCATGTGTTCGAGTCATGCCTATACCTATGGTTTGAGTAATCTATGTAACTCATGTCAAGTACCGACCTCAAAACTAGAAGCAATAATGTCCCTCAAAGGTCCAATATTCCAAGTATCAAAGATGTATGTTATGTTGTTCATGATCCATACATATGTGTCCCAAATCATGCTTGAGTCTAAGGAACTATGTTTTCATATGGTACAGATTTATTTATATGAAGGGATTAGCCAGAGTGATAAGGTTTATGCAAATAAAATAAGGAGAAATAGCCTCAAGTAGCAATCCTTGTTTCAATCACTGACCTTATGAATTCTGACCTTATGTTATACAAATCATGATATATGTGCACCCGTGTTTCTCACTTTAGTTTGTCCTATGAAATCACGTTGTATTGTGTTTATGCCGAATGACTCTTTACTTATGATCCATAACTTGATATCTGAAGCACTTTGTGTTTATTTTATTGCATATTCACCTCATGGCCCACCTTGAGTAGATCTATGAATATGAGTTATGATTGAGTAATGTTTCTTCCATTCATGATGCTTCTTCTAGGGTCCCTCAATAACCCTCCATATGGTAGAATGATGGTGGTTGTGGAAGGGTGGTGGTGTTTTCGGTAGGCGAGTTATGCTCTTAAAGGTGATTTTTTTATGTGATTTCTTGAGCTAAGGCCATAGGAGAAGGAGGAAGAAATGAAGTTTGATTATGTGTAATAGTTAGGAAAGAGATATATCGAAAAAATCTTTATGATAATGATTGAATTTGCTGGTCTTAGTGGGGGACATCCATGAAGTAGGTGTAGTAATGATAGGCTTGAATGTTGTGGTTGATGAAAACACAAACCAATGTACAATGTGGCTAGTATTCACTGAATTTAGAACTCGAGTGGGTTTGATGGTAGTGATAAGGAAAAATAATATTCTTAATGCAATGTAAAGTACCGGGTCCCATAGCTTAAGTTAGCGCCTTTTTACTCCGAGTTAGGCTTCAACATAAAAACACTTTTTAGTGGGACTCAAACTCCCATGGTTAGATATGTGATTGTAGAAATGTGAGATGGAAAGTATGAAGTATGCTATTTAATGTTGGGGCATAGCCGAGTAGTGTCTCTAAGTTTAAGTCTATTCATTGTACCTTGTAAGGTAGAGAATGCTTCTAATCCTATGTCCCGTGAAAACCATATTTCACGATTAGTACCGATGTAAATAAGACCTTTTATCACCAAATTAACTCATTCTATATGTTGTGATGATTATGATTCATCGAACTCATGTACAAGATCATCCCTATGTGAAGTCTCATTGCCTCACGCTGCGTGCTTATATGTTCACTAGGGGTTATCATGAAGGTCGTTTGATACCTTTAAATATTTTGTTGTGGAAAAATATTCAATGCAAGATTATGTACTTTATTCTACACTTTTAGAGCTTCAAAAAGACTCTAACCATCATTCGGAGATGAAGGATCCCAAATGGAGATGATGTAACTGTAACACCCCACATTTCGGACGAGAACGAAAATCGTCATTTCCTTCACATAAAGGTTCCAAAAGCCATAAATCCAATGCAAATTTAGTGCGTTAATAAATTATGTAGTTTGGAAACCTATTTGAGCATGAATTGAGATCATAGAGGTCCCCAAGCTCAAGGACAAGTTGAAAGTTTTCCTATCGTTCGAATTTTAGTGAGCGTTGAAACTTAGGTCAACATCAATCAACCATTAGTCTTTGTATATATTTAATTAGAGTTCCTACTATATATCAAATTAAAGGTATTCGAATTATCTTTCAAACGATACCAATTTCACAAAAATTCAACACTCGAGGAAGAAGTTATGGCTTTGCAAAGTAGAGTGTGTCGTGCAGCAAAAGGTGTGCGACGCACACCCTAACTTATGCCATAATGTGTGCGACGCACAACCTAACGTGAGCGATAAAGAGTGCGCCGTACAACCTATATTATGAGATAAGGTGTGCGCCACATATATTATTACTCAAGTGACTTAAACACTCCGTTTTGGGGGCAAAATGGTCCTTTTCCCACCCTTATTTAGCCATAAACAAAAAATTCAGCTCCCAAATACCCCAAAATACACCTTCATTCATCAAAATTGCTCAAGAACTCTCCTTAGGGTTTCAAAATAAAAAACCAAGCAACTCAAGATTCAACCGTGAGTTTTTGAAACTAATTGCATATTTGGAATCCCCAGAACGTAGGCTTCAAGAATCACCTATCATCTTCGCATATAGAGGTACGTGGGGTTATCTCAAAAATCTCATGGGCTTAAAAATTCATGTTTTAAAAATGGGGGTTTTGAAATTATGAATATAATCCCTTTTTAAACATTTTATGATATTGATTTGGTCTTTAGGCCTATTCCCGAAGTGGTTTGATATATGCTATATGTATATGCATGTATTCCGAAAAGATGTTAACTTGAGAGCATGAATTATATGAAATTCCTCTCTTTATATGATCTCGTTTTAAATTATCATATGATGTAAAATGTTTGAAATCATCTTGATAAGCGTGACATGAAATATTTTGAAAATGGTCATGGTTTTGACTTGTAATGAGAGGGTTGTTATGTTGAAATACGATGAATATAATGGTTGCATGAAAGAATGATATGATATTGATGGCTTGCAAGTCGGGTATGACGATACCCTATAGAAAAAGACATGTGATTGAATTAAATAAAGTTTGATGCATTGATTTTACATGAGATAGGTGGATGCCCAAAGAAGGCATTTGAGTGTAAGGGCTCATCGCTGGAAACCGTGTTTGCCAACATGGGGATTTGGTACCAGGCTAAGTGATCTTGTGTACTTGACTTTATGTCATTCCCAAATTGGGACTATGGTTAGGAGCCCAGGCTAAGTGATCTTGGGCACTACTATACTTTATTGGGTCGAGACACCCTGTTGTGTGATCTTGTGTGTCTTCCCCTCACTTATACTCTAATCTCGGCGGCAACCGAGATTTGACAGTTGGTGTAAATGTTATATGTAGGGTATCCCACCTAGCTCAGCTGTATTACATTATTGATGAAAGCTATTACATTATGCTCATATGTTTTCAAATGATTTGATATGAAACTACTTTATAATGGCTCTCACCTATATTTGGAAAAAAATATTATATTTTGTTTTTGATTTCTCTACGTACCAATACTTTTGTATTGACCCCCTTCCCTCCCAGGTTTGGAGCCATAGTTTAGGGGTTCAGATAACTAGTAGATCTCTTCCGAAAGATATGCAGAATCAAGTGGTAAGCCTTTTATATTTTGGAAGGCCTTATGTCTGTCAGTTCATTTATCATTTAGTAGTTTTGGGTCTACTGGGGGCCTTGTCCAAGTTTTCATACAGTAATTTGTTTCAGTCATGTATTAGAGATTTCGCAGACGGTTGTTTAGATGTCGATAGATGTTGTGGGACATTATTTCTCCTTTGTTGATTTTATTTGATTTATGGCCATGTTTTCCATAATATTTTGTATCTTCTGCATATCTTATTATCATATGAATTATGTGCATGATTACCAGATAGATAGGGGTGTTTCGGGCCTTCATGGTTCGGAATGCTCGTCACATCCAGGGCCCCAGTTTGAGTCGTGACAAACTTGGTATCAAAGCACAGTTCATGGTCCTAGGGTGTCTGCGAAATCACATCGGGTAGAGTCTTATTTATGGGTGGGTAGCGCGCTATACTTATAAGCAGGTGGCTACTAGGCGTTTAGGAATTCCTTTCTTTCTTCATGTTCTAGTTCATGCAATAGAATCATAATGTTCCTCTTTCATACTCTAATCCGTGCTATGGTGTCTCCCATACGAAAGTAAAAAAAGTCATCCCAAATTCTTTCCTTACTCTAATGTCCTCAGATATGTATCATTATTGAGGTGGTTCAAGTGCAGAAGTTTAGAATCTAAATGGTATGGTCCTTTCTGATTGAACCATATAAGAGTTAAAATTTGTGCAAGGACTTGAGAAGAGTCCGTTAGTGCTTCAATGTGTATTGATTCTGATGTAAACATTGATCCTGATAGAATCGTGCTTTTCATCTTGAGGTATTAATTGCATTTAGTGCCCTTCAAATTTATGTTACAAATGTCTTGCTTAAGGGGGGATGATGTGTAGTAGAATGTTGGAATTGTTTTCCACCGGAATAGTAGTATGCGTTAAAGTGTTGTTGTCATGACCTATTGGTAGTGAAATTAGACCAAGAAGTTGGTGATGTGAAGTCACAAAGTTAGAAGTCAGAGCGAGGGTGACTTTTGTGTAAATGAATATTTTAGTTGAATAATCGATGTTCGAGAATGATTTACCCCCTTATGATGATAGACTAATATGGTAACTAGTAGCATGTGTGGATGGTATGGTAGTCCGTGGAGGAAGTGTTTGAAACCGATTTTATTTATACTGAGTAAGATGTATATTCTTAGTTCATTGGATATTGCATATTAAATTTCTATCTCATGTAATCTTGTCATCAAGGTGTTGTTGAAAAAAATAAAGTCTAGTGAAGCCGTGTGGGGCTCTTTCGATTCACTAGCATAGTTGACTTGTCATTCATCTCATTTTCTTGTTCAAAATACAAAATCAAAGTCTAGTGAAGCCGTGTGAGGCCTGTTTCGATTCACTAGCAACTTGTTGTCCAACTTGTTGTCCAACTTGTTGTTCTTGTGTTGGTTTAATATATATATAGCTGAATCTGCTTGCATGATATTGAGTTGGTAAAGTGGTGATTCTTCCTTGTGTGTTAGTTTAGTAGAAGGTAGAGAAGGAGTGTTTAGTTAGGGTGATTTGTCGGTTGCTTGAAGTATGAAAGTGGCTATATTATCCAGTAAGTATAGACTCATGGTTGTTTGTGGAATTTGAAGGTAGTCTAAATGTATGTTTGGGTAAGTAAGTATGAGGTGAGAAATCCGTATAAGTAGAAAAGATTGTATGGGGTTATAATATAAGATTAAGGTTGATCATTTCTATTATGTAACTTTACCCCTTGACCTTCTTTTCGTTGGTAATGGTAAACTAGTACTACTTGTGAGAAGGTATGCAGTGATTTTTGAGGCGTTTGTATAGTATGTTCCAAATTTTATGAACTAGCATATTATGTTGTATTTTTCAGTAGTGATAAATGATTGGTACAGGACTATATGCTTGAATTTAATGTATAATGTGGTGGTAAAAATAGTGGCATGAGATTAATGATGTATGTTTTGTGGGAAAAAAATTAGTAGGCTTGATGTGTTAAAATAGTACGTGCTAATGAGTTATGATAAGGAAGACCGTAAGGTCAAGATCAATTGTTTGTTGTTTGGAAGATCTAGTGTACTAGTGTTTCTTGATGTATATTTCATGGTATCCAAGTGAGAATCATGCGTAAGGTTGGGTTGTAAAATCATGTTTAGCACTAGACATTAAGTTTTGAACAATTGATGTCCATGAAGGTGGATGTGATGATTTCTTGGTTAATGATACTAGTTTTATGGAAGTAATATAATAGGCTTGAATGGTATATGAAAAAGCTTAAGTTTATTTGATTTGCAGTGAAGTATGATGTTGCATATATAATGTAGAAGTATGCCCAAGGTGATTTGAAGTTGCGGTATTTTCTAAGACTATTACACGTTTTGTGTGACGAGTGGTACCGTTGAGTTGCTAGGTGGAGAAAGACTAGTTAGATGGTATATGGTGTTCTAAATAGCCAAGTTAAGGAGTTTTGATTGATAGTGTTGAGCCTTTTTATATGATATTGATTCTCATAGTAGAGAGATGTAAGTTTGGAATCGCGATATTGGTAGGCTATGTCGGAAGTAGTATGATTCATTGAAGGCTTGGTGATATCCATGTTGAGTGCTAGATTCTAAGTTTAAGTTTTTGAAGGTTGAACTAATAGAAATAAGAGTTAAAGCACTAGAGGGTGTGCACTCCGACTAAGGGGATACCTACGAAGACCCGAAGTTAGTAGGTGTGCAAGTATTATATGATGACTACTGGGTCTATAGAATTATAAAGTGTATCTCAGAAGGTAGTATTAACTGTGGGTTTTCCACTTTCAGGTGTAGTCATTTGGGTTAAGTGCCATGATATGTGTGTATAGTAGTTTTCCAGACCCCAGAGTGCAGTGAGTGTACTTCAGTTTAGAGTTTAGTAAGGGATCTCCCAAACTTAATATGATGGCTTGAAGCTAAGGGGGAAATGATAGAGCGAATAACCAAGTCAGGCTTTCAGATTCTAGTAGTGATGTCAGTATGACATAGAACATCAGAAGGGAAGAGTGAGGCTCAACCCATTCCAGTCTCAGTATTTTTCAGTTATCTTAATACCTACTCATACTTCACATTTCAGTTCCATGATCATAGTTCATGTTTATGTATATGATAGAATATCACGGGCTCTTCCAGATTCCTAAATGAGGAACTTCAGTTCATTCAGCCGTCGGAATCACATTCCATATGTTATGAACTCTAAATTGAGGTCATGCAGCTCATGACTCATGTATTCACGCTTTATAGTATGCTCAATTCCCATAATTCATGCTATGCTCTTTACGATAGTTGGAATATAGTTCATAGCCATGTATGCCCTAATTCATATTTTTTTTCTTTGATAAATCCCGGATGTTGATTTGCTATTCCCCAGGCCTCAGTTAAGTGTCAAGTTTCATATAACATCCTTCCATGCTTCAAGATCTTATGTTCTAATCTTTAGTGACTCCTCTTTATGTGATGGTAGTGGTGATGAGTAAATGTTTCTAGTTGGTGGAAGATCATAGTATGCTTATTTTAGATAAGGCCATAAGTGTGAAGTAAGGTTGGGGCCAAGTCTTTGATGCATGTGATGGTTAGCTGAAAGGTGTGTGTGTGTATGTTCTTGGGGTAGAGTGTGGGAGCTATATCGATAGATGGTTAGTAGAATATGTGAAGTGTGTCTTTATGAGTGTTTACTTTGAAGTTCATAAGTGGTTATAGAGATAGGCTTGAATGAAATGTTAGAATTTTTGTTAAGGAATACTATATGCTCTAGTGACTTCGTAGTAATAGTTCAGAGTTAGCCTTTGAAGTGGTAAGGCATGATAGGCTTAGGGAGTGATCTTTTAAGAGAAATAGAAGGTGGAATCTTATGGTTTAGACTTGTATCGTGGAGTGGCATATAGTATTTTGCGAGTTGGAGTTAGGCCTGATCACGGCGAAGAGGATTTAAGTTACTATAGACATTAGTAGAAAGATTTATAAATGCAAATACGAGAACAAATAAGTTGGATCGAATGAATGTGGTATCTACGAGTAATAGTACAGTTAAGGAAGTATTCGAGGAGTGTGCTAATCTTTGAAGTAAGAAGTCGCATTGACTAAGGCCTGGAAATTCTATCCTGATTTATGAGTTATATGTCTATATTCCAGATTGCAGAGTAGTGTAAATGTTGTGATTTCCCTCAGTTGGATGACTTATGTAATCCATACCTAAGATTCGTGGCTTCCTATTACTGCTAGAACTTCTTTAGAAAGAGTGTTGAAGAGATACTCCAGTTGAGTATAAGTGTCTGGTATAATTCAATCTGTAATTCAGTTTAACAGTTGGGCAACCAAGTTACTATGGTTTTTCCACCTTTTCACCCAGTGCTACTATCCGAAGTCTCATGCGTATGGCCATTCCCAAGAGATAATCAATTCCATCCATATAAATTGTGAGTTCAGTTCATTCCAAGCATCATGTTTCAGATTCAGCTATCTATTCATGACTCGGTGCATAAGAGTTCAGCGTATAATCTCAAATTTTTTCAAGTATTTCAGCTCAGATAGTGTAATACCCTTGTACGATCTAAGTCTTGATATCTTATGATTCGTACTTGCATAAGTTATCACTTCCTAATTTCAATATGTATGATTGGATCATGAATATTTTAAGGGAATCCTAAATTTTCAGCACGAATCAGCTTCTTAAAGCAAGAAAAGTCAAGTCAGCTCAGAATTCAGTTTCATTATAGAAGTTTAAATATTTCAGATCAGTTATGTCTTTACTTAGAAGGCACATCATGTCTGCGTTATTCCATACCCTTAAGCTTCAACAAGTTCCTACCCATCATTCAGGGACGAATGATCCCAAGGGGGAGATAATGTAACACCCCGCATTTCGGACGAGAACGAAAATCGTCATTTCCTTCACGTAAAGGTTCCAAAAGCCATAAATCCAATGCAAGTTTAGTGTGTTAATAAATTATGTAGTGTGGAAACCTATTTGAGCATGAATTGAGATCATAGAGGTCCCCAAGCTCAAGGACAAGTTGAAAGTTTTCCTATCGTTCGAATTTTAGTGAGCGTTAAAACTTAGTTCAAATTCAATTGACCATTACTCTTTGTATATATTGAATTAGAGTTCCTACTATATATCAAATGAAAGGTATTTGAATTATCTTTCAAACGATACTAATTTCACAAAAATCCGACACCCGAGGAAGAAGTTATGGCTTTACAAAGTGGAGTGTGCCGTGCAGCATAAGGTGTGCGACGCACACCCTACCTTATGCCATAAGGTGTGCGACGCACAACCTAATGTGTGCGATAAGAGTGCTCCGCACAACCTATACTATGCGATAAGGTGTGCGCCACATATATTATTACTCAAGTGACTTAAACACTCCGTTTTTTGGGCAAAATGGTCCTTTTTCCACCCTTATTTAGCCATAAACACGAAATTCAGTTCCCAAATACCCCAAAATACACCTTCATTCATCAAAATTGCTCAAGAACTCTCCTTAGGGTTTAAAAATAAAAACCCAAGCAACTCAAGATTCAACCGTGGGTTTTTGAAACTAATTGCATATTTGGAATCCCTAGAACGTAGGCTTCAAGAAGAACCTATCAACTTCGCATATAGAGGTATGTGGGGTTATCTCAAAAATCTCATGGGCTTAAAAATTCATGTTTTAAAAATGGGGGTTTTGAAATTATGAATGGAATCCCTTTTTAAATATTTTATGGTATTGATTTGGTCTTTAGGCCTATTTCCGAAGTGGTTTGATATATGCTATATGTATATGCATGTATTCCGAAAAGATGTTAACTTGAGAGCATGAATTATATGAAATCCCTCTCTTTATATGATCTCATTTTGAATTCTCATATGATGTGAAATGTTTGAAATCATCTTGACAAGTGTGACATGAAATATTTTTAAAATGGTCATGGTTTTGACTTGCAATGAGAGGGTGGTTATGTTGAAATATGATGAATATAATGGTTGCATGAAAGAATGATGTGATATTTATGGCTTGAAAGTCGGGTATGACGATACCCTACAAAATAAGATATGTGATTGAATTAAATGGAGTTTGATGCATTGATTTTACATGAGATAGGTGGATGCCCGAAGAAGGCGTTTGAGTGTAAGGGCTCATCGCTGGAAACCTTGTTTGCCGACATGGGGATTTAGTACCAGGCTAAGTGATCTTGTGTACTTGACTTTACGTCATCCCCAAATTGGGACTATGGTTAGGAGCCCAGGCTAAGTGATATTGGGCACTACTATACTCTATTAGGTCGAGACACCCTGTTGTGTGATCTTATGTGTCTTCCCCTCACTTATACTCTAATCTCGGCGGCAACCGAGATTTGATAGTTGGTGTAAATGTTATATGTAGGGTATTCCACCTAGCTCAGCTGCATTTCATTGTTGTTGAAAACTATTACATTATGCCCATGTGTTTTCAAATGATTGGATATGAAACTGCTTTATAATGGCTCTCACCTATATTTGGAAAAAAATATTATATTTTGTTTTTGATTTCTCTGCGTACCAGTACTTTTGTATTGACCCCCTTCCCTCCCAGGTTTGGAGGCATTGTTTTGGGGTCCAGATAACCAGTAGATCTCTTTCTGTAGATTTGCAGAATCAAGTGGTGAGCCTTCTATATTTCGGAAGGCCTGATGTCTGTCAGTTCATTTATCATTTAGTAGTTTTGGGTCTACTAGGGGCCTTGTCCTAGTTTTCAGACTAATTTGTTTTAGTCATGTATTAGAATTTCACAGACGGTTGTTCAGATGTCGATAGATGTTGTGGGACATTATTTCCCTTTTGTTGATTTCATTTGATTTATGACCATGTTTTCCATAATATTTTGTATCTTCCGCATATCTTATTATCATATGAATTATATGCATGATTACCAGATAGATAGGGCTATTTTGGGCCTTCATGGTTCGGAATGCTCATCACGGCTAGGGCCCCGATTCGGGTCGTGACATTAACACCCCACATTTTCGAACTAGAAATTGAACTATTGTTCCTACGTGTGTAAGCTCGAATAGAAATTATTTCCAAGTGAGAATAAGTGATATGATCTTTATCCTCGTGTTTGAAATGCTTTCGAGGTGAAAAAATCTCATAGGAGTCACTTAGAGCGAAATTGATCTAAGAACCTTTGTTTCGGCTAAATCTTTGTATTCAATTTTACAAGGGTCCACTTTGAACAAGTATAACTTTTTATACAATTAGAATGTTGCAGCTCAAGACCCACCAAATTGTAGATAATTGAGTAAACTTTCCAAATACACCAATTTCGCCTCAATCTGATACCTGAGAGAAAAGTTATTGCCATTTTCGTGTGAGAGGCAGTGAGGTCGCGCGATTAGCATGTGGCTCACGCTCTAGTCCACCCCCGAGGGAGCCCAAGATAGAGCATGCGGTGCACACTCCATTTCGGTGCTCCAGAGCATGCGACACACACTCCATATCACGTTTCCTTATTTTCAAGCTTCTGATTCAGCGCATTTGAGGTTAATAGGGTCATTTACCTCACCCATAAGCAATCCAAAAGAGAATATTTAGGCCCCCAAAGAGAATTTATTGCATAATTATTCTCTTCTACTCTTCAAGAAAATCCTAAACCCTCAAAGATCAAGAATCAAGCACCTAGGTCAATGTTTCCAAGAAAGAAATCTAGATTCGGGTTTTATTCTTCGAACTAAGTAATCTAAGGTACGTGGATTTTTCCTAAACTACATGGGCATGGTAAAAATACTTTTAATAATGTTTTGAATGTTGATAATTCATATATTTACGAAGGGTTTGAATTTATAATAACACATGCATAGTGAACCCTTTTGATGATATTTCTTTGGTCTTGAGGTCTCCCCCTTAAATTTAATTTTTGTTTATGTATATATATATTTATGTATGCGTTTGATGTTTTGAAAAGTATAAATTAAGAGCATGAATAACAAATTTCCCTCTCATGGTGTTATTTCTTGATTGACAAGTCATGGATTACTCAATTTCATTTCATAAAGCAGGAACCAAGGGTTTTACTAACAATTATGAATTTTATGTCGATTGTGAATTGAAGAGAGGGATATTTCTTTCTTGTTAAGGCTGAATGTGATAATCGAAAGAATTGAATGATTATTTTGAGAAATTGACCACCATTTGTTGAAATGATGAAAAGAGAAGATTATTGCATAGTTTGACATATGTTTTGGAAATATGAGTCCTTTTGTACTGTTTGAGTATTTTGGGGGTCTAAACATTGTTTTGAATGAAAGTGTTGTCACATGACATTATAAGGCTTTGAGATATTACCTGCAAGTTTTCGTATGACGATACCAAACAGATGAACTCCATAACAGATTAAGATTTTCAGATTTTGATTTCAAAGAATGAATGTCTTAAATAGTTAAAAATGGGCTTAAAGAGAGTTAGGTGGTTACCCGAAGAAGGAATTTGAGTGTAAGTGCTCATTACTGGAAACTTTTTTTTGGCGATACGGGTTTATTATGTCCCTAAGAGGGGCCATACACTAGCCTATTGCCCCTTGGCACAATTGAGATAGAGACTCCAACCCTTGCGGAAAACTTGGGTTGGGGGCTTGGCCCTCGAGTCAAGGGCGGATTCCATATAGCCCGTGGGATTGTAGAGTTGTAGCGTTTACTGAATAAATCCTGTGAGCTTTAGCACTTAGTTCTAAAAGTTTTACTTTTAATCTTTATATTAGTGGATTAAGTAGGACTGAAGTCATGTCTGTTTTCAAATCATGCAGGCTAAGTGTAAAAGGACTCACCTTTATCATCTGTAAACTGAAAGCTGAAAATCTCATAGCTAATGTCTTATGCAAAATAATATCTGAGTACAATTGTTAGCCATTACACTTCATTTATAAAAGTTGTTATATTATTCTGTTTTAGGACTTAGGGAGTTTAGTCTAAAAGCTTTTCTTTTATTCTTTTCTATTAGGGAGGTTCTTCTAATCGACATAAACCATATGAGCTATCATGAAGTCCAACTTCTAGTTCCTCTAAGGGGAAAACTCACGTTGGGGAGAGGTGTCATACTCTTGCCAAGGAGTATAACCTGTGCTAAGTGATCATAATTTGTATCTGCATCCATATAAATGGGAATAATCTGAATTTGTACTTACGTTGGCTCGTAGTTCTGGGGTATGCGAACTAGGACACATACGTAACTCGGTTCTAATTACTACTCAGTTTAATCTGTATGCTCATTCTGTTTGAAATCCACTTTAAAACTAGCATATGGGTTAACAATGAAAACCAGTTATGCATCCGTTTACTTTAAACTGTAATCAAAACTGTAAAGTGGATTCCATATCTTAGTTGAGGATCAAAAGATCAAATCTTGTTCTATATCTGAATATAAACTAATCATAGGGTGCCTAAAAGCATAATCTTCTTGAAATATCAATATTCAAACCAAGGCTTAATAACTTATGTTTCAAACTCATATCACATTATCACAAAGTCATGCTCAATAATCAAAATCTTGAAATTCTTTAACAGTTCTAGTCAAGTATATAAAATCACATCACACGCATAAACATGCAAAAGTAGAGATAAATTCAACATTTAATCACTTGTAACGTCAAAACCTTCAAATAATGATCATTGGGTATGAACCCTAGATTGCAAATAATATAATTCCATCTAAATTCAACTTTAAAAACTAGTTCTGGGCACAAGGATGGAAGAGTATCCTTGTTCATAACCGCACATACCTTATTAGATTAATTCAATGAAGAAACTTGACTTTGAATTCCTAATGATGTTCTTGAAGGCTTCTTCTTAAATTTCTTTAAATAGGAAGTTTGGGTTCTTTTTTTTTCTTGAAGAAAATTTGATGAAGTTCTTGGTGTTCTTGAGGGAGCTAGGGTTTTCTTGGACAGAAAAACATGAATTATAATGTATCTAATGCTTTTGAGGGCTGAAATTAAGTGTTATGGACGGATTCGGGTGAGGGAAAGTGAGCAAAGTTCCCTTAGACCCTTTAGGAACTGTAGCAGTGTGTGAAACATCTCCGTATCGCGTTGTCCATCGCGCCACATCCTAATCACGTCGGCTTACTGCCTCATCAAGAATCCTCTCTCGCAACCCATCCATATTCGACACACATAGACCACCTTGGTACCTCAAAATACCATCACCTCCAATTTCAAATGCCATAACCTTTTGTTGGCCAACATCATTCTTAATCTGAAACAAGATGGGGTCTTCGAATTGCTTTTCTTTAACTTCGACACATAGGGATAATTTATCTATCTCATGAAAAATTACTCCTCCATCTTCGAAATCCAGGAGTCAAACTCCCAAATGTGTAAGCTGGTGAATATATTTCACCATCTCCCTCTTTCCTTCCTTAAAATGAGAAAGACTTCCCATTGACAACCTGCTAAGGGTGTTGTCCACCACATTGGCCTTTCCTGGATGATAGTGCAGGCTCATGTCATAATCCTTTAATATTTCCAACCGCCACCTCTTTCTGAGATTCAGTTCTTTTGCGTGAAAACATACTGCAAACTTTTGTGATCAGTGAATATATCAACACATACCCTATAAAGATAATGCCGCTAGATCTTAAGTGTAAACACCACAACTGCTAACTCTATATCGTGAGTGGGATAATTTTTCTCATGCACCTTCAGCAACCTAGATGCATAAGCCACTACTTTACCATTCTGCATAAGAACACACCTAAGTCCCACCCGGGATGCATCACCGTACACAACAAAGCCCTTTGTACCCTCAGGAAGGGTCAAAACTAACGTGGTAGTCAACATGTCTTTCAGTTTCTCAAAGCTATTCTCACAAGAGTAAGACCATAAGAATTCCACTATCTTCTAAGTCAATTTAGTATGTGGAGCAGCTATGGAGGAAAAACTCTGTACAAACCTTCTATAATATCCTACCAAACCCAAGAAGCTCTGGATATCGGCTTGAGCTGTGGTTCTGGGCAATTTTCTCACTGCCTCAACCTTTTAAGGGTTAATCTAAATCCCCTCACTCAAAATAATGTACCCCAGGAAAGCAATAACACTAAGCCAGAATTCACATTTGGAAAACTTTACATATAACTTATTATCTTTTAGGGTCTGAAGGATGATTTAGAGGTGATTGGCATGGTTCTCCTCAATTTTAGAGTAAACCAAAATATTGCCGATAAAGACTATGATAATTAGATCTAGAAACTGATGGAACACCCTATTCATTAGGTCCATAAAAGTTGCAGGGGCATTAGTCTGGCCAAAGGACATAACTAAGAATTCATAGTGACCATATTAGGTTTGGAAGGCTGTTTTAGGGATAACAACCACCCTAAACTTTAACTACTGATACCCCAAACGAAGGTCTATTTTTGAGAAATATTTGGCACCATGGAGTTTGTCAAAAACATCATCAATTCTAGGAAGAGGATATTTGTTTTTAACTATGACCTTATTTAGCTGACTCTAATTTGTACACATACGGAGAGAGTCGTCTTTCTTATGCACAAAGAGTACAGGTACAACCTTGGGAGAGATGCTAGGACGAATAAAGCCTTTATCAAAAAGGTATTTTAACTATTCTTTCAACTCTTTCAATTCCGCAGCAACCATTTTGTATGGCGGAATAGATATAGGACGAGCGTTTGGCAACAAATCAATGCCAAAATCTATTTCCCTATCAGGTGGTATACCAGGGAGATCATTAGGAAGGAATTACAGGAATTCATTAACTACTTGGACAGATCATCAGTTTTCCTTGGTTGTTATTATTCTTATTCCTACAAACAAAACACGTACTTTTACAATGGAGTTAAAAATAAACTAGAAAAAATTTATTTTATATAATTGAAAATATAACATCACAGAGTAGAAATTAACAGTTGTAGGCATCGAAAACATATCATTGAGTAGAAATTAACTGTTGTAAAGATGATATTTCTTAAGTACGTAAAGAAAATATCTCTTTTAAAAACCTGCAGGAGTAAAAATGTGCAGTGATTAAATTTTTAATCTAAAGTTGAACCATTCTATTTCAGCCAAATGATACAACAGTTGGAACAAGATTAGATGGAAATTTGAGACAATCACTAGACACAAAACATGAAAAATGTAAGACACTTAAACTGAGTATGAAAAACAGGGAATAATATCACTTTCTGTTTATTCTTTGTCCATAAGGCACATGCAATGACTAAACACTATCAAAATTATACAGAAAAAGAAGAGCAACCCCTTAAATAGTATCCAAATTAAAACACAGAAACACCTATATTCACAATAAAGAACTCAAAAAAAAGAAAGAAATGTAGCCAACCTAAAACCCATACAACATAATCACGATAGAGAAATCATGATCTACACTAAATTTGACCAAATATCTAGTTCAAATATTGAATGTCACTCTATCTTTGACTAAAAAATATTCTAGTCTATTTGACAATCTATCTCTAGGTCGAACGAAGGGTTAAAATGGCCCTTAGGGGCCATTTGGTAGAGTTAATACAATCTATCTCCAAAATATAGACATTGAAGACCATATTAAGACGAATAAACGATTACTCTATCTCTAAAATGGAATAACAGAACTACATATAACTTCAAAAAAAACACACAAAAAACATAAAAAATGAAAGAGTGTTATTGTACCAAGTTCTTTAAGGATTACGAGCAGAAATTGTTTTTTTTTTTAAATAATAGAAGCACTTGATTGTCTATTGTTCTTTTTTCTCTTTTCTGTGGCATTAAGAGTTGCCAGAGTTTCCCATCTATAATTTTTTTGCACAACATGAGAACGACTCTCTTAGCACTTTGCCGGTTACTGACAAAAAAAGTTTGTTGTTCATCTAGGAAATAAATCCTCAACCTAATAAATCATTTTTTGGGGCTCACCTCTGAGGTTAAATAGTTATATCCTATGTTTGATGGTCTGGTTTGTCTCCTTTTTTCATATATTTTGTTGATATTGAATATCTGGATGGACACCTAATTAATCGATCTAGTAAAATTGTTACCATGTACAGGGAGAACAATTTCTTAATCATCAAATATGTAAAATTTTGAGCTACAATCTAATTGTAAATGAAACTAGAATTTACGTTCTTTGCCTATTTACTTTTTTAGCCATTGATATCTGCTTCATTCAATGATTTTCCACGTTTCTTAAAACCTACATATGTATCTACATATCTTTTATCCTTAATTCTCATTATTGCTTCTTTGATTCGTCTATGGTGCACATTAACAAGGATCTTCATTGATGCATTCCAAGCATTCAAGGTCACAGTCATGCCTCTTTTGCCGTGATACCCTGAAACGGGTGAGCTCGGGGGATCTGTGGATATATATGGACAAAAAAGATGTGGTGGAAATGATAACAATTACAAGGGAGAATATAAGAGGATTGTTGATGTATATAGAGAAGTTACCTTTGTTTGTGCCAGATAATGTTCTCGACATATATGATGATACTCATCTAAGGTAAATGAGCAATGGCCTATTAGTTATCTAGCTGAAATTGGTCAAATGCTATAGATTTAGAAAAATGGAGGTTATGGTATTTGATTTGCTGATATTGGATTATTAGATATGAAGGTGATTCCTCTTCCACTACCTTGTGATTAGAAGAAACCCAACCATTATTATTAGGCGCATATAGAGGTGGAGTCATGATTTGAATTTTATGTGTTTTGTTTAAATTCTAGGATATTAGGTTAAATGTATGTACATATTTAGTTAATTTCTTAATAAAAATATAAGATTGAACTAAGCTACTAAGTATGGATGAACTCGTACGTAGACTTCTAGCTACGGCCTTGTTCGGGGTTGAGAAGCTGAGTTAAATTAGCTAAAAAGAGCTTTTATAATTTTATTATCTCCTGATCCGTAGAAAAATTTGCTTCTTAACAATAATTGCACAATTTATGAGATTTTTTTTTTTTATATTCGGGTAGGGGCTGCATGAAAGCAGGCTTCCACTACAATAAATTATTACATAGGCTCGACCACTTGGGCCGACTTTAGGCAGGCACCACTCCAAAGTGCAATGGATGTAAAAATCCTAGGCCATGAGTCTTATTAATCGCCCATTGACCATGTTCTTGTAAGTATGCTTTATAGTTAATCGGTGTCATGACCCGAGTCGGGACCCTGGCCGTGAAGAGCATCCCAAACCATAGAGGCCTGAGCATCCCAAACCATAGAGGCCTGAGCATCCTTCTAAATCTAGTAATCGTACACATTACTCACAACATAATTAGGAGATGCAGAATTATAATTCGTTACGGAATCATGGTCATAATCTGAGTTTTGTTTAACTGTATGTACATAAGTAAATCAACATCTAGACAACATCTGATTCAGTCTGCTAAATCTCTACTACATATGTAACTAACAAACTATCTGAAATTGGGACAAGGCCCCAGTGGACAAAAACCATAGTAAATAACAAATGACTGAAAAGGACTAGGCCTTTCGGAAAAAAAGAAAGCTCACCAACTGCACACTTCACTTCTGTCTGAATAAATCTATGGCTTAGCAGGACCTCTAGACTGAGACTCAGACCCTAAAATATAGGGGTCAATACAATTGCACTGGTACACAGAGCATTCCAAAATAATGCATTTATATATATAAAAAATAAGTGAGAGATGGTCATGAAACATCATGCATGATCAAATTTAAAATACATGGGCAAATCTTTGATAATCATAAAACAATCATTTCAATGCAGTTCTATTCTTCGTATTACTTCTGAGTTGTGTGGCACACACTACAATTCTACGACCCCACGGGCTATATGGAGTTTGCCCTTAACTCGGCAGCCAAGCCCCCAACCCACGTTTTCCGCAAGGGTTGGAGTTTCTTATTCTAATTCTAAAATGCCACAGGCAGTAGGCCAGCGTACAATCCATCTTGGTGACATAATAACCCATATTGGCAAAACAAATTTTGGGCGGTGAGTTATCTGAACTTGTGCCTTCTTCGGATAACCACCTAACATCTCTTTAGGCCCATTTTTAACCTTTTCTGAATATGTATAGTTCTAAGTTCAAAGTATGAAAATCTGAATGAACATCTGCTTCCATAAGGTTCCATGTATGATTATTTTATTCTAAACAATGTTCAAGCCACTTGAACATGCATATAGTATAAGAAACTTCATGCTTCAATCATAAGTCAAAATCATGCATAGACTTTGCATTCATTCAAAATTTCAATAATTGGTGGCCAATTTCTCAAAACATTCCTAGAATCCCTTCATTTATAATTTTCAACATGTAAATCATAATAATATTCCTCTCTCCAATTCTTAATCAACATAAAATTCATGTAAGACAATAAGGCTCCTGACCCATTCTTTAGATCATACAATTAAGGATTTCATAACTTGTAAATCAAGTACTAACATAATGGGAGAGGGAAAAATTCTATAATTCATGCTCTCAATTCATGTTTCAACGCTTCAATACAATCATACAGTTATACTAGTCAAATCACTTTCAAGTGAAGGCCTAAATACCAAAACAATATTATCAAGCGCTTTAAAAGCATGATTATAAATTGTAAATCAAAAACCCTTTTTGTAAGTTCATGATTTCCAAACCTTTATTCATCATTAAAACAATTTCACCATGCCGATGTAGTTTAAGGAAAACCCCACGTACCTTAGATCACTTAGGAGGAAGGGTGGAAATCAAATCTTGCTTAACTTTATTGAAATTCTTGACTTCAAAAATGAACTCTTGATCTATGGGGGAGGGACTAGGGTTTTGATTTGAGAGAGAGAAGTAGTTTTATCAAGTATTTTTCCCTAATGATACTTTAATTTCATGTTAGGGTAGGGATAGGGTGAGGAAAAAGACCAAATTCCCCCCAAAACCGGTTATTATTTAAAAACACGCGAACTCGGCATCGATGTGTTACCCAATGTGATGTGTCAACATCGCATCAGGAAACTATTTCATCAACGTGATTATCAACGCGACACGTTGACTTCGCGTTGGTTCACTGCTTCATCGATAAAATCATCAATGCGGCACACCGACTTCGCATTGGGCCACTATTTCCAACATCCAAACATGTCTTGTCCCTTGTCTGAAAAGTCCAAAACTTCTCCAAGACATCCCTTTCACTCCCCCGAATATGAACCAACTCTATAATTCATATCTCAAGGTTGGAAAAATCAATTTATAGATCACACAAGTTTAGAATTTTAAAATTTGACTAAGTCCTTTTGACACTTAGGAATTTTTTTAGATTATTAACCCCTTGTACATGATACGAAGTGAGGTATTAAATTGAGGATATCATGGGATGTTACATTATCCCCCCTAGGGATTATTCGTCCCATAATGATGATTCAGAACAAAAACAAGCACGATTTTAAGCATACAAGGGATAACATAAAGAGAGTAGGATATAACTCGTACCATTAAGGTTGTCATCTGTAGTCCCAAAGAGGGTTGGGTATCTGATCCGCATATCACCTTATGATTCCCAAGTAGCTTCCTCAGCTTTTTGATTCCTCCAAAGCACCTTAACCGAAGCTCTTTCCCTATTCCTTAGCTTCCAAATTTGGCAGTCCAAGATAGTAATAGGTTCTTCTTCATATGATAAGGAGTGTGTCATCTTGATCTCCTCTACAGGAAACACTAGGGAATGATCTCTAATAAACTTTTTCAACAAGGACACATGGAAATCTGGATAAACAAAAACCAGACTTGCAGGCAATTGTAACTCATAAGCAACCACACCTATCCTTCTCACAATCTGATATAGTCCTAAATAGCGAGGACTCAGCTTTCTTTTCTTCTCGAATCGCATGACTCCCTTCATAGGGAAGACTTTTAAAAACACCCAATCACCAACCTCTAATTCCAACTCCCTTCTCCTAATGTCGACATAGTATTTTTGGCAACTTTGAGCTGTTTTAAGTTTTTATCTAATGATTTTCAGTTTCTCCATTGCCTGATGAATAAGATCAGGCCCAAACAATGCATTTCACCCACTTCATACCACCCAATTAGTGATCTACATCTTCTCCCATAAAGTTCTTCAAATGGAGCCATCTGAATGCTGGCATGGTAGCTATTATCACTGAAGTCAACGATAGATGATCTACCCAACTACCCTTGAAGTCAATTACACAGGACCTCAACATATCCTCTAGGGTCTGAATGGTGAGTTCAGCTTGCCGATTGGCCTGAGGGTTGAAAGAAGTACTCTGGTTCACTTGGGTACCAAAACCCCTCTGAAAAAATTGCCAAAACTGTAAAGAGAATTGTGTACCTCGATCAAATATAATGGATATAGGTGCCCCATGTAACAGAACTATTTCCTCAATGTATAGCTTCGCACAATCATCTCCCGAATAGTTAGTCCTCACTGGAATAAAGTGAGCTGACTTGGTCATCTGATCCACAATTATCCAAATTGAATCATATTGGTTTCAGGACCTCGGAAGTCCCATGATAAAATCCATATTAATCATCTCCCACTTCCAAATAGGCAAAACTATATCCTGGAAGAACCACCTGGTCTCAAATGTTCCAGTTTAAGTTGTTGACAATTCAAACACTTCGAAACAAAATCAGAAACATCACGTTTCATATATTCCATCAATATATAGATTTAAGATCATGGTACATTTTAGTAGCGCCTGGGTTAACAATATACCTCGAAGTGTGAGCCTCATTAAGGATCCTCTCTCGTAAACTATCTATATTCGGTACACACAACCTGCCTTGGTACCTCTGATTAGCATCACCGCCAATTTCGAATGCCATCACCTTCTGTTGACCCACATCTTTCTTAATCTGCATTAAGATGGGATCCTTGACCTGTTTCTTCTTAACTTCCGCACATAAGGAAGATTTAGTTATTTCATGCACAACTACTCCTCCATCTTTGGAATCTAAAAGTCGTCCCCCATAGATTTCCAAGTCGGTGAATATCTTCCACCATCTCCCTTTTTCCTTCTTCAACATGAGAAAGACTGCCCATAGATAATCTACTGAGGGCGTCGGCCACCATATTCGCCTTACTTTGATGATAGTGCAGGCTCATGTCATAATCCTTCAACAGTTCCAACCACTGACTTTTCCTAAGATTCAATTCTTTCTGTGAAAATACATACTGCAAACTTTTATGGTCACTCAAAATATCAAAATGTACCCCATATAGATAATGCTGCCAGATTTTAAGTACAAACACCACGACAGCTAACTCCAAGTCATGGGTGGGGTAATTTCTCTAATGCACCTTCAACTGTCTAGATGCATAAGCTACCACTTTTCCATGCTGCATAAGTACACACCCAAGTCCTACCCGGGATGCATCACAGTACACGGTAAAACCCTCTGTACCTTCCAGAAAAGTCAAAATAGGTAGAGAAGTCAACTTTTCTTTTAACTTCTGAAAAATATTCCCACAAAGTTTAGACCACACAAATTTTACCTTTTTTTGTGACAACCTGGTAAGTGGAGTAGCTATGGAAGAAAACCTCTCTACAAATCTTCTGTAAGGCCCTGCCAAACTCAAGAAGCTCTGAATGTCGGTTGGAGTCGTGGGCTTAGGCCATTTTATCACTGCCTCAATATTTTGGATATCAACCCTAATTCCCTCACTAGACACAATATGCCCAAGAAAGCAACAGCACTAAGCAAGAATTCACACTTGGAAAATTTTGCATACAACTTATGATCTATAAGGGTCTGAAGAATAATTCGGAGGTGATTGGCATGAGCCTCCTCATTCTTAGAATAAATCAAAATTTCGTCAATGAAAACTATGACAAACAGATCTAGAAACTGACAGAACACCCTATTCATTAGATCCATGAAAGTTGCAGGGGAATTAGTTAATCCAAATGACATGACTAAGAATTCATAATGGCCATATCGGGTTCAGAAAGCTGTTTTAAGGATATCAGTCTCCCTAACCTTAAACTGATGATACCTTAAATGAAGGTCTATCTTGAAAAACACCTAGCACCCAGAAGTTGGTCAAAGAGATCATTAATTCTAGGAAGAGGGTATTTCTCTTAACCGTGACCTTATTTAACTAACGACAGTCTATACACATACGGAGGGAACCATATTTCTTACATACAAAGAGTATGGGTATACCCTAGGGATAAATACTAGGACGGATAAAGCCTTTTTCAAGAAGGTCTTCTAGCCGTTCTTTCAAATCCTTCAATTCTGCAGGAGCCATTCTAAAGGGAAGAACAAAAATGGGATGGGTGTCTGGTAATAAATTAATACCAAAATTTATCTCCCTATTAGGTGGATTCCTAGGAGATCATCGGGAAAGACTTCTGGAAATTCATTAACCATAGGGACAGACAGAAGAGAAGGACTTTTGGTATTTGAATCTTTAACCAAAATAAGATGATACAAACAACCTTTGGAAATAAGCTTACGGGCTTTGAGGTAAGATATGAATTTCCCTCTAGGTGCTAAAGAAAGCTCCTCCTATTCTATCACCTATTTATGCAGAAAAGAGAAGGTAACCTTTCGTTTTCTATAGTCTAGCATGGCATAACATGTATGAAGCCTGTTCATTCCTAAAATGGCATCAAAGTCCACCATATACAGCTCTATGAGATATGCCACTGTATCATAGCCACAAATAGACACAACATAATTTTTATATCTCCTCCTAGCCACAACAGAATCACCTACAGGAGTGGAAATAGAGAAAGGTTCTATAATAACTTCAGACTTAAACCCAAAATAGACTACAACATATAGGGTCACATAAGACAAAGTAGACCCTGGATCAAGTAACAAATACACATCACGTGAGAAGATTTGTAACGTACCCGCGACTACATCTGGTGAGGCCTCTGCCTCCTGGCGATTGGAAAAGGCATATAACCAGTTGAGACAGCTCCCGGTACCTGAAGTAACGCCTTTTTGAGGTGGTAGTGGAGCGGAAGAGTTTGCTTGGGACTTAGCATCACCGAAGTTCCTTCTAGTGGAAGGACAATCTCTCTGGAAATGGCCCGAATGACCACATATATAGCATACCAGCCTGCCAGCTGGAACCTCCCTGGGAGATGCTTACCGTAGGTCTCACACCATGGAAAATATCAATACGGTTGAGCCATAATGCCCTGAGATAAGGTACCTTGTGCTCCAAATCCATGGCTAGGCTAAAATTTTGAATTCATTGATCAACTAGAGGTCCGGGAGCTGGCTGATGACTGGGCATGTGTAACACCCCAAAATTTTATCCTGAGATGTCACATGGTGCTTAGGGATACACGTAGACCCAAGCTAACCCTCGGAGCAAGACACTACCTCAAGGAATTGAATTCAACAATAGTCATGCACAACAAAGAGATATACCACATTAGGTTTAAGAGAAATACTGGAGAATACAAGACTGTACAACCAAAATATATTGAATGTCTGTACATACCAACCCTCTAGTCTGACAAAGCCTCTATTCATCAAAATAAAGAAGCCATTCAGACAAACCCCCAACTAACTCAAACAGTACTGAAAGACATAAAACAGAATGATATCACCAAAAATATAGACACGGTCCTTGAACCATGAGGACTCACAAATGAGGGAACGTAGTTGAGGCACTCGAATATCGATAACGCGGAAGCGACTGAGTACCTGAACCTGCATTATGAGAAAATATAGCCCATAGAAAAATACGTGGGTCAGGACTTTGGAATGTACTGAGTATGTGGTGGTGCATTCAACAATGCAAATATCATCATCAATTTCATAAAAATATGCATATGTACAATGATGGATCACTTGGCTTGAGTTAGATTGAAACATACTTTTCATGATCTCATAGTAAATAAATCATATGATAAAAACATCATAAATCATCATAAATAACTCAACTTTTCAACTCTAGACTCTGAGTGACTCGGTAACTCAAGAAACTCAACTCTTATGGACATTGGAGGTTCTTATAACCGACATAAACCATGTGAGCTTCATGGAGTCCAACGTTTTGCCCTCCAAAGGAGAGAACCCCAAATTGGCGGGAGCATCATACTCTTGCCAGGGAGAACAATCGAAATTTAGTGATCACAATCTCATACTCGGCCTCTGGCCTACAATTATCAATATCAATCCTACGGTGGCATATAGTTTTGGGGAAAATATGACATTTCCCGCTCGGCGCTAAATACTACTCCCAGACACAAGCTCAGAACGCGTTAGAAAATCCACCACAAACATCAAAAGGGTCTATCATGAAGATCAAATCAAATCTCTTTCTCATTTATCAAATAATAATCAATTTGTGGATTCCTAACTCGACTCAAATCAAATCAATCTTTCTCAATATCAAAATGTATAAATTTATTAAATCATGAAAACATCAATTACTTTGAGGAAATATCAAGACTCATTGTAACAACTCCATCTCATGAATCAATATACTCAATAATCCAATTTGTCATAAGGAAGCTTAAAGCTTGACACATATCTTAAAAGAACTTGAAATATCAACTCATGGTAGAAATTTGAAATTCACAATATTAAATATCAATTCATATGTTGGGATAGCAAAATAATCATGTATAACAAAGCTTGAACAATTTATATTCTAATAATCTCATGATGAAGTAATTTGAATATAAACCCACTTGCAAAATCATATAAATCCATGATAGAAATCAAAGCTTTGGGCACAAGAACGAAAGAATTGCTCTTGTTCAAAACCCCATATACCTTAATCTTTGAAATTGGATGAATTCTAGTACTTGAGACTCTATCCGCACTTGTAATAAATGATTCTCGAAGCCTACACTATGAGGAACTTAATTCTTGAAGAAATCTTAAAGATTTATGGATGATTTTTGGAATATTAATGTCCTTAAATAAATACCCTAGATATATTCCTTAAGAGAATACGAAGAGAGAATGAAGAAATTAAGGTTTAGATGGGAATTTCATATATATAGGAGCCTCCAAAAGATGGGAAAAGACCAAAATACCCTTGCAAAAATGTTCTTTAAATGCTGAAAAAATAGCTGACGACATTCGTGACAAGTCGTCACGAAATGTCGTCACAAAAGGGTGGATTTTATGATTTTCTGCTTAAGGTTGACGACATAGGTGATAAGTCGTCACACTTGTGACAACTTATCACCAAATGTCATCAATGGGGGTGGAAATCTTCCTAAGGATGACGACATTGGTGATAAGTCGTCACACTTGTGACAGCTTATCACAAAATGTCGTCACTCAGTTTTCCAGCCTGAAATGATGGAGTAAAATGGGCTTAACTCTTGGCTCCGATTCCGGATTTTGGTGAAATTGGTATAGTTGGAAAGATAATTCAATTATCTATCTTTTGGTAGGTCATGACCTCAAAATTTCGTAGTATAACGAGAGGTATGCTCATTTGAAGTTGAATATGGAAATATCCTTCCCAAAAATTCAATCGGTAAGGAATGTTTTGATTCACCTAATCGCTAGGACATCTTTGAGGTCTTAATACACATCACCCTTGATCAGAAAACAAACAAATCACTATAATTTACTTCTCATGAGCTTGAGTCATTGTTGAACTATTGGTTAGAGTCTCGAGGTATTACAATATCTCCCCCTTGGAAACATTCGTCCTCGAATGTTGCCATATAGGCCAAGAACAAGAGAAAATGAGGACGTATAGCTGGAACGAGTCACTCAAAGGGCTTACTTCACTCTATACCTTCGGATACCCTACAAAATGCATGCATTTGTGATGGAAGTACACACACTGCTGAATCTTTAATGAGAAGAGGGCGGAATTAAGAAAGAATGCTACCTTTTGCTCGCTCCAAAGTCACAGAAAAGTGGGGAGGGTACTTGGCTCGCATATCAGTTTCGGCTTCCCAAGTAGCACTCTCATATGATTGATTTCGTCAAAGGACTTTAACCAAAGGAACTTCTTTGTTCCTTATCCTACCGATTTGAAAATCCAAAATCTCAACCGGAATCTCCTCAAATGAAAGGCTATCCTGAATACCTAAGGTTTCGGAAGAATAAACCACGCCAGAATCACCAATACACTTCTTAAGCATGGAAACATGAAATACCGAATGAATGCTAGACAACTCTATGGGTAAATCCACCTCATATGCTTCTTTCCCAACATGGCTTAGAATCCTGTACGAACTAACATAACGGGGACTAAGCTTTCCCTTCTTCCCAAATATCTTCACCCCTTTCATGGGTGAAGCCTTTAAGTACATTAAATCATTAACATTAAAATCAAGATCTTTTCTTCTCACATCCGCATACGACTTCTGACTACTTTGAGCAGTCTTTAATCTTTCTCGAATCAACTTAACTTTTTCCAAACCTCGAACACAGCATAAGGCCCAATCACAGTTGTTTCTCCTACTTCAAACCAACCTATAGGTGATCTACATCTTCTCCCATACAAAGCTTCGAATGGGGCCATCTGAATACTAGCATGGAAACTATTGTTATATGCAAATTCGATCAATGGAAAGTGCTCATCCCAACTACCTTTAAAATCAAACACACATGCCCTCAACATATCTTCTAAAGTCTAAATGGTCTGCCAGCCTGACCATCTGTTTGCGGATGGAAAGCAGAACTTAGACAAACTTGGGTACCGAGACCCTTCTGAAAAGCTCTCCAAAACTGGAAAGTAAACTGAGTACCCCTATTAGAGATAATAGCCAAAGGAACTCCATAAAGTCTAACGAATTCTCGAATATACAATCTAGCATAATCCTTAGCTGTATAAGAGGAATGCACTGTCAAGAAATGAGTTTATTTAGTCAACCGATTTACAACAACCCAAATCGAATCATGATGACAATGAGAAGGAGGCAAACCAATTATGAAATCTATATTCACTTCTTCCCACTTCTAAGTAGGAATGCTAAACTCTTGCATTACACCACCGGGCCTTTGGTGCTCTACCTTAACCTGTTGACAAGTAGAACACTTTGCCACAAATCCTGCTATGTCTTTCTTCATACCATTCCACTAATAGATTTCCCACAAATTGCAGTACATCTTGGTAGCACCAGGATGAATAAAATATCGCGCACCATGTGCTTCAGCGATCTCTGCATTAGATCATCAAAATCGGGAACACACAATCTACCCTGCAATCTCCACACACCATCTCCCCCTTGGGAGAAAACCTCTACATTTTGGTCCTTAATTGACTCCTTCATTCTGACCAAACTAGGATCCCTGCCTTACTTCTCCTTTACCTCTGAGAACAAAGAGGACTCGGAACTACTCTGAACTAACATACTCCCTTCAGCGGAATCAAGTAATCTAACACCCAACCTAGCCAAATGATGCACATCACGAGCCAATTCTTTCTTATTATTCTCTACATGAGCTACACTACCCATAGACAACCTGCTAAGAGAGTCTTCCACAATATTGGCCTTGATCGGGTGATACAACACACTTATATCGTAGTCTTTTAGCAACTCTAACCATCTTCTTTTCTAAGATTCAAATCCCTCTGTGTAAACACATACTGCAGGATTTTGTGATCTGTAAACACATCAACATGAACACCATACAAATAATGTCTCCAGATTTTTAAAGAAAAAACTACAACTGCTAATTCAAGATAATGAGTTGGGTAATTATTCTCATGAGGCTTCAACTGTCTAGAGGCATAAGCTATAACTTTACCCCTCTGCATCAACAGACAACCCAAACCAACTCTAGAAGTATCACAATACGCCATGAAACCATTAGTACCAACAGGTAAAGTTAACACTGAGGATGAAGTTAGTCGAATTTTTAACTCCTGAAAACTCTTCTCGCAAGGTTCCAACCACAGGAACTTCACTTTCTTTTGGGTCAACCGGGTCATGGGATACGCAATAGAAGAGAAACCCTCAACAAAACGACAGTAGTAACCAGATATACCCAAGAAACTCCTAATGTCAGATGGGGAGGTAGATCTAGGCCAATTCTTTACAACTTCTGTCTTTTGGGGATCGACTCTAATGCCTTCGGCAAAAACAATGTGACCTAGAAAAGAAACTGACCTTAGCCAAAATTCCCACTTTCTTAATTTAGCGAATAATTGATGATCTCTAAGAGTTTGCAAGACAATCCTAAGATGGTCGTCATGATCATCCTCACTTCGGGAATATACAAGAATATCGTCTATGAATACAATGACAAACATATCAAGATATTTCTTGAACACTCAATTAATAAGGTCCATGAAGGCTACTGGAGCGTTGGTTAACCCAAACGACATGACAAGAAACTCAAAGTGACCATAACGGGTTCAGAAGGTTGTCTTTGGAATATCACAGTCTCTCACATTAAGCTGATGATAGCCAGATATAAGGTCTATTTTTTAGAAGTAGCTTGCACCTTGTAACTAATCAAACAAGTCATCAATTCTAGGAAGAGAGTACTTGTTCTTGATAGTTATCTTGTTGAGTTGACAGTAACCAATGCATATATGCAATGTACCATCTTTCTTATGCACTAATAGAAAAGGTACACCCTATGGGGAAACACTAGGTCTGATAAAGCCTTTGTCTAAGAGATCTTTGAGTTTCTCTTTCAACTCTTTAAGTTCTTCGAGAGCCATACGGTACGGAGGAATGGAAATAGGTTGAGTGCCGGGAAGGAGATCAATCCCGAATTCTATTTCTATAATAGGTGTGACTGCTGGGAGATCTTCCAAGAAAACATCGGTAAACTCATTAACAATGAATACTGACTGAATAGTCAGAGTCTCAGACTTGAGGTCTTTAACTCGAACTAGGTGATAGATGCAACCCTTGGAAATCAACTTCCTAGCTTTGAGGTAGGATATAAAATGACTCTTCCGAGTTACAGAACTCCCGGACCACTCAAAAATGGGTTCGTCAAGAAACTAAAACATGACCACTTGGGTACAACAATCTATAGACGCATAGAACGAGTGAAGCCATTCCATACCCAGAATGATGTCAAAATCAACCATGTCTAGCTCAATAAAATCAGCACATATGACCCGATGAAGGATAGTGACATGACACTTCTTATACACTCGCTTAGCAATAATAGATTCTCCTACCTGGTAGAAACCAAAATAGGCTCAGGAATTCATTCAGGGTCCATCTAAAAATTTACAGCAACCAGAGGTATCACATAAGGGAAACTCAAACTGAGGTCCATCAATACATACACATCAAAATGAAAGACACGGAGTATACCAGTGACAACATATGGAGAGTTCTCTTTCTCCTGGTGAGGTGGTATAGCATAGAAGCGATTTTGGCGTGAACCACCAGCAGTACTAGAAGAGGAGCCCTGAGGAGAAACTGGGCGGACAACAGGAGAAGGGACACTGATAGCCTGACTCTGGGGACGAGCATCTCGACTCCCCTATCTAGCATATGAACAATCTCTAAGTCGGTGGCCCAACTTGCCACAAAAAAAGCAACACCTCTGATAAACAAAACACTCTCCAAAATTATTTCTACCATACTTGGCACATGAAGGAGGATGAGGTCTGTTACTTATACTTTCCTGAGATTTGGATGGGATAGGCCTGTTCCCCTTCTCCTGCCTGCTTCTAGGTGCAGGAGCACTAACTGAGGAAGGCGCGGGCATAAACAGACGTCCCTGAAATTGAGGGCGGTTCTCTCCATGGAATTTAGACTGACTGAATCCCTTCTGCTCTGATCTAGATCTTTTATTCCCTTTTACTCTCTCCCTCTCTTTCACCTTATCAGCTTCAATTTGTTGGGCATGTATCATCAACAAAGAAAGGTTGATCTCCCTATTAAGCATAGCATAGCTACACTCTTTCACAACGTAACTGACACGCCGGTTAAGAACTTGCTAATGATGTTCCTAGAGTCAGCCATCATACTAGGAGCATATTTGGATAACTGATTGAATCTAAGAAAATACTCCTTAACAGTCATGGAGCCTTGTCTCAAATTCATGAATTCCTCTATCTTTACTTACCTTATCTTAAGAGGAAAGAATCTATCCAAGAACGCATCCTGGCATAACTGCCATGTCATGGGAGCGACATCCCCCCCTCTACTTATCCTCCATATCTCCACCTAATCATATGCAACATCTTTCATTCAATAGGCAGCCAATTCAACATTTTCCTCCTTAGTCATATGCATAATTTGGGTGATCGTTCTCACTTCATCCAAGTACATTTGTGGGTCTTCACCTACCTTTGAACCATATAACTCAGGTGGATTCTTCTGCATAATGTCACGAACTCAAGCTACAACTGAATTATTCTCTTACAGAGGTGAAATAGTAGCCTGGGTGTTAGCTTAAGCATTGGCGGTAACTGCCTGGGCTAGCACCTGAAAAGCTGCCTGGAATTTTGCATGAGACACATGCTCGTTCAAGTGATTAACAAGTTGAGGTTGCTCATTATTTCTATGAGCTCGACGAGGAGGCATTTTCTATTATAAGAGAGCACGAGTTAATTGCAGATAAAAAGACGGTTGTAGGCACGATAAACTTTAGATAGAAAGAAATGACTTTACGTAAAATGTTTCGTAGCCTCTTTCTCATAGATGTGGAGTACTACACACCGATGATCAAAACTCTACGTAACGGGGATTGTCAATCTCCCTAGGACTCCTTACACTTTATGCTTTGATACCAAGCTTTGTAACGCACCAAAATTTCTTCCCGAGATGTCACACGGTGCTTAGGGCTACACGTAGCCCCAAGCTAACCCTCGGAGCCAGACACTACCTCAAGGAATTCAATTCAACAATAATCATGCACAACAAAGATATATACCACATCGAGTTCAAGAGAAATACTGGAGAATACTAGGCTATACAATCAAAATATATTGAATGTCTATATATATTAGCCCTCTAGTCTGAAAAAGCCTCTATACATCAAAATGAAGGATCCATTGGGACAAACCCCCAACTGACTCAAACAGTACTGAAAGCCATAAAACAGAACAATATCACCAAAAATATAGACGTGGTACTCGAACCATGAGGACCCACAACTGAGGGAACGTAGCGGAGGCACTCTAATATAGCTAATGTGGCTGCGGCTGAGTACCTGAACCTACATTACGAGAAAATATAGCCCAGATAAAAATATGTGGGTCAACACTTTGGAATGTACTAAGTATGTGGGGGTGCATACAATAATGCTAATATCATCATCAATTTCACAAAAATATGCATATGTACAATGATAGCTCACTTATCTTGAGTTAGATTGAAACATACTTTTCGTGATCTCATAGTAAATAAATCATATGATAAAAACCTCATAAATCATCATAAATAACTCAACTCTTCAACTTAAGACTCGGAGTGACTCAGTAATTCAAGAAACTGAACTCTTATGGACATGGGAGGTTCTTATAACCGATATAAACCATGTGAGCTACAAGGATTCCAACATTTTTCCTCCTAAGGAGAGAACCCCACATTGGCAGAAGCGTCGTACTCTTTCCCAGGAGTACAACCTAAATTTAGTGATCACAATCTCATACTCGGCCTCTGGCCCACAATTATCAATATCAATCCTATGGTGGCATGTAGTTTCGGGGAAAATATGACATTTCCCACTCGGTGCTAAATACTACTCCCAGACACAAGCTCAGAACGTGTTAGGAAATCAACCACAAACATCACAAGGGTCTATCATGAAGACCAAATCAAATCTTATTCTCATTTATCAAATCATAATCAATTTGTGGATTCCTAACTCAACTCAAATCAAATCAATCTTTCTCAATATCAAAATTTATCAATTAATTAAATCATGACAACATCAATAACTTTGAGGAAATATCAAGACTCATTGTAACAACTCAATCTCATGAATCAATATACTCAATAATCCAGTTTGTCATAAGGAAGCTTAAATCTTTACACATATCTTGAAAGCACTGGAAATATCAACTCATGGTAGAAATTTGAAATTCACAATATTAAATATCAAGTCATAACTTGGGAATAGAAAAATAATCATATATAACAAAGCTTGAACAATTTATATTCTCATAATCTCATGATGAAGTAATTTGGGTATAAACCCACTTGTAAAATCATATAAATCCATGATAGAAATCAAATATTTGGGCACAAGAATGAAAGAATTTCTCTTGTTCAAAATCCCACATACCGTAATCTTTGAAATTTGATGAATTCTAGTGCTTGAGACTCTATCCGCACTTGTAATAAATGATTATCGAAGCCCACACTATGAGGAACTTGATTCATGAAGAAATCTTGAAGATTTATGAATAATTTTTGGAAGATTAATGTCCTTAAATAAAAACCCTAGATATATTTCTTAAGAGAATTGGAAGAGAGAATGAAGAAATTAGGGTTTAGATGGGAATTCTCATATATATAGGGGCCTCCAAAAGATGGGAAAACACCAAAATACCCTTTCAAAAATGTCCTTTAATTTGTGAAAAAAATATTGGATGACATTCGTGACAAGTAGTCACGAAATGTCATCACAAAAGGGTAGATTTTATGATTTTCTGCTTAAGGTTGACGACATTGGTGATAAGTCATCACACTTGTGACAAATTATTACAAAATGTCATCACTGGGGGTGGAAATATACCTATGTATGACGACATTGGTGATAAGTCATCACACTTGTGACATCTTATCACAAAATGTCGTCACTCAGTTTTCTAGCCTGACATACTGAAGTAAAATGGGCATAACTATTGGCTCCGATTCCGGATTTTGGTGAAATTGGTATAGTTGGAAAGATAATTCAATTATCTATCTTTTGGTAGGTCATGATGTCAATTATTCGTAGTATAACAAGATATATTCTCATATGAAGGTGAATGTGGCAATATCCTTCCTAAGAACTCAATCGGTAAGGAATGTTTTGATATACCTAATTGCTAGGACATCTTTGAGGCCTTATCACACATCACCCTTTATTATAAAACAACCAAAGAACTATAATTTACTTCTCATGAGCTTGAGTCATGGTTATACTATTGGTTAGAGTCTCAGGGTATCACAACATGACTCCAAAACTTTTTCTTCGGCCACCTGTTGCCCCAATTACCACCCTACGACTGACTATTGTTCTGGTCTGTTGTTTTGGCCCTGTTTTCTTGTCTATCCTTCTCTCTTGTTTTAGTAGCCTTCTTTTTCTACTCCTCAACCTATTGCATGTGAATGGATAATCTAGAGAAATCCATATCACTAATGATCATTGCCCCCTTGCACTCCAACACCAAGTCGTCCAAGAGACCAGATGCAAACTTCCGTATACAAGCCCTATGTTGCCTTCCATTTTCGGGGCATAACGGGATAGCTGATTAAATTTCACGGTGTACTCTCTGACGCTGATCTTCCCCTACTTTAAATTCATGAACTCTTTGGCCTTGGACTCCCTTAACTCCTGGGGAAAGAATCGGTCCGAGAAGGCTTCCACAAATTCACCCCACACAAAAGGCTCAGTATTATCACCCGTCGAATCCTTCCATTCGTGGTACCACTAATTTTCTTCCTCTTCCAATTGATAAGTCGTAAGTTTAACCCCTTTCACTTCATCCACGAGCATCACTCGAAAAATCTTCTCCATCTCGTCCACAAACTCTTGTGGATCCTCCTCCACCTTTGTGCCTGTGAACTTAGACAGGTTTAGTCTCATAAACTGACCCACTCGTGTAGTCTCAGATACACCAGATACGGACCTAACATCCTCCGACCATCAGGTCTGTGAAGCCACCAACTGTGCAATCATATACATCGATTGTCTGAACTCAACATTTGATATTTCTCTCTGGGATGATTGGGTGTGATTAGTCCCATACTGGGGAGCCCAACATGCCCTGGGTAGGCTGGTCTAAAAAGGAGGGACTTTCAGAGCAGCAATAAATTCAGGAGTGTGAGGCCAATTACGTATCCTCATTTAGTGGGAAGGATGAACATCTTCAGTGTGAGCATTCTGTTCATTGGTGCGACATGGAGGCATGATAGCTTTTCTAAAATACAAGAGACTATTTATTAGGGGACATATTAGACTCTACAACACAAACTTAATCACAAAGAAAGGAGACATTCCTCAATGCCTAGTAGCCTCCTGCTTATAAGTGTGGCATGCTACTCATCCATAAACAAGACTTTACCCGACGTGATTTTTCAGACACCCTGGGACCATGAACCATGCTCTGATACTAAGTTTATCACTACCCGAGTCAGGACCCTGGCCGCGACGAGCATCCAAAACCATAGAGGCCCATGAGCCCTTCTACATCTGGTAATCATACACATTACTCATAACAAAATTATAAGATGTGGAATTATAAATTGTTACAGAATCATGGTCATAATCTGAGTTTTGTTTAACAATATGGAAATAAGTAAATCAACATATAGACAACATATGATTCAGCCTATGAAATCTCTACAACATCTGATTCAGCCTATGAAATCTCTACTACATATGAAACTAATAAACTGTCTGAAACTGGGACAATGCCCCGACTGGATCAAAACCATAGTTAATAACAAATGACTGAAAAGGACTAGGCCTTACGGAATAAAGAAGGCTCACCAACTTCACTGTTCACTTCTGTCTGAATAAATCTACGGCTTAGCAGGACCTCTAGAGCTAGCCTCAGACCTGAAATATAGAGGGTCAATACAATTGTTCTAGTATGTAGAGTAGTAAAAAAATACATTTATATATATATATAAAATAGGTGAGAGCATGTCATGAAACATCATGCATGATCAAATTTAAAATACATGGGCAAATATTTGATAATCATAAAATAATCATGTCAATGCAGTTCTATTATTCGTATTACTTCTGAGTTATGTGGCACACCCTACAATTCTATGACTCCACGGGCTATATGGAGTCTGCCCTTAACTCGATGGCCAAGCCCCCTACCCAAGTTTGCCGCAACGGTTGGAGTTTCTGATTTTGATTCTAATATGCCACAGGGCACTAGGCCAGTGTATAATCCCTCTTGGGGACATAATAACCCATATCGGCAAAACACAGTTTTTGGGCAGCGAGTTGTTTGAACTCGTGCCTTCTTCGGGTAATCACCTAACATCTCTTTATGCCAATTTTTAACCTTTTCTTAATATGCATAGTTCTAAGTTTAAAATCTGAAAATCTGAATGAACATCTACATTCTGTTCTGTACTGAATTACCATGGCATTATCTATATTAGTGTCGTCACACCAAGACTTGCAAGTCGTATATTTATCCCATAAGGTGCCATGTATGATTATTTCATTCTAAATAATGTTCAGGCCACTTGAACATGCATATAGTATAAAAAATTCATATTTCAAATCATAAGTCAAAATCATGCATAGACTTTCCATTCATTCAATAATTTCACTAAGTGCTGGTCAATTTCTCAAAACATTCCTGAAATCCCTTCATATATCATTTTCACCATGTAAATCATCATAATATTCTTCTCTCCAATTCTTAATGATCATAAAATTCATGTAAGACAACGAGGCTCTTGACCCATTCTTTACATCATGCAATTTCGGATTTCATAACTTGTAAATCAAGTAGTAACACAATGGGAGAGGGAAAAGATTCTATAATCCATGCTCTCAATTCATGTTTCAAGGCTTCAACACAATCATACATATATACTAGTCAAATCACTTTCAAGGGAAGGCCTAAAGACCAAAATAATATTATCAAGGGCTTCAAAATCATGATTATAAATTGTAAATCCAAAACCCTTTTTGTAAGTACATGACTTCCAAACCTTTGTTCAGCATTAAAACAATTTCACCAAGCCGATGTAATTTTAGGAAAATCCCACGTACCTTAGATCACATAGGAGGAAGAGTGGAAATCAAATCTTGCTTAAGTTTCTTGTACTTCTTTACTTCAAAGATGAACTCTTGATCTATGGGGGATGGACTAGGGTTTTGATTTCAGAGAGAGAAGTAGTTTTCTGATGTATTTTTCCCTAATGATACTTTAGTTTCGTGTTATGGCAGAGATAGGGCGAGGAAAAAGAGTATAATGCCCTCTCCAAGACCGGTTATTATTTTAAAACACTCAAACTGGGCATCGATGGGTTACCCGACGCGGCGCATCAACTTTGTGTTGGTTCACTGCTTCACCGACACGATCATCGATGCGGCACGCCGACTTCTTGTCGGGCCACTGTTTCCAACATCCAAATACGTCCCGCCCCTTTTCCGAAAAATCCAAAACTTCTTGGAGACATCTCTTTCACTCCCCCGAACATGAACCAACTCTAAAATTCATATCTCAAGGTTGGAAAAATCGATTTAGAAATCACACAAGTTTAGGATTTAGAATGTGACTAAGTCCTTTTGACATTTAGGAAATTTTTCAGATTATTAACCCCTTATACATGCTATGGAGTGAGGTATTAAATTGAGGATATCACGGGGTTTTACAATCGACCCATTAATAATGCCACGGCTTTTGCATCTCTTAGATGCCAACGTGGGAGGAGGATTACTCAAAATGACATTACTCTCTTTAGCTTTCTGTTTGGATAAAATTCCCAATTTGCTTAACCTAATGAATGGTTTGGCAAAATACAAAACTCAAAAACTATAAGTTTTCCGACTAACCAGTAACATATACAATTCGGTAAACGAAGAAGTAGTTGAAAACCATAATCATGAAATAGTAAAACCATGAAATCAATCATATAAACCATGACTTAAGTTGAAATTACAATGAGGGAAGAGAATTATGCCTTATATGGAAGAATTGATGGAATGAAATCATCAAGACAAGCCCTAAAGAAATCCTCGAGATGAAACCCTACCCTTCTTGCCGCAAAAGCTCATGATAGAATTATGGAGTGTTTTGGAATAGTTTCTAAGTGTTAATGAATAGAAAAATAGGGTAAATAAACTCTTAAGTTTATTAGAAGTCATGGGTCCTAGTTAGGGTAACTAGGGAAATATCCAGAATACCCCCACTTAAATTCCTTAAAAACCCATCACAGTGATACGACTGGCCAATAAGAGTCGTACCCTCCCAATACGATAGGTATCCACCACTCATATCCAAGCCTCAACCCTTTGATCAAATAGTATCTAGTATACGACACATCCAACCAAGTCATAAACACAGCATATGATCCTTATCCATAACCTGTATCCCATGCAAAATAAAATACCAGGAGGATCAAACACTGCCCACTATATGAGTCCCTAGTATGATTCGTACCGTGCCTTAAGAATCATACCCCTAAGTCGTACCCATTCCAGTGACAAAAACCATCCCGACAACTAACACTGTTAAGCAAACGTCAGGACCATACCAACTGTATCCCAACATACGACTCATACGGATGAGTCGTATTGGGTCCGAGGAACGGAATTCCAGGAAATTTTCTAAGGGTCAAAATCCATGATGTTTCAGTCTCCCACACTAGGAACATTCATCCTAGAATGACAGACAAGGTATGGGTAACCACTCACAGAGTAATTTGCATTATCAAACATCCTTTTAACAATGTTTGAAAACAAAGAGGAAAATATGTTAATCTTTCCTTTAATAAACACAGAAAATAAAGATGTGTTGAAGAAACATACCTTGCATGCAAATCCCAGGAGAAGAAAATAGATGTGGATAATAGGAATTCATGTCCTCTTCAACTTCCCAAGTAACTTCTTCCACCATCTAGTTCCGCCATAGAACCTTAACCGAAGCCACATTCTTCGTCCGTAACAGACGAACTTGCCTCTCTAATATCTCAACTACAACCTCTTCATAAGACAGGATGAATCAAACATAAGCTAGATGGAAACTCCAACTCATGAGCAACATTGCTAACTCTCTGCAAAAATCTCATAAGGACCAATATACCGAGGATTGAGTTTCCCTTTTTTGCCAAATTGCACCACTCCCTTCATAGGAGATACCTTGATGAACACCCTATCCCTGACCTCAAACACCAAGTCTCTACGTCTAACATCCGCATAGGGCTTTTGGCGACTTTAGAAAGATGTATGCCGATCTCGAATTATCTTCACCATCTCCATTACTTAATAAACCAAATCTGGGCCAAACATGTCAACCTTCCCAAGTTCAAACTGACCAATAGGAGATCTACACCTCCTACCATACAATGCCTTGAAAGGAGCCATTTCAATACTCGAATGATAGCTATTTTTGTAAGAAAACTCCACCAAATATAGATGCTCAACCCAATTTACACCGTAGTCAATCACGTAGGCCCGAAGCATATCCTCCAATGTCTGAATAGTTCTCTCCGCTTGCCCATCTGACTATGGATGAAAAGTAGTACTCAGACTAACCTTAGTCCCCAGTCCTTTCTGGAAAAACCGCCAGAAGTGAGATGTAAACGGTGTACCACGATCAGAAATAATTAAAATAGGCACCCTATGGATCTTCACATTCTCTTGAAGATACAACTTCTCATAATCTTCCATCGAAAAGGTAGTCCGCACTTCCATTCGGTAAAATCAATTTCTTGATACAACCCTCCTAGCCTCATGTGCTCAACCTTAACCTATTGACATACCATACACTTGGCCACAAAATAAAACACATCCTACTTCATGACATTCCACTAATAGATCTCCTTGATATCATGATACATCTTAGTCGAGCCGGTATGAACAACATAGCACGACTCATGCACCTCAGCCATACCCCTTTGCTACAACCCATCGACATCAGGAACACACAACCTCCTTTGGCACCATAAAGTACCATCTCCACTAATCTCAAACACCGCTACATTTTTCCCACCAATGTCACTCTATATTTTTATCAAGACAGGATCCAACACTTGATTCTCCTTAATCTTTGCACCAAGATATGATCGAACCAATTTTTGCACCATTACACTACCATTCTTAGAGTTCAAAATGCAAACTCCAAGATTACCCAAGCGGTGAATAGCCTTCACCAATTCCCATTTTCCCTCTTTTACATGAGTCAACCTCCCCATGGATAACCTGCTAACAACATTAAAAGCCACATTAGCCTTACCTGGGTGGTAGTGAAGACTCATATAATAATCTTTGAGAATCTCAAGCCATCTCTTTTGCCTGAGATTAAGCTCTTTTTGAGTGAACATGCACTGAAGATTCTTGTGATTAGAAAAGATATCCAAATGAACACCATACAAATAATGCCACCATATTTTCAAGGAAAACACAACTGCCAACAACTCCAAATCATAAGTAGGATAATTCCTCTCATATACCTTTAACCGCATGGAAGCATAGGCAATCACCTTCCCATACTGATTAAAATACAACCAAGCCTACCCGAGATGAATCATAATAAATAACAAACCCATCATTTCCCCCCGACAAAGTAAAAATTGGAGCAGAAGTCAGCTTATCCTTCGACTTCTCAAAACTCCATTCACAAGTATCCGACCAAGAAAACTTAACATTCTTCTGAGTCAACTTAGTCAAAGGAACAACTATCGAGAAAAGGCATTCCACAAACTATCGATAATACCCGACTAAACCTAAGAAGCTCTAAATATCGAATGGTGTTGTAGGCCTAGGCCACCTCTTTACAACAAAAACCTTCTGCGGATCCACCATGATCCCTTCGCTAGAAATTATATGACCCAAGAAAGTCACAACATTCAACCAAATCTAAGACTTAGATAACTTGGCATACAACCATTATTCCTTTAAGGTCTGTAATACAACACGGAGGTGATTAGCATGATCCATCTCACTTTTTGAATAAACCAGAATATCATCAATAAACACAATGATAAATAGATCTAAATACTACTCGAAAACTCGATTCATCAAGTACATAAATTCTGCCGGAGCGTTACTAAACTCAAATGATATCAGCAAGAACTCAAAATCCCCATACCTAGTACAAAAAGCCGTCTTAGGGATATCTTCCTCCCTAATTTTAAGATGATGGTACCCAAACAAAAGATCTATATTAAAGATGAACTCGGCACCTTGCAACTGGCCAAACAAGTCATCTATTCGAGGAAACGAGGATACTAGTTCTTAACCGACACCTGGTTCAACTACCTATAGTTAATGCACATCTGAAGGGAAGCATCCTTCTTGCGCACAAAAAAGACCGGTGAACCCCATGGAGAAACACTAGGATGAATAAACCCTTTGCCCAAAATATCTTTAAGTTGTTCCTTGAGTTTCCTCAACTCACGCGAAGCCATTCTATATGGAGGAATAGAAATTATACGAGTGTCTGAAAGAAAATCAATACTAAACTTTATTTCCCTAACTGGAGGAACACTAAGAAGATCATCAAAAAAGACCCCTGGAAACTCATTAACCACAGGGTCCGAAGAAAAAGAAGGACCTTCCGAGTTAGAATCCTTAACCCAGACCAAGTGATAAAGAAAACCCTTGGAGATTAACCTTCGAGCTCTAAGATAAGAAATAAACCTCCCACTAGGAGACAAAGAACTACATTCCCATTCTATAACCTGTTCGCCAGGGAAATTAAAGATAACCTTACGGGTCTGACAATCCAAAGATGCGTAACAAGAATGCAACCAATCAATACCCAGAATTATATCAAAATCTACCATATTAAACTCAAACAAATCTACCAAGGTATATATGCCACCAAAAGATAAAACACCCTCTATAGACTCTCTTAGCAATAACTGAGTCACCTATCATGGTAGAAACAGAAAAAGGATCAAAAATAACTTTTGGATCGAAACCAAAAGATACAACCATATATGGAGTCACATAAGAAAGAGTGAACCCCATATCAAGTAAATAATATATATCATGAGAGAAAAATTGTAACATACCAGTAATGACATAAAGTGATGCCTCAAATTACTGTTGGGATACCAAAGCATACAACCTATTACAACCAACACTAGAACCAGGAGCAGTAACAGAAGAAGGTGCCACACCACCAGGTGTAGGAGCAGAAGATCAAGCCACATGAATCTCATTCTCCCCATAGCAACGTTATTGACTGAAAAATCCCTGAGCCAATGGCCTGCTTGGCCATACTTGAAGCATTTTTCCCTTCCTTCCTTACAATAACACCGATGAGGATGACCATAGAATCAACAAAGAGGATACAATAAAATTTACTAACCTTCGCTTGCCTAAGATTGGAAAACCAGTGCCCGAGAATTGTCACCACCTTTATGATGCCTGTCTTCCGAATGGGAAAAAACTAGCAGAAAAGAAACCAGAACTCCCCCAATTAATTTTTTGCCACTTGCCACCATCTCTACCACCCTGAGACTGTGTACCTCCCTGATTAGAAAACCTATTCCTATTTCCCCTCCTATCCATAAATTCTACTTGCTTTTTCTTCTCATCCTTAACCTACAACATATGAACAGTCAACCTCGATATATCCATAGCTTTAATCAGCAAGACGGTCTTTCTCTCCAGAATCAAATCTCTATTCAACCAAAAAGCAAACTTCCTCATTTTCGACTTCAGCCAATAAGTCAGGAGCATACCTTGATAACTGATGGAACTTCAAAGCATATTCTTTTACTGACATTCTCCCCTGCCTGAGGTTCACAAACTTCTCTATCTTAGCTTTCCTCAACTATTGAGGAAAGAACCAATCTATGAAGGAATTAGAAAGGCCTCCCATAACCCTTCCTCTTTTGTATCACCTCTATCCCTATTCCACTCTCCATACTATTGATAAGAAAAAACTTTGAGCTGATAAGCTGCAAGTTTAACCACCTCTACATTAGTAGCCTACATCATCCAAAAGATTTTTCCATCTCATTCAACAAGCCCTATGGATCATCCTTTACCTTCACTCCAGTAAAAGTAGGAGGACCCATCTTCATAAATTAACCAACCTTGTGGCCTCAACCAAAAAAGCACAAGGCACAACCCGCTAAGTCTAAGCAACAACCAGTTGGGCAATAACATGAATTGAATGACTAAATTCTGCATTCGTTTGAGGGACCTAAGAAGAACTAGCTAGAATAGGAGAAAATCTAGTACCATTAGGAATAGGACCATGAGATCGAAGATGTACTCTAAACATAAGACGTACCCCTTCAGCATTATCCCCAGATGGAATGAAATAATTTCCTTGTGTTCTAGATCTAGGAGGCACGATTTGAAAGGCAAGAAAAAAAGGATTAGAGAAAATTCCACGATTGAGAACTTGAGCTTAAAAATAGAATACAAAGAATGTGAAGCATTCCTAAGTGTCTTGAAGTCTCTCTCTTATGAGTATGGCGCGCTTCACACCACTAAAGAGACTCTACTCAACACTGCTTTATGGACTCCCAAGTGACCATAAACCTAGGCTCTAATACCAACTTTACATGACCTAACCCTAGGCCTTTTTGTAATGGGAATCCCAAGTCCAACTAGGACCAGGGAACTCCCTCGATCACACAAACCAACCACCTATATCTAGCTTTAGATAGGCTGAATTTCGAGCATATAATAAGATAACGTAAATACTCTTATGAAAGTTTGAGATAGGGTCATAACCATGACCGATCCAACTAAGTCCAATCGTACCACACCAATCACCCAACCATACCAAAAAATATAATAGGCCATATACGAAAAATAATAGAAAAACATAAAATGAGAGTCAATCCCAAAATGTAATACGATGGTATAGTGAGAAATCCTGTGATATAGTATCATCCCACCGGCGTATTCCAATGCCAAGGACGACAAAAATATTGATCCCTCCTATACCAACCCTATGAGTAACACAAAGCCACTATCCAAAAGAGTAAACAAATTCGATTGGCAAATGCCCCCAACCATGGAAAAAACCAATATCCATAATAAAATAAAAATTTCTAACAAGATCCATAATATGAAATAATGCCTTACCAAAAAACGAAACCTCAACATGTCAGTCCAAATACTGATATCAAATCTACAAGGTAAATGGGAGGAGTAGAATGGTCGGTTAGACATAGTGTGGGTATTCAACAACTAATAGATGGGTTAGCGAGTGACCGCTAGCATGAATCGTAGGATAAGGATTAAATAATGCCAATTATAAAACCAAGTAAAACCATCTATAATGCATACAACCATAAATATATAAGTGTCGGGAAAGGGAACTGGGTTTAGCATGATGTTAAAACCTTTACTTGGGATGTGTAGCTTGGCTGTCCTAAACCACCCTGGGCTATATAGGTTCAGCTCCCCCTGCTGAAAGGGCCCTAATGTGTGTAGCTGCATGACCAAGGAAGTATCCCATGGGATGACTAGTACATCCCCCAATAGTGTGAAATCATGCACACGTTCCACTAAGAACAATCCTTATATCGGTAAATACGAGTTTCAAGATTTAGTCCCCCCCGGGACAGCCATCTTCCATGACTTTGCTACACACCCCGACATTAATGCCCAATTAAAACCATTTCTGAATAACCAACCAATCTATTAGCCATTTTACTAACCAAGTCTAATATTTTTGGTATCGCCATTTCACCCCTTACTTACATGTAATATCCATAGACAAACCACTTACTTTAAGAGGACTTTCAACTGCACTTCCATATACAATATTAAACCACTTGGGAGACTTCCATGTTCCCAACAAGAATACCCATTTAGTGTTTAGCCTTTTCAAACCATTTAAACAATGCATAATTCCTTTACTATGTCTAAAACTTGCAAAAGTTAAATTAAACAAAGACAATGCAATGAACATATCTTTAGAAGCATTGTATCAAATAGCTTGGGGGCATAATATAACCAAAAATAATTCCAAAGACCATTAAATAATTACCATGCAGTCCATTTGTCCAAATCCATCATTAATACATATAAAAGCAAAGTTAAAACCATAGGAAACCATAATCAAGCATTTAATATCAAAACTCCAAAATAATTGAAACTTGAATTTGTAAAACCATGAAATCATTCATATAAATCATGCCTTTACTTTAAATTACAATGAGGGAAGAGAATCATGCCTTATATCAAAGAATTGATGGAAATAAATCATCAAGATAAGCCCCAAAGCAATCCTCAAGATGAAGCCCTAGTCTGCTTGCCCCAAAAGCTCTCTCCCAAAAGCTTTTGAGAGAATTGTAGAATATTTTGGAATAGTTTATAATTATTTGCGAATAGAATAATAGGTTAAATAACATCCTAAGTGTATTAGAAACCATGCATCCTAGTTAGGGTAAGTAGGGAAATGTCTAGAATACCCCTACTTAAATTTTCATAAAAACCCATCACAGGGATACGACTACCCCATACGAGTCGTACCCTCCCAATACGAATGGTACCCAACACTCATATCCAAGCCTCAACCCTTGGATCAAACACTATCCAGTATAAGAATGATCCAACCAAGTACTAACCACAACATACAATCTGTATCCATAACCTGTATCCCTAAAAAAATGAAATACTAGGAGAATAAAACACTGCCCACTATACGAGTCCCTGGTATGACTCGTACCAAGCCTTACAACTCATACCCCAAAGTCGTACCCATTTTAGTGACAATAACAATCCCACCAACTAAAAATGGTCATCATACGACAGGACCTTACCACTTGTACCCCAACATAAGGCTTGTACCCATGAGTCGTATTGTCTTTAGACAACGAAATTCAAAGAAATTTATTAAGGGCCAAAATCCAGGATGTTTCAATCTCAGAAAAAATCAAGGCTCCTCCTGTTGGTACTTTTCCACCTATATAAGACACTTGCTAATTGAGGTGGGAACTTTCCCTTGTAATCCCCTTGGTGTGAAAATATGTGTTTCAGTACCAATAGTCAAGTATCGACCATGCAAGCTCTTACTTTTTTGGTGAAAGTAGGAATTATTTATTGTTGATTTAATTGGCCATAAAATACATTGCTCATCCTCTTAGCCTCGATCATCATAAGTTGTTTATTGTGAGCTTAAAATCATTCTTCATTACACAATCCCATTTCTCATGCTTCTTAGATGATTCTTAAAGATGGTATTCCAACTTCAACAGGTATTACCACTTTTGTACCATAGATTAGCACAGACGGAGTTACCCCAGCTGAGGTTCAGACTATCATATAGTAGTTTGGGTCCAAAGGCAACATTTTTGTCACGACCTGAGTTAGGACCCTAGTCGTGACAAACATCCCAAACCATATAGACCTGGACGCCCCTATCGGTTTGGTATATTAAGAACGCCATTCATATCAATAAAGAAAAGATGCAGAATATAAACAACAGAATCATGGTCATGTTCTGTGTAAAATTTAACAATGCGATAATAAGTTAATCAACAACTAGACAACATTTATTTCAGTCTGTGAAATCTCTATTACAAACGAAGTGAACAACTGTCTAAATCACAAACCTGCCATAACCTCACTATTACAACTCAAAATCCACTACATTTATTCTCTCATGAATTAATAGTTTGCTACTACTAAAGAAAATACCATCAAAGGGGTAAAGTCACACGAGAGTATTAGTCGATCTTAATCTTACAATATAACCCATTTCAATCTTATCAACATATTCTAATTTCTTACATCATAGTTACTTACCTAAACATACATCACAATGATATTCAAAATTCAATAAACACTAATGAGTCTCTACCTACAACTTATTAACTAATCTATCCCTTTCCATTCACAACCTATAACTAATTTCTATAACAACCATAACTATTTACTCTAGGCTCATTTCCTAACTTGAATAGATAATAATCATAGCCAACCACTTCCTTCACAGACTACCGTACAATCTACAAATATTGCGACCACATTAGTCTATAACTATACAATAGCAATCCACTTCTCAATCCACTATTATACAACTAAAACTATTTATTTATACAGATATCACCCTAACTCTGACTACTAACCTTGTGACTTTATGTCACCAACTTCTAGACTATCTCACTACCAAAAGGTCATGACACTTTAACATATACTTCTACTCAGGTGGAAATATTGTTCCAACATTCTTCTACACATCCTTATCCTTAAAAATGACATCCGCACAAGAATTTATTAGAAGAGATTGAATACACTCTATACCTCAGGCTCAACCGTACGACTGATGCAGATAGGGGTATATACTTAAATAAACATACTTTAAAGAATTCATTGACTCCTCTCAAGTCCTTGTGTAAATTCATAATTGTATGGATAACTCAATCAGAGAGAACCATATAGTTTGGGGAGCTAGACTCTTAGACTTGTATAGCCTCGATAGTGAGGCATGACCAATAATATTCAAATGCAGAATGAGCTTGGATAACCTTCTTATGGACGACTCAATAGCACGAACTAGAGAATGAAAGAATGGGAAAAAACTCCAAAATTCCCTATAGCCTCCTGATTATAAGTGTGGTTCACAACCCACCCATAAGCAAAACTCTACTAGACACGATTTCGTAGAAACCCTAGGACCATGAACCGTGCTCTAATACCAAGTTTTTCATAACCCAAGTCGGGAACCTAGCCGTGATAAGTATCCCGAACCATATAGTATCGGACTCCCCAATCAGTTTGGTATATCAAGAACACCATTCATATCAATAAAGAAAAGATGTGTAATATAAACAATAGAATCATGGTTATGTTTTGAGTTAAATTTAACAACGCGATAATAAATTAATCAACAACTAGACAACATCTATTTCAGTCTAGGAAATTGATATTATATACGAAGTGAACAACTATCTAAAACTAGGAGAAGGCCCCTAGTGGACCTAAACCAAAGTAAGCAACAAATGTTTGAAAACACATAGGCCTTTCAGAATAAAGAAGGCTTACCAACTGCACTCTTCAATTCTAATAACCCTACGGCTTAGTAGGACTTATAGGCTAAGCCTCAAACCCTAAAATATAGGGGGTTAATACAATTGTATTGGTGCACAGGGCAATCCAAAATAATGAATTTGTACTTATATAACATAGGTGAGAGCATGTCATAAAACAATGTACATGAAGTAGTTTAAAATACATGGGCAGATATTAAATGATCTTAAAATAATTTGATCAAGGCAGTTCAATTATTTGCATTACTTCTGAGTTAAGTGGTACACCCTACATACATGAAAGTTTCCCATGGGCAATATGGGATCCACCATTAACTTGATGGCCAAGCTCCCAACCAAGTTTGCTGCAAGTGTTGAAGTATCTGAATCTGATATGCCCCAGGGCACTAGGACAACCTATAATCCCTCAAGGAAAAATAATTAACCCGTATTAGCAAAACACAGTTTCAGGCAATGAGTTATCTAAACTCGCGACTTCTTCAGGTAACCACCTAACTCTCTTAATGCCTATTTTTAATCTATTCTAAACATGCATCTGTCTGAGTTCAAAATCTAAAATCTGAGTGAAATCTGATTTCTATTTCATTCTGAGTTTGTTATGGCATTATCTGTTTAGGTGTCGTCACACCAAGACTTGCAAGTCATATATCTGAGCCATAAGGTATCATGCAAGATTCTTTCATTTAACATAATGTTCAGACCACCAAAGCATTCATACAAGTATAAGAGAATACAAATTTCAAAACATAAGTCAAAACCATGAAAAGATTCTCATCTTTTCAACAATTCCAACAAACATATGGTGGTCATGTATTTTTGACAAAACTATGCAATTCTTTCATTATATAATTTCAGCATTTATCAACATGAAAAAAAACCCTCTCTTCAATTCAAAACCATAATCAAGTCATAAACAATAATCAAGACATTTGTATCATGCTTTTCAAAATGCATTGTGAATAAATCATATCTTACGAAAAACAAGAAGCTTGTAAACAAGAGAGGGATGTCTAATATATCATGCTCTTAATTCATCATTCAAATTCATCAAAGACATACATAGATACTTATACATGGTAATAAATCAAGTTTGAGGGAAAGGCCTAAAGACCAAAACAATAATGTCATTAAATAATTCATAAAGCAACATTGTAATATAAATTCTAACACCACTTCAAAACTCATGATTTCAAAATGTTTAAATGTTGTTGAAATAATTTTATTATGCCCATGTAGTATAGAAAACCCCCGCATACCTTATATTACTTCGAATAAAGAGCGAAGTCCGAATCTTCACTTAGTTCTTGATACTCTTGACATCTAAGGATGAGATTCTTGATCTTTGGGGAAGAGCCTAGGGATTTTTATTTGAGAGAGAAAAGTATTTTCTGATGTAATTAGCCCTCAAAATGATTTAATTTCATGTTAGGGCAAAGTTAGATAAGGGAAATAGACTAATATATCCCTCCTAACCTAGAATTAAAAAAGAATTCACGAACTGGGTACCGACGTGCCAACCGATGCGATGCATTGATATTGCGTCGGTCCACTATTTCATTGATGCGTTAATCGACGTGGCGTATTGACTTCGCATTAGTTCACTGTTTCCAACATCCAATCTCACCTCTAACACTGTCTGAAAAATCTGAAACTTCCCCGACACATCACCTTTACTCCCCAGAATATGAAACAACTTAAAAATCTATATCTCAAGGGTTGAAAATTGATTTAAAGATCACAAAAGTTTAGGAGCTTAAAATATAACTAATTCCTTTTTGACACTTCAAAAATTTTCAAGATGCTAGCCTCTTAAACATGCTACTAAGTGGGGTACCACATAGAATATTTTCGCGGGGTGTTACGATTTTATGCCACGATCAGTGACTATCGACCATCTTTCTTATGATATTTTTGATATTCTTGTTGGCAGCTTCTACTGCTTCATTAATTTAAGGGTGATATGTTGTTTAATTTTTTAGGCGTGATCTTGAACTGTTCACATGTCTCTTTCATCAAATATCTTTTTAAGTTTGCTCCATTGTCTGTGATGATTAAATCGGGTGTCCTAAATCAACAAATCAAGTTATTCTTGAAAAAATCCGCTACTACCTTCTTGGTTACAACTTTGCGTGAGGAAGCTTCCACCCACTTGGTAACTAATCGAGAGAAACTAAAATAAACCTTTATCCATTAGAAACTTGTGGTTCAATCAGGAATGAGGACATCCATACCTCAAGTTATAAATGGCCAGGGCGAGCACATACTATTAAGTCCATATAGGGGCACTAAATCAGATCGTCGTGTATCTGGCAGTTATTACATTTTTGCACAAACTTGTTACAGTTACTTTCCATGGTCATCTACAAATATCCAGCTCTTAGGATTTTTTTCGCTAGAGTGAACCCATTAATATAAGGTCCACACCCTCTGACATGGATTTTTTCAATTAATTTTAAAGCTTCAATGGAATCTAAACATTGCAAAAATCCTAAATCGGGGGTCCTCTTGTAAAGTACTTTCCCATTTAAAAAGAAATTATTGGCTATCCGGTAGATTATTTTCCTCTGACGGTAGCATCTTCGGGGTACGCCTCAGCTTATAAATACCTCTTGATATCTAAGTACCATGGATCTCCATCTTGTTTTTCCTTAACTTGTGCACAATGTGCAGGTTACACCTTTAAACTTATTTCCAATAGATTAATGTAATTTTGATTTGGATTTTTAATCATGGAGGACATAGTGTCCAGCGTATCTATGAACTCATTTTGTATCCTTAGAAAATTCTTTAATTCTACTTCCTTGAACTTCTTTATAACTCCTATACCAATTTTATGTATAGAGTGATTTTAGGATTCTTTTTTGATTATTTACCTCGAACCTAGTGAACCAATAAATAAGAATTTCTAATGACTAGTAGCTCTCAACCATCCATATCAATAGCCAATTTGAGATGGAGAATATAAGCCTCATATTTAGCCATAATTTTGGTGCATAAAAATACATTTTGGCATTAACTGGATAATGTTGATAAGCTTCTGATATTAAGACCGCCCCAATTTTTGAACCCTTAAATTTAACTGCCCCATCAAAGAAAACTCTTGTAACGCCCCGCATTTCGGGCTAGAATAAAATATATGACTCTGATGCGTTGATAATCCCCGAGCCTTAAATCCTATGCCAATTTGGCATGTTAATAAAGTTTGTAGTATGTGAATCCATTTGAGCATGAATTTAGACCATAGAAGTCCTTCAACTCAAGGACGAGTTAAAACTATTTCGATCGATTAAGTTTTAGTGGACGTTGTAATTTGTGTCAAATTATATTGACCATAACTCATTGTATATGATGAACTGGGTGTCCTACTATATACCAAATTGTAGATAATTGAATAATCTTTCCAACGATACCAAATTCGCCTAAAACAGACACCCGGTGAAGAAGTTATGGCCTTTCAAAGTTGAATGTGTTGCCTATGCACATATAGGCGATGCATAGGGCGGCGCCTATGCAAATATAGGCGATGCATAGGGCGGCGCCTATGTAAATTTAGGCAATGCAAAGGGCGGCGCATAGTTATGGTTTCAGGTGACGAAAACACTCCGTTTTGAGTTACTTTAAGTGCAAGTTAGTCCTTACAAAACCCAAAATCGTCCTTACCCATTCCTAAACGGATTTGGGCCTATTAACGTCATTGAAGCCTCCTATAAAATCCAAAAAATCTAATACTTCAAGAACTTAAGAGAAGGAGCAACTAGGGTTTGAGAAAATAAGCTTGAAGGACCGATCATTCTGAAACTTCTTCGTGAAACAAATTATAGATTCGGAATCCTCTCGACGTAGGCTTCGATAGACACCAAAAATTCATGGAGAATAAGGTACGCAGGGTTTTCCTAAAATATCATGGGCATAGAAATCATGTTTTAAGAATTGGGTTTTCAAATCATGTACATACTCATGTTTCAGAAGCTTTAATGATATTGTTTTGGCCTTTTGGCTTTCCCCCAAAGTGATTTGAAAGTTATATGTATATATATATGCGTTTGTCTTGAAATGTGAATTTAGAGCATGATTTTCATGAAACCTCTCTCTTAATGTAAATTTTTCCATGTTTCACGTAATATACAATGTTTTGAACACGAAAGAGAGGGTTGTGAATGTTGAATATGCATGTAATGAAAGAATGTATGGTTTTGCCAAAAATGCACATGACCACCATATGTTTGATGAAAGTTTTGCATGGATTTGACTTGAGTTTCAGAACATGACATCTTTAATGCAAATTACATGTTTTGGTGGTCTAAACTATGTTTTGAATGAAAGCTCTTGCTTAATACATTATGGCTCAAAAATAGGACTTGCAAGTCTTGGTATGACGATACCAACTCAGACAAATGCCATAATAGACACAGATTAGTTCATAAATCAGATTTTTATCAGAATCTCATGATTTAGAAATTTCAGAATGATACATGTTCAAAAAAGGCTAAAATAGGGCATAAAGAGAGCTTAGGTGGTTCCCTGAAGAAGGCGGGAGTTTCAGAAAACTCTTTGCCTAAAACCGTGGTTTGCCGACCCGGGTATATTATTATGCGCTGACTTAAATGTCCTGTGGCGTATCAGACTCAGACACTCCAACCCTTGCGGCACACTTGGGTTGGGGGCTTCCCCGCCGAGTCAATGGCGGATTCCATACAGCCCGTGGAATATTGAGACTTGTAGGGGAATACCACCTAACTCAGAAGTAATACACAGATCATGATTTGAAATGAACAGACAGGTTGCATGTTTTCAGAAAGTGCCCATGTATTTTTCAAAAACAGTTTTATACATGATGTCTCTTGATAAAAAATTTATTTCCCTTAATATATATATATATATATGTATGTTCCATTATACTACTTTTAGATTGCTTCGCGTGCCAGTACTTTTGTGCTGACCCCCCCTCCTTCAAGGTCCTAAGGCACAGTCTAGGGGTCCAGCTACTCAGTAGACATTCTCAGATTTGCAGACTTGATCTCACAGTGGTGAGCCTTCTATTATTCGGAAGGCCTAATTATGTCAGACACTATATTATTTATTATGTTCTTGGTTTACTGGGGGCCTTGTCCCAGCTTTTTTTCAGAAAAATGTTTATGTTCCTAGTAGAGATTTCGCAGACTGATGTCAGATAGTATTATTCAGAAATATTGCAGGACTTGACCATGTTTTCCGTACTCAGTTTCAATTCCGCATTTTATTATGATTATGAATGTTGTGCATGATAACCAGATAGAGAATGGGTGTTCCGGGCTTTCATGGTTCGGGATGCTTGTCACGGCTAGGGCCTGGGCTTGTGTCGTGACAAACTTTGTATCAGAGCACGGTTCATGGTCCCAGTGTGTCTGCAAAATCGCGTCGGGTAGAGTCTTGTTTATGGGTGTGTAGCGCGCCACACTTATAAACAGGAGGCTACTAGGCGTTTAGGAATGTTTCTCTTCTTTGTGATTTAGTTCGTGCTTCAGAGTCTAAACTGTCCCCTAATTAATGATCTCTTGTATTACAGTAAAGCACGACTATGCCTCCCCATCACAACATCGATCAGAGTGCTCAGGCAGATGTGGTCCGTCCCACCCATGGGATGCGGACCCGTAATAGAGCTTCCACGCCAGAACCTGTCCCTACTCTGGGAGTCCCTCCAGTTCCAACCATTCTACCTCGGGCTCCGCAGACTAATGTCAACCGTCCACCAACTGCTCAGAGAGATATCTCAAATGCAGAGTTCAGGCGGTCTATCCATATGCTGACACAGCTGGTAGCTAACCAAGCTCAACGATCGAAAGATATTGGGTCTGCATCCGTTACGTCTGAGGCTACTAGAGTCGGGCATTTCATGAAGATGAACCCACCTAAGTTCACTGGTACAAAGGTGGAGGAAGATCCACAGGAGTTCGTGGATGAGATGGAGAAGATCATTAAGGTAATGCATGTAGATGAGATTGAAGGAGTGGAATTGGAAACTTATCAGCTTAAGGATGTTGCAAATCAGTGGTATGCAGACTGGGAAAATGCAAAAGGTGAGAGTGCTGAGCTCACAGTTTGGGGTGAGTTTGTAGAAACTTTCCTTGACAGATTCTTTCCTCTGGAGTTGAGGGAGGCCAAAGCAGAAGAGTTCATGAATCTGAAGTAGGGCAGTATGAGTGTACAGGAGTACACTTTGAAGTTTAATCAACTAGCCCTCTATGCACCAGAATTGACTAGCAATATGAGAGCCCGGATGAGGAAATTTGCATACGGCCTTGCTGATAACCTGATACTTGAGTGCCAGGGGGCAATGATGAATAGGGAGTTAGAATTTGCTAGACTAACAGTCCACATGCAGCAGGTAGAATACAAGAAGAGAAACATCACTGAATCTAGAGAGAAAGACAGACAGGCCAAGAGAGTCAAATCTGCGGATCGGCACCAGAGTCAGCCGCAAAGTGGTAATTAGGGAAATAGGTGGTCGAAGAAGACGAGGTTTTGGAATAATACACAGTCAGCGGCCAGCGCCCCAGCGCCCAGACCCCCTGCAAATAGAAAGACTCAGAGCTTTCAGACTCCTCATGGATCTAGAGCACCAGATACTCAGTCGCAGGGTAGTGTGGCTCAGCAGCATCGCACTTACTCGCGATGTGAAAATTGTGGTAAGAATTATCTAGGGAAATGTCAGTTGGGCACACTTGTATGCTATTCATGTGGTCAGTCAGGCCATTTTCAGAGGGACTGTCCATCTTCTAGGAGGAGTGCTGGTGGTGCAAAGTTTCAGGAAAATTCCACAGCGCCATCCCCATCTCAGAAGGGCGCCACATCAGCTGCCGGGAACAGTCGCAACCGGTTATATGCCTTGACCAACCTCCAGGAGGTGGAAGCTTCCCCAGATATTGTTACCGGTACGTTACAAATCTTTTCCCGTGATGTCAGTGTGTTACTTGATCCCAGATCCACCTTATCCTATGTGACCCCTTATGTGGCTGTTGGTTTTGGGTTTGAGCCCAGTGTGATTTCTGAACCCTTTTCTGTTTCTACCCCGATGGGGGATTCTGTTGTTGCTAGAAAGGTATATAGGGGTTGTGTGGTGACTGTTGGTAGTCGGGATACGGTGGCAGACCTTATAGAGTTGGACATGGTTGCATTTGATGCTATCTTAGGGATGGATTGTCTCCATTCATGCTACGCCATATTGGATTGTAGGACCCGTAGAGTTACCTTTTCTTTCCCGAATGAACCAATGATAGAATGGGAGGGACATTCTTTAGCACCCAAGGGGCACTTTATATCTTATCTCAGAGCCCAAAAACTCATTTCTAAGGGTTGCTTGTATCACCTTATTCGAGTCAAGGACTCTAAAGTTGAAAATCCTCCTCTTTAGTCTATCCCTGTGGTGAATGAATTTCCAGAAGTCTTTCCCGAAGATCTTCCAGGGGTACCCCCTGATAGGGAGATAGAGTTTGGTATTGATGTGTTGCCAGATACCCGTCCCATGTCTATTCCGCCATATAGAATGGCTTCCACAGAACTAAAGGAGTTGAAAGAGCAGCTAGCAGACCTCCTAGATAAGGGATTTATACTCCCCAGTGTATCTCCTTGGGGTGCACCTGTACTTTTCGTGTGTAAGAAAGACGGTTCCCTTCGTATGTGCATAGATTACCGTCAGTTGAACAAGGTCACAATTAAAAACAAATATCCTCTTCCGAGGATTGATGATGTTTTTGACTAGCTTCAAGGTGCTAGATGTTTTTCAAAAATAGACCTTCGTTCGGGCTATCATCAGTTGAAAGTTAGGGAGACAGACATTCCTAAAACAGCTTTCCGAACCCGATATGGTCACTATGAGTTTCTCGTCATGTCCTTCGGGTTAACTAATGCCCCTGTAGCCTTCATGGATCTTATGAACAGAGTTTTCTGTCAGTTTCTTGACTCGTTTGTCATTGTATGTATTGATGATATTCTGATTTATTCTAAGAGTAAGGAGGATCATGCCAATCACCTCCGAATCATTCTTCAGACCCCTAAGGATCATCGGTTGTATGCCAAATTTTCCAAGTGTGAGTTCTGGTTAGATGATATTGCCTTCTTAGGGCATATTGTGTCCAGTGACGGGATTAGAGTGGATCCCCAGAAAGTTGAGGCAGTGAGAAGATGGCCCAGACCCACGACTCCAACTGATATTCGGAGCTTCTTGGGTTTGGCAGGTTATTACAGAAGATTCGTAGAGGGTTTTTCATCCATAGCGGCTCCACTCACTAAACTGACTCAGAAAAAGGTAATGTTTGTATGGTCTGATTTATGCGAAAATAGTTTTGAGAAGTTGAAAGACAGACTGATCACTGCACTTGTTTTGACTCTTCCCGAGGGTGTTGATGGTTTTGTGGTTTACTGTGATGCGTCCCGTGTGGGACTTGGTTGCGGTTTGATGCAACATGGTAAGGTGGTAGCTTATGCATCTAGGCAGTTGAAGGTGCACGAACGGAACTACCCTACTCATGATTTGGAGCTAGCGGCTGTGGTGTTTGCCCTTAAGATTTGGCGGCACTACTTGTACGGTGTTCATATTGATATCTTCACTGATCACAAGAGTCTGCAGTATGTCTTCTCGCAGAAAGAATTGAATCTCAGGCAGAGGCGGTGGTTGGAACTTCTAAAAGACTATGATATGAGCCTGTATTACCATCCGAGCAAGGCAAATGTTGTGGCCGACGCCCTCAGCAGGTTGTCTATGGGCAGCCTTTCTTATGTAGAAGAAGAAAAGAAGGAGATAGTGAAGGATATTCATCGCCTTGCGAATATGGGAGTGCGACTGTTAGATTCCGAAGATAGAGGGGTAGTTGTTCATGAGTTAGCTAAGTCATCCCTTTGTGCTGAAGTGAAAGAGAAGCAGGTTGAAGATCCCATCTTGATGCAAATCAAGAAAGATATGGGTCAACAGAAGGTGATGTCTTTTGAAATTGATGGTGATGGCATCCTGAGGTTTCAGGGTAAATTATGTGTTCTGAATGTCGACGGGCTTCGAGAAAGAATTCGTGATAAAGCTCACACCTCGAGGTATGTTGTTCATCCTGGTTCTACTAAGATGTACCATGATTTGAAATCTATGTTTTGGTGGAATAATATGAAGCGAGATATGGCTAACTTTGTTTCTAAGTGCTTGAATTGCCAACAAGTGAAAGTAGAACATTTGAGGCCAGGAGGTACTTCCCAAGAAATAGCGTTGCCCTTGTGGAAGTGGGAAATGATCAATATGGACTTTATTACAGGACTTTCGAAGTCCCGAAATCAGTATGACTCTATATGGGTGATTGTAGATAGGCTGACCAAGTCAGCTCACTTTCTGCCTGTCAGGACTAACTATTCGGGGGAAGATTATGCCAAGCTGTTCATTGCAAAAATTGTCCGTTTGCATGGAGCGCCTGTCTCCATCATATCTGACCGAGGTATGCAGTTTTCTTCTCAGTTTTGGAGATCGTTTCAGAAAGGTTTAGGTACCCAGGTGAACTTAAGTACAACATTCCACCCTCAGACTGATGGGCAAGCTGAATGCACCATCCAGACCCTGGAGGACATGTTGAGGGCCTGTGTGATAGACTTTAAAGGTTGTTGGGTTGATCACTTGCCACTGATAGAGTTTGCCTATAATAATAGCTTTCACTCTAGTATTAAGATGGCACCTTTTGAGGCATTATATGGTAGGAGATGTAGGTCTCCAATAGGCTGGTATGAAGTAGGTGAGATGCAGATGTATGGGCCTGATCTTGTTCATCAAGCAATGGAGGATGTGAAACTCATTAGGGAACGACTAAAGGCAGCTCAGAGTCGTCAGAAATCCTATGCCGACGTCAGAAAAAGAGAGTTAGAGTTTGAGATTGGAGATTGGGTTTTCCTCAAAGTTTCTCCCATGAAGGGGGTTATGCGTTTCGGGAAGAGGGGTAAGCTAAGTCCTCGCTATATAGGCCCGTATCAGATTATAAGAAGAATAGGTGGAGTTGCGTATGAATTAGAATTGCCTGCAAGTTTGGGTTTTGTTCATCCAGTATTCCACATATCCATGTTGAAGAAGTGCATCGGAGATCACTCTTTGGTGGTGCCCATTGATGAAATCAAGGTGAGCGATTCCATGTCTTACGAGGAAGATCCCGTGGGAATCCTAGATCGACAAGTGATAAAATTGAGGAGTAAAGAGATAGTCTCAGTTAAAGTGTTCTGGCGAAATCAGAAAGTTGAAGAAGCAACTTGGGAGTCGGAGCATGACATGAAAGTGAGATACCTGAGCCTATTTGAATCAGCAAGAGACGAATTGAAAGGTACAATTCTTGCTTTATGTTTCCTTCTATGTATGAATCTGTTTGAAATCGTGCGTGACTATTTCCGCGTCATCATTCGGGGACGAATGATCCCAAGGGGGGGATAATGTAACGCCCCGCATTTCGGGCTAGAATAAAATATATGACTCTGATGCGTTGATAATCCCCGAGCCTTAAATCCTATGCCAATTTGGCATGTTGATCAAGTTTGTAGTATGTGAATCCATTTGAGCATGAATTTAGACCATAGAAGTCCTTCAACTCAAGGACGAGTTAAAACTATTTCGATCGATTAGGTTTTAGTGGACGTTGTAATTTGTGTCAAATTATATTGACCATAACTCATTGTATATGATGAACTGGGTGGCCTACTATATACCAAATTGTAGATAATTGAATAAGCTTTCCAACGATACCAAATTCGCCTAAAACGGACACCCGGTGAAGAAGTTATGGCCTTTCAAAGTTGAATGTGTCGCCTATGCACATATAGGCGATGCATAGGGCGGCGCCTATGCAAATATAGGCGATGCATAGGGCGGCGCCTATGTAAATTTAGGCAATGCAAAGGGAGGCGCATAGTTATGGTTTTAGGTGACGAAAACACTCCGTTTTGAGTTACTTTAAGTGCAAGTTAGTCCTTACAAAACCCAAAATCGTCCTTACCCACTCCTAAACGGATTTGGGCCTATTAACGTCATTGAAGCCTCCTATAAAATCCCAAAAATCTAATCCTTCAAGAACTTAAGAGAAGGAGCAACTAGGGTTTGAGAAAATAAGCTTGAAGGACCGATCATTCTGAAACTTCTTCGTGAAACAAATTACAGATTCGGTATCCTCTCGACGTAGGTTTCGATAGACACCAAAAATTCGTGTAGAATAAGGTACGCGGGGTTTTCCTAAAATCTCATGGGCATAGAAATCATGTTTTAAGAATTGGGTTTTCGAATTCATGTACATACTCATGTTTCAGAAGCTTAAATGATATTGTTTTGGCCTTTTGGCTTTCCCCCAAAGTGATTTAAAAGTTATATGTATATATATATGCGTTTGTCCTGAAATATGAATTTAGAGCATGATTTTCATGAAACCTCTCTCTTAATGTAAATTTTTCCATGTTTCACGTAATATACAATGTTTTGAACACGAAAGAGAGGGTTGTGAATGTTTAATATGCATGTAATCAAAGAATGCATGGTTTAGCCAAAAATGCACATGACCACCATATGTTTGATGAAAGTTTTGCATGGATTTGACTTGAGTTTCGGAATATGACATCTTTAATGCAAATTACATGTTTTGATGGTCTAAACTATGTTTTGAATGAAAGATCTTGCTTAATACATTATGGCTCAGAAATAGGACTTGCAAGTCATGGTATGACGATACCAACTCTGACAAATGCCATAACAGACACAGACTAGTTCAGAAATCAGATTTTTATCAGACTCTTATGATTTAGAAATTTCAGAATGATACATGTTCAGAAAAGGCTAAAATAGGGCATAAAGAGAGCTTAGGTGGTTCCCTGAAGAAGGCGGGAGTTTTAGACAACTCTTTGCCTAAAATCGTGGTTTGCCAACCCGGGTATATTATTATGCGCTGACTTAAATGTCCTGTAGCGTATCAGACTCAGACACTCCAACCCTTGCGGCACACTTGGGTTGGGGGCTTCCCCACCGAGTCAATGGCAGATTCCATACAGCTCGTGGAATATTCAGACTTTTAGGGGAATACCACCTAACTCAGACGTAAAACACAGATCATGATTTGAAATGAACAGATAGGTTGCATGTTTTCAGAAAGTGCCCATGTATTTTTCAGAAACAATTTTATACATGATGTCTTGATGAAAAATTGCTTTCCCTTAATATATATATATATATGTATGTTCCATTATACTACTTTTGGATTGCTTCGCGTGCCAGTACTTTTGTGCTGACCCCTCCCCCCCTCCTTCCAGGTCCTGAGGCACAGTCTAGGGGTCCAGCTACTCAGTAGACATTCTCGGGTTTGCAGACTTGATCTCACAGTGGTGAGCCTTCTATTATTCGGAAGGCCTAATTATGTCAGACACTATCTTATTTATTATGTTCTTGGTTTACTGGGGGCCTTGTCCCAGCTTCTTTTCAGACAAATGTTTATGTTCCTAGTAAAGATTTCGCAGACTGATGTCAGATAGTATTATTCAGAAATATTGCAGGACTTGACCATGTTTTCCGTACTCAGTTTCAATTTCGCATTTTATTATGATTATGAATGTTGTGCATGATAACCAGATAGAGAATGGGTGTTCCGGGCCTTCATGGTTCGGGACGCTCGTCACGGCTAGGGCCTAGGATCGGGTCGTGACAAATCTCCAGCCCAAGTACATTTCATCAATGTCTTCTCATACAAATAATACCTCTTCATCTAGGAAATAAGTTCTTAGTGGCTTATTTTCTTCACCAACTTGATTCTCTTCTAGATGATCTGCTAGAGCTTGCCCCTTAATTTGATAAACTTACAATTGTTCATCTCATATTAGTGTTCTTTGGTGACTATTTCCACCAAATTTCAACATTCAAATCCCCAATTTACTTCCATGTTTTGTTTTAGTTTCGCATTATACATTACGACATTGTTAACTCCAAACACACATAGGTGTTGAAAGCTAGCTTGCACTCCTTGAGGATTCGACCACAACTCATGTTGGGTATATATTCATAATGATCACCTTGCATCGAAATGATGGTGTAAGTTGAGAGTTATCAAAAATGGCATTGTTGCTGAATAGTAAAGCTTAGTTTTCACTATTGTAGTGTTGTTAGTGAACTTGTGTCAGTCATAGGGCTTCAGTTTAACTTTTTTGTTGTTTTTGTCTTTTGTTAGGTGGTCTTTGAAGTAATCATGATACCATGATCTACAATGGGATAAATGATGACTAATTTATCAACACCTCGAGGATGAGGATCCTATTAGTAATGCAGGGTGTGCTAGTGCCATCCATATCCCACCAGCCGAGAGAAATTGAGTGTTCCATGTCATGAGTGTAATGCTTTATATCTTGCCAAAAAAAGGTCTATTCGGAAGCCAAGCATATGAAGATGAAAACTTAAATTTGAAAAACTTCATTGAGGTGTGTACCCCATTTGATATTGCCCATATTACTCAGGAGTATATTCGGTTAAAAATTTTTCTATTCTCTTTAACAGGGGAAGTGGTTTTGTGGTTGAGATATCTACCTATCGGGTCTATTACATCTTGGGTCAAACTTATGGAGACCTTTTTTTGATAGATATTTTCCTCCGTCTAGAATGGTACAACTAAGGGACAAAATACCAATCCTTTTCAACTTAGTGGTGAGCCCTAATATGAGGTGTGGCAAAGGTTTAATGACAAACTCATGCAATTCCCTAACCATGAAGTGCCGGAGAATATGATTCTCCAAATATTTTATTGGGAATTAGACTAATTAAATAAAATCGTTGTTGATAACAGATCAGGAGAGTTTCTTGTCAAATTTTCTGATGGGGTTGCATTTAATTTTCTTGACCAAGTCATAAAACAAAATAGAGGATGGCACACTAGAGAGTCCAAAGTAGCTCAAAGGTCCCCCGCCACATCTTATGTAAATAAAAAGAAAAGAAAGAAGGATAAAGAAAGGGATGAAAATATACCCAAGGTGATGACCCAAAAGTTATGATGTGTATAATGCTAAGGCACTTAATGAAGAGATAATGTTTTTGGCTAATCATCCAAGGGGTTCCCATCCCACCAACCAAAGGTAAGGTAGGAACTAAGGTTGGAATGATTGAGACCGAGATCGTGATTGGCGTGTTAGAGACCGAGATTGGAGGGATACAGAGAAAGGTTATGATAGATATGTGACCCCTCATGATCGTGTTAATGATAATGAATCAAGATCGGTGGACCTGGAAAAAATCAAAACCTAGGATATGTTAGCTCTAATTTTGATTTGTGTTGAAGGTACTAACAAAATCGTAAGAGAGATGAAGAGTGACTTTTCTGAACTTAACCAAACGGTCATTTCATGTTATGGTAATCATCACTGGGAGCGGTATAAACCTTGGAGAAAATATGGATGAGGTTTATGAGATGTCTCTTGAGGAACAAACAAGTACAAAGAGAAAGTGGTCCAATAAGATAAATGATGGTACCACCAAGTCTCATGAAGTTGGTGATGAGGAACCGGTGATAGTTGAAGAAAGGGGTTATAGGGAGTAGTGGAGGACCCAAAATTTAAGGATAGTAAGAGCTTAAAAAATTAAAATGCTGAGAAAAATAAAAAATAGCTTCAATGAGGTTCGAACCTAAGTCAACACCTCCAGTGAAGCACCTCAAGATCAACCTTAATGCCAATGCACCCAATCAACTTTTTGTTAGAATGGGTGCTTTTATATGTTTCAAACCTATTTTCGTATATTTTCTATGTAATTATACCTATTCCACGTTAAGAATAGTATGATGTAATAAGTAAAATGAATGCTTAATAAACTTAAAATAAGTTGAAACTAAGGAACCCTAATATCGGCGCATGCAATCACCTTTGTACGTTCACTGAATCACATCCAACATGGCTACTATTTCCGATGGAGATGATCCACCGGATGAATCTTTGACAAAGAAGAAATTAAAAGGAGAGTAACAACAAAGCATGGTACCAAAATATGTAGACCTATAAAGAAATAAATCCTACGTGCAAGACAATACTAAGGTGCATGGAGAGCCAACGTTGAGATGGAAATCATTATAAGTTAAAGCATTAATATTAGAAGAGAATCTATAATATGCTATTATTTGTAAGTTCTCTTATAATAGACCGGAGGTTAATGAATTACGAAAAATTATCCCAAATCATTGTGGCATAAAAGGAGATTGTACACTTGGGGTAATGGATTTAAGTCATATTTTGATTAGATTAAGTCAGCTGGAGGACTACATGAATTTATTATCAATAGTGGCTCATAATATTAAGTTTAATGACATTTATTAGAAAATGGGAACTCTCAAGTAGGACCCCTGATTTTAACTAGATGTTGAATCATCTATAGCCATTGCATGGATTTCCTTGCCAGACCTAGCACCAAATTTTTTTGCCAAACAAGCAATCTTCTTAATTGCTTCAGCAGTTGTAAAGACTTTAATGGTGGATATGGATACAAAAAACCACACACGGCCTAGTTGTGATAGAGTGAAAAGTGAGGTTGATATATTGGCCAAGTTACCTCAAATACTGCAGATCAATGAAAAAGATGATATAAGTTGAGAAATTAAGTCAAAATGGGTCAGTATTCAATGTGATCATATGCAAAAATATTGTAAGGAGTGTTGTCTGCAAGGGAATGATGAAAATACTTGTTGGAAAATCCATCCAGAGATGTATGATTAGATTCAGGGTCAATTGAAGGGTAAAGTACGTGGAGAGGAAAATGAAACAGAGAAGGAACAAGGACAAATAACAAAAGATGGTTTAAATAAAAATAAATGGATGCAGATAAGAAATAGGTACCAAAAAGATAGATACGGAAATATAATAGGAGATATTGTAGATAAGGAGGAGGAAATTCAGACTTCCAATGCATTGGATGCATTATATCAAGGTCAACAAGAGGATAAGTAAGAAGATATCAGTGAGAAGTAAAAAGAAAGCAGCAAAGACTGGATGACTAAAAGTTTTGCCAAAGGGGAAGAAATAATTGCAGAAAAGATGCCAAGTATTGATCAGATTCAAGCTTAAAGTAGCACTAAAGAAAGAATAAAAGAGGGGAATGTTCAAGGAGAAATAGAAGCAGCAGACCAGAATAAATAGACTAATGCTAAGAAAGACCAAAAAAATAGTCAGCTAGAGGAGAAAGTTCTAAATAATGCAGACCTGGCCTTGGTATAATAAGAAAATAATAACAAGCAAGAAATGGTTTAAGAAGAGGTGTTACCAATAGTAATGGAAACAAGAAATCTGATAGACATTCTGAACAGTAAAAATGCAGATCTGGATGAATACAACCTAGTGGATAATATACAAAATACTGCACTTGAAGAGGTCCTTTCTATAGACCTAACTCAATCTTTGAATACAAAGAATGAGAGGAAGCACATGAAAATAAGAAGATTAGTGAAACCACAATGTAGACAAGGAGTTACATGCTTAAATCATTATCAAAATGAATACTTTAATTTGGAATATTAGATCTGTAAATACACAGAAATCATTCATAAGATTGGTTACAGTGCATAGAAGATCTTATTTCAGTTTTAATGGTTTGATGGATCCTTTTTAGGAGAGTTAGGGTATAGAGGAATATAATAAAAGATTGGGAATGCAACATGCGGTAGTAAATTATTCTAGAAAGATATGGGCATTTATGGATGCTTTTATCTAATATAGATTTATCAGGGATAAAGAGCAGTTACTTACTCTTAATCTGGAGAATCATAATGAGGGGGTGGAAGTTTTTGTTACTCTGGTATATGCAAAATGCAGTCCAAGTGAAAAGCGATTGTTGTAGGAATCCTTGGGGGATCTGGCCAATTGTATGAAACACCCATGGTTAGTTGGAGGAGACTTCAATGTAATCATAACTGAGGTGGAAAAACTTGGTGGACTACCTATTACTGTGGAAGAGACTAATGACTTCAATCATTTTATCAACATGTGTAATCTAGAGGAATATACATTCAAAAGAAGTAAGTTCACATGGTAGAATGGAAGAATAGATGCAGACTTCATTTTTAAGAGGCTGGACAGAGTGCTTATCAATGATAGATTGCAAGATTTGTTCCCAGTCATGGAAGTGGAAAATCTAGTCAGATGTGGATCTGACCATGTTCCTATTCAGTTGCATTTTATCAGATCAATGGAGTAGTTGTTTAGTCCTTTCATAATTCTTAATTTTTGGATAAAGGAAGATTCATGTACAAAGGTTATTAAGGAGAATTTGTTGACTGATTATGAAGGGAATCATTTTAACAAATTTCACCAAAAACTTAAGAAAACTTAGGCTGCATTGACTAAATGGAGTAAATAGAATTTTGAAAACATTTTCTAGGAGATTACCCCTCTGGAGGAAGTAATTAAGATTAGGGAATAGCGGTTTGAGCAGGATCCATTATGTATCAATAGATCTAAGCTATCATAATCTAAGGCAGAGTTAGCCATGCAGTTGAAAAGAGAAGAGGAATATTTGTAGTAGAAAGAAGGATTTGAGTGGTTTAAAAATGGAGAAAAGAACACCAAATTTTTCCATACTATAGTCAAAGCAAGAAGAGCCAGGTTAAGAATCCAAAGAATTCAGGATTCATATGCAATTTGTTAGATAAGTAGGAGGAGATAGCTGATGCAACTGAGTATTTCTTTCAAAAACAATTTGAGAAACAAGAGGACTCTGAAGACTTCTCAACTATGAAGATTTCTTAATGGTAGATGAATTACCAAGGATGGTGACTGAAGCCTAGAATGAAGAATTGAAAAACATTCCAACAACGGAGGAAGTAGATAATGCAGTCATGGGATTAAACAGGAATAGTGCAGGAGGACAATATGGCATGACTAGGCATTCTACCAAGATGTATGAAATATTATCTTAGAGGATTTACATCAGATGGTAATAGCTTTTTTGGTGGGTTTGATCTACCAAGATTTATCACTCATACAAATTTTGTATTAATACTAAAGAAGTTGGTGGTAAGTACCTTTTTAGATCTTAGACCTATATCCCTTAGTAATTTTGTGAATAAAATCTTTTCAAGAATTATTGCCTTAAAAGATTAAGGGCATACTTTCTTTTATTATTTTTAAGGAACACGATTGTTTTGTTCAAGGAAGGAGTATTGCTGAAAATATTCTAGAGGTTCAAGAGATCGTTTTATTAATTAGGAAAAGGGGTAAACCACCCCACATGGTGATGAAACATAATATGATGAAGGCATTTGATAGGGTAGAATGATTGTTCCTGACTAATGTTTTGAGAAAAATTTATTTCAATGAACATTTGATTGATATGGTACTTAGACTCCTGGAAAATAATTGACACTCCATTATTCTAAATGGACAGCCAAAAGGCTTCTTCAATTCTACTAGAAGCCTTAAACAGGGTGATCCTCTTTCACCTACACTTTTTATTGTTGCAGCAGAGGTGTTATCAAGAAATTTGAGGAAGCTAATTACTAAAATGGAGTTTAAGTTATTTGGGATGCCTAGAGGAGCCCAAAAATAAATCACTTGGCTTTTGCATATCATATAATTATCTTATGTAAGGCATAAATGGGTACTTTCCAAATGGTAACTGATATTCTTGGGAAGTATGAAAGGGTCTCTGGACAGAAAATTTACAGAGACAAAAGTGCCATATATCTTTATGATAGTGTGTCTAATAGTGTAGTAGGGATGGTAGAAGTTTCTAAAGGGATTTTGAGGCAATAGTTCCCTTTCAATTACCTGGGGTACCCTATCTTCTACATGAGAAAGAAAAAGGTGTACTATCAGAACATTATCAATAAAATAATTCTAAATTGCAAGCATGAAAAGGGAAATTATTATCTTATGGAGGTCGAGCAATTCTTATTAAACATGTTTTACAATGAATTCAAATTCACTATCTGTCAGTGATGAATATTCTCAAGAATATTCTAATCACTATCTAAAAGACTTTTGCAAAAAAATTTGGGAGTAGTACTGTTGGGGGTAGAGGAAGACATTGGGTTTCTTAGTCAACAATGTGTTATCCAGAAGATGAAGAGGGACTTGGGTTTAGAAGAATTCAAGATGTCTCAACAGCTATCTTTTGTAAGTTGTGTTGGAATTTTTGAACCAAAAAGACAATTTGGAGTGAATATATGTTTAACAAGTGTTGCAAGAAGTTACATCCTAAGGAGGTCATATGGAAAGTAGGAAGGGGATCTCAGGTGTTGAAAAAGATATTGTAAGTTAGAGATTTAATCGAGCATCGTATTATATGCCAAATCAGAAGGGGAGATGCCTATATATGGTTTGATAACTGGAGTAGTGTAGGTGATATGTACTCAATTATAGAGGAAAGTAAGGAATGGTATGATAGCTTTTAATGTGTTAGTGATCTAATGACATTATATAGTTCACTCCAAATTGTAGGTTTTGATGAGTTGATTCCTCAGGATATACTTCAGCATGTAATGAGTAAAATAAGGGAAAATGAAATACAAGATAAAAGGGATATGCTAGTATGGAGTTTGGAAGCAAAAGAAAATTTCAAAGTAAGTTCTGCATGGCAATATATCAGGCAAAAAGGGAGGGAGGGGGGGAATCTAATGAATTTTATAAGAAACTATGGATAAAAGGGTAACCTTTAAAAATAGTTTTCTTTATGTGGAGAATGTAGAAAGGAAGGATTTCTGTAGATGATACAGTGAGAAAATAGGGATACATGGTCCTTCCAAGTGCTGGTGTTTTCAAAATCCAGCACAAAAGACCATCTCACATGTGTTATTAAGATCAGTTTCAGCTAATAGGACTTGGTCCTATTTTTCTTCCTTTTCAAGAATAAGTATAGAAGAAAGTAGTTTGAGAAAGACAATTTATGCTTGGTTAAATGCTCAAGTAAAATAAAGGGAGAATTGTTATTACAGAGCAATATCAACAATCATAATATGGTAAATTTGGAGAGCAAGGAATGCAAAGAAGTATGAAGGCAAAGATATAAGTGTGCATAGATTGATTTTCAATGTTACAAGACACTTAAGGATGTTACTGAAGGTGAGGAAACCATCTTTGAAATTTGCAGTGGATTAGCCCACAATTTTAACTTAGCTTAGTCAACTAAAACCTTGAGTTATAGCTAAGGTTGTACTTTGGGAATTTCCAAAGTAGGGTTGTAGTATATAAAATACAGATGGTGCTTCAAAAGGGAATCTAGGAAGCAGTTCATGGGAATTTTGTTTAAGGGATGAAAAAAGGGATCTAATGTATGCAGAAGGAGCAGTAATGGAGGATACAAAAAATATGGTGGCAGAAGCAGAAGAAATAATACAAGCAGTTAGTCATTGTAATCAGGTAGGGAAATACAAAATCATCATCCAAAAAGATTCACTGGCAATGCAAAAATTCTTAAGTCAAGAATGAGATACACCATGGAAGATAGCAGATGCAGTGGAACAAATAAAGAGGTTATTACAAACCAAGAAAGTACAAATAAAGCATATTTTCAGGGAAGGCAATCAGCTTGCAGATTACTTAGCTAATTTAGCATTTGACAAGTAGAATTTGATATTTACATCCTTCAATCAACTACCAGTAGCAGGTAGGAAGATCCTTAACAGTGACAAGAAACAATTCCCATATCTCATGCTAACACTTGCAAAAGAATAAGGGGACTGGAAGGCGACATCACAGTCTTTCACATTTAGCATATTTCCAATCTTCAAGGAATTTAAACAAAAAAAGTAAAAATGCTAAGTTGTCAATGTACACCAGCCATCAAAAAAGGAATTTCCGTGGATCATAGGTCACCAAGCCAGATTAAATTTAAGCGTCTGAGGTACTTGCACTTCTTTAACTATCATTGCGTCCGAGCTTCCTTTTATCTCCATCCCTATTCCAGCTAAAAATAAAGAAAAAACAAATTATCCAAAGAGATGCAAAGTTCAGTATGTAAGCTTAAGAATGTAAGCTACTTACTTGAAAAAAAAAGCGAGGCTCAGAAGATGAGAGCCATCGGAGAAGCACCAAAAAACATTGACCACATACTAAAGAGTTCATCTTAATTACCAAGTAACAAGGAGCTATAGAAAAAATTCAGTGAAGATAAGCTAACTAATAAAGGAAGAAACTTACTTATGAAACCTGGAAGCTACATCTTGAACCAACACGGGAAGGGTATTTATCACCCACAGCATGACAAGGCAAAAATTAAAATTAAAGATAATGTCAATGATGGATGAGTCAGATAAAGAGAGAGCTCAGGTGTCCAACTCAATTTGGAAACCCTACTCATCTTATATGAGTATGATTGGTAGGGTTAGAAGATGTTTGGGCCGGTCAGTTTGCTGTATAGATGGGTAAATTATTTTTTTGGACCATTTGTGATTTTGTGTATCTTGTAATATGGATCATCATGGATTAAATTATTGATAAAATCTCAAATTAAACAAAAAAACTATTTCGTGTTGAGTTTATATGGGTGCCGGAGCACCCTAAATTATAACGTAGGTCTGCCCCTGATAGGGAGGAGACTCTTAAAGTGATTGATGGTGATAAGAAAAAGATGAATGAATCTCAAAGTGTTCCATTGCTCCTAATGAAAATTTCTCCACCCTTTGAACAAACGTTAAAGAAAAAAAATAACAAAGCCAATTTCACAAAGTTCCTTGCAAAAGTTAGCAATCTCTCGATTAATATCCCATTGTTAGAAGTTCTTCAAGAGATTCAAGGATATGCCAAATCTATGAAGAACGTGATGTCCAAAACCAACTAGTGGATTGTAAGACTATCGATGTGATGCATAGTTGTAGTTCAATCATGGAAAATGACATTGCAAAGAAAAAAGGAGAACCGGATGCATTTATAATCCCTTGGACCTTCGGTTAACACCCTAGGTTTTTGTTCCTTGAAAATTTCTAAAATTTTATCCTCACTATATAAACTACAACTTACCCTACGTGTCGTAGGGACTCTTGATGAGGTGTTGGACTCAAATCGTAGCCTAAACATTATGTGTATGGCTATGTTTTACTCTGATTATGAGTGGCTCACTATGATTCATAAGGACTTTTTATGAGTCGGTGTGTGCAAATCATAGGATGTCCAGTGTATACCCTAAATGGTTTCACTGTTGACTACGACTGAACACTATGAGTCATAGCATCCCAATACAAGCCGTATTAGATGAGTCATAGAGTCAACAGTGTACACATGTCCTAGAAACTATCTTATCTATGACTCGTGGTGATGAGTCGTAACGTATCCCTATGAGTCGTACAGTGACCCATAGTCACTAAAGATAATTTTTCAGCTTTCAAGTTCAGGTAGTTTGACATTTCCCGCTTTACCCACATAGACCCAACGTCTCTAAGACAACTTTGGGGAATTATTTTTACACTTTAATAAATCAAAAGCCTTACTTAATCTCTCAAATACCTTCAAGCAAAGAAATATAGGGTTTCCTCACGAGTGAGCATCTAAGGGTCAATTCAATGTTGCTTCTCCATAATTGTGAATCCTTTCGTAATGTTACTCTTCCCTAATTTCTATTTTTTTAAAAGCATATTTTTAATATGTTGTTCAAATGGTGTTGATGTTGGTTTTTAAATAAGGGTTGTGAGTTTTGAATGTTTGTTTTTGAAAAATATTTTCCATGGTTTACTTATGATCATTTATGCTTTAATTATGGTTTTGAGCTTGTGGGTCCATGGTTATGGTTACTAAACTAGGGGATTGTGATTCCCCCAAGTTGTGACTTTTGAAGTGGTAATGACTTCAACCCTATATTATGAAATTTGTTTTGAATATGAAAAGTATGCACATTGAGCTACTCTTGAACTATTACATAATGTGAAAAGTTAATGAAACACAATGATTTTGAAATTAAACTTTATGGGGATGTTTAATTCCCCAAGTTAATTTCTAATTGAACAAAGAAGATTGTGAATTTCCCCATGTGATGATAATTAGTATGGCATGTTGATGTTACCTTGCAAGTGTAGTTGGTATGACGGTACATAAATGCATGCCTAAATATGTATCATGGTTCAATTAATGGTAATGTGTGTTAATTATTTTAATTGGGCTTTAATGAGGGTTGTGTAGCTGAGTCGTGACAGTAGAGGTCCCGAAGGATGAATATTGGAAACCGCGACTGTCGACACAAGGGTGTATATGACCGGGACGTTCGAGTCCTCCTTATTATTATCTTATCAATAAGAGGTTTGAGTCTCCTATATTATATTACATGATTGGGTGCTTGTATCACCTTTGTATGTTGGGAGGTTAGAGTCTGGCATGGTGCATACATATATCCTCTAGTTCATACGGCTATACGTTTTAAGGCCCTCCAAACTGGGGGAGATATGGGTTCATATAGAGCGTCGGTGCCTTCTTATGTTATGACGATTTATCTATAAAAGCAAGGATAAAGTTTTAAAGTGCATGCTAAGCCTTGTTTCCTTTACCGGTATATTATTTATATATACGTATTATGATATGATTCATATGGTATTTTGAAATAATTGGACTTGACATTATTGTGTCCTCTATCCCTATATTTCATGCTAGTGTTCACCCAACTAACAATCCTCGGACGTTGTATCCCCACAAATTGTAGTTATCTAAAGATGCCTCTACTTTTGCTACACAGAGTTAGGTGGATCGGCTTGGTTCATCGGTTCAGAGTAGGAAATGGCGAGCTTTCATTCTATGAAAGTCTTAGACATTTCATAAATTCCTTTCATCAGTCTTAGACATATCATCTACATTATCATGGTCATTTGTCTGAGTCAGGGATTTGTCCCTACCAAGAATGGGTTTTTTTTTTTGCATAGAGGCTTTATTGGATTACTGTGACTCTGTCTTATGTTGGTCGATTGTTTTAGCCAGCAACTAGTTATCGATTATAAAAATATATTTTAATCTTTAAACTTATCTTGTGCTATCTTAATAATTGTTCAGAAATTAGCCATTGTTGGGCGGTGTGTGGTGGTCGGTTAGGTTTAAAGGGTAGTCTCTGATCCATGATGGATTGGAGATGCCCGTCATGGATAACCCCTAGTTTGGGTCATGAAAAAGTTGGTATCAGAGCCTAGGTTTGGTGTCATTAGGTGTCCAAAAAGTCGTGTCAAGTAAATTTTCTTTTATGGGTGTGTAGGGTACCACACTTAGAAGGGAGAGGCTATGAGTCATTTTGGAATGTTTCTCTTTCTTGTTGTTCTATTTTGGTCTATAAAGTGTAAGAACTTTAAATCTCCTCTAATTCTCATGTGTTCTCTTTTAAGATCATGCCCTGCAAAAGATTTGATGCTTGTGAAAATTTTTCTGTCTTGTTTATGTAAAATATGGATGGATCTCATACTACTCTAGGAGTTCAAAATCGGTCTATAGTCATTGATTTTAATTTTCCTAGTGGAGTTCTATGAGTTTCCCTTAGCCCTCCTCGAGCACCACAAGTTGGTGTGTCAAATGTTGAGTTTTGCGAGTCACTCTATTTGCTAACCCAGTTGCTAGCCTCTTGACTAAGTGTGTTACTTCTGTAGCTCCATCCTCCAAGGGTACTAGAGTTGGCCAATTTTTGAGGTTAAGTCCTCATACTTTAACCGATTTTAAGGTTAAGGAAGACCCTCAAAATTTCATTGATGAAAGAAAAAAAAATTGTGTGATGTATGCTTCTGACGTTGAGGGCATGGAGTTCAATGCTTATCAGTTAAAGGATATGGTGTATTTATGGTATGAGGAATATGACCAGTCTATGGGTGATGATTCTGATTCTTCTTTGTGGGATAATTTCTCTAGCACTCTTCTTGACTACTTCTTTCCCCAAGAGTTAAGGGAGAAAAAGGCTAAGGAATTTGTGAATTTAATGTAAGGAGGAATTGCAGTAAAAGAGTATGCCTTGAAGTTTCATCATCTGTCATGATATGCTCCAGAATTAGTGTGTAGTATAAGGGATAGAATGAATAAGTTTTCTTTTGGGTTATACCGTGAATTGATCTTAGAGAGAAAGGTCGACTTGTTGAATAAATATATGGATATCTCTAGACATGTGGTGAATATGCAACAAGTCAAAGAGGAAAAGAAGAAGCAAGCTGAGATGAGTGAAAGGTAGAATATGAAGTTTTGCTATTCTAATTAGGGTGGGGATCAGCAGCAGAGTGGTAGAGATGATGGAAAATGGTTTAAGAAGAAGTGCGGCAATTATAGTTTCTACTCTACGGCTAGTTCTCCTCATACGAAGTCATTGGGTGATCATCAATTTTAGAATAATGTTGATCCTAGGGAACATGGTTCCCAGCCTTAGGATAGTGAGGTGTAGTCAGCTCCATCTTATCCCCCTCATAGATTTTGTGATCAGGTGCATCGTGGATTTTGTGAATTGTGGAGGAAAAAGTATTTTAATATGGTCATATTGTCAATATGCTTAGGGATTGTCCTACTATCATTTATTCTGGAGTAAATAAGATTCATGTTGCTACTTCATGAACTCCTGCACCAAAGGGTGCTACTTTTGCTTCTGGATCAAGCATACACTCTTTCCACTCACAAGGATTCTAAGGCATCCCCTAATATTATTACTTATACGATCAAACTCTTCTCTCGTGAAGTATATTGTCTACTTGATCCTGGGTATATCCTCTCTGATGTGACCCCTTATATGGCTGTTCATTTTGTTTTGACCCTGAGAGTATTCTGGAATCCTTTTTGGTATCGACCCTAGTTGGTGACTCTATTATGGCCAGGGGAGTCTATAGGGATCATGTGATGTTAGTTCATGGTAGGGAGACCTTGGTTGGTCTGATAGAGTTGGACAGGGTAATCTTTGACGAGATTTTAGGGATGGATTGGTTGCATTCATTCTATGCTTCCCTTGATTGTCAGACTCGAGGGTCTTTTTCCACTTTCATAATGAGCCAATGATCGAGTGGTAAGGTAGTTCCCTAGTGCCTAAGGAAAGGTTCATTTCGTATCTTAGTGCCCAAAAATTTATTTCTAAGGGATGACTCTATCACTTAGTGCATGTCAAGGATTCTAGATCCGAAGGTCCTTCTTTTCAGACTATCTCTATGGTCCATGAATTTATCGAGGTATTCCCTGATGATCTTCCTGGTGTTTCTCCCAATAGGGAAATAAATTTAGGGATTGATCTTTTTCCGTAGACTCACCCTACTTCTATCCCTCCTTATAGAATGGCTTTGGCTGGGTTTAAGAAACTCAAGAAGCATGTTGAAAGATCTTCTTGACAAGGATTTTATCTCTAGTGTGTCTGTGGGGGGTGCACCTGTATTATTCTAGTTTAAGAAGGATGATTCTCTTTGGATGTTTATAGATTACCTCAAATTTAATAAGTTGATAATAAATAATAAGTATCCACTATCAAGGATTGATGATCTCGTTGATTATCTTAAGGGTGCAAAGAACTTTTCTAAGTTTGATTTTTTGGTCTGGATACCATTAGTTGAAGATTAGAGAGGTGTATATCCCTAAGGCTGCTTTTCGAACTCGGTATGGTAACTTTGAGTTTTTGGTGATGTCCTTTGGTTTGACTAATGCCTTAGTAAAATTTATGGATCTTATGAATTGTTTATTTCATCAATTTCTGGACTTGATTATCATTGTGTTCATTGATGATATTTTGGTATATTTGAAGATCAAGGCGGATCATGCCAATCACCTTTTCCTTTTGTTGCAAACTTTGAAAGATCGGTGGTTGTTTGTAAAATTCTCTAAGTGTTAGTTCTAGATGCATGTTGTGACTTATCTGGGTTATGTTGTTTCTAGCGAAGGGATCATAGTGGATACACAGAAGGTTGTGGTGTTCAAGAAGTGGCCTAGACCCATGACTCCAACTGACATTTGGATATTCTTGGGTTTAGTCGGTTATTATAGAAGGTTTGTGGAAAGTTTCTCTTCTATTGCTGCCCATTGACTAAGTTTACTCAAATGAATTTGAAATTCTTATGGTCCGATGCTTGTGAGGGTAGTTTCAATAAGGTGAAGGATAAGTTGAATTCGGCTATGGTCTTAATTGTACCTTAGGATACTAATGGTTTTGTTGTCTATTGTGATGAGTCCCAGGTGGGAATGGTTTGTGTGTTGAAACATCATGGCAAGGTAGTTGCATATGCTTCTAGACAGTTGAAGGTTCATAAGAAGAATTATCGAACTCATGATTTGGAAATGTTAGTTGTAGTATTTTCATTGAAGGTATGACGACATTTTTGTATGGGTCAATGTAGATATTTATTCTGATCATAAGATCCTGCATTACGTGTTCAATCAGAAAGAGTTAAATCTCAAGTAAAGGAGATGGCTTGATTTTCTCAAAGATTACGATATAAGTCTTCACTATCATCCATGTAAAGCTAACATGGTTGTTGATGCTCTTTGTAGGTTGACCATGGGAAGCTTATCTCATGTCGATGAAGAGAAACATGATTTGATGAATTGTATTCACTATTTAGCTAATCTTGGAGTCCGTCTTTTAGATTTTGAGGATGGTGGAATGATTATTCAAGAGATGGAAAAGTAATCTCTTGGTGCTGAGGTAAAGGAGAAACAAGTGTTGGACTCTACCTTGATGCAAATAAAGGACGATTTAGGTAGGAAGAAGGTGATGGCTTTAGATTTTAGTTGTAATACCCCATACATTCCTTAGTTCAGTTCAGCTCATCAAGCATGCATAATAGACTTAAAGCCTGAAAATTTAACTAAATGTTGGGGACTTAGTCTTATTTTTTGGCTCTTAACTTTGAGGATTTTCAAAGTTGCCTTCCCGACCCCGAGATGTATGTTTTTGAGACATTTTATGTTCAGGGGTGTAAATATCATGTCTCGAGGAAATTTTGGATTTTTCAAATGAGGATTGGGTCATGGTTGGATTATGATTCTAGTTGCTCATCGTGATAGGACCGCATCGCGGTAGTAATAGTGATGGCACACTCAATGCGTCTTGGTGAAGGTGTCTTTGTTCAATTCTTTATTTATAATTTGAATGCTTGTATCATGATCATTATCCTAGTGTGTGAAGTGTTTATTAGGTAAAGAACATTCAAAGAATTTCTTAGAGCAAAGTTGAGCTAAGAGCCTTTGATTCGTCCAAAGTTTGGTATTCGATTCAACAAGGGTCAACTTTGAACGCGTATAACCTTTGATATATGTAGAATATTTCAGATAAATACCCACCAAATTGTAAATAATTGAGTTATCTTTCCAACGATACCAATTTGGCCTTAATCCGATACTCGAGCGAAAAATTATAATCATTTTTGTCAGAACCAGTAATTGTAATGCCTCGAGAGTATACCTTGGGCGCCACATGGTGCTTACAGTACTGAAAGACCACAAGCTAACCCATGAGTTGGTACCTGCTGTGAGCACTGAATAATAACATAATATACGCGGAAGAACAACAGATATTCCATAAGGTTTTACATATTGAAACTGATAAAAACTAAAACCAAACTGACAACATAATTTGACAATGTCAACTGAAGTCTGAATACTGAATAACTGACTGTAGTGTCTGAGAGCCTCTAAACTGACTGAATATAAGTTGATGGGATAGGCCCCAACTAACTCAAACTTACTATTGAACTGAAAGCATGAAAATGAATAATTTGTCCTCGAAATATGAGGACTCACCACTACTATGACTGATAGTCTGAGAAGTCTCGGAGCGATCCGAGAATTAGGCATCCAAACCTATGAGATGATACATCATAGTGCAAGAGAAGAGTATGTGATCAGTACTTTGAATGTACTGATATGCTAAATGAGGTAGGCTGATATGCATGGTTTCATGAACATTAATAATAACTGTCTATATGCATGTATGTAGATATATATATATATATCATGTAATATTAGATAGAGTGCATGCAATCTGTTGACACTAAGGATACATGAAGTCTGTAAATGCTGAGAATACATTAATTCTGTAAATACCAAGGATGCATGAACTAGAATATAACATGTTTTGAATATAATCTGTAAATAAAAAATACTAAAGTATGATAGCTGAATCACTGATATCTGTATACTATGGTCAAGCAACTGAAACTGAATTACTGGACTGATTACTGGACTAAGACTATGGGAGCTATTATCTAACCAATATTCCCTAATGAGAAAGTTTGGGGTCTAACCTGTAAACTCAGGTGGAAGGGTGCTAGTACCATACCATGGGTACTAACTCTAGCTGTGTGGATCCACTTTTTTTATGTACTATCTCGAAGGACTAAGGGTGTCAATCCTAACCTGACGGGTGACTTCTTATATCCTATGTTGGCTATGTAGTTCTTGAGTACAAGGACTGCTACTAACGACTCTGCCTATCTGATGGGGAATCCTCCATCTCTGCACTCGCTCGGTGCTAAATCCTACTCCCAACTGAACTGACTCAGAATATTGAACTGTTTTGAGTTTAACTGATTATGATGACTGACAGAACTGATAATCCTCATATTATGTCTGAAACTTTTCTGCATCTACTGAGACTAAGTAAACAACTATGTTTTCAGGTATTCATAACCCCCAGGACTCAATAGCAATAATAGTAAAATAATACTGAAGCTTAAAGGGTATAACATGAAAGCTTTCACCAAATATTCATTCTTGTAGGAATTTTATCAAACACGTGATATGCATAGTTTAAGCAAATCATGGAAATAATATGGAAATTAGAATAATAGCATGAGTTCAACATAAACGACACTTAATCATGATTTAATCCGAGGAATTATAACAATAGAACATGTGGGATTTGATAAAAACAATAATTTCTTTGGAACATGGTGTAGAATCAAAGTTCATGGAGATTCGTGGTCAAAAAATAATTTAAAATCATAATAACTTAAAAAGATTATAACTTCGTAATTAAAATTGGATACTTGAACTCCATGGGTGAAAGGAACACATGGATGAACAGTTAACATAACTTAGAAGATTAATCTTGAAGGTTCTTGGATGATTTCTTGAGCTTTGTTCTTAATTATTGAGGCTAGGGTTTTTATTGATTTTGAGAGAGAGTGATCTATTCTTGAGAGAAAACTAGCAAATAAGGGCTAATTAGGTTATTTAGGGGTTTATTTCGTGTTTAAAACTGATTTAGGTCATGAAAAAAGACCCAATTACCCCTAGGACTAATTTAAAACTCGGAACTTAAAGTTAGAAGTCCCAACTTTTGGCCTCACCGTAATGAGGTGGCATCGTGGTGAGCGACTGCAAAAGGGACAACTGGCAACTAGGCTGACAGTTCAATGCGGCGCCATCGTGGTGCCTCATTGAACCCGAATTTGGTCCCTGGCACGATGCAATGAAATTGCAGAGCTTCTCTAGAAAATGCCAATTGGGAACTGGAACTGCTCCGCGATGTAGGCTTATTGTGTTGGCTCACTGGAAACTGGCAATTTCCATATGGCTGGTCTCCGCGATGTGGTTATGTGCCAGTTGGCACACTGCCTTACAAAATTTTCTATAACTCTTCACTCGGGTATCAAATTTGGTCGAATTTTATATTGTTGGGAAGCAGACTGAATTTCCTTCAAAATGGTAAGATCTAAACTGAAAAATCCTGAGTATTTTAAATTTTTTATGCAGGATTACTTATTAATGGAGAGTTAAATATGCTAGGAAAATGTGGGGTATTACAATATCTCCCCTTTGGGAACATTCATCTTCGAATGAGACTGACTAAGCTAAGGACTGCTGATAGACTGAGTTTATATATACTTAACATGCATATCTGATTCATGAGTACATGGTTGAAATAATTCATGAATGCATGACTATCATAAAAAATTATATGCAATGGTAATGAATACCTAGTTTGTAGTTGTAATTGAACATGGAACTGAGTAAATCTAAGCGACATTGTTACCTTAAGCTGAATCTGAGGTTACAGAGAAGAGGTGAGGATGCTTGTTCCGCATATCTGCATCTTCTTCCCAAGTAGCTCCCTCAACGGACTGATTCCGCCAAAGAACTTTGACCAATGAAACTTCTTTGTTCCTTAGTGTTTGAGTCTGATGGTTGAGGATTTGGTCTAGAACCTCATCGAAAGATAGATCATTCTGAATATCTACTCCCTCTAAAGGGACTATGACTTCTGAGTCACCAATGCATTTCTTTATCAAGGAGACGTGGAACACTACGTGTACTAAAGATAGATTAGAAGGCAACTCAAGCTCGTAAGCTACCTTTCCGAAATGGATGAGAATTCTGTAAGGATCGACATATCTAGGACTGAGATTTCCCTTCTTTCCAAAACTCTTTACTCCCTTCATGGGAGAGATTCTTAGGTACACAAGGTCTCCAATATCATACTCGAGATCCTTTCTCCTCACATCTGCTTACGATTTTTGTTGGCTTTTGGCTGCCTTAAGTCTTTATCTGATCAACTGAACCTTCTCTAAGGCATCAAACACAAAGTCAGGCCCTAAAACTGTGGCCTCACCTACCTCAAACTAATCAATTGGAGATCTAAATATCCTACCATGAAGAGCCTCAAACAGAGCCATCTAAATACTGGAATGATAACTATTATTGTATACGAATTCGATCAAAGTAAAATGGTCATCCCAACTACCTTTAAAATCAACAATGCATGCTCTTAAGATATCTTCTAGAGTCTAGATTGTCCTTTCTGCTTGCCAATCTGTCTGAGGATGAAAAGTTGTATTGAAGTGAACATCAGTACCAAGACCATTTTTGAATGCTTTCCATAAGGGAGAGGTAAATTGGGTACCTCTATCTTAGATAATGGACATTGGGACTCCGTGTAACTTGACCAAATCTCTAATATAGAGTTTGGTGTAGTCCTTGGCTAAATAGGAATTATGGACTGGCAAGAAATGGGTTGATTTGGTAATCCTGTATACAATGACCCAGATAGAATCAAGATGATGGATGGTACGAGGAAAACCCATCACAAAGTCCATGTTCACTTCTCCCTATTTCCTTATGGGAATACTAAAATCCTACATGGACCCACTAGGCTTCTGGTACTTAATCTTAACCTGTTGACAAGTAGAGCAGTTAGCTAAAAACTCTGCAATATATATCTTCATCCCACTCCACCAATAGATCTCCAACAAATCATGATTCATCTTAGTGTCCCCTAGATGAATCGAGTAACGCACACCATGCGCTTCTGGAAGAATTCCCTGTCTCATTTTATCTACACATAAAACATACAATCTACTCTGGAAACATAATACATCATCTCCCCCTTGGGAGAAAACTTTTATTTTTTGATCTCTGACTTACTCTTTAAACTTAACTAGATTGGATCTCTTTCCTGTTTTTCTTTCACTTCAAAAACCAAGTATGATGCTGAGCTATTCGGAACCCAAACACTACCCTCAGCTGAATTAACTTAGCGGACAACTAATCTGGCGAGATGGTGAACTTTTTGAACTAGATTCTTCTTATCACCCTCAACGTGAACAAAACTACCCATAGATAATCTACTTAGGGCATCCACCACTACATTAGCCTTGCCAGGATGATACAAAACACTCATATCATAGTCTTTCAACAACTCTAACTATTTTCTCTGATGCAGATTCAAATCCTTATGTGAAAACACATACTCCAAGTATTTGTGATCCGTGAACACATCAATATTCTCCCCATACAAATAATGTTTCCAAATCCTCAAGGTAAACACTACTGTTGCTAACTCAAGATTATGGGTAGGGTAATTCTTTTAATGAGACTTAACTTGTCTGGAGGTATAGTCTATGACCTTACCTCTCTATATCAAAACACAACTTAACACAACTCTAGAAGAATCATAATACATAACAAACCCTTCTGAACAATTTGGTAGAGTCAAAACTAGGACTGAGGTGAGTCAAGTCTTCAACTCCTGAAAACTCTTTTATCAGGAATCTGACCACTTAAACTTGACTTTCTTATAAGTCAATCTGTACATGAGGGCTGAAATATATCAGAACTCTCCAATAAACCATCATTAATATCCAGCTAAATGCAAGAAACTCCTGATATCTGACGGAAAGATGGGTCAATTCCATTTTCTCACCACCTTGGTCTTTTGAGGATCAACTCTAATGCCATCACCAGAAACAATATGACCAAGGAATGCTACTGACCTTAGCCAAAATTTGCACATACTGAATTTGGTGAACAACTGATGAGTTCTAAGATTCTTAAGTAGAATTCTGAGGTGATCTGCATAATTATTCTAGATACGAGAATAGAAAAAGAATGTCGTCGATGAAGACTATAATGAACATGTCCAAGTACTGCTTGAACATATGGTCCATTAAGTACATGAAAGTTTCTGGGCATTTGTTACACCAAAGGACATGACTAGAATTTGAAGTGACCATATCGGGTTCGAAAAACTATTTTCAAAATGTCACATTCTCTGGCTCTGAGATGATGATAGCTTGGTCTGAGGTCTATATTAGAGAAGTACCTGGCACCCTAAAGTTGGTAGAACAAGTCATCAATTCTAGGAAGTGGGTATTTATTCTCGACTGTGAGTTTGTTCAACTGTCAGTAGTCTATACACATTTTAAGTGAACCATCTTTCTTACGCACGAATAAGACTGGTGCGCCCAGCGAGAAAATGTTAGGTCTAATGAACCCCTTATCTAATAGGTCCTTGAACTGTTCCTTTAACTCTCTGAGTTCAGGTAGAGACATTATGTATGGTGGTATAGAAATAGGCTGAGTATCTGGAAGAAGGTCTATTCCGAAGAAAATTTCCCTTACGACAGGAACTCTAGGAAGATTTTAGGGAAACACATCTAAGAATTCATTTACTACTGGAACTGATTCAAGAATAGGAGTCTGTGAATTAGAGTTTTTTACTCGTACAAGATGATAGACATATCCCTTGGATATCATTTTTCTCGCTCTAAGGTATGAAATCAACTGACACTTTAGCATTGTAGTGCTACCCCTAAATTCAAGGAATGGTTCATTTAGAAACTGAATGTGAACAATTCTATTTCTACAATCAACTGAGGCATATCTTGAATGGAGCCAATCTATGCCGAGAATGACATCGAAATCTATCATATCTATCTCCACTAAGTCTGCTGAAGTAACTTTATAAGATATCATAACTGAATAGTTCTATATACCCGTCAGGCTATGATGGACTGACCTACTGGGGTAGAGATTGAGAAAGGTTCTATTAAGATTTCAGGTTTGACCTTAAAGTTGACTTCTGTATAAGGAGTTACAAAAGACAAAGATGCTCCTAGATCTAATAATTCATAAATATTCAAATGAAAGATCTGTAGCATAGCAGTAACTACATCAGGATAATTTTTCTGATCTTGGTGGGACTGAAAAACATAGAACTTATTTGGACACTGACCACTGGTAGCACTGGAAGCCGCACCCTGCTAAGTTGGGTGGCTGACTGTAACTGATGAATGATGGGACTGTACCTATTGGCACAAATCCCTACCCCTCTGAGCAACTTCCCGAAGCTCTCTAATCATATGGCCTGGCTTACTACATCTAAAGCATACATCACTTCCAGCTCTACACTCACCCTGATGATTTCTATAATATTTCTGGCAAAGAGGATTGGTACAAGCACTATTAACACTTCCTTAGGACTTAGATCCTAGTGCCTTATCCCTATTATCATTTTTGAATTTGGGCACTGGGGCACTAGATGAAGATGGTGCTAGTACTAAAGATCTCTAATGAAACTGAGGACGGTTACCATCTTATGACCTTGGCTGACTGAAATTAAAACTACCTGTCCTAGCCCTCTTATTCTCCCTCTCTCTCTCCTTAGTATTCTTCTTCTCTATTTGTTGAGCATAGACCATCAACCTATACAAGTCCATCTCCGTAATTAACATCGCAGCCCTACACTCCTTAGCCACGCTATTAAATACACCAAACACAAACTTACTCATCTTAGACCTACTATCAGCTACCATATGAGGGGTATATCTAGCTAATTTAGTAAACCTGAGAGAATGCTCTCCCACTATCATGTTTCCCTGTTTTAAGATAATGAACTCCAATACTTTAGCCTCTTTAAATTCTAGAAGAAAGAACCTATCTAAGAAAGCAATAGAAAATTTTTCCCATTCTATAGGCCCTGCATCTGTGCCTCTATCTGCTTTCCACTACTTAAATCATATATGGGCTACATCTTGCAACTGGTAAGCAGCCAATTAAGAACTCTCACTAGAATTTACCGCCATAATATTTGTTACCTTTTGCACCATATCCAATAATTTATGTGGATCCTCTTCAAAATTAGATCTCGAAAAAGAAAGATGTTTTATTCGGGTGAATTGTCGAATTCTGGCTGCAACAGTATTGGCCACTGGGTTAGCTGAAATAAAATATGGTTTTGCATTCTAAGACACTATAGGCTGGGCTAGAGTAGTGAATGCAGCTATGGACTCTACATGAGAGATGTTCTCTTTCGGGGGATATTCTTAAATGGGTTGAGGTACTGGTTGGTTTACATTCCTTATTCAGTTTGTCTTTCATGAAGGCATGTTCTGTAAATAGAAAGGATAATCAATTAGATAGAGAGTTTAACATTAGGATTATTCCCACTCACATGACATGGATACTGAACAAAGGGAAACTTTACCTAAATATCTCGCAGTCTCTTATCCATAAAAGTGGCGCGCTACATACCTATACACAAGAATCTACTAGATGTAGATTTTAGAATTTCTTGGACACTTTAAAAGCTTAATCTCTGATTCCAAGTTTGTAACTCCTCAAGAGTATACCTCGGGCGCTAGACGGTGCTTACAGTTTCAAAGGACCACAAGCTAACTCATGAGCTGGTACCTATTATGAGCACTGGATAATAACATAATCTAAGGGGAAGAACAACTTATATATCACAAATTTTTACATAATTAAACTGATAGAAATTATAAATAAAATTGATAACATAATTTGACAATATCAACTGAAGTCTGAATATTGAATAACTGACTGTAGTGTCTGAAAGCCTCTAAACTTACTGAATATGAGTTGATGGGATAGGACGCTGCTAACTCCAACTAACAACAAAACTGAAAGCATGAAAATAAATAATTTTTCCTCAAAATATGAGGACTCGCCATTGCTACGACTGATAGTCTGAGATGTCTATACGTGATCCGGGAACTGGGCTTCCGAACCTATGATATGATACATCATAGCGTAAGAAAAGAGTATGCAATCAGTACTTTTAATGTACTGGTATGTTAAATGAGGTAGGTTGATATGCATGGTTTCATGAACATGAATAATAATTGTCCGTATGCATGTATGTAGATATATATATTATGTAAAACTAGATAAAGTTCATGAATTCTATAGACATTGAGGATATATGAAGTCTATAAATAATGAGAATATGTGAAATCTATAAATACCGAGGATGCATGACCAAGCATATAACATGTTCTGAAGATAATCTTTAAATACTAAAAATACTGAAGTATGATAACTGATTCATTGATATCTATATGCTATGGTCAAGCGACTGAAACTGAATTACTGGACTGAGACTATGAGATTTATCATCTAACCTATATGCCCCAATGATAAATTTTAGGGTCCAACCTATAGTCCCAGTTGGAAGGGTGTTAGTACCGTTCCTTGAGTATTAACACTTGCTGTGTGGATCCGCTATAATGATGTACTATCTCAAAGGACTAACGATGTTAAGCCTAAACTGACGGGAGAACCCTACGAGTTAGTCAATCTTAATCCGATGGGTGAATCCTCATATCCTACCTGGCTATGTATATATGGAGTACAAGGACTGCTACTAACGACTCTGCAAATCTGATAAGGAAGTCATCATCCCTACACTCGCTCGGTGATAAATTCTACTCCCAACTAAACTGACTCAAAATATTAAATTATTCTTAGTTTAACAGATTATGATGACTGACAGAACTAATAATGCTCATATTATGTCTGAAACTATTCTGAATCTACTGAGATTAAGTAAACAACTATATTTTCGGGTATTCATTACCCCATGACTCAATATTAATAATAGTAAAATAATACTTAATCTTAAAGGGTATAACATGAGAATTTTCACCAAATATTCATTCTTGTAGGCATTTTATCAATCACTTGATATGCATAGTTTTATCTAATCATGGAAATAATATGGAAATTAGAATAATAGTATGAGTTCAACATAAACAACACTTAATAATGATTTAATCCGATGAATTATAACAATAGAACATGTGAGATTTGATAACAATAATAATTTCATAGGAACATAGTGTAGAATCAAAGTTCATGGAGATTCATGGTTAAAAACAAAATTTAAAATCATAATTACTTGAAAATATTATAACTTCATAATTAAAATTGGATACTTGGACTCCATGGGTGAAAGGAACCCATGGATGAACACTTAACATACCTTAGAATATTAATTCTTGAAGGTTCTTGGAGAATTTCTTGAGCTTTGTTCTTGATTCTTGAGGCTAGGATTTTTATTGATTTTGAGAGAGAGTGATCTATTCTTGAGAGAAAGTGAGAAAATAATGGATAATTAGGTTATTTAAGGGTTTAATTTTGTGTTTAAGACTGATTTGGGTTATGTAAAAAGACCCAATTACCCCTAGGACTAATTTAAAACTCAAAACTTAAAGCTGGAAGTCCCAATTTTTGGCCTCACCGCGATGTTGTGGCCCCGCGGTGAACTACTGGAAAAGGGAAAACTAGGAACTAGGTTGATGGCGCTATGGGGTACCATCGCGGTGACTCTCTGAACGTGAATTTGGTCCCTAGCGCGACACGATGAAATTGCGGAGCTTCATTGGAAAATGCCAATTGGGAACAGGCACTGCACCACGATGCGGGCCTATTACGGTAGCTTACTAGAAACTGACAATTTTCATTTGGCTAGTCCCCACGACGCGGTGATGTACCAGTTGGTACACTGCTTTACAAAAATATTATATAACTCTTCCCCTAGGTATTGAATTTGGGAGAATTTTATATTGTAGGTAAGCTGACTAAATTTCCTATTAAATGGCAAACTTTAAACTGAAAAATTCTGAGTATTTTAAATTTTTTATATAGGATTACTCATGAATGGAGACTTATATTAAGCTAGGGAAAGGTGGAGTATTACAGTAAGCCACCGCAATTAGACTGCGTTACGATGAACCTCTAATCCTCATTCCAGTTATGAACTTTTGGTTCAAATGATTGAGGGGCAATTCGGTCCTTCCCAAGCTCAACCCAGTTCATAAATCCATGACTTAAAGCTTCAGTTAGGTCATTATTTTCCCATTCTCTTCAATTTTCTCTCAAAAACAAACCCTAATCCTCCCCCAAGTTCATCAATTCCATCCTTTTTTCTTCAAGAAAACCAAGAACTCCAGATTCCCAATTCAAGAACCTTTAATAAACCTTTCAAGATTGGTTTTTCCCTTCCAAGCTTAAGGGTTTATGGAATGTTTTATCTTCATCTATGGGCCCTTTTAACCCATGGAGTCCAAGAACCTATTTAGATGTTTTAAATAATTAATTTGCATGTTTACAAGAAATGATTTCATGAGATTTTATGAATTTTTAATATACATGATGTTTACAAGGGATTTTTTATTGAACAAGTCTTAGACGTTGAATGATGTAATTTTTCATGTTAAATCATAAATTCATGGTCTTAGTATCGAAATTATGTTACTATCACATGTTTTAAACTATTGCCATACTTTAATTCATGACCCTAAAGTGTTTGGTGAAATTCCTAAGTAATGATTTCAGAATAATGCTTATTTATTATGGTTTCAAGAGCTCTCATGTGTTCTTATTGATATTTCTATCGAGTCCTGGGGGTTATGAATACCCTAAACTTAGTTGTTTACCTAGTTTTATTACATTTAGTGTGGTTTCAGATAAACCATAACATTATCAGTCAGTCAGTTATCTTAGTCAGTTAAACATATATTAGTTCAGAAATCAGTCTCATTCAGTTGGAAGTAAAACTTAGCACAGAGTGAATGTAGGGATGGTGTATCCCCCATCAGTAGGCATGAGTTACTTTTCTCCCCCATTAGTAGGCATAATACATTAGTAGGTATACCTATGTTACAGACCTGCGATACCAACGTAGACTTTAAGCCCCCTCCTCCAGGTCAGTTAGTCATGATAACTTCCTCCTTTGAAATATCAAATTTATGGATCCATACAACCAATGTTAGTACCCATTGCAAAATACTGACACCCTTCGAGCTGGGGTTAGAGGTTGGTCCTTGATAGTACTTTGGGGAATGTCGGTTATAGGTAGCTCCCATAGTCTTAGTCCAGTCTCAGTTTGAAAGTCAATTCAGATTTTCTTGACCATAGCATACAGTTATCAGTTATTCAGTTATCAGATTTCAGTATTTCAGTTTATAGACTACTTCAGTATCACGTTATATGCTTGGTCATGCATTATTCGATTTTTACTTCTTTTACTCATACTATGCATTAGTTATTTAATATTATTCATTTAGTCAATTATTATTCATACACATAAGCCCATCCATATCATCCTAATCCCATTTAGTATACCAGTACATTCAAAGTAATGACTTCATACTCATTTTTTGCAATATGATGTCTTATATTATAGGTCAGAATGCTCAAGTTCCCAATCGTACTTAGATATTCCATCACATCAGCAACAATAGCAGTGGTGAGTCCTAATATTTTAAAGACCAATTATGTTTATTAAGTTGTTTCAGTTTACTAGTCAATTAGAGTTAGTTGGGTCCTATCCCATCAACTCTTACTCAATAAGTTTTAGAGGCTTTTATATACTTCAAACAGTCAATCAGTTTGTCATTTTCTTTATCAGTTTTCGGATAGTTATTTTCCAGCGGGTTTTTTCAAACTTATGATTAAAAAATGTTTTAGTACTTAAAACCTTATGGAAAATTCAGTTATTCCACATATGTGTATTCTATTATAATTATTTAGTGCTCACAGCAGGTACTAGCTCATGGATTACCTTATGGTCTTTTGAGACCATAAGTACTATGTGGCGTCCAATGTGTACTTTTGGGGTATTACATTAATGGTGATCAAATGTTGAATTACCAAGGTATATTATGTGTTCCCGATGTTGATGGGTTGCAAAAAATGAATTGTAGCTGAAACTCATGAGTCACTTTATACTATTCACCCTGGTTCAATGAAAATGGATTATGATCTTAAGGAAATTTATCGGTGGAATAATATGAAGAGAGATGTGGCTAATTTTATGTCTAAATGCATGGTGTGTCAACAAGTGAAGGTGGACTACTTGAGGCCGGGTGGATTTTCCTAAGAAATTTAGCTACTTATGTAGAAAAGGGAGATAATTAATATCAATTTTATTACTGGTCTTTAGCAGTCTTGCCAAAAATTTGATTCGATTTGGTTCATCAAGGATAGTATTAATAAGTATATTCACTTCTTGCCAGTAAGGAAAAATTTCTCTTCTGAGGATTATGTCAAGTTGCTCATTGATGAGATCATGAAGTTACATGGTGCTCCTGTTTCCATCTTATCTGATTGTGGTACTCATTTCTCATCTGACTTTTGGTATTCTTTTATGAGAGATTTGGGGACAAAGGTGAGCCTTAGAACTATTTTCCACCCTCATACGAATGGGAAAGAGGAGAGAACCATTCAAACATTGGAAGATAAGCTCAGAACTTGTGTGATTGACTATGGTGGTAGTTAGGTTAACAACATGCCTCTCATAGAATTTTCCTACAACAACAGTTATCACTTTACAATTGTTATGGCTCAATTTGAGGACTTTTATGATAGAAGGTGTAGTTCTCCTATCAGGTGGTTAGAAGTTGGTTAAAATAGGTTATTTTTCCCTTATTTTATTCACCAAGCCATGGAGAAGGTGAAGGTTATTCGGGATAGACTGAAGACTACCCAAAGTCACTAAAACTTCTACACGACTGTGATGCGAAGGGAGTTAGAGTTTAATGATAGTAACCGGGTATTCTTAAAGTTGTCTCCCATGAAGGGAGTGATGCACAAAGGTTAAATAAGAAAGATGACAAATCCAATTTTACAAAGTTCCTTGCAAAAGTTAGAAATCTCCCGATCAATATCCAATTGTTAGAGGCTCTTCAAGAGATTCTGGTATGTGCTAAGTCCATGAAGAACTTGATGTCCAAAAAACAACTTATGGATTGTGAGACAATTTATGTGATGCATAGTTGTAGTTCTATAATGGAAAATTCCATGGCGGAATACCCGGGTGCATTTACAATTCCTTGCTCCATCGGTGTAGCACCCTTGATTTTTGGTCCTTGAAACTTTTTGAAATTTTATCCTCACTATCCTGACTACAACTTAAACTACGAGTCATAGGGAGTCTTGATGAGTTGTTGGACTCAAATTGTATCCTAAACACTATGTTTATGGATATGTTCTACCCTGAGTATGTGTAATACCCCGAATTTTTCTAGCAAATTTCATTCCAAGAATGCCCAGTATTATCTTCTAAAGTGAATGATAATTATTCCATGAGGAATTTTCAAGATTTTCACTTTTTTTTATGTGGAAAATTCAATAAGATCTCCATCGATATATGATTCACTTATATCCGATAACCGGATAAGAAGTTATGACTATTTCAAGTTCCCGTCATAAAACAATGCCATTTCAAGTACGTGTCCACGATTATGGCGCGTCGCACCAACACTCAAATTTAGAATTTTCCTTTTACTAGTGTCACAACGCGATTTCCCCTGCGTCGAGCCAAAGTTCCAGGTCACAAATGATGTGGTAATGCGATGGCTCTGCGTCGCGCCATCCCTCAATTTCCTAATTATCAATTTCCAGTGACATGGCGCAATAATGCCGCGTCGTTCCAGGGGCCCAGTTCGGAATTTTTTTACTGAAATTAAATGATGCATCCAGGGTTAACAGGGTCAACTTCTCACCCCTATTTATTCTCTTTAACACGTGATTCAGCCACACTTCACCCAAAATATACTATTTTCTGTCAAGTTTCTCTCAAGAACAAACTAGGGTTTTTATTGGGGATTCAAATTCAAGAAGGTTTCACCATCAATCAAGAACTAAGGTATTCATAGTGTTCATTCATGGACTCCTTTCATCCATGAAGCCCAAGAATCCCTTTTCTAAATTCAAGTTATGGATTTTCTTATGAATTTTATGATTCAGACTGCTTTTGTTCATGTTGATAATGAGTAATTGAATTCTATTCCATTAATGAGTGTTAAATTTCATATGGGTTGATATGTATTGGTAAAGATTCATGAAACCCAAGGAATAAATGAATGAATGATTAAATTGGAATTTAATCACGATAGTTAATTGCTATATGTTGTTGTTTATACATTCTATACGTACTATGTGTTTGGTTGAATTCCTAGATGAGGCGAAAGTGTCTAATTAGCATGATATCATGAAATCCCCAAGTACATACAAGCTTATTCCTATCACATGTTTGATGAAATGCATCAGTAAATGTATTATGATGATTATTAAGTATTCAAGTAAGTCATGCTTTGTCAGTTTCCTTCCATCGAGTCCTAAGGGTACATGTACCTGAATCATTAGCTGTGTATCTAGAGCCATGTCATATTTTTGCGATACTCCCAGTAAATCTACGAATACTTAGACTTCAGATAGTCTTATGACTAGGGAAAAATCTCCATGATCTAATGACTCAGTCAATTGTCAGATATAAGTAGTAGTTCATCAGTCAATGAAACTTAGTAACTCTGCTCATGTTTAGTTTAATAAATCATGTTCAATGTCCATTCAGATGGGAGTAGGAATTAGAACCGAGTGAACCCAAGGATAGGGACACACACTATCAGATGAGGGTGTGATCCTTAGAAGTCATCCTTGCGTTCCATAACTATGTAGCCAGTATAGGTTGAGACATCAACACTGTCCGATGAGGGTTGATGGGGTGGATAAGCACTGTCAGATAAGGGCCCTACCATTCTATTTTGGGGGCATTATCAGCTAAGGGTCGCCCACAGCTTATCCTTACCATTGGCGTGGTATTGAAACCCTTCCAATTGGGGTTACAAATTGGTCCCCAACTCAACCATAATGGCGTATCAGGGGCACGTCGGTTAAATATTACCTCCCACAGTTTCAGTACTAGTCTCAATAAAAGAACTCTGATAGTTCTTCAGATTCAAGACTGTCAGATACAGTCAACGCAGAATAGTAAGGAACTCAGATAGTTCCTTCAGATTCATGACTGTCAGATACAGTCATCCATGTTATCAGTTACATTCAGATACAACTATTTATGCTATCATCTATATCGGTTATTAGTATGTCATGTCATCAGTATTCAGATTAATTAATCATGATATTACAGTGTCAGTTACAGTTACATATTTATCTATGCATTCTCACATTCATGTTAGATAGTCTGCTAGCATTATTCATGCATGTTAATCGCATTCATGTTAGACAGTCAGCTAGCATTATTTATGCATGTTAACCCTTGCATATAGCCTACCTCACATGTGTACTCAGTACATTCCATTGTATTCAGTATTCATGTCGTGCCAGTGAGCATAATAACAAGTCAATCTCATAGTCTAATCCTCTTCTTTTCTTCATTTTAGAATATGCCTCCTAATAGAATAAATCAGGAAGCCCCTCAGCTGTAAGAACCTTTGGGCAATCATGTTTCTCATGGGGAGTTCAGGACTGTATTTACCACTCTTGATAAGTCAGTAGCGGCCCATAATAAGCGACCAGCTGTCGTTCCGGCCAACCCAGTGGCCAACTCAGCTGCATCTAGGATTTGGGACTTCACCTGAATGAATACTCTATCCTTCAACAGGTCTAAAGTAGATGAAGACCCTTAGAAATTCATTGATCAAATTTAGAAAGTGAAAGACATTATGGGGGTGACTACTGTTGAGAGTGCTGACTTAGCTGCATACAAGTTGCAGGATATGGCTCATACTTGGTTCAAACAGTGGAAGTCAAAAAGGTCAGATGATGTAGATCCTATAGAGTGGTAGGAGTTTTTCACTACATTCTTAGACATATTCTTTCCCCAAGAGCTTAGATAAGCTAAGGTGCTAGAATTCATCAGCCTCAGGCAGTTCAATATGACGGTGAAAGAGTATTCTCTAAAGTTTACTCAATTAGCCAGATATACCCCTCATGTGGTTGCAGACGGCAGATCCAAGATGAGTAAGTTTGCTTCAGGGGTAAATGATAACATGGTTAATGAGTGCAGATCCACCATGATAAATAGTGACATAACTTTAGCTAGACTTATGACCCATGCTCAGTAGATAGAAGAGAAGAAGATTAAGCAAAGGGAAAAGCAGAATAAGAAATCTAGGAAAGGAAGCTTCAATTTTAGTCTGCCAAAATCAGAAGGAGGAAACCGTTCTCAGATTCTTCCTAAGTCATTAGTTCCAGCTCCTTCTTCAGCCAGTGTTCCATCTCCTAAGTTCAGAGATGGAGTGCCAGGATCTAAGTCTCAGGGTAGTGTCAGCAATGTCCAAACTAATCCTCTTTGCTAGACTTGTGGTAAGAACCATAAGGGTGCTTGCAGAACTGACAGTGATGTCTATTTCGGTTGTGGTACGCCAGGCCACAGAGTCAGAGACTGCCCTTAGTCAGGTTATCAGAGTCATCTCCGCTCTTCTGTTCAGTCCGGTTGACCAAATGAGCAGGGTGCCACCACCAGTGCTACTTGCGGGTAACGTCCAAATAGACTATATGCTGTTCGGACCCGGCGAGATCAGGAAAATTCTCCTGATGTAGTTAGTATACATCTTTCATGTTCATGTTTACGCTTTGCTAGATCCAGGAGCTTCTTTTTCTTTTGTTACTCCTTATATAGTAGTTAATTTTTGAATCAGTCCCGAAATTCTAGTAGAGCTTTTCTCAGTCTCTACCCCAGTGGGAAAAACCATCATAGCCCGGTGGGTATACAAAAACTGCCCGGTTATGATATTTCAAAATATCACTTCAGCAGACTTAGTTGAATTAGTGATGACTGATTTTGATGTCATTCTCGACATGGATTGGCTTCATTCCTTCTATGCCACAATCGACTACAGAAATAGAATAGTTCAGTTTTAGTTTCCAAATGAACCCGTCCTTGAGTGGAAAGGTAGTGTATCCATTTTCATGGGTCAGCTTGTTTTCTACCTTTGGGTAAGGAAAATGATATCTAAGGGAGGTGTTTACAATCTTGTTCATGTTAGAGATTCTATTTTTGAGACTTCTTGTCTTGAATCAGTTGCAGTTGTAAATGAATATTCAGATGTCTTTCCCGAATATCTTCCAGGAATTCCTCTCGAAAGGGAAATAGACTTCGGTATTGATCTCCTTTTACACACTCGGCCTATATCTATTCTTCCATACAAAATGGCACCAACAGAACTTATAGAATCTAGAGAACAGTAGAAGGATCTCTTAGATAAGGGATTCATCAGACCCAGCATTTCCCCGTGGGGTGCACCAGTCTTATTCGTGCGCAAGAAAGATGGTTCCTCAGAATGTGCATTAATTATGGTCAACTTAATAAGGTCACGGTAAAGAACAAGTATCCTCTTCCCAGAATTGATGACTTGTTTGAACAACTTTAGGGTGCCAGCTATTAATCTAATATAGACCTCAGATCTTTCTATCATCAGTTCATATTTAGAGAATATGACGTTCTGAAAATAGCTTTTGGTACTCGGTATGGTCACTTTGAATTCTTAGTCAGGTCATTTGGTCTTACCAATTCCCCAACAGCTTTCATGGACTTGATGAACCGCGTGTTCATGCAGTACTTGAATATATTCATCATAGTTATCATAGATGACATTCTGGTTTATTCCTGCTCTGAGCGCGATCATGCAGACCATCTCAGAATAGTACTTCAGACTCTTAGAAATCATCAGTTATTCGTCAAATTCAGTAAGTGCAAATTTTGGCTAAGGACAGTAGCATTCCTTGGTCACATCATTTCTGGTGATGGCATTAGAGTAGATCCTCAAAAGATTGAAGCAATAAAAAACTAGCCTCGCTCTATCTCTCTATCAGATATTAGGAGTTTCTTAGGTTTGGATGGCTATTATAGATGGTTTGTTGAGGGATTTTCTTCTATTGCATCCCCTATGTCCTGATTGACTCAGAAAAAAGTCAAGTTTCAGTGGTCAGATCCTTGCGAGATGAGTTTTTAGGAGTTGAAGACTCGACTCACCTCATCTCCAGTTTTAGCTTTTCCAGATGGTCTAGATGGGTTCGTAGTGTATTGTGATGCATCCAGAGTAGGTTTGGGTTGTCTCCTCATGCATCATGGTAAGGTCATAGCCTACGCCTCCAGACAACTTAGGCCCTATGAGAATAATTACCCTACTCATGATCTTGAGTTAGCAGCCGTAGTATTTTCCTTAATGATTAGGAGGCATTATTTATATGGTGTTTATGTAGATGTGTTCCTAGATTATAAGAGTCTTCAGTATGTCTTTTTTCAGAAAGATCTCAATCTTCATCAGAGAAGGTGGTTAGAGCTCTTGAAAGATTATTACATGAGTGTTCTCTATCATCCAGGAAAGGCTAACATAGTAGCTGATGCTCTCAGTAGACTATCCATGGGTAGTGTTTCTCATGTTGAGGATAGTAAGAAGAAGTTAGCTCAGGAAGTCCATCAGTTTGCTAGACTGGGTGTTCGCTTAGTCGATTCTTCAGAGGAAGATATATGGGTTCATAGTAGTTCAAAATCATCTGTAGTTTCTGAGGTAAAAGAAAAGTAAGATAAATATCCCAGCCTTGCAAGTTGAAAGAATTAGTTCAGGATCAGAAAATAGATGTTTTCTCCCAAGGGGGAGATGGTGTTCTTAGTTGTTAGGGTCATCCCTGTGTTCCAGGTGTAGATGACTTAAGGCAGTGAATTTTTACAGAAGCGTATGGTGCGCGCTACTCTATTCATCCTGGGCCACAAAGATGTACCACGACTTTGCGGGAAATCTATTGGTGGAGTGGGATGAAGAAAGACATTGTAGAGTTTGTGCATAAGTTCTCTACATATCATCAGGTTAAGATAGAGCATCATAAGCCTAGTAGGTCCATGTAGGAGTTCAGAATTCCTACTTGGAAGTGGGAAGTTGTGAACAGGGACTTTGTGACAGGTTTGCCTCGAACTCGTCATCAGGATATTTCAGTCTGGGTCTTTGTAGATAGAATGACCAAATCATCTCATTTCCTTCCAGTCCATACCTCTTATTAAGCTAAGGATTATGCCAAACTCTACATAAGGAGTTGGTCAGATTACACGGTGTTCCGTTGTCCATTATCTCAAACAGAGGTACCCAGTTCATCTCTTATTTCTGGAAAATGTTCCAAAAGGGTCTTGGTACCCAATTTTATCTTAGTACAGCCTTCCATCCTCAGATCGATGGTCAAGCAGAAAGGACCATTCAGACTTTAGAAAATATACTAAGGGCGTGTAAAATTGATTTTAAGGAAAGTAGGGATGACCACTTTCCTTTGATTGAGCTTGCATAAAACAACAACTATCATTCCAGTGTTCAAATAGCTCCATTCAAAGATCTCTATGGTAGGAGATGTAGATCTCCAATTGGTTGGTTCAAAGTTAGTGAGGCCTCAGTCATAGGTCCTGACTTAGTTTTCGACGCCTTAGAAAATGTCCAGTTAATCATAGAAAGACTCTGGGCTGCTCAGATACGACAAAATTCTTATGTAGAAGTTCTGAGAAAATACCTCGAGTTTGAGGTTGGTGATTGATAACGCTCAATCTACAACTCTCGTTTGAGTGTAAAGAGGTCGTTAGCAAATATAGAACCCAACCTGGGTTGGGTGTCGATCCCACAGGGAATAGCTTGGCCAACAAGTAAGTAAAATTACTAAACTTTTGGTGCAAGTCTCGTAAGAAGGGGGGGATTCTTGTTTTGCAAGTAATGTAAACAAAAGATGAAAATAATAAAGTAAAAAGAGAGAGATTGTTACGTTGGTTGTAAACAATGAGAATGGAAGCATTGGGGTTATGTCCACCTTCTGAGGTATACGTCTCTATTGGCTATGAGTGTGTAGAATTCTGACATGCAATTGATTATAGAGGATTGTAGTCGATGGTAAATCCAAGCGTCTCTCGACCTAAACAAGGACTATTTCACTTTAACTCTCTCGAGCTTAAAGCGTGTCTAATGGTACGAATTCTCCAAGAGGTTAGTCCAGTTACGGCACTAGCTTTTTAATAGAAAAGGGTGTCCTACTACCTTGACATTATCTCTTTTCCAGACAAATAACTTTTCTCTCGAACAAGTTAAATGTTAGACTGGCGTATTCTTGCGTTTGCAACCGCAAAGAATGTAGATTAAGATGAAGAGAATAATGATATAAGCAATATACGTGCCTCGAACTCACAAACTCACAGCAATAGATAGTAACTCATTCGGCTTCCATAACCCCAACAGAGAAGTTTAGTTACCCATGAATGCGAAGGAAATCACGATTGACATTGTTATTATATCACGATATTGAGTAATGGCGTGTAGATCAAGTGATAGGCGTGAGGCGTGATTCCTTAGCAAGTAACAATTCCCTTGTTGTGGAATTTAAGAATAGAAGAGTAGAAGAAGACAAATAGAATTGAATTGTAAGATGAGAAGTTCAGAAGATGTTAGAAGATGTAAAAAGATGATAGAAGATGTGAGGAAGATGTTAAGAAGATGTGAGGGATGGAAGGAAGTATTGTGTTCTCCCTCCTTCCTCCCTCTTTATTCTCTAAAATCTCTAGCATGATAGAGTATTTATAATACCCATATCCTAATCCTACTAAGCTAATGAAATAAATAACCAAATCCTATTAGACTAATGAAATCCTTAACCCAAATGTACTAGGTTAAGGTAACATTATCATAATCCACTTAAAATAATGAAATACATAACCTAATTGTACTAGGTTAATGTATCATTGTCAAAATCCAGCTTTGTGTCTGTCAGTCCCCAAAGTCTTCAGAATTGCTGTTTTAGCCCGGGACAGATTTTCCATGCAGCAGTTTTGGTCCTTAGGCGTGTAAACTCCCTTCCCTTCCTTCGTGAGCTTTCTTTAGCGTCAAGTAAGCCATAAAATGCTGAATTATGCATCATTTATACCTGAAACTTTACTAATCATGTTCGTTAGCTCATTTACAGGAAAAAGGACTAAAAGTGCATGAAATATATAATTTGTTCTCAAAACTAGGCTAAAATATGGGCAAAATATATTGATATAGGCGTGTAAATTCGCCTATCATCAACACCCCACACTTAGGGCTTTGTTCGTCCTCGAACAAACTATCATGTCCTTCTAAACAACAACTTAGGGTTTTACAGCAACGACACAAAATATTCGTCAAGACAAGCACAACAATTATCAACAAAGAGTATCTTTTCGATTATAAGTAGAAACAGTATAACCTCTAGCATAGACTCGTGATGGTGATCAACTCGCATGCAAACGTTAAGGTACAAGGAATCATATATGACTACCCAAAACTCATCAACCATGTGTGTCTCACACTATAGTACCCATAATCATTCACAAGTATAGCATATTTTTCAAACATGGGTATCAAAATATCCTTGCTCTCGCTCTCACAAAGAATTCATATGAAGCAACTGATGACCATAGGCTTGCCCTTAATGTAATACTCTACTAAATGTCAGAATGCTAAGCTTAGGATCAAGTAGGTCTTTTGATGGTTGTAATGTAGGCTAAGGGACGTGTAGGACTATTTTGGCCAGGAATAGTGACTAAGTTCCTAAGCGCTTTAATACATCACTTTGTATTATTGACATTTTTTTCTTTCAACCTTTCTTTTTTCTTTTGATATACCACCCTTGTTCTCCTCTTTTATTTTTCAATTTTAAGCACAACTCGCTTTTCAGCTTTCTTTTCCTTTTTCTTTTCACAACATACCTCTTATGATAGCACTTTCTTTTTCATAACACATTCAAGCACCATTACAATTTATAGCATCATACTCACCCAATTTCCTCTTGTGTTGTCACATGACTTTTTCACTTTAAAGCACTTAGGATTTTGGATCAAATCACGGTCTTGAAAGAAATGGATTAGGCTTACATACAAGGTTTTCAAAGAAATAGGCTAAAGGCTCAAAAGGGTTTAACTAGGATGATGTCCATGGGTAGGAAAAACTGAAGGTAAACAAATATAGGTTGCCAAAGAAATGCCTAAATCATATCCTAAACTTACACTCCTTATTTTCGCTTTGCATACATACCAGGCCAGTTCTAGCATCAGCTACACACATAGAATATACGATTATCTCACACGCACAAGGCACATGGTCGACTTGCTTGGAAGTAATATAGACTCTCGACCCAACAAGTGAAGGAATTGAACCACACAATATCACATAATGAGTCACAACTAGAGCCTAAACGTCTCAATAGTCATAATTGTAGAACATACTCTTGTTATAATCTCATGCTGCCTATCAAAATAATTTCATGCGAAGCTAGAAAAAATTTACTACTAAAAAATGAAAAAAAAATGAAACAAAAACAAAGCAAGCAAACATAGATGCGAGTAGAGAAGTATAGCATGCAATACCACCACCCCACACTTATTCGGGACACTGTCCTCAGTGGAAAATAAATACGAAGAACCTGGTCAGTCGGACTCGTCCTCAATGTCGGGGGTCATACCCTTTGCATCGGAATCATCATCAGAGTCGTCATTCTCAGAAGTTCCTCATAAGTATCCCACTTAATTCCAAGAGTGAGTCGAGGTATTTGCAGCGAGGAGGGTTCTCCTTGCTCTTTTCGGCCTCTTTTCTTGCCCTTTTGGGAAATGGTAGCCTTCTCCTTGCCTTGCCTCGCTTTAGGCGCCATTGTACCTAGGACTAGAAATAGTGTTAATGGCTGCACAATATCAGTTGATACAATCTATAAACAAACAGTAGGGGTACCACCCCACACTTAGTTTTGTTGACACAAATCAGTGAAGTGAAAGTGGTCGATTGCTCAGATTTCGTTGACATACGTTTAAGGATTGTATTCCGGCAAGAAAATCAGCAATGCATCACTTACTTGCAGCCATTAAACTACTTTCATGGTAGATATAGCAACACTACTACATAGGGGTTACCACATGGAATCGTTATTCTTACAACAATCACAACCTCCTAAGTCGGTAGGCACTATAAGTCTTATCCCGATGGCCGGGATAGTCTAACATGTAAGTATCCAAACAACAATCTTAAGCAATATTCATGGCCATAGCAATTCCGCAGATATCATAACAATGCTATTGAAACCAAATTCAAGTCGGAAACAAGTCAAGATTTTCCTACGTATATGTTCACTCACATGATTTTGCAACAACAATCCAAACACATGAACATCACCAACAATCTTATCTAATTTAGCAATTAATAATAGCCATAGCAACGTAGTACTTATGAGAAATAAATGAAGAATAAGAGAGTACTTACTTGCTTGAAACTTGTGGAGATGGTTTTTTGAATTGGAAGAGCAAAAGAAGAAAATTTTGAGAAGATTTGGAAGTGTATGCGGCGCCTTTAGGGTATTTTCTATTGTGGTTGTGTTATAAAACTAATTCCCCTTTATATAGTAAGAGTATGGGTCGGGTTATGACCCATTTACAATTGGTTTTGGAGACAAAAATCCTACATATGCGGCGCATTGTCTATGGCATAATGGGACATATGCGGCGCATTGTCTATGGCATAATGGGACATATGTGCCGCATAGTCTATGGAATTTGTAGACATATGCGCCGTATAGTCTATGGAATATGAGATACTGAGACCAAATGCCATAGCATAGGCGGCGCATAGTCAAAAGCATACCTAGGAATAGGCGGCGCATAGTGTATAGCACACTAGATTACGAGACCTTAGGCTATAGGATAGGTTGTGCATCGTTCGTGGCCTAGTTTTACCAAGGCCTAGCCTTCCTCGAAGCCTATTTTGGCGTGAGAAAGGCTCAATCCATAGCCTTATGCATCACTCTTCCTAACTTACCAACTTTACCATACAATGCGTCCAAATCGTCAATTGAAATCAATCTCCTAGTTGAATACCTCTTGCACCTATATTTGCTCAAAAACACTAAAAATGATTAGAACGATGGGTTGCCTCCCATCAAGCGCCTTAGTTTTGGTCGTGGCACGACTCTTATTTTTGGATTTTTATTTATCAAAAGCAAAACACTTACTAGAACGAAATGAAAAATGAAAAACGATAAACGATAAACGTTGGGTTGCCTCCCATCTAGCGCTTGATTTATTGTCGCGGAACGACATAGTTACCTCGAGTACTCAGACTTCGTCAGGATAGATGGTGGATCGTTTTCTGAATGGATTCAGACGACAATGAGGCTTACTTGTAGGAGGGGTACCAATTATATCATCAATAGTCCAACCCATAGCTCTCATGTATCTCTTCAGAGTAGAGATGAGAGCCTCTACGTGCTGTTTACTTAAATCATCCGCACTCACCGGAAGTATCTTTATACTTTCTAAGAACACATACCTTAGATAATCGGGGAGCTCTTTCGATTCTAGCATTAGTGGCTCTTCAAGGGAAGTCTTCGCTGTAGGTGAAGGTTGATTCTTAAGATCACGGTCCGGTTGCTTAGGAGTATGGGAATAGGACTCTATTTCTGTTAGAGCACCCATAAGTTCTTCATAATCTTCATCGTCCTCATGCTCAACCTTCAGCAGCGCAGCAGACAATGGCTCAATAGTAAGCTGTTTCTCTACAGATAATGCTTTCTTATCTTCATAATGAACATCATCTACAGAGAACACATCCATATCTTTTGGCTGCTTCATCGCTTTGCACAAATCAAAACGAATCACTTCGTCATTCATTCGAAATAAAAGCTCATTATCTCTCATGTCAATAAGCACACTTCCTGTTGCAAGGAAAGGACGTCCCAAGATTATGGGAACTTCAGAATCCACCTCGCAATCCAAAATCACAAAGTCTGCAGGAAAAATGAAGGTAGACACCTTCACCAACACATCATTCAAGATACCCACAAGTCGTTTTACCGACCTATCAGCCATCACGAGCCTCATATTGGTTGGTGTCGGATCGCCTAACCCCAACTTCTTGTAGACGGATAGTGGCATCAAATTTATGCTAGCACCCAGATCGCACAATGCCTTAGCAAAATTCATAGATCCAACCGTGCAAGGAATAGTGAAAGCACCAGGGTCTGCCTTCTTCTGTACTAAGGACCTTGTGGCAATTGCACTGCAATGATGAATATTATCTGCCGGCTCATAGCTTACTGTCCATTTTTTTGTCAACAGGTCCTTCATGAATTTAGCGTACCCAGGCATCTTTTCTAGCGCCTCTACCAACGGAACATTAATGGTCAGCTGTTTCAACATGGTCATGAATTTGCTGAACTTTGTATCATCCACCACCTTCTTCAATCTTTGAGGAAAAGGTGGTGGTGGGTATGGAATTTTTCTCTCCATGTCTTTCTTCTCCTCTTGCTTCCGTTTTTCAGCTTTTCCAGGCTGCACGTTGTGAGGAGTGATGTTAAGGACGTTAGGATCGGTTGCTGTGGCATCTTCTCCTTTCGCCTTATCATCAATTTCCACTTCTTCGTCAACCACTTGCTTGCCTTTTTCTGAAGTTTCCAGCACCTTACCACTTCGGGTAGTGATGGCCATGCATGACCCATCATTCCTTGGGTTTTGCACAGTATCGCTAGGTAAAGTGCCAGCCTTTCTTTGATTGAGTGTTGCTGAAAGTTGGCTCAGTTGCTGCTCTATTTTCTTGATTAAAGTGGAATGAGAATCAACTAGTTGTTTCATGGAGGACAAATCATTAATTACCTCAGTAACTCCCGCGCTCGTTGCTTCTACTCCTTTCAATAATTTAGCCATCATGTCTTCCATACTTCCAGAATTAGATGTGGTGGTATCACATCTACCAGGGGGAACATACAAACCACTATTTTCATTGTTTTTCTTCCAACTACCTTGGTCTTTGCTTCCATATTTATCATAATAGTTCCGACCTTGGTTTCCTTGGGTATTCCCACGAAAACCCCCCTGATTGTTCAAGTAGTTGGCCTCTTCTTCCGAATCAGATTCGTCTCTTCCTTTTAGCGCCACAGCTTTCACTTTTTCGGTCTTCCCTGATAATAAATGCTTTGTAAGAAGATCCATTTGTGTTTTCATGTGCGCCATATCTTGATCACGTTGTTCTTGTCTTCTTCTTTGGTCTGCAGTCATGCCTATAGATAAAGTGGGGCTCGCTACCTCGAAATCCCTGGTATGCCAATCTCTACTTTGTTTCGTCATGCGATCTAGCATATTGCTTGCTTAACCAAAGGTGAGGTCCATAAATGATCCTCCAGCTGCGTTATCCACCACTGTCTTAGTTATTGAATTCAAGGCTCTATACAATATCTCCATGAGGTGAACATTAGTCATGTGATGGTTTGGGCATCTCGCTAGCTTTGTCTTGAACCTCTCCCATGTTTCATGAAGAGCTTCAGTTGGAAGCTAACGAAAGTTGCTGATTTCATCTCTCAATTGTGCCCTTTTGGAAGACGGAAAGAATCTTTCTAGGAAAGCGTCTCTCAATTGCCTCCAATTTGTAATTGAATCAGGAGTCAACCCATTCAACCATAGTGTTGCCTCCCCAGACAGAGACAATGGAAATAGACGTAATCGAATTGCATTCTGACCAACACCAGGATTGTCAAAAGACTTGCATGTAGAAATAAAGTTGATGAGATGCATATTCGGATCATCGCCTGCTAGTCCACCAAACAATCCCTTGAGTTGCAATAACTGAATCATGGTGCTTGTGATGTTGAACTTGGCTCCGGGCGCTAATGGTGGTGGAATTATGGCTCCTGTGGCTCCGGCTCCATCAAGATCATCATCATTATCATCGAACGGTATTTCACGTTGTGCATCCATTGATGCAATGAACAAAAACCTGCAGTAAAAAAAAACTAAAAGTAAAAGTACGAGAGTCTTCGACCAAAGGGTCTAGTAATTATTACGAACTTAATTGACACTTGTATTCCCCGGCAGCGGCACCAATTTTTGATAACGCTCAATCTACAGCTCTCGTTTGAGTGTAAAGCGGTCGTTAGCAAATATAGAACCCAACCTGGGTTGGGTGTCGATCCCACAGGGAATAGCTTGGCCAACAAGTAAGTAAAATTACTAAACTTTTGGTGCAAGTCTCGTAAGAAGGGGGGATTCTTGTTTTGCAAGTAATGTAAACAAAAGCTGAAAATAATAAAGTAAAAAGAGAGAGATTGTTACGTTGGTTGTAAACAATGAGAATTGAAGCGTTGGGGTTATGTCCACCTTCTGAGGTATACGTCTCTATTGGCTATGAGTGTGTAGAATTCTGACATGCAATTGCTTATAGAGGATTGTAGTCGATGGTAAATCCAAGCGTCTCTCGACCTAAACAAGGACTATTTCACTTTAACTCTCTCGAGCTTAAAGCGTGTCTAATGGTATGAATTCTCCAAGAGGTTAGTCCAGTTACGGCACTAGATTTTTAATAGGAAAGGGTGTCCTACTACCTTGACATTATCTCTTTTCCAGACAAATAACTTTTCTCTCGAACAAGTTAAATGTTAGACTGGCGTATTCTTGTGTTTGCAACCACAAAGAATGTAGATTAAGATGAAGAGAATAATGATATAAGCAATATACGTGCCTCGAACTCACAAACTCATAGCAATAGATAGTAACTCATTCGGCTTCCATAACCCCAACAGAGAAGTTTAGTTACCCATGAATGCGAAGGAAATCACGATTGACATTGTTATTATATCACGATATTGAGTAATGGCGTGTAGATCAAGTGATAGGTGTGAGGCGTGATTCCTTAGCAAGTAACGATTCTCTTGTTGTGGAATTTAAGAATAGAAGAGTAGAAGAAGAAAAATAGAATTGAATTGTAAGATGAGAAGTTCAGAAGATGTTAGAAGATGTAAAAAGATGATAGAAGATATGAGGAAGATGTTAAGAAGATGTGAGGGATGGAAGGAAGTATTGTGTTCTCCCTCCTTCCTCCCTCCTTATTCTCTAAAATCTCTAGCATGATAGAGTATTTATAATATCCATATCCTAATCATACTAAGCTAATGAAATAAATAACCAAATCCTATTAGACTAATGAAATCCTTAACCCAAATGTACTAGGTTAAGGTAACATTATCATAATCCACTTAAAATAATGAAATACATAACCTAATTGTACTAGGTTAATGTATCATTGTCAAAATCCAGCTTTGTGTCTGTAAGTCCCCAAAGTCTTCAGAATTGCTGTTTTAGCCCGGGATAGATTTTCCATGCAGCAGTTTTGGTCCTTAGGCGTGTAAACTCCCTTCCCTTCCTTCGTGAGCTTTCTTTAGCGTCAAGTAAGCCATAAAATGCTGAATTATGCATCATTTATACCTGAAACTTTACTAATCATGTTCGTTAGCTCATTTACAGGAAAAAGGACTAAAAGTGCATGAAATATATAATTTGTTCTCAAAACTAGGCTAAAATATGGGCAAAATATATTGATATAGGCGTGTAAATTCGCCTATCATCAGTGATCATGTCTATCTAAATATCTCTCTCATGAAGGGAGTGAAGAGATTCGGCATAAAGGGAAAGCTTAGTCCCCGATATGTCGGTCCCTTAAAAATTCTTGGTCATTTCGGCAAGGTAGCTTACGAGCTCGAATTGCCTTCAGATCTAGCCTCAGTTCATCCAGTCTTCCATGTATCTTTACTCAAAGAGTGTATAGGTGACCCACCATTCGTAGTCCCTATTCTGAGCATTGATGTTCAGAACAGTCTCTCTTATGAAGAGATTCCAGTCAAAATCTTTGACTATCAAACTCGTAAATTTAGAAACAAAGAAGTCCCTCTAGTTAAAGTTCTTTGGAAAAATCATTCCATCGAGGGAGATACTTGGGAAGAAGAAGAAGACATGCATAACAAGTATCCTCACTTCTTCTCCGCCAACTAAGATCAAGCTCAAGATAATAGTTCTCCTTAAGCTTACTCAATTTCATTATCAGTGTTCATCAAGAACTTGGTATTCAGTTTTATGTTCCTGTTCCCAGTATAAACTTGGTATCAAGTACCATAGCAGATTCAGTTATGCATTCATGTATCAACTCAGTTAAATAATTATGCATCATAAATGCATTCTAATTATGAGAAACTTAGTTCTTCGGAACATTCAGTCATGCATTCATGAATCAGTTACACATGCATCAGATATGCATGTTAATTATGTTATGTTCAGCTTTTCAGTCATGAAATCATGTTCCAATTATTCATGTTCAGTTCATGTTCACCTTATTGTTTCCCCTCTCAGTCAGTCTTATTCGAGGATGAATGTTCTCAAGGGGGAGATACTGTAATACCCCAAAGTTTTCTAGAAAATTTCATCCCAAGAATGCCTAGAATTTTCTTCTAAAGTGAATGATAATTATTCCATGAGGAATTTTCAAGATTTTCACTTTTTGTCATGTGGAAAATTTAATAAGTTTTCCATCGATACATGATTCTCTTAAATACGATAACCGGGTAAGAAGTTATGACAATTTCAAGTTCCCATCATAAAATAGTGTCATATTAGCCAGTGGCGCACTTCACTACAAGAGGGAATGGAATTTGGCAATTTCCAGTAGGTGTCCGCGATTATGGCGCGTCGCGCTAGCACTGAAATTCAGAATTGTCCTTTTTCTAGTGTCTCAGCGCGATTCCCTCGCGTCGTACCAAAGTTCCAGGTCACGAAGGAAGGATCAACGCGATGGTTCTGCATCGCGCCATCCCTCAATTTCCTAATTGTCAATTTCCAGCGACACAATGCGATAATTCTGCGTTGCGCCAGGGACCCAGTCCGGGAAAATTTTACTAAAATTAAATGACACATCCAGGGTTAAAAGGGTCAACTTCCCACCCCTATTTAAGACCCTTAACACATGATTTATCCACTCTTGAATCAAAATATACTATTTTCTGTCAAGAACAAACTAGGGTTTCTATTGGGGATTGAAATTAAAGAAGGTTTCACTATCAATCTTCACGAAATCACGAAATAAGGTATGCATAGTGTTTATTCATGGACTCCTTTCGTCCATGAAGCCCAAGAATCCCTTTTCTAAATTCAAGTTATGGATTTTCTTATGAATTTCATGATTTGTCCTGCCTTTGTTCATATTGATAATGAGTAATAGAATGGTATTCCATGAATGAGTGGTAAATTCCATATAGGTTGATTTGTATCGGCATAGATTCGTGAAACCTAAGGACTAAACCTTTGAATGATTAAATTGGAATTGAATTAGGATAGTTAATTGTTGTATGATGTTGTTTACACATTCTATACCTACTATGTGTTTGGTTGAATGCCTAGATAAAGGGAAAGTGTTTAATTATCATGATATCATGAAATCTACATGTACGTACAATCTTATGCCTATCACATGTTTCATAAAATGCTTCAGTAAATATATTATGATGATTATTATGTGTTCAAGTAAGTCATGTTTTGTCAGTTTCCTACCATCGAGTCCTGGAGGTACATGTACCCGAAATATTAGATCTGTACCTAGATCCATGTCATGTTTTCATGATATTCTCAGTCAAGCTATGAATCCTTAGACTTCAGATAGTCTTATGACTCAGGAAAAATCTCCATGATCTCATGACTCAGTCAGTTATGAGATATCAGTAGTATTCCGTCAATCAATGGAACTTAGTAACTCAGCTCATGTTCAATTCAATAAATCATGTTCAGTGTCCATTTAGATGGGAGTAGGAATTAGGACTAAGTGAACCCAAGGATGGAGACACACACTATTAGATGATGGTGTGATCCTTAGAAGTCATTCTTGCATTCCAGAACTATGTAGCCACCATTGGTTGAGACATCAACACTATCCAATGAGGGTTGATGAGTTGGATAAGAAATTTTAGATAAGGGCCCCACCATTCTCTTTTGGGGACAATATCATATAAGGGTCACCCACAACTTGTCCTTACCAGTGGCGCGGTACTGACACCCTTCTAATTGGGGTTACAGATTGGACCCCAATAAAGCCATAATGGCATATCAAGGGCGTGTCGATTAAATACTATCTCCCATAGTTTCAGTACCAGTCTCAATAAAAGAACTTAGATATTTCTTCAGATTCAAGACTGTCAGATACAGTCGATTCAGATACAGTAAGAAACTCAGATAGTTCCATCAGATTCAGGACTGTCAGATAAAGTCACCCATGTTATCTGTTAGATTCAGATACAACTATTTATGCTATCAGTTATATTGGTTATTAGTATGTAATGTCATCAGTATTCAGATTCAGTAATAATGATATCATAGTGTCAGTTACAGTTACGTATTTATGTATGCATTCTTGCATTCATGTTAGACAATCAGCTAGCATTATTCATGCATGTTAACCCTTGCATATAGCCTACCTCACATGTATATTCAGTACATTCCATTGTACTGGAAAATTTGTGCTATGGTGCTTTCTTTTTATGTTACACCATAGGTCAGAGACATGAGTTCCAGATCAGCAGTAGATTCTAATCCCAGCAGTCAGAATAGAAGAGAGTCCTCATCCTTTGAGGAATTGATTATTTCTCCACTATTTCATTGATTCGTTATTAGTTGGAGTTAGTTGGGGACATATCCCATCAACTTCTTATTCAGATTAATCAGACAGTAGAGGCTTTCAGATTAGATGCAGACTATTATGTTTCAGACTTCAGTGTTTATAGTTTTTGTTTTGGGTGTCGTATTACCCCATAGATATTATCTCATCCATGTTATGTTTAGTATTGAACCTTATGGCCTTTCAGTGCATGTTTTTGCATTATTATGTTATATTATGCAGTATACAGGTACGAATATCAGTCATGGGTTAACTTGTGGTCCTACAGGGTCATGAGTACCGCGTAGCATTCCAGTTCATCAAATCGGGGTTTTAATGTATGAGTGGATTACTATGAGTCATAAGGACTCATTAAGAGTCATTGGGTGCAACTAGTAGGATGTCCAGTGTATACCCCAAATGAGTTTTATGTTGACTATGACTAGACCCTACGAGTCGCAGGGTCTTATTTCGAGTCGAATTAGATGAGTCATAGCATCAACCATGTGTATACATCCTAGAAACTATCTTGGCTATGACCTATGTTGATGATTCATAACATATCCCTATGAGTCATACAGTGACCCGTAGTCACTAGCAATAATTTTTTAGCTTTTAAGTTAAGGGTACTTTTGAAATTTCCCTCTTTACCCATATAGACCCCACGTCCATAAGACACCTTTGGAAAATTATTTTGACACATTAATAAATCAAAACAACTACTGGCTATCTCAAATCCCTTCAAGAAAAGGAAGCTAGGGTTTCCTCAAGATCGAGCATCTAGGGGTCAATTCAACGTTTCTTCTCCATAATTAAGAAATCTTTAGGAATGTTACTCTTCCCTAATTGCTATATTGTTAAAACAATATTTTTTAAAATTGTTTTTCATATGATATTGATGTTTGTTTTAAAACATTGGTTGAGGGTTTTGAATGTTTGTTGTTGAATAATGTTTTCCCTGGTTTACGTGTGATCATTCATGCTTTAATTATGGTTTTGAATCTGTGGGTCCATAGGTATGGTGAATAAACTAGGGGATTGTGATTTCTCCCAACTTATGACTTTAGAAGTTGTAATGACCTCAACCACATATTTTGAAATTTGTTTTTAATATGAAAAATATACACATTGAGTTGCTCTTAAACTATTGCATAATGTGAAATGTTAATGAAGTACAATGATTTTGAAATTAAACTCTATGGGGTTGTGTAATTCCCAAAGTTAATTTCTAATTGAACCAAGAAGATTGTGAATTTCCCTAAGTGATGATAATTACTATGGCATGTTGATGTTACCTTGCAAGTGTAGTTGGTATGAAAATATCATCAATGTATGCTTAAATGTGTATCAGTGTTAAATGAATAAGAATGTTTGCTAATTGTTTTAATTGGGGCTTAATGAGGGTTGTGTAGGTGAGTCGTGAAAGTTGAGGTCCCCAAGGACCAATATTTAAAACTGTGATTGCCGACACGAGGTTCTATATGACCGAGAGGTTCGAGTCCCCCTTATTAGTATCATATGATTGGGAGGTTTGAGTCTCACATAATATATTTTATGATTGGGTGCTTATTTCACCCTTGGTATGTCGGGAGGTTTGAGTCCCCTATGGTGCATACGTATATCGTATGGTTCGTGTGGCTACACCCACTGAGGCCCTTCTAACTGGGGGAGAACTGGGCCTATATATCCCGTGGGTGCCTTCTTATGTTATGACGGTTGAGCAATACAATCCAGGATAAAGTTTTAAAGTGCATTCTAAGCCTTGTTCCCTATCCCAACATAATATTTATATATATATATATGTATTATAATGTGATTCGTATGGTATTTTGAAATGATTGGACTTGACATTATTTACTCCCTTATCCCTGAGTTTCATACTAATATTTACCTTACTAACCATCCCGTACGTTGTATCCCACGCAATGCAGGCACCGAAGGTACCTCTACTTTTCCTGCGTAGATTTAGGTGGATCATCTTGGTTTATTGGTTCAGTGCGGTGAAGTGGTAATCTTTCATTCTCCGAAAGACTTAGACATTTCGTTCGTTCCTTTTATAGACTAGAATTGAGAGTATACATTATCCCGATCATCTGTCTTAGTCGGGGACTACTGATTACTTGGGTTATATTGGTCGTTTGTTTTGGCTAGTTACCGGTTATAGGTTATAAGCATATCTTTTATTCTTTAAACTTATTTGTGTTATTTTATAATATGTTTGTAATTCAGCCATTGTTGGGCGCTGTGTGGTGTTTTGTGAGGTTCAGGGGTAGTCTCCAGTTCATGATGGATTAGAGATTCCCATCTCGGACAAGCCCTGGTTTGGTTCGTGACAATCGGGATGCACAAATTTGAAAAGGTATTGTGTAACCTTGGATATAGTATCAACCTGATGACATAAGTTTTGTACAAAAGGCTAGGGTTGAGTGATCCTACACCCGCCACCATAAGACTCTTGATGGTGGATCGTTCAATAAAAAATAGTGGGTGTACTATGTGATGTGTTAATTAAGGTTGACTGGTTCATACTTTTGGCAGACTTTGTAGTTCTCGATTGTGATATCGATCATTAGATACCAATCATACTGGAGAGACCATTTTTTGCAATCGAGAGAGATCTAGTTGATATGGAGAGTAGAGAGATGAAGTTTCGAGTGTATGATGATGAAGTCACATTCTTGGTTTGCAAAATAAAGAAGCAACCTGTGGAGTTACAAGTGCTATCCGTGATTGATATTGTGTACAAATAAGTGGACCTTGGATAGCTCAAGGATCCAACTTGAGGATAGAAAAATGTCGTTCCTCAATGTTAAATTAGGCGTTGGATGGGATGCAACCCATAATGGCAGTTAATTTGGCTTGTATCTTTTGTATTTTAATTGGTATAGTAGTTTTTGTGTTTGTTTTTTATTAATTCATAATAATCTGGTACTATGAAGGTGTATACTTTGACACAACCCAAAATAAATTACCTAGACTAGAAATCACAACAAATATGTAGAAAAGGGTTTACCTTAAACCGAAACAAATTTTTCGATCAAACCTCATTTCTTTTCTCTTCGTGCGTAGGTGGGCATATTACTTACTGCTTGATTCTCCCAATTTGATGTCGTTCTTTAAGTAAATAAATGGAAAAAGACTTAATTTCCCTTAATATAATGATTTGACAAATTGAGAAATTGGGGAATAATAGGTGGGGTGGAAATAAGTTGGAGGTTGAATTGCTAATAATAGGGTAGGAGAAAATGCTCTAGGTTATGGTGATCAAGTAAACACAATGATCGTGATTGTGAAGGAACATCGGTCATTGTTGCAATCGCGATGACACAATGATAGAGATCATGGTAGCACAACTATCGCAATAGCGAACCTTTGACCGCAATTACGGTAGAGCCAGTTTCTTTAGATGAACAATCAACCCAAATGGTTCCCCCTACATCCCTTTAAAATTACTCAAAATTATATCTATTTTTATATTTTTAAAAGTATCTAAAGCGCATGTCACTCTCCCTGAATCTCCTCATTTGGTATGTCCTTTTGTTCCCCTCTTTTTTGCGTAAATGTGGGTCTTAGAAGCATGTGTAAGGTCATAGACTAAATTTTTGGTTCCCATGCTTAATTAATGTCTTGATTGATCTTGTTTGGTGTGTTAACTTTTTTTAATGGTATTTGTATTATGGGGAAGTCTCGACTACCCAAAATAGTTCAAAATTAGGATTAATTGTAACGGCACACCAAGTGCTCAGTAAAATGGCCAAATGAGTTCTCTGAAAGTATTTTCCATGTTTAGAGGTCATAATTGAGTGTTTAGGTATTATGTTCCATGTACTTAGTGTCATTTACTTGTTATGAAGACAAATTAGTATAGAAAATTGGAATTTTTTCTTGTAATCATTTTAAGCCAACAGTCTCAGGTACCGCAATCACGATCACCAGACTACGATCGCGGTAGTGCGATCGTATTCAAGTGGCACATGATCCCAACATCTAGGAGTTGTATGGAAGATAGGTCCAAAATCTTGAATTCACATTTGAAGCCTAAATTTGATCCAGGAATCATTTCTTTAGCTTAAATAAGTCACATAGATTTGTTTTCACATGATTATATTGATTATTAATGCTTTGTGTTTGTTAGGTTTTTAAAGCTAGGGATGGCAAACTATGATCAAACCCGCTTCATAGCTGCTGAGTATCAAACAGTCTACTATGAGGGCCTCGCCAAGAGGAATTTACTCCCTGAGCAGGGAATATCAATGAAATAGGTGCCGGAAAAATTCCCCATTTTCTATGAGAGGTTAGTATCCACATCTTGGAGATGTTTTTCCTTGGGTCTATGTTGGGCCAATAAGTTATAGGTTAGGGAATCACAAATCTTAGTGTAGTGAACATCCTAAACTAGTTATGAGAATATGGGGAAAAATGTTAGTTTTAGGGTCAAACAAATCAATGAAGTTTTGTGGTTTGCCGAGTGTTCATATGACAGGCTTTGAGGATAAGAACTGTGCCCCAGGAAGAAGTTAATTAGCTGAGAAATTCTGCCCTAGAAAATAATACACATGGAACTCTAAAAATATGAGGATAACTTGGAATAAGTTCACTTTTGAGGCTCAAATTTGGTTAACGATTATCTGTAGCCATGTTTCTCTATGCAGCAATATGAATTATATCCTTGTTATAAGAGTTGAGAGGGTAGCTTTCCTCTTAGACAGTATTTCTTTGAATGTTGGTCAATTTATGCCCTCCTACATCTTGTATCTTAAGAATAGAAGTGGCCCATGCTCCTGTTTGCATTCTTGATCATCGAATGGTGTAAGAGAGCTGAGGTTGAGAAGTACCTGGGGGGAAACTTGATATCCCCAAATATGCCACTTTACACTTTGAAGAGCCATGACGAGGGTTCTCCTTCTAAGACAAAAAAGAGAAAAATAGACTTGGTTAAGTCGACAGATGATGACATCGACTCTTGTAGGCCATAAAAAGCAGGGCCATTTGAGGAGATCTTGAGTGAGATGTGAGCAATTTTGAAGCTTGTATCTAGGTTGACCACTGGGCTAAGATATACTTCTACCACTCGCCACTCATATGTTTCACAAACTAACAATGAGAGGTTTCTAATGGACTAGAGACAACAAGGAGCCAAAATCTCAAGACATGAGTTGTACAACTCTTCCTTGGCACAATCACATTAGGAGATATGGGATTCTCCAGACAAAATGGGGAGAATAGAGAAGAAGAGAGACAAATTTTTCACCTGTATGTGGAAAGAGATGACGGGCTTGTGAAAAGTCTTGAAAACCAAATAGAGACTTCCTTCACTGAGATAAGATTCTGATGATAAGGCTCATGCTAGGTGGTCCGAGGATAATGAATGACAGTTTTATGGTGATGATGATGAGATTTCTAGTGATGGCAACACCTGATGCGATTTTAGGGAGCCCCTTAAACTCTTTTTATGCTTTACTATTATACAGTGTCAACATTGCAAGCTCTTTAGTTAGGGGTGCCCGTCTCTGTATTTATTTCATATTTGATTTCTGGTTCTGTATTATTTATATGCTCATTTGGATGCTTTATATTTTCTTTGGGTTGTAATATTGTACATTATGCTGGTGTGTATGATGTGTGGATGAATCACCATTGCTTTTCATTTCTAGATTTAATTTATCTTTTAGTGCGATGTTGGATGATATTTTACCTATGATAGATTGAGTGACGATATTATTAATGAAAAATCATCGTGTTGGGGTTTTAAGTTATAAATATAGGGGAAGTCTGAGTACCCGTGGCATTATATAATTGGGATTGCCATTATTCCTATGGTGAAGTCTGAGTAGCCATATGGTTTCCCCTTGTGAGAGACTAAATGTGAAATTACGGCTTGATTTTGTGCAAACATTAGTTAATCTTTCATGGTGAAAGGCGAAGCAAGCACCCCCCCCCCATGGACGTGAATGATTTTGTAACAACATTCGGCCTCTTTTTGTGACTCCAAAATTCTATAGTATGTAGTATGTAGTAACTAACTCCTTTTTCCTCAAATAGAGATGCAATTGATCCTCCTAGAAAAGTTTGCATGCCATGTGTGGTGAGCTTAGTTGATTGATTCTGATGCATACTTGTGTCATCTAGAACCTAACTAGTTGGTCTTTCGAAGTTAATATTAATTACTCATGGCTAGAGAAATGATCTTAGGACTTCTTTGTAATCATGGAAAACCACTTTAGCCTAAAAATCCTACCCGTGCTAGAATGGAATCCTTAGTCTCCCCTTTTGAGCCTTTGAAACTTTCTTTAACAATCACATTACAAGCCTTGAACCACTTCAACTTTATCCCTATTTTTAACTCTACCCTCCTTGAACATAAAAATACAACTTGAGGCTAAAAGCCTATGTTGGGGGTACTAAACCTTAGAAGAGGTGATCTTGGGCCACAATATTGAAAGTGGGTGAGGGTGGAAGGAACCCTTGGATGAACACTTGACATGCCTTGGTTGCTAAATTCTTGAAGATTAATGGTGGACTGTTGAGCCTTGAATTTGAAATTCAATCACCTAGGGTTTTTGTTCTTGAGCAATTTGTAAAATAATGAGTGTAAGTGGAAAATAAAAGGCTAAATTTCATGTTTTGGGGGGCTGAATGGTGTGGGAAAAGACCGAAATACCCCTAAGGATGTGGCATTTTAATGACTGAAAACTAAACTATCGATGCGTAGATCAACACACCACGTCATTGGCATCGACATGATGGACAACACGCCGCATCGAGTCTGCATCGGTTTATTGGAATTTGCATGATCTAAGGGAAAAATTATCTATCGATGCTACGGGACGATGCGATGCATCGAGATCGCATTGACTCACTATTTTGGTCACTTGAACATAGTTTAAACAAGGTTTCAAAATTCCAAAACTTTCTCGGGGACACCTACTGACATTCCTAATCATGAATCAATCTAAATATCGATACTTTAAGGTCATAAGAGTCATGAAATAGAGTTGCCAACTTACAAAGGACAAAATAGTACTAAGTCTAAATACTTAGCTAGAATTCTCTAAGTTTGGGGACCCGTTAGCAAGCATAAAAGACTGACTTAAGCTTAGGATTTTATGGGGTCTTACAATATCTCCCCCTTGGGAACATTCGTCCTTGAATGAGACTGATTAAATTGAGAATACTGATAGACTAGATTTTGACACTAGACATGCACAACTGAAGCATGATTTCATGACTAAAATTTCTGATATACTTAATTAACATACTAAACATGTATATCTGATGCATGGGTACATAGCCGAACATGATTCATGTATGCATGACTGGGACTAATGATAAGCTGAGCTTATATACTATACATACAACATCAATTGATACCAAGTTGGTAGCTATACCTAAACATGAGACTGAGTAATTCATGGAAAATTGTTACCTTGGGCTGAGTCTGAGCTTGTGGAGAAGAGGTAAGGATACTTGGTCCGCATGTCTTCTTGTGCTTCCCAAGTAGCTCCCTCAATGGACTGATTCCGCCAAAGTACTTTGACTAGAGAGACTTCTTTGTTCCTCAGTCTGCGAATCTAATAATCAAGGATTTTGATTAGAATGTCTTCATAAGAGAGGTTGTTTTGAATATCTATGCCCTCTATAGGTACTACGACTACTGGGTCACCTACACATTAAATAAGAAAGGAGACATGGCACACTAGATACACTGAAGCTAAGTCTAAAGGCAATTCGATATCATAAGCTACCTTTCTAAGATGACTGAGAATTCGGTAAGGATCGACATATCAGGGACTGAGTTTCCCTTTCTTTACAAACCTCTTCACTCCTTTAATAGGAGATATTTTCAAATACACAAAATCACCAATCTTGAACTCGAGATCCTTTCTGCGTACATCTGCATACGATTTCTATTGCTTATGGGATGCCTTAAGTCTTTCCCTAATCAACTGAACTTTCTCTGAGGTATCAAATATCGAGTCAGGCCTTACTAGTTCAGCCTCACCCACTTCAAACCAACAAATGGGAGATCTATACCTCCTTCCATAAAGATCCTCAAATGGAGCCATCTGAATAATGGAATGATAGTTGTTGTTATATACGAATTCAATAAGAGGCAAGTGGTCATCCAAACAACCTTTAAAGTCTATCGCACATGCTCGTAAGATATTTTCTAAAGTTTAAATGGTTTTTCTGCTTGACCATTTGAGGTGAACTTGGGTATAAAGAACCTTTTGGAATGCATTCCACAAATAAGAGGTGAACTAGGTACCTCTATCTTAGATAATGGACAATGGAACACTGTGCAATCTGACCAAATACCTGAAATAGAGTTTGGCATAATTCTTGGCTGAATAAGAGGTATGGAATGGTAGGAAATAATCTGATTTGGTCATCCTATCTTTAATGACCCAAACTGAATCATGTTGATGACGAGTACGAGGCAAACCCATCACAAAGTCCATGTTCACTTCTCCTCATTTCCAAGTAGGAATATTAAACTCCTACATGGACCCATTAGACTTCTGATGCTCGATCTTAACCTACTGATATGTTGATCACTTAGCCACAAACTCTGCAATGTCTCTATTCCTCCCACTCCACCAATAGGTCCACCGCAAATCAAGGTACATCTTAGTATCCCCTGGATGAATAGTGTAGAATGCACCATGCACTTCTACAAGAATTCACTGTCTCAAATTGTTTACACCTAGCACACATAGCTAACCCTGGCAGCGCAACACATCATCTCCCCCTTGGGAGAAAACCTCTACCTTCTGATCTCTGACTTATTCCTTTTAATTATCCAGTCTGGGATCCCTACCCTACTTTTTATTCACCTCAAAAACTAGGGATTATTCTAAACTACTCTGCACCCATACACTACCTTATGACGAATCGACTAAGTGAACACCAAGTCAGGCAAGCTGATGAACTTCCTAAGCTAACTTATTCTTACCATCCTCCACATGATAAACACTACCCATATATATCCTACTCAGAGCATCAGCCACTATTTTAGCTTTACCTAAATGATATAGGATGCTCATGTCGTAGTCTTTTAACAACTCCAACCACCTTCTCTGACGGAGTATTAGGTCTTTCTAAGAGAACACACACTTCAATCTCTTATGGTCTCTGAACACATCAACGTGTACACCATACAAATAGTGCTTCCAAATCTTTAAGGCAAATACTACTGCTGCTAACTCAAGATCATGAGTAGGATAGTTCTTTTCATGGGGCTTAATTTGTCTAGAGGCATAGGCTATAACCTTACCTCTCTACATCAAAAACACCCTAAACTGACTCTAGAGGCATCACAATATACCACAAACCCATCTGAACCATCTGATAGGGACAAAACTGGAGTTATAGTGAGTCGAGTATTAAACTCCTGAAAAATCTTTTCACAAGAATCTGACCACTGGAATTTAACTTTTTACTGAGTTAATCTGGACATAAGGGATGCATAGATAAAAATCCCTCAAGAAACAGTTGGTAATAGCAAGCCAAGCCCAAAAAGCTCCTGATATCTGATAGAGAGATGGGTTAAGGCCAGTTTCTCACTACTTCAGTTTTTGGGGATCAACTCTAATTCCATCACCTGAAATGATATGGCCAAGGAAGGCTACTGAACTTATCCAAAATTCGCACTTACTGAATTTGGTGAATAGTTGATTGGTTCTGAGAGTCTGTAATACTATTCTGAGATGGTCTGCATGATCATGCTCACTGTGGTAGTAGACAAGAATGTCATCTATGAAGACTATGACAAACATGTCCTAGTACTGCTTAAACACACGATTCATGAAGTCCATGAAAGCTTTTGGGGCGTTGGTAATACCAAAGGACATGACTAAGAATTTAAAGTGACCATACCGAGTTCTGAAGGATATTTTTGGGATGTCACATTCTCTGATTCTGAGCTGATGATAACCCGATCTGAGGTTTATCATGGAGAAGTATCTGACACCCTGAAGTTGATCAAATAAGTCATCGATTTTTGGAAGGGGATACTTGTTCTTGACCATGACTTTATTTTGTTGATGATAATCAATACACATTCTGATAGAACCGTCTTTCTTACGTACAAATAAAACCGGGGTACCCCACGGGGACACACTGGGTTTGATGAATCCCTTATCTAGGAGATCCTTCAACTATTCTTTTAATTCTCTGAGTTCTGCAGGTGTCATTCTATAGGGAAGAATAGATATGGGCTAAGTATCTGGAAGAAGGTCAATTCTGAAGTCGATTTCCCTTACGGGAGGAACTGCGGGAAGATCTTCGGGAAACACATTTGGGAATTCACATGCTACTTAAACTGATTTAAGAGTAGGGATTTATGAATAAGAGTCCTGGACTCGAACGATATAGTATACACATCCCTTTGATATCATTTTTATCGCCCGAAGGTAAGAAATAAGTTGACCCCTATGTGCTAAAGTACTACCCCTCCATTCTAGGATGGGCTCATTTGGAAACTGAAATTAGACAATTCTGTTTCTGCAATCGACTGAGGCATTGCAGGAATGAAGCCAATCCATGCCGAGAATGACATCAAAATCAGCCATCTCTAATTTGACAAAGTCTGCTGAAGTGACTTTCTGAGATATCATAAGCGGACAGTTCATGTAAACCCACCGGACAATGATAGATTTACCCACTGGGGTAAAGGCTGAGAAAGGCTATGCTAGGATTGCGAGACTGACTCGAAAGTCAATATCTATATAGGGAGTAACAAAGAACAAAGAAGCTCCTGGTTCTAGCAAAACCTAAACATGCAAATGATAAAATTATAACATACCAATGGCCACATCAGGAGAACTATCCTCATCCTGTCGGGACTGAAATACGTAGAGTCTGTTTGTGCGCTGCCACTGGATGCGACACCCTGCTGATTCATGTGACCAAACTGAGTTGGGGGACAATTATGCTGACTTTAAGAACCCATATGAGGACACTATCTGACCTTTTGGCCTAGCTTGCCACATCTGAAACACACATCACTGCCAGATCTATAGATACCCTGGTGATTTCTACCATACTTTTGACAAAGGGGTTTGGTTCGGGCACTACTAACACTACCCTAGGGTTTAGGTCCTTATGCCCTATGTTGGTTGTCGTTTTTGAATTTCAACACAGGAGCACTGGATAAGGACGGAGCTGGAACTGATGATTTTGGGTAGAATTGAGAAAGATTCTCACCCTCTAACTTAGGCTGAGAAAAGTTGAAACAACCTATTCTCGCTCTCTTGTTTTCCCTCTCTCTCTTTATTCTTAGCCTCCTCTATCTGCTGAGCATAGACAATGATCCTGGATATGTCCATCTCCTTAATAAACATTGCGGTCCTATACTCCTTGAACATACTATTAGACATGCCTGACACAAACTTACTCATCTTAGACTTGCTATCTACTACCACATGAGTAGCGTATTTGGCTAATTGAGTAAACTTAAGTGAATACACTTGTACCGTCGTGTTACCGTTCTTTAGATTTATAAACTCAAAAACCTTTTCTTCCATCAACTCTAGCGGGAAGAACCTATCCAGAAAACCAACAACAAACTCCTCTCATTCTATAGACCTTGAATCTGCGGCCCTTTGTGCTTTCCACTATTTAAACCATATCTGTGCCACATCCTGTAACTGATATGCGGCTAACTAGGCACTCTCCCTAGCTGTCACCCCTATAATATTTGTAACTTTCTTCACCTGATCAAGAAATTCTTGAGGGTTCTCATCTGACTTAGACCCAGTAAAAGATAGAGGGTTCATTCGGGTGAAATCTTGAATCCTGGATGCAGTGATATTGGCCACTAGGTTTTCCAGAACAGTAGTTGAGCGTTCATTCTGGGCTACCACATAATGATCTAGGGTGGTGAAAGATGCTCTGAACTCAGTATGGGGTACGTGTTCATCCAGAGGATTTGGCTGGACAGGCTGGGGTTCTAATTTGTCTCCCTTCCTTTTCCCTTAGTCCTCTTTGGAGGCATATTCTATAAGCAGAAGAGAAATTTGGATTAGACAAGGAGTTTAGCTGGAGGTTATGCTCACTCACACGATATGAATACTGAAAGAAGAGAAACTTTTCCTAAAACACCTCGCAACCTCCTGTCCATAAGTGTGGCACGCTACACACCCATGCACAAGATTCTACTAGATGCGGATTTTGGACTTCCTAGGACTCTGTTGAACCTTAGAATCTGATACCAGGTTTGTAATACCCCGAATCTATACCTCAGACTCTACACGGTGCTCAGAATCCCGAAGGACCACAAGCTAACCTATGGATGGTACCTTCTGCAATAACTAAATAGTAATACTGCAATTATGTTGAAATTAGGTGGAAAACATTCCATAAGGTTCAATACTATAATAAAACTAAATAGGGTATAAAAAATACCAAATTTGATACATCTGTCTGAAAATACTCCAGTTTAAAAAAGCCTCTAAACTGTCTAAAATATGGAGTTGATGGGAAAAGTCCCCAAACAACTCCAAACTTTTAAAATAAGCTAAACTATTAAAATAATCATCATGTCCTCAAACTAAGAGGACTCACCACTAACTCTGTCAGCTGAATATCTTAACTGCTAAGTTTGATCGGGAGCATGGGCATCTGAACCTATGATATAAAACATCATAGCACAAAAGAAAGGTATGTGTCAATACTTTGAATATACTGGTCTGCAAAGTGAGGTAGGCTAAAATGCATGGGTTCATATGCATGAACAAAACTGACTGAATGACATGAATATAACTGAATAAAAGTACATGTGTGAATACGTAAACTTTAACTGAGATCGTGATAACACTGGATACTGAGTTCTGAATTACTGATTTACTGATATCTAAGTTTACTGATACTGTGTAGCTGATAATTAAGTGACTGTATCTGCTAGTATTGATCCTGTGGAGCTATACTAAGTTCCGTACTGAACTGAGTGACTGTATCTAACATTCCTAATTTCTGTAGAACTGAACTAAGTTCTATTCTTAGACTGGAACTGAAACTGAGACTGTGGGAGGTAATCATCTAACCGATATGCCCCTTTCTAAATAGATTGGGGTACAAATATTAACCCCAGTTGGAAGGGTTTCAATACCGTGCCACGGGTAAAGATAAGTTATTATTTAACCCTTTCTGACAGGAAGCTTTTTCGTCAACCCTCGCTGGTTGGAAAACACGAATGGGATATATCAACCGACATAATATCTGGCTGAAAGATATCTGAACCTAAATTGTCTACATAGTTCTGTAACACAGAGATTTCTACTAAGGTTCAATCCCTCTACTGACAAGAATCCCCCCATCCTTGGCTAGCTCGATGCTGAATCCTACTCCTAACTAAATAGACACTGAACTAATTTCTAGTTCATACTAGGCTTGACTGAACTATTACTAATTATACTATCTAACTAAACTAAACTAAGTTCACCGAGTTTCGTTGACTGATGGAATACTACTAAATTCTGTTAGCTGGCTGAATTTACTGAGGTCTGAACGGAATCCTAAACTGGAATGGACTAATACTAAGTCTACTAAGTTTTTCCTGAGTTCTATAACTGACTGAGAGTACTACTGATCGCGACATAACTGATACTATCCCTAGACTGACCATGGCTCTAGGTAATCAGCTAAATTATCAGGTATTAAATACCCCCAGGACTCGATAGCATAAATCATAAGACATGACACAATTCTTGAAACATGATAATTAACTACTTGATCATCATGCATTCATTGGGGACATTCTAGAAAACACTTGCTTGACATGAACTTGAATACATGCTAACATGATATAATTTCATTATTTAATTCTCATGAACAACTCATCAAACACTTGGAAGGGATTGTATATGCACATAGTACTAATCAATACATGAGCATAACAATTTCAATGCTTTAACATGAATTCACATGATACTACATACATAATAGTCATTTTTACATAAATTTTTTACTTAATCAAGGAATAGAAATCCCATCAATATTATAATCATGAATACACTTGAATCCAAATCATGGAAAGCATGAAATCAAGTTATTTGAAGTTTAAAAGAGTTTCTTGGACTCCAAGGGTGGACGGAACCCTTGGATGAACACTTGACATACCTTGGTTGCTATATTCTTGAAGATTAAATGTGGAATCTTGAGCCTTGAATTTGAAATTCAATCACTTAAGGTTTTTATTCTTGAGAAATTTGTGAAATAATGAGTGTATGTTGTAAATAAAAGGATAAATTTTGTATTTTTTGGGGCTGAAGGATATGGAAAAAGACCCAAATACCGCTAAGAATGTGGCTTTTTAATAATTGAAAACTGAACTATCAATGCGTAGATCAATGCGTAGTGTTGTTAGCCTCGATGGGATAGCCAACACTCCGCGTTGAGTTTGCATTAGTTCATTAGACTTTGCACTAAGATGAGGGAAAAATTATCTGTTGACGTGATGGACGATGCGACGCATCGATATCGGGTCGACTCACTATTTTGGTTACTTGAACATGGTCTAAACGATGTCTGAAAATTCTAAAACTTGTTCGGGGACACCAACTAACATTCCAGATCATTAATCAATCTAAAGATCGATACTTTAAGGTCATAAGAGTCGTGAAATAGAGTTGTCAATTTACAAAAGACTTAGTTGAGCTTAGGATTTTACAGGGTCTTACATAGCAGCCTTCCAACTCGATTATAGGTTGGACGCCAATCAATTCAGAGCGGGGCATGTCGGTTAGATGATACCTCCCACAGTTTCAGTTCCAGTATTCAATTTAGAACTCATTTCAATTTTTCTTAACCATAGCATATAGTTTATCAGTTATTGAGTTATCAGATATCAGTATTTTGGAATTTACAAATTTTATTCAGAATATTTTATATGCTTTGTCATGCATCCTCAGTATTAACAAATTTCACATATCCTCAGTATCTATAGATTTCATGCACTCTATTCAGTACTTCATGATATATATATATATATATATTAAGACATTTATGATTCATGTTCATGAAACCATGCATATCAGCCTACATCATTTACCATACCAGTATATTCAAAGTACTGATCGCATACCCGTTTCTTGCGTTATGATGTTTCATATCATAGGTTCGGACGTTCAGGTTCCCAACCGTACCTAGATATCCCAATGCACCTGTGGCAGCAGTAGTGGTGAGTCTTCATGTTTCCAAGACCAGTTATGTTATTCTAGTTTTTCTCAGTTTTAGCAGACAGTCGGAGTTAGTTGGGGGCTTTTCCCATCAACTTCTCAATTATTTAGTTAGAGGTTTTTAGAATAGTATAGATAGTTAGTTAACTTTTCAGTATGTTTTCAAATGTTAACTTCATGATTCAGTATTGATTACATTTTTAAAACCTTATGGCATTTTAGTTAAATTTTGCACATGTTGTATTTGTCATCAATTTTGTTTAGTGCTCACAGCAGGTACCAACTCATGGGTCATCTTGTGGTATCTTAGGACTGTAAGCACTGTGCGGAGCCTACGGTGTAATCTTTGGGTATTTCAAACTTGGTATCAGAGCCTAAGGTCTTAAAGTGTCCTAGGAAGTCTGAAAGTCGCATCAAGTAGAGTCTTGTGCATGGGTGTGAAGTGCTCCACACTTAGGGACAAGAGGCTATGAGGAATTTTAGGAAAAGTTCCTTCTTTAAGTGTTTATGTCGTACGACTGAGCATGATCTCTATCTAAACTTTCTTTCTAATCAATCATTTAAATCTGTTATAGACCATGCCTTCCTGAAGGAACAACGAAAAGAGGAATGGGAATCAACTTACACCTTTTTCTATTAGAAAGATACCATAAATGAGCATGTCACTCACTCCGAATTTAGATCTGCTTTCACTGCCTTAGCTTGTTCAGTAGTTACTCATAACAATGAATTTTCTATTGTCCTATCTAGTCTTAAGGTTCATGCTCCACAGAGTAAGGAGAAGAAGCATAAGGAAGAAGGGAGAAAGAATAAAAGGGCCCGAAGAGGTAGTTTTAAGTGAAGGACAAAAATTAGTCGTACAAACCCTCTTTGCAGGAAGTGTGGTAAGAATCATCAGGGTGTGTGAAGGGTCAATAATGGTTTATGTTTTGGATGTGGCGATCCAGGCCACAGAGTTCAAGAATGTCCCTAGGTGGGTCAGCATAGTCAGCACAGTCGTTGCCAAGTTCCAGTCAGTCGCCTGACTCAGCAGGGTACCACTTCCAGTGCCACCAGTGGTCAACGTAAGAAAAAACTTTATGCACTTTAGTCCCGACATGATAAGGAAAGTTCTTCTGATGTAGTTATGGGTATGTAATACGGCATTCATATTCTTGTGTATGTTTTACTAGACACTAGAGTTTCTCTTTCTTTTGTAACTCCTTATAACTTTGGAATCAGTCTCGAAATCTTAGTAGAGCCCTTCTCAGTGTCTACCTCAGTGGGTAAATCTATACTAGCCAAATGGGTATGCAATAATTGCCTGATTATACTATCCCAGTAAATCCCTTCAGTTGATTTCTGAAATAGAGTATTTCAGTTTCAGCTTCTCGAAGAACTAGACAGGGAATGAAGGAATAGTACCTCAGTTCTTAGGGTTCGGATGTTTTTCGATCCCCTCTTAAAATCCAATGACTGCATATGATCTAGAGTTAGAAGTAGGAGCCTAGGAGTTTAGCAGTAGTGAAGGGGGGCTAGTTGTACGAGAAATGAACTAAAAGGCTTAGAATAACGTATGCAAGAACTTATGGTACTGACTCTAAATTAAGCATAATGAAGTTGGGTGATTTAAAGAGGTGATATTTATAGTCTATGATGAACGTAGTAGGGTTATTACTGATTTGGAGATATCCAGGATATGTGTTAGAATATAAGTTTTAATATTTGAAGGTTGATCTAATAGAAAGAAGAGTTGAAAATTCTAAGTTAGTCGATTTTAAGTTGTGACATGATGATTGTTGGAGCTAAAGAAAGTTAAGATTTGTATTCCATTAAAAAGTACTATCAACAAGTTTTACATTATCAGGCATAGTCATTTAGACTTAGTTTAACAATTATGTGTATTTTTGTACCCCAGATTCTTGAGTGAAGGGGTGGCAATCCAATTTAGGGATGTTGATTAAGTGGCTCCAAAACTTAGAATGGTGGCTTTAAGCTAAGGGGGAGAAGATAAAATAAGTAACCAACTCTAGCCCTATAAGTCTAGTAGTGGTGCTAGTGTATTGTAGAATATCAGTAGGGGAGGGTGATGCCTGACCCATTCTTATCTCAGTGCAGAATTTTGTACTTCCTTCATTGTAATATCTACTCCTACCTTAGATGTCAGCTCCATGATTATAGTTCATATTCTTGCACATCATAGAGAATCATGTGTGCTTCCCGTTCATAGTATAATGAGTTACAGTTTGTTCAGTTGTACGAATCATATTCAATGAAACTTATGAACTCCAACACAGTTTATGCAACTCATGACTCATACATTGATGCTTTACAGTATGTTCAGCTCTAGTACCCATGCTACACAAAGAATAATCAGCGAAATTCGACTTTATGTCGTGCATATCCCTGGATTAGTCCTCTTTGATGAATACAGTTCAGTTCATGCGTCATAATTCAAATAACTAGTTATGATTCAATTTGAATGTGTCTCATTAAATATCAGTCTTCTCTCAGTATTTCAACCAAGTTAGTATCTTTCGTGGGACATAATATACCAAGGTGGTGATGTACTATAATCCACCGAGCTTTCAGGTCATAAACCGTCCATCTTCTTCTCAAATAGAAATAACTAGGTTGAAGCAATGAGGTACTCATAAGTTGACTCTCTCGATTATATCTCAGTGTTATAACCATTTTCATGGCATTGCCTATATAAAGGAAATTAGTCCAGTTCATGTATCATGTTTAGAATCAGCTACACAATCATGTTCTAAGTTATGCATGTTTAGTACATGATCTCAGTTACCTCAGTACAGTACTCTTAATTCAACCAGTTCCATTCGAGGACGATTGTTCCGAGAATCCAGACTAATATAAGAACAGTGTTTCAAGCTCATGAAAAATAAATTGGTAGTGCTTTAGTAGATTTATGAGTGAGTTTGATGTATATTAAGTCCTCAAGTAACTCTTAGATAATAGATGAATCAAAACAATCCTTCTCGATTGAGTTTTTGATAAGAATGTTTCCTTAGTGAACTCTAAACAGGCATATCATTTGCTCTACTAAGAATTTTCCAGGTGAAGACCCACCAAACTATAGAAAATTGAATTATCTTTCCAACGCTACCAATTTTTCCTTAATCCAATAACCGGGTAAGAAGTTATGGCGATTTTTGTTCCAGATAGTGGGCCATCGCGATGGTACCACGTTGCGGTGACAGGTAAAATGACACTTGTCAGTTTCCGGTGAAACACCTCGATAAGTATTGCATTGCGGCAAAGTGCCAGTTTGCACTCGTCCTTTTTCGGTGACACAATGCGATAGCACCGCGTCGTGCCAACATGCAATTTCGCACTAATCCTTAGACTACAGCAACAATGAAATGCTAGTGGCTCACCGCGATGGCACCGCGCCGCTGAGATGGACAAAATCATGATTTTTTGTGATGAAAATTTAATTTATTTTAGGGGCAGTTTAGCCTTTTTCCACGACCCCAGTCAATCCAAACACGGGATTAAAGCCCTAATAGCCTAATTAGTTATTACTTTACTCAATTTCTCTAAATTCAAGAGCATTCTCTCTCAAATATAAAACCCTAGCCTCCATGATTCAAGTTCAATTACCAAGAAACTTTAAGAATTCAACTATTCATGTATTTTAGAAGTTAATCCATGGGCCATTTTCACCTATGGAGACTAAGAATCCACCTTTTATGTTTTAAATCATGAAATTACATGTTTATAATGATTTATCTCGATGAAGCTTTTATGAATTTTGATTATACATGATGTTTACAATTTATTTTAATTGAAAGCAACCTTTATTACATATTTTATGAATTATGTCCATGAACTTTCTTGAATTTCAAATTTTATATCATGACTGCATGAAATTGTTCATCTTATTAAACCCTACACGTTTGAGTGATGTTATTCACTGATTTTAAACCTTAATTGGTGATTCAGTACCAAAATCATGCTATTACTACTAGCTTTAAACTATTCTCATCCTTAGCCTACACTATGAATATCAGGTGTTTGATAAAATGCTTAGATGAAAGGATGTTGAACAATGACTACTTAATATGTCCCTAAAGATTTAGTATGTTTTAAATATTATGGTTTCCATATCATGTTCATGAAAATTCAGAATAAAACCCTTAGTTTTATGATTCTGTCATGTGATCGTGCTATCTCATCATGTCTAGAAATATACTCATATTAAAGTCTTGTTCCCCATGTGTTTGATGAAATACATAAGTGAATAATTGTGAACATTGATGTCCTTCCATGGTTTCAAAGCTTTCGAGTCCTGGGGTTATGAATACCCAAAATTTAGTTGTTTACTTATTCTAAGTGGTTTTAGAATAGTTTCATACATGTATGAGCACTACCAGTTCAGTCAGTTATCATATCTGTCAAACTTAGATCCATTTAGTAATCCGAGTCAATTCCCACTTCAGTTAAGTTTAGCTAAGTCCCGTAATCAATGTCAGTTCAGTTGGGAGTAAGATTCAGCACCGAGCAAGCCTAGGGATGGGGGCTTACCAATCAGTTAGGACTAGGTCCTTAGAAGCAATTCCTAAGTTCCAAAACTATATAGCCAGCATAGGTTATGAGATGTCATCCATTATCTAGGTCTGACACTCTCAAGGATCACTCATTTTTTTGGGATTGATCTCAAGGGTCATCCGTAAGTTAGGACTGACTCGACATCAATTGTTAGTACCCGTGGCACGATACTAGCACCCTTCAAACTAGGTTACAGGTTAGAACCCAATCAGTTTAGGGTGGGACATGTCAGTTAGATGATACCTCCCACAGTTTGAGTTCCAGTATTTAGTTCAGAACTCAGTTAGTTTTGCTTGACCATAGCATACAGCTTATCAATTATTTAGTTATCTTATTTTAGTGTTTCAATATTTATAGATTTTATTCATAATATGTTATATGCTTGGTCATGTATCCTCTGTATCTACAAATTTCATGTTTCCTCAAAATCTATAGATTTCATGCACTCTATTCAGTACTTCATGTTATATATTTATGTTCATATATGTATTATTCATGTTCATGAAACCATGCATATCAGCCTATCTTATGTAGCATACTAGTACATTCGAAGTACTAATCGCATTCCCATTTCTTGTGCTATGATGTTACATATCATAGGTTCAAACGATTAGGTTCTCGACCATACCTAGATATCCTAGTGAACCAGTAGCAGCTGCAGTGGTGAGTCCTCATGTTTAGAGGACCAGTTATATTATTTTAGTTTTTCTCAGTTTTAGAAGAAATCAGAGTTAGTTGGGGCCTGTCCCATCAACTCTTCAGTTATTCAGTTAGAGGCTTTCAGACTAGTAGAGATAGTTAGTTAGCATTTCCATATATGTTCTCTTTCTCATCAGTTTTGTTCAGTTCTCACAGTAGTTACTAGCTCATTGGTTATCTTGTGGTCTCTCGGGACTATAAGAATTGTGTGGAGCTCAGGGTGTACTCTCGGGGAATTATAGTCATCCATTCATATGGTTCTAGTCTTAGCTACAAGTCTCGATTTAGAGGTTGAGCAAATGGATGTTTAAACTGCTTTTATCATGGTAACATAGATGAAGAAATTTATATTGAGCAACCTGATGGATTTGAGGTTAAGGGAAAAGATATTATGTTTGGAAATTTAAGAAGAGCTTGTATGGTTTGAAACAAGATCCAAGGAAGTGGTATAGGAAGTTTGGTTCCTTTATGAGTCACCAGGGCTTCAAGAAGACTATTTCAGACCATTGTATTTTTGTGCAAAAATTCTCTGATGGTGACTTTATTATTATGTTTTTTATGTTGATGACATGCTTATTGTTTGTCATAATGCTTGTAGGATTCAAAAGTTGAAGCAAGAGTTGAGTAAGCCATTTTTAATGAAAGACTTAGGACCAACAAGGCAGATTCTTGGTGTGCAGATTGTCCATGACAGAAAGGCCAAGAAGATTTAGCTATCACAAAAGAAGTACATTCAAAAAGTACTTCAAAGGTTCAACATGGATAAGGCTAAGGATTTCACTACACATTTAGCTATGCACTTCAAATTGAGCATGAAGAAGTGTCTTTCTAGTATGATGAGAATAAAGATATGAAGAAAGTTCCTCATGCTTCAGCTGATGGTAGTTTGATGTATCCAATGGTTTGTACAAGACTAGATATTGCTCATGCTATTGGCATTGTTAGCCTTTTTTTTTGTTTTTTGGTACAGGGAAGCCTATTCTTTTTAGTTAGACAGATTCAGACATGGCTGGTGATGCTAATACTCGCAAGTCTACTTTAGGGTATTTGGTTACTTTTGCAGGGGGAGTTGTATCTTGGCAATCCAGGAAAAATGTGTTGCTCTATCTACTACAGAAGCTAATCTTATTGTTGTCTTTAACTCTTGTAAAGAATTGATTTTGATGAAGATATTCTTGGGGGAAATTGGTTGTGCTGAAGAGAGGTATGTGCTTTATTTCGAAAGTCAAAGTGCTATACATTATGGAAAGAACTCTAATGTCATGGTCAGTCTAAACAAATTGATTTGAGATACCACGGGATTCAGGATGTATTGGATTCTAAGTTGCTTGAACTTGAGAGGATTCATACGGATGATAATGATTTCAACATGATGCTAAAGCTTTTCAAAGTGGGAAGTCTGAAGATTGTTGCATGATCGTCAGGATGGCGGTCTCCTCCATATAGTTGGGAGGGGGAGAAATGTTGTTTTATGGGTCTTTTTCCTTTCATGTGTTGATAAATAAAGCTAAATTTTTACCAACCCACATTTGTCCATAGGACCATTACTATGTGGCATATATATAGATCTTTTTAGATATTATTTCACCATCTACAAAGAGAGTTTTAGCAACCATAAAAGAGAGAAAGAGTGCAAATTTTCGTCCAAAAATTCCAGCCACAGCTGTCAACTTCAAACAACGATTCCCTCTTTGTTTCTTCTACGATTAAGCTAACTTTTGGACAGCTTATTCCTCTCATCTAAATATTTTGTTTAGAAACTATCAGAGTTGGATTTGGTGGCCTGTAGATCCTGATTTCATCCCCTAACAGAAGCTACATTTTTTGTATCTTTGCTCCTTTTTATTCTCTAGTTTTGGTGCTATCTTGTTGCGTTGTTGCTCGTTGTTTGGAACTTGTTTTGAGGCTAATTTTGAGAAAAATATTGTAACTCTTGGTGATTATAGTAGAGGCATGGTCTCGTGGGTTCTTACTCTTCACACTGAAGGGTTTTCCACGTAAATTTGGTGTCTTGGCTTGATTGATTTTATTTTTGTCTTACCCTTTTGTGTGGTTGATATATTTGTTGCCTATTCTTGTTTTTCTTGGATTTTCTTATCTCCTCTTGGTTCAAATTGAAAGTAAAAGTTTAGACTTGGGTATTTTACCACTGCTACACCATCGTGTATTTTGATTGTGCTCTTACCTTTCCCAACATGCATGACACTACGAACACAAGCACTTGTTTACATCAAAAAATTAAATTTCCCACATTCCTTATTGTTGAACTTGTTCAAGGTATCTTCCTTCACTTGACTAGTAATATCCCCACTAATACTCATATAAGAATCCCCACCAAATTCTAACAAATAAATTCATACAGATATTGCGAATGGAAGTAAAACCAGGGCCATTAAAGAGGCCGTAAAAAATAAACAATATAACATTCGGTTAAAATTATATACAAATTGCACTAGCTTATGCAAAGTAATAGGAGACGAATTAAAAGTACAAAAGAGATCATATCCTAAATTCCCTTTTGTAGTGAAGTCATTTTTTAACACTGTCCTGTATGTTGCATTCATCCTCCACCTCCTGATACATATCCAATTTTCTACACGTAATCCAAACCAATGATATAAAATAAAAATGACATATTATTTGGTTCCTATTGCACAAAAATCACTCTTGCTATTACCCGAGTACAAATTACAATAAGTGTAGCACCCCATGGCCCATGAGTCAGGGGTTAATAAATTTATAACCACCTTTTTATAAAATATGACATCGCAATTGAGTCTGAAACATCAAAGTTAGCCTAGTAGCATATATTATTTATTTCTTTTGAATCTCGAATGAACCCTAAGGGTCCATTTGGAGTATTTGAAAACTTAAAAAAATAACAAAATTCTGATATCTAATGCAAACCAGATTCTCCTTAATAATGGGGGCCTCTGGCCAGGAACACGAAGGAGGAAGTTTTTCCTCATCACAATTGCTAGGAGGGCACCATAATAATGAAGGGTTAAGGGGTTTGGATCGAATCTTAGAAAGAAATGCGACAAGGTCGTCGCGAATGCGCCGGTCCAAATTTATAGACCTTTAATAATGAAAAGCCTTGGTCGCGAACGCAAAGGACAATAATTTGACCAATCAAACTTTGACCCTCGCAACTACGAGGCAGGATTCGCGATCGTTAGGTACTGTTCATTTAATAACATATAAGCTCCATTTTCACATTTTCTCTATTTTTTAGATGTTCAAGCTTCAGGAAAGGTGATTTTTGAGAATTTCAACATTGATTTTAAAATGGATAAGTTTTAAGCTCATAATCCCACTATGTTCCATTGATTTTATCTTCAAAAACACCTTTAAATTATGTTTTTGAATTATAAAATTGGGGTTTATACCAGTAATGTTTTAAAAAGGGATTTTTCTTCATTTTGGACCTCAATTTTTACACATTTTTGCATAAGTATTCTTATGTACACACTTTAACCTTGGCAAATATACTTTTAAAATAAAATTTTGATTCTACCTTCTTTTTTTAAACTCGAATATGAGTAATATGAATATCACTAGCTTACTTTTAATGCGTAGATGCAATTTCTAAATGTTGTAGTTAATTCTGAAGTCTTTATCAAGGGGAAGACTCTGTGTTAGGGCACTTTAGAACAGGACTTCGTTTCAAGGTAGATTATGGTTTAACTTCTTTTAGATTGAGTTGGGTAGCTTATGAATAAGTAAAGCATGTTAAGGGTTGGGGAAAATAACTATGGTGTTTATGTATTCGAGAGTATTTTACTGTCGTTTGTCCCTATGTGGGCTTATATTCTATTGTAGTATGTTTGAGATATCTGATATTGTGTGTTTCCACTGTGGGGGAATTACTTGACATAATTGGCCTTGTTTGTGCATCTAAATATCTTTATTCTAGATATGATGCCCGTGTAGGGGATTATTTTGCTAATTTAGGGCTTAATTGAGCATTGGTTGTTTTTATTTTGATAAATTATTCAAGTTAGGTATTTCTATTATATTGATATCTGACATGCACATTTATTTTGATGGTGCCTAATTGGAGTTGATAATCATGAATTATGGATATATTGAGTTGATTTCTAGGCTCACTTATATATATATTCTGTGTTGGATGGATTCGATATCATCATTTGAGTTGATTGTGAGCATTTTACATCCTTATTCGATACATATACAATCATGATATACCGACACCACTGAGAAATACTATTTTTAAAAGGAAATGACTCACTTTAGAAAATTCTTTGCGAAGGTCATTTGTCGATAATGTTGTTTATGATATTCTGAAAATGCTTGGCCAAGGTAATTTTCCGGAAAGGTTGTCTTGATATTGAGATTGAGATTGAGACATGATACACATTATATGGTTTGTTAACCCCCTATGGGTCCTACCTTGTAGTTGCGACTCGGTTGGAGTATATAGAAAGTTATGCGATGGATTTCATCATTCATCCCATCCACATTGCATTGCATATGCATCTTGTTTGTTGTTCCTTAGTTTACTTGACTTGTGCTTAGTTTCGGTCTGCTTTCATATGTATATCAGTGTTGTTTCTATTTTTGTATATTTATATATTAGAACTGTTAGTGGAGACGATATAAGCTACCATTAGGGACTTTTCTACTTACAAGTAAAGCGCTCATAGTATATTTTACTTATTTTATTTTCTACTTTTCTTAGTCAATTTGTGATACTTACAAAGTACAAGTGGACCTGTGCTTATCCCTAATGTGTCCTTACGAGGTAGATCGAAGTTCGAGTATGACATACGATGTTTTAGTTCATGTGAAATTGGATGGATCTTCGTGGTACTAATGTACTTCAGAGTTTGGGGCTGACTTTCCCACCTCATTTGATTTTCTTCATGTTTTTACTTACTTTTAGAGATTTATACGTATTTTTAGTACTTTTCTGGGTTGTATTAGATGCTCTTCATTATGACGCCACTTTGGGTTTATTATGACATTTATTTTATTTCTTTGCTATTATTATACTGTTATTAATATAACTTCCTCCGAGAAGTCTCGCCGCAACAAGTGTCATCATGACCTAGTTTTTAGGTTGTGAGAAGTTCAAACTTCAAATATACATGTTGTAACACTGCCAAGGATAACGTCATACCAAAATATTGAAACTGTAAACTGCACAAGAATAATCCAATTTCTGACATAAAGTTAGAAATTCAACTTTAGACCATGCTATTCACTTGCGCAGATGTTATTTATGAAGCGGATAAACTTAAATACACTATGATTTTATATATGTCTTTAAATCCTCCAAGTGGGCATTTGTTCCCTTTCCCAAACTACCAATAGGTATTGTGGAATGGAGAAGATCTATTCTCCTTTACCAAAGATCTATGGTCTGAGCCATATCAGTGAAGAATCCTGATATGTAGTTTCTTTCCCCTTTAATGGGTTTTACACTAGGTGAATATGGAGTATTCATAGGATAGTTCATTTCTTAACTTTCTATCAATGCGGCCTTTTTTCAACTATCAAAGTCAGGTGGTTAGGCAACCATTGAAGAAGGGTCGACAAGATTTTAGGGATAAGATATAAATTAAATCAAACAAATCATGGGTAAATCTATGACATCTTTTCATTGGTGTTTGCCCCCGATTCATTGAGAGATATGTGAAGTGGCGGAGAAACATCAATGAAATATTAGTCGGTTGACATTATTCGTCGGAACATTATATTATATATATAAAAATGATAGTGCATATATAAGTCAAAAATTATATTTTACACATATATAATAAATTTTAAATATCCTTCACAAAATTCTTGGCTTCACCACCATACATGCGATTATGTTTCTCGACTCTCATTCTACCTATATAGATATAAACTTAGTTTGTTGAGGTAAGGATACAGGAATATTAATGGTAAAAGATTCTAAGAAACAACATATGGAGTACTAATTTTAAGCGTTTGATAGTGATTATTAATACCTTGAAGTAGGTTAGAATTACTGAATTGTCCACATACGTCCAAACATAGACAAAGAAATTCGCTATATCATATCTTTAAACTATTTATAAGTGTACTACAAAGGATATTTCTGAATTAATATCATTTTTATGTTCAATTTGGTATTTCTATTTCAACATTTCTTTTACGCATTAATGATTCCACGTGTTAAACAAAAGCAGACCCACCTTTGGCTTATTTATAAAAAAAACTATAATCACTCTCTTTTTGAGTCTTTCTGCTGCTCTCAGGTGAGTTTTTTTTCTTCCTCTTTCATTTTTGTTCCAGTTGTTCTTTTTGTTAGGAATTGTGAAGTTTTGATGATTGACAAAAAGCCATGGAACAAGTAAGTATAGCCGGTTCATGAAAAACTGCTTCAAAAGTGTTCAACATGCAAGAGGTGTTTTTGTGGATAAAGTCATATGAAAAAGCAAGTATAGCTGGTTCATGAAAAACTACTTCAAAAGAGTTAAACTTTCAAGAGGTCTTTTTGTGGATAAAGTCATATGGGCAAAAAATAAAGGGATGAAAGTTTGTTATATCGGATAAATATTAGGATATCATCATGTGTTGAAAAGAAGAGCTAGTGTTTGACTACAACACTCAAGAAGAGAGTCCAAGAAGCATGGAAGTTTGAAGATCAATAGAAGTTTTAAATATCCAAGGACCTTCAAAACTAAACTGATGCACAAATACAATGAGGAAAAAGGTAGAACATGAGAAAATAAGAAAGAACAATATTTGAGAGAGTTCTGTCAAGCTATCAAAGTGCAACCTAATACAGTGAACCGGATTGAAGAACCAGATTGTAAAACCTGTTTCATCCTTGTGTCGAACAATCTTCTATTCTAGTTATTATGTATTAGGATGTTTATTGAGTTGTAATTTTCATGCTTTCTTAGTTTTAGTGTGCTATAAACTGGTTTAGGAGTTTAGTCTTTGAGTTGGGATAACTCAAAGACTTGGGAACATAAACCTTGGGAGGTTTGTGCATTTTTAGGAATTAAAGTTAGTTCGTAGGATTGCTAGAGTTGTGTAATCTGATCTTCAAGTGGGGAAACTTGAAGTGGGTTTCAACAGTCTGGGGAGATTGTTGAACATTAGGAATTAGAGTTTATAATTCCTTGTAATCTTTTGTGGAGAGGCTCATTGAGTTTAGTTAAGGTTGGGTGAAATCCTATAGAGGTACAAGTCGTGGTGTTTTACACCTTTTGTGAGTTGGATATTTTCCACGTAAAAACTATTGTGTTCATTATTTATTGTCTTTACTACATTTGTTGAAAAACATTAGGCAACTTGGTCCATCCGTAGAAAAAATTGGGCATACCTCACATGAGTTATTAGGATGTGTAGATATAACAATTGGTATCAGAGCAAAGTTATCTTGTGAAGCCTAACACCTTAAGATAAGATCAAAGATGAATTCTACCCTACCTACTGGATACTACGAAGCAAAAAACATCAATAGGCCTCCGTTGTTCTAGGGACAATATTACTTAGGATGGAAAGAACGGATGAAATATTTTATTTAGGCTGTGGACTACGAACTCTGGAAAAGAATTATAGATGTATCTCAATACCCAATAAAAAAGGATGCTGAAAACAAGGATGTATTAAAAGAAAAGAATGAATATGATAAGGCTGAATTTAAGATACTTGGAAAGAACGCAAAAGCCAAGTATATTCTTATTTGCTGACTTGGAATAGATGAATACAATAGGATCTCCGGTTGTACCACCGCAAAACATATTTGGAACACTCTCATAGATGCATATGAGAAGAATATGGAGACCTTCAAAAAGGATAAGGGAACTATGGATATGCCACTAGAATTAAAGACATCTGATAGAGAAGAATCAAATCTTGATGATAAAAATCTTGTCAAGAACTTTAAAAGATTTTTTAAGAAAGGAACAAGTATAAGGTCTTGTCCAATGATAAGTGTCGAGTTGGTTTCTTCAAGTGTGAGAATATAGATCATACGAGCAAGGATTGTCCATTTTCGTAAATTCAGCGTGGAAAAGGAAAGAGTTGAAGCTAAAACAAAAATCTAACTCCAAAAGGATGGAATCTTTTGCTATGATGGCTGCATGGGGATCAATCTTGAAAGAATTTGATGATGATGGAGTTGATGAAAGTGAACTTATGGCTATAGGTGATTTAGACATGGAAGAAAAAAGGGTAAAATCTGTGGTAAGTCTACTTGATGTTGAAGATAAGTTGCATTTTTTTCAAAGAAAAAACTAATTTCCTTGATCAATGCATTGATTGATGATTTTCACGGGCTCACATCTGAAAGGGGACAGTTATTCAGTGCTTTCCCAAGTCTAAAGTTTGATTAATTAATATTGAGACTTCCAAGAATGTCAGTAATACAAAAAGCTGCACCCTAAAGAAACACGTCAGGCAACTTGGTTCATTAACTTTGAGCTTGTACTAAATTGTTGTCAGTTCTATCAACTTTAAAACATAAGTTTTGGGTTAGGGACTATTTTTATTGGTTTATGATATATTCATATGAGTTCTGGAAGTTGGAAACTTATGAAAATAAATTAAAATCACCATTCGAGGATACAAAGGTTGTTCTTGAGTTTAACTGCATCCACTAAGTTTGTAGGGTGATTTTTAGTCTAGTTGAAGATTTGGTTCATCTCCTAAGGATTTTGGATGAGTTTTGAGGATTTATTTAGATATTTGGAAATTCTAAGTTAAGAGTTGACTTCGGTCAACATCGTATCAATATGACCTCATTTGGGTGTTTTGGTGATTCCATCCTGTCAATATGACCTCCGCTGCCGATGCCGAGTGAGAGAGACTAAGGTGAATTTTACATTCTCATTTTTTTTGTTCTTTGATTTCTATCTTTTATCTCTCTTTCTTTAGCCTTTTGCTTTTTGTATTTCCAACTAGACACAATAAAGACAAAATTCAACTGTTTCATTTAAAGATAAATCTTAGCATCATAAACGTAACATTCATGTGAAACTTGATAAATTGCTTATGCCATTTGTATTTTTAAGTAGCCAGCCAAGTACGAATTGTCTACAACATACTCTAACTTCAAGGGAATCCTATTAACCCCTAAATAAATTTTAGCATATTTTTATCAACCTTTTTATCTGTCATGGCACCTTTTTTTAGATAACATGGCATCTTTGACGTGATCCTTAGTTTCATGTAATAAAAGTATCACGTCAGCACATAAGGGTGTTAAAAATACATTAAAATTGAGTTTATAGGGGTAATTGTAATAACCCTCTAGGTAATTTTTTGAAATCCTGCTTATATTTACCTTTAGAGCTTTTCCATAGATGTGCCAAGTCAATTATGACTTGCTGGAACTGATAGTTTAGTTGCTGGGAAGTTTGTTTGTTTGTTAGAACCAATTTTCCATTTATAAGTCTTTGCTGGTTCCGAATGATCACCGAGCAAAAATCTCTATGAAATAATATCGTATGTAAATTTCAACTTACCCAATAGCTTTGAAATATCAATTTTAGGCTAGGTAGACCCTTGGTTTGGGTCTCACTATACTCGAGCTCATTTCGACCAGTTGGTTGGAAAGTAAAAAATCATAATATATGGGTGTAGGACCAAAAAGTAGCCTAAATGACCTCAAATGGAAAATATGACTTCACCAATGCGTCCAAAACATTAAATTTAGTGTGATTATATAGTTCGTTTGTGAAAATGGAGTCTGAATTAGTCTGGGAGGTCAAAATGTTTTGATCTTGCAGACCCTAGTTAACCTTGACCAAGGTACTATAAATAGCCCCCTTGGTCACGAAATTGACCATTTTCACTCCCCTTTGAGTCCTAGAACCCGTAAAATGATAGATTAACTGCAAATTGATTTTTGGTGAGAAACTTGATTAACATATATATATATATATATATATATATATATTTGTGACTAACAATGGATTTAAGGTTTGAATCCTTCATTTTCAAGTTTTAATTTCTTGATTATTTGACCAAATCCCCAAATTGCTTGAAGTCCTGATTTTAGCCCAAATATGATTGGTTTACACCTAATTGTTGAGATTTATTATTCCCAAATGGTAGTTGAACATTGGGTTGATCTCAAAAATTTATTTTTTATATGTGGGACCCACTTGGGGTTTTTGATGTTGTTTTTGGACCCGAAGCACAATGGTGCAATATGGGTATCGATATTCTAGTAATGATATGTAGATTTTATTTTTGATAGCTTGGAACCTTAAAGAATCTTCTCAGAAGGAAAATCTAAGGTTTAGCAATTATTTAGTATTCTTCGAATTCAAGGAAGTCTATGCTTACTCCTTGTTAGATTGAGTTGTGTTTTGATATAATTGTGATATCTTGTTAGATTGGAATGGATTTTAAGTATTGATTTGAGGAAATGCAACACTTGAGTTAGTTGGACTAATTAATCTATGTGAATCTTAGAGGTTGAGAAGTTAACTTGTTTCCCAATATTTTTAGGTGGGATAAAATTCATTGCTTAGGTTTAGCATTAGAATAGCTTAGTATACTCAATATTAGATAAATTGCTCTAGTTTCTCATACTTAGAGTAAGTTGGTCATAGTTTCTAACACTAGTGAAGGTTTCCTTATTTGCATTGGACTTAGTAAAGGTTCTTGAGTAAAATATCTACCTTAGGGCTTATTATGGCTTTCTATTACATGTAAGAGTAGATTTAGATACCATAGCGTAGTCCAGGGTAGAAATTAAGTTAGAATGTATTCAGAGATTGAAAAGTGGGCTTGTTGACACACCATAGGCAAGACTTATGATTAGTTCCCATGAACCCTTCCGCTTAGAAATTGACTTTAGAGTGCCATTTTGAGTCAATATTGGTTGTTCTTGGTACATGTTGTTTAAGGGGAATGTCATTGGCAATGGTGCCCAGTGACTAGGCCTTTCTATGCCTTTTTGGTTAAAGATTATGACAAACTACTAATTATGTTATTATGATCGACTATTGTTTGAGCTAATGAACATGCTATTAAATGACCCCTTGACTATAATATGGACTAAGCCATAAAAGATGTTATTGACCACTCTATGAATAAGTGATATAATATGTCATGCTTTAGCCATCGTTCATACTAATGAGAAATTATCCTTAGGACAATAGTAGGCCAACGAATACGTTACTAATGGGCCATTATTCATGCTACCACTTATGGTTATGCCCAAGGTCTAAACGACTAGATTATACATTATGTAAGATAGGTCATTGTTATATGTTGATTAAGCCATTATTTAGGCTTGTGTTCGGGCATTAACTATACTATTTGCCAAGTTATGATCATGATTAGTAATAATACTAGCAAATTATATTGGAAACCTTCCTTATTATTGATCTTAGAAACGATGGTGTAAATGGTGCTAGAAGGCACACTTATTGACTATATACAAGAATGCTATTAGATTATGTTTGGACTAATTTTATGCTTTTGTCTAGTAACCAAACTAATTATTATACTAGAAAGCCTTCTTATTGCTAATATTATTAGTTATGATGCTAAAGGTTCTAAAAGGTATATTTATTCACTACATGAGAAGCTATGCTATTAACCATGTTGAACCCGTTAATGCTTTATAATATTCATGCTATATATATTCCTATATTTATAGGTAAATAGTCCTCGAAGACGAATGATGAGATATGAAGGTATGCTTCTCTTTACTTCTTTTTTACTTTAGCCCTCATGTGACTTGTTATTTACTTTAGCCCTCATAGGGATTGCACTGTACTTTAGACCTGGTGGGGCTTGTCATTTACTTACCTGTCATTTACTTTAGCCCTTGTGAGTGTCATTATTTATTATTAATACTTATTGCATATGTTTATGATATTATTAAAACCCAAAAAGGTTGGAGGATGATTATTATGATATTGATACCCGGCAAGGCCAGAGAATACTATGATGATATATTTATACCCTACTCAAGTACGAAGGATATGTTGATGATATTGAAACCCGATTTAAGTACGGAGAATATCTTGATGATATTGATACCCGGTTCATGTTCGAAGGATATGTTGATGATATTGATACCCAGTTCAATTTTGGAGGATATGTTGATGATATTGATACCCGGTTCATGTAAGGAGGATATTTTGATGATATTGATACCTGGTTCAAGTATAGAGGATATATTGATTATATTTATACTCTATTTAAGTTCATAAGATATGTTGATAATATTGATACTCAGTTCGAGATCGGAGGAAATGATGATGATATAATGATTTCCAAAAAATCTAGTGGATATGATTATTGATATGCCTACGCGTACACCTAGCGGTTTTGAATTTGGTTAGCCCTATGTATGATAATATTATATTTATTTGTGTTCTTTTGTATTTGGTTATAATGTTGTTATTAATAGTATCGGTTATAGTATTCTAATGAGTTAAGGTATAAAGTGGTATAGTTATTGATTTAAGGTGGAAATATGTTTAGTGGTCGGTATTACTTAAGTGGCTAATAGTGACTAGTGAATTTCTGAATCTTTATGATAAAGAGGACTACTGGCATTGATAGCTATAAATGGTGATGATTATTTCATTATGGTGGTTAGTGATAGTTGGTTTAGCAATGATGATGACTAGTTGATATTGATGACTAAGTTTATGATGTTGATTCATTATTTAGCAAGGATTTGTGGACTAATGATGCTATTTAATAAGAGATGTTAGTTGAGAGATGAATATGTTTATAAAGGATGATTAGAGTTCTTTTGTTAGATGATGACTAGTGGGATTATGTTGACAAGAAATTAATATTGGTTAATTGGAGAATATGGTCTATTCGTGAATCTTTCCTAGATGTTACTTTTGGCTAGTGAGTAAATAATGGTTAGTCGTTGATCCTTGCATAGTGACTAAGAGATGAATAGTGGATGGATAATAGTTTGCGGTTATTTTATGACTAGTGAAAAAATAATTTAGTAATAAGAGTTGGCTAGCTAATAATGGTAAATAGGGTATATTGCTGAGATAGATACCTATATGGTGGTATGATTATAGTTATGAGGATATTGGTATATGTTATTCAGTTATAATTATTGATGATAATTATAGATGTTGACAAATGGACGTTTGATGGAAATTATGGAAAACTGTGGATAATGAGAAGTTGGTCATTTCTATAAACATACATATATATATATATATATATACATACATATATATATATATATATAGGAGATTTAATTCTTTTATGTCCCTTGGATGTTCTCTCCGGTGGTATGAGACGTCGTGATGGTCTCTTTACTTTATGCACTTGTTGGTGTATGGGTGCCAACTTTGTACTTGTGTTTTCTTGTGATTATACTTGTGTTTCTTTATGATTTCGAATCATTTATTTCTTATGTACGGCGATATAGGAATGCGTTGGTGCCTTATGTAATATTGTTATTCCATTACTTAATTCTTCTGATATAAGACAATATTCGTATCTGTAGATGCATTTTTTTATATTGTTATTTTGATATTTAGTAAATTCCCTGAATGGTCATTCATGTTTGAAAAATTGCCTACAAATATCACTTTTGTTTTATTTAGGATAAGAATATCATTCAACTTTTCTTTTTTTTCCTTAAAATATACTTAACGCCTCAAAATCTTTCTCTCTCCTACTTGAAATACCATGTCATTAAATTTTTTAATTTTTTTTTTATATATGTATAACTTATCAATCTTATTTAACTAAAGTTTTATCCTAATTTTTTTTAATTATACCTGATATATTAATCATTGAAGATTAATTTAATTACGCCAAAAGTTTGGATTATTTTGTTTGATATGTAATCTTCAAAGTTACTTTTATTTAATTATTTATTTCACCACTTAATAATAGTTCTAAAATACAAGTACTTATACGAATTGGTACAATAACTTTTTTTGTCGTTTATTTTATATACTAAAAATTCTTAGAATATAAAAGAAATAAAATGATGGATTTCATATTTTAGACATTAAGTTTGTTATTTATATGAGAATAAAAGAATAAAATCTTCTTTTTTGAAGGAAAGAAAAATCATGCATACTTGAAACAAATTAAATATCTTAAGAAATATTAACAAAATGATACCTTCTTCAGTACTATTACAAATGGATTTTTAAAATATTACTCAATCAATTATTCTTTGCTTTTGATGGATTTAGAATGAAGTACAGATATAAATTAGTGTTTAATTATATAATAAAATAAAATATAAATATAATGATCACAAAAAAGTGACGAAACTAAATTAAAAAAAAAATCTAAATTTTTATGTCTTATCTTACGAATTTACTTGATTTATTTATGGAAAATTACTTGTAAAAATTCTACAAGAACAAAAAAATCATCTTTTCACTATATATTTATCAAAAATTATCCTGCATAAAAAGATGCAAGTAATCTATGTCCAAATTAAATTTTCAGGTAATAATACATATTAAAATTTTCTAATTGAATTTTGTTTGGCAACAAAACATACCGTAGATTTGCCATCAATTACTTTAAATAATAAATTATATTTTTCTATTCTCTATTACTCAATATTTGAAGGTAATATAATATCTTTGGATTATATTAATCCAAAAATTCTTTTGTATAATTCAAAAAAGTGAATTTTATTCTTTTATTCTCATATAAATAACAAATTTAATTTCTAAAATATGAAATCCATCGTTTTTATTTCTTTTAAATTTTAAGAATCTTTAATATATAAAATAAATAAATAAATAAAAATTAAACGAGTATCAATTTTTATAAGTATTTGACTTTTAAATAGTGGTAAGTGGTAAAATAAATAAGTCAATAAAAGAAACTTTGAAAAGTACATATCAAATAAAATAATTCAAGCTTTTGGTGTAATTAAATTAATCTATAATGATTAGTATATTATGTGTAATTTTTTTTTCAGAAAAGAATTAGAATAAAACTTTAGTTAAATAAGTTTGATAATTTAAATAGATCTATTTATCAAAAAAAGAAAGAAATTTTAATGACATGGCATTTCAAGTAAGAGAGAGAGTTTTTGAGGTGTTAAGTATATTTTAAGGAAAATAGAAAGAGTTGGGTGGTATTCTTGTCCAAAATGAAACAAAAATGATATTTGTAGGTAATTTTCCAAATATGGGTGACCATCTAGGGAATTTACTCTTTCAATATTTAATACTTGTTATGTACAACAATATTGGCATATGTTGATGCCTTATGTTATACTATTATTTCAAATTGCGTACTTATTATATAAAGTAACGATAGAGATGATTCAGGTCCAATTCTGTACCTTGACATATTAAGATTATAGTGTAATATATCATTCTTATATCATAATTTAGCTCAGTCAGCTGATGATGCCTACTGAGTACCGATTATTTTGTACTCATACTATACTTCTGTACCTTTTTGGGGTAGTTTAATGACCCTTCAGGTCATTTTCCATATTCCCACTTATTTTCATCGGTAGAGATTTTCCATAGCTACCCCATGTCATTTATGACTTGCTGGAACTGATATTTCAGTTATCGTACAATTCTTTTGTTTTTAGGGCCAATTTCAGATTTAGAAGTCTTTGTCGATTCCAAATGACCGTCGAGTGAAAGCTTCAGTAAAATGATTTCAGATGCAAATTACGACTGCCTAAAAAGATCTATAATATTAATTTTAGGCTAGGTAGACCCTTGGTTTGGATCCCCCTCACTCGATCTCATCTCGACCCATTGGTCGAAAAGTCAAAAATCGGAAGATATGGGTATGGGATCCAAAAGTGACCTAAATAACCTCGTGTGGAAAATACGACCTCACCAATGCATCTGAAATGTTAAAATTAGTGGTATTACATAGTTTGTTTGCTAAAAACAGAGTCCGAATGTGTTCGGGAGGTTAAAACAAGTTTTGACCTTGCCGGCCCTATTTAAGCTCGTATAAAAAGGCTTTTGTGGTCGAAGTTTTGGCATTCTTCACTTCCTTTTGAACCATAGAAGCCTACAAAGACTTGGTAGCTTCAAATTGAATCTTGGGGGTGAATTAGAAGCTTGTTTAATATTTATGTTTGCGATTAACAACGGATTTGAGGTAAGAATCCTTTTATTTTGTAATTTCTTGAATTTTTGACCAAAACCTCAAATGTATTGAGGATTGATTGTATCCTCAAATATGGTTGGTTTGCACAAATTTCTTGAGGGCTTTAACTTCTTAATAGTATTTTAACATTGTGTTGGTCTCAGAAACTCAATTTTTGTATGTGGGACCCACTTGGGGATTTTTGGTGTCGTTTTGAACCCGAAGCACAATGGTGCAATATGGGTGTTGTTATTATCTTTACAATACATAGATTGTATGTTTGATAGTATGGATCATTGGAGAAGCTTCGAGGAAACCAAAAGCAAAAATTGTTTGTTTATGAGCTATATTTAGATTCAAGGTAGGTTACGCTTACTTTTATTAGATTGAGCTTTATTATAATATGATTTTGTTATCTCTTTATGATTGAGATAGGTTTTAGGCGTGGGTATTATATATGGTATATTTGGGATTAGTTGAACTACATAGGCCATTAAACTTGTATAGTGTGGTGATTGATTTATAGCTTACAACCTTGACTAGTTGAACTTGTTATTACATGAATAGTATGAATGCTCTCGTTGTTGTAATTAGATGGGAGTAACCTTGTTCACTAACACTAAGAGTAATTTGACCTTAGATATGTTTAGTTATGAAATTTGCCTTAGATGCCTTGAATGAGCTAAGAGTAATACTTAAGGAAGAATTATATCATAGAACTAGTATGGATTGTTAAAGCTCTAGACATGATGTAGATAAATTAGTTTAGTCTCAAGTAGAAGTTAGATTTGAATGGATATTTTGGGATGTTAGAAGTGGATCGTGACCTCATTAAGCTTGGATTATGTAAATTATTAGTTACCTCGATATTTGTTAAATGCCTAGAATATGTTTTTGGAAAATGGTGGTTAAACCTGGTAGATGAGTTATTCATGATTATTGACTTTGGAAATAATGTCCATGTTTGATTGTGACCTTATTGTAAACACTTAAATAGCAATGGATAGTCTTGTAAGTTGAATCCACGATTATGATATCACTTAATCAGTTGGCTAAGTTTACGATTGAGTCTTGGATTATGTTATGATTAATATTATGTTCAAGCCTAGTGAATAAACGTATGCTTAGGCTGAAGAATCCCTTTGTGCTAGTATTGTGAAGCGTGCCTAAGAAAATAGATCCTAGAAAGTATAATCATGGCTTGTTTTTGACTATGCTAATAATCATATTAATCTTGAAAATGTGTGAAATGTTCATACCATATGTATACACATGCTCATGCACCAACTAATATATTACATTAATAATAAAGGGTAAGGAGGAATGATATATCTTTTCTTACTTCTTTTTCACTCCATTCTTCATTGGGCTTGTATTTGTTATTGATTTGGCTATATATATATGCATAATGATATTATGATGGATATTGATGTTATGATGATGCCCGATAAGACTGGAGGATATGTTCATGCAGGGAAAGTCCAGAGGATATATTGATGTTATGATGATGCTCGACATAGCCGGATGATCTATTGATGATATGTGGATGCCAGATAAGACCGGAGGATAAATTGATTTTGATGATGCCCAGCAAGGCTAGAGGATATATTGATAATATGTTGATGCCTGACAAGGATGGAGGATATATTGATGCTATGTTGATGCCCGGTAAATCCAAAAGAGCTATTGATGCTATGATGATTCTCGGTAAACCCCAAAGATAAATTGATGTTATGTTGATTCTATGTAGGGTAAGCTTATGTAAATATATATGTATATTTATAATTATTCCCTTGTATGATTACGCTTGTATGTGCATTAGGGATTTGATGTTTTCTTTGGGAACTTGTCTATAATTCTTTACTATTAATCACTTGTTAAGGGATATGTCTCTTGTTGATGCCGATTAGTGAATAGAAGTAGAATCTGTCTTATAATGAGTTAAGACTAATTGGTAAGTGTAATCATGTGTAGAAGTAAGGATTATATTTTGCTTGAATAATTGGAATGATTGTGGGATTTCAACTAGGAAATGGATTATGTGATAACTAGTTGTATATATAAAGTGGTTATGTTACTTGATGGCTAGAATCCTAGAATACTAGTTGGTGAACTTTATTTAGTTAAAATATGGTAACTAGTAATTATGTTTGTTAAATGGCTAATGAAGATAATAGACTTAGCATTGTTGATGATCAGTGATATTGATGTCTAATATGTAACGTCGTTTGTTTCTTAATTATTGACTTAGAGATTTATGGTGTTAACAAGAAGAGGAGTTGTATAATAGATAGAGAAGTGTGTTTGATAATATGTAACCTTTTCTTATATGGTGACTAGTGTACCTATGATAACTAGGAATGAATTATGGTTAAATAGATTATGGTTTAGTAGTGCATCATGGCTAGATGTGGATGTTGGATAACTAGCGAATGACAATTAATTGTTATTTCTTGAATGGGGAAATTTCTAAAAAATCGGCTAGGCTAATAAATGAAGGTCGTAATGACTATTGGATTAGTAACATGTTAAAGAGTATTTGGGTTATTATAAATGAGTAGATATATTATATTGATGAGTTTGGTATCTAAATGGCTTTATGAGTATAATCCTGAGTACTTGATATATGTTAATTCAATGTGGTAATTTATGATAATCATAAACTTTGCAATGACCGTTTATGCCAAAGTGGTAAACTATGGAAATTCGGAAATTACTTTTACATTGTTAAAGTGCAAAACTAGAAAAATATGAGTAGTGTTTGGATGCAAAATAAAATAGAGTTTCTTTCAAGTCTCATCCTTCCTCAAAGAAAGACAGAGTTTCTTGAATTGGTGCATTCCAATTTATGTGGTCCAATAAAGACAAAGAATTTGGATGTTGCATTTTACTTTGTTACTTATTAGATGATTGCTCAAGGAAACATTAGGTCTATGTATTGAAGACTAAACACTAAGTATTGGGTATGTTTAAGCAGTTTCAAGCTTTCGTTGAAAGAGAAATTGGGAAGAAGCTAAAGTTTATTCATACTGGTAATAGTCGTGAATATTGTGGAACATTTGACAAATACTTTAAGAAACAAGGTATCATACACCAGAAGTCTCCTCCTAAGACTCCTCAACTTAATTGCTTGGATAAAAGGATGAATAGGACTTTGATGGAAAGAGTCAGATGTTTGCTTTTGGAAGCAAAGTTGCCGAACTCTTTTTGGGTGAGGCTTTATTAACCGTTGCACATGTTATTAACTCATATCCTATTGTTGTTTTGCAAAGTGATGTTCTAAATAAATTTTGGTACGGTAAGTATGTTTTCTATAAGTATTTGAGAGTATTTTATTGAAAAGATTTTGCACATGTCGCAAAGATGAGAGGTCAAAGTTACATACCAAGACAATGCAAAGCATCTTCAGTGGTTATGGCCTTGATGAGTTTGGTTTTAGTCTATATGATCCAGTTGAAAAGAAGCTTGAAAGAAGTCGTGATATTGTATTCATGGAGACTCAAACCATTGAAGTTATTGACAAAGTGGAGAAGTTAGAATCTTCGTGTTCTGATTGGGTGGTTAGTCCTGATCAATTCCTTTATAAAAGTATGAATGATATTGATAGGCTGGTTAATCATGGTGATGCCCAGAACCATACTCTAAATCAGCATATTGATGTTGATAATGACAAAGATGTTGTTGTTGACGATGCTCTAGTTCAAGAAGTTGTGGACAAGTCAAATGTCTCACTTAGAAGGTATGTAAGATAGCGTATTCCTTATTCTTGTTATTATTCTAATGAGTATATGTTACTTACTGATAGAGGAGAATATGAATCTTATGAGGGGGCCATGGAAGATAAACATAACGATCAACGGATTGAAGCCATGCAAGAAAAGATAAAATTCCTGCATGAGAACCACACATATGAGTTAGGGAAATTACCTATGGGCATAAGAGCTTTGAAGAATAGGTTGGTATTTAGAGTAAAATTTGAAGAACATGGCTTGAAGCCCAGATACAAAGCCAGATTGGTTGTCAAAGGATTTGGTCAGAGGAAGGGTATTGACTTTGATGAAATATTTTCTCCTATTGTCTAAATGATCTCTATTCGTACAGTTCTTGGTTTGGCTGCTAGTCTTAATTTAGAGATTGAGCAGATGGATGTGAAGACAACTTTTCTTCACTGTGACCTCAAAGAGGAGATTTATATGGAACAACCTGAGGTCTTCAAGGAGAAATGTAAGGAAAATTAGGTGTGCCAAATTAAGAAGAGTATCTATGGCTCGAAGCAAGCTCCTAGACAGTGGAATAAGAAGTTTGAATCAGCCATGGGGGAGCAAGGCTACAAGAAGACTTCTTCAGATCAATGTCTATTTGGACAAAGTTTTTTTATGATGATTTTATCATCTTCCTGCTATATATGGATGATATGTTGATTGTGGGCAAGAATTCTTCCTAAATTGATGAGTTGAAGAAAAAATTATGCAAGTATTTTGCTATGAAAGACTTTGGTCATGTCAAGCAAATTTTGATTATAAGGATTACTCATCTTAAATATGAAAGGAAGCTTTAATTTTCACAGGATCACATAAACAAGAAGAATACTAAGGTTATTAACACACCCCTTGTTGGCCATATGAAGTTGAGTAAAAAATATGTCCTACAACTAAGAAGGAAAAACACTACAACTTTAAAGTTCCATATTTCTCCATTGTTGGAAGTTTAATATATGCAATGGTGTGTACCGGACCTGAAATTGCTCATGCATTTGGTGTTATCATAGGCTTCTTCAAAATTTAGAAAAGTAGCATTGAGAAGTAGTCAAATGGATATTAAGGTACCTAAAAGGAACCTTAGGTGATTGCTTGTGTTTTGTAAGATCCTATCTAATCTTGAAGGGCTATACAGATGTTGAATACTTGGCTGACCTTAATAATAGAAATCTACTACTGAATTTTTGTTTACATTTTCAAGGGGAGCTATATCATGGCAGTCGATGTTGCAGAAGTGTGTCGCATAATCTACAATTGAAGCTGAATATATTATGGCTACTGAAAGTGGAAAGGAATTGATATGACTCAAGAAGTTCCTTCAAGAACTTGGATTGAACCAAATGGAGTATATTGTCTATTATGATAGTCAAAGTGCAGTCGACTTGAGAAAATACTCCATGTACCATTCAAGAACAAAACACATTGATGTGAGGTATCATTGGATTAGTGATCAAGTGGAGAACAAATCTTTCTATGTTAAGAAGATTCACACAAGTGAAAATCCCGCGGATTTGCTGACAAAAGTGGTTCGAAAAGACAAGTTTGAATTGTGTAAAGAGCTTGTCCGCATGAGCTTTTCCTGAGAAGAAAGAGATACCTCCTTCAGATACATGGGACTGGAGGGGGAGATTTGTGGGATCCATCCCCATTAATGCCATTGAAAAAAATTTCATGGCATGGTTTGTTTTTTTAAGGAGTTGACAGATATGGATTTGGCTAACCGGCCAATTAATCCATTCAGATAAAAAATTTCCTTCAGTGAAGATGTCACCAATGACATCATAAAAAATATTTCATTATTGTAAATAGAGAGCTTCATCTAATTTGAAAAAAAAAACAGAGAGAAATTAATATACAGAGAGCAGTGAGATATTCCACACACTGTGATAAAAATAGTCTGTGAAAGAAAAATTAAAGTGAGCAATATTTTAGTAAGGTGGGAGTCAAAATAAAATTATTTCTTTTGAGTGTGCAGCAGTCACTTTGAGTATTGTGCTTGGGACTACATTATAAAATTTCTTACTATGGTAATATCAGTTGCTCTTTCTGGTCCGTGGTTTATCATTTATTTAAAAGGGTTTCCAAGTAAAATCCTTAGTGTCATTATTTTTCATTTGTTCCCTATTATTTTTTCACAAATACTTTTGTTGTTATTCCTCGTTTACCCACCATAGAGAACCATGGTTGGCTGGTTGTGTCACTTTCTTAATTAGAAGAGGCTCTCACGAAGATACAACTCAATTATGATCATTACAAAGATAGTCATTAAGCCGCAAAAAGAAAATGTGTTTTCATGCAATCACGTCTCCATCTTTATAGAGAAGTTAGCCTTCATATGATATAACTTTAGCTGTGAATTATCTTGAAATTTATGTAGTAACAACAAAAATGGTGGACAGAGACAACTCTTATATATGGAAAAGATCTCAAGTGAACAAGTGTGGTAATATGGAGGAGCAAATTAGTCCAGTTTCAACACTATTAAGCATCTGGTTGTGGAAATATAGAGTACCTAGGTTCCTACTTCCATGGGAAGAACCTCAGAAAAATTAGTATTGCAGTTGGAACACCAGTTTACAAGGTTTAACCCCCTGGAAACCTACTACAATAGTGTTTCTTCCCAATTCCCACTTAGAGTACAACTCCGGTCGTAGACTATTTTGCTGGCCGATCAAGAAATAAACTGATATGGAAAAATGGTTAATAACTTTCGTATGAGAACACGTAGCACGCTTGGAGTTATATACGTACCCAAAGTTAGACGACAAGGGTGTACATAATCCAAAAGTATAACATAAAGTATTTACGTACCATTTTGAATAATTTGGGATTATATATGACCCTTTTCCTTAAAGCATTAAATTAATATACTTTATTTTAGTTTCAAAGTTTAGTCATATTGACATTTATAAAGTAAAACTAACAAGTAAAAATAAATGGAGTACTAAAATTCTACTGTATAATAAAAGGATATAAGCACACACCTCTTCATCATGTGTGCTTAAAGTAATAAATTTATTGTTGAGGGCTTTCTGGCTATTTTGTTTAAAGTTTTATGCAATATCTAATTTGAACATTTGGCTTCAATGTTTGATAGAAAACTTCAAATGACCAAACTATTCATCAACTTTTTCTAATTGTCAAAATTGTCCTACTTTTTTGCAACATGGCCCAATAAGGATATCTTTGTAAATATGTGTAAGACCCCACAAAATCCTAGCTTAACTCAGCCATTTAGAGAATGAAAAGAGGTCCTCAGATTTAGAAATTTCAGCTAAGTGTTTACACTTATAATTATTTTAGCCTTCATAATTTGGCGATCTTATTTTATGACCCTTATGACCTTACATTGAATCATGATCAAGTGTGTAAATAGGTCACTTCGGGTGCGTTTTGAATTTTTCGGACCTCGTTTGAAGCTTGTTTGGGTGACCAAAATATTGGGTCGACGCGATCTCGATGCATTGCATCGACGAATATTTTTCCCCAGCATTCAGTGTAAATTCCAGTGAGCCAATGCAAACTCGACACAGCGCATCGGTTATCGTGTTGACCCCACCGACGCGGCGCATCTATCTGCGCATCGCTGGGAACATTTTCAGTCATTAAAACTCCACGTCTAAAGGGGTATTTGGGTCATTTCACCATCCCTAATCATCCCCATATACACGAGATTAACCTACTCTAAATGCTAAATAACTCATTCCCTCTCAATTTTTCTCAAGAACAAACCCTAGGGCATCTAATTTAAAATTCCATCTTCAAGAACACACCCTCAATCTTCACGAATTTGATTGCCAAGGTATGTTAAGTGTTTACTCATGGGTTCCTTTCACCCAAGGAATTCAAGAACCATGTTTTAAATCCAAATTATGATCTTCTTAAGAAATTTTGATTTTTAATTAATATTTTAACCATGAATCTTGTCCTATACTATGTTTTCATGAGATTTATGTTGATTATTACACTCCACATGTATAAATGTTGTTGGTTACTAATTTAATTCATGACTTGTGATGTGGTAGTTAAATCATGATTTTACTACAATCTCTAAATCATCCCCATGCTTAGTGTACAACATGTATGTCAAGTGTTTGATAAAATGCTTACAATAATGGATTTTGAATGAATACTTTCATAATTGGTCCTCCAAGTTTAGTACTATTTCACTATTATTACTATCAAGTCCTGGGGGTTATGAATAACCGAAAACATAGTTGTTTACCTATTCTCAGTAGATTCAGACTAATTTCAGACATAATATGAGCAATTTCATTTTAGACAATTATCATAGTCAGCTAAAGTCATGACAGTTTAGTATTCTAAGTCAGATCAACAGGGAGTAGGATTTAGCACCGAGCAAGTGCAGGTATGGCAACTTTCATGTAAGATAGGCAAAGTCATTAGCAGCAGTCTCTATGCTCCATCACTACGTATCAAACGTAGGATATGAGGAGTCACCCATCAGTTTAGGCCTGACTACCTCACAGGGGTCACCCATCAATTTAGGCTAAACTACCTCGCAGGGGTCACTCGTCAGTTTAGGCTTGACATCCTTAGTCCTTCGGGACAGTACCTCAGTATAATGGATCCACACATCCAGAATTAGCACTCGTGGAACGGTACTAACATCCTTCAAATTGGGGTTACAGGTTGGACCCCAAACTTGCTCATTGGGGTATGTCGGTTAGATGATAGTTCCCACAGTCTCAGTACAGTAATTCAGTTTCAGTTGCTTTACCATAGCATATAGATATCAGTGATTCAGTTATCAGATTTTAGCATTTCAATATTTACATATTATAATCAGAACATGTTATATGCATGGTCACGCATCCTCATTTAATACCCCGTACTACAACCTAGATTAAATTCATCCCAAAAATATCAAAGACTTTCTTTAAATATTAATAAACCTTTATACATATGTAAATTTCAAGATTTTAACTTTTCATTGTGTGGAAAATTGAATGATCTTTCCATCGATACCAAATTCGCCTAAATCCGACACCCGGGTGAAGAGTTAGAACCATTTTAGTGAGACAGTGTATTACCTGGTACTTTAGCGTATCACGGAGACAGCTAAAATGGCATTTATCAAAAACCAATGAACCTCCGTGATATTGGCACATCGCGCCAAGGCTCAATTTCAAAATTCTCAATTTCTAGTGCACCAACGCGATTCCATCACGTCGCGGTGCACTTTCTATTCACATCCAAGGTGGAAATGTGATACCACCTCATCGCGCCACCAACTAGTTTCTGAGTCGTCCACTTTTCAGTAAGTTGGTGCGATATCACCGCATCGCGCCAGCATGTAAAATCAATATTTTTGTTCAGGTTTCGTCTTTTAATTTCAGGGACCATTTGATAATTTTACAAAGCCCCTAATCATCCTAAATACGGGATTTATATCCTTAATAGCCAAAATTTGCTCATTATGTTCACTATTCCTCAAGAACAGAAGCACACTCTCTCAAATTAACAAACCCTAGTCTTAAGAATCAAGGTCAATCCCAAGAATCACTCTTGGAACTTCAAGAAACTCACGAATTAAGGTATGTTAGATATTTTTTCATGGGTTCCTTCCACCCATGAATCCCAAGAACCTCTTTTCAAAGTATAACATTCTATATGTATGAGTTTTTCATGATTTACCTGAATTGAAGTTTACGTTTATGTTGTTGTTGGGTGTTGACTCATGTTTTAGATTACAAGTTCCAAGATTTGATCCTAGTATGTGATGATTTGCATAATGTTCATGATAAACCCTTCACGTTGAAAGATTATTGATGTAGTCATGATACTTTGGTATAGTAATTGTTTTATATCCAAAGCATGTTCCCCATATGTTTGATAAAATGTCTATGTGAATGAAGTAGTGCCACTATAGCATGTCAACATGAGATCCCTGTTTATATACAAGTTAATGAATTCTAAGTGTTTGATGAAAGGCCTTAGTGAATGAATCGTGACATACTAATATGTATTCCGGTTCATGTATATGTTTATGACTTTCAAGTGTTTGAAGAAATGCATTATTGATTGTATTGTTAATGATAGACTATTGTCATGTTATTCAAAAAATTTCAGGCTTTATATTATCCATGCTATTGAGTCCTGGAGTATTTAATACCTGAAAATTTAGTTGATTACCTAGAGCCAGTATCAGTTTTAAGATAATCTCATTCATTCCATGATCAGTAGAACTCCGTCCAATATAGAACTAAGGAAAACTCAAAAATCTCAGTATTAGTCCAATCCTATTTCCGTAATTAGTTTGGAACTCAATAACATTCAGTCAGTTAACAAAATTTAGTAGTATTCCATCAGTCAACGAAATCCAGTGAGCTTAGTTAGTCAGTCAGGAAACATGTTCAGTAATAGATTTATCCCAGTCTAGTACAGTCTAAGAATCAGTTCAGTGTCTATTTAGTTGGGAGTAGGATTCAGCACCGAGTGAGAGCAGGCCCCATTAGTTAGGCTAAGTCATTAGTAGAAATCCCTATACTCTAGAACTGCACATCCAACATAGGATGAGGATTCACCCATTAGATTAAGTCTTGGCTACCTCCCAAGGGTCACCCATCAGATTAGGCTTGACTTCCTGTTCAGGTTCACCCGTCAGATAGGCTTGACCACAATAGTGTTTTTACTCGTGGCACGATATTGACACCCTTCCAGCTGGGGTTACAGGTTGGACCCACCTTTTTTAGATTCGCAGTATGTTGGTTAGATGATTACCTCCAACAGTCTCGGTTTTAGTCTTAGTCTTCAGAATAAACTCAGTTCAAAATTTCTGAAATCAGGACTGTCAGATATTGTCACTTAGCTCAGTAAAGAACTCAGATAGTTCTACAAATTCAGGACTATTATATACAGTCAATCAGTAACTGTATTAGCATATTCTGGGATCACCCGCTAAATAAGCCTGATATCAGGGTTCACCCGTTAGATAGGATCAACCCCACAACAATCATCAGTAATCCATTTCTAGTAGATCTAGTTATCAGCATTACAGTTTTAGTAAACTTATATAACAGTTAGATAATATTCGGAACTCAGTAGACAATGTCATTACGACTTCAGTTGCAGTTTATGTACTTATGCATGTATTCTCACTCAGTCATGTTCAAGTTACTTAGTTAGTTATAGTTCATGCATAAGAACCTTTGCATTCAACCTTACCTCATCTTGCATACTAGTACATTCCCACGTATTGATGCATATTTTCTCTTGCGCTATGGTTTTTTATACCATAGGTTCAGACGCACAGAATCCCGAGCATCCTTAGCAGTTCAGATTCAGCCAGTAGCAGTAGACTTAGAAGTGTGTCCTCATCATTCGAGGATGTTATTTATTTCATTATTGCATTAGATTTAGTATTCCGGTAGATGGAGTTAGTTACGGGATAGTCCCATCAACTCCTTATTAGACAGCTTAAAGGCTTTTCAGACTATAGTATTTTCAGATAGATATTTTAGTTTTTGTATTGTTATACCTTATACAGTTGTATTTTAGTTTTTAACCTTATGGCAAGTTTTCCGCTAGATTTTCGTATTTTATAGTATGTTATTTAGTGCTTAGTTACAAATATCAGTCATGGGTTAGCTTGTGGTCCTTTGGAATTATGAGCACCGTATATCATTCGGGATTCAAAATATTGGGCATTACACCTCAGTACCAAAAAATTTAATGAATAATCAGTATTTATAGATTTCACATATTTTCAGTACCTACAGATTTTATGCACTCTATTCAGTACTTCATGTTGTATGCATATATTCAGACAATTGATATTAATGTTTACCAAACCATGCATATCAGTCTACCTCATTTAGCATACTTGTATATTTGAAGTACTAATCACATACTCTTTTCTTGCGCTATGATGTATCATATCATATGTTCAGACACATTGTTTCTGGATCGCACATAGATTTTCTAGACCATCAGCTGTTGAAGTGGTGAGTCCTCATATTTTGAGGATAGATGATTTATCTTTATGTTTTAAGTTCAGTATTTAGTTAGATTTAGTTAGGTCCTGTCCCACAACTCATATTTAGTCAATTTAGAGGCTTTTAGACACTACGGTGAGTTATTCAATATTCAAATTTTAGTTGACACTGTCAGATTATTTTATCAATTTTGTTTGCAGATTCTATCAGTTTTCATTACTTAAAACATTATGGCTTATCAGTTGTTCTTCCATATATATTGTATTTATTCAGTGCTCACAGCAGGTACCAGCTCATTGGTTAGCTTATGGTCATTCAGGACTTTAAGCACTATGTGGTTCCCAGGGTGTACTCTTAGGGCATTAGAAACTTTTTATCATAGCCTAAGGTTTTAGAGTGTCCTAGGAAGTCTGAAATCCACGTCAAGTAGAGTCTTGTGCATAGATGTAAAGTGTGCCACACTTATGGACAAGTGGATATGAGATGTTTTAGGAAAATGTTCCCTTCTTTCAGTATTTATGTCGTGCAAGTGAGCTTGAGCTCAAGTTAAATTCTCAGTCTAATCCAATTCTTCATTCTATTTACAGAACATGCCTCCCAAAAGGACCAACAGAAGAAAAACAAAAAATCAGCCCGTATCTTAGCCCGTTCAGGCAGATCTCCTGGACGAGCATGTCTCCCATCCAAAATTCAAAGCTATGTTCACCACTCTATACCATCCAGTAGCAACTCAAAATAAAAGGCCAACTGCTATTCAGGCCAACCCAGTGGCAAATATTGCCCCTGTCGAAATTCAGTACTTCACTTGAATGAACCCTCCTTCTTTTTAGGGATCCAAGTCTAAGGAGGATCCATAAGAATTATTTGACATGGTGCAAAATGTAAAAGATATCATGGGAGTGACTTCTAGTGAAAGTACTGAATTGGCTGCTTACCAGTTGCAAGATATAGCTAATACATAACTTAAGCAGTGGAAGGTACATAGAGGCACAGATGCAAGGTCTATAGAATGGAAAAAATTTACTGCTACTTTATTACATAGGTTCTTTCCACTGGATTTGAGAGAGGCTAAAGTGTTAGAGTTCATTAACTTAAAGCAGGGAAATAGGACAGTGAGAGAGTATTCTCTCAAGTTTACTCAGTTAGCCAGATATGCTCCTCATATGGTAGCTTCAGGTTAGTGTAGAGATGGTAGTGATGTATGCTTTGGGTTTTTTAAGACAGGACATCGGATTAAGGAGTGTTGCATAGTTTCTCACAAATGTAAGGATTTGCACTAATAAGGCCAGACCCATCAGTTATCAGTTCTAGTCGGCCGTCCGATTCAGAAGGGTGCCACTTCCAATGTTACAAATAGTCACTGTCCAAATAGATTGTATTATCTTCAGTCTCGACAGGATTAGGAAGATTCCCCTGACATATTTACTGGTACGTTGCAAGTCTTTCATTTACATGTTTAGGCTTTATTAGACCCAGGATCTTCTTTTCATTTTGTAACTCCTTATATAGTCGTCAACTTTTGAGTCAGTCCCAAAACCTTAGCAAATCCCTTTTAAGTATCTACCCAAGTAGTTTTTTCTGTTGTATCCCGGTGGGTATATAGGAACTGACCGGATACAGTGTCTCAGTAAGTCATCTCAGTTGATTTTGTTGAGTTAGAGATGACTGATTTTGATGTCATTCTTGGTATAGATTGGCTCCATTCATTCTATGCTTTAGTTTATTGCAGAAAACAAATTGTTCATTTTAGGTTTCCAAATGAACCAGTCCTTGAATGGACGGGTAGTGCTACATCACTTAAGGGTCAATTCATTTCGTACCTTAGGGAAAAGAAAATGATATCCAAGGGATATATCTACCATCTTATTCGAGTCAAAGGCTCTAGTTCAGAGAATAATAATCTTTAGTTAGTTCCTGTAGTAAATGAAATTTCATATGTGTTTCCTGAAAATCTTCCCAAAGTTCCTCGCGAGAGGGAAATTGACTTCGAAATAGACCTTCTTCCAGTTACTCGTCCTATTTCTATTCTGCCATGTAGAATTGCTCCAGCCGAACTTAAAGAATTAAAAGAAAAGTTAAAGGACCTTTTAGATAAGATGTTTATCAGACCCGGCATCTACCCATCGGGTGCACCAGGTCTATTCGTGCGTAAGAAAGATAGTTCTCTCAGAATGTGCATTGACTACCATCAGTTGAACAAAGTCATAGTAAAAAATAAATACCCACTTACTAGAATCTATGACATGTTCAACCAACTTCAAGGTGCCATCTACTTCTTTAAGATAGGCCTCAAATCAGGCTATAAGAGGCTTAGAGTAAGAGAATGTTTGTAATGCCCCGAGTCAGTACCTCGGACACTACGCGGTGCTCATAATCTTGAGGGACCACAAGCTACCCTATGACTGGTACCTGTTGCAATAACTGAATAATAATACTGTATTATGATAATATTAGGTGGAAACTTTCCATAAGGTTCAATACTATAAATAAATACTGATTACTGAAAACTAAATACTGATACATTTATCTGAAATACTTTAGTCTGAAAAGCCTCAACGATCTGAACAAGGAGTTGATGGGAAAAGTCCCCAACTAACTCTGACTACTAAAATAAACAAAGTAATGAAATACTGGTTTAATAAATCTATCCTCAAACAATAAGGACTCACTGCTAGTCTGTTGCTGATGGATAGGGCTACTAAGTATGATTGGGAGCTCGTGCATCTGAACCTATGATATAAGACATCGTAGCGCAAAAGAAAGGTATGTGTTAGTACTTTGAATGTACTGGTATTCTAAGTGAGGTAGGCTAAGATTCATTGGTTCATATGCATGAACAATACGGACTAGATAACATAAGTATAAATGAATGAGAGTACATGCATGAATAAGTAAACTATAATTGAGGTCGTGATAACACTGGATACTGAGTTTTGAATTACTGATTTATCGATATCTTAGTTTACTGATATTGTATTACTGTTAACTATGTTACTGTATCTGACAGTCCAGATTTTGTGGAGAAATTTTGAGATTCGTACTGAACTGGATGACTGTGTCTGATAGTCCTGATTTCTGTAGCACTGAACTGAGTTCTATTTTGAAGACTGAAACTGAGACAGTGGAAGGTAATCATCTAACCAACATATCCCTTTATGACTAGATTGAGGTCCAACCTGTAACCCCAGTTGGAAGAGTGTCAGTATCGAGCCATGGGTAAAGTCAATTGTGAATTAACCCTCTCTGACAGAAAGCTCTTTCGTCAACCCTCGATGGCAGGAAAACTCGTATGGTATGTATTAACCCTAGTTTGGAAGGAAGATATCTCAAACTACGCTGGCTACATAGTTCAATAATGCAGGGATTTCTACTGAGGGTCAAACCCTCTACTGGCAGGAATGCCCCCAGCCCTAGGTTCGCTCAGTGCTGAATCTTATTCCCAACTGAATAGACACTAAACTTATTACAAATTCATACTAGGCTTGACTGAAATGTTAGTGGTTATACTGTCTAACTAGTTGAACTAAGTTCACTGAGTCCCGTTGACTGCCAGAATACTATTGAATTCTATTAACTGGCTGAATTTGTTGAGGTCTGAACTGGACTAGACTGATAATAAGTCTACTGAGTTTTTCCTGAGTTTTGTAACTGACTGGGAGTACTACTGATCTTGACATGACTAAGATTATTCTGTAACTAACACTGGATCAAGGTAAGCCACTAAATTATTGGGTATTAAATACCCCCAGGACTCAATAGCATGAAAAGTAAATCACTGAATGACTTTAGTAACATCATGGTACTAGTTTGCTAATAATACATTCTCTTAGACATATTTGGTCAAACACTTGTTATACATGAGCTTGTGCATGATTAATATAACACAATAATATGTTATGCTTGGACTAGCCTAATCACATAAGCATATTGACAAACACTTAGGGAGCATGGGTATTTGACATATCAATAAACATGTAGTAATATCATAGATTCTACATTCAACTTGCAATTCAAGAGTTTGACATGTAGTTCACAAAATTCAACTCACAATTAAACTAGTTTGTATGAACTTGGGACAAATCATAGAATTAGATCACCATTAATATCATAATCATTAATACATTCATGATCCAACATGAAATCTATGAAATCAATTAACTTGTATTTAGAAAGAGTTTCTTGAACTCCATGGGTTGAAGGAAACCCTTGGATGTACAATTCACATACCTTGGTGGCTAAATTCTTGAAGAATGATGGTGAAATCTTAAGCCTTGAGTTTGAAGTTTGATCTCCTAGGGTTTTGATCTTTAGTAAATTCTGACTAGGGAATGAATTTTTCCTCTAAAGTGACTTTATTTCATGTTTTGGGGGATGACATAAGGTGGGAAAATACCTAATTACCTCTAAGGATGCGGATTTTTAATTACTAAAATTTGGACTAGCGATGCGCAGGTCGAAGCGCCACGTCGATTTTGCATCGGTTCACTAGAATTAGCACTGGGAGCAATGAAAAAATAATCATCGACGCTATGGGTGATGCAGCCCATCGAGATCACATCGATACATTGATTTGAGATTTTGAATGTGTTTCAAACAAAGTCCAAAAAATCCAAAACTTGTTCGAGAATACCTACTGACATTCCTAATCATGAATTAACCTAAAAATTGATATTGGAAGGTCATAAGGGTCGTTAAAAAGGATGGCCAACTTACGAATGCTAAAATAACTCTAAATATGAACACATAGCTAGAATTTTCTAAGTCTGGGACCCCTTAACATGTTTAAAGGTCTGAGTTAAGCTTAGAATTTTGCGGGATCTTACAATATCTCCCTCTTGGGAACATTCATCATCGAATAAGACTGACTAAGTTGAGAATACTGATAGATTGGATTTAAATATGAGACATGAACAACTGTAACATGATCTCATGACTGATATTACTGATATGCTGAAATTCCATACTGAACATGCAAATCTGATGCATGAGTACATGGCTGGGATTGTTGATAAGCTGATTCTCTTATACTAAACATGCATATCTGATGCAGGAATATCTTACTGAACGGACTCATGAATGCAGGAATGGATATGCAATGGTAACTAATACCAATTTTATATAGAAAATCTGAGCAAGTTCAAGAGAAAACTATTACCTTGGGCAGAGTCTGAATTTGCGGAGAAGAGGGGAGGATACTTTATCTGCATATCTGTTTCTATTTCCAAGGTATTTCCCTCAGCAGAATGGTTGCGCCAAAGAACTTTGACTAGAGCGACCTATTTGTTCCCCAGTCTGTGAATCTGGAAATCAAGGATTTAAACTGGAATCTCCTCATAAGAGAGGTTGTTCTGAATGTCGATACTCCCTACAAGGACTACGACTACTGGGTCAAATATGCATTTCTTTAGCAAGTAGACATGGAACACTGGATGGACTGAATCTATTTCTAAAGGCAACTCAAGATCGTAAGCTACCATTTCGAAATAGCTGGGAATTTGGTAAGGAAAGACATATCAGGGATAGAGCTTCCCTTCTTAACAAACCACTTCACTCCTTTCATAGGATAGATCTTCAAATACACATAATCACCAATCTTGAACTCGAGATACTTTCTCCGCACATCTGCATACGATTTTTGTTGGCTCTGAGCTATCTTAAGCCTTTCCCCGATCAACTGAACTTTTTCTAAGTTATCAAATAACAAGTTAGGCCCTACCACTGTGGCCTTACCCACTTTAAACCAATATATGGGAGATCTATATAGATCTCCCATATAGCGCCTCAAAAAGAGCTATCTGAATGTTGGAATGATAGTTGTTGTTATATGCGAACTTAATCAAAGGAAATAGGTCATCACAAATACCTTTAAAATCTATCGCAAAATCTCACAACATATCCTATAAAGTCTGAATGGTCCTTTCTACTTGACTATTTCTCTGAGGGTGAAAAGTTGTGCTAAGGTGGATTTTAGTGACAAGACCCTTTTAGAACTCCTTCAAGAAATAAGAGGTGAACTGCATACCTCTATCTAAGATTATAGATAACCGAACTCCGTGCAATATTACTAACTCTCTGACATAGAGCTTGGCATAGTCCTCGGCTAAATAAGAGGTATGAACTAGTAGAAAATGAGCTTATTTGGTCATCATGTCTACAATGACCCAAACTGAATCGTGATGACGACGAGTACGAGGTAAACCCGTCATAAAATCGTTGTTCACCTCTTCCAACTTCCAAGTGGGAATATTGTACTCTTGCATAGACCCACTAGGTTTCTGCTGCTCAATCTTAACTTGGTGATATATTGAGCACTTAACCATAAACTCTACAATGTATTTCTTCATCCCACTACACCAATAGATCTCCCGCAAATCACGGTACATCATAGTGGCCCCAAGATGAATAGAGTAATGCTCACCATGTGCTTTTGCAAGAAACTGTTGTCTTAGGTCATTTACATATGGAACTCATAGCCGACCCAGACAACGCAGAACACCATCTACCCCTTGGGAGAAAACCTCTATCTTCTAATCTTTGACTGATTCTTTCAACTTAACTAGGTTGGGATCACTATGCTGCTTTTTCTTCACCTTGAAAACCATAGATTATTCTAAACTACTCTACACCCATACATTACCTTCTACTGAATCGACTAAGCAGACACCCAGTCAGAAATCTAATAAACTTCCTAAGCTAACTTCTTCCTACCATTATCAATGTGAGTAATACTACCCATTGACATCCTACTAAGGGCATCAGCTACTACATTGTCTTTACTTGGATGATACAGGATGATCATGTTGTAGTCCTTTAACAACTCCAACCACCTTCTATAATGAAGGTTTAGGTCTTTTTGAGAGAACACATACTGTAGGCTCTTATGGTCAGTGAACACATCAATGTGCACACCATACAAGTAGTGTCTCCAAATCATTAAGAAAAAACTACTGCTTCTATCTCAAGATCACGAGTTGGATAGTTCTTTTCATGGGATTAAGTTGTCTAGAGGCGTAGGCTATGAACTTACCTCTTTGTATCAAAACACACCCCAAACCAACTCTAGAAGTTTCACAATTCACAAAAAAAATTTCTGAACCATTTGGTGGAGTCAACACTAGAGCTGAGATAAGTCGAGTCTTCAACGCCTGAAAACTCTTCTCGCAAGAATCTGACCACTGAAATATGACCTTTTTCTGAGTCAATATAGACATAGGGGATGCAATAGATGAAAATTCCTCAACAACCCATCGATAATAGCCAGCCAAGCCCAAGAAACTCCTGATATTCGATGATAAGATGGGTCTAGGCTAGTTTCTCACTGCTTTGGTCTTTTGGGAATCAAATCTAATGCCATCACCGAAAATGATATGGTCGAGAAAAGCTACTGACCTTAGCCAAAATTCACAATTATTGAATTTGGCGAATAGCTAATGGGTTCTGAGGGTTTATAATACAATTCTGATATGGTCTGCATGATGATGCTCACTGCGGGAGTAAACAAGGATATCGTCTATGAACACTTTAATGAACATGTCAAATTAATGCTTGAACACACGGTTCATAAAGTCCATGAAAGCAGTTGGGGCATTGGTAAGACCAAAGGACATGACTAAGAATTTGAAGTTACCATACCAAGTTCTAAAATTGTCTTCAAAATGTCACATTCTATGACTTTGAGCTGATGTTAGCCTGATCTGAGGTCTATCTTAGAAATGTAACTGGCACCCTGAAGTTGGTAAAACAAGTCATCGATTCTGGGAAGTGGATATTTGTTCTTGACCGTGACTTTATTTAGCTGACGGTAGTCAATACAATATTTGAGAGAACTGTCTTTCTTATGCATGAATAAAACCAGTGCACCCCATGAGGACACACTATATTTGATAAATCCCTTATCTAGGATATCCTTCAACTATTCCTTTAATTTTCTAAGTTCTTTTGGAGCCATTATTTATGGAAGAATAGATATGGGCTGATTATCTAGAAGAAGGTCTATTTTGAAGTCGATTACCCTTTTGGGAGAACTCTGAGATGATCTTCGGGAAACATGCCTGGAATTCATATTCTACTGATACTGACTCAAGAGTAGGAGTTTCTGTAATACTCCGAGAAATTTTTCATTGAAATTTTGTGCGTAAACGTGTTGGGTTCTACCTTCTAGAATGAATTATAAATTTTCCGTGTAGAATGTCTTAGATTGTGACCCACTATTGCATAGAGTATTGAATAAAATTTCCAACGATATGTGGATCATCCAAAATGGACACCCGAGCAACTAGTTATGAACATTCTGATCGAACCATGAATAGTAGTGAACAGTAAAACGTGCAGGAAAAAGTACTGAGGCCTGGCGTATTTTTGCTCCAACTTTAAGTGATCATAACTCCTTGTACATAATGATCTAGGTGATCTACTATATATCAACGGAAATATATATGAGTCCTCTTTCTAATGAAATTGGTTTCATCAAATTTTTCTATCGGAGCAAAAAGTTATGGTCGATCTACTTCATCTTATCAAAAGTGAATTTTTGGGTCAATTAAAACAATCATAACTCCTTGTACACAATGATCTGGGTGAGATACTATAAATCAATGGAAAGAGATGAGAGTCCTCTTTCTAATGAAATTAGTTTCACCCAATTTAGATAGCAGAGTAAAATGTTATGGTTGATCTACTTCAGACTATCAAAACAGTCCACCAAAGGACATATTCGAGAATTATTGGATTTTTAGGGGCATTTTGGTCATTCTCCCTCACCCAAAATCCGCCGAAACCCTATATTAAATCCTATTAGAAGCATTATATATTATATTTCATCAAATTCCCTCAAAAAGAAAACCCTAAGCTCCTACATCCAACTTCAAGAACCTCCAAAGTTCACCATTAATTCTGTAGATTTATTCAAGATTCCATGTTCCTAGTTCAAGAACTCCAAGAACCATCATTCAAAGGCATGAGTAACATCTCAAAAATGAGTATTGATCTAAAGTTCATCATTCAAGGTATGTGGGGTTTTTCAACAAGAACTCTCTTTTGTTCTTGTGCCCAAAAGTAATTTTCTTTACAAAGGCATGATTTTTATTTGATTTTTATGAATTTGAAGCATGAACCCATATCTTATGATGATTATTATGAAATATTGATGTTTATGATTTTGAAAGATGAATTTACATGTGTGGTGATATAAAGCATGAATCTTGAACGATATTTATCATGATTTTGATATTTGGGTCGTGAATCCCCATTGGAAATTGTGTTTTTTTAGAAAGTGTGTGTTATAAGCACGTTGATGTTGAATATTTGAGATATTTTGAATGATTTGACCTTTTGGTCTTAATGAAGTTGTTTTGAACTCGAGTGTGAAAGAAATCGACAACGTGGTTGATTTTGATAGATGGGAAGCATGATGGCTCCCGATGTATATTTATATATTATTGAAATTGTTTTGTTGGGGATTGTCTTTCAAAAGATCAGAGCTAAGTCCGGGAGAAATCTTTAGCACCTAGTGGGAGGTATAAAGCGACTCTACTTCCCTAGAACTACATGCTCCCATAGGAGTGAGCCTGAGGCTGATTTATATAGTGATCACTTGTTTGTGTGGATTTGATATCGATAGTCCTACTCCGATGGAAAGGATAGGATGGCTCTCCCCAACGTGGGTTGTACGTTGGAGTCCATGTAGCTCACATGGTTTATGTCGGTTATAGGATCTCCCAGTGTGTGTGTGTTTCCTTGTGTCTATGGTGAATAATGAAGTGATTTGAAAGTGGAATTGTGAAAGTTATTCTTTCGAAAGATTTAAATGATATTTACATTATGAGAATTGATATTCTTGATGAACTGAAAGTGATTGACAAATTATACGATGACTCACATGTGTTATTATACTTATTGCATCCTCTCATGATTATGATGATTTTCTTCGAGCTATGTGAGTCTTTCATACATCCTACATATTTCTTATAAATATTTAGGATGATGATGTTTATACAGCTGCATACACCCCCATATACTCGGTTTCTTTCCATGGTACTGACCCATATCTTCGGATGTGGGCTGTATTTTCTTGGAATGTAGGTTCAGGTGGTCAGTTCCAGGTTCGACAGTGATTCTTCGGGCACTCTTTTCTACATCCTCTGTTGTGGTGAGTCCTCATGTTCCGAGGACGTGATGCCTGATGTTGGTTTCATGGATTTTTTTACATTTGATAACTGAGTACGAGTCAGTTGGGGCATGTCTCAATGGCTCGCTGGTTTTATTGATTTTCTTAGAGGCTTGTCAGACTAGCATAGATGTTGGGAGTTGACTAATAAGTCGTATTTTGTTATCTTTCTAAAAAAAAATTTTATTCTTGGATGATGATTACTCTGTCGATATTTGAGGGTTATTTATGGTAACCCTGTTGATTTTTGTTGAACTGAATGAAAATGGCTCAAAGGGTTAACTTGGGGCTACTCGTAGCCTTAACCATTGTGTGACGCTCCGAGACCCATTTTTTGGGGCGTTATAAACTTGGTATCAGAGCGTAAGGTTTTAGAGTGTCCTAAGGAGTCTGACAAGCCGCGTTAAGTAGAGTCTTGATCATCGGTGTATAGCGCACCACATCAATGAGCAAGAGGCTACAAGACGTTTTAGGAAAAAGTATGATTCTTTCTTTCAGATGTCTATCGTTCTTAAAGTGTCTCTCTCTGTTATTTATTCATGCTTTCCTCTTTCAGAAATATGCCTCCATGTCGAGCGAGAAGAAATAATGATGGTCAGCAACCTCAACCCGCTGACCCATTGAATGAAAACGTGTCTCATGCTGAATTTCGGGCAGCCCTTCAGGCGTTGGCCCAAGCTGTTACTGCAAATGTTAAGGACAACTCGGCCCCGGCTCTACAACAGCAGATAGGTGATTCAGCTTCTGCCAGGATCCATGACTTCATGCTAATAAATCCAACGGAATTCTATGGGTCCAAGTCTGATGAGGATCCACGATTGTTTTTAGAGGAGGTGCGGAAGATTACTCAGGTGATGCATGTATCTGAGGAACATAGTGTGGAGTTGGCTGCAAATAGGTTAAAATACCTTTCTTATTACTGGGTTGTTTCTTGGAGGAAGGGTAGAGGTGAGGGAGCTATCCCTACGACTTGGCAAGAGTTCCAAGATGCATTCTTGGATAAGTTTTTCCCTTTGGAGATGAGAGAGGCGAAGGTGGAAGAGTTTATAAACCTGCGACAGGGCTCTATGACTGTTAGGGAGTACTGTTTAAAGTTCAATCAGTTGGCCAAGTATGCTCCTGACTTAGTGGCTGATAATCGGGCTAGTATGAGTAAGCTTGTGACTGGAGTGTCTAGTTATGTGGTTAAGGAGTGTAGGTCTGCTATGCTGAATAGTAAGATGAATCTTCTTAGGCTGATGACTCATGCCCAACAAATTGAGGTAGACAAGATTAAGGAAAGAGATAGAATGAGAGGGAATAAGAGAGCTAGGTCCGAGCATCACAGACAGGGTCAGACTAGATCGCAGAGAGAGAGTCGCCCTCAGTATCAGGATCCTTCGTCTATGCCATCACCGTCATCTTCTAGTGCTCCCATTCCTAGAGGTAGGCAGGAGCAAGGTAGCAGGTCATATGCATCTAGGTCCCAGTATAGTGCTGGCAGTAAGCCAAATCATCCCCTGTGTCCTAAGTGTGGTAGGGCTCATTTGGGTGAGTGTTGGGGTGAGAAGAAGGGTTGTTTCCGGTGTGGTGACATGGGTCATAGTGTTAGAGATTATCCACAGGATGGACAAGGGCGTCGTGACTATCGCCCTCAGACCCTGACTCAGACTGTTAGTGCTCCAGTTTCAGCGACTCGCACAGCCCCAGCTCAGGGCGCCTCTTCTAACAATGCTAGCGGGCAGCGCCAGAAAATATTCTATGTTTTACCGTCCCGCCAGGAACAGGAGGACTCTCCCGATGTTGTTACTGGTATGCTTCGTATATTTCAGTTTGATGTGTATGCTTTGTTGGATCTTGGATCCAGTTTCTCATATGTTACACCTTTGATTGCTCTGAATTTTGAAATGAGTCCTAAGATTATTCCTGAGCCTATCCTAGTTTCTACCCTAGTGGGTGATTCGATTGTTGCCCAGAAAGTGTATAAAAAGTGTCCTGTTACCGTTCTTTATAGAGTCTTGTTGGCTGATCTGATTGAGTTAGACATGGTAGATTTTTATATGATTCTGGGTATGGATAGGTTGTATTCTTCTTATGACTCTATTGATTGTTGGACCCGAATGGTCAAGTTTCAGTTTCTGGGTGCATCCGTGTTTGAGTGGTCTGGGAATTCTGTGCCATTCAAGAGTCATTTTATCTCTTACCTCAAAGTAAGAAAGTTTATTTCCAAGGGGTATATTTACCCTTTGGTTAGAGTCAAAGAGACTAAGTCTGAGACTCCAACTCTCCAGTCTGTTAACGTCGTCAATGAGTTTTCTATTTTCTTTCCGGATGATCTCCCAGGGATACCTCCTGATAGAGAGATAGAGTTCGAGATTGATTTTCTTCCCGATACTCAACCCATTTCTATTCCTCGTTACCGTATGACCCCTGCAGAACTTAAGAAGTTGAAAGAGAAACTCAAAGATCTACTAGATAAGGGTTTCATAAGGCCCAGTGTTTCTCCTTGGGGTGATCCTGTGTTGTTTATGAGAAAGAAAGATGGCTCTTTGTGTATGTGCATTGATTACCGCCAACTGAATAAATTCATTGTAAAAAATAAGTAACCCCTTCCAAGAATAGATGATTTACTTGACCAATTGCAAGGTGCAAGTTATTTCTCAAAGATAGACCTTCGTTCCATCTATCATCAACTCAAAGTTAGGGAGTGTGACATCCCAAAAATCGCTTTCCAAACTCGTTATGGCCATTTTGAGTTTCTTGTTATGTCTTTCGGGTTAACTAATGCCCCAGCAGCTTTCATGGACCTCATGAATCGAGTGTTCAGACCATATTTGGATATGTTTTCCATAGTGTTCATCGATGATATACAGGTGTACTCTCGTAGTGAGGATGGACATTCTGATCATCTCTGAACTGTCTTGTAAACCCTTAGAGATCACAAGTTGTTTTCCAAGTTCAGTAAGTGTGAGTTTTGGCTATGGTCAGTTGTTTTTCTGGGTCATATCATTTCTTCCGAGGGTATTAGAGTTGATCTCCAAAAGACCGAAGCTGTTAGAAATTAGCCTAGACCTATTTCGCCGACTAATATCTGACGTTTCTTGGGTTTAGCTGGCTATTACCGCCATTTTGTTAAGGGTTTCTCCTCTATAGTGCCTCCTATGACTCGGTTGACCCAAAGGAAAGTGAAGTTCTTGTGGTCCGAATCTTTTGAGAAGAGTTTTCAGGAGTTGAAGACTCGACTCACTTCAGCCCCTATTTTGACTTTGTCTGATGGTGTTGATGGTTTTGTGGTGTATTGTGATGCTTCTAGAGTTGGGTTGGGTTGCATATTGATGCAGAAGGGTAAGGTGATAGCTTATGCTTCTAGACAGTTGAAACCCCATGAAAAAAATTACCTCACCCATGACCTTGAGTTGGCTGCTATTTTTTTTGCTTTGAAAATCTGGAGACACTATTTGTATGGTGTCCATGTTGATGTTTTCACTGATCATAAGAGTCTTCAGTATGTGTTTACCCAGAGAGAATTGAATCTTAGGTAGAGACTATGGTTAGAATTGTTAAAGGACCATGATATGAGTGTGTTGTACCATCCGAGCAAGGCCAATGTTGTGGCGGATGCCCTAACTAGAGTGTCCATGGGTAGTGTTTTGCATGTGGTAGAAGGTAAGTAAGAGTTGGCTCGTGATGTATAGTGTTTGGCTAGATTGGGGGTTAGGTTGTTTGACTCTACTGAAGGTAGTATAGGGGTTCAGAGTAGTTCTGAATCCTCTTTGGTTTCGGAAGTAAAGGAAAAACAATACTTAGATGCTAGTTTAGTCAGACTGAACGAGTCAGTTAAGGACCTAAAAGTAGAGGTTTTCTCCCAAGAGGGAGATGGTGTGTTGAGATTGCAGGGTAGATTGTGTGTCCCGAATGTTGATGATCTGAGACAGAGGATTATGGATGAAGCGCACGGGGCGCGATATTCTATTCATCCTGGTGCCACTAAGATATACCGAGACTTGCGGGAAATCTATTGGTGGAGTGGCATGAAGAAAGATATAGCAGCGTTAGTAGCTAAGTGTGCAACATGCCAAAAGGTTAAGGTTGAACACCAAAGACCTGGTGGTATGATGCAAGAGTTTAGCATTCCCACCTGGAAGTGGGAAGAGATAAATATGGACTTCGTGATTGGTTTACCTCCATCCCGATGCCATCATGATTCCATTTGGGTTGTGGTTGATAGATTGACTAAGTCTGCTCATTTTTTGCATGTTCATACTTCATATACTGCTGAGGATTACACTAGATTGTATATCTGAGAGCTAGTCAAACTGCATGGAGTTCCCTTGTCTATCATTTCGGATTAGGGTACTCAGTTCACTTCGCAATTTTGGAAAGCTTTTCAAAAGGGTCTTGGTACCCTTTTGGTACCCAAGAGCTTTTGAGTTCTGCTTTTCATCCGCAGACCGATGGTCAGGCTGAGCGGACCATCCAGACCTTAGACGATATGTTGAGAGCTTGTGCACTTGACTTTAAGGGAAGTTGGGATGATCACTTACCGTTGATAGAGTTTGCTTACAATAATTGTTTCCACTCTAGTATTGGCATGGCTCTGTTTGAAGCCTTATATGGTAGGAAGTGTAGATCACCCATAAGTTGGTTCGAGGTGGGTGAAGCGGCTGTGAGTGGTCCTGATTCGGTATTTAAGGCTATGGAAAAAGTTAAGTTGATTAAGGAAAGGTTGAAAACTGTGCAGAGTCGTCAGAAGTCATATGCGGATGCTAGAAGGAGAGACCTTGAGTTTGAAGTTGGTGACCTAGAGTATCTGAAAATTTCACCCATGAGGGGGGTGAAGATGTTTGGAAAGAAGGGGAAGCTTAGTCCCCGTTATGTTGGTCCTTAAAAAATTCTTAGCCGTGTTGGTAAGGTAGCTTATGAGGTCGAGTTGCCTTCCGAGTTGTCCTCTGTTCATCCAATATTCCATGTCTCCATGCTTAGAAAGCATATCAGTGATGTTGTGGTAGTGGATTCCTCTGTGAGTGCTGACATTCAAGAAAATCTTTCAGTTTCAGTTTCCGAAGACTAAGGAACAAAGAAGTTCCCTTGGTCAAGGTGTTGTGGCGAACCCAATCTGTTGAGGGTGCAACTTGGGAAGCTGAGGCGGATATGCGATCCAAGTACCCGCACCTATTTTCCGCGAACTCTAATCAAGATGAAGGTACCGTTCTTTCCTAAATCATGCACTTTTGATAAAAGTTGCACCAGTTTAGCTGTCATTTATTATGTGGTCAGCAGTAGTTTCTTGAATTTATGCACTCTATGTTGCATTCAGAGTGAGAAACGATGTGGTGATGAGTCTAACGAATTGTTTCAGCTGTATGCTCTATTCTCTATCTAATCTTGGCATGTCTAGCGTCATTCGAGGACGAATGATTCCAAGGGGGGATGATGTAATACCCCGGGAAATTTTTCGTTGAAATTTTGTGCGTAAACGTGTTGGGTTCTATCTTCTAGAATGAATTATAGATTTTACGTGCGGAATGTCTTAGATTATGACACACCATTATGTAGAGTATCGAATAATCTTTCTAACGATATGTGGATGATCCAAAACGGACACCCGAGCGACGAGTAATGAACATTCCGATCGAACCGTGAATAGTAGTGAACAGTAAAACGTGCAGGAAAAAGTACTGAGGCCTAGTGTATTTTTTCTCCAACTTTAAACTATCATAACTCCTTGTACATAATGATCTGGGTGATCTACTATATATCAACGGAAATATCTGCGAGTCCTCTTTCTAAAGAAATTGGTTTCATCTGATTTGTCGATCAGAGCAAAAAGATATGGTCGATCTACTTAAGCTTATCAAAAGTGATTTTTTAGGTCAACTTCAAACGTTATGGTTGATGTACTTCAGACTATCAAAACACTCCACCAAAGGATAGATTCGAGAATTATTTGATTTTTAGGGGAGTTTTGGTCATTCCCCCTCACCCAAAATCCGTCCAAACCCTATATTAAAGCCTATTAGAAGCATTATATGTTATATTTCATTAAATTCCCTCAAAAAGAAAACCCTAAGCTCCTACATCCAACTTCAAGAACCTACAACGTTCACCATTAATTCTGCAGATTTATTAAAGATTCCAAGTTCCTAGTTCAAGAACTCCAAGAACCATAATTCAAAGGCGCAATTAACATCTCAAAAACGAGTATCGATCTAAAGTTCATCATTCAAGGTATGCGGGGTTTTTCAACAAGAACTCTCTTTCGTCCTTGTGCCCAAAACTAATTTTCTTTACAAAGGCATGATTTTTATTTGATTTTTATGAATTTGAAGCATTAACCTATATCTTATGATGATTATTATGAAATCTTGATGTTTATGATTTTGAAAGATGAATTTACATGTGTGGTGATACAAAGCATGAATTTTGAACGATATATATCATGATTTTGATATTTGGGTCGTGAATCCCCATTGGAAATATTTTTTTTTTGAGAAAGTGTATGTTATAAGCACGTTGATGTTGAATATTTGAGATATTTTGAATGATTTGACCTTTTTGTCTTAATGGAGTTGTTTTGAACTCGAGTGTGAAAGAAATCCACAACGTGGTTGATTTTGATAGATGGGAAGCATGATGGCTCCCGATGTATATTTATATATTACTGAAATTTTTTTGTAGTAGATTGTCTTTGAAATGACCTGAGCTAATTCCGGGAGAAATCTTTATCACCGAGTGGGAGGTATTAAGCGACCTTACTTCCCTAGAACTACGTTCCCCCATAGGAGTGAGCCTGAGGTTGATTTATATAGTATTCACTAGTTTGTGTAGATTTGATATCGATAGTCCTACTCCGATGGCAAGGATAGGACGGCTCTCCCTAATGTGGGTTGTACGTTGGACTCCATGTAGCTCACATGGTTTATGTCGGTTATAGGATCTCCCAGTGTGTATGTGTTTCCTTGTGTCTATGGTGAATGGTGAAGTGATTTGATAGTGTAATTGTGAAAGTTATTCTTTTGAAGGATTTAAATGATAGTTACATTATGAGAATTGATATTCTTGATGAACTGAAAGTGATTGACAAATTATATGATGACTCACATGTGTTATTATACTTATTTCATCCTCTCATGATTATGATGATTTTCTTCGGTATATGTGAGTCTTTCATACATCCTGCATAGTTCTTATAAATATTTGTGATGATGATGTTTATACAACTGCATACACCCCCATATACTCAGTTCCTTTCCATGGTACTGACCCACATCTTCGGATGTGGGCTTCATTTTCTCGGAATGTAGGTTCAGGTGCTCAGTTCCAGGTTCGACAGTGATTCTTCGGGCATGTTGTTCTACATCCTCTATTGTGGTGAGTCCTCATGTTCCGAGGATGTGATGTCTGATGTTGGTTTCACGGAATTGTTTACATTTGATTACTGAGTATGAGTCAGTTGGGGCATGTCTCAATGGCTCGCTGGTTTTATTGATTTTCTTCGAGGCTTGTCAGACTAGTATAGATGTTGGGAGTTGACTAATAAGTCATATTTTGTTATCTTTTTTAAATTTAATTTTATTCTTGGATGATGATTACTCTGTTGATATTTGAGGGTTATTTATGGAAACCCCGTTGATTTGTGTTGAACTGAATGAAAATTGCTCAAAGGGTTCGCTTGGGGCTACTCGTAGCCTCAAGCACCGTGTGACGCTCCGGGACTCATTTTTTGGGGCGTTACAGTTTCGGATCTAGAGTCCTGGACTCAGATGATATGGTAGACACATCCCTTAGATATAATTTTCCTTTCCCTAAGGTAGGAAACAAGATGACACCTACGTAATGAAGTACTACCCCTCTACTCTAGGATGGGCTCATTCGAAAATTGAAACTGGACAATTCTATTTCTGCAGTCAACTGAGGCATATTAGGAATGAAGCCAATCTATTTTGAGAATGACATCAAAATTGGTCATCTCTAATTTGACTAAGTCTGTTGAAGTGACTTTCTGAAATACCATAATTGGATAGTTCCTGTATACCCGCCGGGCTATGATAGATTTACCCACAGGGGTAGAGACTGAGAAATGCTCTTCTAGGATTTAAGGAATGACTCCGAAGTCAACAACTATATAATGAGTAATAAAGGACAAATAAGGTCCTGGATCTAGCAAAGCATAAACATGCAAATGATAAACTTGTAACGTACTAGTGACCACATCAGGATAACTTTACTGATCCTGTCAGGATTGATGTGCATAGAGTCTGTTTGTGCATCGCCCACTGGTGGAACTGGAAGTGGTACCCTACTGATTTGGGTGACTGGAATGAGCTGAGGGGCGGTTATGTTGACTCTGTGAACCCACATGAGGACACTTTTTGACTTTGTGGCCTAGCTTGCCACATCTGAAGCATACATCACTGCCAGCTCTGCAAACACCCTGATGGTTTTTACCTCATTTCTGGCAGAGAGGATTTGTTCGAGCACTACTAACACTACCCTGGGGTTTAGGGCCTGATGCCCTATCTCTATTGCCATCTCTAAATTTTGGCGCAGGAGCACTGGCTGAGGATGGAGCTGAAACTGGGGATTTGGGGAAGAACTAAGAACTATTCCCACCCTTTGACTTAGGCTGAGTGAAGTTGAAACTACCTATTCTCGTAATCTTGCTTTCCCTCCCTTCCCACTATTCTTATCCTCCTCTATCTGATACGCACGGACTATGAGCCTTGATATGTCCATTTTCTTTATAAACATTACGGTCCTACACTCCTAGACCATACTATTAGACACGCCAGACATAAACTTACTCATCTTAAATCTGTTATCTTCTACCACATGAGGAGCGTATCTAGCTTATTGAGTAAACTTGAGAGAATACTCTTGTACCGTCATGTTTCCATAATTTAAATTTATAAATTCCAAAACCTTAGCTTCCCTCAAATCTACTGGGAAGAACCTATCCAAAAAAGGAACAACAAACTCCTCCTATTCTATGGGCCCTACATTTGCAACCATCTCTTCTTTCCACTGTTTGAACCATGAGTGAGCCACATCTTGCAACAGATATGTAGCTAACTTGACACTCTCAATAGCTGTCAACTCCATAATATCTGTAGCCTTCCGCACCTGATCAAGAAATTCCTTTTGGTCCTCATCTGACTTTGACCAGGTAAAAGATAGAGGGTTCATTTGGGTGAAGTCCTAAATCCTAGATGCAGCCGTATAAGCCACTAGGATGGCCTGAACGGCAGCTGGGCATTCATTCTTAGCTTCTACAGAATGATCTAGGGTGTTGAAAGCTGCTCTAAATTCAGTGTGGGAGACATGTTTATGCAGGGGATCTGCCTGAATGAGCTGAGATGCTGACTGATTTCTGATTCTCCTTTCATTAGTATTTTTGGGAGGTATGTTCTGTAAATGAAAAGGAGATAATATATTAGACTAAGAGTTTAACTTGAGCTTATGCTCACTTGTAAGACATGAATACTGAAAGAAGGGAAACTTTTCCAAAAACATCTAATAGCCTCATGTCCATAAATGTGGTGCGCTACACACCCATGTAGAAGACTCTACTAGATGTGGCATTCAGACTTCCTAGGACTCTGTTGAATATTAGGGTCTAATAGAAATTTTTTAATGCCCTGAGTCTGTACCCCGGATGCTACACGGTGCTCATAATCTCGAGGGACTACAAGTTAACCAATGACAGGTACCTACTGCAATAGCTGAATAATAATACTGTATTATGCAGAAATTAGGCAAAAACTTGCCATAAGGTTCAAAACTATAAATAAATACTGAGTACTGAAAACTAAATACTAATACATCTGTCTGAAATACTCTAGTCTGAAAATCCTCTACTATCTAAACAAGGAGTTGATGGGACAAGTCCCCAACTAACTCCTACTATTGAAATAAACTGAGTACTAAAATACTAGAATAATAAATCTATCCTCAAATAATAACGACTCACCACTAGTCTGTTGCTGATGGATCGGGTTGCCAAGTATGATCGGGAGCCCGTGCGTCTGAACCTATGATATAAGACATCATAGCACAAAAGAAAGGTATGCATCAGTAGTTTGAATGTACTGGTATGCTAAGTGAGGTAGGAAAAGATGCATGGGTTTATATGTATGAAGAATACTGACTGAATAACATGAGTATAACTGAACGAGAGTACATGAATGAATACATAAATTGTATCTGAGGATGTGATAACACTAGATACTGAGTTCTGAATTACAGATTTACTGATATCTGAGTTAACTGATACTATATTACTATTAACTGAGCGGTTGTATCTAATAGTCCTGATTCTGTGAAACTATTTTGAGTTTCGTACTGAACTGAATGACTGTATATGACATTCCTAATTTCTGTAGAACTGAACTGAGTTCTATTTTGAAGACTGAAACTGGCACATTGGGAGGTAATCATCTAACCAGCATGCCCCTTTCTGAATATATTAGGGTCTAGACTATAACCCAGTTGGATGGGTGTCAGTACCATGCCATAGGTAAATACAACTATGAGTTAACCCTCTCTGACAAAAATCTCTTTCATCAACCCTCACTGGCAGGAAAACTCGTATGAGATATATCAACCCTAGTCTGGAAGGATGATATCTCAACCTATGCTGGCTACATAGTTCTATAACGCAAGGATTGCTAATAAGGGTCAAACCCTCTGTTGGCAGGAATTCCCCTATCCCAGGGTTCGCTCGGCGCTGAATCCTACTTCCAACTGAATAGACACTAAACTCATTCTTAATTCAGACTAGTCTTGACTAAATTGTCACTGATTATACTATCTAATTGAACTTGACTGAGTTGACTGACGGAATACTACTAAATTTTGTTAACTGACTGAATTTACTGAGGTCTGAACTTGATACTAAACTAGACTTGACTGATACTGAGTCTACTATGTTTTCCATAGTTCTATAACTAACTGAGAGTAATACTAATCGTGCCATGACTGAGATTATTTTATAACTAACACAGGCTCGAGGTAAGCAGATAAATCGTCGGGTATTAAATACCCCCAGGACACGATAACATGAAAAGTAAATCACTAAATGACTTTAGTAGCATCATGGTACTAGCTTGCTAATAGTACATTCACTTATACATCTTTGGTCATACATTTGTTATGCATAAGCTTGAACTTGGCGAATCTTCGTAAGTTCAGGAAGTTTATTAGTTTGACAGATTAGGTGTTCTTTTGGTTGATTCCACTGAGGGTAGTGTTTAGGTTCAGAATAATTCGAAATCTTCTTTGGTCTCCCAAGTGAAATAAAAGCAACATAGAGACCCCAACCTAGTAAAGTTGAAAGAGTCAGTCAGACATTAGAAAGTAGAGGTTTTCTCCCTAGGGGGAGATGGTATGTTGCATTGCTGGGGTAGAATGAGTGTGACAGGTGTAGATGACTTGACGCAGTGAATTCTTGCAAAAGCACATGGTGTGCGGTACTCGATTCATCCAGGGCACACTAAGATGTACCACAATTTGTAGGAGATCAATTGGTGGAGTGGGTTGAAGAGTTATATTGCAGAGTTTGTAGCTAAGTGCTCTACACGTCAGCAGGTTAAGGTTGTGCACCAGAAGACTAGTGGGTCCATGCAGGAGTTCAGTATTCCCACATGGAAATGAGAAGAAGTGAACATGGACTTTGTGACGGGTTTGCCTCGTACCCTCCATCAACATGATTCTATCTGGGTTATTGTAGATAGGATGACCAAATCAGCCCATTTCTTGCCAGTCTATAGTTCTTATTAAGTGGAAGACTATGTCAAGATATACCTACGAGGTTTGGTTCGGTTGCACGGTGTTCCTCTATCTATCATTTTAGACAAAGGTATTCAAGTTACCTCTCACTTTTGGAAAGCTTTTCAGAAGAGTCTTGGTACCGAAGTTCACCTCAGTACCGCTTTTCACCCTCAGACAGATGGTCAAGAATAAAGGACCATTCAAACTCTAGAAGATATGTTAATAGCATGATTTTTTTATTATAAGGGTAGTTGGGATGACCTTTTACCTTTGATCGAATTCGCATATAATAACAACTACCATTCCAGCATTCAGATGGCTCCGATTGAGGCGCTCTATGGGAGGAGATGTAGATTTCCCAATGGTTGGTTTGAAGTAGGTGAGGCCGCACTGGTGGGGCCTGGCTTGGTATTTTATGCCTTAGAAAAAGTCAAGTTGATCAGGGAAAGGTTTAAGACAACTCAGAGCTGATAGAAATCATATGCATATGTGCGAACTACTGCTTCTTCTCCCAATTTCTTACTACTGCTTCTTATCCCAATTTTTCCCTCACATCATTACCCAATGATTACTTAATGATTCATGTCATCATTAAATTATAATGAATCTATGATTATTGTCCTCTAAGTCATACAATGTCACGACCCGAACTGAGGCCCTGGCCGTTACGAGCATCCAGAACCATAAAGGTACAAGAGCCCTTCTCTAACTGGTAATCATATACACAATTCATATATTGTCCTTCTCTAACTGGCAATCATATACACAATTCATATATTGTAAGGAAATGTGGAAAATAAATGGAAACATCATCACTTTAATATCTCAAATGAGTAATACAGACATAAGTTCAATAAAACTCAAACCATCTAATACATGTCTGTGAAATCTCTACTACAACTGAAAATGACAATCTATTTGAAACCAGGACAAGGGCCCCGGTATGACCTTGAACTAAAAGCAATGAAATAAAATAAGTAAACAAGACTCCTTCCAAACTAAGGGAGTATCACCAACTCTAAATGCTTGACAACAATCTACTGTTTAGCAGGACCGCTAGACTAGGCCTCAGAACATGAAACATAGGGGGTTAATAAAAAATGTACTGGTATGTGAAACAACCCAAAATAACATAATTTTATATAACATAATGAGATCATTTTATAAAATAATGAATATAATGCATAAGTGAAAACAAATGGGCATACTGAAATGAATTTCAACAAATCTTGGAAATCATGACTCACTTTTTATTTTCTCCTGAGCTAGATGGTACACCCTACAATTCTGATCATCCCACAGGCTATATGGGATCCTCCATTGACTCGATAGCCAAGCCCCTAACCCAAGGTTTCCGTAAGGTTTGGAGTATCGGTATGGGAGACACGCCAGTCCAAAAAGTAGGGTGCCATAATTCCCAATCATAATAATATGTCATGGTAGGACACAAGACCACAAAGCATGGCTCCTAACCATAGTCCCAAGTTGGGACAACATAAATCAAGTAACACAAGACCACACAACACGGTGCCAAAAATCCTGAGTTGGCAAACCACGATTCTCAGGATTGAGTCTCTCGACTCGTGATTTCTTTGGGTAACCATCTAACTCTCTTAAACCCAAATTTTAGTTCTTTAAAAACGTTCTTCACATATTTAAAAAATTTATCACTTGTTCTGTTAAGGTCGTACTATCACCGGGTATCGTCATACCCTAACTTGCAAGTCAATATCATATCAAATTCATAGCCCATCATATTAAAAAAATACACATGACCACCCAAGATTAATAACATCACAATAGAGGCATCACTTTGATATCTTAAGAAAAACTTAGGCATTTATCCTCTCTTTGCAAGATTAAAAACATGTGGGTGTCATGTTAATTTATTCAATCACATGCAACTCTTTCTCTTTAAAGCAAGAATGTAGTTATAGCAATAAACTCCCTCTCTTCACGTATACACCATGTCAAACACCATCATATTGAGAAGATCAACTTTGAATCTTAATGCATGCATTCCAAATCATTCACAATTAAAATATAAACTTTAACTTGCAACAAGAGAGGGGATTCATACTCATGCTCTCAATCAATCTTACAAAATACATGAAATCATATATATATATATATATATATATATATATATATATATATATATAATTCAATTTCCACGAAAAGTGATTCAAGACAATTTATAATTTCATCAAAACAATCCCATGATACATACTTTTCGAAAACCATATCGAATACTTCATTATAAAACATAATTGCGGATCTTAAATCTTTATAAAATCATTTAAACTTATGCCCAACATTTTTAAAGTAGTCCCACATACCTTAAGTTCCTTGATTTGAAGAATGAAACCCTATTCTTGAAACTTTTCTTGAGAAATCTTGAATTGAAATGCTTGAATTCATGAACTTTGAGAAGAAGAATTGAATCTTATTTTTGGGAGGTGGTTAGGGTTTTTCTTTAAGAAAAAGATTGAATAATAGTGTGTAATATGCTTTTTGGGGGCTGAAATTAAGTGATGTGGGTGGATTAGGGTGAGGGGAAGTAAACGAAGTTCCCCTAGACCCTTTAGAAATTGAAATAGTGTGTGAAACAATTCCATAATGTGGTAGCCATCGCGTCGATGACTAACGTATCACATCCCAATCGTGTCGGCTTACTGCCTTTCATGAAAAATACCATAATTTTTCGCTCGGGTATTGGATTAAGGCAAAATTTGTACCATTGGAAATTTAATTCAATTATCTACAATTTGTTGGGTCTTGAGCCACAAAATTTTACGTAAATCAAAAGTTATACACGTTCAAAGTTGACCCTTGTTGAATCGAATACCAAACTTTGAACGAATTGAATGCGCTTAGCTCAACTTTTCTCTAAGTGATTTCCATGAATATTTTTCACCTCATAATGACTTAACACACTAGGATAAAGATCATGACACATGAATTTTAATATGTGTCATGGGATTAGAGTTTACACACATAGGAATAACGGTCTGATTTCTAGTTCAAAACTGTGGGGCGTTACATTATCTCCCCATTGGGATCATTCATCCCCGAATGATGGGTTGGGACTTGTTGAAACTCGAACAATGTAGAATAAAGAACGGAACCTTGCATCGAACATTTTTCTTCAATAAAAATATGCAAAGGCATCAAATGAGCTTCATTATAACTCCTAGTGAAATGAGTAAGCATGAAACGTGAGATAATGAGACTTTACATAGGGATGATTTGGCACATGAGTTTTATGAACCATAATTATCACAGTATAGGGCATGAGTTAATTTGGTGATAATAGGTCTGATTTACGTTGGTACAAATCATGAAATAAAGTTTTCATAGGACATAGGATTAGGAGCATTCTCTACCTTACAAGGTACAACGAATAGACTTAAACTTACAGACACCACTCAGATATGCCCCAACATTAAATGGAATACTTCACACTTTCCAACTTATAATTCTCCCATCACACATCTAACCACAAGAATTTTTTGTCCCGCTGCATAATACTTCAATGTTGAATCCTAACTCGTAGGAAAGAGGTGTTAACTTTAACTACGGGGCCCTGTACTCTACATAACATTAAGAAATCACCTTACCTCATCACTATAATCCAACAACCTCAAGTCTTAATTTAAGGAATACAAACCACATGGAACATTGGTTTATGTTTTCATCAATCACAACATTCAAGCCTATCATTACTGCACCCCATTTCATGGATCTCTCCACTAAGACCAGTAAATTCAATCATTCTCACAAATAGTCTCGCCATATATTTCCCTACAAACTATTTCACTTAACAAAAGTTCATCTTCTTCTTCCCCCATTTCTTATAACCATAGCTCAAGAAATCACATCAATATTTTTACCTTCAAGAACATCTACTCCACTACCTAGCACATTACTACACTTCCACAACCACCATCATGCTAACATCTGGAGGGTCATTAAGGGACCCGAGCATTATCATCATGAATCGGAGAAAATTTAGGAACTACCTTAATTCACCATCTCCCCCTTAGGTCAAATTCATAATCCTAGACTTGCGGACATATCCCCTCATCAAATTAATAACCACAACTCATAATGCAATGGGGTATCACCATACACATAAACGCTAAACTCCCCCTTTTTAACGATACTCTACAGGTATTTCTTTCCAAGAACTCTACTCTTAATTTTATCTAGCCTCTATGACCATTACCCTTCAACTCACACCCTCATGAACATCCATATCACACTCCTTATCACATAATGATCCATTATCCACTACTCAACATTCAAACATTAGACCTATAACCACATAACTTACAAGTTAACAAAGTTTGCAAAAATATACCAAAGGCATATATTGCCCACCAATATTTTCTCAATTCATCTATAAAGAACACCACACAACAACTCCTTAGTCTTTTCCAGACGTCTCCATACTAAAAATGTGAAGAACACAGACTAGGTACACCTAACGCTTATACACATAAAAATTTATCTAATAATATGCTACCTGGGGGGTTCAACTTATTCTTATATACCCACAATCTTATCCGCTTAATGAATCAACCACATTTCTTTGTTCTAACACTAGTCCCATGTATATAAATATATCATAATTATCCACTCTTTTTCCCATAAGTTACCGACCTAGCTATTGCACATATAAAATAAACCCTACTACTTACTCCCACAAAACATGCATCATTAATCTTACGCTACCACTTTGTATACCATTACACTCCACATCTAAAGTTCAATCCTATTAACAAACAACACCAATCATACAACACGAATGAAGCAGCTCACATACAATACTATTCAATCAAATTGGGGAATTAATCCAAATACGCCATTTAACTTAACTACTGCCCACAAGTTCATTTTCTCCACAACATTACTACCACACACCTTCTCACATGTTGTACTAGCTTACAACTACCAAAGAAAAGACAATCAAGGAGGTAAAGTCACATAATAGGGATAGTCAATCTTAATCTCATATTATAATCCATTACAATCTCATCAAAATATTCCACTTTCTCATGTCATAGTTGCATACTCATGCATACATTTAGAATACCTTCAAATTATATTCATACCAATGAGTCTCTACTCATAACTTATTGACTAATCTACCCCTTTTTCATTCACAACCTATACATTATTTCTACAACCATCATAACTATCCATTCTGAGATCCTTCCCTAATTTGAACAAATAATAATGTTAGCCAACAACATTCTTTCAAAGAATACCATACAATCTACAAATATTAATACCACATTAGTCAATCATTATAAAATGGCATCCCACTCCCCAATCCACGGTTATACAACTAAACTAGAATCTTTATGCAAAGGTCACCCTCATTCTAACTTCTAAGAATGAGACATCATATCACCAACTTTTGGACCATCTTACTACCAATAGGGTATGTCAACTTATCACATACTACTACTCGGGTGGAAATATAGTTCCAACATTCTGACATATATCACTACGATTAAGCATGACATCTATTTAAAAGGGAATGAATACACATTACTTCTCAAGCTCAAATGCATTAATGATGTAGATAGAGGGCTACAAGCTTAAATCAATACACTTTAAAGCACTCACAGACTCCTCTCATGTCCTTATGCAATTTCATAATATTTTATGACTCAATTAGAAGAGACCACCTCATTTTTACTTTAAGATTCTGCACCTTGAATCAACTCGACAATGAGACATAGAATCAAAGTAAAGTAGGAATATGGATAACTTCCAAAAGAACAACACAATGGCACGATCTAGAATATGAAGAAAATGAAACATTCCTAAAGTCCTAGTTACATTCCTCCTTATAAGTGTGGCATGGTACACTCCTATAAATAGTACTCTACCCGGCGCAATTTCGCAGACACCCAAGGACAAAGAACCGTGCTCTGATACTAAGTTTGTCATGGCCCGAACTGAGGCCCTGGCCGTGATCGGCCTCCCGAACCATGAAGATACGATAGCCCTTCTGTAACTGGAAATCATATACATAATTCATATACTATAAGGAAATGTGGAAAATAAACAGAAACAAGGTCACTTTAATATCTCAAATGAGTAATGAGAACATAAGTTCAATAAAACTCAAACCATCTAATGCAAAATTTCTACTACAACTAAAAATAACAATCTGTTTGAAATTGGGACAAGGCCCTCAGTCAGATCATTAACTAAAAACAATGAAATCAACATAAGTAAATAAGACACCTTATGGAGTAAGGGAGGCTCACTAACTCTAAATATCTGACAACAATCTACTTTTTAACAGGACCGCTAGACTGGGACTCAAAACCTTAAATATAGGGGGTCAATAAAAAATATAACTTGTATGTGAATCAACCAAAAATAAACTATTTTTATTTAATATAATGAGAGCATTTTATAAAATAATGAATACAATCATAAGTGAAAACACATGGGCATACTAAAATGAATTTCAACAACTCTTGGGAATCATGACTCACTTTCTATTTTCTCCTAAGGTAAATGGTACACCAAACAATTCTGATCAACCCACGGGTTATATGGGATCTACCGTTGACTCCGTGGTCAAGATCCCAACTCAAGTTTACCACAAGGGTTGGAGTATAGGTATGAAAGACACACCAGCCCACAAAATAGGATGCCATAATTCCCAATCATAATAATATATCATGATAGGGCACAAGACAATAAATCATGGCTCCTAACCATAGTCCCAAGTTGGGATGACATAAATCAAGGAACACAAAACCATAGAGCATGGTGCAAAAAATCTTGAGTCGATAATCCATGATTCGAAGCATTGAGTCTATCGACCCATGCCTTCTTTGGGTAACCATATAACTCTCTTAAGCCAACTTTTAGATCTTTAAGACCATTTTTCATACATTCAAAACATTCTTTACTTATTCTGTTACGGGCATACTATCACCAGGTATTGTCATATCCCAACTTTCAAGTCAATATCATATCAAATTCATAGCCAATCATATTAAAAAGTTGCATATGACCACCCAAGGTTCATAACATCACATAGAGTTATCACTTCAAAATCTTAAGAAAAACTTAGGCATTTATCCTCTCGTTGCAAGATTCAAAACATGTGGTGATCATGTTAATTTATTCAATCACATGCAATTCTTTCTCTTTAAAGTGAGAATGTAGTTATAGAAACAAACTACCTCTCATCATATATACACCATGTCAAACACCATAATATTAATAAGATCACTTTTGAATCTTAATGCAAGCATTCTAAATAATTCACAATGAAAATATAAACTTTTACTTGCAACAAGAGAGGGGATTCATACTCATGCTCTTAATTTGTAATGCCCAGAATATGGTACCTGGAATGCTACACGGTGCTCATGACCCTAAAAAACCATAATCTAAGCCATGACTGATATTTGTACCTGAACACTGCATAATATACTGTATAAATGCAAAAATAGTAGGCTGAAACATGCCATAAGGTTCAAAACTAATAAACATCTGATATAAACCCATATCTGAATAATGTGGTACGACGATACCAAAACTAAAACAATGTCTCAAAATATCTAGTTTGAAAACACTATAGTCTGAAAGCCTCTAAACTGTCTTAATAAGGAGTTGATAGGATATGTCCCCAACAAACTCCAAATACTGAAATAAACTAAGTAACGAAGAAATAATGTAATGATCGTGTCCTCAAAGGATGAGGACTCACTACTAACTCTTACTTCTGAAACTGGAATGCTACTGATGCTCTAGAGCTCATGCTTCAGTACGATTGAATGTACTGGTATGCAAGTGAGGTAGGCTGAATGCAAAGATTTAAAATGTATTAATAATGCTAACTGACTATATAACATAAATATGAGAATGCATGCATGAATAAGTGACTGTGACTAAATTCATGATGGTACTGACTACTAAGTCTGATTACTGATCACATGAGTCACTAATAACTAATATAACTGATATAACTGATACTGAGCAATTGGATCTGACACTCTATGTTCTGATGGAACTAAGTTCGGTACTATTCTGAGTTGACTGTATCTAACAGTCTTGAAATTTTGAAGACTTTTCTGAGTTTTATTACTGAGACTGAGTCTAAAACTATAATTGTGCGAAGTAGTCAACTAACCGACATACCTCAAATAACATAATATAGCTGAGTTGGGGTCCAATCTGCAACCCCAATTGGAATGGTATCAATACCGTGCCACTAGAAAGGACAAGATGTGGGTAACCCTCATCTGCTAGTGTCCCCAAATAAAAATGGTGGGACCCTCATCTGACAGTGTTTATCCACCTTATAAACCCTCATCTGTCAGTGTTGATGTCTTAATCTATGCTGGCTACATAGTTCTGGAATGCAAGGATTGCTTCTGAGGATCACACCCTCAACTGTCAGTGTGTGTCCTCATCCTTGGGTTCACTCAATTCTAAATCCTACTTCCATCTGAATAGATATTGAACATGATTAACTTAACTGAACTGGACTGCGTTCCTTAAGTTTCATTGACTAACAGAATACTACTAAGATTACTGAAATACTGAGCTTTCTAAGATTACTGGGATTACTGAGTTTACTAAGTTTTCCTGAGTCACATGACTGACTGAATTCTACTGAACATGGCTTTACTGAGGATATCGTGAAAACATAACACATTCTCTAGAAACACAGCTAAATTATCAGGTATTAGATACCCCCAGGACTCGATAACATAATAGTAATTCATGGCATAAATTCTAAAGCACAACAATGGGCTACACACATATCCATAATCCATTGACTAAGACATTTCCTCAAATAGTTTACATGCATGAACTTGTATATGAATGGTGATTTCGTATTATTATACTAGTAAGACATTTTTCCTTCCCATAGGCATTTAATCAAATACATAGTGAGTATACTATCTGCAGACAATATTACGCAACAAGTAAACATCATGATTCAGATATAATTTCAATATTCAAGGGTTTAATCATGGGTTCACATGAATCTACACCTATAATAACTAATCTCACTTAAAATTTATCACAAAACATGGATTAGAATTCAATTGGTCATTATCAACCAAAACAAAAGCAAACCCAACATAGAATTCATAAAAATCCATATACTTGAACTTTGAAAAGAGATTCTTGGGCTTCATGGATGAAAAAAGTCCATTAGTGAGCACTATGCATACCTGAGTTAATGAATTTGGAAGGACTGATGGAGAGTTCATGTGATTTGGCCCTTGAATTTGAGAGTTAGGGTTCCTTGGCTTGAGATAGAGCAACTCAATTTGGAAAAAAATAGAGTGAATAATGATATCTTTAGGTTATGTAGGGTTAAATTTCATGTTTAAGTATGAACTAAAATCATGGGAAAAGACACATTTAACCCTAGACGCATCTTTTGATTTTTGTCAAAATCTCTCAATTTGGTAGGATGGCACGACACAGCGCTATCGCGTCGTGTAACTGGAAATTGCCCACTGGGAACTGGGCTGACGGTGCAATGCAGTGAAATCACGTTGCAATACTGGATGCAACCTAGAAGTTTGGCGTTACGTGGTGACATCACGCTGATACATTGGAAAAAGGTCAATCCTTGGCGCGACGCGCCATAATCGCGGAGGCTCACTATATTTTGACGATTACCATTTTGGCCAACTCCTCAATGCATTGATGGCTCAGGTGATACACTTTCTGACTAAAAAGGCTTTAACTCATCCCCCGGATGTCAAATTTGGGCAAATTTCATATCGTTGGAAGGCTTATTCAATTTTTCACATAGGATTCATCTTTAAGGCATATTTTTGACATCTTCAGGATGAATTTAAGGTAGGTAGAAGTACGGGTTATTATAGAATCAATGTTACAAAATACATGAAATCATATATATATATATATATATAGTTATAATTCAATTTCAATGAAAAGTAATTCAAGATAACTTATAATTTCATCAAAACAATCCCATGATGCATACTTTTCAAAAACCATATCGAATGTTTTATTACAAAACATAATTGGGGATTTTAAATCTTGATAAAATCATTTAAACTTATGCCCAAGATTTTTATAGTCCCACATACCTTAAGTTCCTTGATTTGAAGAATGGAACCCTATTCTTGAGAATTTAAGTGCTTGAATTCTCGCTCTTTGAGAAGAAGAATTGAATCTTGTTCTTCGGAGGTGGTTAGGGTTTTTCTTGGAGAAAAAGATTGAGTAATAGTGTGTATTATGCTTTTTGGGTGCTGAAATTAAGTGTGATGGGAGGATTTGGGAGACGGGAAGTGACCAATGAGCCCCTAGAACCCGCAGTAACAGAAATAGCATGAGAAACAGTTTCGTAATGCAATGGCCATTGCGTAAAATTGCTAATCACGTCGATGACCGATGCGTCGAATCCCAATTGCGTCGGCTTACTTCCTCTCATGAAAAATGCCATAACCTTTTTCTCGGGTATTGGATCAATGAAAAATTGGTATAGTTGGAAAGCTAATACAACTGTATAAAATTTGGTGGGTCTTGAGTTTCAAAATTCTACATATATTAAAAGTTATACACATTCAAAATTGACCCTTGTAGAATTAAATACCAAACTTTGGACGATTCGAAGGATCTTAGCTAAACTTTGCTCTAAGAGTTTTCCTTGAACATTTTTTACCTCATAATCACTTCAAACATTAGGATAACGATCATGACACATGAATTTAAATATGAGTCATGGGATTAGAGTTTACACACATAGAAATGACGGTTTGATTTTAAGTTCAAAAATGTGGGGCATTACATACAAGTACCAAATAACTCTAATACTGTAGGCTATAGCTATTATGATAAACTATGTGTAAATCTTAGAATTTAATGGACCGGTGAACATTAGAGCTCTCACCTGCAACTCTCAATTGCCGTCAAGATCTGGACGCCGCACAAGTTAAATTCTCTAATAAATTCTATTATGTTTTTTATCGATATTATGATCTATGTGTCTTAAGTCTATCATATTTAATTAGCTTGAATGCAGGTGTAATATCCTGCACTTTGCCTAGTTTAAATTTGTTCCTAGAATGTTAAGAAATAGCTTCCAAAATGAAGAATATTTATTTGATGTGGAGTTTTTTAGATTTAGACCACCCATTGTGTAGGAAATTGAATAAGGTTTCCATCGATACCAAATTCACCCAATTCCGACACTCGGTTGAAGAGTTAGAGCGTTTTCAAGTTGACAACTTACCACCTGGGCACTCGGTGCGTCACAGAGGAGGGTAAAATGATAATTATCAAATTTTAGTGGCCCTCCATGATATCTCTGCATCGTGGAGAATCCTAAATTCCCAATTGTTCCATTCAAGTAGACCGACGCGATATTGGCGCATCACGGAGAGCGCCAATTTCTAAATTGTAGATTTCCAGTAGCCTAATTAGCGCGTCGCACCAGAGGCATAAATGGTAATTAAAAGGGGCACCGCGATTGTGGCGCATCTCGGAGTAAACCCATATCCTAATTGTCCTATTTACAGTGAGCCACCGTGATTGTGGCGCGTCGCGGTGGCCACCCAAATCGAAAAAATATTTCATTTTCCAACTTCGCTTAGGGGTTTAAAAGGGGTATTTTGGTATATCCCCAAGGCCTCAATCCATCCAAAATACAATATTTATCATATTCAAAGCATTTTTTGCTCATTATTCGTCATTCTTTTCAAAAGCAAAACCCTAGAGCTCTAAAACCTCTTCTCCAAGAAATCAAAATCCTCCATTGATTCTCTAAGAAAGCTTAAGATTGAGGATTCCCAAGGCAAGATAAGCAAGAATCCATCTCCAAGAACTCAAATAGGAATCAATAATTCAATTTTCTCCATCTAATCATCTATCAAGGTATGTGAGATTTATTAACAAGGATCTTCTTCCATCCTTGTGCCCAAAGCCAAGTTTTCTATTAGAAATTCATATGATTTTGAATTTTTATACATGATTTTAAATAAGGGTTCATACACCTTATTCCCAATTGCAAAATTATTAGCTTTCGAATGATTTTAGAAGATGAATTGTGTGTCGATTTCATATTTTCATGCATATTGCAGAAATTTCCAAATTTTAAGTTGATTTATGAATGTTTGCAATACCAAGCATGAATATTATGATGTTTTACTATGAGATTGAAGCATGGATTATTATACCCAGATTGATAATTATGATTTCAAGAAATATGAAGCTTTAAGAATCTTATGAGCAGATTATTTATAGTTTTTGAATAAAGCTTTGATCTTAAAATCATTGTTTTAGCTTTGGAATCCACTTTATAGATTATTGCAGTTTATAGAACTCAGAACAGCTTTACTTACAGATTTACTCAGATAAATGCATAACTGTTTTTTCATATAAACCCTTATGCTAGTTTTAAAAAAAAGATTTCTAATGGTTCGAACATATAAATTTCAGAGGGAGTAGTATTTAGCACCGAGAAGGAACTGCGGGATTAACGTGCTCTATCTTCCACAAAACTATGTAGCCAACATAGGTACAGATTATGAGATTATTCCCATTTCTATATAGATGATAAATTTAGCTTGTAATAGATCTCATGGAAAGTAGGTTATACTCCCTGGCAAGAGTATGACATCTCTCCCCAACGTGAGGTTTCATTCTTAGAAGGACGAGAAGTTGGACTCCATATAACTTGCATGATTTATGTGGGTTAAGAGAACCTCCCTTAAGATAAAGTATTTTCCCTACAGTTGAATAGTAAAAATTTTCAAAAAACGAAGTGTAAAGGCTCACAGTTTACTCAAATTATGCTTTACAGAAACATAACAGTTAAAGACTTTAGCTTTTAGATTTTAGATTTCAGAAGTGATCTATTTCTACACTTAGACAATATGATATACAGACAAAATACAAGTATATCTTTTAGAACTAAATGTTATGACTCACTAGATTTATCTGGTATGATTGATTTGTTATTCATTATCTCAGTATTTCAGATATTCCATCTTATGTGAGTCATTTACATTGAGCATGCATTGGTTTATATATTATGATGATGAGATGATGGTTTACTTATGCATTGCATCCCCATATACTTAGTACATCCTCAAAGGAATGATCCACATATTTTTCTATGTGCTACATTTTCTCATAATGTAGGTTCAGGTGTTCAGTATCAGCAGCGTGAGTAGTCCGAGCATCTCCATTTACATCTTACAGTTGATGAGCCCTCATAGTTTGGGGACTTGTTCACTCAAATTTTACCGCTTATCAGTTTACATGATCTAGTATTCTTTTCAGACAGTTCGAGTTAGCTGGGGGTTTGTCCCAGTGACTCTCTAGATGATAGTAGTAGAGGCTTGTCAGACAACTAGTTGTGATTTAGCTTATTTAGTATTGATGTTTCATACATTATATTCATATTATTCTTAGTTATTTAAGACAGTTTCTGCATTCAGTATGACTTCCATGTCTATATTAACTTGATTATGAGATTTATATCTAGTAGAAGGCAGACAGGGTTAGCTTAAGGCTACTCGTAGTCTTGAGCACCTTGTGAAATCCCGGGATCAGATTTTGAGGCATTACAACATGTCATGTGATATAGGGTGGTTTATGAATTTATAGATTTAGTCTAATTACCCATCAGTTTAATTAATTATTTAAAATAATCCAAATCTTTAAATAGGCCCTCAAAATTTATTGGAATCCCATGAAAACAAACCTAATATGTAACTTGACTAAAAAACACGTTATGAGCCTAATGGGGACACTAAATTATTTGAACGAGGTCATTATTACCTAAAGTTACTGTGTTCAAACTTAACTACCTTAAAACACAAAAATTCAACCAATGATTCAAATTGATCTTGAACAACTGAAGGTCCATAGTATCCATCCCAAAAAGTCAATCATCATGTCTAAACCTACTAGGAGGGTTAAGCAAAGATAAATTCATAGAACGACTTGGAGGGCATTACATTGCAATATAGGAATATGAATTTTGTAAGATTTTAATATAAATATCAAACAAAAAAATGACATGCATTAACATTTTCTCTATGTGCAGAGTTTGGGGATGGACCCAACCACAAGGGTCTATTTTACGCAGCTTTACTTTACATTTCTATCTGGCACTATTTCCAAGAATTGATTCCATGACCTCATCACATGATAATACTTTTATCAATTAATCTACAGTGAAAAGCAAAAAACAAATAAAATTAAATAATGACATTTGGAAAGGACCCCAGACAAAGACGTGCACATGGACCATGTAGATTCTGTTGATGGCAATTGCACAAATTGACTTTTTAATGCACTATTTGAATATACCCGTACTTATCTACTATACTATAAATAATGAGTGAAATTTCTTCTTTCTACTTTCCAATAAGACCATCCCTGATCCTAACTAGTACCATCAGATCACGAACCAGCTTGAGATGAAGGCCGAGCTGCCAAGCTTCTAGAAATCTGCACACCCCCTTTTGGAAATTGATGAGCATTTGTTGAGTCATTTTCAGATTTTAATGCAGAAACAACCTGTTTATTTAAAATTGATGAGGCAGTTGCAGAACCTAGTTGTTGCTGATAATCACAAAGGTTAACAATCTTTCTTCTTTAGAGGTTCTTATAACCCACCTATCCTTGAAGTGACCCCTAGAACGTCCTACAATAGCTTGGCTTGAAGATTAGTCCCTTTTATAGCAGATGCATTGATACATCCACATACCCTTCTTCCCATTGTGTTCCTACATTATTGTTACTTTCATGGTCAATAACTTAGGGAGATGAGGATGAGGAATATATAAATAAAGTAGAAAATAGAAGATGTAGGGGTAGTTGGGTTTGGAGACAACACATCTTTTATTCAAATATTTGAATGTATTTTCAAAGACAAAAAAAATAGGGTAGGGGAAGACGAAATGGTAGAGTGGAGTACAACATGGGGAGTCAATTGAAGTCGCACCAACAAGGTGATAGTTCAGTAGCCAACTAATTAATTAAGCAACTAAGAATCCCATATTAGATGTATTAGAAATTCCGCTCTATTTCGTGATGACAATAATCTGATGAGGCATCACTGACATTTGTTAAATGAAAAGAAGAAGACAGTTGTAGCTAATATTTGCAAATTACATACAAGGATTAGTGAAGGATAAGATATAATGTCAATATGCAAAATCTTATAACAATGGTAGAATTATAATAATCTGAGTTATGACTCAACTAGATAAGGAAAACAACACAATTGCAATTAAAGAGTAGTAAAAATAAAGTTAACATTCAGCCAGATAAAGAAAACGGCACAATAGCAATTAAAAAGTTGTTAAAACCTAAGTTAACATTCAACCAGATAAATAAAACAGCAAAATCAAAATTAATGAATGTTAAAACCTTACTTAAAACTTAATCAGATAAGGAAAATAACTTAACTAAACCATCAATGATCAAACTTTGCAAAACTGTACCTTTCAACCATTTCCATTAAAAATCACCAAAGATCAAAACTTTACAGCAAACCTAGATTTTAAACACACATTCCAACCAATTAACCAACACACACAATAAAATGAATAGTTAAGCAGACGAGAATAAGCTCCAATAAAAATTAAAACAAAAAACAAAAAGGCTACCAACTCCAATTATTTTTCTTGAGAAAAATAAGAGCAAAAAAGATAATGATTAGGACATACCTATCTTAGCTATGGATCAAAACTCATAGAGAACAGATAAAAATCTAACCTTTATATTTAGATAACTGAATTAACAACAACAATGTAAGAAAGGAGGCAATGGAGAAGTATATCAATTTAGGGTATACAAGAGAGGGAGGGAGAAAGATAAAGCAATTGGTTGAAGATGGACAAAAGATATAAATAGAGAGATAGAAAGAACAAAATGGTTTAGAGAGAGCATTCAAATACCAATTCATTTAGTGGGGTTATAGAACTTTGGGAATTAAACATCACAACATGACACACCACACAACACATACAATAACACCAAATATTTACAAGGGGCGCGCAAAGTAGGTGGGGGATTGGATTTATGGGAAGTGAGTGAAAGGACAATAACACATGGAGGACTGGAAGTATGCCCCCCTCTCTCTCATCACACTTTTCACACTTTTCTTCATATTCATAAATGAGTATAATAGACTCAAAATACACAAAGAGGTTAACAAAATTGTGTTGAATGATTGTTGTAATATGATGTTTATATATGTTTATATCGATTTATCTCTTTATACATTTTATTTTTAAACATACAAGTATTGTTATTGCCCCGAGTCTATACCGCAAATGTCACATGATGCTTACGATCCCTAAGGACCACAAGCTAACCCATGACTGGTACCTACTGTGAGTACTGGATAATAATACTAAAATGATGAAAAAGTATAACTAAAATACAGTAAGGTTATCAAAATACTGAAATAAATACTGAATAACTAATAGTAATACATAAAAGAAAACTGAGCATCTGTCTGATATAGTCTAGCCTAAAAGCCTCTAACTATATGAATAGGGAGTTGATGGAAAAAATCCCTAACTAACTCCAATAATTGAATGTACTAAACTAATAAAATAATAAATCTATCCTCAAACTATGAGGAATCACCATTATAATCGTTGCTGATAACCTGAGCAGCTAAGTGCAGTCTGGAGCCCGTATATCTAAACCTATAATATGAGACAACATAGCACAAGAGAAAATGTATGCATTAGTACTTTGTATGTACTGGTATGCTAATAAGGTAGGCTGATATACGTGGGTTTATATGCATGAGATTATAACTGACTTAATGGTATAAATATAACTAAATGAGAGTATATGGATGACTGAGACTACTATAAATAATGAATATGCAATATTGTACATATACATACATATATTGTATATGAGATCATACTAAAAATGACTACTGAGTTATGATAACTGGATGACTGATATCTGAGATTACAGATAACTGAGTTACTGATAACTTGATGATTGTTTTCTGACAGTCCTGATTTTGTAGAACTAAACTGAGTTCTACACTAAGTCTTGAGCTAAAACTGTAACTATGGGAGTGTTCATCTAACTGACATACCCCGAATATAAACTGAGTTGGGGTCCAACCTGTAACCCAGTTGGAAGGGTGTTAGCACCTTGCCAAGTGATACTAACAATGCTGGGTCAAACCTAAGATGGACAAAAAAATCAAGAATTATAAATGTATGGTTGCATCAACCCTAGTCTGGCAGGAGGACGTCTTACCCTACGTTGTCTACGTAGTCCTTAACTCAGCGATTGCTACTAAGGGTCAAACCCTCTGCTGGTAGGAATGCCCCCGTCCGTAGGTTCGCTCAGTGGTGATTCCTAATCCCAACTAAATCGACACTAAACTTTTCACAAGTATGTACTAGGCTTGACTGAACTATTACTGATCGTATTGACTGACTGCACGGGATTAAGTTCACTGAATTTTGTAACTGATTGAGTACTTAGTAATAATGTTTTTGATATTACTGAGACTAGTCTGAGCAACTGTATTTCTAGTAAACAATTAGATTTTTGGGTATTGAATACCCCCAGAACTCGATAGTTTCAATACTAATAAAACATAGCAATACTTGAAAACATGTCAATAGTTAATTGTTCACATTGCGATCACTTAGACATTTTGTCAAAATACTTGGAAGTCATGTGATTGTACATGAATAAGGACACATGCCAACATGTCACAAATACACTATTAAATCTACAAGGACATTCTATCACCAAATTTTAATGTACAGCTTTAGCATGGAAGTAGTTTAAACATAAGGTGATAGCTTGAGTTCATTACTAAGATCACCAAAGGATTATAAAGAACAATTTATTCGCCTAGGCATTTTATCAAACACTTGGGTGGCATAACCTTACACTTGGGCTTGAACAACATACTAATGCATCATGACTACAACAATCATTTCACAACTCAAGGTTTTTTGACATGGGAATCACGTCAATCAAATACATACTATTATATATTCATGACACTAACAATTAAATCTTAAATTTAAAACCCAACATCAACTCAAGCATGAACACAATCCAATTTCAAACATGTAAATCATGAATTCAGTGAACTTGTAGTTTAAAAAGGGTTCTTGAACTCCAAGGGTGAAACGAAACCAAGGATGAACACCTAACATACCTTTGTTGTTGATTTTGTGATAGTTGTTGGCAATTGCTTGAAGCTTGAACTTCAATTGGATGAACCTAGGGTTTGTTCTTTAGAGTATAAAGGTGAATAATGATGTTTCTATGTTATTTCGGGCTTAAATTGTGTGTTTTTTATGGTATTGGGGTGGGTCAAAAGACCTCATTGCCCTCCAATAAGCATAGTCAAAAGCTAAAAAATGCAGGAGCGTGCAATGAGCCGTGGTCGCATCCTCTGGACAAATAGAATAGAGCATGCGTCGTATATTCCCTAGGGGTGGACTAGAGCGTGTGTCGCATGCTAATCGCACGCAGCCACTATTTTGGACTTCCAAACATGCCTTTGTGCTTGCCCAAAAATTCTAAAACTCACCCAAAAAGAGATACTGACACCTCTGATCATGAATCGACTTAAAAATTATTGTTTTAAGATCGTAAGGATAAATAATGAGATCATTGAATTGTGAAGGGTAAAAATAATTCTAGGTATAAATATTTAGCTGAAATTTTTAAGTTTAGAACCCCTTATTCATGCTATACTAGACTAAAATATACTTGGACTTTTACAGGGTCATACAATATCTCCCCATAGGGAACATTCGCCCTCGAATGAGACTTACTGAATTGAGACTATTGAGAACTATATTGATAATGACATGCATAATTAAGGCATGATTTAATACCCTGATAGTCTACCTAGCTTGAAATTCTCCCTAGAATTTTAGAAACTTACTTTGAATTTAGCTTTCCAACGATACAAATTTCGTCCAAATCCGGTAACAGAGTAAAAAAGTTATGGACGTTTTACTCAGAGCTATCAAAATTGCCAAGGTGCGATGGCTAGGTTAACAGACCGTCGATCTAGCAATGGACAGTCGCCTAGACCATCGCAGCCAATGCAGTGAGTCAACCTTTTGAATAAGGTGCGACAAATAGGTTGACGGTCCATCAAAATTGCGACAAACCATCGCCCAAGCCATCGCTATAAGGCAGTGAGTCTTTTTTTGGTTCACGTACAACGGTTGAAATAACAGACCATCGCAGGTCCCGTTCAGCAAATATTAATTATTTTTAGAGGGTATTAGGGTCTTTTTCCACCCATTTTAACCCCTAATTATATCATACCAAGGCTCATAAGTTCATTATTCATTCACAACATCAAATTAGGGTTTCCTCTCAAAGATAATCTCCAAGAACAAGATCAAATCCTTATTCAAGAAATAAACAAATTCAAGTTCTTCAAGTCCAAGAATTTCAATAAACTAACAATCAAGGTATGTCATGTGTTGATTCATGGGTCCCTTTCACCCATGAAGCTCAAGAATCTCTTTTCAAAATCCATAATTTGTGTATTTATGAATTTCCATGATTTATATTGAATGGAAATTCATGTTCATGATATAGTGGGGTTTTGATTCATGTTTGAAATTACATATTCCAATGATTGACCCTAGTAAGTGATCATTCGAATAATAATCATGATAAACCCTTAAATTTAAATGTTGATGATTGTATAACCAAAACATGCTTCCCATGTGTTTGATTAAATGCTTGTGTGAAGGAAAAGTTCCATTCTAGTATGATAATATGAAATACCCATTCATGTACAGGTTCATGCATGTTAAGTGTTTGATGAAATGTCTTAGTCAATGAATTATGGATATATGTGTAGCCATTGTGGTGCTTTAGAAATTGTATTTCATGAAATCCCCATCTTATTATATTATGGATTGTCGATGTTTGTCATGTATTCAAGAAAGTCATGCTTTGTCAGTTTCATGCTATCGAGTCCTGGGTACTTGTACCCGACAATTAGTTGTGTGCCTAGAGCCAGTGTTATGTTTTCAAGATACTCTCAGTCGATCCATGTTCATTGAAATTTAGTCAGTCATGTGACTCAGGAAAACACAGTAAACTCAGTAATCTCAGAGACCTCAAAAATTCAATAATCTTAGTAGTATTTCGTCAGTCCATGGAAATTAAGTTAACTCATTCCAGTCAGTTCAGTTAATCATGTTCGGTGTCTATTCAGATAGGAGTAGAAATTAGAACCAATCGAACCCAAGGATGGGAACCCACCTGTTATCTGAGGGTGTGATTCTTAGAAACAATCTTTGCATTCCTGAACTACGTAGCCTGCATAGGTTGAGACATCATAGCCTTTTATAGGAGGGAAGATGAGGTGTCTTAACCTGTTATATGAGGGTTCCCACCATTCTCACTATAGTTACCTATTATAATAGGGTTACTCATAGATTATCCTTACCAGTGGAACGGTATTTAAACCCTTCCAATTGGTATTACAGATTGGACCCCAACTCAACCATAATGGCATATTAGGGGCATGTCGGTTAGATGAATACTTACCACAATTTCAATACACAATTAGGACTGCCAGATACAGTCATTCATTCTCAGTAGTAGAACTCATATAGTTCTACAGTATTCAGGATTGTTAGATACAGTTAACTCAAAACTGTATGAAACTCAGCTAGTTACATCAAAAACTACACTATCAGATACAGTCTCTCAGTATTAGTTATTTTAGTTATATAGCTATTAGTATCTCATGTTATCAGTACTAAGACTCAGTAATCATGTTATCATAAACTCAGTTACAGTTATTATGTATTCTCACGTTCATGTTATTCAGCCAGTTAGTATAGTTCATGCATATGAACCCTTTGCATTTAGCCTACCTCACATGCATACCAGTGTATTCAAACGTACTGACGCATTTGCGCTAGGGTGTTTTATAGCATAGGTTCATAAGATCGAGCTCCATACCATCCGTAGCATTCCATTCTCCGCAGTCAGAGTTAGCAGTGAGTCCTCATCCTTCGAGGACATGACCATTACTTTATTATCTCATTAATTAATTTATTAGTTGGAGTTAGTTTGGGACACGTCCCATCGACTCCTTATTCAGACAGTTTAGTCAGTTAGAGGATTTTTAGACTATCATATTTAGACAGTTTATTTTAGGTTTGGTTTTGGTATGGTGATACCATATCATTCTGAGATTATTTTATCAGTTTTGAACCTTATGACCTTATAACCTTTATTTCCGCATGTATATAGTATATTATGCAATGTTCAGGTGCAGATATCAGTCATGGGTTAGCTTGTGGTCCTTTAGGTTTATGAGCACCGTGTAGAACTTCAGGTACCAGATTTGGGGAGTTACACATGACTAAACTTGGGGACATGACACATGACTGAAACTTCTAATAAACTGAGTTTTTATACTAAACATGCATATTTGGAGCATGATTACATGGCTAAAATTGATTTATGAATGCATGACTTTCATGAGAATGATATGCAACGGTAATTGATACCGAGTATGTAAAGGTAATCTGAGCATAGAATTGAGTGGATCTAAGGAAAACCGTTACCTTGAGTTAAGTTTGAGTTTAAGGAGAAGGGGTGAGGATACTTGGATCGCATATCTGCTTCTGCTTCCAAAGTATCTCCCTAAATGGACTGGTTCCACAAAAGAACTTTAACCAAAGAAACTTTTTTATTCCTCAGTTTGTGAATTTGATGATCAAGGATTTTGACTGTGATTTCCTCGTAAGAGAGGTTGTTCTGCACATATATACTCTTTATAGGGACTACAACTGTTGGGTAAATAATGCATTTCTTCAACAAAAGGACGTAAAATACTGGGTGCACTGAGGCTAAGTCTTAAGGCATCTCAAGCTCGTAAGCCACTATGCCAAAATGGCTGAGAATTCGGTAAGGATAGACATATCGGGGACTGAGTTTCCCCTTCATGACAAGCCTCATCACTCCCTTCATAAGAGAGAATTTCAAGTACACAAAATCACCAATCTTAAATTTGAGGTCTTTTATTTTCATATCAGCATACAATTTCTGTCAGCTCTGAGCTGTCTTAAGATTTGTCGGATCAACTGAACCTTCTATAAGGCATCAAATACAAAGTCATGCCCTGCCAATGCATTCTTATCTACCTCAAACCACCAGTGGGAAACCTACATCTCCTCCTATAACGCGTCTCAAACGGGGCCATCTAAATACTGGAATGATAATTATTATTATATGTGCACTCAATCAAGGGTAATTGGTTATCCCAATTGCCCTTAAAGTCAATAACACACACTCGTAGCATATATTCTAGAGTCTAGATGGTCCTTTCTACTTGACCATCTGTCTGATGGTAAAAGGCTATACTGAGGTAAATGCGGGTACCAACACCCTTTTGGACGTCATTCCAAAAATGAGGGGTGAACTGCGTACCTCTATCTGAAAATATGGACAATGGGACATCGTACAATCTAAACAACTCTCTAACATAGAGCCTAGCATAGTCCTCGGTTGAATAGGAAGTATGAAATGGAAAGAAATGAGCTGATTTTGTCATCCTATCCACAATGACCCAAATCAAATTATGCTAACGACGAGTACGAGACAAACCCATCACAAAGTCCATGTTTACTTCCTCCCACTTCTAAGTGAATATACTAAAATCCTGCATAGACCCACTAGGCTTCTGATTCTCAATCTTAACATGCTGGCACGTGGAGCACTAAGCCACGAACTCTGCTATGTTTTTTTTCATCCTACTCCACCAATACACTTCCCGCAAATAACAGTACAGCTTAGTGTCCCCTGGGTGAATCGAGTAACGCATACCATGTTCTTCAGCAAGAATTCTCTTCCTCACGCCATCAACACATGGAATACATAACCCATCTTGGCAGTGCAACACACTATCTCCCCTTTGGGAGAAAACCTCTACTTTTTTATCTCAGACTAAATCTTTCAGCTTAAATAAACCAGGATCCCTGTCCTTCTTTTCTTTTACTTCAGAAACCAAAGTTGGTTCCAAATTATTCCTCATCCAAACACTACCTTCAACTGAATCAACCAAGAAAACACCTAACCTGACAAGATGGTAGACTTAATGTACTAACTTCTTCTTACCATTCTCAAAATGAGCAACACCAACCATGGACAATCTACTTACAGCATCATCCACTACATTGGCCTTGATCGGATGATACAAAACACTTATGTCATAGTTTGTCAACAACTCCAACCACCTTCTCTGATGAAAGTTAAAGTCTTTTTGAGAGAATACACACTGCAAACTTTTATGGTCTATGAACACTTCAATATGTACCTCGTACAAATAATTTAAGGAAAACACCAAAGCTGCTAACTCTAAATCATAGGCGAGGTAATTATTTTTATATGGCTTAAGCTATCTATAGGCATAGGATATGACCTTACCTTTCTGCATCAAAACACACCCCAACCCAACTTGGGAAAAATCAAAATACACAACAAACTCGTCAAAACCATCTAGCAAAGTCAAAACTAGGGATGTAGTGAGTCGAGTCATCAACTTTAGTAAACTCTTCTCACAAGAATCTGACCACTGTAACGTGACTTTATTCTAAGTCAATCAAGACATGGGGGATGTAATAGAAGAAAATCCTTCGATAAATCATCGGTAATATCCAGCCAAACCCAAGAAACTCTTGATATCTGATAGAGAGATAGATTTGGTCTAGTTTTTCATTGCTATGATCTTTTGAAGATCAGCTCTAATGCCATCACCTAAAACTATATGACCAAGGAAAGCTATTGACCTTAGCCAAAATTCACACTTACTGAATTTGGCGAACAACTGATGGGCTTTGAGGGTCTGTAATATTATTCTGAGATGGTCTGCATGATCATGTTCACTATGGGAGTAAATAAGAATTTCATCAATCAAGACTATGACGAACATGTGCAAGTACTTCTTGAACACGCGGTTCATCAAGTCCATGAAGGTTGTTGGTCATTGGTAAGACCAAATGACATGACTAGGAATTCGTAGTGACCATACTGAGTTTTGAAAGTTGTTTTTGGAATGTCACATTCTCTGACTCTGAGCTGATAATAGCCTGATCTGAGGTCTATCTTAGAAAAGTAATTGGAACCTTGAAGTTGGTCAAATAAGTCATAGATTCTGGGAAGTAGGTACTTGTTCTTGATGGTAACTTTGTTCAATTGATGGTAGTCAATACACATTCTAAGAAAACTATATTTTTTGTGCACGAATAGAACTGGTGCACCCCATGGGGAAATACTCGGCCTGATAAATACCTTATCTAGAAGGTCTTTCAACTATTCTTTTAATTCTTGAAGCTCTGCTGGAGCCATTCTGTATGGAAAAATAAAGATAGGATGATTATTAGGAAAAAGGTTTATTCCAAAGTCAATTTCCCTTTTTGGAGGAACTCCAAGAAAATCTTTGGGAAACATATCTGGGAATTCACATGCTACCAAGACTGACTCAAGACTAGGGGTCTCCGAATTGGAGTCTTTGAGTTAAATAAGATGGTAGACACACCTCTTGGATATTATTTTCCTTGCTTTAAGGTAAGAGACAAGCTCACTCCTAAGTGCTGAAGTACTACCCCTCCATTCTAGGATAGGTTTATTCGGGAACTAAAAATGGACAACTCTATTTCTGCAGTCAACTGAACCATAGCATGAATGAAGCCAATCCATGTCGAGGATGACATCAAAATCTATCATCTCTAACTCTACAAAGTCTGGTGAAGTTAATTTTTGAGATACCATAACAGAACAATTCCTGTATACCCATCGGGCTATGATAGACTTACCTACTGGGGTAGAGACTGAGAAGGGCTCTGCTAGGATTTTGGGACTGGCTCTGAAGTCAACAGTTATATATGGAGTTACAAAGGACAAAGAATCTCATGGATCTAGGAAAGCATAAACATGTAAATGGTAAACTTATAACGTACCAGTGACCGCATCAGGAGAACTTTCCTGATCCTGTCAAGACTAAAATACATAGATTCCATTTGGGCACTGCCCACTGGTGGCACTGGAAGTGGAACCATACTGATATGGGCAATCGAAATGAGTTGGGGGATGAATATGCTGACTCTGGGAACCCACCTAAGTACACTTTCTGATTCTATAACCTGGCTTGCCATATCTAAAACATACATCACTGCTAGCTCTGCAGACACCTTGATGGTTTCTGCCATAATTTTGGCAAAGAGTATTTGTTCGAGCACCACTGACACTACCCTGAGATTTAAAGCCTGGTACCTTATCCTTATTACCATTTTTGAATTTTGGCACTGGAGAACTAACTAAAAATAGAGCTGGAACTGAAGATTTTGGGTAGAACTGGGAACAATTACCACCCTCGGACTTAGGCTGAGTGAAATTGAAGATTCATCTTCTAGCCCATTTATTCTCTCTCTCCTTCTCCTTAGTCTTTCCTTCTTATTTTGCTGAGCATGGACCAGGAACCTAGCCAAGTCAATCTCCTTAATTAGAATTATGGTCCTACACTCCTTGACCACACTTTTGGATACACCAAACACAAACTTACTCATCTTAAATTTTCTACCACACGAGGAGTGTATCTGGATATCAGAGTAAACTTGAGAAAATAATCCTTTACCATCATGTTGCCCTGCTTCAAGTTAATGAATTATAATACCTTATCTAACCTCAACTCTAATGAAAAGAATCTATCTAGAAAGGAAGTAGAAAAATCCCCCCATTCTATAGGCCCTGAATCTGCGACCCTATTTGAACCATGAGTGAGCCACATCCTGCAACTGATATATAGGTATCTCATCACTCTCACTAGTTGTTACCCCTATAATATATGTGACCTTTTTCACCATGTCAAGGAATTCCTATGGGTCCTCTTCATACCTAGTCTTAAAAGATGGAGGATTTATTCGAGTGAAGTCCCAAATTCTAGATGCATCAGTATTGGCCATTGGGTTGTCCTGGACAACAGCTTAGCATTCATTCTGAGCTTCTAGAAAAAGGGCTAGAGTGGTCAAAGTTGCTCCGAATTTTGCGTGAGAAACATGCTTATCCAGGGGATCTGCTTGGACGGGCGGAGGTGCTGGCTGGTTTCCAGTTCTTCTTTTGTTAGTCTCTTTGGGAGGCATGTTCTCTAAACAGAAGGGAAACTTGAATTGGATTGATAGTTTAACTTGATCTCATACTCACTCGTACGACATGAATGGAGAATTAAGGGAAACTCTTTCTTAAAAATACCTCATAGCCTCTTGTCCATAAGTGTGGCATGCTACACATCCATGCACAAGACTTTAATTTATTCGTCTTCCAGACTCCCTAGGACTCTGTTGACCCTTAGGCTCTGATACCAAGTTTTTAATGCCCTGAGCTTGTACCCCGAATGTCACACGGTACTTACGATCCCAAAGGACCATAAGCTAACCCATTACTTGTACCTACTATGAGAAATAAATAATAATACTTAAATGCCATAAGGTTCTCAAAATAATAAAATAAATACTTAATTACTGATAGTAATACTGAAAAGAAAATTGAGAATCTAACTGAAATAGTCTAACCTGAAAGCCTCTAACTATCTGAATAGGGAGAGTTGATGGGAAAATTCCCAACTAACTCTAACAACTGAATGTACTGAACTAATTAAATAATAAATCTATCCTCGATATCTGAGGACTCACCACTATAATCGTTGCTGATAACCTGAGCTGCTAAGTGTGGTCTGGAGGTCGTACGTCTGAACCTATGATATGATACATCAAAGCAAAAGATAAAAATTATGCATCAGTACTTTGAATGTACCGGTATTCTAAGTGAGGTAGGATGATATACATGGGTTTATATGCATGAGATGATAACTGACTACACGATATGAATATAACTGAATGAGATTATATGGATAACTGAGACTACTATAAATACTAAGTATGCAATACTGTGAATATACATACATATATTGTATTTACGATCATAATAAAACTAAATACTGAGTTCTGATAACTGAACGACTGAAATTAGAGATTACTGATAATTGAGTTACTGGTAACTGGGTGACTATTTTTTTATTGTCCTTATTTTGTAGAACTGAACTGAGTTCTATACTGAGTCTTGAACTGAAACTATAACTATAGGAGTAGTCATCGAACCAAAATATCTCAAATATAAATTGATTTGGAGTCCAACCTGTAACCCAAGTCGGAAGGGTGTTAGCACTTTTCCAAGGGATAATAAAAATATTGGATCAACCCTAAGCTAGCAGGAAGACTCAAGAATTATATATGTATAGTTGTGTCTACCCTAGTCTGGTAGGAGGATGTCTTACCCTACACTGGCTATGTAGTTTTGTAACTCAGGGATTGCTACTAAAGGTCAAACCCTCTGCTGGCAGGAACGCCCCCGTCCCTGGGTTTGCTCGGTGTTGATTCCTACTCCCAAATTAATAGACACATAACTAGTCTATGGAATGTACTAGGCTTGAATGAACTGTTACTGATCGTATTGACTGACTAAACTGGACTGAGTTCACTTAATTTTGTAACTGTCTGAGTACTTAGTACTACTATTTGTGACGTTACTGTAGTTCTAGTAAACAACTAGATTTTTGGGTATTGGATACCCCCAGGACTCGATAGTTTCAACACTAAAAAACCATAGCAATACTTGAAAACAAAGCAAAAGTCAATTGTTCACATTGCAATCACTTAGACATTTTGTCAAAACACTTGGAAGTCATGAGCTTGAATATGAATAGGGACACATGCCAACATGTCATAGATACACTATAAAATCCACAAGGATATTCTATCAACCAATTTTAATGTATAGCTTTAGCATAGAAGTAGTTTAAACATATGGTGATAGCATAAGTTCATTACTAAGATCACCAAAGGATCATAATACACAATTTATTTGCCTAGGTATTTTATCAAACACTTAGGAGGCATAACCTTACACTTGGGCATGAATAACATACTAATGCATCATGAATACAACAATCATTTCAAAATTCAAGGGTTTTTGAAATGGGAATCACGTCAATCAAATACATACTATTTTATATTAATGACACTCGCAATTAAATCTTAAATTGAAAACCCAACATCAACACATGCATGAACACCATCCATTTTTAAACATGTAATTCATGAATTAAATGAACTTGTAGTTTAAAAAGGGTTCATAAACTCCAAGGGTGAAAGAAAACCCAAGGATGAACACCTAAAATACCTTGCTTGTTGATTTCATGAGATTTGTTGGCTATTGCTTGAACCTTGAACTTGAATTGGATGACCTAGGGTTTGTTCTTGAGAGGATGAAGGTGAAAAATGATGTTTATATGCTATTTTGGGCTGAAATTATGTGATTTGTACGATCTTGGGTTGGAGCAAAAGACCTCGTTGCCCTCAAATATGCAGAGTCAAAAGATGAAAAATCCAAGAGTGTGCTATGGGTCGTGCGTCACATGCTCTGGACCTATGGAATGGAGTGTGTGTCACATGATCTATCGTATGCTCCTTAGGGGTGGAATAGAGTGTGTGTTGCACGCTAATCACACACAGCCACTATTTTAGACTTCCAAACATGCCTTTGCCCTTGCCCAAAAATTTCAAAACTCACCCAAAAAGACCTATTGACACCCCTAATCTTGAATCGACTTAAAAATCATCATTTTAAGATCATAAGGATCATAAATGAGATGGTCGAATTATGAAGGCTAAAAATAATTCTAAGTATAAATATTTAGCTAAAAGTTTTAAGTTTGGGACCCCCTATTCATGCTATGTTGGACTGAAATATTCTAGGACTTTTACGGGGTCTTACAGTTTCTCCAAATATAAATCATCTTTGGTTAGAATTATTAAAATAAATGTATCATTCCTTCAACAATGCATACATTGTATCAGTAATTAGTTCTTCGTGAAGTTCTCTTCTATGTATTAAACTATAAAAGGAAAATATTTTCATTTGTTTTTTTCTCTTTTAACCATAGGTTTTTTTAAGAAAAAGAATTTATAGGGTGTTTGAAGTGACTTTAAAAGTAGCATATAAACTTAGGGGTCGTTCAGTTGGAAATAATTAATTTTAACATATTTTTAGAATTAATTATCTGATAATATATAAGATGACTTATCATATCACTATGGTATAAATGGTGGAATAAATATTTCTGACACTAACTAATACCTTTAATCAAACATGAAATAAAAAAAAATGTTTTATCTCGAAACTATTATACCTTATACTCACATCAAACGACCCCTTGAAGTTAAGAGTTGTAAGTTTGGAATACCCAAGTTTTTACTCTCAACTTTTGATTATTATCTTGTTTTTACACTTTTTTTACTTCAAAGTAGGTGTTAAAAGCACCCACTTTTTAACTCTCCAAACATCACAAAATTTTTAAAAGGACATAAATTAAAAGCATTTAAAAATAAGTCAGTTCACACACCTTCTTATCCAGATTTAATATAAACTCAAAAGAAAGTTACAAGAAGGATGTAAAATATTTTAATGTGAGGATTATTGGATTTCTAGGAGAATGGTATTAATTTTGGGGAATGATTTTTTGCAGGGCGCTAATTTCTTATTTATCTCCTAATAATTTGGGCCTACACTATCATTTACCTTAATGATCTAATAGAAATACTCAATCTAATAAAAATGTTTGATTCTTTCCAAATACATATATTTCTTATAGCAATTCATGTAAGTGTTGTCTCAATCGAAAGAAGATTTACAAAATTAAAATTCAAGATCAATGATGTCTCAAGATAGAATGTATGGATTCATTATATTATCAATTGAAAAGGAAGTATTAAATCAGATCGATTATAAAGTAATTCATGACTTTTCTTCTAAAATGCTAAATAAAATAACAGATTTTAAACAAAAATATATATATGACGATCTTTACTTTTAATAAGTATATTTTGGGCCTCTCTCAAGAGTCTGACGTCAGGCTCCTGATCCTGTTTAGTCAGCCATGCTTTTAACATATCAAGGAAAATATGAACTTTTTATATAATTTATCTTAGTATTAATTATTTATTTTTCAAATCATTTCTCAAATCTAAAGGATTATTTGACAGAATGTATATAAAAAATAATGTTAGTATTATTTTGATATTACTAATTTATTGTTTGGTATACTTTTTTAATTTATAGATGAAAAAGGATCAAAAATATCAATGGACTATCTGCAATAGATTAAAAATACCCCTCATTAATTTTTTGGCTCAAAAATACCCCTCCGTTAAATATTTGACTCAAAAATATCCCTCTCTTATAGAATTTCACCAAGGACACCACCTAGATTAAAAAAGTCACCTGAACACTCTACATATGTCCCCATCACTACTATGTCGACTATTTTTTGGACTCAAATTGTGTGCGTTCACTGGCAACGAGCTCGTAGATGAAGCTACAATAGTCATTGGTCTCAACAGAGAAGTCGTTGCTCCTCCTGACTATTTTATCCCTTTTTGGATATTATTTAAAATAAAATGGTTTTGTGTTTTTGAAACTATTTCAAAATTCAAGAAAATTTCAAAATAATTTTTTTAGAAATTTATAGAGAGCCGCCACTTGATTTTTATAGAAAATGTCAAGAAAGATTAAAGAAATTTTAAACATTTAAAAAGAAAAATAAGTCTTTGAAATCAGAGAAACTAAGTAAGGGTTTAATAAACACCCTAAGAAGGTTTTTAAGGCACTTAGAAGCAGCCATTTTTAAGAAAGATTCACCAAAAAAATATTTTTTTTGGACTAAATTAAAAAGGGTGGTTTAACTTTGCAAAAGGGTTGATTTTATAAAAAATATAAAAATTATTTATTTAAATATTTAAAATGACATCTCTTTATTCAAAACCAAGTACTTCACTAATTATAGAAATTTATTTTTTTTAAATAAAATTAATTTCTTAGGTTTGAAGAAAATTACTTCAATCTAATTAAACTATTAATAATATAATCTTGTGTTGAGGAGAAAAAACGAAGAAACTGATTTAATCTTTTTAATCAAGATTAATTAGGTGAGAAAAATTATATATTAAGTAGGAAAGTCAAGATAAAATAGAAAAACAACAACATAAGGAGGCACTATATTAAATAATTAAAGCTAATTTTAACATAAATAAATCAGAATAAATTATAAATCAAAAGAGAATAAAAGATACACCTTTTTTGGCCATCAATAAGCTGCCCAGCTTTTGGGCTTCATCCCAATGGACTTGGGTGCATTTTCCTACAACACATACCACATGTATACCAGCCCTATTTTCTAGGTTTTCCTGTATATCTGTTTATACAAATTTTTATACTTTCTTCCAGTTTCATTGTACAACATATATGAGCATATATCAAACACTTTTGGCCCATAGATCCTATATATTTACTCAATATTAGTGTATACTAGTAGCTATTCATGAGTTAATCGCTTCAAGGACTCAGAGGAGGGCTTGAATTCGATGAAGGTTTGATTTAACCCAACAAATGATATAGGACTGAGAGTCCATCGAACTAGTATGTGGAGTTCATACAAAGATAGTAAGGAAACGGATAAATATACGGAGAAGAAAATATTTTGTTCGAAAATAATAAACATATCTCTTAAAAATTAAGGCCAAACATGATGTCAAATTAACTATTACAAACAAGAAGTTATACTAATTGCAGACTAAATAGATAAATTTCTTAAAGGTCAAATAAGAAAACTTAATTGAAGAACATGGATAACAACAATTTTGCAGTGAAATAATTTTTCCACTAACTATAACTGGATGAAGAAGGATAACAACAATTCCAATCATTAATTGCTAGAGTGATGGACAATCCCGAGATGCAAAAAAATTTAGATTTAAAATGCAGCCTCATCCTTAAAACAAGTTTAAGAAAATTCCTAAGAAGATTAATAGTAGATGTCAATAAAGCTCAGGCAAAAAACAAGAACACATGGGTTTAAAATTTTTTCCTCAGGACCGTATCCATATTCACTCTGGGAGATTAATGCTACCAAACATCACAAATAATTAAAAACATAATGCAACACAATCTAGAAACAACAACAACAAATCCACCATCCGACTAAAAAGATACTAAAATCTATAAGAAATATTACATCAATTAGGACTAACACTGCATTGGCCGAAACCAGATGAACAAAACTTGTGGGATTTTACCTTTTTGGGGGCAAGAACTGGGATGATGAACTCTTTTAGTTGAACAAAATTCCATTGCAAATTATGCCATTTTCACTGGAGTTTCAATTTTCTTAGGGTTTCTTCTTGAATTTTCCATCGCCTCCCAAATCCTCAATTATTTCCCAAGGAATTCCCCCTTAACTCTTACTCTTCAATGAGTATTTATAGGACATTTTAGGGTTGTTTTGGGGTAAATCAGAGGGACAAAAAAGGAAAAACGAATTGAAATTTGTATTTCAAAATTGGGGTAAGGTGAGCTGATATTTGTATGAAATTTGAACGTTGTTGTAGATATTGTTTGCGGTTGTGTGTTGTCATTATTGTACTATTACTATTAGTGTTGTGTTTGTTGTTGTATTGATTATTGTATGATGTTGCCTGTAGTTTGACTTGATCGATTGAAAAGGTAGTTTTTTATGCTAAGACGACCTTTGGCTCAGGATTAGCAAAAGACAATTGTGCTAGGGACTAGAGGCTAGTAATTGTCTCATTTACAAAATATGGGGACCTCACACACGTAAATATGAGTTATATGAATATAATTCCCAAAGCTCTAGGAGAACGTCTCCTAGATTTTAAGGAAAAGGAAATTTACTTTTGGTGTGACTTTAGAAATACTCTGAAAGTGAAACTGAAAACAAAATCCCACAACACCCACATGCCTTCTGATGGCGAGCAATAATTCTTGTGATAATCGACACAACAACCTTGTTGGTCATTAGATAAACTAGTTGTTTTAATGATTGATAAATTTTCTTAAAAGTGGGGTGGCCTTGTTAGGCATCGATAACACTTTGTATAGAACGATACCTGCAACCATATAATCCTATGTTGATGTAGAAACCCTTTTCTTCACATATAATGCTTCTTATGTTTGACCTATGGGAGTCTTGTGCATCTTTCGTATCTATATGACGTATAAATATCCCTCAAATTGTAAGTCTTTGGATAATCTTGCACATCATTTGATGTTGGATAGGTTGATACTTACAGATATCCTTTAAGTTGCTAGATTTTGGATAATACTACACATTATCCGACCTTGGATAAGAATAACTTATAGATATCCCTCAAATCATTAGCTATTAGGTAATCCTGCATACCATCCCACTTTGGATAGAATATGCTTATAGATATCTCTCAAAACTTTGGTCTTTAGGTAATACTACACATAATTGATCTTGGATATGATGTGTCTTTTAGAGAACCCTTGGACCTATCAATTATTAAAATCTTGCATATTTTTTTATGAGGATTTAGTTGTGACTTATGGATAACTTTCAAGCTATCGATCTTTGGGTAACCTTAGACACTATTCGGTTAGGATATTGTTGTGGCTTATAGATGACCCATGGACTTTCACCTCGTGGATAATATTTCACCATATCATATCTCAAATAATATGACCTATAGATGATCCACATATTGTGAACTTTCTAAAAATCTAGTACGTTGTACATCTTCAGATAATGACTTATAGAAATCCTTCAGAGCATACATTCCTAGAGATCCAATAGTGAATGCTATTTGATCCTTAGTAATTGATGCATTTGAAGCTGATGAATATCTCTCAATGCCAAACTTTTTGCCTTTTCCTAATTTAATCAGATATGAATACTTCAAAATATCCTTCAACACCAGACTCTTTAGTCTTTACGTGATTAATGGATATATATATATATAAATACTTCAAAATATCCTTTAACACTAGACTCTTTCTCCTTTGATTGATCAATATATAGATATATAGATATATATTTATGAAAATGCTTCAAAATATCCTTCAATACTAGACTCTTTTGCCTTTGTGTGATTAACATATATAGATGACTTTGATTCAAATATGGGCATCGAAAACAAATTGGAGACGCCTTTTGATTGTTGTCTCTTTGAAACTAGTCGAATAAGGCGGTATGATCTTCGAGACACGACCTTTACAACATGACACTCTTGGCATGGACCTTTAGGCATGGCCCTCTTGGAATGGCCTTCTCGGCATGGATCTCTTGGCATGGTCCTTTTGGTAGGTCTCTCTTGGAATGGCCTTATGGCTTGTCCCTCTTGGCATGGCCCTCTTTGCATGGCCCTTATGGTATGTCCCTCTTTGCATAGCCCTCTCAGCATAGACCTCTTGGATTGATATGATGCAATAAAAAAATTATATGGGATCCAAATAACCATGCAAAAATTAAAGAAAACATAACCTTTAATAATCTACTAGTATGTAAGACCTTCTTCATATACCATTTTAAACATTGCATGTTCTTTATTTACTTGGGATTTGAGTCGGTCATCATTTTTTTTCCACATCTAATGATACCTATAACCACAGAAAACTTGTTAGTTTTTGGGAAACTCAACTCTTTTCATCTTTCTGACCATCCTGGCCCTTTTTTATCGGCTTTTGAATATTTGGCTTTGTTGTATTCCTTTAAACCAAAGGAATATGTTGAATAAACGGTGATATTATTTGTTTTTTGTTAGTTTTAGAATAACCTGCATCCGTATAAAAGTTGTTAGCTTTTTAGGTAAAACTAATCTGTGTTGACCACCTTGGTCTTTAACTTCTGTCATTGTCATAGTTAGGTTCCCATCTTTATCTGGCTCATTTTTCGACTCCCTGAGTTGGTGAGTGTGAGGTGAAATCATAGAATAAACTAGTATGTACTTTTTCAAATAATTAAATTTTCAAATATCATTTCGTAAGATTGGAAGGGATCTTTGTCAAATATGTCATTTCAGGTACTAGCTTTAATGAACTCTTTCGGCTCGAGGCATTAATACATCAGTCATTTTGTCAGTGAGATCTGTAGATCTTGTAGTATTGTGGATGAGGAGTTTCAGAGATGAGCCTTTGAGGAATATAACATAACTAAAGGTCCATGAAGTTGACTCTGCTCTTTCGACGCCGATAAATATTTGGTGTCGTGTCTTTGAACTCTTTAGTATGGTATGATGGAAATTTTTAGAAGTGTCATGTCTTTGAACTCTTTAGTATGGTATGGTGGAAATTTTGAGGCCTTTCTCAAAATTTCTTCCCCAATTACTTATATTTCTCTCAAAATTTCATTTTCATTTTGAGAGAATGGTCTTTTTCTTTTAAATTTTTGAGATTCCATCTCAAAAATTGTTCCCCATTTTCAATTTTCTAGGGTGCTATGACCGAGGTGTTGCGGTACCTACATATCGTTGAACAGGAATCAGGTGAAATTTAGTTCCTACAACATAAAACACAAAAAAGATATAATTAACAGGGTGCGTGTACGTATCCCATCCTTGGGAATTTTTGTCATCACGTAGTTCAAGAAAATGTAAACAAAATTTTCTAAGGGGTTGAGTGAAGACAACAAAGGCCACCTACGTATCCGCTTCTTAGGAATTCAATTCAAATGTAGTTCGTACAAATGGATGGAGAATTTTAAAGATACTACAAAGCATACAAATATTACAAATGAAAGTAATTACAAGGAAATAAACATAAAGAAACCCCATATCAGACATTGTAACATTTTAATGCATCAGAATTAATTGGCTTGGGCAACCTTTGGCCATCCATCAATAACACGACCCGACCTCGATCCTCATCATAATAGGCATCCCAAATCCAACCCAGACCGGGGACCACCCCCTGTCACCAAAACCAACAACCTATATCAAGCCTTAGATGGGCTGAATTTTGAGCATATAAGAAGATAGCGTAAATTCTCTCATTAAGAATCTGGGATAGGGTCACAACCGTGACCGACCTAACTGAGTCCAACCATACCACACCAAATTCCCAACCATACAAAACCAAACCATAGTTCATAAACCAAAGTGAATACCAAAACCTAGCATGATAATCAATCCCAAAATATAATACGATGGGATAGTGAGAAATCCTGTGATGCTGTGTTAACCCACCAGTTTATTCCAATGCCAAGGTAGATACCAATACCGACCCAGCCCATACCAACCCCGAGAAGTACCAAAAAGTCTTTATCCATAAGAGTAAACAAATCCGGTTAGGACATGCCCCTAACCATGGACAAAATCAATATCCATAATAAAATAAATACATCTAACAAGATACATAACATGAAATTATGCCTTCCAAAAGGATGGAAGCTCAACACTTCAGTCCAAATGATTAAACCAAAACCGAGTGCAAAATAGGAGCAGAATGGAAGATTCCTACATAGTGTGGGTAAACAACTACCAGTAGACGGGTTAGCGAGTGATCTTTAGCATGAATCTCAGGAGAAGGATAAAATAATGTCAGTTATAAAACCAAGTAAAATCATCCATAATGCATATAACCATACATATATAAGTTTTGGGAAAGGGAATAGGGTTTAACATGTATTTAAAACCTTTGACTAGGTTATGTAGCTTGGCTGTCCTAAACCACCCACGGGTTATATGGGTTTAGCTCCCCCTGATGAAAGGGCCCAGTGTGTATAGCCACACGACTAAGGAAGTATCCTATCGAATTAGTAGTACATCCCAAAATAGTGTGATATCATGCACACGGTTCACTAAGACCAATCTTCCTATAGGCAAATATAAGTTTCTAGTTTTGGTCCCCCAAGTAGCACCACCTTCCACGACTTTTCTACACACCCCGCCAGTAATGCCCAATTAAAACCATTTCCAAAAAATAAACAAATTCGTTTACCATTTTACTAACCAAGGACAATATTAGTGGTATCGTCATACCAACTCTTACTTGCAAGTAATATCCATGGCAAAACCATTTAGGTTAAGGGGACTTTAAAGTTCCCTTCGATATACCATATTAAATTACTTGGTAGACTTCTATGTTCCCCATAAGCATAACCATTTTTCCTTTAGCCTTTTCGAACCATTTAAACCATGCATAATTCTTTTACAAACTTGAAAACATACAAAAAATCTATTAAAAGAAGTCAATGCAATGAACATATCTTTATAAGCATTTCATCAAACACCTTGGGGGAATAATATAGACAAAACCAATTGTAAGGACCATTAAACCATTATCATGTAATCCAATTGTCCAAATCCACCATCAATGTATATAAAGCATAATTATAACCATTTGAAACAATAACCAAGCATTTAATATTAAAACCATCAAATAATAGTTGAAAACCATAATCATGAAATAGTAAAACCAAGAAATCAATCATATAAACTATGTCTTTAGTTGAAATTACAATGAGGGAAGAGAATCTTTTCTTATATCTAAAAATTGATGGTAATATATCACCAAGACAAGCCCCAAAGCAATCCTCAGGATGAAACCTTAGCCTTCTTTCCCTAAAAGCTCTAGAGAGAATTATGGAGCATTTTGGAATAGTTTCTAAGTGTTAATGAATAGAATAATAGGATAAATAACCTATCAAGTTTACTAGAAGTCGTGGTTCCTAGGTAGGGTAAGTAGAGAAATTTCGAGAATACCCCTACTTAAATCACATACAAACCCATCACAGTGATACAACTGACCCATACGAGTCGCACCCTCTCAATACGATCGGTACCCACCACTTGTATCCAAGCCTCAACCCTTAGATCAAACACTATCTAGTATACAACTCATCCAACCAAGTCATAACCACATCATACGATCCGTATCCATGACCTAAATCTTTGGAAAAATGAAATAACAAGAGGATCAAACACTGCCTACTATATGAGTCCCTAGTACGATTCGTATCAACACTTATGATTCATACCCCTAGGTTGTACCCATTCCAGTGACAAAAACCATCCCACCAGTTAATATTGGTCAGCATACGACAGGACCCTACCACCCATACCCCAATATATGGCTCGTACCCATAAGTCGTATTGGGTCCAGAGAATGAAATTCCAAGAAATTTTCTAAGGGTCAAAATCTAGGATGTTCTAGTCTCCCCCACTAGGAAAATTCATCCTCGAATGATGGACATGGTATGTGTAACTACACACAGAGTAATTTGCATTATCAAATATCCATTTAACAAAGTTTGAAGACATAGAGACAAAAATGTTCACCTTTTCTTTAACAAACTAAAAAAATAAAGATGTGTTGATGACACAAAACTTCCGCGCGAATCCCAAAAGAAGAAAACAAATACGGATACTTGGACTCTATGTCCTCTTCCACTTCCCAAGTAGCTTCTTCCACTATATGCTGCCGCCATAGAACCTTAACCGAAGCCGTATCCTTGGTCCGCAACTGATGAACTTGCCTTTCTAATATCTAAATTAGGACCTCTTCATAAGACAGAGAATACTTATACCCAATCCTTCCAAAGAAACAATCAAAGAAGGATCACCAATGAACCTCCTCAACATGGAAACATGAAAGACCGAATGAACAAAACTTAAGCTAGATGGAAAGTCAACCTCATAGGCAACATTGCCAACTCTCTACAAAATCTCATAAGGACCAACATACCAAGGATAGAGTTTCCCTATTTTTCCAAACCGCACCACTTTCTTCATGGGAGACACCTTGAGGAACACCCTATCCCCGACCTCAAACTCCAAGTCTCTACTCATAATATTTGCATAAGAATTTTGGTGACTTTAGGCATCTTTAAGCCTATCCCAAATCACCTTCACTACTCCACGGCTTGATAAACGAAATTCGGTCTAAACGCCTCCCCAAGCTCAAACCAACCAATAAGATATCTACACCTTCTACCATACAACGACTCGAAAGAAGACATTCCAATAATCAAATAATAGATATTATTGTAATCAAACTCCACCAAAGGTAGATTCTCAACCCAATTTCCACCATAGTCAATTATGCAAGGCTGAAGCATATTCTCTAATGTCTAAATAGTTCTCTCCGCTTACCTATCTGACTACAGATAACAAGTAGTAATCAAATTAACTTTAGTCCCCAAACCAATTTGGAATAACCGCCAAAAGTGAGTCATAAACTGCATACCACAATTAGAAATAATCAAAATAGGCACCCCACACAGCTTTACAATCTCTTAAAGATACAGCTTTACATAATCTTCTGCCAAACTGGTAGCTCGCACTGGAAAGAAATGAGTAGACTTAGTCATCTTATCCACGATGAACCAAATCGAATCATACTAATTTTGAGACTGAGGAAAACAGGTAACAAAGTCCATATTGATCACATCGTAATTTCATTCGGCAAATCAATTTCTCTATACAACCCTCCTGGCCTCATGTACTCAACCTTAATCTATTGACATACCATACACTTGGCCAAAAAATCAACCACATCCCTCTTCATGCCATTCTAGTAATAAATCTCCTTGAGATCATGATACATTTAGTCGAGATAGGATAAAAAACATAGCATGACTCATATGCTTCAGCAAAAACCCTTTGTTGCAACCCATTTTCATCAATAACATAGAACCTCCCTTGGTAACATAAAGTACTATTACCACTTATCTCAAAAACCACTACTTTTTTACCCACCAACATCACTCTTGATTTTTATTAAGTCAGGATACAACATTTGTTTCTCCTTAATCTCTGGACTAATAGATGATTTAACCACTTCTTGCACCATCACACTACCTTTCTTGAAGTCCAAAAGGTGATCTCCAAGATTATCCAAGCAGTGAATAACCTTCCCCAATTCTCTCTTTCCCTCTTCTACATGAGCCAAACTCCTCATGGATAACCTGCTAAGAGAATCAACAACCACATTAGACTTACCTTGGTGATAGTAAAGACTAATATCGTAATCATTGAGAATCTCAAGCAATGTCCTCTGCCTGAGATTAAGCTCCTTCTGAGAGAACACGTACTGAAGACTCTTGTGATAAGAAAAGATATCCACGTGATCACCATACAAATAATGCCACCATATTTTCAAAGAAAACACAATCGCCAACAACTACAAATCTTGAGTTGACACACTTTAAGCATTTTCCCCTTTTTTCTTTGCAATAACCTCAATAAGGATGACCAGAAAATCAATAAGGACATAAAGAAACTTACTGACCTTCACTCTCTTGACATTGTGCAAACTGTACTCGAGAATTATAACCACCTTAATGAATCCTATCTCCTAACTGGTAAAGAGAACTAGTAGAAAAGGAACCAAAACTCCCCCACTTCTTCTTTTCCCACTTACCACCATCTTTACCACCATGAGACTAAGAACCTCCTTGATCTGAAAAGTTGCTCCTCTTTTCCTACTTATCCCCAACTCTGCCTGCCTCTTTTTCTCATCATCAACCTACAACATATGAATAATCAACCTCAAGATATCCATATCTTTAATCAGCACGGCATTCTTGTTCCCTAGAATTAAATGTCTTTTCAACCAAGATGCGAACTTCCTTATTCTCAACTTCTTATTAGCCACTAAGTCAGGAGCATACCTTGATAGCTGATGGAACTTCAAAGCGTATTTCTTTACTGACATCCTCCCCTGTTTGAGGTTCACAAACTCATTTATCTTATCTTCCCTCAACTGTCAAGGAAAGAATCGATATGTGATGGCACTAGACTCTTCTATATAACCTCTATCCCTAGCCCACAACTCATACCAATGATAAGAAATATCATTGAACTAATAAGATCTAAGGTTATCCCCCTCTATATTAGTACCTTGAATCACCCGTAGGATTTTTTCTAACTCATCTAAGAATTCCTATGGATCCTCCTCTATCATTGCTCCAGTAAAAGTAAGAGGACCCATCTTCATAAATTAACAAACCCTTATGGCCTTAACAAAAAAAATCATAAGTCACACCCCTCTCATCCTAAGCAGTAACTAGTTGGCAAATAACATGAATGGACTGACAAAATTCTGCGTTCGTTATGTTGCCTTGAGGGACCTAAGAAGAACTAGCTGGAATAGGTAGACCTGCAGAACAATCAGGAATAGGACTATGAGATCAAAGATGTACTCCAGACGCAAGACATACCCTATCATTATTGTCACCAGATAGAATAAAAGAATTTCCTTGTATGCTAGATCTAGGAGGCATGATCTGAAAGACGAGCAAACAAGGATTAGAGAAGATTCTAGGATTGAGAACTCAAGATTAAAAAAACAATACCAAATAACTAAAACATTCTTAAATGTCTTACAACCTCTCTCTTATGAGTGTGGCGGGCATCACACCGCTAAAAAAAACTCAACTCGACATGGCTTTATGGACTACTTAGTGGCCATGAACATAGGCTCTGATACAACATTGACACGACACAACCTCGGTCCTTGTCATAATGGGAATCCAAAGTCTAATGGGGACCGCCCCCTGTCACCCAACCCAACCACCTATATCCATCCTTAGATGGGCTAAATTTTGAGCATATAACAAGATAGCATAAATGCACTCATGAAGACTCTAAGATAGGGTCAAAATCGTAACCTACCCAATCGAGTCCAACCGTACCACACCAACTGCCCAACCATACAAAACCAAACCATAGGCCATAAACCAAAGAGAATACCAAAACATAGTATGATAATTAATCCCAAAATCTAATATGATAGAACTGTGAGAAATCCTGTGATGTGGTGTCAGTCCACCAGCCTATTCTAATGCGAAGGTTGACACCTATACCGATCTCATCCATACCAATCCTTAGAAGTACCACAAAGACTCAATCTAAAAGTTTAAATAAATCTGGTTGGGGCATGCCCCCAACCATGGCCAAAACCAATATCCATAATAAAATAATAATGTCTAAGAAGATCCATAACATAATATGATGCCTTTTAAAGGATGGTAGATCACCACTTTAGATCAAATGTCGATATTGAATCTGCATGCTAAACAGGAGCAGTATAATGGCTGATTTCTATATAGCGTGGGTATACAACCTCCATTAGATGAATCAGTGAGTGACCGATAGCATCAATCTTTGGATAAGGAAAAAATAATGTCATCTGTAAAAACAAGTAAAACAATACATAATGAATACAACCATACATATATAAGTGCCAAAAAAGGGAACCGAGTTATCATGCATTTAAAACCATTACCTGGTCTATATAGCATGGCCGTCCTAAACCACCCATGGGCTATATGTGTTTAGCTCCCCTTGCTGAAAGGGCCCAGTATGTGTAGCAGCATGAACATGGAAGTATTCAATGGGATGATTAGTACATCCTCCAACAGTGAGACATCGTGCACACGGTCTACTAAAATGAATCCTTATATCAACAAATAAGAGTTTCAAGTTTTAGGCCCCATGGGACCGCTACCTTTCACGGCTTTGCTACATACCCTAGCATTAATGCCCAATAAAAACCATTTCCGAATAACCAACCAGTCCATTTACCATTTTATTAACCAAGGCCAATATTAGTGGTATCTTTATGCCATACCTTACATACAAGTAGTATCTATAGCAAAACCACTTAGGTTAAGAGGACTTTCAAATGCACTTCCACGTACCATATTAAACCACTTGGGAGACTTTCATGTTCCCCACAAGCATAAACATTTTGCCTTTAACCTTTTAAAATCATTTAAACCATGTATAATTCCCTTACGAAGTTTAAAACATGCAAAAGTTCCATTAAAAGAAGTCAATGCTATTAACATATCTTTAGAAGGATTTTATCAAACACCTTGGGGAATAATATAACCAAAACTAATTCAAAAAACCATTAAACCATTACCATTCAGTCCAATTGTCCAATCAACCATTAACACATATAAAAGCATAATTAAAACCATAGGAAACCATAATCAAGAATTTAATATAAAATCCCCAAGTAATAATTGAAAACCATATTCATGAATAGTAAAACCATGAAATAAATCATATAAATCATGCCTTTAGTTAAAATTACAATGACGGAAGAGAATCATGCCTTATATCAAAGAATTGATGGAAAGAAATCACCAAGACAAGCCCCAAAGAAATCCTCAAGATGAAACCTTATCCTTCTTTCCCCAAAAGATCTTGAGAGAATTATAGAGTGTTTTGGAATAATTTCCAAGTGGTTATGAATAGAATAACTGGGTAAATAACCTCCTAAGTATATTAGAAGTTGTGGGTCTGAGTTAGGGTAAGTAGGGAAATATCTTGAATACCCTCACTTAAATCTCTTAAAAACCCATCAACGGGATACCACTGACCAATATGAGTCGCACCCTACCAATACGATTGGTACCCACCACTCATATCCAAGCCTTAACCCTTGGATCAAACACTTTCTAGTATATTAATTATCCATCCAAGTCATAACCATAATATACGATCTGTATCCATAACCTTGATCCTTGGCAGAATGAAATACCAGGAGGATCAAACACTGCCCACCATACGAGTACCTGGTACGACCTGTACCAAGCCTTATGATTCCTACCCCTAAGTGTTACCCATTCCAGTAATAAAACACATCCAACAAACAAACACTAGTCAGCATACGACAAGACCGTACCACCTATACCCCAACATATGGCTCATACCCATGAGTCGTATTAGGTCTGAAGAATGGAATTCTTGGAAATATTATAAGGGTCAACATGCAGGATGTTTCAATTTCAAACAAAATTAAGGCTCCTTCAGATAGCACTTTGCAGACTACATAAGTCCCTTGCAAATTCATGAGGGAACTTTCCCTTGTATTCCTCTTGGTGAGAAAATATGCATTTGAGTACCAATTGTAAAAGCTCAACCATGTGATCTCTTTCTTATTTGTTAAAAGTAGGAATTATTCAATGTTTATATAATTGTCCATAACATACATCACTCATCCTCTATGCATCGATCATAATAAGTTATTCATGGTGGGCACAAACCCATTCTTCATTACTCATTCCTGTTTCTCTTGCTTCTTAGATGATTCTTAAAGATGGTACTCAAACTTCAGCAGGTATTATAGCTTCTGTATTATAGATTAGCACATAAAGAGTTTCCCCAGCTGAAGTTCAGACTGTCATGTGATATCACAATAAGGCATGAGGCAGCATTTCATGCCACGATCAGTTACTATCTACGATATTTCATAATATCGTTTTGATGTTCTTGTTGGCATCTTCTAATTCTCTACTCATTTGAGGGAAATAAGCAATTTAATTTTCATTGAATGATCTTGAACTGTTCACATGTCTCTTTCATCAAATGACTTTTAAAGTTTGCTCCACTGTCTACGATGATTAACTCAGGTATCCTAAATCAAAAAATCAAGTTGTTCTTGACAAAATCTGCTACTACCTTCTTGGTTATAGCTTTGCATGAGGTGGATTCCACCCACTTGGTAAAGTAATCTAGAGAAACTAAAATAAATCTGTATCCAATAGAAGCTGGTGGTTCAATAGGGCTGAGAAAATCTACACCCCAGGCTACAAATGGACAAGGTGAGCTGATAATATTAAGTTCATATAGGGGTACTGAATCAGATCCTTATGTATCTAACACTTATTACATTCTTGCACAAACTTTTAACAATGACTTTCCATGTCCATCCACAAATATTCGACTCTTCTAATCTTCTTGGCTAGAGTGAACCTATTCATATGAGGTCCACACACTCCTACATGGATTTTTCTAAGTAATTCTGTAGCTTTAGTGGAATCTATATATTGCAGAAATCCAAAATAGGGGGTACTCTTGTAATATACTTTTCCATTTAAAAAGAAATTATTGGCCATTCGGAGGATTATTTTCCTCTCACTGACGGTTGCATCTTCTGGGTATGCGGCTGCTTCTAAATACCTCTTGATATAAAAGTACCATGGCTCTCCATCTCGCTTTCCTCAACTTAGTCACAATGTGCAGGTTGCTCCTTTAAACTTATTTCCAACAGATAAACGTAATTTTGATATTGATGTTAAATTATGGAGGACATAGTGGTAAGAGCATTGCCGAACTCATTTTGAATCCTTGGAACATGCTTGAATTCTACTTACTTAAACTTATGCATAAATCCTAAACAAATTCTACGTATGCGGTGATTTTAGGGTTCTTTAGGGCTTATTTACCTCGAACCTACTGAACTAATAAATCAGAATTTCCAATGACTAGTAGCTCTTAAACATCCATATCAATAGCCAATTTGAGATCGAGAATACAAGCCTTTTATTTAACTATATTGTTGGTGCGTAAAAATACATTTTGGCAGTAACTGGATAATATTGATTAGCTTCTTATATTAAGACCATCCTAATTTTTGAACCCTTAAAATTAACTACCCCATCAAAGAACAATCTTCAGCTCGAGTATATTTCAGCAATGTCTTCTCCTATAAACTATACCTGTTAATCTAGGAAATAAGTTTGTAGTATCTTATATTCTTAAGGAACTTGATTCTCTTCTAGATGATCTGCTAGAGCTTGCCCCTTGATTGATTTTTGAGTAATGTATACAATATCGAAATCACTGAACAATGTTTTCCATTTGGCCAATTTCCCCATGGGCACGGCCTTTTGGAATATGTACTTCAAAGGTCCATTCTTGAAATAAGATACGTTGTATATGACGTTAGGTACCGGGCCACCCAGGTCAATGCACAATACATTCTTTCCAATAATGTATACTAAGCCACATATGGAGTATACTTCTTACTCAAATAATAAATCTCTCTTTCTTTATTTTCAAATACATCGTATCATCTTAAGAAACATCCAAATGCATTGTCTGAGACCAAAACATATAATAACAGAGGACTTTGTTCTTTTAGAGGATCTAGTATCGGTGGACAATATAGATAATCCTTGATCTTGTCAAAAGATTTTTGGCATTACTCAGTCTATTCATTTGGCACATATTTATTTAACATCTTGAGGATTGACTCACAAATGACCATTGAATGGCTATGAACCTGCTGATGTAATTCAATTTTCTTAAGAAACTCATAACCTTTTTCTTTGTCTTTAGAAGAGGTAGTTATTGGATCACCTTATTTTTTAGGGGTCGAGCCTAATGCCATTTTTACTAACTATGAAACCCAACAATTCCCGATTGGTTCCTCAAAAGAACACTTGGCAGGATTCAACTTCAAATTGTACTTCTGAAACCGATAAACGAACTTTCCCAAATTGGCAAAGTGGTCTAAACTCTTGTGAGATTTGATGATCATATCATCCATACATGCTTCAATATACTTATGGATCATATCGTGAAATATGGTTTTCATGGCTCTCATATCATAGCATCGGCATTCTTATGATCTAAGGGCATCAACATATAATGATAAACACCCCAAGGTGTGATGAAGTCATTTTCTCTGTATCTTCTTCATCCATCAGTATTTGATGATACACCACAAAACAGTCCACGAATACTGTATTTTATCCCTCGCATAGTTGACAATGTTAATGTGGATGTTGGGTAATGAAAAGTTACCTTTAGGACTAGCCTTGTTCAAGCCTCTAAATTGACACAAATCCTGACCTTTGTTTCCTAATTTGGCACTGAAATAATATTGGCTAGCCATGTTGGATATTTTGAGACTTCAACCACATTGGCTTTGATTTACTTAGTGAATTCTTTATTGATTTTCAAAGTAAGATCTGGCTTGAATCTTTGTAACTTTTGTTTCATATGATTGATCGCTAAATCAATTGGCAACTTGTGCGATATGATATATATCCTTAATATTAGCATGTTATTGATGAATGATTAAATTGTTACTTATTTATATCCAAATTCTTGCACACTATGATGTATTAATTGCTCATGTGAGTCTAGTTATTGATTGAAATGCATTAATATCAAGTATGTGTGATCTTATATAAAATTTAATGAAAATGAGTTGAGACAAAACTAGAAGATAAGCAAAGTGAGAAAAAATAGCAGGAGAACTGAAGGTCAGGCCCTAGAGGTAACCCTCAGATGTCGTGATCATAATCTGAGGGTCGTGACCCAGTTAAGCAGGAAAGTCAGATCTCAGTGATTGTAAGATGATCATCGCGGTCGCAGTAGTCGCAAACGCAATCAAGATGCGACAATTGCCGTAGGGCGGAAAAGTTCCAGGGGCAAAATGGGAATTTTACAAAGTTGAATCCCAAATGGCAAAAAGCTAAACTCATGCACACTTGGGGCATCGTTCATTCAATTTCTAGTTTTGGAGGAGAAGAAAACACTTTAATTTTTAGTTAAGAACAATTTGTTAAGTGGATTCTAAGAGATGTTAGTTGTAAACTTGGATTGAAGTTTGGGTTTACTCTTTTTTGAATTACAATGGATCAAGTACATGAAAATTTGGGTATAACTCCTCTCTTTAATTTCATGAGTAACTAATCTTATATGTCGGAATTATGTTTGATCATGTAGTGAATCATGTGTGGGTGTTTATTGTTAGTCCAAATAATTGGTTAATTGTTGTGGGTTTGATCTTACTCTATAGTTGAATTGAAAATTGTGGGTGAAAACCCTAATTCCCTTGGATCCCATGTCATCCTTGAAAGAGGGATGTGGGTGAAGAGTTATTTCAAATAACCTCTTGAACTAGATTCTTTATTAGAACTATATTAGAAATAAGGGTGTTAAGTGGATTGGCTATGTTCACAAGTATCTTCTTAGAAATAAGGATGCTAAGTTGAGGGAATATATTGGTATGTTTGTTACGCTCATTAGGTGTTCGAAAGAATCCAAGAACAAAATTTAGTGTTTTATCAAAAGGTTCACACTAAGACCATAAATCTAGCCTGCCAAAAACCCTTATTGAAAATTACTTAGGAGACCAAAACACCAAGATCTCTCTTTATTTGATAAAATTACAATTATTCATCTCATATGAGTGTGCTTTGGTTATTGTGTCCAACAAATTTCAACATTCAAACCCCAAATTTACTTCCATGTTTCATTTTAGTTTTGCATTACGCTTTAAGACATAGTTAACGCTCAACAAACCTAGGTGTTAAAAAATAACTTGCACTCCTCGAGGATTTGACAGTGACTGCCATTAGGTATATATTCACAATGACCACCTTTATCAAAATGTTAGTTTAAGTTGAGATATATAAAAAATGGCGTTTTTGCCGAAGTGTGAAGCTTAGTTTTCACTATTGCAGTGTTGTTAGTGAACTTGGGTCAATCGTAGTGCTTTTGTTTACCTTATTTTTTTTTTGGATTTTTTGCTAGGTGATCTTTGAAATAATCACGACACCATGATCCACAATAGGATAATGATGGCTAAGTTGATGGATACCTCGTGGATAAGGATCGTCTTAATATTGTGGGGCATACTAGAGCCATGCACATCCCACCAGCCAAGGGAAATTGGGTATTCCATGTCACGAGTGTAATTCTCCATATGATAACAAAAAAAGGGCTATTTGTAATACAACAATACAAAGATGCAAACCTACATTTGAAAAACTTCTTTGAGGTGTGTACCCCATTTAATATTGCCTGTATTACTCAGGATTCTATTCGGTTGAGGCTTTTTCTATTCTCTGTAATTGGTGAAGTGGTTTTGTTGTTGATATCTCAACTATTCGGGTCTATTACATCTTGGGTCAAACATACAAAGACCATTTTGGATAGATATTTTCCTTTATCTAGAATGGTACAACTAAGGGACAAATCACCAATTCTTGTCAAATAAGTGGCGAGCTGTCATATGAGGTGTGGCAAAGTTTCAATCAAAAACTCATTCAATGCCCTAACCACAAAGTGTTGGACAAGATGATTCTCCAAATATTTTATTAGGCATTAGACCAATTGAATAAAATCATTGTTTATAACACATCTAGTAGGTTTCTTGTCAAGTTATCTAATGGGGTTGCAGTTAAGTTGCTTGACCAAGTCACAAAAAAATAGAGGATGGAACATTTGAGACTTCGAAGTAGCCGTAATGTCCCCTGCCATATCATATGTAAATAAAAATAAAATAAAGAAGGGAAAATAAAGTGATGAAAATATGGCCAAAGTGATGACCCAATTAGATCTCCTTACTAAACACGTGGTAGGAGCACCCACAAAAGATTTTAATTTTGTTGCCTCTCAAGATGCCAAAAGTTATGCTGAGGATAAAACTAAGGCACCTAATTAAGAGATAAGGTTTTTGGATAATCAACCGGGGGGTTCCCGCCCCGCCTACCAAAGTCAAGGTGGGAGCCTAGGTTGGAATGATTGAGATCGAGATTGTGATTGACATGATAGAAAAAGGGATAGAGACCAATATTTAAGGGACAAAGAGAGATTTTATGATACATATGTGCCCCCTTACAATTAGGTCAATAACAAGGAATCAAACTCGGTGGACAAGGAAAAATTCAAAATTAAGGATATGTTAGCTCAAATTTTGATGTGTATTGAAGGTACAAACAAAATTGTAAGAGGGAGGAAGAGTGACTTTTTTATCTTAACCAAGCAGTCATTTCACACTCTACTTCTAACAAGTAATTGGAGACAAAAGTGGGAGGCCTACCTAGTTACATGATGGCAAACCCAATAAATGATACCCATGTTATGGCAATCATCACTAGGAGTGCTATAAACCTTTTTTAAAACATGGGTGAGGATTATGAGATGTCTCTTAAGGAATAAACAAGTACAAAGAAAAAGTGGTCCAAAAAGTTAAATGATGGTACCACTAAGTCTCATGAAGTGGGTGATCCGAAACCAGTGATAATTTAAGAAAATGGTGATAGGAAGTAGTGGCACACCCAGAATTTAAGGATGGTGGGTGCTTAAAAGTTAAAAAGCAAAGAAAAAATTAAAAAATGACCTCAATGAGGTTCGAACTCAAGTCAACACTTCTAATGAAGTGCCTTAAGATCAACTGAAATACCAATGCACCCAACCAATTTTTTGTTAGAGTGGGAGCTTTCATATATTTTATACCTATTTTCATATATTTTCTAAGTATTATACCTATTCCACATAGAGATTAGTGGGTGCCAGAGCACCCCAAATTATAACGTAGGTCCACCCCTGGTAGGGAGGAGCCTCCTAAAGTGATTGGCGGTGATAAGCAAAAGATGAGTGAATCTCAAAGTGTTCCATTGCCCCCAATGAAAATTCCTCCACGTTGAGATATTATATCAGCATTTATATGTGATGATATTAAGATATTATTTTATATATGCATTGCACCCCCAAATGCTCGGTACGTTTCCATGGTACTGACCCATATATTAGTATGTGGGCTACATTTTATCAAAATGTAGGTACAAGGTATAGTGTACATCTTCAGATCCAGTCAGTTTGCGGGATCCAGTCAGCAGGTGATGAGTCCTTTTGATTCAAGGGCTTGAGTTCGTTATATAGTTTGAGAAGTGATGTATTTTCTTTATCTAGGCATATTGAGTTAGGATAGTCGAGAGTCATGACCCAGCTATCTATAGTCAGTACTAGTAGAGGCTTCATAGACAGTCAGTAGAAGTTGATGTATTCCGTTTCAGTTTTGGTTGTAAAAGCAGAGTTGTAATCTTGTAAATTTAGTTTTGCATCTATCATATTCAGAAAAGAGTTATTTTCTGCAGATTTGTATAGATTTATACTTTTTGTTCAATTGCTTATGAGTTATGCCAGTAGAAGGGTTAGCTTGGGGTCACTTGTGATCCTAAGCACCGTGTGACGTCTCGGGAACTGATTTTGAGGCGTTACAAACTTGGTATCAGAGCACAGAGTTCAAGTGTCCTAGGGTGTCTATGAAGTCGTGTCTAGTAGAGTCTTGCAGGACGGTACGGAGACGTCTGTACTTTTCTTAGAGAGGCTACAAGGCATTTATGAAATATCTTCATTCTTTCAAGTCTTAAATCGTGCTATAGAAAAGTTCTCCAAGAAACTTATATAGATTCTCATCTTACTCTAGTCAGGCCATCGCTGCCTTATTTCCAAGGTATTAGAAACAGTTGAGATTAATTCTCCATAGATAGTTATGGAATTGTAAGAGATCTACAAAAGTATCCTATCAGTACTTTTGAGTTCTGAAAATTGAAGTGTTTTATCAGGCCTATAGAAATCATGCACTAAGCCCGAGTCAGATATGCTTTCAAATTTCTACTCAGAATCCATAATGATAATATATACTTCTCTATCTATGTACTGTTCTTGAGGTAACATGTTCGTCAAGTTCCAATTTCCTCCCCAGATAATGCTCTTATATTTGCTGGCAGAAGTTTCAGAAGTTTTATAAAGTGGCTTGAGAGGAGACTTCTAGTGTGTTATAAGTCCTTCAAATTTAAGTTATGCCCTAGTTCTTATGAGTTATTTAATTAAGACAAAGTAAGGTGTATTCTTAGATCGTTGAATGTTGTGTGTCAAGTTTCTATCTCTTGTATTATGTAATCTTGTTATCATTATGTTTGTGAAAAATCAAAGTCTAGTGAAGCCGTGTGAGGCCTATTTCGATTCACTAGCATAGTTTCTTTGTTATTCATATAATTTTCTTAATCAAAACATAAAACCAAAGTCTAGTGAAGCCATGTGAGGCCTATTTCGATTTACTAGCAACTTGTTGTTTATCTTATTATTCTGGTGTTAGTTGAAAGTGTGGGTTTTTGTGTAGTGACAGAAGTAGTAACGTTTAGTTGAAAGTTTTGTGTTAGTTGAACTTATGGGTTTAGAAGTGTAGTGGCAAGAATGGTGGTAAGGGCGTTTTATTGAATATGTATAGCTGAATTTTTGCTTATGATTGAATTGGTAATGAAGTGATATACCCTTGTTTGTTAGTTTAGTGAAGTTAGAGAAGGAGATTATTAGTTAAGGTGGGTTGTTGTTTGCTTGAAGTATGAAAAGAGATATTGATGGTATTTGTTATGCTAGGAAAGTATAGGCTTTGATGGAAGTACTTGGTGGTTGAGTATTGTTAATTTAGGCTTTCCTGAGATTGCAAGAGAAGGTTTAGTTGAAATTTATAGAGCTATGAAAGTAATTTAGGTGTGAGGATGGGTAAATAGTAATAATGTGAAGAAGGAGAATGTGTTAACGGATTATGAATAAGATAGGCCATATGATTATGATCGATTGTCATTGTGTACTAGTTTTTCTTAATGTTGTGTGCTATAGTTTTGAAGTGAGAATTTTGTATGAAATGGGATTGTAAAACATATTTAGCACTAGACATTAAGTTTGAACAGTTAATGGTTCGGTTGTTGATTCTAGTTATATGGAGGTGATCTAGTAGGCCTGAACAGTGTATGCAAGAGTGTAAGATCATGTGTTCGTAATTAAGTATGGTGTAGAGGTGTTCCCAAGGTGCTATGGGGCTGCATTATTTTTCGAGGATTATTGCATATTGTGGGGCTAGTAATAATGTTGAGTTTCTAGGTGGAGAAAGGCTAGTTAGACAATTTATGATGTTCTTGATAGCTAAGTTAAGGAGTGATGATTGAAGATGTTGAGCCTTTTTAGTATGATTATTATTCTCATGGTTTGGAAAAAAAATATAAGAATAGAGGTGTGATCTTGGTAGGTTATGATTATGTGATTAGAGATGTAGGTATAGTTGCAAATGAGAGTGTAAGTCTTTGATGATGATTATTGAAGCTAGAAAGTTAAGGATGACATATAGATGGGTTGTTCAAGAATGAAGTTGGTAAGGTCGAAATTAGTTTATTCTTGTGATTTTAGCATTTATGTATAGATAATAGAATGATGAAATTATGCCTTAATCTCGAGGATATGGAGTAGACCATCATACTTAGAATACCAGCTTTGACCTAAGGGGGAGATGGTTAGTGAAGAACCAAACTGAGTTTTGAGAATTAGATTGTTATACATGTCAATAATGAGTTATGATGAGATAGTGATCCCTTCTTACTCTAGAGTATTCCTTGGATTTCAGTCATTACAACACCAAATCCATCACTTGCTTGAAAAGTCCATACCACAGGCCTATGCTTATACCTATCATATGTGCTCAAGCCCATTCTCAGCTTCTAGCAAGCATGTAACAGCTTCACTCTGTGATTCGAGTTATCTCTTATGAATCTATGAACTCCAGTCTTATGTTAAATAACTCATGATAAGTATAAACTCATGTTTCAGAGTATGACCAGTTTTTAAACTCATGATACTAGTGAAGTTCGCATTATATCATGCATGTCCTCAGCTTAGATTTCTTTAATGAATCCATGTCTTTGATATTTTATTCCTCATTACAAAGATAAGTGTTAATGTTATGTATTGTAGTTTTTGTGCTTCTGGTTCATATGTGTTAGACATTCGGTGACCTTTTCCTATGTTAAGATAGTGGTGATGATATTGTATAAGCAATGGTTTAGATGTGAAAGAGTTGATGACCCTCATTAAAAAAGATTATTTATGCTTTTCTATCTAAGGCTAAAGTGTGAAGTAAGATTGAGGCCAAGTCTATGATACATGTCATGGTTAGTTAGAAATTGTGTGTATATTTTTAAGAATCGTGCAAGAAAATTGTGGTTGATAAAGGTTTAGAGAATATGCAAAGTATGCCTTTAGGGGTATTTGCCTTAAAGTTATATATGATTTTTAATAATAGGCTTGAATGTCATGTTGGGTGTAAGATGATGAATGCAATATGCGTTAGTTAATCCATATCAAGAGTTTTGAATTAGTCATTGAAGTGGTAAGGCATGTTATGCTTAGGGTGTGAGCTCAAAGAAGATATAGAATATTGAACCTTGTGCTTTAGACTAGTATTGTTGTTTGGCATGTTGTATCTTGTGATTTAGTGTTAGGCTTGATCATGGTGAGAGAACTTAGTTTAGTTTAGACCTTAGTGGAAAGATCTCACAGTGCCAATATGAGAATTATAAGTTGAATCAAATGAGTATGGTATTTAAGGGGAATAGTATAGTTGAGAGAGCATTTGAGAAGTGATGCTTAGCTTGAAAGTAAGAAGTTGCATTGCCTACGGCCTAGCAATCCTATCCTAGTTTATGAGTTATATAATTATATTCCATACTATAGAGTTATATCAATGTTTTAATTCCTTAGTCAAATGTCTTGTTCAGAGCATGCCCAAAATTCCTTTCTCCCTAATGTCAATAGAATTTCGTAGAAAAGTTCTAAAGAAATACTCCATTTGAGTATGGGTAGTCAGTATAATCCAGTCCATATAGCCTGTAATCTAGTTTAGCAAGCAAGGAGATAAGCTCCTATAGATTCTTAATTTTCCAGCTAGTCTTACTATCCGCAGTCTTATACGTATGTACATTCCAAGAGGCAATGTGTTTGTGTCCAATTAAATTATGAATTCAGCTCAGTTCATGCATCAGTTTTAGTTTCAGATATTAAGTCATGATTCAGTTCGTAAGTATCCTGTGTAGTATCACAGTCTCTTCCTAGTATTTTTATCAAATTATTATTATTCGGGGATGAACGATCCCAAGAGGAGGATGTTGTAATACCCCGAGTTTTCATGTCATAAACCTCTCATCCTTTCTCATGAGATCAGATCCAGTGCAAAGTAATAGTTACTCATAAGTTGACACTCTCATTTCTATCTTAGCCATATAGTTATTTTTCTTAAGGATTCATGCACTTGCAGACCAGTTTAGTAGCTCATTATTCTTGGGATCCAGTGATTCAGTTCTATCACTTACACATGATAGCTTGAAGAATAATATCCCTCTGTGTTTCAGGTTAATTATCCACATTCCAGGACAAATGTTTCTAAGGGGGAGATAATGTAATACCCCGTATTTTTGTGCTAGAATTCTAACCATCGTTCCTGTGTGTCTAAGCTCTAATACAAGTGATTCTCATGTGAATACAAGTTGCATGATCATTATCCTAGTCTATGGAGTAGTTTAGAGGTGGAAATGTTTATAGCAATGACCTAGAACAATGTTGAGCTAAGACCAATTGATTCATCAAAAGTTTGACATTTGATTCTACAAGGGTCAAATTCAAACGTGAATATCTCTTAATATACATGAAATTTTTCATCCCAAGACCTATCAAATTGTAGATAATTGAATTATCTTTCCAACGATACCAATTTTCAAAAAATCCAATACCCGAGCAAAGAGTTATGGCCATTTTTGTGAGAGGCAGTAAGGGTGTGCGATGGGAAATGCACCGCCCAATCAAATGTGTGCGATTGGGAGTGCGAGGCACACTTAAATGTCTGCCATAAGGTGTGTGACGCACACCTTAAGGTCTGCCATGAGTTGTGCGCCGCATACCTCACTTCCAAGTGCCAAAAATACCCCTATATAAGTCTATAACACCGGATTAAACTCCCATAACACCAAAACAAGTTTACTCTCTCTCAAAATCACCAAGAACATTCATTAGAGTTTCAACCTAAAAATTCAAATATCTCAAGACTCAACCGTGAGAATTCTATAAATTTTACATATTCGGAATCCCCGTTACAGAGGCTACGAGGGACACCCAAAAGTTCGTGAATAGCATTACATCATTCGGAAAGTCATTCAAAGCTTCAAGTTTAAGGTATGTGGGGTTTTTCAACAAGAACACCCTTTTGTTCTTGTGCCCAAAAATATTTTTCTTTTATGAAGTTATGGATTTTTACATGTTCTATCATGAATTTGAAGCATAAATTTATACTCTACATTGATTCTCATGAGACTACGAAACTTTTGATATTTTAGAAGTGGAATTATATGAGAATGATGATATTATTGTACCAAAAGCTGAAATTTTCAGATTTTAAAGTAATTTATATATGTTTATGATGACAAGCAAGATTCTTGAGAGATTTTATCGTTATATTGATATATAGGTCTTCGAACCCCCTTTGAAATTGTACTTTGAGAAATTATGTGCTATAAGCACAATGAGATTTGAAACCCAAAGTTAATTTTCTTTACAAAGATGTATGATTTGATATTCTTTACTAAGAACTTGAATATATGAATTTTATACCTTACGATGTTTCATGAGAATGTTGATATGGTTACCTATAAAGATGAAAATTTATGTTTTACGTGATTATTTTTATGCTTATGTCATAAAGTATGAAACTTTGGTAGGTTTTATGGTGATATTGATGTATGAGTTTTTGGAACCCTATTTGAGTTTATTATTTTGATAAATCATCTGTCATAACTACCTTGAAAATTAAATTAGTTGAAATGATGAAGAAGCTTTGACCTTTCGGTCGTAAAAAGGGGTGTTTTTGAACCCTAGATAAGAAAATAAATCCACTTTTATTGATTATTATAAAAAGGGTAGCATGATGACTTCCGTTGTTAATTGTTGAAATGTTTGCTAGTGGATTTTCTTTTGAAAAGATCTGAGCTAAATCCGGGAGTAGTCTTTAGCACCGACCAGAAGGTATATCAGGATTTGGTACTTCCCTAGAACTATGTGCCCCCGTAGGATGTGAGCCAGAGGCTGGTTTATATAGTGATCACTAGTGTTTGGATTGACGATTTAAGGTCCTAATCCGATGGCAAGGATAGGATAGCTCTCCCCAACGTGGGTAAGACGTTGAACTCCATGTAGCTCACATGGTTTATATTGGTTGTAAGAGACTCCCAGCGTGTGTGTGTATTCTTCTATTTGAGATGAAAACATAATTTCATAAAAGATTGAGTTTGAGAAAGTCATTATTTTCGAAAGATTTAAAGACTATATATTCTAAAGAGATTTGTCATGATATTCGGTTGCTTTGATGAATTGGAATTGAGATGAAAGTGAATTGAGATTTATTATGATGACTCACATGTTTCACCCGTTATATTTTACTCTCTTATGATTATGATGATTTAATTCGAGCTAAGTGAGTCATTTATATCAGCATGTATAATTTTATAAAGTGTGATGATATTAAGATATTAGTTTAAATATGGATTGCACCCCCATATGCTCGGTACGTTTCCATGGTACTGACCCACATATTCGTATGTGGGCTACATTTTCTCGGAATGTAGGTACAAGGTATAGTGTACATCTTCAGATCCAGTCAGTTCGCGGGATCCAGTCAGTAGGTGATGAGTCCTTTTGATTCAAGGGCTTGAGTTAGTTATATAGTTTGAGAAGTGATGTATTTTCTTTATCTAGGTATATTGAGTTAGGATAGTCGAGAGTCATGACCCAGCTATCTATAGTTAGTACTAGTAGAGGTTTCATAGACAATCAGTAGAAGTTGATGTATTCCATTTCAGTTTTGGTTGTATAAGCAGAGTTGTAATCTTGTAAATTTAGTTTTGTATCTATCATATTCATAAAAGAGTTATTTTCCGCAGATTTGTATAGATTTATACTTTTTGTTCTGTTGCTTATGAGTTATGCCAGTAGAAGGGTTAGCTGGGGGTCACATGTGATCCTAAGCACCGTGTGACGTCTCAGGACCCGATTTCAGGGAGTTACAATAGGACTAAAGGTATTTACACATTTAAGCTTCATGGAGAAATATATCATTTCCTACCTGTCTTCACTGTTCTAGATAACAGAGCCAAAATTTTACATTTCTAATTTTATGACAATGAGAATGATAGAGTTAATAGGATGGCCTTCTCAGATAAACTTGACAAATCTGTTATTGTAAAGTTGGTGGATATTCTTCAAATTAATTTATATTCCCAGTTTCTTGAATCTCTAACACATATTTCTGATTTGTATCATTTTTACATCGCACTTAAATGTGATTCTAGCTTGGACCAACGAACATATAACTTACCCAGTATTTTATAAGTGAAAGCTAGATGGACTGATGGAGAATTGGACAGTCATATTTCTACACCAAATATACGTGTTCACACCCATAACAACAATAACTAATTGGTTCACTATTACTATGGTTGTTACAACTCATTACAATACCCTTTGTTATTTTCATATGGTGAAAACGTATGGCATTGGGAATTCAAAAAATTTGGCAACAAATTAATTCTCCTAGAAATCATTCTTACTGTAAGAATGAGTGACTTTCAAGTGTAACAAACATGTCTTCAATCTATGGATTCCTTAATATTGAAGAAGAAATTTTACAAAAAGGACAATGAAAAAAACAATATTGTCTCCTGTCATGAATATGACTATTACAAACTTCAAATTAGAGATGATGAAGAAAATGAAACTTTACATTCTGGAAGATTATTCTTACAATATTCGGTGGATCAATATAAATACTTGTAACACAAGTATTAAGACTTCTTTTTTATTCAACCAAGATTTATTTTGAAATGAAGTATTAGCGGAACTTATTGATCTTCAGAAGCTAGGAGAAAGAGAATCTTCAGATATCGGCAGAGAAATATTCCTTCCTGCTAGCTTTACAGGGATCAACTAGATATACGACGTTGACAGATGGACACTATTACATTAGTACAACACTTGAAAAATCGAATATCTTCCTAACAATAATATGTAATCCTTCACGGCCTGAAATATAACATCTGTTGCTAACAAAAATTGAAATACAAAATAGACTGATTTAATAAGTCCAGTATTTAAAGCAAAAGTGAAAGAGTTGAAGGAAGATATTGTTAAAAAATAATTGAAAAAGTTGTTGCTTAGATGTACACTATAGAATTTCAAAAAAACGTTCTTCCTCATGCTCATTTCCTTATTATGCTTTAGGATGAGTATAAATTAATAACATCGAAGACTTATGACAAAATTATTTGTGTCAAACTACATAATGTCGATACAAATTAAAGTTTACACTCTTTTGTTGTTTAACATATGAGGCATTTTCCCTGCAAAAGCTTAAATCCTAAAATTCATGCAAGAAAAAAAAAGAACTTTTAAATTTAAATACCCTAAAAATTATGCAAATGAAACATTTAAAAGTGAAAATTCATTTCCGATTTATAAATTATGAGGCACTAAAAAATTTATAAAAGTTAGAACTCAATAACTTGAGAATTTATGGGTCATACCATCCAATCCATATCTACTGAGCAAGATTAACTGCCTCATTAATTTTTGAATTTATGCATATATTAAGTTGTTAAATATATATTTAAATACATTTGCAAAAGGTATGATTAAAAAGGTTTCAATCTACAAACTAATGGAAATAATATAAAAATAGATGAAATAAAGGAGTATCATTCAGGCAGATGAGTATCACCACCAGAAGTTATGTGGCACTTTTTTGCCTTCCCTATCAATTTAATAAATTTGAATGTGTACCAGCTTCAGCAACGTCTTAAAGACCAAAAATTTATCTCCTTCAAAATGACTGTAAAATTAAGTTCAATTTTTAAGCCATTAACTTCAATGATTTTTAAGTTGACCTTCTAGACCCAGAGACAGAGATTTTTTAGCTGATTCAAGTTCTATGGTGCAAAGGAGATGTCTCAGGGGAGTTTTATATTTTTCAGATGAGGTTCGAGACATGTTTGAATTTCAAAAATAGAATGTCACAACGAATGCACCGCGTCGTGGAGCTTATAGCATTGAGGCACTTATCGCGATGCAATGACTCTTAAAAGTGGGATTTAGCTGCAAATTTTAATTCTGAAGGGCAGTTTTGACTTTTTTTCATAACCCCATATCGTGATAACTGTGGATTAAAATGTCATTAGGGCATTATAGGCCAAAAATTACTCAATTCCTCTCAAGAACATAGCCCTAACTGTTCTTGGAGATCAATAATCAAACCTTTAAGTTTTAGATTCCCAAGAAAAGAGTCAGGATTCAGGTTCCATTCTTTGAATTAAGTAATCTATGGTAGGTGGGACAATCCTAAACCTTATGGGCATTGATTTACCGCTTCTAAACTAGTTATAATGTATATATATAGATTCGTACGAAATTATTTTCAAGACTGTTGATGAATATGCTTTAAACCTCTTATATTTTATGAAGTATTTTGGAAATTGTGATGTAGTTCTTTAAACTCGAATTTATTCATGTGATATTGTGATGTTAACGTTGATAAGTTAATTAGAGCAAGAAACTTGTGAACTCCTCTTTTATTACAAATTTCACTGATTTTATAAGTTGGGAATTGATTTATGAATTGTGAAAAACATGATACTGTTGATGGTCTGCTATGTAAAATATGTATTGTTTAATGAGATAATGAGATGGTTTTCAACTTATTTTATAAAAAGATCTTGTCTTTCCCATAAGAATGGCTTTAAACTGATATAAAAGATGACCACCGTAGATAAAAACATTGCAGAGAGAAATTGTTGGTTTCAAGTGTTTTGAATGATGAACTTCCATTTAATAAGTAGATTGTTTGGGTGATGAATCAATACCTTTTCAAATAAGATAGGGCAGTAGAGATATTGTTAAATAACATGCAAGTCAGGGTATGACGATACCCTTATATGATGTGCCCGACAACACGATAAGAGAGGAACAACTTTGAGAAGAAAACTCATTTTTAAAGAATCTAAGACTAGGCTTAAGAGAGTTAGATGGTTACACAAAGAAGGCATGAAAGGGGCCAAAAATCCCCATTAAGAGGTCCAAAATCATGATTTGCCAACACGGGTTCATTGTTACCCGAAAGGGGAATTGTACGCTTGTGATGGCCCTTTGGCATAGTAGATACATAGATACTCAAACCCTTGTAGAAAACTTGGGTTGGGGGCCGGTCACCAAGTCAAGGTCAGATTCCATATAGCCTGTGGAACTACAGATTTCTAAAGTGTACGATCTACCTCAAAATAGAAGAAAGAGTAGGCTAATGAATTGTACAATATGTTTGAAAGATTTGGATTATGCCCATGTATTTTTAAAAGTTTTAAGATGATATGTATTTTATGAAATGCTCACACCTATGTTTTATACAAATGTATTTTGTTTTTCGATTGTTCTTGTCATGACCCGAACCGGGGCCCTAGCCGTGACAGACATCCCAAACCATGAAGGCCCGAGAGCCCTTTTAACCTGTAATCATACACACCATTCATATACAAATAGGAAGTGCAGAAAATACATACTAAAATAGAATCATGGTCATAAGTATGAACTCAATTTATAATGTGAAAGTAAAGCCCAAAAACAACTAGACAATGTCAGAACCAGTCTGCGAAATCTCTACTACATCTGAAAATAACTACTGTCCGAAATTGGGACAAGGCCCCAGTGGACCTAAAACAAAATAAATAACATATTTCGAAAGACATAGACCTTCTGGAATAAAGAAGGCTCACCAATTTTACACATCACTGCTGTCTGAAAACTCTACGGCTTAGCAGGGCATCTGAACTGAGCTTTAGACCATGGATATAGGGGGGTCAATACAATTGTACTGGTACGCAGAGCAATCCAAAATAAAGATTTTATATAAATAAAATAGTTGAGAGCTAGTCATAAACATCATGAAAGATATAATTTCTAAACACATGGGCATAGTTGAAAACATAAAACCTTTCTGTCATTGTAGTTTCTGATCTTTGTATTACTTCTGAGTTAGGTGGCACTCCCCTACAAGTCTGATATTCTACGGGCTATATGAAATACGCCATTGACTCAGCGGGGAAGCCCCAAACCCAAGTGTGCCGCAAGGGTTAGAGTATCTGAGTCTGATTTTGTGTTTTGAATAAGAAATGATATGAATGCCAAAGCAACTATGCTACTGAATCGAAAGAGTCCCACACGGCTTCACTAGATTTTCAGTTTCAACAACATAATGATAACAAGATTACAAGAGATAGAAACTTGACACACAATATTCAATGATATAAGAATACACATCTTACTCTATATAAATAAATAAAAATTGAGTCAAACACTTCCCACACAAACTACCATACAATCCACACATGCTACTAGCTACCACATTAGTCTATTACTATAAAATGGTAAATCATTCTCAAACATCAGTTATTCAACCAAACACATTTATCTACACAAAAGTCACCCTCACTCTGATTTCTAACCTTGCGACTTTACATCCCAACTTCTTGGTCCAATATAACTACTAATAGGTCATGACACTGTCACTTTAACTTATACTACTACTCGGGTGGAAATACAGTTCTAACATTCTGCTACATATCATTCCCCCTGAAGCTTAACACCTAAAACATATATTTTGAAAAGGTCTGAACAGACTTAATATTGCAGCTTAAAAGCACGGTTTCATCAGAATCAAAGTTCACACCAGAATCTATAACCCTTGGTGTACTAACGGGATCTTCTCAAGTCCTTGCACAAATTTAAAAGTCTTATATGGCTTAATCAGAAAGGACCATACCGTTGAGACTCTAAACTTCTGCACTTGAATTACCCCAATAATGAGACATATTTGAGAACATCAAAGTAAGGAAAGAATTGGGATGACTTTAATCCCGTATGGGCGACACCATAACATAAATTAGAGTATGTAAGAGGAACATTTTGACTCCATAGAACGAACTAAAACATGAAAAAAAAGACATTCCTAAACGCCTAGTAGCCTCCTGTCTATAAGTGAGGCACGCTAGACACCCATTAATAACACACTACCCGATGCGGTTTTGCATACACCTTGGGACCATGAACTGTGCTCTGATACCAAGTTTGTCATGACCCAAACCGGGGCCCTAGCAATGACGGACATCCCGAACCATGAAAGCCCGAGAGCCCTTCTAACTTGTAATCATACACACCATTAATAAACAAATAGGAAGTACGAAAAATACATACTGAAATAGAATCATGGTCATAAGTATGAACACAATTTATAATGTGAAAGTAATGCCCAACAACAACTAGACAATGTCTGAACCAGTCTGCAAAATCTCTACTACATCTGAAAATAACAACTGTCTGAAACTGGGACAATGCCCCCAATGGACCTAAATCAAAATAAATAACATAATTTGAAAGACATATAATTTTTGGATAAACAAGGCTCACCAATTTTACACATCACTGCTTTCTGAAAACTCGACGGCTTAGTAGGGCTTCTAAACTAAGCTTTAGACTTTGGAGGTAGAGGGTCAATACAATTGTACTGGTACGCAGAGAAATCAAAAATAAAGCTTTTATATAAATAAAATAGTGGAGAGCTAGTCATAAATATCATGAAAGATATAATTTCTAAACACATGGGCATTTTTGAAAACATAAAACCTTTCTGTCATTGCAGTTTCTGATTTTTGTATTACTTCTGAGTTAGGTGGCACTTCCCTACAAGTCTGATATTCCACGGGCTATATGGAATCCTCCATTGAACAAGAGTGGAAGCCCCCAAACCAAGTGTGCCGTAAGGGTTGGAGTGTCTAAGTCTGATTCACCACAGGGCACTAGGCCAACATAAAATAATATACCTGAATCGGTAAATCACGGTTTTGGGCAATAAGTTGTCTGAACTCGTGCCTTATTAATGGAACAACCTAAGATCTCTTTATGCCCAATTTTAGTTTGTTCTGTAACATTCATCATTCTAGTTTCCAAATCTGAAAAATTGATTTCAAACATGCATTCTATTTTGTTCTGAATTACCATGGCATTATCTGAGTTGGTGTCATCACACCAAGACTTTCAAGTCCTATTTATAAGACATAATGCATCATGTATTATTCTTTCATCAATAATTCAATTCAGACCACTCAAATATGCAAATAGTGTTAGAGATTTCATGTTCCGAAAGCATAAGTCAAAACTATGCAAGGATTATCATTGTTTCAATAACAATGTGGTGGTCATGTAATCTTTAACAAACCATGAAACTCTTTTCATTATATGATTATGTTCAACATTCATCAACATAAACAACCCTCTCTTTTGAAATCAAAATCATAATTCAAATATAACATAACTCAAGACATTTCATATCATGCTTTTCAAGATGCATTCAAAACAATTCCAAGTATATCATAAGTAAAGGAAAATCATAACAAGAGAGGTATTTTTCATGAGTCATGCTCTCAATTCAATCATCAACCTTAAAACACATGTTTCCATATATATATATAATTTCAAATCAATTTAGGGAAAGGCCTAAAGACCAAAACAATATCATCAAGGCTTCTAAAACATATTTATAATCATAAATCCAAAACTCTTTTCTTAAAATCATGATTTCTAAACCCTTTGCATAATTAAAAGAAGATTTCTATGCCCATGAGATTTCAAACATGCATTCTATTCTGTTCTGAATTACCATGGCATTATCTGAGTTGGTGTTGTCACACCAAGACTTGCAAGTCCTATTTTTGAACCATAATGCATCATGCTTGATTCTTTCATCAAAAACTTAATTTAGACCACCGAAACATGCAAATAGTGTAAGAGATTTCATGTTCCGAAAGCATAAGTCAAAACTATGCAAGGATTATCATTGTTTCAATAACAATGTGGTGGTCATGTAATATTTAACAAACCATGCAACTCTTTTCATTATATGATTATGTTCAACATTCATCAACATAAACAACCCTTTCTTTTGAAATCAAAATCATAATCCAAATATAACATTTCATATCATGCTTTTCAAGATGCATTCAAAACAATTCCTAGCATATCATAAGTAAAGGAAAATCATAACAAGAGAGGGATTTTTCATGAGTCATGCTCTCAATTCAATCATCAACCTTAAAACACATGCTTACATATATATATAATTTCAAATTATTTTGGAGGAAGGCCTAAAGACCACAACAATATCATCAAGGCTTCAAAAATATGTTTATAATCATAAAACAAAAGCCCTTTTCTTAAAATAATGATTTATAAACCCTTTGCATAATTAAAAAAATATTTCTATGCCCATGAGATTTTAGGAAAACCCCACGTACCTTAAATTAGAATCTTTTGAATGAACTCTAGCTTATGGGATGCTATACGTACAATTGATGGGTGTTTCTTGTATCCCTCGTATTGGTGATTCCGAATCTTGAAGAATTAAGGAAAACCCATGGTTAAATCTTGAGATATATTGATCTTTGGGTTGAAAGCCTAAGGAGTGTTCTTGGTGATTTTGAGGGAAAATAATGTTATTTTGGTGTTTGGAGGATTTAATCCCATGTTATGGCTGAATAGGGTGTGGAAAATACCACTTTTGCCCATAAAAATGCAAAAACAGCACCTGGAAATTGGTTACGTTGGTCGCAAGCAAATCGGATGATGCTAATTCTCAGTCACAAAAATGGCCATAACTTTTCATTTGGGTATCATATTTTGGTAAAATTGGTATCGTTGGAAAGCTAATCCAAAGAAATTTCATTTGATATATAGTAGGCCCTCTAATTTTTTATATTCAAAGATTTATGGTTAATTGAAGTTGACCCAAGTTTCGATTCTCACTCAAACTCGAACGATAGGAAAGCTTTCAACTCATCCTTGAGTTTAGGGACATCTATGATCTCAATTCATGATCAAATAGGTTCCTAAACTACATAATTGATTAACATGCCAAATTTGCATAGGATTTATGTCTTTTTGATCATCTATGCATAAAAAAATGATTTTTGTTCTAGACCAAAATATGGGGTGTTACAGTTCTACATACCAGTATAATTGTATTGACCCCCTATATTTCAAGATCTAAGGCTCAGTTCTGGGGTCCTGTTAAGTAGTAAATTGATTTGTCAGACTTCTGAAGGTTATGAGCCTCCCTTATTATAGAAGTCATATTGTTATGTTAGTTTTCATTTGGTTTTGTTCTTTGTCCTATCGGGGGCCTTGTCCCGATTTCAAAAATATGTTGTTCCATATTTCTAGAGATTTTGCAGACTAGTAATAGATGATGTTGCATGTTTATGGATTTATATTTGTATTGTTAGTTGGAATAAGAAGATTACCATATTTTTGTCTTATTATGTTTTTTGCACTTCTTTTAGTGTATATGAATTGAGAATATGATTATCAGTTAGAAGGGGAATCTCGGACCTTCATGGTTTGGGGTGTTCACCGCATTCAGGGCCTCGACTCGGGTCATGAAAAACTTTATATCAAAGAATGGTTCATGGTTCCAGGGTGTCTGCAAAAATGTGTCTGGTTGAGTCCTGTTTATGGGTGTGTAGTGTACCACACTTATAAGTAGGAAACTAGGAGTTTAGGAATATTTCTCTTTCTTGTCATGATTAATTCATGTTATAGAGTATGAATACACACTAATCAATGATTCCCTATATTTTGGAAGTTGATCATGCCTCTTCGTAGATCTAACAAACAAAATACCCAAGCTGAGGATGTCCTCCCTACTCATGGGATGCAGACCCATAATAGAGATCCTACTCCAGAGTTTGCTGCTACTTCGGGAGTTTCTCCTATCCATACTAGTTCATCTTGGGCTCCTCAATCTGGAGTTAACCGTACTTAGACTACCAAGACAAATATCTCTAATGTTGAATTCTGATAGTCTATGCACATGATTGCACAACTGGTGGTTCTTAGGCCTGTCAGTCTGAAGGTATGAGTTTTGTGTTTGGTTTATCAGAAATTTCATGGGTTGGTCAATTCATGAGGCTGAACCCACCTATATTTACTGGCATGAATATTGAGGAGGACCCCCAAGGGTTCATTCATGAACTGGAGAAAATTATTAGAGTTATGTATGCAAATGAGGTTTAATAGGTTGAATTGGAAACCTATCAGCTGAAGGATATGGCCAATCAGTGGTATAATGAGTGGGAGGATTTAAAGGGTAGATATGTTGAACCTTCTTTGTGGGGTGAGTTTGTGGAAGCTTTCCTGGGTCGTTTCTTTCCCTAGGAATTGAGGGAATCAAAAGCGGAAGAATTTATGAACTTGAAACAAGGAAAAATAAGTGTTAAGGAGTATACTTTGAAGTTCACTTAACTATCCTATTATGCTCCAAAATTAGTGGGTAGCATAAGAGCTCGCATGAGGAAGTTTGCATTCGGTCTCTAGGATGATCTAGTATTGAAATGCAAGCAAGCAATGCTGATTAGAGATATGGATTTCTCCAGGTTATCCGTTCACATGTAGTAGGTTGAAGAGAAGAATAAAAGGTTGGTTGAGGAAGAGGAAAAATAAAGGCATATGAACAGAGCGCGGTTCATGGGTTAAAATGCCCTTCAGCAGCAGGGTGGTAGACCGGACCCGGGGTGGTCCAAGAAGAAATTTTGGAGCAATGCTCAGTCTTTAGCTAGTGCTCGAGCGCCCAGACCTTTGGGCGATCAATGATTTTCTCATTTCCAGTCTAACAGAAGGCCGAGAATGCAAGACACCCAGTCTCAAGAAAGTGTATCTTAGGCTTATTGATCATACCCACACTGTGGAAAATATGGAAAAGATCATCCGAGGATGTGCCAGTTTAGTAATCTTATGTGCAATTCCTAGGGTCAGTCATGCCATGCCAAGAGGGACTATCCCTAGACAAAGGGAATTTTTGGGGGAGCTAAGTCCCAAGCTAAATCTACAGCCCTTCCTCCAAAGAGTGCTACTTCAGCTGCCAATGGTGGTCACAACCAGTTATATGTTTTATCTAACCGCCAGCAAGCAGAGGCTTCGCCAGATGTTATGATGGGTACATTATAAATTTTCTCCTATAATGTATATGTGTTACTTGATCCAGGGTCTACATTGTCTTATGTGACCCCGTATGTGGACGTTAGTTTTGGTTTTGAGCCTAAAATTATTCAGGAACCTTTCTTTGTTTTCACTCTTGTTGGTTAATTTATTGTGGCTTGGAGGGTTTATAAAAATTGTGTAGTGTCTATCTGCCATCGTGATACTATGGAGGATCGTGTAGACCTTGATATGATTGACTTTGATGATACTTTAGGATTGGATTGGCTCCATTTGTGTTATGGCATATTAGATCGTAGAACCCAAAAATTCACTTTCTCCTTTCCAAATGAACAAGTGATGGAATGAAGGGGTATTCTTTAGCACCTAAGGGAAGTTCATAACTTAGCTCAGATCCCATAAGCTTATATCAAAGGGTTGTTAGTAACATCTTATTTAGGTCAAAGATTCCAGTACTAAAAGTCCTTCCATCCAATCCGTCCCTATAGCTAATGAATTCCTGTAAGTTTTTCCTGATGATTTTCCTGGGGTACCACTAGATAGGTATATAGATTTTTGCATTATTTTGTTGTCGGACACTCATCCTATTTCTGTTCCGCCATATAGAATGGCTCCTGCAAAATTGAAAGAGTTGAAAGAACAGTTGAAAGATCTTCTTGACAAAAGTTTCATTCGTCCTAGTGTCAATCTCTAGGGTTCTTTGGTACTCTTCGTGCGTAAGAAATATATTTCACTCCATATGTGTATAGATTATCATCAACTAAATAAAGTCACCGTTAAGAATAATTACCCTCTTCCTAGAATCGATGATATTTTTGACCAACTTCAGAGTGCCAAATATTTCTTTATGATAGACCTTCATTCAGGGTATCATCAGTTGAAGGTTAGGGAGGCCGATATTCCTAAACTAGCATTCAAAATCCAATATGGCCACTATGAAATCTTAGTCATGTCCTTCAGACTAACTAATGCCCCTACAATTTTTATGGATCTAATAAATACGGTGTTCCATCAATTTCTGGATCTGTTTGTCATAGTCTTTATAGATGATATTCTGGTTTACTCTAAGAGTGAGGAGGAGCATGCCAACCACCTCCAAATCATCCTTCAGACCCTCAAAGATCATGAATTATAAGCAAAGTTTTCCAAATGTGAATTTTGGCTTAGTGCCATTACTTTCCTGGGGCACATTGTTTCTAGTGAGCGGATTAAGGTAGAACCCCAAAAGGTTGAGGTAGTGAGGAAATGGCCCAGACCCACGAGTCCAATCGATATTCAAAGTTTCTTGGGTTTGGTAGGGTATTACAAAAGTTTATAGAGAGTTTTTCCTCCATAACTGCTTCACTCACTAAAGTTACTCAGAAAAATGTTAAATTGTTTTGGCTTGACTCTTGTGAGAATAGTTTTAAGAAACTGAAAGACAAGTTGACTACCGTACTAGTTTTGAACATTCCCGAAGGTATAAAGGGTTTTGTTGTGTACTGTGATGTGTCCCCGGTGGGACTTGGGTGTGTTCTTATGCATCTTGGTATGGTGGTGGATTATGAATCTAGACAGTTAAAGGTACACAAAAAGAATTATCATACCCATGACTTAGAGTTAGCAACATTGGTATTCATGCTTAAGATATGACATCATTATCTGTATAGGGTGCATGTTGATAGTTTCACTGGTCAAAAAGTTTACAATATGTTTTCATGCAGAAATAACTTAATCTCAGGCAGAAGCGGTGGTTGTATTTGTTGAATGATTATGACATGAGTCTTCACTATTATTCAGGAAAGGCCAATGTGGTGGCTGACGCCCTTAATAGTTTGTCAATGGGTAGTCTTTCTTGTGTTAAGGAAGGAAAACGAGAGATGGTGAAATATATTCACCGACTCATAGATTTGGGAGTTTGACTCCTGGATTCTGAAGATGGAAAAGTAATTGTTCATGAGATTGCTAAATCCTCCCTATGTGCAGAAGTTAAGGAGAAGCAGACCGAGGTCCCCGTTTTGATGCAGATTAAGAAAGTTGTTGGTCAATAAAAGGTTATGGCATTTTAAATTGGCGGTGATGGAATTTTGAGGTATCAAGCTAGGCTATGTGTGTCGAATGTTGATGGGTTGCGAGAATGAATTCTCGATGAGTCTCACACTTCGAGGTATTTTATTCACCTAGGATTTACTAAAATGTACCATGATCTTGAGATAATTTATTGGTAGAGCTATATGAAATATGATGTCGCTAATTTTGTATCTAAGTGATTGAACTATCAACAAGTCATGGTAGAGCATTTGAGACTAGGTGGCACTTCCCTATAGTTAGCTTTGCCTATGTGGAAGTAGGAGATGATCAACATAGACTTTATTATGGGGATCTCGAAGTCCTGGAACCTATGTGACTCCATTTGGTTGATTGTAGACCGGATGACCAAGTCCGCTCATTTTCTTCCAGTATGGATGAATTATTTGTGGATGACTATTCTATGTTATTTATTTGGGAGATAGTTCATTTGCATGGTGCACCTGTGTCTATTATATCAGACAGAGGTACACAATTCTCTTCGCAGTTTTGGTGGTCCTTTCATAGGGGTTTAGGCACCCAAGTGAGCCGAAGTACTATCTTCCACCCTTAGACTGATGGGTAAAATGAACGCACCATTCAGACCTTTTAGGATATATCGAGGGCATGCGTGATTGACATGAAAGGTAGTTGGGTGGATCATTTACCATTGATATAATTTTCCTACAACAATATCTACCATTCCACTATATAGATGGCTCTTTTTGAAGCACTTTACGGGAGGAGATGCAGGTCTCCAATTGAATAGTATGAAGTGGGTGAAACCCGGATGCTTGGGCCTGGCCTTGTTCATCAGGCGATGGAGAAAGTGAAGGTCATTAGCAAGTGAATTAAGATAGCTTAGACTCGCCAAAAGTCCTATGCCAACGTTAGAAGAAGAGAGTTGGAGTTCTAAGTTGATGATTGGGTATTTCTAAAGGTTTCCTCTATGAAGGGAGTCAGGCGATTCAGATATAAAGGGAAGCTTAGTCCTCATTTATAGGACCATATCATATCGTGAGAAGGATCGATGGGGTTGCTTATGAGTTAGATTTTCCCGCAAGTTTAGCCACTGTTCTTCTAATTTTTCTTGTATCCATATTGAAAAATTGTATTGGAGATCACTCTATGGTGTTTCCTGCAGAAGAAATCAAGGTGAAAGACTCTTTGTCATATGAAAAAGAACCTATCGCTATTTTGGATCGCCAAGTTTTGAAGTTAAGAAGCAAAGAGATAGTTTCAGTTAAGGTGTTATGGAAGAATAAAAAAGTTGAGGAAGATACTTGGGAGTCGAAAGATGACATGCGTGTTAGATACCCAAACTTCTTTGAGGCCATGGATGATGACATAGAAGGTACAAATCATATACTACACTCTCTATCTATTTCCTTAGAGTTCTTGAAATCACGATTTTCTGTGTCCAAGTCATCATTCGGGGATGAATGATCCCAAGGAGGCATAATGTAATACCCCGTAGCATTGTCAACTTGAAACCTCCCATAGTAGCATGCATAGAGGACTTCCAACCTGAAATTTTTCTATGTGTTAAAAAGGACTTAGTCATATTTTTAAGCCCTTAAATTTAATGATTTTTAAGTTGACTTTCCCAACCCTGAGACGTAGATTTTTGAGTTTATTAATGTTTAGGGTATAAAGGGGATGTCTTGGGGGAGTTTTAGATTTGTCGGATGAGGTTCGGGACGTGTTTGGATTTCAAAAATAGAATGTCACTACGATTGCACCACGACGTGATGCTTATAGCATTGAGTCACCTGGCGCGCCGCGATGTCTCTTAAAAGCAGGATTTAATTTCTAATCTTAATTCTGAAGGGCAGTTTTGACTTTTCTCATAACCCTAAATCATGATAACAGTGGATTAAAACGTCCTTAGGGAATTATATTCCAAAAATTACTCAATTCCTCTCAAGAACATAACCCTAACTATTCCTCCAAAATCAATAATCCAATATTTAATTTCAACATTCCCATGAAAATTGTCAAGATTCGGGTTTCATTCTTTAAACTAAGTAATTTATGGTATGCGGGAAAATCCTAAACCTTATGGGCATGGATTTAATGCTTTTAAACTAGTTATAATGTATATATATAGATTCATACAAAATTGTTTTCAAGACTATTGATGAACATGCATTAAAACTCTTATATTTTATGAAGTTTTTTGAAAATTATGATGTAGTGCTTTAAACTTGAAATTCATCGTATGATCATGTGATGTTAACATTGATAAGTTAATGGGAGCCTGAAACATGTGAATTCCTCTTTTATTACAAATTTCACATAATTTACAAATTGGGAATTGATTATATGAACTCTAAAAATCTTAATACTATTGATGGTCTATTATGTACAAATTGTACCATTTTATGAGATAATGAGAAGGTGCTCAACTTGTTTTATAGAAATATCATGTCTTTCCCATATGAATGGCTTTAAACTGATATAAAAGATGACCACCGTAGGTAAAAGCATTGAAGAGAAAGTTTTTGGTTTTCAATTGTTCTGAATGATGAACTTCTGTTTAATAATTACATTGTTTGGGTAATCAATCAATACCTTTTTAAATTAGATAAGGGCACTAGTGATGTTGTTACATGACTTGCAAGTCAGGTTATGATGATACCCTAATATGATATTCCTAAAAAAATGATAAGAGAGGAATAACTTTGAGAAGAAAAATCCTTTTAAAGAATCTAAAACTGCGCTTAAGAGTGTTATATGGTTACCCAAAGAAGGCACGAGTCAGACAACTCATTGTCCCAAACTGTGATTTGCCGACACGGGTTCGTTATTAACTAAAAAGGGTATTGTACACTGGCGATGGCCCTGTGGCGTAGTAGATAAGTAGATACTCCGACCCTTATGACAAACTTGGGTTGGGGGCTTTGACGCCGAGTCAAGGGAGGATTCCATTTAGCTCGGGGAATTACAGATTTGTAAGGTGTACCATCTAGCTTTGAAGAGAAAAAAGAGTAGAGTCATGAATTGTAGAATATGTTTGAAAGATTAAGATTATCCCCATGTATTTTCAACTATCTTAAGATGATATGTATTTTATGAAACGCTCTCACATATGTTGCATTTAAATGTATTTTATTTTTTGATTGTTCTACATACCAGTACAATTGTATTGGCCCAATATATTTCAGGATCTTATGCTCAGTCCCGGGGTCCCGCTAAGTAGTAGATTGATTTGTCGGACATATAATGTTGGTGATCCTCTCTTATTTCAGAAGTCCTAGGGTCATGTTACTTTTAATTTGGTTTTGTTCATGGTCCTACCGGGGGCCTTGTCCCAGTTTTAGACATATGTTGTTCCGTATTGTTAGAGATTTTGTAGACTGGTAATAGATGATTCTTCATGTTTATGGGTTTATATTCATATTGTTAGTTAGAATAAGAAGATTACTATGTTTCCATCCTATTATGTTTTCCACACTTCTTGTAGTGTATATGTATTGAGCATGCGATTGCCAGTCATAATGGGGCTCGGAGATATTGTAATACCCCGTATTTCCCTAGATTAAATTAACTCTCAGTCCATGAGTTATTCTATATAAAAAAATTTAAATGCTCAGTATTTTTCAGTTTAGAGCCTGCCAATGCATAGTAAATTCAGTTAGCTTTCCAACAATATAAAATTCACCTAAATTCGATAACCGGGTAAGAATTTCTGGCTATTTTAAGTTTCAGTCGTTAAACACCGTAATTCAGGCCAGTAGCGCATCACGGCATAAGTCAAAATGGCAATTGTCAGTTTCCAGTGAGGTACCACAATACCGGCGCATCGAGCCATACTTATTTTGAAAATTGTCAATTTCCAGTGAGCCAACGCTATTGTACCGTGTCGCACTGAGCTTTTAGATCCCATCCAGTATTACAACGCGACTCCACAGCATCATGTCATAAGCCACATTCCCAGTTGTCATTTTCTAGTGGCTTGGCACGATACGGTGCGTCGTGCCAGGGCCCAAAATCGAGTTTTCAGTTACGAAAATGAAAAATGTTCCAAGGGTAGTAAGGTCTTTTTCCATGACCCAGATCAGCCTTAATTATGAAATTATGCCCTAAATACCCTATTATATCATTATTCACTCACTTTTCTCTAGATTTAAAACATTCTCTCTCAAAGAGGCAAAAACCCTAGTTCAAGAAATCAAGGTTAATCCTCAAGAAATCCTACAGAAACTTTAAGAAAGAATCTTCAAGGTATGTTAGGTGTTCATCTATGGGTTCCTTCCCCCTATAGTATCCACAAATTCATTTTCAAATTACAAGACTGTTGGATTATGAATTTCCATGATTGAATTGAATCGAATTCATGTTCATATTATTGTGGGGTCTTAGTCCATGATTTAATTACAAGCCTTCATGAAATTGAATAGAATATGTGATGAATATGTGACTATCTTGATAAACCTTTGAATTACAAAGTTATTAATGCATCTATGATGTCAATTTGGTTTTCACTCCATGATTATGATAAGATTTATTAAAATAGAATAGTATTTAGGGGGAATTATATGAATTGCTTATTGAACCCATGAAATTGCAAGTTTGGGCATTGTAGTTTCCATGTTATATGTTATTCCTGATTATGTACATGAAGTTGTGCTCCCAAGTGTTTGATAGAATGTCCATGTGAATAAAGTAATAAAATCATGACATGTTAGCATATGTACAAGTTTATGCCATACAAGTGTTTGATGAAATGCTTATGTGAATTGACTAGTGAAAGCATGACGTGTTATTATGTGATTCCATTCATGCACAAGTTCATGTATATCAAGTGTTTGACAAAATGTCAAAATAAGTGCATTGTTAGAAAACAAATATGGTTATGCCTTTATGATCATGTTATGTCCTTCTTTTATGCTATCGAGTTCTGGGTGTATTTAATACCCGACAATTTAGCTGTATGCCTAGAGCCAGTGTCAGTTACAAAATCTATGTCATGATCAGTAGTACACTCATTCAGTTATAGAAATCAGTAGAACTCAGTCGATTGCAGAACGCATGAAAACTCAGCAAACTCAGTATCTATCTAGTCCAGTTCCGTATACTCATTTCAGTGTTTTTTAGTTGGGAGTTGGATTTAGCACCGAGCGAGTGCAGGGATGATGACTTACCCATTAGAGAGGCATAGTTGTATACAACAGTCCTTATACTCCAAAACTTCATAGCTAATGCAGGATGAGGAGTCACCTGTCAAACTGGGCTTGACTACCTCCCAGGGGTCACCTATTAGATTAGACTTGGCTCTGCCCAGCTGTCACCCGTCAGCTAGGCTTGGAATCCTGGTTTTACAGTGTTAGTACCCGTGGAACAATATTAGCACCCTTCCAGCTGGGGTTACAAATTGGACCTTAATCAGTTCAGAGAGGGGCATATCGGTTAGATGATTACCTCCCACAGTCTCAGTTTCAGTATCAATTTAGAATTCAGTTCAATTCTACAGAATTAGGACTGTCAGACAGAGTCACTTAGTATTAGTAATTTAGTTATCAGTAGCTTCAGATATCAGTTACTTAGTTATCAGAATTCAGTACTTAGATTCAGATAAGCTCTATCACAATATTTACTTATATGCACAGTAGTGCATACTCAATATTTACAGCAGTATCAGTTATCCACGTACTCTCATGTCAGGTTTCTCTATATCATTCAGTCCATTATTATTCATGCATATGAACCCTTGCATTCAGCCTTACCTCATTTTGTATGCCAGTACATTCCACGTACTGACCTATACTCTTTCTATGTGCGAAGATGTGTCATATCATAGGTTCGGAAGCTCAGGTTCACTACCGCACCTAGACAGATCCAATCAGCAGTCATAGATTTAGTAGTGAGTCCTCATCTATCGAGGGCATACTTTTATTTTAGTATTTCAGTTGTTGGAGTTAGTTGGGGGCTTGTCCAATCAACTCCACTTTTAGATAGGTCAGATTAGCTTCTTTGAAACTAGATTTTTCAGATAGTATTTAGTTTTATGGATTGTTATTTCAGATGTTATATTTTATCAGTATTTTAGATTTTGGACCTTATGGCATTTCAATCTAATTCTGCATTTATTTCAGTATTATTATCCAGTGCTCACAGCAAATATCAGTCATGGGTTATCTTGTGGTCCTTTGGGATCCTAAGCACCGTGTGACGACTAGGGGGTAGTCTCGAGTCATTACAAACTTGGTATCAGAGCCTAAGGTTCATCAGAGTCCCAGGGAGTCTGAAATATGCATCTAGTAGAGTCTTGTGCATAGGTGTGTAGCGAGCCACACTTATGGACAGGAGGCTATGAGATGTTTTAGGAAAAGTTTCCCTTCTTTTAGTATTTATGCCATGGGAGTGAGCATGAGCTCAAGATAAATTCTCAGTCTAATCCTTTTCTTCCTTCTGGGTATAGAACATGCCTCCCAAAAAGACTAATGGAAGAAGAACTGGAAATCGGTCAGCATTTTAGCCCGTTTAGGAAGATTGCCTAAACGAGCATGTCTCCCATGCCAAAATTCAGAATTTCTTTCACTACCTTAGCTTATTCAGTAGTTGCTAAAAAAACCTACAGGCCATTTACCTATCTAGGCTTGGGGCTTATACTTAGCAGAGCAAGGGGGAGAAGAATAGGAAGAAAGATAGAAAGAATAAGAGAGTCAGAACAAGTGGGTTTAGGCAAAGGATAGAGGGTAGTAACCGGTTCCAGTTCCATCAGACATTCTCAGCCCCAAATCCATCTGTAGTTGGTGCTCCAGTGGCAAAGTTTAGAAATAAGATTTGAGATGGAGCACTAGGCTCTAAGTCACAGGGTAGTGGGAAGGGTGTTCATACTAATCCACTTTGCATAGAATGCAGTAAGAACCATAAAAGAGTGTGTAGATCTAGAAGTGATGTATGTTTCGTATGTGATAAGCCAGGCCACAGGATACGGGAGTGTAGAGTAATGGCTAAGAGGGGAAATGATTTGCGCCAACAGGGTTAGTACAACCGTCCTTCAACTTAGTTCGATCGCCCAATTCAGCAGGGTTCTACTTCAGTGTCGTTAGTGGGCAACACCCAAATAGGCTTTATGCCCTTTAGTCCTGACAAGATCAGGAAAATTGTCCTGATGTGGTTACTGGTACGTTACAGATCTTCCATTTACATATTCATGCCTTATTAGATCTAGGATCTTCTCAGTCTTTAGTAACTCGTTGCATAGCAATCAAATTTAAGTCAGACTAAAAATCTTAGCAGAACCTCTTTTAGTGCTTACCTCAGTAGGTAAATCTATTCCAGCTAGATGAGTATATAGAAATTGCTCGGTTACAGTATTTCAGAAAATCTCTTTAGTTAATTTCAGTAATAGAGTTGTTCCATTTAAGTTTCTTGATGAAACAGTCCTTGAATGAAGATGTAGAACCTTATTTTCAGTTGATTTAAGTTTGAATCTCTAGATTGACCTAGTAGAAAGAAAAGTTAAGAATTCTAAGTTATTCAGTATTGAGGTTGCTCTATGATGATTGTTGGGGCAATAGAAAGCTAAGAATTATATATCAGAAAGAAGTACTAGCAATGGACCTTATATTATCTGGTGTAGTCCTTCAGGATGAGTTCGATGTTTATGAGCATTGTTATATCTTAGACTCTAGAGTAAGGTGGTTTCAGTTTGACTTAGAGTTTATTAAGTTATTCACAGACATAGAATAATGGCTTTAATCTAAGGGGATATGGTAGAACAAGTAACCAAGTCAGACTTTCAGATTTTTATAGTAATGTCAGTATATGTAGAGAAGTAGTGGGAGAGGTTGATACCCAACTCGTCCTTACCTCAGTACAAAGTTTTTCACTTCAGCTATCACGATATTTACTCATGCCTTACATGTAAGTTCTATGATCATAGGTCCTATTCGTGCACATTATCGAGAATTGTGTATGCTTACAGTTCCGTGTATGAGAAGTTCCAGTCCACTCATTGTTCCGAATCACATTCCCGGTACATAGAAACACCAAACTCAGGTCATGCAACTCCTAACTCATGTAGTTTCCATGACTTATGCTATACTACTAATGATCATCTAAATTCTAATTTATGACATGTATAACGTTAGTCTAGATCTCTTGATAAATCCATGAGGTTGATATTCTATTCCTCAGGCCTCAGTTAAGTGTCAAGTTAAGTATAGTGTCCATTCATGCTTCAGGTTCCCATGTTTTAATCTTCAGTGAAATCTTCTTATGAAATAATATAGTGATGAGCAGTTGCTTAGAAGGGAGAGAGTAAATGTTTTATGTTAAGAAAAGATTGTTGCATGCTAGTTTTACACAAGGCTATAGTTATGAAGATAGTCTAGAATGTCATGATGATGTGTAAGAAGCTAAATGCATTTCAGAGATTTAAGTAGGCTTGAACATAGTAGGAGAATTCATTCTAGATCAGACCTCAGTAGGTAGAGTTATTAGTGCCCATATTACAAAATCTTAAAAATATTGTGATTTCTTATTCAGGTGTGTATCATTCAGAACCTTCCAAGATTTCCTTGCTCCCTAAAGTCAGTAGAACTTTATAGAAAGAATGTCAAGAAATGCTCCAGTTGAGTATAAGTTTCAGTATGTGTTAGTCTTTAAACACAGGAATTCAGTTTAGCAGTCAGGCAGACAAGTTCGTACAGTTTCTCCATCTTTCCACCCAGTCATACTATCTGCATTTTTATGAGTATGACTGTTCTAAGATAGAGCATCCTAGTAGTTATGGGTTCATCCCAGTTCATGTATTATGTATCAGTTTTAGATCCTGGATATTCAGTTACGATTGAGTTTATTGGTGCCTCGTGCATCGTCCCAGCTTTTCATTAGTATCTCAGCCAAGTCAACATTCTTCGAGGGACATAGTTTCCCAAGGGGGAGATGCACTATAATCCCCGAGATTTTATGTCATAAACCTTTTAGTTTCTCTTCAAGTAACGAATACAGTTTGGACTAATGGGTACTTATAAGTTCACCCTCTCATTCTAATCTTAGACGAATGACCAGTCCCAGGTCATGGAATGTATTCAAGGGCCAAGTTCTATTCATGATAGTCAGTCCATGTATCATGTTTCAGACTTAATCATATTCTTGTGTTCCCATTCATACATTCAGTAAATGATCTTAGGTTCATTAATATTCTTAGTTTAAGGTAACAGTCTTCCTTAGCTCTAATCTGTTTCATGTTCAGTTACTGTTATAAACTTAGTATCCATTCTGTTTCATATTTAGTCATGCATTCATGAATCAGTTCAGTCATGTGCTCATGTATCAGATATGCATGTTCAGTATGAAACTCAACTTATCAGTAGCTTCAGTCATGTATTCCATGCATCAGATATGCATATACAGTATACGAACTCAACTTGTCAATAGTTTAGTTATGTAGACATGTTTCAGTGTTCATGTTCAGGGTGTAAACTAAGTCTATTTATGTTCCTCAGCTCAATCAGTCTCATTCGAGGATGAATGTTCCCAAGGGGGAAATATTGTAATACTTTGTATTTCCCTAGCTTAAATTAACTCTCAGTCCATTAGTTATTCTATATAAATTTTTTGAAATTCTCAGTATTTTTTAGTTCAAAGACTGACAATTCATAGTAAATTCAGTTAGCTTTCCAGCGATATAAAATTTGCCTAAATTCGATAACTGGGTTGGAAGTTAATGCTATATTAAGTTTCAATCATTAAACACTATAATTCAGGCCAGTAGCACATCGCGGAGTAAGCAAAAATGGAAATTGTCAATTTCCAGTGAGGTACCAAGATACTAGCGCGTCGCGCCACAACTTATTTTCAAAATTGTCAATTTCCAGTGAGCCAATGAGATTATACCACATCGCGTTGAACTTCCAGGACCCATCTAGTATTGCAACGCGATTCCATCACATCTTGCCACCAGCCACATTTTCAGTTGTCATTTTCAAGTGGCTTGACGCGATAGTGGCGCGTCGCACAAGGGCCCGATATCGAGTTTTCAGTGAGGAAAATTAAAAACATTCTAGGGGTAATAGGGTCTTTTTCCATGACCCAGATTAGCCTTAGACATGAAATTATTCCCTAAATACCCTATTATATCATTATTCACTCACTTTTTTCAAGATTTAAAACATTCTCTCTTAAAGTGGCAAAAACCCTAGTTTAAGAAATAAAGCTCAATCCTCAAGAAATCCTCCAAGAACCTTTAAGAAAGAATCTTCTAAGGTATGTTAGGTGTTCATCTATGGGTTCCTTTCACCCATAGAGTCCACAAATCCATTTTCAAATTACAAGATTGTTGGATTATGAACTTCCATGTTTGAATTTATTTGAATTCATCTGCAAGTTATTAAGGGGTCTTAGTCCATGATTAAATTACAAGCCTTCATGAAATTGAATAGAATATGTGATGAATATGTGATTATCTTGATAAATCTTTGAATTACAAAGTTATTAATGCATCTATGATGTTAATTTGGTTTCCAATCCATGATTAAGATAAGATTCATGAAAATACAATAGTATTTAGTCGGAATTGTATAAATTGCATCTTGAACCCATGAAATTGCAAGTTTGGACATTGTAGTTGCCATGTTTATATGTTATCCATGATTATGTGCATGAAGTTGTGCTTCCCAAGTGTTTGATAGAATGTCCATATGAATAAAGTAATGAAATCATGACATGCTAGTATGTGTACAAGCTTATGCCCTACAAATATTTGATTAAATGCTTATGTGAATTGACTAGTGAAAGCATGACATGTTATTATGTCATTTCATTCATGCACAAGTTCATGTATATCGAGTGTTTCACAAAATGCCTAAATAAGTGCATTGTTAGCAAAAAAGTATGGTTATGCCTTTATGATCATGTTATGTCTTTGTTTTATGTTATCGAGTCCTGGAGGTATTTAATACCCTACAATTTAGTTGTGTTCCTATAGCTAGTGTCATTTAAAGAATCTTAGTCATGTCACGATCAGTAGTAGTCTCAGTCAGTTACAGACTTTAGTAGAACTCTGTCAGTTTTAGAACTCTGGAAAACTCAGTAAACTCAGTATATGTCTAGTCAAGTTTTGTATACTCAGTTCAATCTCTTTTAGTTGGGAGTAGAATTTAGTACCGAGCAAGTGCAGGGATAACGGCTTCCCCATTAGAGAGGCATAGTCATTAGTAGCATTCCCTATATTCCAGAACTGCATAGCCAACGCAGGATGAGGATTCAACTGTTTGACTAGGCTTGACTACCGCCCAGGGGTCACCTATTAGATTAGCCTTGGCTCTACCAAGGTGTCACCCGTCAGTTAGGCTTGGAATCCTAGTTGTCTAGTATTAGTAACCGTGGCACAGTATTAGCACCCTTCTAGCTGTGGTTATAGGTTGTAACCCAATCAACTTAGAGAGGGGCATGTCAGTTAGATGATTACCTTTCACAGTCTCAATTTCAGTCTTAGTTTAGAATTCAGTTCAATTCTATAAAATCAGGACTGTCAGACACAGTCACTCAGTATCAGTAATTCAGTTATCAGTAGCTTCAGATATCAGTTATTCATCTATCAAAATTCAGTACTTAGCTTCAGATAATCTCAGTCACAACAATTATTTGCATGCACAATAGTGCATACTCAGTATTTATAGTAGTATCAGTTATCTATGTACTCTCATGTCCAGTTACTCTATAGCATTCAGTCAGTTATGGTTCATGTATATGAAACCTTCCATTCAGCGTTACCTTATCTAGCATGCCAGTACATTCCACATACTGACCGCATACTCTTTTTTTACACTATGATGTCTGATATCATAGGTTCGAATGCTCAGGCTCCTGACCGCGCTTAGACAAATCCAATCAGCAGTCACAGATTTAGTAGTGAGTCCTTATCTATCGAGGGTATACTTTTATTTCAGTATTTTAGTTGTTGGAGTTAATTGGGGACTTGTCCCATCAACTCCACTTTCAAATAGTTTAGATTAGAGGCTTTCAGACTAGATTTTTTAGATAGTATTCAGTTTTAAGAATTGTTATTTCAGATGTTATATTTTATTAGTATTTTATTTTGAACCTTATGGAATTTTAGCCTAATTTTATTTCAATATTATTATCCAGTGCTCACAGAAGATATCAGTCATGGGTTAACTTGTAGTCCTTCGGGATCGTAAGCACTGTATGATGACTAGGGCGTAATCTCAGGTTGTTACACGAACCTTCATGGTTTGGGATGTTTACCGCGATCAAGACCTCGATTAGGGTCGTAACATGGGAGAATACAAGGGTGGTGTAATTCTTAATAAAACTTTTTCCTGAATTTGAGTCGATTCATGGATATTTGTTGAATAGGAAAGTCACACCTGCTATTCACATTGTGTTGGTAGCTGTCTTGCATGAAGAGACAAGACTTGGAACTCAGGATGCCGTGGAGTCTATGCCATTACTGTAACACCCCACATATTTTGAGCTAGAAATCAAAACATTGTTCTTATGTGTGTAAACAATAATCCCATGATTTACTTTTGAAATCATGTGTGTTGATCTTTATCCTAGTATGAGAAGTGTTTTAGAAATTAAAGATGTTTATAGGAATCATGTAACACCCCGTGAATGTAATGTTCTTTTGGTACATCTAAAATTAGGACCCCCATAGTGATGGTAGATCTTGTGTTGACTTTGTGGGAGGTGTTGGGGGTGTTTTAGGATCTCAAAAGTAAGTAGGTGTCACAAAGTAGGCCTTAGGTGATGGCTAGTTATCGCATTACCATAGCCTACCTTCATTAGAAAGGTTAGGCAATGTCTTAGGCGCCGGCCACCTGAGGTTAGGCCATGGGTTAGGTCCGCCCAACCTGTGTTAGGAAATGGGTTAGGCACCGTTATGCCATGTACAGGGCATCACCCACTAGATGTTTTACGGCTTAGGGACTCCATTTTTGAGTTATTTCAAGGGTAAACAAGTCTTTTTACGATCAATAACCACCCCTAAACATCTATTCATGAAATTAAAGTCCGTAAATACATTTTAATGCTATCAAATCCCTAGTTAATCTTCCTAAAACACAAGAGGACAAAAACAACCTAGGGTTTGGAAATTCAAGCTTAAAGGGTCAATTTTCTTCATGATTTCTTTGTTATTAAGGTATGTGGGACTACCCTAAATTCCGTGGGCATGAGTTTTCTCATTTTTATCAAGTTTGAGGGTCTATAATCCTGTTTACAAGGAATGTATGATATTGTTTCGAAAAACATATATCATGGAATCATTTTGATGAAAATATATGTTTGTCTTGAACTATTTTTCATGAAATTTAAATGTCACTATGTATACATGTTTTCATTTATAATGAATAGTTTGATTGAGAGCATAAATGATATAAACTCCCTCTCTTTTCATGATATATTTGATTTCAAGTGTTGTGGATTGTTTAAACGCATGAATTTCTTAAAGAAAACTTGAGGGTTAATTCATCACTAATGATCGTGGAATGTTATGGTTTGTGACAAGTTGAGGGGATGTTTTTGAAAGGAAAATGTTTATCGTGTCAAATTAACAATTTCCATGGGTTTTGAATAATGAAAACATGATATAACCACTTTATGATTGTACTATGGAGAGGGGAGTGTTTTGATGTAATCTCAAATGAAAATTTATTGCATAACTCTCTCACTTGATATTTAAAAACTATGGGTGATCATTAACACAAGGATAAGTGAAAAAGGCTACAAATATGTTATGATGTGATTTGAATGACTTGTAAGTCAGGGTATAACGATACCCGATGATGACAGGACCTTAACAGAAGAAATCTTGAATGATTTGAAAGTATCAAGCATGGTTTTAAAGAATTAAAAGTTGGGTTTAAGAGATCTAGTTGGTTACGTGAAGAAGGCATTTGAGTGCAAGGGCTCATTGCTGGATACCGTTGTTTTCCAATACTGGTATTATCCAAAAGGGTATAAATTTTTAGACATCATGGAAGGGAGATGCTATGGTACACTTGTAAAGGGGTGTATCTTGAAATCATCAATCCTTGCGAAAAACTTTGATTAGGTGCTTGGCCACTGAGTCAAGGGCGGATTCCAAATAGCATACAAAATTACAGATTGTAAGGTGTACTGACTAGCTTAGAATAATAACAAAGAGTGATTCAAGGTTGTCTAGAATTGACTTGAAGTTCACTAAAATATGCCCATATATTTTTACTTATGTTATGTTAATTACTATTATGAAATGCTCTCACCTATATTGTGTAAAAACATGCTATTTTGGGTTGTTTCATATACCAATACAGTTTCTCATGACCCGAGTCGGGGCCCTGGCCGCAATTGACATTCAAACCATGTAAGACAAGAGTACATCTAACTGACAATCATATGCTTAATTCATATACCATAATGAATTGCGGAAAAACATAACAAAACGGAAACATGGTCATTTTTTTGTTATTATTGAACAATACTAATGTGAGTTCATGAACATTAAAAATGTCTAACACCAGTCTGCAAAATTTATAACAATACTAGAACAATATCATGTTGTAAACTAGGACAAGGCCACCAGTCGGACCATAAACTAGAACCAAATGTAAACATCATAAGAAACTAGGCCTTCCAAAATAAGGAAGGCTCACCAACTCTAAACTTCAATGGTTATCTACTTCTTAGTGGGACCACGGGACTGATCCTAAGATACTGAAATATAAGGGCTCAGTACAAAATGTATTGGTATGTGAAACAACCCAAAATAGCATATTTTTACACAATATTGGTGAGAGCATTTCATAATAGCAGTGAAGATAACACAATTAAAAATGCATGGGAATATTTTAGTGAGCTTCAAATCAATTCTTGAAAAAATTGGTATCAGAGCTAGGTTCATGTTCCCAAGGTGTCCAAAAAGTCCTATCGGGTAGCGTCCTAATTATGGATGTGTAGCGTGCCACACTTATAAGGATGAAGCTACTAGGTGTTTAGGAATGTACCTATTTTCTTCATGATCTAGATCGTACCATTGTTTTGTCCATATAAAAGTTTTCCAAATTCTTTCTTTGCTCGGATTTTGTTATCTATGTCTCATTGTCGAGTAAATTCAAGTGCAGAAGCTTAAAGTCTAAATGATGTGGTCTTTTCTATCTGAGTCATATACGATTATGAAATTGTACAAGGATTTGAGAGGAGTCCATAAGTACTTTAAACTATATTGATTTAATATTATACCCGTATCTACATCAATCATGCATTTGAGCCTAAGGTATAAAGTGTATTCAGTCACTTTAAAATTATTATTGTAGATGACATGCTTATGGGTAGTGATATATGTCAGAATGTTGGAACAATATTTCTACCCAAGTAGTAGTATGTAAAAAAGTGTCATAACCTATAAGCTTTAAGATGGTCCAGAAGTTAGTAAGATGAAGTCATAAGCTTAGAAGTCAGAATGAGGGTGACTTTCATGTAAAGAATCTAGTTTTGTGCTATAAACTTTGTTTGAGGGATGGGCTTCCATTTTATTGTGATAGAATAAAGTGGTAGCAATATTTGTAGATTATATGGTAGTCTGTGAGGGAATGACTGGCTATGATTATTATTTATTCAACATAGGGAAGGATATAAGAATGGATAGTCGTGGTGGTTGTAGAAATCATTTATAGGTCATGAATGTAAAGGGGTAGATTAGTAAATAAGTTATGGATATTATATGGAATTTGAAGGTAGTTGTGAAGTATGCATAGGTAAGTAAATCTTACGTAAGAAAGTAGAATATGTTGGTAAATTGTAATGGGTAATAAAATAAGATTAAGATCGACTATCCCTATTATGTAACTTTACCCCGTTGATTGTCTTTTATCTAGTATTGGTAAACTACTACTTCATGTGAGAAGGTATGTAGTGGATTTTGAGGTGTAGTAGTGATGCCATGGAAAGGATATGATTGTAGGTAGTAGTTAAGTGAAATGAGGTATTTGGGTTGATTTCCCAATTTGATGGACAAGTACAGTAGGTTCCATGATTCATCGATTGTACATGATTGATTCTAGACTAAAGGCTTGAACTTTATATATGGAGTAAGGTGGTAACAATAGTGGCTTAAGATTTATGATGCATGTTTTGTGGGAATGAATTAGTACGCTTAAATGTGAGATGTGAAATGGCCAATGTTGGTAATTTATGGAAGAAAGCGTGGATAATTGTTATATATGTCCATGAGGACGAGGGTGAAGCGATGGAGTATGGTTGAGTCATTATAAGGATAAGATAGTTAGGTATGTTAGAATAAGTTGAACCCCGAGGTAGCATGTTGTTAGATAAGGTTTTATTTGTATGAATGTCCCATATACCTAGATCTTATTCTCAAATTGTGTATTATAGGTAAGACTAAAGAGTTATTGTGTGAAGTCCTTTAGATCTGAATTGAGGAAATATAGGTAGGCAGTATGTGCCTATAACACCTCATACTTTCCCTAGTTCAATATAGCATTGAGAATATCAAGTGTTGGATTCAAGAGGGAATGACTTTTCATACATATAGAATTTTCCAGATTTAGACCCTCCAATGTGTAGGAAATTTAATTCTCTTTCCAATGACATAAGATTCGCCTAAATCTGATAACCGAGTAGGAAATTATGGTTATTTTAAGTTTTAGTCGTAAAACACCATCATTTCGATCACTGGCACATCGCGGAGACCGTTTAAATGACTTTTGTCAAATTACAGTGAGACCCCAAAATCGTACCATATCGCGGAGAGGTCCTTTTGTCCCAATTTTTAATTTCCAGTAAGATTTTGCGATACCACCGCGTCGCGGTGATGTCCCATTCCACAATTGTCACTTTCCAGTGAGCCTCCGCGATAATGGTGCATCGCGGAGGTGGCCAAAATGGTAGTCTAGGTCCCATTTGTCCTTTTCCAGTAGGCCACTGCGATAAAGGTGCGTCGCGCTGAAGGCCAATTTTGGGGATTTTCCCAGTCCGAGTAAAATTTTAAGAAAGGGATCTTTGGTCTTTTTCTAGCCCCAAGTTGTGAATAACAAATCATTTAGCCCATCCTAAGCATATTATACCCACTTTTCACCAAAATACTCTTAAACAAAATCCTAGATCATCAAAGCTTACTCCCCAAGGAATCCAATTCCTCCACTAATTCCCCAAAGTAATTCAAGATTAACGATTTCTAACTCAAGAACTCCAAGAATTCAAATTTTAAAGCATCAATAGGGATCGAAGATTCAAGCCTTAGCATCTAGTTCATCAATTGAGGTATGTGGGGTTATGAAGAAGGACAATACTTTCATCCTTGTGCTCAAACTTATTTTAATTATAAAATTACTGAATTTTTATGTGATTTCCTATGAAATTAAAGTTAGGATTTATACCCAATATTGTTGTTTATGAGACTATGAGACTTCCAGTAATTTAAAAGTTGAATTACATGATTATGGTCATATTTTCATGGATATTGCAGAAATTTCCAGATTTTAAATTAATTAACAATGTTTAAATTACAAAGCAAGAATATAATGATGTCTTAACATGCAATTGATGCATGGGTCACTAAACCCTAATGAGTATTGTTATTTCAAGATTGATTGTTCTATGAGCACTTTATGACTAGATTATTTTCAAATTATTGATAAAGATTTGACCTTTTGGTCTCAGAATAGATATGAAATCCACTTTACAGATTCATATTACAGATTTAGCCTTACAGATATACGATTGGTTTTCATTACAAACCATTATACTATTTTAAAAGTAGATTTCCATAAGAATGAGCTTACAGATTTAATGGGAGTCGTATTTAGCACCGAGATGTGTACATTACTACGGTTTCATACCCCAGAACTACGTCCCAATGAAGGATTTAGATTGTTTCCACTTTTACGTGGATGATAGCTATGTGATCACTTAGATAGGTTATACACCCTGGCAAAAGTATGACTCCTCTCCCCAATGTGAGTATTTCTCCTTAGGGGGGCAAGAACGTTGGACTCCAGGAATGCTCACATTGTTTATGTCAGTTAGAAGAATCTCCCATGCATAATAGGTTTTCAGATTTCTAAACCATTAAGATAAAGTATTTTCTCTATAACTTTAAAGTTCTTGAGTTTAAAATATTGCTTTACATAAGCCTTCAGATACAGACTTATAGATTTCACTTAGCCTGTATGATTTGAGAATAAGAACAGAATACAGATTTCCAAACTAAGTGTAAAGGCTCCCAAGATTTATACTATATGCTTTATTTATCATGATTTATTATCTTCAATTTTTAGATTTCTCAAGCTTTTGTGAGTCATTTACCTTTAGCATGCATAATTATATAAGTTGTGATGATTTTGCTTACTTATTGCATTCACCCTCAAATGCTTAGTACATTCCCAAAGTACTAATCCACATATATGTCTATGTGATACATTGTCTCATAATGTAGGTTCAGGTGCTCAGTATCAGCAGCGTGAGTAGTTTTCGAGCATCTCATCTACGTCTCTACAGTTGGTGAGTCCTCATAGTTTAAAGACTTAGTTATTCAGATTTCCTGTTTATTAGTAGAGGATTCAGAATTCATTCCAGATAGTTTGAGTCAGCTGGGGCCTATCCAAGTGACTTTCTAGATTCAGTTAGTAGAATCTTGTCAGACTACTAGATTCAATTTTAGATTTTTGCTGCAGAATTTAAATTTTTAGTATTTGCTTTATCAGACAGATGAGATTTGTATTTTCAGATATACTCAGATAATTCAGATATTTTTCCACATTTATTATGATTTTACATGGATATCCACCTATTTTGAGATTCAGATTTATTAGAAGGAAGCTAGGGTTAGCTCAGGACTATTTGTAGTTCAGAGCACCGTGTGGCATCCCGAGAATCAGATTTTGGGGCATTATAAACTTGGTATCAGAGCCTAAGGTTTAGAGAGTCCTAAGGAGTCAGAAATGCCACATTACGTAGAGTCTTGATCATCGGTATGGAGCATTCCACGTCTATGAGGAAGAGGCTATAGAGAATTTTAGGAAATCATCTTTACTTTCATGATTTATCATGCATTCAGTGTCTCTATATACTTCTAACTCATTCTTTCATAGGATAGAAAATTCCTCCTCATTGAGCTAATGCACACAGAAATGATAACCAGCCACCTCAGCCCGCAAATCCTTTGAAATGAGAATGTGTCACATGCAGAGTTTTGGGCCATCTTTTAGGAGCTAGCCCAAGATGTGAAATCTAATGCTCAAGTAAATCGCCAGGCTTCAATCTTACTTTCTCAAAATAAGGACGTATCCATGGCCTGAATTTAAGATTTTATGAGAATGAACCCGCTAAAATTCTTTAGGTTGAAAGCAGGTAAGGACCCACAGTTTTATCAAGATGAGGTAAAGAAGATCACCCAAATTATGCATGTTTCAGTATAGGAGAGTGTAGGATTTGCATCCTATAAGCTTAAGTATGTTGCATATAATTGGGTGGTGATGTGGAAGAAAAGTAGAGGAGAGGATGCAGCTTCCATGACTTGGCAGATATTTCAGGATGTGTTCTTAGAAAAGTTCTTATGACATGAGATAAGGGAAGCTAATATATAATATCTTATGAACCTAAGGTAGGGCTCAATATTAGTGAAGGAGTATTGCCTCAAGCTCAACCAGTTGTCTAAGTATGGCCATGATCAGATAGTTGACCCTAGGTCAAGCATGAGTAAGTTTGTGACCAGTGTGTCTGGGTTGGTAGTTAAGGAGTTTAGGACTACTATGCTTATTGGGGACATGGATCTTTCTTAGTTTATAATTCATGCCCAACAGGTAGAGGCAAAGAGGTTGAAGGGTAGAGAGAGGGGAAACAAGAAGGCTAGGATAGGGCAGTTTAATTATGGTCAGAGTAGGTCTTAAGGAGGAAATCGTTCACAGTTTTAGAATTGGTAAAATATGTCAACACCTTCTTCAACCTATGCTCCTGCACCCAGAAACAGTCAAGAGCAGTGGGTTAGGTCGCCTATGTCCAGATCTCAGAATAGTGTGAGTAAAAAGCCCAGTCATCCCTCATGTGCTAAGTGTAGTAGGAATTATGTGGGTGAATATTTGTGGGGTCAAAAAGGTTGTTATGGTTGTGGCCTGATAGGTAACAGAATCAAAGAGTGCCTGCATGCTAGACAGGGAAATAGAGATGTTTGTCCCTAGACTCAGGCTACGAGTGCACCAGCTCCTCTAGGTCACATAGCCCTTCCTCAGGGCACTTCATCCAATATCGGTGGCGGTCAGTGCCAGAATCGGTTCTATGTTTTTCCAGCCCGTTAAGAGTAAGAGTGTTCCCCAGATATTGTTAATGGTATCCTTCGTGTCTTTTATCTTGATGTTTATGTATTCTTAGACACTAGGTTGAGTTTCTCTTATGTGTCCCCATTATTTGCAGTAAATTTTTAGATAAGTTCTGAAAAGATCCCTGAGCCTTTCTTAGTTTCTACCCCAGTAGGTGAGTCAGTTGTCGCCAAGAAGATTTACAGAAAGTGTCTTATCATTGACCTTTATAAGGTTATGTTAGCAAACTTAATAGAGTTAGATATGGTTGATTTTGACCTTATTCTTGGTCTGGATTGGCTCCATTGTTGTTATGCAACCATAGATTGTCGTACCCGAGTAGTGAAGTTTCAGTTCCCAGATGAGCCAGTCTTTGAGTGGTCAAGTAATTCAGTGTCTCCCAAGAGTTATTTAATATCTTATCTTAAAGCCAGAAAGTTAATTTCCAAAGGGTGTACCTATCATCTAGTTCGATTCAAAGACACTACATTTGAGACTCCAATAATTCAGTCTGTTCGAGTGGTCAATGAGTTACCTAAAGTTTTCCCAGAAGAACTCCCAAGGGTACCTCCCGATAGAGATATAGAATTTGGTATTGACCTTCTTCCAAATACTCAGCCTATATCTATTCCTCCTTATCGTATGGCTCTCGCCGAACTTAAAGACTTAAAGGAGCATCTTAAAGATCTTTTAGATAAAGGTTTCATAAGGCCTAGTGTTTCTCCATAGGGTGCTCCCATCCTATTTATGTGAAAGAAAGATGGTTCTTTATGCATGTGCATTGACTATCTCCAACTGAATAAGTTACGGTCAAAAAAAAATATCCCCTTTTGAGAATTGATGACTTATTTAATCAACTCCAAGGTGCAAGTTAGTTGTCAAAGATAAACCTCAGATCCAGCTACCATCAGCTTAAAGTAAGGGAATGTGATATTCCAAAGAAAGATTTCAGAACCCATTATGGTCATTTTGAGTTTCTAGTCATGTCCTTTAGGGTAACAAATGCTCCAGCAACCTTCATGGACTTGATGAACAGAGTGTTCAAATAGTATCTGGATATTTTTTATAGTCTTTATAGATGATATCCTTGTCTACTCTCGTAGTGAGGATGATCATGCAGACCATCTTAGAATTGTGTCGCAGACTCTTAAAGATCACCACTTTTTCACCAAATTCAACAAGTGTGAATTTGTCTAAGATCAGTAGCCTTTCTCGGTCATGTTGTTTACGCCGATAGAATTAGAGTCGATCCCCAAAATATAGAACACATAAAGAATTGGCCTAGACCTATCTCTCCATTATACATAAGAGTTCATTGGGTCTATCTGGTTTTTACTATTATTTTATTGAGGGTTTCTCATCCATAGCGTCTCCAATGTCTAGATTGACCCAAAATAAAGATAAGTTCTTGTGGTCCGATTCCTACGAGAAGAGTTTTCAGGAGTTGAAGACTCGACTCACTTCTGCCCAAGTTTTAGCATTACCTGATGGTACAGATGGTTTTATGGTTTATTGTGATGCCTCAAGGGTTGGTTTGGGTTGTGTGTTGATGCAGAGAGGTAAGTTCATAGTCTATGCCTCTAGACATCTCAAGCCTCATGAAAATAATTACCCAACCCATGATCTTGAGTAAGGTGCGGTAGTGTTTGCTTTGAAAATATGGAGACACTATCTGTATGGTATGCATGTTGATGTATTTACGAACCATAAGAGTTTGCAGTATGTTTTTACCCAGAGAGAGTTGAATCTCCATCAAATAAGGTGGTTAGAATTATTGAAAGATTATGATATAAGTATGTTATGTCATCTGGGCAAGTCCAATGTAGTGGAAGATGCCCTTAGTAGATTATCTATGGGCAGTGTTGCTTATGTGGAAAATGATAAAAAAGAGTTAGCTCGAGAAGTTCATCGTTTTGATAGATTGTGTGTTAGACTGGTCAATTTAGCTGAAAGGATTGATTAGGTTCAGAGTAGTTTCGAATTTTCCCTAGTTTCGGAAGTGCATGAAAAGCAAGATATGGATTCTAGTTTGGTCAAATTGAAGGAGTCAATTAAAGACCAAAAGGTAGAGGTTTTCTCCCAAGGGGAAGATGGTGTGTAGAGATACCAAAGAAGATTGTGTGTGCCATATGTTGATTAGTTGAGACAGAGAATCATGGCTAAAGCGCATGGCATGCATTATTCCATTAATCCAGGAGCTACCAAGATGTACCACAATTTGTGGGAAATCTATTGGTGGAGTGGTATGAACAAAGATATAGCATAGTTTGTAGCAAAGTGTGCAACTTGTCAACAAGTTATGGTAGAGCACCAAAGACCTGGTGGTTCGATGCAAGAGTTTAACATTCCCACGTGGAAGTATAAAGAGGTGAATATGGATTTTGTGACTGGTTTACCCCATTCGCATCATCAATATAATTCGATTTGGGTTATTGTAGACAGGTTGACTAAGTCGGTGTATTTCTTGCCAGTTCATATGTCTTACATAGTAGAAAATTATGCTAAGCTATACATCAGAGAGTTAGTCAGACTGCTTGGAGTTCCCTTGTCTATTATTTTAGATAGGAGTACTCAGTTTACTTCCTAATTTTGGAGAGCCTTTCAGAAGGGTTTTGGTACCCAAGTCCATCTTAGTTCAACTTTCCACCCTCAGATAGATGGTCAAGCAGAAAGGACCATCCAAACTCTAGAAGATATGTTGAGAGCATGTGCTCTTGATTTTAGAGGTAGTTGGGATGAGCAATTGTCATTGATTGAGTTCTCTTATAAAACAGTTACTATTCTAGCATACATATGTCCCTATTTAAGGATCTTTATGGAGGGAGATGTAGATCATACTTAGGTTGGTTTGAAGTGGGTAAGGCCACTTTGCTTGGGCCTGAATTAGTGTTTGAAGCTATGGGGAAATTTCAGTTTATTAGAGAAAGATTGAAAATAGCCTAGAGTCATCAGAAATCATATACAGATGTGATGAGAAGGGACCTCGTGTTTGAGGTTGGTGATTTAGTGTATCTGAAGATTTCACCCATAAAAGGGGTGAAGATATTTGACAAAAAAGGAAATCTTAGTCCCCGGTATGTTGGCCCTTACAGAAGTGTGAGTCGTGTTAGGAAAGTAGCTTATGAGCTTGAGATTCTTGCGGACTTATCAGTCGTTCATTATGTATTCCACGTCTCTATGTTTAAGAAGTGCATCAACGACTCCTTTGTTATAGTTCCTTTAGAAAGATCATATATTCAGAACAACCTTTCATACGAACAGATTCCATTTGAGGTTTTAAATAATCAGATCCGTAAAATGAGGAACAAAGAAGTTCCCTTGGTCAAAATTCTTTGGCGGAATCAGTTTGTTGAGGGAGACACTTGGGAAATAGAAGCAGATATGTTAGCCAAGTACCCTCACCTCTTCTCCACAAATTTAGATTCAGTTGAAGGTAATACTCTTTCTTAATTTAGTATCTTTCCAGTTTTAGAGTCAGCTATATAGCCGTCCTTATTGAAAAATTCATATACTCACAGATTAGCTCAGAAGCTCAGTATAATTTAGATTCTGTTGTGCAATTTATTTCAGTTGTGCATGCTATTATATAGCATCAGATTCCTCGGTGTCCTTAGGAACTAGCCACATTCGCGAACGAATGTTTCCAAGGGGGAGATATTGTAACACCCCGTACTTTTCCTAGTTCAATTTAGCATTGAGAATATCAAGCATTGGCTTCAAGAGGGAATGACTTTTCATACATATAGAATTTTCCAGATTTAGACCCTCCAATGTGTAGGGAATTGAATTAGATTTTCAACGATATAAGATTCGCCTAAATCCAATAACCAAGTAGGAAGTTATGGCTAATTTAACTTTCAGTCATAAAACATCGTTATTTCGGTCACTAGCGCATTGTGGAGACAATTTAAATGACGATTGTCAAATTCCAATGAGACTCCATGATCGTACCGCATCACAGAGAGTTCCAATATCCAAATTGTCAATTTCTAGTAAGATTTCACGATTCCACCGCATCGCAGTGATGTCTTATTCCACAATTGTCACTTTCCAGTGATCCTCCGCTATAATGGCGCGTCACGGAGGTGGACAAAATGGTGGTTTAGAAGTGTACATCGCGATGATTTTACAAGTCCTATTTGGCCATTTATAGTAGGCAACGGCAATAACGGCACATCGCACCGTAGGCCAATTTCGGGAATTTTCTCAGTCCGAGTAAAATTTTAAAAAGGGGCTCTTTAGTCTTTTTCTGGCCCTAAGTCGTGAATAATAGATCATTTAACCCATCCTAAGCATACTATACACACTTTTCACCAAAATACTCTTAAACAAAACCCTAGATCATCAAAGCTTACTCCCCAAGAAATCTAATTTCTCCACTAATTCTCCAAGGTAATTCAACACTAAGGATTTCCAACTCAAGTACTCTAAGAATTAAACTTTTAAAGAATCAATAGGGATCCAAGATTAAAGCCTTAGCATCAAGTTCATCAATTGAGGTATGCGGGGTTATGAACAAGGACAATCCTTTCGTCCTTGTGCCCAAAATTTATTTTAATTACAAATTTACTGAATTTTTATGTGATTTCCCATGAAATTAAAGTTAGGATTAATACCCAATATTGCTATTTATTAGATTATGATATTTCCAGTAATCTAGAAGTTGAATTACATGATTATGTTCATATTTTCATGCATATTGCAAAAATTTCCAGATTTTGAATTAATTTATCAATGTTTACATTACCAAGCAAGAATATTATGATGTTTTAACATGAAATTGATGCATGGGTCACTAAGCCCTAATGAGTATTGTTTTTTCAAGATTGAATGTGCAATGAGTACTTTATGACTAGATTCTTATAAGATTATTGATAAAGATTTGACCTTTTGATCTCAAAATAAATATAAAATCAACTTTACAGATTTAGATTACAGATTTAGACTTACAGATATACAGTTGGTTTTCATTATAAACTATTATACTATTTTAAAAGAGGATTTCTATCGGAATGAGCATACAAATTTAATGGGAGTAGTATTTAGCACCGATATGGGTACGTTACTATGGTTTTATACCCTAGAACTATGTGCCAACGTAGGATTTAGATTGTTCCCACTTCTACGTGGATGATAGATATGTGATCATTTAGATAGGTTATACTCCCTCGCAAGAGTATGACTTCTCTCCCTAATGTGAGGATTCCTCCTTAGAGGGACAAGAATGTTGGACTCCATAAATGCTCACATGGTTTATGTTGGTTAGAAGAATCTCCCATGCAAAATAAGTTTTCAAATTTCTAAACCATTAAGATAAAGTATTTTCTCTACAACGTTAAAGTTCTTGAGTTTAAAATATTACTTTACATAAGCCTTCAGATACTGACTTACAGATTTCACTTAGCCTTTATGATTTGAGAATAAGAACAAAATATAGATTTCCGAACTAAGTATAAAGGCTCACAAGATTTATACTATATGCTTTATTTTTCAAGATTTATGATCTTTAGTTTTTAGATTTCTCAAGCCTTTGTGAGTCATTTACCTTTAGCATGCATGATTTTATAAGTTGTGTTGATTTTGCTTACTTATTGCATTCACCCTCATATGCTCAGTACATTCCCAAAGTACTGATCCACATATATATTTATGTGCTACATTGTCTCATAATATTGGTTTAGGTACTCAATCTTAGTAGCGTGAGTGATTTTTGAGCATCTTATCTACGTCGCTACAGTTGATGAGTCTTCTTAGTTTGGGGACTTAGTTATTCAGATTTCCAGTTTATTAGTAGAGGAATCAGTAGTCATTCCATATAGTTTAACTCGGTTAGGGCCTCTCCTAGTGACTCTCTAGATTTAGTCAGTAGAGGCTTGTCGAACTACTAGATTCAGTTTTAGATTTTTGTTGAAGCATTTAGATTTTTATTATTTGCTTTATCAGACAAATGAGATTAATATTTTCAGATATACTTAGATAATTTAGACAATTTTATTCATTTATTATGATTTTAGATTCATACCCCTCTATTTTGAGATTCAGATTTAGTAGAAGGCAGCCAGGGTTAGCTCGGGACTACTTATAGTTTGGAGTACCGTGTGGCGTCCTGGGAATCAAATTTTGGGGTGCTACAATGCCTTTGGTATAGTTTTGAAAACACTGTCATGTTATTAGTTATGCGATTAGAGCTCTAATAGTTGATAGTTAAGTAGTGGAGAGTGGATTTTTATGTGATAAGGAATGAATATTTGTATGCTTATAAGACTGTAAGTAGTAGGGTGATGACTATATAAGCTAGTGAAAGTTAAGAGTAGCATTTTTGAAAAGCAAGGTATTCAGAGTATAGTTTATAAGGAAACTTTAGCGTTTATGCATATCGCGATATTCCCTTTGTGGCTATAGATTTGATGTGAAGATACATCCGCATGTCTAGGATTGTGAGTTTTATCTAAGGGGGATATGGTGAATTAAGGTAGTTCCCAAATTTTCTCAGTGTGGCAAGTTATGGGAAAGAGCCATGATAAACCCATTCCTATTCAAGCATATTACTTCTACTTCAGCTAAGGAGGTCATTCTATCAATGTCTTTTGTATTCAAGTTTTGCCTATGTCTAAGGTTTGAGTTCTCTATGTAAGTCAGGTAATGTCCGACCTCCAAAATAGAAGCAATGATATCTCTGTAAATCTAGTATTTCATATATTCAAGATCTGTGTGATAATGTTCATGATCCATAAAGGAATCCATGTCTTATATCATGCTTGGTATTAAGGAACTATGCTTTCTATATGTTACCAATACATTCTATGTTGGGTCTAGCCCAAAGAGATAAAGTTTATGCAAACTCATGGATATATTCAATTCTTAAATGAGGAATAATAGCTACAAGTATAAATCTTTGTCTCAATCGTTGACTTCATGAATTTCGGCCTAATGTTTTACAACTCTTGATATGTGCACTCATGTTTTCACACTTTGTTTGGTTATAAGAATCCATGTTGTATTGTGTTTATTCTAGAACGACTCTATACTTGTGATCCAGACACTTGATATATGAAGCACTTCATGTCTATTGTATTGTATCTTCACCTCATGTTCCACCTTGAGTAGTGAAATAAGTATATATTATAATCTAACAATGTTAATCCCATTAATGATGTTTGTGCTGGGGTCCTTAATGACCCTCCATAGGTTAGTATGATGATGATTGTAGAAGCATAGTTATGTGTTAGGTAGGGGAGTAGATGTTCTTAAAGGTGAAAATTTTTATGTGATTTTTTGTGCTAAGGCTATAAGAGAAGAGGGAATAAGGAGATAAACTTTCGTTATGTGAAATAGTTAGAAAGGAGATATGTGGCAAAAAAATTTGCGAGAGCGATTAAATTTGCTAGTCTTAGTGAGGGAATCCATCAAGTGGGTGTAGTAAAGATAGGTTTGAATGTTGTGATTGATGAAAACACAAACCAATATGTTACGTGGTAGGTATTCCTTGATTTAAAACTAGAGTATGTTTGATAGTCATGATAAGGTGAAGTAATATTCTTAATGGAATGAAGAGTATAGGGTGTCATATCTTAAGCTAGCACCTTTTTTCTTCGAGTTAGGCTGCAACATAGAAGCATTATGTAGTGGAACTCAAACTGTTGTGGTTAGATGTATGACGGGAGAATTGTAAGTTTGAAAGTATGAAGTATGCTATTTATTGTTTGGAGAGTAGACGAGTAGTGTTTCTAAGTTTAAGGTCTACTCATTGTATTCTGCAAGGTAGAGAATGCTTCTATTCCTATCTCTCGCAAAATCTCATTTCATTAGTGTACCAATGTAAATCAGGATTATTATCACAAAATAGTCTCATGCCTTAGGTGGTGAAGATTATGATCCCTAGAACTAGTGTACAAGGTCATCTCTACGTCAATTCTTAATATCTCATGCTTCGTTCTTAGTCTTGTCACTAAGGGGTTATCATGAAGATCTTTTGATTCCTTACATATTTTGTTGAGTAAAATAAGATGTTCAATGTGAGGTTACATTCCATACTTCATACTTTTAGATCTTCAATAATTCCTACCTATAATTTGGGGATGAATGATCCTAAGGGGGAGATAATGTATCACCCCGCATATTTCAAACTAGAAATCAAACCGTCTTTCTTACATGTGTAAACCATAATCCCATGATTTACTTTTTAATTCATGTGTCATGTTCTTTATCCTAGTATGGGAAGTGTTTTCTAAATGAAATATATTCATAGGTGTCATATAACACCCCGTGGTTGTAATGTTCTTTTGGTACGTCTAAAATGACATTTAGACCCCCATATTGATAATACATCTTATGTTGACGTTGTGGGAGATGTTGGGGATGTTTTAGGACCTTAAAACTAAGTAGGCATCGCAAAATAGGGCCTACGTGATGTCTAGGCATCGCATTTCCATTTCTTACCTTCACTAGAAATGTTAGGCAATGAATTAGGCGCCGGCCACCTTAGGTTAGGTCATGTTCTAGGGGTCGCCCAACCTGTGTTAGGGAATGGGTTAGGCGCCACCAAACCTAGGTTAGGCCATGGGCTGGGCGTCGTCCACTTGATGTTTTGCAGCTTAGGGGATTCGTTTTTAGTTATTTCAAGGGAAACCAAGTCATTTTACTTTCCATAACCGTTCCTAAACATCATTACACAAAATAAAAGTCCCTAAATACGTTTTAACACTATCAAATGCCTGATTCATCTTCCTAAAATACAAGAGGAGAAAAATAAACTAGGGTCTTAAAATTCAAGCTTAAAGGGTCAATTTTCTTCACAAATTCTTCATCATTAAGGTATGTGGAACTACCCTAAACTCCATGGGCATACGTTTTCTTGTTTTTATCAAGTTTTCAAGATCTATAATCTTGTTTACACTGAATGTTTGATATTGTTTCAAAAATAATCTATCACAAAATTGTTTTGATGAAAATATATATTTGTCTTGAACTTTTTTTTTACGAAATTTATATGTAACTACGTATGTATGTTTTTGTTTGTAATGAAGAGTTTGATTGAGAGCATAAATGATATAAAATCCTCCTTTTTTCATGATATCTTTGATTTCAAGTGTTGTGGATTGTTTAAATGCATAAATTTCTTAAAGGAAACTAAAGGGTGAATTCTTTACTAATGATCGTGGAATGTTACGGTTTGTGACATGTTGAGAGGGTGTTTTTGAAAGGCAAACATTTATCATGTCAAATCAACAATTTCCATTGGTTTTGAATAACAGAAACATGATATGACCACCTTATGATTGTACTATTGAGAGGAGAGTGTTTTTGATGTAAACTCAAATGAAAATTTATTGCATAACTTTCACTCACGTGATTTTTAAAAACTATGGGTGGTCATTAACATGAGGATAGGTGAAAAAGGGCAACAGACATGTTATGATTTTGTTTGAATGACTTGCAAGTTAGGGTATGACAATACCCGGTGATGACATGCCCTTAATAGAAGAAGTCTTGAATGATTTGAAAGTATAAAGCATGGTTTTCAAGAATTAAAAGTTGATCTTAAGAGAGATAGTTGGTTACTCAAAGAAGGCATTTGAGTACAAGGGCTCATTGCTGGAAATTGTGGTTTGTCGATACGGTTATTATTTATAAGGGGATAAAATTTTTGGACATCATGCAAGGGTGACGCCATGGTACACTTTTAATGGGGTGTAACATATCTTGAAAACTCAAATACATTCAAAAAAACTTTGATTGGGGTCTTGGCCACTGAGTCAAGAGCAGATTCTAAATAGCCTATGAAATTACAGATTGTAGGCAATACTGACTAGCTCAGAAGAATAACAAAGCGTGAGTCAAGGTTGTCAAGAATTGTTTTGAAGTTCATTAATATGTCCATGCACTTCTACTTGTGTTATGTTCACTGCTATTATGAAATTCTCTCACCTATATTGTGTAAAAACATGTTATTTTAGGTTGTTTCACATACCAGTACATTTTGTATTGACACCCAAAATTTCAGGATCTGAGGCTCTATCCTGAAACAAAGGAATTATTGCCCAATGCACTTGTAGTCATACTACAGAATAAAATTGTGTTGTAGAAAGGAAGAATCGATATGTTTTGGAAACTAAATTAGCTTTGTTGAGTACGTCGAATATGCCAAAAAGATTCTGGCTGAAAGCAGTACATACTTTTGTATATTTGATCAATAGACAAACTTCCCCAGTTATTAGAAATGAGACACTGTACTTGAAAAAATTTCATAGTAAGCTTGATTATTCTCACTCGCACGTTTTTGGTAGTGTTTGCTTTGTCCAACTTTCAGCACATGAATGACATAAGCTTTTGGCAAAGGTAGAAAAGTGTATTTTTGTGGGCTACAACGACACACAAAATGGGTATCTTTTTTATGATGCATCTCATCATCAGCTTCGAATATCTAGACATATTATTTTCAATAAGGATTAGTTTTCTTGCAAACACAATTCTAAACATGCTTTAGAATCTCTCTTTTTTTTTACAAGTTTGATGACGATGTAGAAGCTACTGACCCTTATCTTGACTCTTCAGTAGAACCCATAGACTATGATAATGGTGATCTCCATCCCTCATCTCCTTCTAGTACTGACACTCCACTTGAATCTCTCGAACATATTGAGAACAATGGTAATTATGCTCTCCAGCCCTCATCACTTTCCAATATTGACTCTATATCATCATTCTTTTATTTGTAAGATGGATCCTTGTCACAACCCGAATCGGGGCCCTGTCCGTGACGAGCATTCCCAAATCCGAAGGCCCGAAACGCCCTCTGTCTATCTGGTAATCATGCACATAATTCATATGATCAAAGTAATACAGACTATACACAATAATATGGAAACATGGTCAACAATTTAAAATAGTTAAAGGCCTGAAAACATGCCCAACAATATTTAATAAACATCTGCAATAGTCTATGAAATCTCTATTGACATACTATCTGAATAACTGGGACAAGGCCCCCAGCAGACCAAAAACCATACTGAAATAAATACCTAAATGACTAGGCCTTCCGAAGTAAAGAAGGCTCACCAACTGAACTCTGAGACAACCCTGTCTGTCTACTCTACTGAGGATCTAGACCCCTAGACTGCGCCTCAGTACCTGGGAGGAAGGAGGGGCCAGCACAATTGTACTGGCACGCGAAGAAATACAAAATAGAGTAACTAAACATATATATATATATATAATACTTGAGAGAAAATGTTCATCAAACATTATGCATAAAACAGTTTCTAAAAAAAACACATAGGCACCTTCTGAAAACATGTAACCTGTCTGTAAATCTCAAACTCTTATTTGTGTATTACTTCTGAGTTAGGTGGTATCCCCTACAAGTATGATATTCCACGGGCAATATGGAATCGTCCATTGACTCGGCGGGGAAGCCTCCACCCCGAGTATGCTTCAAGGGTTGGAGTTCCTAAATCTGATACGCCACATGACACTTAAGTGAGCGTATAATAATATACCCGGGTCGACAAACCACAATTTTAGGCAATGAGTTGCTTGAACTCAAGCCCTCTTCAGGGAACCACCTAACATCTCTGTAAGCCACTTTTTAACCTTTTCTGTACATACAACATTATGAATGTCTAAAATCATGATAGTCTGAAATGTCAATTAGTCTAAGTCTCATATGGAATTGGTCTGAATTGGTATCGTCATACCAAGACTTGCAAGTCGTGATTTCTGAGCCATAATACATTAAGCTAAATTTTTCATTTAAAGCATAATTTAGAGCACCAAAAACATGCAACTGATATAGAAGATTTCATGTTTCAAAACTCAAGTCAAAATCATGCAAAAACTTCATCAACATATGGTGGTCTAGTGCCTTTAACAAATCCATGAACTCTTTCATTACATGCATTATGAACATTAAACATTCATGCTAGATTCCCTCTTTAGTGATTTAAAACCACCTTTAAATCATAACAAGAGTTCAATCATTTCATATAGTATTTTTCAAGGATGCATTGCAAAACAATTCATATGCTATGAGAAATCTAAAAAATTCATAATAAGAGGGAATTCACCAAAAATCATTCTCTCAACAAGAATTCATTCTTAAATACATGGTTTCATACATTCATATTCTCAAATCACTTTGGGAAAGGTGAAAAGACCAAAACAATGATGTTAAAACATTTAATACATGAATATATACATAGATTCAAAAATCCCATTCTAAAACATGATTTTTTTATGCCCATGAGAATTTAGGAAAACCCCGCGTACCTCTTTTTCAGAAAATAATGGGTGCTTCTTGAAGCTTGTGGATTGGGGATTCCGAATCTCTAATCAATTTTAAAAACCCACGATTGAGTCTTGATTTATTTGGATTTTTAGTTTAAAACCCTTGGAAGTGTTCTTGAGAATTTTTAGATGAATGTGGATGTATTTTGGTTAATTGGGAACTGAATTTCGTGTTTATGGCAGAATAAGGGTGGGAAAAGGACCATTTTCACCAAAAATGGAGTGTTTAAGTCACTTGAAACCATAAGATATGCGCCGCATATGATATCGTATATATTTACATAGGCGCCATATATGATATAGCCTATATTTACATAGGCTCCACATATGTTATCGCCTATATTTACATAGGCGCCGCATATGCTATCGCATATGCTTTCCAGTGGCCATGTGCGATTGGTTAGGCGACGCATACTACTTTGAAAGGCCATAACTTCTTGCTCGGGTGTTGGATTTTACAAAAATTGGTATCGTTGGAAAGTTAACTCGAATACCTATCATTTGACACATAGTAGTCTCTCTAATTCGACATATACAGAGAGTTATGGTTGATGGAAGCTGACAGAAATTACAACATCCACTAAAACTTAATCGATCGAAATAGTTCTAACTCATCCTTGTGTTGAAGGACCTCTATGGTATAAATTCATGATCAAATGGATTCACATGATACATAAACATTCCAAATTGGCATAGGATTTAAGGCTCTAGGATTATCAACGCATCAGAGTCGTGGTTTTTATTCTAGCTCGAAATGTGGGGTGTTACATTATCTCCCCCTTGGGATCATTCGTCCATGAATAATGGATAGAATGTTGAAGTATTAAGGGTATGGGATAACGCGGACATGATATGTTCCCTAAGAAAGAATACACTGATCGAAAACATGACTATAAGATTGGAACTACTGATGTTTTAAATGCTTATGTCGGACATGCATAACCGAGGCATGGAACACACGGCTGAAGCTACTCATAGGCTGAATTCTCATAATGAATCATGCATATCTGATGCATGGATCTGTGACTGAGTTGTTCTCATGAATGCAGGACTAACTACACTGATAAGCTGAACTTTTCTATTGAACATGCATTTCTAATGCATACATATCTGACTAAAGTGACGTATGAACGTATGGCTATATACACAATAATAACTGATGCGAAGCTTGTAATAAGAATCTATGCATGTAACTGAATGGGGTATCTCCCCCTTGGTACCCTATGTCCCTCTATGAATGTTCAATTCACTAAGATACTCGGAAAACTGAGGCGATGCACATGGCACCTACGAATTGAATCATAACTGAACATCTGGAATCTGAATTTAATGCATGATGCATGAACTGGTATATACTCGTAACTACTGGTATACTCTATCTTGGAATAGTAGCATTTCTGAGATTTCGAGTAGCATGAATAAGTGGAAAGATGAGAAAACAAGTCATGCAAATCTAACTGCTAAACTGACTTATTGGCTATACATACTGAATTATACTACACCCCCATACTTACTGGAGTATCTCTTCAACACAATTCTCTAAAGAAATTCTAGCAGTAATAGGGAGCCATGAATCTTGGGTATGGATTACACAAGACATCCAACTGAGGAATCACCACATTGACACTACTCTGTAGTCTGGAACATAGGCATATAACTCCTGAATTAGGATAGAATTACCAGGCTTTTGGCATTACAACTTCTTACTTTCAATCTTAGCAGACTTCTCAAATATCACTTAACTATACTATTCTCCTTAAATATCATATTCATTCAACTCAGCTTAAAATTCTCATATGAGCATTGACAAATCTTTCTACTAATGTCGAAAATAACTTAATCCCTTCGTTGTGATCAAGCCTAACTCTAAGTCACAAAAATACAACATTCCAGACCACACTATTATTCTAAACCATATGATGCAATCTTCTATATCTCTTTTAAATATCACATCCTAAGTATAACATGCCTTACCACGTCAATGACTACTCTGAACTCTTACTATAAAGTCGCTAGCGCATATAGCGTTCCTTTACAACAATCTCAACATGTCATTCAAGCCTGTCTTTATAACCACATATGAACTTCAAAGCAAACACTCATAAAGGCATACTTCACATATTCTCTAAACCACTATCAATATCACTCCCACGAGCTACCCCAAGAACATACACATACAAAATTCCACTAACCATAACATAAATAAAAACTTGGCCCCAAATCTTATTTCATACTTATGGCCTTATCTAAACAAACGTACTAGGATCTTCCATCAACAAGGAATAATTACTCACCACCACTATCATCGCATAAGGAGGAGTCACAAAAAGGTTAGAACATAAAATTTGGAAGCATGGAATGATTCTATATGAAGCTTGACACGCATCTGAGGCCTAAGGAATAGCAAAACAACAACAGGGACTCACCAAAGCGCTCTGAATTTAGGGTATTCATGGATATAAGCTGAATCTCACCAATCATTTGGCGTAAAACATGAGTTATGGAAATGGATCACATTATAAAGCGTGAGTACATGACTCTCTATCATATGTATGAACGTGAAATGATCATGGAACTAAATCGTAAAGCATGAGTAGGTATTAGGATCACTGCGAAATACTGAGATAGGAATGGGTTGAGATTCTCTCTTACTTTTTGATGTTCTACATTATTATGACATCACTAAGTTAACATCTAATTGAACCAAGAAGATTGTGAATTTCCCCATGTGATGATAATTGGTATGGCATATTGATGTCACCTTGCATGTGTAGTTGGTATGACGCTACCAACAATGTATGCCTAAATAAGTATCATGGTTCAATGAATAGGAATGTGTGCTAATTTTTTTAATTGGTCTTTAATGAGGGTTGTGTAGCTAAGTCATGAAAGTCGAGGTCCTGAGGGACCAATATTTGAAACTGTGTTGCCGACATGGGGGTCTATATGACCGGGAGGTTCGAGTTACCCTTATTATTATCATATGATTGGGAGGTTATAGTCCTTCATATTATATTACATGATTGGGTGTTTGTGTCATCCTTGGTATGTCGGGAGGTGTGAGTCCACTATGGTGCATACATATATCCTCTAGTTCGTGCGGATACACGTACTGAGGCCCTTCCAGCTGGGGGAGAGATGGTCCTATATAACTCGTGGGTGCCTTCTTATGTTATGACAATTAAGCTATACAATCCAGGAAAAGGTTTTAAAGTACATCCTAAGCCTTGTTCCCTATCCCGACATATTATTTATATATATATATATATGTATTATGATGTGATTTATATGGTATTTTGAAATGATTGGACTTGACATTATTTTGTCCCTATCCTTGAGTTTCATGTTAATGTTCACCCTACTAACCCTCCCCGTACATTGTATCCCCACGCGATGCAGGCACTGAAGATACCTCTACTTTTCCTGTGCAGAGTTAGGTAGATCAGCTCGGTTTGTCGGTTTAATTTGGTGAAGTGGTGAGATTCCATTCTCCGAAAGACTTAGTAATTTTATCGGTTCCTTTTATAGACTAGAATTGAGAGTTTATATTATCATCAACATTATCATGGTCATCTGTTTGAGTCGGGGACTTGTCCCGACCATGATTGGTTTTGGTTTTTTTGCATAGAGGCTTTGTTGGATTACTGTAGACTTGGGTTATGTTGAGCTGTTGTTTTGGCTGGTTACCGGTTATCAGTTGTAAACATATCTTTTATTCTTTATACTTCTTGTGCTATCTTGGTATATGTTCAGAATTCAACCATTATTGGGTGGTGTGTGGTGTTTGGATAGGTTCAGGGGCAGTCTTCAGTCCACGATGGATCGGAGATGCCCTTCACGGTCAGGACCGGGTTCGGTTCATGACAATCGGGATGCACAAATTTGAAAAGGCATTTTGTGACCTTGGTGATAGTATCAACTTGATGCCATATGTTGTGTACCGAAGGCTAGGGTTGGTTGCTCCTACACCCACCACCATGAGACTCTTTATGGTGGATCGTTCAATAAAAAAAATTGTAGGTGTATTATGTGATGTGTTGATTAAGGTTGGTTGATTCATCCTTTCGGCGAACTTCATAGTCCTCGATTGTGATATCAATCGTGAGATACCAATCATTCTTGGGAGACCATTTTTAACAATAGAGAGAGCTCTAGTTGATATAGAGTGTATAGAGATAAAGTTTCGGGTGCATGATGATGAAGTCGTGCTCCAGGTTTAAAAAACTGAGAAGCACCCAGAGAAGTTACAAGTGGTGTCCGTGATTGATATTGTGCATGAGGAAGTGGATCTTCTATAGTTCAAGTATCCAACTTGAGGATAGAAGAACATCATGCCACTACGTTAAATTAGACGCTGGATGTGAGGCAATCCATCATGTCCATGAATTTGGCCCGTATCTTTTGCATTTTAATTGGTATAGTTTTTGTGTTTGTTTATGATTAATCGATAAAACTATGGTACTATGAAGGTGTATCTGAGAAATTGGGGAATAATAAGTGGGGTGGAATTGAGTTAAAGGTTGAATTTCTAAAACAGGAGAGGAGAAACTACTCTCATTTATGGTGATTGCACAAGCACAACGATAGTGATCGTGATGGAATATCAATCACGGCCGCGATCGTGATGGCACAACAATAGTGATCATGATAGAACAACAATCGCAATAGCAAACCTTTGACCCCGATCCTAGTTGAGCCAGTTTCTTTTGATGAATAGTCACACCAAACGGTTCCCCCTACATCCCCTTTAAAATTACTCAAAACTATATCTATTTTTATTGTTATTAAGAGTATCCAAAGTGCATATCATTCTCTTAGAATCTCCTTATCAGGTATGTCCTTTTGTTCCCCTCTCTATTGTGCATATGTGGGCCTTAGAAGCATGTATAGGGTCATAGCATAATTTTGTGGTTTCCATGCTTAATTAATGTCTTGATTGATCTTGTTTGGTGTATTAACTATTTTTATTGGTGCGTGCATTATGGGGAAGTCTTGAGTACCCAAAATTATTCAAAATTAGGATGAATTGTAGGGGCACATCAAGTGCTTGATAAAATGCCCGAATGGGTTCTCTAAAAGTTTTTCCATGTTTAAAGGGCATAATTGAAAGTTTATGTATTGTGTTTCATGTTCTTAGTATCATTTACTTGTTATGAACACAAATTGGTATAGAAAATTAGAATTTTTCGTTGCAATCATTTATGCCAACAGTCTAAGGTACCGCAATCATGGTCACCTAATTACGATTAAGGTAGCACAATCACAGTCCAGTTGCCCATGATCGCAACATCTGAGAGTTGTATGGAAGATAGGTCCAAAATCTTGAATTCTTATTTTAAGCCTAAATTTGACCCGGGAACCATTTCTTTAGCTTAAATAAGTAACATAGAATTATTTTCATATAATGATATTGATTATTAATGCTTTGTGTTTTTTCATGTTTTTAAAGCTAGAGATGGCAAACTACAATTAAACCCGCTACATGGCCGTTGAGTGCCAGATAGTCTACTATGAGGACCTCACCAGGAGGAATTTACTCCTTGAGTGGGGCATATCAATGGAATAGGTACTTAAAAAATTTCCCGTTTTCTATGAGAGGTTGGTGGCCACATCTTGGAGATGCTTTACCCTGGATCCATATCAGACCAATGAGTTGTGGGTTAGGGAATCACAAATCTCAGCGTAGTGAACATCCTAAACCAGTTATGAGAATCTAGGGAAAAAATGTTCGTTTCAGGATCGAATAGATCAATGAAGTTTATGGGTTGCCGAATGTTGATATGACAGGGTTTGAGGACAAGAACTGTGCCTAGGAAGCTAATTAGCTAATAAATTGTGCCCAGGAAAAGAAGCCACATGGGCTTCTACAAAAATAAGGATAACTTGGAATGAGTTCACTGTTGAGGCTCAGATCTCATTGACTATCATCTGTAGCCATGTTTCTCCGTGCATCAACATGACTTATATCATTATTATACAAGCTCATATGGTATCTTTCCTCTTAGAAAACATTTCTTTGAATGTTGGTCGATTTGTGTTCTCCTACATTAGGCATCATAATAACAAAGGTGGCCCCATGCTCCTGTTTACATCCTTGATCATCGAATTATGTAAGAGAGCCAAGGTTGAGGAGTACCCGGGGGAAAACTTAATATCCCCGAAGATGCCAATTTACCATTTGAAGATTCACAACGAGGGTCCTTCTTCTAAGAGAAAAAAGATGAAGATGGACTTGGGAAAGTCGAAAGACAATGGCATCAACTCTTGTAGGCCATCCAAAACAAGGCCATTTGAGGAGCTCTTGAGTGAGATGACAAAAATTCAGAAGCTTATGTCTGGGTTTCCCACGGGGCCGAGAGAGACTTCTACCACTCGCCACTCCTATGTTGCACAAACTGACTATGAGAGGTTTCTAGTGGATTAGAAAGAGTAAGGATCCAGCATCTTAATCATAAGTGGGCCTAATCTTCCTTAGAAAATCACATCGGGAGATACGGTATTCTCATGAAAAGATGGGGAGAAAAGAGGAGAAGTGACATAAATTTTTCACCCATATGCGGAAAAGGGTGAAGGTCCTATGGAAATTCTTGAAACATGAAGAGAGACTTCCTTTACCGAGAGAAGATTCTGATGATAAGGCTCCAGCTATATTTTTTGAGGATAATGAGCCACAATCTGATAATGATGATAAGGATACTTCTTGTGATGGTAATGCCTAATGTGATTTTAGGAAGCCCCTTAAACTCTTTTTATGTTTTCCTGTTATGTAGTGTGGAAACTGAAAGCTTTTTAGCTGGGGGTGCTCGTGTTCGTATTTACTTCATATTTGATTTCTGTGTCTGTATTATTTAGATGCTTATTTAGGTGCTTTATACTTTATTTGGGTTATAATATTGCACATTCTGATGGTTCCTATGATGTGTGGATGAATCTCCGTTGTTTTTCATTTCTAGTGTTTATTTCTCATTTAGTGTGGTGTTGGGCGATCTTTTTCCTATGATAGATTAAGTAACGACATTCTTAAGGTAAAATCGTTGTGTTGGGGTTTTAATCTATAAATAAAAGGGGAGTCTGAGTACCCGTGGAATTATAGATTTGGGATTGCCATTATTTCTATGGTGAAGTCTGAGTAGACATATGGTTTCCCCTTGTGAGAGCCTAAATGTGAAATGATGGATTGATTTTACAACGCCCTAAGTCCACACCCTGGATGTCACACTGAGCGTATTGATAATAATATTTGAAAACTGAATAACTGACTGTGCTAGTCTGAAAGCCTCTAACTGTCTGAATATGGAGTTGATGGGACAAACCCCTAACTAACTCCGACTGAAATAACTACTAAGCTAGCTGAAATACTGACATAGATAAACTCTGTACTTAAAATATGAAGACTCACCACTGGATCTGTTGCTGATATCCTGAGCTGCTATGTATGATCAGGAACCCATGTGTTTGAACCTATGATATGAGACATCATAGTGGAAAGAAAGAGTATGTGTCAGTACTTTAAATGTATTAGTATGCTAAGTGAGGTAGGCTTATATACATGGGTTCATATGCATGAGATGATAACTGATTGAATAAACATCGTGAAGTAACTGGATGAGAGTACATACAAAACTGTAGCTACTAAACATGCTGAATATGCAATACTACGCATATAACATCTATCTGAATTAAACTAAAACTAAAGTACTGAGTTCTAGTAACTGAATATTAATAATTGTTTGTTCAAACTAAAACTGAAGTACTAAATTTTGAAGGTTGTGCAACTGATAACTGATAGCCATGGTTCTATAGAACTGTCTGAGTTCTTTACTGAATACTGAGACTGAAACTGTAACTGTGAGAGTTATCATCTAACTGACATACCCTAATTATAGACTGGGTTGGGTTCAACCTATTACCCCAGTTGGAAGGGTGTTAGCACCTTGCCACGAGATACTAATAATGCTGGGTCAACCCTAATCTAGCAGGAAGACTCATGAGATATATATATGGTTGCGTCAACCCTATTCTGGCAGGAGGATGACTTACCCTACGCTGGCTACATAGTTCTATAATGCAAGGACAGATACTAAAGGTCAAACCCTCTGCTGGCAGGAATGCCTCCATCCCTGGGTTCACTCGGTGCTTAATCATACTCCCAACTAAATCAACACTAAACTAATCATTAGACTGTATTAGGCTTGACTAAATTGACACTGATCGTGTGGACTGACTGAACTGTACTGATTTCACTGAGTTCGGCTAACTAACTGAGTACTATTGTTCTTGACCTTTACTAGAACAATTCGATAACTACTACAACTAAGTAAACAACTTGATTTCGGGTAATAAATACCCCCAGGACTCGATAGCATAATGGATAAAACATAGTAAATCTTGAAAGCATAGCAATAGTAAATTGTTCAAAATTCATTCATTGAGTCGTTTTTTTCAAAAACTTGAAGGTCATGGACTTGTACATGATTGAGAACATATGCTAATATGCCATGATTTCACTATTCAATTCACATGAACATTCTATCAAACACTTAGGGAGCATAATTACTTCACATGATAATGAACAACACATAAGCATCATGACTACAACTTAAACTTGAAATTTCAAGGATTCATAATTCCACACACGTGCTAATATAATTTCATGTAACTCATAAAAGATCTCAACTTGAAATCCATACAACAACTCAAACATAGGCATAATTCAATTCATAACATAGAAATCATAATTTAAGTTTTTGAAAAGGTTTCTTGAACTCCAAGGGTGGAATGAAACCCGAGGATGAACACCTAACATACCTTGATTGTTAATTTTGTAAAGATTGTAGTGAATTCTTGGGACTTGATCTTGAGCTTAATGAAACTAAGGATTGTTCTTGAGAGTGTTTGTGAGATAATGAGTGTATTTTCCCTTTAGTATATTAAATTTCGTGTTTTAACTAAATTGGGTGAGGGGAAGAGGACCTAAATACCCTTCACAAACCCGTAATTAAGTGAGCAAACTGTTCCCAGTGACGCGATACCCAATGCGTTGTGTCGATGGGGTCGACTCATCGTGTTGATTGGTGCAATGTGATAGCCAATGTGACTCGTCAAGATTGTGTTTGCTTGCTATTTTGTCCATCCAAACATGACCCAAATGAAGTCCAAAAATTTCGAAACTCGCCTAATATGACCTATTGACATCCCTGATCATGAATCAACTTAAAAATCAACAATGTAAGGCTGGAGAGATAGTAAATGATACCACTGAAATATCAAGGACAAAAATGAGACTAAGTGTAAGCACTTTGCTGAAATTTTCTAAGTCTGGGACCTCTTTTGGTATGCTATATAGGACTGAAATGACTAGGACTTTGCGGGGTCTTACAATATCTTCCCCTTGGGAATATTCGTCATCGAATGAGATTGACTGAACTAAGAGGAACTGTACTTACTCTGACATGCATAACTGAAGCATGACTGAATTCTGAAGATTTGACACATGACTGCACTATTTCATGAATGTATAAATGATATGAGGATGTTATGCGACTGTAACTGAGCATGAGATAGAATAAATCTAAGGAAGTCTATTACCTTAGGCTGAGTCTGGCTTTGCGTAAAAGAGGTGAGGATACTTGATTCTCATGGATGATTCTACTTTCCAAGTAGCTCCCTCAACGGACTGGTTCCATCAAAGAACTTCGACCAAAAGAACTTCTTTGTTCCTTAGTCTGTGAATCTAACAATCAAGGATTTTAACAAGGACTTCCTCATAATAGAGACTATTTTGAACATCTACACTCTCTATAGGGACTACAACCGCTGGGTCACCATGCACTTCTTTAGCAAGGAGACGTGAAAAACTAGGTGCACTGATGCTAAGTCTCCAAGCTACTCAAGCTCATAAGCTACCTTACCAAAAAGACTAAGAATCCTATAAGTACCAATATATCGAGGACGAATCTTCCCTATCTTGTCAAATCTCTTCACTCCCTTCATGCGAGAGATTTTCAAATACACAAAGTCGCCAATCTCAGACTTGAGATTTTTTCTTCTCCCATCTGCATATGATTTTTGTTGGCTCTGGGCTATCTTAAGACTCTCTCTAATTAACTGCACTTTCTCTAAGGAATCAAACACCACATAAGACCCTACTACTGCGGCCTCACCTACTTCGAACTAACCAATGGGAGATCTACATCTCCTTCCATAAAGAGCCGCAAATGTAGCCATCTGAATACTTGAATGATAGTTGTTATCATATGCAAACTCAATCAAAGGTAAGTGGTCATCCCAACTACCCTTAAAGTCAATGTAATACCTCGTACTTTTCCTAGCTCAGTTTGGCTCCTAGAATGTTAAGGGTTAGCTTTGAAAATGAATAACTCTTGATACGTGTAGAATTTTCCAACTCTAGACCCTCCAATGTGTAGATAATTGGGTCAGCTTTCCAATGATAACAATTTCACCTTAATCCGATACTCGATTGAGAAGTTATGGCATTCTTAGTAAAACAGTATGGCATTTTTACAGGCACCGCATTGCGGTGAAGGACGATTTTGCAATTGTCGAATTCCAATGGAGCACCATAGTTAAGTCACGTCGTGGTGAAAGTCCAGTTCCCATTCATCCTTTTTTCAGTAGCCCAACGCGATAGCCCCGTATCACGTTGATGGGCAAAATCGGGCTCGTCCCTTTTCCATTGGCTACCGCGAAAGTGGCGCGTCACGGTGGGTAGCTAAATTGAGATTTTCCAGTTTCCAAGTTAAATTTTAAAAGGGCAATTTAGTCAATTCCCAAGCCCCCAAGTCATGAATAACACTGAATTAAACCTATTCTAAGCATTCTATGCTTACTTTTCATCATATTACTCTCTAAGAATACCCTAGAACTCAAAACTTAATCTTCAAGAAATCAAATTTCCACCATTCGTTCTCCAAGGAAACTCAAAATTCAAGGTTTTTAATTCAAGAATTCATCTTCAACAACACAAATAGGGATTCAAGTTCAAGCTTTCTTAGTAATTGCATCAATTAAGGTATGTGGGGTTTATGAACAAGGATAATCCTTTCATCCTTGTGCCCAAAACTAGCTTTAATTACAAATTTACCTAATTTTGTATGATTACCCATGAATTTCAAATTAGGGTTCATACCCAATATTGTTAATTGAAAGATCATGAGATTTGAAGTGATTTAGACTATGAATTTCATGTTTATTTTCGTATTTTCATGCGTATTGCAGTAATTTCTAGATTTTGAGTTGAATTATAAATTTCTTCATTATCAATCATGAATATTATTATATTTGACATGAATTTGGTGCATGGGTTACTAAGCCCTTGATGAATATTGTTATTTCAAGATTGATTGTGCTATAAGCACCCTATGACTAGAATATTTTCAGATTTTCGATAAAGATTTTGATCGTTTGATCTCATTTTAGAAATGGAATCCACTTTACAATTTTAGTTATAGATTAAACTAACAGATATATGGTTTTTTCATTATAAACCATTATACTAGTTTTTAAAAGTGGATTTCCAACAGATTGAGCATACAGGTTAAAGAGAGTAGTATTTAGTACCGAGTTGGGTATGTTCTCATGCCCCAAAACTACGAGCCAACGTAGGTTAAGATTATCAGATTATTTCTATTTTTAAATGGATGATAGATACAGATGTGATCACTTAGATTAGGTTATACTCCTTGGAAAGAGTATGATACATCTCCCCAACGTGAGGTTATCCCATAAGGAAACTAGACGTTGGATACTATGATATCTCACATAGTGTATGTTGGTTAGAAGAACCTCCCTAATAGTAAAGACTTCCTGAACAACTTTTAGAAAACTAAGTGTAAAGGCTCACAGATTTATTCAGATATTGCTTTACATGTGACATTAGCTATGAGATTTCAGATTTCAAATTAAAGATATAAAAGTGAGTCCTTTCTACACTTACACAGCATGATTTAAAGATAGAATATAAGTACAACTTTTAGAAACTAAATGTTATGACTCACTAGATCTATGCAACATGTTTTGCTATTCATGATTATGATTTTCAGTTTTCAGATATTCCAGTTTGTGTGAGTTATCTACATTTAGCTTGCATTCTTTTGCAAATTGTAATAATGTTGAGATAATGTTTTACTTATGCATTCATCCCATATAATCAGTACAATCCAGAAGTACTGATCCACATATACGTCTATGTGCTATATTGTCTCATAATGTAGGTTCAGGTGCTCAGTTTTAGCAACGTGAGTGATTTCGAGCATCTCCATCTACATCCTGACAGTTGGTGAGTCCTCATAGTTCAGGGACTTAGTCATTCAATTTTTCAACTTATTAGTATAGATGATTCAGTTTTTTCAGACAGTTTGAGTTAGTTGTGGGTCTGTCCCAGTGGATCTTTAGTTATTAGTAGTAGAGGGTTGTCAAACTACTAGCTTTGATTCAGATTTTCAGTATTGATAGATCAGACTCTTGAATTTAGTATTTTTTAGATATTTTCAGCTTAGCTTATACAGAATTCCACATTTTATCTTTGATTATATGTCTATAATTCTCTATTATCAGCTTTAGATTTAGTAGAAGACTTACAGGGTTATCTTGAGGCTACTCGTAGTCTTGAGCACCGTGTGACGTCTCGAGACCCATTTTTGGGCCGTTATAGTCAACGGCATAAGCTCTTAATATATCTTCTAAAGTGTGAGGGTGTAAGGTTGTACTGAGATGGATTTGGGTACTAAGGCCTTTTTGGAAGGCTTTCCAAAAGTGAGAGGTGAACTGCGTACCTCTATTCTAAATGATGGACAATAGGACACCGTGCAACCTAACCAACTCTCTGACATAGATATTGGCATAGTCCTCGACTGAATTTGAGGTATGAACTAGCAAGAAATGGGCTGATTTGGTCATCCAATTCACAATGACCCAAATCAAATTGTGTTGATGAGTAGTACGAGGCAAACCCATCACGAAGTCCATGTTTACTTCTTCCCACTTCCATGTGGGAATATTGAACTCCTGCATGGAACCACTAGGATTCTGATGCTCAATCTTTACCTGCAGACAAGTAGAGCACTTAGCCACAAACTCTACAATGTCTCTCTTTATCCCACTCCACCAATAGATCTCCCGGAAGTCGCGGTATATCTTAGTGGCCCATGGATGAATCGAGTAACGTGCACTTTATGCTTCTATAAGAATTCACTATCTCACACCATCCACACATGGAACACATATTCTACCTTGTAAATGCAACACACCATCTCTCCCTTAGGAGAAAACCTTAAATTTCTGGTTTCTGACTAACTCTTTCAGCTTAACTAAATTAGGATCTCTATCCTGCTTTTCTTTTACTTTGGAAACCAAAGATGATTCTGAACTATTCTGCACCAAAACACTACCCTCAGCCGAATCAACCAAACGGAAACCTAGTATGGAAAGCAGATGAACTTCCTGAACTAACTTTTTCTTACCATTCTCAACGTAAGCAACACTACCCATAGAAAATCTACTGGGGAATCTTCCACTACATTGGCCTTGCCTAGATGATACAGAACACTCATGTCATAATCTTTCAACAACTCCAACCACCTTCTTTGACGCAGGTTCAAGTCTTTTAGAGAAAATACATATTGTAGGCTTTTGTGGTCTGTGAACACATCAACCTGCACCCCATACAAACACTGCCTCCAAATATTTAAGGCAAACACAATAGCTGCTAACTCAAGATCATGGGTGGGGTAATTCTTCTTATGAGGTTTAAGCTGTCTAGAAGCATAGGTAACAACCTTACCCCTTTGCATCAAAACAAACCCCAAACCAACTCTGGAAGCATCATAATTCACAATAAATCCATCTGAACCATCGGGTAAAGTCAAAATTGGGGTTGTAGTGAGTCGAGTATTTAACTCCTAAAAACTCTTTTCACAAAAATCTGACCACTGGAATTTGACTTTCTTCTGAGTCAATCTGTGCATGGGGGATGCAATAGACAAAAACCCTTCAACAAACCATCAGTAATATCCAGCCAAACCCAAAAAACTCCTGATACCTAATGGAGAGATAGGTCTGGGCCAGTTTCTCACTACTTCAGTCTTTTGAGGATTAACCCTGATGCCATCACCAGAATCTATATGACCAAGGAAAGCTACTGACCTTAGCCAAAATTTGTATTTACTAAATTTGGAAAATAACTAATGGTCTCTGAGGGTCTGTAATACTATTTTGAGATGATCTGCGTAATTATGTTCACTACGAGAGTAGAAGTCATTAATGAAGACTATGACTAATATGTCCAAGTACAACTTGAACACTCGGTTCATCAAGTCAATAAAAGTTTCTGGGGCATTTGTAAGACCAAATAACATGACTAGAAATTTGAAATGACCATACCGAGGTTTGAAAGTTGTTTTTGGAATGTCACATTCTCTGACTCTTAGTTGATGATAGCTTGATCTGAGGTCTATCTTATAAAATTAACTGGCAACCTAAAGTTGGTAAAATAATTCATCGATTATGGGGAGTGGATACTTGTTCTTGACGGTGACTTTGTTCAAATTATGGTAGTCAATATGCATTCTAAGAGAACCATCTTTCTTACGCATGAATAGAACTGGTGTCCCTCACGGATAGATGTTGGTCCTGATGAATCCCTTATCTAGGAGATCCTTCAATTGTTCCATCAACTCTTTAAGTTCAGATGGATCCATTCTGTATGGAAAAATAGAAATAGGTTGAGTATCAGGGAGAGGGTCTATTCCGAAGTCAATTTTCATTTCAGGAGGAACTCCAGGAAGATCTTTGGAAAACACATCTGGAAATTCACTTGCTACTAGAATAGACTCAAAATTAGAAGTCTCGGAACTAGTGTCTTTGACTCGCACAAGATGATAGACATACCCCTTGGATATCATTTTTCTCGCTCTAAGGTAGGAAACAAGTTGGCCCCTAAATGTTGAAGTACTACCCCTCCATTCTAGGATAGGTTCATTCAAGAATTGGAAATAAACAACTTTATTTCTATAATCAACTAAAGCATAGCACAAATGGAGCCAATCCATGCCGAAAATAAAGTCAAAATCTGTCATCTCTACTAAGTCTGCTGAAGTAACTTTCTGAGACACCATAACCGGACAGTTCTTGTATACCCGACGGGCTATGATAGACTTACCCACTGGGGTAGAGACTAAGAAGGGCTCTGCTAGAATTTTGGAACTGACTCTGAATTCAACAACTATATACGGAGTTACAAAGGACAAATAAGCTCCTGGATCTAGCAAAGCATAAATATGTAAATGGTAAACTTGTAATGTACCAGTGACAACATCAGGAGAACTTTCTTGATCCTGTAGGGACTAAAGTGTATAAGTCCTATTTGGGCGTTGCCCACTGGTGGCACTAGAAGTGGCACCCAGCTGAGATGGGCAACCAGACTAAGTTGGGGGACGATTAAGCTGACTCTGCGAACCCACCTAAGGACACTCTCTGATCCTATGTCCTGGCTTGCTATAACGTCTCGAGTCTGTACCCCGGATGCTACATGCTGCACATAATCCCGAAGGACCACAAGCTAACCCATGGCTGGTACCTGCTACAATAACTGAGTAATAATACTATGATAATGCAAACATTTGGCGGAAACTTTCCATAAGGTTCAAAAACTAAAAATAAATACTGAATACTAAAATATCTTTCTGAAATACTTTAGTCTGAAAAGCCTTTACTGTCTGAATCATGGAGTTGATGGGGAAAGTCCCCAACTAACTCCGACTACTGAAATAAACTACAATACTGAAATAATAATCATGTCCTCGAACTATGAGGACTCACCACTAACTCTGACTGTTAAAAATTAGAGACTACTAAGTATGATCGGGAGTCCGTGCATCTGAACCTATATATAAAACATCATAGCATAAAGAAAAGTATGCATCAGTACTTTGAATGTACTGGTATGCTAAGTGAGGTAGGACGAAATACATGGGTTCATATGCATGAACAAAACTGACTGGATAACGTGAATATATCTGAATGAGAGTACATGCATGAGTACGTAAACTATAAATGAGGTAGTGATAACACTGGATACTGAGTTCTGAATACTTATTAACTGATATCTGGGTTTACTGATATTGTATTACTGATAACTGAATGATTGTATCCAACAGTCTTGATTCTGTGGAACTATGTTGAGTTTCGTACTGACCTGAGTGATTGTGTCTAACAGTTCTAAATCTGTAGAGCTGAACTGAGTTCTATACTGAGACTGAATCTAAAACTAAGACTGTGGGAGATAATCATCTAACTGACATGCCCCTCTCTGAATGGATTGGGGTCCAACCTATAACCCTAGTTTAAAGGATATCAGTACCATGCCACAGGTAAAGACAACTGGCTGTGGGGTCAGTCCTAGTCTAGAGGGTGATCCCTGAGATCAGTCCTAAACTAACGAGTGATCCTTGAGTATTTTAGTCCGATCTAATGGGTGACATCTCATAACCTACGTTGGCTACGAGTTCTGGAACTTAGGGATTGCTTCTAGGGACCCACTCCTAGATGACGGGTAAGCCCCTATCCCTAGGCTTACTCGATGCTGAATCCTACTCCCAATCTAAAGACACTGAACTGATTCCTAGATTGTACTAGGCTTGACTTAACTATTACTGAATGTACTATTTAACTGAACTGAACTGAGTTCACTGAGTTTCTTTGACTGATGGAATACTACTGGATTCTATTAACTGACTGAATACTACTGAATTCTGTTAGCTAATCGAGTTTACTAAGGTTGGAACTAAATACTGATTAGGACTGGACTGATTCTGAGTTCTCTTAGTACTGAACTGATTACTGACTGAATTCTATAAACTGACTGAGTTTACTGAGTTCTGAACTGAATACTACTGTGTTCTGAACTGAATATTGACTAATTACTGAATACTACTGAATTTTCCTAAGTCTTGTAACTGAATAAGAGTACTACTGATCGTGACATGACTGAGATTATTCTATAATTGACACTGGCTCTAGGTAAACAGCTAAATTGTCGGGTATAAATACCCACAGGACTCGATAACATGAAAAGTAAAGCTTCACATGATCTTGCATAGCATAGTATAAAAATGCACACTTGTTCATAATGCATCTATAGAGGCATTTTATCAAGAACTTGCATGGCATAAAATAGTATACATACTAGCATGATATAATCTTATCATTACATTCATATGAGCAATTTATCAAACACTTGGATAGCATAATCTATGCACAGGACACTAAAACAACATGTGAACATCATGATTCAAATTCCAAATTCACAATTCTATGGGTTTCAACATGAATTCACATGATAAATCACACATGTCAATTAATACTACATTAATCTTATAATAAATCATGAAATAGAAACCCAATTATAGCAACAATCATGAATACACTTTGGTTTCAAATCATGGAAAGCATGAAGTCAATCTACTTGAAGTTTAAAAGAGTTTTTTGGAATCCAAGGGTGGAAGGAACCCTTGGATGAACACTTCACATACACTGGTTGTTTATTTCTTGAAGAACAAATGGAAAAATCTTGAGCCTTGGCTTTGAAAGTAACCACCTAAGGTTCTAGTTCTTGAGAAATTTGAGAGAAAGTGAGTGTATGTTGCTTAATGAGGGCTGAATCTCGTGTTTTAGGGCTGAATAGGGGTTGGGAAAAAGACCTAAATACCCCTATGGATGTGGCTTTTTAATGACTGAAAACCGAACTATCAATGCGCAGGCCAATGCGCTGCATCATTGGCATCAACGCGATGGACAACGCGCCGCATTAAGTCTGCGTTGGTTTACTAGAATTTGCCACTGGAATCCAACAAAATATTAATCGATGCGATGGATAACACGTCGCATTGATACACTGCTTTGGGTTCCCAAACATGTGTCAAACGAGGTCCGAAAAATTCAAAACTCATCCGCGAACACCTACTGATATTGTTGATTATAATTCAATATAAAGATTGATTCTTTAAGTTCATAAGAGTCGTGAAATAGAGTTTCCAACTTATGAAGGCCAAAATAATATTAAGTCTGAATACTTAGCTAAAATTTTCTAAGTCTGGGACCCCTTAGCAAGCTTAAAAGACTGAGTTGAGCTTAGTATTTTGTGGGGTCTTACACTTGCCACATCTGAAACATATATCACTACCAACTCTACAGACACCCTGATGGTTTCTGCCACACTTCTGGCAAAGTGGATTTTTTTGGGCAATTCAAACACTACCATGAGATTTAGAGCCTGGAGTCCTATCCTTATTACCATTTCTGAATTTAGGCACTAGAACACTAGCTGAGAAAGAAGTTGAAATAGAAGATTTAGGGTAGAACTGAAGATGATTACCACCCTCTGACTTAGGTTGAGTGAAGTTGAAGCTACCTATTCTAGCCCTCTTGTTCTCTCTTTCTTTCTACTTAGTCTTCTGCTCCACTATATATTGAGCATGAACCATCAACCTAGCCAAGTCCATATCCTTAATCAGTATTGTGAGCCTACACTCCTTGACCACATTGTTGGATACACTAGACACAAACTTACTCATCTTAGATCTGTTATCAGCTACCACATGAGAAGCATATCTGTCTAACTGAGTAAACTTGAGGGAATGCTTTTTCACACTCATGTTTCCATGCTTTAGGTTAATGAACTCTAATACCTTGGCTTCCCTCAAGCGGGAAACATCTATCTAGAAAGGCAGTAGCAAACTCTTCCCATTCTATGGGCCCTACATTTGTGGCCTTGTCTGCCTTCCACTGCATAAACCATGTATGAGCCACACCCTACAACTGATAGGTAGCTAATTTAGCACTCTCACTAGCGGTTACCCCCAAAATGTTTGTGGCCTTCTACACCATTTCAAGAAATTCCTGTGGGTCTTCTTCAGGCTTAGACCCTAAAAATGAAGGAGGGTTCATTCGGGTAAAGTCAAAAATTTTAGATGCAGCAGTATTGGCCACTGGGTTGGCCTGAATAGCAGTTGGACATTCATTTTGGGCTGATACAGAATGAGCTACAGTGGTGAAAGCTTCTCTGAATTCTGCATGAGAAACGTGCTCATTCAGGGGATCTTCCTGAACCGACGGAGGTGCTGGCTGGTTTTTAGTTCTTTTTCCGTTGATCTTTTTAGGAGGCATGTTCTGTAAACGAAAGGGAAAATTGGATTAGACAGAGAGTTCAACTTATGCTTATGCTCACTCACATGATATGAACACTGAAAGAAAGGAACTTTTCCTTAAAACATCTCATAGCCCTTTATCCATAAGTGTAGCGCGTTATATACCCATGCACAAGACTCTACTTGACATGGCTTTCAGACTCCCTAGGACTCTTTAGAACCTATCTCTAATACCAAGTTTATAACGCCTCAAGTCTACACCCTAGACATCACACGGTGCTTATGACCCCAAAGGATCACAAGTTAACTCATGAATGATATCTACTGTGAGCACTGAATAATAATATTGAAATTATATGTGAAAGTATAACTGAAAATTCCATAAGTTTCTTAAAATAATGAAATAATAGTTGAGCATACTAATAATAACATCTGAAAACTGAATAATTGACTGTGCTAGTCTGAAAGCCTCTAACTGTCTGAATATGGAGTTGATGGGACAAACCCCCAACTAACTCTGACTAAAATAACTACCGATCTAACTGAAATACTGATATATATAAACTTTTTCCTTGAAATATGAGGACTCACCACTGAATTTTTTGCTGATATCCTGAGCTGTTAAGTATGATTAGGAACCCGTGCGTAGAACCTATGATATGAGACATCAGTACTTTGAATGTACTGGTATGCTAAGTAAGATAGGATGATATACATAGGTTCATATGGATGAGATGATAAGTGATTTAATAAACATCGTCAAGTAATAGGATGAGAGTACATGTAAAACTGTAACTACTGAACATACTGAATATGCAAAACTCGACCACTTCTTGTGACTCCAAATTCTTTAGTAGGTAGTATGTAATATCTAACACCTTTTTCCTCAAATAGGAGATGCAATTGATCCTCCTAGAAAGGTTGGCATGCCATGTGTGGTGAGCTTAGTTGATTGATTCTCATGCATACTTGTGTCATCTAGAACTTGATCCATTGGTCTTTTGTAGTTAATATTAATTATTCATGGCCGGAGAAATGATCTTAGGCCTTCTTTCTAATCATCTAAAATCACTTTAACCTAAAAAGCCTACCCGTGCTAGAATGGAATCACTAGTCTCCCCTTTTGAACCTTTGGACCTTTCTTTTACAACCGCATTACAAGCCTTGAACCACTTCAACTTTATCCCTCTTTTGAACTCTACCCTCCTTGAAATTAAAAATGCAACTTGAGGCTATAAGCCTAAGTTGGGGGTGGTAAATCTTGGAGGGGTGATCTTGGGCCACAATATTGTAAGTGAGTGCCTAAAAGATAAGTAATGAAGAAAATTGAGTGAGAAAAAAAAAAGAAACCAACAAAAGAAGGAAAAGCATGAGATTACACTAAGGAAAGAATAATAAGAAAACACATCCAAAAAGTGGGTGAACCAATGTGGTAAAGGAAGGCACATATGTGAATTAGGAATGCATGAAGTGGCCCATGACCCAAAATTTGATCTACTAGTGTTTTATGTGGAGTTCAAGGGTGTAAACACTTTTATCCTAAATTATTATCCTACCCTTTCCCCGAGCCTACAATACAAGCTTGAAAAAGTCCTTCGAGATCTTCAACCAAGTGTTTTGAGTTAATAGAGATTAAAAATAAGGGCAAGCATATGGCATGATACATTTGTATATTGAGAAATGTCATTGGCAATAAATGATAAAGGATACTTTAGTTTTATCAAAGATTACCAAGAGCTATAGTAATGTCAAGAAGCAAACTGTTCTACAGATCAGGAGATAAGAGAATTATAAAAGCTCTTTTTAGCTAATCTAACTTAGCTTCTCAACCCCGAACAAGGCCAGATCTAGAAGTCAACGTACGAGTTCAGTCGAACTTATTAGCTTTAGTTCAAACCATGTATTTTTATTAAAAAAATTAACTAAATATTTACATAAATTAAACCTTATATCCAAGAATTTATATAGAACGCATAAAAATCAAATCTTGGCTCCCCCTCTGTATGCACCCAATAATAAAGGTTGCGCTTCTTATCATAAGGTAGTATAAAAGGAACCACCTTCATATCTAATAATACAGATTTACCAAATCCAATACCATAACCTCAATTTTTCTAAATCTATAGCATATGGCCAATTTCAATAAGATAATAAATAAATCATTGCTCATCTACCTTAGATGATTATCACCATATGCGTCGAAAACATTATCCGACACGATAAAAGGTAACTTCTCTATATACATGAAAAATATTCTTAGGTTCTCCCTTATAATTGTTGTCATGTCCACTACATTTTTTCTGTCCAAATATACCCGCAGATCCTTCGAGCTCACTCTTTTAGAGTATCACTACAAAAAGGGCATGATTGTGACCTTGAACGCCTGCAATGCATCAATGAAGATCCATGTTAATGTGCACCACATATAGATGAAAGAAGCAGAATATGTGCCCTAGTGGAGCTGAATGTCTAGTTTTTAAGAAAGGTAGGAAACCATCAAATGAATCAGATTAGGCAATGGCCTAAAAAGTACAAATACAAAGCACAAAAATGCTAATTTCTTTTCTTTCTCTAGCTTTCATTTCCAATTAGATTTTCACCCAAAATTTGACATATTTGGAACTCAAACGATTGTTCTCTATGTGCATGGTAACAATTTTAATAGATCGATTCATTAGAACAACATATAGAAAGTCAATATCCACAAAAAGGAAAAGAGGAGACAAATCTCGGCCATCAAAAATAGAATATAACTATTTAACCTCGGAGGTGAGCAAATAAAAAAAGATTAATAAGGTTAGCGGTGTATGTCCTAAATGAACAAAGTTTTGTTTTCGGTAACTAGCAAAGTGATGAGAGAGTCATTCTCATATTTGTGCAGAAAAAAATACAGATGGGAAACCTTGGCCACTCTTAATGCCACAAAAAGACAGCAAAGAGGAGAAAGAATATACTACTCAAGATCAAAGTAGGTGAGACATTTAAGGATCACATTTACTATACCTAGAATATATTTCACAGGCACGCAACTTATTTCCTGGTATTAACATTATGCCTCCACTCATGCATTTAGAATGTGGGGTCCAGCCCCATTAATTCCATTGGAAAATTGTTCATGGCATGGCTTATTTTGTCAAAGAGCTGACAGATAATTTGGCCAACCGGCCAATTAATCCATTCACATGAAATTTTTTCATAAGTGAAGATGTCACCAATGAAATCAGAACAAATATTTCACTGCTATAAATAGAGTACTTCGTCTCATTAGAAAGACACACCAAACAGAGAGAAAAAATAATATAGAGAGAGCAGTGAGGTATTCCACTGAGATAAAATAGTCTTTGAAGAAAAAATTAGAGTGAGCGATATTTTAGTAAAGTGAAAGTCAAAAGAGGGTTATTTCTTTTGAGTAAGTAGTAGTCACTTTAAGTATTGTACTTGTGACTATAGTGTAAAATTTTCTACTATAGTAATATCAGTTGCTCCTCCTAATCCGTGGTTTTTTCCTTATTTAAAAGGGTTTTCACGTAAAATCCTTAGTGTAATTATTTTTCATTTGTTCCCTATTATTTTGTCACAAATACTTTGATTATTATTCCACGTTTACCCAACAAACTGGTATTAGAGCCCACAGTTTACAATTTTGTATTTCTTGATAAATAATGGAAGGCAACACAAGTAGAATGGTTACTTTAAATGGAGTTAATTATGCCATTTGGAAAGGAAATCATACGGGAATGACAACGGAAACACGAAACAAACACCCAAAACAGTCCACTAGTCAAGGAAACTGTGGATCCTTTGGATGACCCCTCTCGGATTCAACAAACAAAAACAAGAACACAATGTATTGTCGTGTTTAACACCTAAAAACATCCAACAACAAACTATGTTAACGACAAGAAGATGAAGAACAACAACAATGGAACAAGAACAACAAGTCAAGGGTTTGGATTACAAGAACACAAACAAATGATTACAACATAAACAAAATGGATAGATAGTTAGACCTTGGTTGGTATAATCTTAAGAACCCAAGAACATGTGATACTCTTGGACCCTTAACACTACACACAATGGTTAACCTAACTCCTACATTGACACAAGAGGAACTTTACCTCCTCTAAGCACCAACTTATTAAGCAAACATTACAACACAAGTGATATCCACACTTGTTGCCCTCATTTCGGTGTGGTGGCTATTCCAAGCCCTACAACTAAAAGTTTTTCATGTTTCAAGTCTTACATCAATAATAAACTAACTCCTAAAAAACTTATCTTGTTCTATTTATATTACATTACAAAAGAAGACAAATGACTACACTACCCTTAATAAGAGGGGTGGCCATGGAGTGCATTTTGGGAAAAGTGAAGTGACCAAAATGCCCTCAATGAAGATAGACCAAAACCATGAGCTATTAAGTCTCCAAAACCGTGAATCCTCGAGACTTCAATGCTCCAAGCAATCTTTCACTCACGGCCTTGATGAATGGTAGGCTCAATGGTAGGCTCAAAATGGGTGTTCCTTGCATATTCTTATGCCCTCGGGGTGACTAAGTCTTGAGCCTTTAAGTGATGGTCTCCAATCATGTCTTCAAAAATTTGGGTGGCCATTTGACTTGTATCAGGAAAAATGGAAGATCTGCTCTATGTCAAGAATTTTTATCAGCTGGTCTTTGACACTATAAAACCTAAAAATTAAATTGATGAAGAGTGGAACCTTTTTCACAAACAGGTTTGTGGTTTTATTGGGCAGTGGATTGATGATAACGTGTTGAATTATATTTCTGGGGAGACACATACTCGATCTCTATGGGAGCATCTTGATAGTTTGTATTCTCTAAAGACTGGAAATAATAAGATGTTATTGATAAAACAAATGTTGTGGTTAAAATACCAAGAAGGTTCTCCGGTGACAAATCACTTGAATAACTTTCAGGGGATCATGAACCATTTATTTGCAATGGGCATTTAGTATGATGAAGAAATTCAAGGCTTTCTTCTACTTGGTTCCCTACCAGACTCGTGGGAAATATTCAAAACTCATTATCAAATTCTTCTCCCAATAGTGTGATCTCTATAGATTTTTCCAAGAGCAGCATTCTTAATGAAGAGATGAGATGAAAGTCTCAAGGTTCTAATTCATCCGATGTCTTGGTGACTGGCACTAGGGGGAGAAGTAAGAATTATGGTTCTCAAAATAGAGAACATTGTAGAAGCAAATCTACAGGCAGATTTAAAGATATTGAGTGCTATCAGTGTTGGTTAAAAGGGCACACAAGGAAATTTTGTCAAAAGTTTAAGAAGGAGAACAGAGACAAGGAGGAAAATAAAGAAGACGAAAATGAAAATTACATAGCCACAATCACCACTGGAGATCTTTTTACTGTCGTTGATGCAAATCTAATAAATATTACTCTTGATGAGTCAAGCTGGGTTATGGATTCTAGTGCCACATATTACGTGACATCGAGGAAGGATTTTTTCTCATCTTATACTCCATCTGACTTTGGAACCTTGAGTATAGGTAATGAGACTGTATCTAAGGTTGTTGGTATTGTTACAATTTGTTTAGAAACTAGTACTGGATCTAAACTAGTTTTAAACAATGTAAAACATGCTCCTGATGTTCGTTTGCACTTGATTTTGTTGGTGTGCTGGATAATTAGGTATATGTCAGTACCAATAGATGTGGAAAATGGGAACTCATTAAGGGTTCTTTTGTTATGGCTCATGGTGAAAAGCGTTGTGGTCTATACTAGACTAAGGCTTCTACTTGTGGTAATATAGTGAATGTAGTTAAAAGCACTAGCTCTTCAACTTTATGGCATAAGAGACTTAGCCACATTAGCCAGAAAGTACTTAATGTTCTTGCCAAGAAGAAATTACTTTCAGATTTTGAAAGTGCAAAATTAGAAAAATGTTAGCAGTGTTGGGCTGCAAAATAAAATAGAGTTTCTTTCAAGTCTCATCCTCCCTTAAGAAAGACAGAGTTGCTTGAGTTGGTGATTCAGATTTATGGGTCCAATGAAGACAAGAACTTTGGGTGGTGTACTTTACTTTGTTACTTGTTTTGTGATTGCTCAAGGAAACTTTGGGTCTATGTATTGAAGACTAAGGACCAAGTATTCAGTTTCTTTAAGCAGTTTCAAGCTTCCACTGAAAAAGAAATAAAGAAGAAGCTAAAGTTTAATCATACTAATAACGGTGGTTAATATTATGGACCGTTTGAAAAATACTTCAAGCAACAAAGTATCAAACACCAGAAGACTCCTCTTAAGACTCCTCCTAAGACTCCTCACCTTAATTGCTTGGATAAAAGGATGAATAGGACTTTAATGGAAAGAGTTAGATATTTGTTTTTTGAAGTAAAGTTGCCAAACTCTTTTTGGGGTTAGGCTTTATTGATCGATGTACATGTTATTAAACCATATCCTATTATTTCTTTGCAAAGTGATGTTCTAAATAAAGTTTGGTATGGTATGGATTTTTTCTAAGACCATTTAAGAGTATTTAATCTCAAGGCTTTTACATATGTACCCAAAGATGAGAGGTCAAAGTTAGATGCCAAGAAGAGACAATGCATCTTCATTGGTTATTGCCTTGATGAGTTTGGTAATAGGCAATATGATCCAGTTGAAAAGAAGCTTGAAAGAAGTTGTGATATTGTATTCATGGAGAATCAAACCATTAAAGATATTGACAAAGTGGAGAATCTAGAATCTTCAAGTTCTGATGGTGTGGTTAGTCTTGATCAATTTCCTTATACAAGTGTGCATGATGTTGATGGGCTTGATAATCATGGTGACGCCCAGAACTATACACTAAATTAGCATATTGATGTTGATAATGAAAATGATGTTATTGTTGACGATTCTTCAGTTCAAGAAGTTATGGATGAGTCAAATGACTCACTTAGAAGGTCTACAAGACAACATATTCCTTATTCTCATTATTCTCCTAATGAGTATATGTTACTCACTCACGGATGAGAATTTGAATGTTATGAGGAGGCCATGGAAGATGAACATAATGATCAATGGATTGAAGCCATGCAAGATAAGATAAAATTCCTGCATGAGAACCACACTTATGAGTTAGTAAAATTGCCTAAGGGCATGAGGGCTTTGAAGAATATGTGGGTGTTCAAAGTAAGATTTAAAGAACATAGCTTGAAGCCCAGATACAAGCCAGATTAGTTCTCAAAGGATTTGGTCAGAGGAAGGGTATTGACTTGGATGAAATATTTTCTCCTATCATCAAAATGACCTGTATTCATACAGTTCTTGGTGCGGTTGCTAGTATTTATTTAGAGATTAAGCAGATGGATGAGAAGACAACTTTTTTTCATAGTGACCTCAAAGAGGAGTTTTATATAGAACAACCTGAGGTCTTCAAGGTGAAAGGTAAGTCAAATTATATGTGTGAACTTAAGAAGAGTCTCTATGGCTTGAAGCAAACTCCCAGACAGTAGGATAAGAAGTTTGAATCTATCATGGGGGAGCAAGGCTACAAGAAAACTTCTTAACTTCAAGTTTTTTTATATGAAAGAAACAATTATGTAATAATTATGCAAGTCTTTTGCTATGAAAGACTTGGGTCATGCTAAGAAAATTTTGGGCATGAGGACTACTCATCTCAAACATGAAAGGAAACTTTACTTATCACATGAGAAGTACATTGAACGTGTACTAGAGCACTTCAACATAAAGATCGCCAAGGTTATTAACACACTCCTTGCTGCTCATATGAAGCTGAGTAAGGAAATATGTCCTACAATGAAAAAGAGTGCATTGCTAAAGTTACATATTCCTTCGTTGTTAGAAGTTTAATATATGTAATGGTGTTTACCGGACTTGATATTGCTCATGCAGTTGGTGTTGTCAGCAGGCTTCTTCAAAATTTAGGAAAGTAGCACTAGGAAGCAGTAAAATGGATATTAAGGTACCTAAAAGGAACCTTAGGTGATAGCTTATGTTTTGGGAGATCTGATCCAATCTTAAAGGGCTATACAGATGTTGATATGGTGGATGACCTTAATAACAGAAAATCTACTGCTGAATTTTTGTTTATCTTTTCTAGGGAAGCTATATCATGGCAGTCGAAGTTGCAAAAGTGTGTCGCACTATCTACAACTCAAGTTAAATTTATTACGGCTATTGAAGCTGGCAAGGAATTGATATGGCTCAAGTGGTTCCTTCAAGAACTTGGATTGCACCAAATGGAGTACATTGTATATTATGACAGTCAAAGTGCAATCGACTTGAGCAAAATCTCCATGTACCATGCAAGAACAAAACACAGTGATGTGAGGTACCATTTGATTCGTGAGCAAGTGGAGAACGAATCTTTCCATGTTAAGAAGATTCACACGAGTGAAAATCCCACAGATATGATGACAAAAGTGGTTCCGAAAGACAAGTTCAAACTGTGTAAAGAGCTTATCCGCGTGAGCTCTCTCTGTGAAGATGGAGATACCTCCTTCAGATACATAGCTGGAGGGGAGATTTGTGGGTTCCAGCCCCATTAATGCCATTGGAAAAATTTTCATGCCATGGTTTATTTTTTCAAGGAGTTGACAGATATGGATTTGGCTAATCGGCCAATTAATCCATTCACATGAATTTTTCCTTGAGTGAAGATGTCACCAATGACATCAGAACATATATTTCACTGCTATAAATAGAGAGCTTTGGTTCATTTGAAAGACACACGAAACATAGAGAAAAAATAATATACAGAGAGCAGCGAGATATTCCACAAATTGTGATAAAATAGTCTGTGAAGGAAGAATTAAAGTGAGCAATATTTTAGTAAAGTAGGAGTCAAAACAGGATTATTTCTTTTGATTGTGTAGTAATAACTTTGAGTATTATACCTATGACTACAGTGTAAAATTCCTTACTATAGTAATATCAGTTGCTCCTCCTGGTCCGTGGTTTTTCTCTTATTTAAAAGGGTTTCCACGTAAAATCCTTAGTGTCATTATTATTCATTTGTTCCCTATTATTTTGTCGCAAATACTTTTGTTGTTATTCTGTGTTTACCCACCATAGAGAACCATGGGAGGCTGGTTGTATCACTTTCTTAATTAGAAGAGGCTCTCATGAAGAGACAACCCAATTATGATCATTAGAGAGATAGTCATTAAGCCTAAAAAAGAAAAATATGTTTTCATGCAATCACGTCTCCATCTGAATAGAGAAGTTAACCTTCACATGATATATCTTTAACTGTGAATTATCTTGGAATTTATGTAGTAACCATAGAAAAGGTGGGCGGAGACAACTCCCGCATATGGAAAAGATCTCAAGTGAGCAAGTGTGGTTACATTGACGAGCAAATTAGTCCAGTTTCAACACTATTAAGCATCTGGGTGTCAGAGGAACTGTAGAGTACCTAGGTTCCTACTTCCATGGGAAAAATCTCAGAGAAATCTGCTATTGCAGTTGGAACGCCAGTTTATGAGGCTTATCCCCCTGGAAATTTACAGCAATAGTGTTTCTTCGCAACTCCCACTTACACAACTCTGATCGTAGACCATTTCGTCGACCGGTCAAGGAATAAAGTGATATGGAAAATGGGTTAATATCTTTCGGATGAGGACACGTAGCACGCTTGGTGTTATATGCGTACTCAAAGTTAGATGACAAGGGTGTACGTAATCAAAAAGTATAACAGAAAGTATTTCCGTACCATTTTGAATAATTTGGAGGTATATATGACCTTTTTCTTTAAAATATTAAATTAATCTACTTTATTTTAGTTTCAAAGTTTAGTCATATTGACATTTATAAAGTAAAACTAACAAGTAAAAATAAACGGAGTATTAAAATATAATAATAAGAGTTCAATCAAATAGTGACAATTTTGTGAAATTGGGTCAGCATATGGATAGAATGATTAAAATTCCTCCATTTTAAATAAGAAAGTGTCGGATTTAGTTTCCCAAAATTAAAAAAAAAAAAAAAAGACTTTAATGAGTGCATCACTCTTAAAAAATGAACCCTGCATGTCACGTCCCAACTTTAGGATCGTGATGGCACCTATCCGACTCTCCGTGATAGGTAAGCCAGGAACTCAAGTCCAAACACAACATCCCAAATTTATAGAAGTGGAAGAAAATAAGCACATAGTAAATCCCGAATAATTTCAAAAGTAGAATTATAGACTAGTATAGTCAAAACATAGATAATCTCAGACCGGGTAGTCACTAATACAAGCCACTAAATACAGAAATTAAAGAAATGTTTGATTATCTTAAAATGCGGAAAATACATAAAGATAAGGTTAGAGGAAATTTTAATAATCATTAAAAACAATAGCAGCTACCTCGAATCTCCAAGGATGCTAATGTGGAAGGAGCCACATGAATCAATGCCCAAAGGTCGTCGGATCGGTACCTGCACGTAAGGTACAAAAAAAGCAAGGGTGAGTATGGAGCCACGTATACTTAGCAATCATCGTCGACCAGTCCTAATTCAAATTGGTGACAAATAACATCACGTCAACCATCTAAAACAATCATACAACCTGCATTCAGGAAAACACCCTATTCTAACTGAATAATCAAGTCTAAGAGTCATAAGGATATCATAATACAGTCCAAGAAATCCTCATTACAGCAAAATCAAGTAACAGATAATCAAGTACTTAATAAATAATATAAAGTCGACGATTACACCTTACTTAATTCGAACAAGGAATGAACGAATTCAATGCAATGCATATGTTGTGTATACACCTACAAAGCAATAGCTTCAAGGTCAGGATCCATAGGCAACTCACAAGGTTCATGTACTATGCAAGGCGTGCACTCCGATCCTAATAACTATATGGTGCAGGCTTGCACTCTGATCTCAATAAATGTATTGTGCAGGTGTGCACTCCGACCCCGTATGAAAATACAATGCATGATGTGCAGGTGTGCAACTCTGGTCCCAAATTAACAACAAAGTTAAGCAAAATACCTCATGTCTTAAGCAAGATCAGATATCAACTTCAAAATCAACTCAACTTACCAAGTAGAAGTATTCTCATTAGCTAGCATTTTCTACAACTCATTTATCATACCAATTCAACCCATCCTGCTTCTCGTTAGCTAGCATTTTCAACAACTCATTTATCATAGCAATTCGACCCATCCTGCTAGCAAATAGGGAAAAAATAGTTCAAAACATACAATTGACTTATTTTAACCCCTCAAATAACATCGATACCTACATAGATGCTCGTCACTTCACTAATACATCGATACCTCCATTCCTCATTACTCCCATTACACATAACTAACAAATAAGCACTTCGAAAAAGAGTCTAAGAAGGTCTCAATTTGTCTAAAAATGAAACCAAGTGTCAATTAACAATCTTTCCCTTACGTAAAGCTTTTGAATGATCAAAATCTGTCCAAATACATAATATCCATAAGAGTATGAACTAGAACATCGAATTTCAACTAAAATGGGTCCTTATTCGAGCTCCAAATCAAGAATTCTTATTGTAAACACTCTAGACCTAAAATCTCTTTTTTAGAGTAAACTGTAGTTGATAATTTCATATGAAAAATCTCTAACTCGCAGCCACTTAAAGAAGAACGTTAATAGCACTACTAATTAAGTTCAGTACTAACATTATAAATACTAACAAAGCATTACCTTATTATCAAATTTAACACCATTAACTTGTTCCACCTTCACATCTTTACAACATTATAATAAATCTATGATTCTTGTCCCCTAAGTCATACAAGTACCAAATAACCATAATACCGTAGGCTATAGTAATTATGATAAACTATTTATAAATCTTAGCATTGAATGGACCAGTGAACATTAGAGCACTCACCTGCAACTCTCAATTGCCGTCGAGATCCGGACGCCGCACAATTCAATTTCTCTGATGAATTCTCTTATGTTTTTTTATCGATATTGTGAACTATGGGTGTTAAGTCTATCAGATTTAATTAGCTTGAATGCAGGTCATGTAATATAGGGTGATTTATGAATTTGTAAATTTAGTCTAATTACCCACCAATTTAATTAATTATCTAAAATAATCCAAAACTTCAAATAGGCCCTCGAAATTTATCGAAATCCCATGAAACAAACCTACTATGTAACTTGACTAAAAACCACTATTAGCCTAATGGGAACACTAAATTATCAAACCAAGGTCATCATTACCTAAAGTATCTGTGTTCAAACTTAACTCCCTTAAAACACAAAAATTAAACCAACGATTCAAATCGCTCTTGAACCCCTTAAGATCCGTAGTATCCATCCCTAAAAGTCATTCATCACGTCTAAACCTACTAGGAGGGTTAAACTAAGATAAATTCACAGAACGGCTTGGAGGGCGTTACACTATAGTATAGGAATCTAAATTTAATAAGATTTCAATATAAATATCAAACAAAAATATAACACATTAAAGTTTTCTCCATGTGCAGAGTTTGGGGAAGGAACCAACCACAAGGATCTATTTTACACAACTTTACTTTACATTTTTATTGGGCACTATTTCCAAGAATTGAATCCATGACCTCCTAATCACGTGATAATATTTTTATCAATTACTCTAAAGTGAAAAGCGAAAAAAACAAATAAAATTAAACAATGACAATTGGGCAAAGACTCCAGACAGAGACGTGCACATTGACCATGTAGATTCTGTTGATGGCAATTGCACAGTTTGACTTTTTTAATGCACTATTTGAATACCCGTACTTATCTACTATACTAGCAAGAATGCGTGAAATGGCTTCTTGCTTCTTTCCGATAAGATGATCCCTGATCCTAGCTAGTACCATCAGATCAGGAACCCTGAAAAGATGTATAGGGGGCTATGGTCGTCTACTGGATGAAACTTGAGATGAAGGTCGAGCTGCCAGGCTTCCAGAAATCTGCACACACCCTTTTGGCAATTGATGAGCATTTGTTGAGTCATTTCAGATGTTGCTGCAGTAAAAACCTACTGATTGAAAATTGATGAGGCAGTAGCAGAACCTAGTTATTGCTGATAATCAGAAAGATTCACAAACTTTCTGCTTTAGGGGGCGGGGTACTTTAACCCACCCATCCTTGAAGTGACGACTAGTATGGCTTTCTATAGCTTGGCTTTAAGAGAAGTCCTTTTTACAGCGGACACATTGATACATCCACATACCATTCTGCCCATTGTGTTCCTGCATTATTGTTACTTTCATGGTCAATAATTTAGGGAGAGGAGGATTGTTACTTTCATGGTCAATAATTTAGGGAGAGGAGGATGAGGAATATACATATAAAGTAAGAAATAGAAGATGTGGGGGGGGGGGGGGGGTGGAGACAACTCATCTTTAATTCAAATATTTGAATGTATTTTTAAAAAAGAAAAAAATAGGGTAGGGGAAGATGAAATGGTAGAGTGAAATACAAGATGGGGAGTCAATTAAAGTAGCACCAACAAGGTGAAAGTTCAGTAGTCAATCAATTAATTAAGCTACTAAGAATCCTTATATTGGATGTATTAGAAACTCCACTCTATTTTTCCGTGATGACAATCATACCTGAATCTGATGAGGAAGCACTGACATCTTGTTAAATGAAGAGAAGAAGACAGTTGTAGCAAATATCTGCAGATTACAGACAATGATTAGTGAAGGATAAGATGAAATGTTGATTTACAATTTCTTAAAGCGTGGTAGAATTATATTAATCTGAGTTATAACTTAACCAGATAAGGAAAACAACATAATTGCAATTAAAAAGTAGTTAAAACCAAGTTAACATTCAACCAGATAAAGAAAACTGCACAATTTCAATTAAAAAGTCATTAAAACCAAAGTTAACATTCAACCAGATAAATAAAATAGCACAATCGCAATTAAGGAATGATCAAACTTTTCAAAGCCCTTCAACCATTTCAATTCAAAATCACCAAAGATCAAAACTTTACAGCAAAATTAACTTTAAAACACAACATTCCCACCAATCAAGCAACACAAACATCAAAATGAACAATAAAGCACACAAGAATCAGCTCAAATGAAAATTAAAACAAAACACAAAAAATCTACCAACTCCAATTATTTTTATTGAAAAATGAGAGCAACCCAGATAAAGATAAGCACATACCTATCTTACCTATGGATCAAAACTCACAGAGCAGAGATAAAAATCTAATCTTTATATATAGATAGCTGAATTAACAATAACAAAGTAAGAGAGGGTCAAAGGGTAAATAAATCAATTTAGGGTATACAAGAGAGGGAGGGAGAGAGAGAAAGCAAGCAGTAGAAGGCAGACAAAAGATATAAATAGAGAGAGAGAGAGAACGGAAAAGTTTTAGAGAGAAAAAGAGTGCATTTAAATATGAATTCATTCAGTGGGGTTATAGAACTTTGGGAGTTACACATCACAACATGACACACAACACAACACATACAACAACACCCAACACTAAACACTGACATGGGCAGGCAAAGTCGGGGTATTTTGGAAAAGAGACACTTTGCACAATTTATTTTCACAAAGAGACACTAGTCTTGAAAAATTGAGAAAAGAAACACCCTAATGGGTCCATTAAAAATAGTGCCAACCCTAGCACAAAGTTTAAGAACGTGTACTTTAGTCCCACTCCCATTTCAGCCCCTATTTTTTAGAAACTACACTTTAGTCCATGTCCAAAGATATAAATTTAGATGTTTAATTAAAAAAATAAAGCTCAAGATTCTCAACCAAGATCCACAACCAACCACTATTTGCCAATTTTTTTGCAATTTTCAGGTCATTTTTCATTGATTTTTTTGGCATTCATTGAAAAGTGACATTACCTCCATTGTTTTACGTCATTTTCACATATTTTTGTCCCTATATTTTCATTCATTTTTATTCAAAAAAACTTAAAAATCAGTCCCACTTTTTGACATAGATTCTAGGCTCAATAGAAATATCTCAACACTCCTTAGCTTGTTCAAAAGCTTTCCTTTTTGCCTATTTTCTAGAGTTTTGTCCCATTATTAATATATGTATTGCAATGAACTTGTTTAATGAAAAATCTTTAATTTATCTACAACATTGTGTTCAATTTATCTTCAATATTGTCTTAACTTTCTGGTTTTTGTCCATATATTCCAGTAATAACAATTTCTAATAATGTAAAAGCAGCAATTCTAACAATGATTTTTTGTCTTCTATAATCGATCAGTAAGGTCTACTATAGACTCTTTTTTTGTATGGTCTAAAAGGCCTGTAATTTTAAACAAGGACTAAACAATATTTATATTATTTTAATTAAGCAAAGATTGAAGAAATACTAGATTATGCTAATTATTTATTATACACTGAAGTCGTCGTTGATTTCTACACATGATAGATGGGTTATCAATTTTTTGAGAAGTCGATTATTCACCAACTCGTAGGCTTATGATCAACTATCTGAATATATGGACAAGTTAAAATAATGACAAAAAATAAAAAATTAAATTAAGTAAAATTAAGTATAGCAATTAACACCTTTCAAACACTGTAAAGCAATTTAAATACATTAATTGTGATATCAAATCACTTTTGAACGTGGTCAAGTGATATTTAAGGCATGTTATCATCGTAAAGCAGTGAAATGGGACTAAAAAGGGGTGAAATAAAATAAAATAAAATAAATAAGCATCATCCAAGTAATGAAAAACAGTTAGATATCATCAAATGAGATTAGACGTGTCGAATGAGCATAAAAAAGAGTGATAGTTGTGACTTGTGGGTGTTCATTGTACAAGTAGTGTTTGAGAACAAGTAGTCCTTCTCAATCTAGACGTTTGTTCTGAGTAATTGATTGTTACTATCGTTACTCTTCCTTATACTCATTTGGTCAAGTGTTCAATTATTTTGTACTCTTATATGATGATATTTAGTCACTTTTCATTGCTTGAATGATATTTATTTATTTTAGTTTAGTTTATTTTATGTCTCCCCTTGTTAGTCTCGTCTTACTTGTCAATAGAATTAGAAGGTTGATGCTACACCTATGAAGATATCGTGCATATATTATAGATAAATGTATGCATCTATACCAGAATAAATTAACAGTCATGTATCGACCAACTAAGTCTAGTGTAAAGTAAGATGAGACTAAAAAGAGGAGAAATAAAATAAAATAAAATAAAATAAATTAACATCATTCAAGCAATTGAATGTGACTAAATATCAATATGAGAGTACAAAATAATTGAACACTAGATCAAATGAGTATAAGAAAGAGAAACGATAGTAACAATCAATTACTCAGAACAAACATCTGCATTGAGAAGAAAATAATAGTAACAATCAATTACTCAGAACAAACGCCTGCATTGAGAAGGACTACTTGTTCTCAAACACTACTTGTTCCATGAACACCCACAAGTCACAACCATCACTCTTCTTTATGCTCATTAGACACGTCTAATCTCATTTGATGATATCTAGTTGTTTTGCATTGCTTGCATAGTGCTTATTTATTTTATTTTATTTTATTTCTTCTCGTTTTAGTCTCATCTCACAAATTTACGATTATACCATGCCTTAAATATCACTTGATCATGTGCAAAAGTAATTTGGTGTCACAATTGATGTATCTAAATTGATTTACAATGTTTGAAAGGTGCTAATTGTCATACTTTAATTTTATTTCTTTTTTTATCATTATTTTAACTCGTCCATATATTCAGATAGTTTATCATAGACCTATGAGTTGGTGAATAATCAAGCCAAAGGACAATTCCACGTGGAGGATTGGACGTATGCCCCCTCCCCCCACCCTCTCATCACACTTTTCACACTTCTCTTCATATTCATAAATGAGAAGAATAGACTCAGAAGACTCAACGAGATTAACAGAATCTTGTTGAATGATTGTTGTAGTCTGATATTTATATATGTTTCTATCAATTTCTCACTCTAAAATTTATTTTTAAATATATAAGTATTATATTTCTCCAAATAGAAATCATCATTCATTAGAATTATTCAAATAAATGTATCATGTCTTATACAATGCATACATTGCTTCAGTAATTAGTTCTTAATGAAGTTCTTTCTATCTATTAAACTATAAAAGGAAAATATTTTCACTTGTTTATGTCACTTTTAATTGGGACCGGCTTAGCCGTTGGGCTATTAAAGTAATGGCTTAGTTTTAAAAAAAAAATGAGGGTGTTTGAAGTGACTTTAAAAAGTAGCATATAAACCTAGAGGTCGTTTAGTTGGAAATAAGTTATTTCAAAAAAAAATTGGAATTAGTTATCCGACAATATATGAGATGACTTATTACATCACTATGGTATAAATGATGAAATAAATAATTCTGAAACTAACTAATACCTTCAATCAAACATGGAATAAAATAATTTTATATTTTATTTCAAAACTATTATACTCTATACTCACTCCAAACGACCCCTTGAAGTTAAGAGTCATAAGTTAAGAATACCCAATTTTTGACTATTGACTTATTTTTATACTTTTTATTACTTCAAAGTAGGTGTTAAAAGCACCACTTTTTAACTTGCCCAAACATTACAAAATTTTAAAAGTACTTAAATTAAAAATATTTAAAAATAAGTCAATTCAAACACTCTTTTATCCATATTAATATAAACTTATAAACTTAAAAAAAAAAAAGTTACAAGAGGGAAGTAAATCATTTTACTGTGGGGATTATTTGAGTTTTAGGGGAATGGTATCATTTTGGGGAAATGATGTTTTGCGGGGCACTAAATTTCTTATTTGTCTCTTAATAATTTGGGTCTATACTATCATTCACCTTAATGATATAATAGAAATACTCAATCAAATAAAAATATTTGATTCGTTCCAAATGCATATACTGCTTATAGCAATTCATGTAACTGTTGCCTCAATTGAAACAAACTTTTCAAAATTAAAATTCAATATCAATGATGTCTCAAGACAGAATGAATGAATTCATTATACTATCAATTGAAAAGGAACTATTAGATCAGATCGGTTATAAAAAAAAAAAGTAACTCGTGACTTTGCATCCAAAAAAGCTAACAAAAATAATTTTTAAAGAAATATATATATGACAATCTTTTCTTTTAAAAAATATATTTAGGGCCTCTCTCTAGAGTTTGACATTAGGCTTCTGATCCTGTTAAGTCCACTATGCTTTTAACATATCAAGGAAATATGATCTTTTTTATATTTTAACTTATTATCAATTATATTTTTTTAAAATCATTTCTCAAATTTGAGGGATGATTTGGTAGAAGCTGGTACATAAAAAATAATGTTAGTATTATTTTGATATTACTAGTGTATTGTTTGGTATACATTTTCAATTTATATATAATCAGGGATAGAACCACACTAGGTGAGGTTGGTCTAGGAAACACCTTTCGTTGAAATATTATGTAGTGTACATCGATATAAATATTAGTTATTATGAGCATATATTTAATTTTGTATAATAGAAAATAAATTTTGCATACTCTTCACCAAATTCCTGACTCTGTCACTGTTACTAAATCTTCAATTATTATAAATTTCACATATTTTTTTTTCGCTAGTTTAAGTTATATACATCATCAAACTATTAAAATTTTATACTATTAGATTATTTTTACATATTGTAGCAGATTGTTTTACAAGCACTTTAATTATGACAAATAAATAAAGTAAATATTTGATTAACAAAATTATATCTTATTATATAAATAAATAAAAAATAGTCAAATATCCCTCCTTAATAATACTTTATATGTTGATTTTTTTCTTGTCCTCTATATTAGAAGTACTTGTCACGTTAAGCATATTACGATAATAAAAAAACAATATTTTTTGTTTTTTATTCTCAACAACAATTATATTATCCAAATCATTTTCTAAGCACTAAAACTATACATCAATCAATATGAGTATTCTGATAAAAGTATTTCTATGAATTATTATTTTTTAATAAACATATAAAATTCAAAGTGAACAAATAAAAATTAATGAAATAATATTGTCTTAAGGGAAAAAATATTTTTTTGTCCTTGTGTTATTGCATTATTCCTATTTTAGACCTCGTAATAATCGATTAAGCGTATTTGATCTTCAATTAAGCAACATATTTGATTTTAGTTCTTTTACTAACAGACATCAAATAAAATAACAATTTTGCCAATTGTAGAGGAGCAGAACAGGTATTTTATGTTTCTAGTATGGTTATACTCCATGAATTATTTGGTATAAAACATACTCTAGTGGGTTTTCTTTCGGAAAAAAAAAACAAGAAAAGTTTGTTGTCAATTAGAATGGAGGGGAAAGAAATTGGGGAGAATTAACTCTATTTCGTTTTATATATATATATATATATATATATATATAAATCGGTCAAAAAAAGTGGTTATGTTCCAGATTCATCTCTAGACCATGTACAAGTACAACTCATAGAAATCATTCTTCCTGCAAACATGGGCGACTTTCAAGTGTCACAAACATGTCTTCAATCGATGGATTCCTTAATATTGAAGAAGAAATTTTACAAAAAGAACAATAAAAAAAGAATATTATCTCTGGTCGTGAATATGACTTTCAAACTTCAAATTAGAGATGATAAAGAAAGGGCAACTTTACATTCTGGAAGATTATTCCAACAATATTCGGTGGATCAATATAAAAACTTGAAACACAAGTATTAGACTTCTTTTTTATTCAACCAAGATTTATTTTGAAATGAAGTATTAGCAGAACTTATTGATCTTCAAAATCTAGGAGAAAGAGAAGTTTTAGATATAGGCAGAAAAATATTCCTTCCTACTAGCTTTACAAGGGGTCCACGAGATATGCGACATTGATAGATGGGCACCATTTCATTAGTATGACATTTGAAAAAATCGAATATCTTCCTAACAATGATATGTAATCCTTCATAGCCTAAAATAGAACATCTGTTGCTAATGACAATTGAAATATAAATTAGACTCGATTTAATAAGTCGAGTATTTAAAGAAAAAGTGAAAGAGTTGAAGTTAGATATTGTTAAAAAAAATATTTGAAAAAAAATTGTTGCTTACATGTACACTATAGAATTTGAAAAAAGTGATCTTCCTCATGCTCATTTCCTTATTATGCTTGAGGATGAGTTTAAATTACTAACATCGAAGACTTACGATAGAATTATTTGTGTTGAACTAACTAATGTCGATACAAATCAATATTTAGACTCTTTTGTTTTTTAACATATGATGCATTGTCCTTGTAGAAGCTTAAATCCTAAGAACTCATGCATGAAAAAAAAAACTTGTAAATTTAAATACCCTAAAAATTATGCAAATGAAACATTTGAATATGACCATCAGAGACGTACACATGGACCATGTAGATTCTGTTGATGCCAATTGCACAAATTGAATTTTTTAATGCACTATTTGAATCTACTCGTACTTATCTACTATACTAGCAAGAACGCATGAAATAGGTTCTTGCTTCTTTCTAATAAGACGATCCCTGATCCTAGCTAGTACCATCAGATCATGAACCAGCTTGAGATGAAGGCCGAGCTGCCAGACTTCCAGATTTTGATGATCATTTGTTGAGTCATTTCAGATGTTGTTGCAGAAACAACCTGCTGATTGGAAATTGATGAGGTAGTAGCAGAACCTAGTTGTTGCTGATAATCAGAAAATTTCACAAACTTTTTGCTTTGAGGGGTTCCTTTAACCCACCCATCCTTGAAGTGACGCTTAGTATGGCCTGCTATAGCTTGGCTTGAAGAGAATTCCTTTTTAAGTGGATGCATTGATACATCCATATACCTTTTTGCCTATTGTGTTCCTGCATTATTGTTACTTTCATGGACCATAATTTAGGGAGAGGAGGATGAGGTTTATATATATATAAAGTAGGAAATAGAAGATATAGGGGGGTTGGGTTTGGAGACAACTCATCTTTTATTCAAATAGTTGAATGTATTTTTAAAAGAGAAAAAATAGGGTAGGGGAAGACGAAATGGCATAGTGGAGGACAAGGTAGGGAGTCAATCGAAGTCACACCAACAAGGTGAAAGTTCAATAGCCAACCAATTAATTAAGCTACTATCAATCCCCATATTGGATGTATTAGAAACTCCACACTATTTTGTGATAACAATCATACCTGACTCTGATGAGGCATCACTGACATCTTGTTAAATGAAGAGAAGAAGACAGTTGTAACAAATATCTATAGATTACAGATAAGGATTAGTGAAGGATAAGATGAAATATCGATATGAAATTTCTTAAAGCAATGGTAGAATTATATTAATCTGAGTTATGAATTAACCCGATAAGGAAAACAACACAATTGCAATTAAAGAGTAGTTAAAATCAAGTTAAAATTCATCCAGATAAATAAAACTGCACAATAGCAATTAAAGAGTCGTTAAAATCTAAGTTAACATTCAACCGGATAAATAAAATAGCACAATCGCAATTAAAGAATGTTAAAACCTAACTTAAAACTTAACCAGATAAGGAAAATAGCTGAACTAAACCATCAATGATCAAACTTGGTAAAATCATACCTTCAACCATTTCAATTCAAAATCACCAAAGATAAAAAATTTGCAGCAAAATTAGCTTTTAAATACATTCCCACTAATTAAGCAACACTCAAATCAAAATTAATAGTAAATCACACAAGAATAAGCTCAAATTAAAATTAAAAAAAAAAACACAAAAAAGCTACCAACTTCAATTATTTTTCTTGAAAAATAAGAGCAATCCAGATAAAGATTAGGACATACCTATCTTTATATATAGATAACTGAATTAACAACAACAAAGTAAGAAAATGGGAAAAGGAGGAGTAAATCAATATAGGGTACACAAGAGAGGGAGGGATAAAAAAGAAAACAAATGGTAGAAGACAAACAAAAGACATAAGTAGAGTGAGAGAAAGAACGGAAAGGTATAGAATAGAGTGCATTCAAATACAAATTCATTCAATGGAGTTGTAGAACTTTTGGAATCACTCATCACAACACTACACACCACACAACACATACAACAACACCAAATACTGACATGGGACAGACAAAGTGGGTGGGGGTTGGCTTTATGAGGAGCAAGTAGAAGGACAATTCCACGTGGAAGAATGGACGTATGTCCCCCTCTCTCTCATCACACTTTTCACACTTCTCTTCATATTCATAAATGATAATAATAGACTCAGAATACTTAAAGAGGTTAACAGAATTGTGTTGAATTATTGTTGTAATCTGATGTTTATATATGTTTCTATCAATTTATCTCTCTAAAAATTTATTTTTAAAAATATAAGTATTATGTTTCTCCAAATATAGATCATCATTTATTAGAATTATTGAAATAAATGTATCATGCCTTCAACAATGCATACATTGTATCACTAATTCGTTCTTAATGAAGTTTTCTTCTATGTATTAAACTATAAAAGGAAAATATTTTTATTTGTTTTTGTCATTTTTAACCGAGACTGGCTTATCCACTAGGATATAAAGTAATGTCTTAGATTTTCTATAAGAAAAATAATTTATAGGGTGTTTGAATTGACTTTAAAAGTAGCATATAAACTTAGGGGCCGTTCGGTTGGAAATAAGTTATTCTGAAATATTTTTGGAATTAATTATCCAATAATATATGATATGACATATCATATCACTATGGTATAAATGGTGGAATAAATAATTCTGACACTAACTAATACTTTTAATCAAACATGGAATAAAAAAAATTATATTTCATTTTGAAACCATTATACCTTATACTCACACCAAACGACCCCTTAAAGTTAAGAGTTATAAGTTAAGAATACCCAACTTTTGTGTACTAACCCATATTTTTTCTAGTCTTTGGACTACATACGACTTAGCCTATGAGTCGTAAGTCAGCACACAAGTCATAAACTAGACTCGTACCCAAATCAGTGTAGCATGGCAAACATTTTGTTATATGTATGACTTGACCCCTATGAGTCGTCAACAGGGGTACGAGTCATATAAATATAGCTGTAAGGACATCAGTGTTGATCCCTTAAGGTTCTTTCCAGGATACGATAGGTGGGCATCTAGTCGTATACAAAGTTATGACTCGTATAGAGAGAAGTCATATCAATAACAGTGTTGGTTCCCCAAGTTATCCGTTCATCCTATGAGTGACTTTACCAAGTTGTATAATCATCTTACGAGTTGTAAGTATAACTCGTATCTAGAACAGTACATGTTCTTTGGAATTTTCCAAGCTTACGAGTCAACATTCCAGTCGTACCCTAACATACGAGTCATAAGGTCGACTCGTATCGACTAGGAATGTATTTTTCTGCACGTTTTTCCAGGGGCTTGTATGTATTTCCCCACTCTCTTAAAATCCAAACCCATGTTGTTTTTGCTTCACAAGGGGTGGTGTAAAAGGGACCAAATCCCCAATTCACAACATAAAATATCAATTCATCAAAAATAAATCAAAAAGGTGGTTTCTTCCTCTTCCCTAAGCATATTAGGATTTGCTCAAGAACAAGAACAACTTTAAGAAATTTTCCTCAAGGCTTCTACTTCAGGTATGTGTGATGTTCATCCATGTGCCTCATTCACCCATGGAGTCCAAGAATTTTTTTTTGGTTTCAAATTATAAGTTTTCATGGTTAAGTTGAAATGTCTCCATGAATCTATTGTTAATTCAATTACAAGTTATGTTAATAATTGTTTTCAAGTGGAATAAGTCATTACATCTTTTAAATGTTGTAATCTTCACGTTAAATTCCTAAGTTATGATTTTAGTCTTATAATCATATTTTTCTTGCATGCTTTACCCATTCTCATACTGAAGTTCATGACTCTCATGTGTTTGATGAAATGCCTAAGAGTTGTGTTTTAAACAATGATCCCCTACTATGGTTTTCAAGATCTTATATGGCATTACTGTTAATTCCATTTAGTGCTGGTGGGTTATGAACACCCGATACCTATGTGAGTTACATAAATTTAGCTTCTCAAGTACAGTTAATCCATGAATCTTATCAGTATACTTAGATATTCATATTTATGATGAGCACTATATGTTATATATTAACATTTAGTTGAGTTTAGTTCAGTCCAATACCAGTGTCAGTTTAGGTAGGTGTAGGATTTAGCAGCGAGCGAACGTAGGGATAGGGGCTCACTCGCCAGTAAAGACTGGGTCCTTAGTAGTAGTCCCTAAGTTCCAAAACTATGTAGACAGCGTAGGATTATGAGATGTTACCCGCCAGTTTAGGACTGACACTCTCTTAGGGGTCACCCGCCAGTTCAGGACTAACTCCCTAATCTTTTGGAACAACAGATTAGTGGATCCACATAGCCAGTGTTAGTACCCGTGGCACAGTACTAGCACCCTTCCAACTGGGGTTATAGGTTAGACCCCAATTAGCTCAGATTGGGTCATGTTGGTTAGATGATACCACCCAAAGTATCAGTACAATATCCAGTGTATCTTCATTTTAGGTTTGCTTGACTAAGTGTAAAGACTTTCAGATATTCACTATTACAGCTTTTAGTCTTTCAGATTTAAGATTATCTCAGTAACATAACAAATATACACTTAGTATTTCATTCTCGGTTATTTCAATTTTCATGCATTCATGTCCAATTATCGTATGTTATTTAGTTAGTTTATTTCATACGCACAGTACCCCATGTATATCAACCTAAACTCTTCTCATATACTAGTACATTTAAAGTACTAACCATATACTCTTGTTTGTGCTATGATGTCTTATATTATAGGATCGAACCCATAGTTTCCCAACTGCAGTTAGACAGCTCGGCGTAATTCAGCAGCCATAATGGTGAGTCCTCATCTATCGAGGACGTGTTATGTTTATTCAGTCATTTCAATTTTCATTTTATTTAGTCAGTCAGAGTTAGTTGGGGGTCTGTCCCATAAACTCCTCAGTCAGGCTTTCAGACGCTCAGACTGTCAGCTCGATAGTTAGTCAGCTTTATTAGTTTTATTAGTTATTTTCAGATAAATCATTTGGTTTTTAGTATCTTATCTAATGTTCCAGACTCATGATTTAGTCATACTATAAGTGTTCAGACTTGTAGTACTTTATCAGTTTATCTTCTGCATAGATGTTTTATTATTATTTTATTTAGTGCTCACAGCAGATACCTGCTATGGGTTAGCATGTGGTCACTTGTAACTGTAAGCACTATTTTTAGGACTAGGGGTAGCCTCGGGTTATGATAAAACTTCGTATCATAGCCTAAGGTTTTAAAGTGTCCTGGGGAGTCTGAAAGTTACGTTGGGTAGAGTCTTGTGCATTGGTGTGAAGCGCGCCACACTTATAGACAAAAGGCTACGAGACATTTTAGGAAAAGTTTCCCTTCTTTCAGTATTCGTGTCATGTGAATGAGCATGAACTGTATTTAAACTATCATTCTATTTACAGATAATACCTCCCAAAAGAAACAACGAAAGACGGAATAGGGATTAACTTGAGCCTCCGCCCGATCAGGAAGATCCGCTGAAGAGCATGTCTCACACGCCAAATTCAGGGCTGCTTTCACGACTTTAGACCATTCAGTACCCACTCAAAACAATCATCAAGTTATTGCCCCAGCTAATCTAGTGGTAAATGCACCTGCAGCTAGGATTCAGGATTTCACTCCAATGAATCCCCCTCTTTTTTGGGATCCAACTCTGAGGAGGATCTGTAGGAGTTTCTTGATATGGTTCAGAAAGTAGCAGATACCATGGGTGTCACTTCGAGTGAGAGTACAGAGTTGGTTGCATATCAATTACATAATGTAGCTCATACCTGTTATAAGTAGTGGAAGGAGAATAGGGGTGCTAAGGTAGGGCCTGTAGAGTGGGAGGAGTTTGCCATGGCTTTCTTAGATAGTTTCTTTCCATTAGAATTGAAGGAAGCTAAGGTGCAGAAGTTCATCAATTTAAAGCAAAGTAGTATGAGCTCTCTCAAGTTCACTCAATTGGTGAGATATGGTCCTGATATGATAACAGACAATAGATCTAGAATGAGTAAGTCTATTTTTGGTGTATCTGATAGTGTGGTCAAGGAGTGTCGGACTGCCATGTTGATTAAGGAGATGAATTTATCTAGACTTATGGTTCATGATCAGCAGATTGAGGAGGATAAGCATAAGGATAAAGATAGAGAGAATAAGAGGGCCAGAATAGGTAGTTTTAAATTTACTCAACCAAGGTCAGAGGGTTGTAACCGTTCTCAGTTCTGTCAAAAATTCTTAGCTCCAGCTCCATCTTCATCTAGTTCACCAATGCCAAAGTTCAGGAATGTAATACCCCGTATTCCATATCTTAATCTAACTCTCAGTACATGAGTAATCCCATGAAAAACTTCCAAAATACTCAGTCTTTTTAGTTTAGAGTTTACCATTGCGTAAGAAATTTAGTCAGCTTTCCAATGATATATAAAATTTGCCTAAATTCGATACCCAGGTGAAGAGTTGTAACAACTTTTGTAAAATAGTGTACCACCTGGTACTTCACCGCGTCACGGAGGGGGTGGAAATAGATATTGTCAAAATCCAGTGAGCCATCGCGATTGTACCGTACCGCGCCACCAGCCATTTTCCCAATTATCACTTTTCAGTGTGACTCCGCGATCCTGGCGTGTCGCGCCAAGGGTTAAATTCGCATACACTGGGGTACCGTGGTTGTACCGCGTCGCACCAAGCTCCCAGTTCTGAATTATCAGTTTCCAGTGACACGACGCGATAGCGCCGCGTTGCGCCAAGATCCCAGATCAGGAAATTTTGACAATAATTTAAAATGTCATCCAGGGGAAAATAAGCCTATAAATTTATCAGTCCAGGTACGGGATTTAATCCCTAAAAACATAATTAGGCCATTATTATTCACTTTTTCCCCAAATCAAAAAACATTCTCTCCCTAATAGAAAACCCTAGCTTCAAGAAATCAAGCGCAATCCTCAAGAAATTCAACAAGAGCTTCAAGAATTAAACCTAGGTATGTTAGGTGTTCATTCATGGGTTCCTTTCACCCATGAAGTCCAAGAACCTTTTCTATAAACATACAAAATCTCAAATTTATGATTTCCATGGTTGAAATAGATTGAATTCATGTTCATGATATTATTTGGGATTTAATTCCATGATTTATTTCAAGTCTCAAGAAAATAGATAGTTGTGGATTGAATTATGTGATCTTCATGTCGAACTTTTGCATTACAAGTTGGATGTAGTAGCGATGATATTATTATATGATTATTGTTATAATGAAATAAGCATGCTCCCCAAGTGTTTGCTAAAATTCCTAGGTGAATTGAATAGGGAAATCATGATATGCTATTATGCGGTCCCTTTTATGTACAAGTTCATGCTTTACAAGTGTTTGACAAAATGTCTAAATGAGTGCATTGTTAGCAAGCAAGTATATGTTTATGATCATGCTATGCTTTATTTTCAACGCTATCGAGTCCTGGGGGTATTGAATACCCGAAAATCTAGTTGTTTACCTAGAGCCATAGTTAGTTATAGAATAGTCTCGGTAGTGTCATGATCAATAGTACTCAATTAGCTACAGAACTCAGTAAAACTCAGTAGCAGTCCAGTTTAGTCTAGTATAATAATCAGTGCCCTTCAGATGAGAGTAGGATTCAGCATCGAGTGAACACAAGGATAGGGGCTCACCTGCCAATAGAGGGTATGACTTTTAGAAATATTCCTTGTATTCTAGAACTACATAGCCAGTACAGGTTAAGACATCAACCTGCCAGTTGAGGGTTGATGAGGTGTTTCTACCTGCCAGTTGAGGATACCACCATTCTCATTAGCCTACCTACCAGTTGAGGGTGACTCTTCAGTTTGTTTTTACCCATGGCACAGTAATGACACCCTTCCAGCTGAGGTTACAGGTTGGACCCCAAATCTATTCAGAAAGGGGCATGTCTGTTAGATGATAACTTCCCACAGTTTTAGTTTCAGTCTCAGTATAGAACTCAGTTCAGTTCTACAGACTCAGGACTGTCAGACATAGTCAATCAGTATCAAAAACTCAGTTATTAGTAAATCTCAAATATCAGTTAATCAGTATCAGAAATCAGTACTAAACTTTAGTAAATGCTCAGATACAGTATACGTGTATATGCACAGTATTACATACTAAATATTTTAAGTAGTTACAGTTATCCATACACTCTTATTCAGTTAATGTTCATGCATATTAACCCTTTCATTCAACCTTACCTCATCTAGCATACCAGTACATACCACGTACTGACGCATAATTTCTCTTTGCGCTATGATTTCTCATATCATAGGTTCGGACGTTCAGGTTCTCGACTGCACTTAGAAAGATTCAGTCAGCAGGACCAGATTTAGTCGTGTGTCCTCATCTATCAAGGATATGCTTTTATTTTAGTATTACAGTAGCTTCAGTATTTTATTAGTTGGAGTTAGTTGGGGGTTTGTCCCATCAACTTCGCATTCAGACAGTTTAGTTGGAGGCTTTTTAGACTAAACTAGTTCAGACAGTATTTCAATTTTCAGATATTTTATTAGATATTATTAATATCAGTATTCAAATTATGAACCTTATGGAATTTCAGCCTATTTTTTGCATTATTCTAGTATTATTCAGTGTTCACAACAGGTACCAGTCATGGGTTAGTTTGTGGTCTTTCAGGGTCGTAAGCACCGTATGGAATCTGGGGTGCAGACTCGGGGCGTTACAAACCTTTTATCAGATCCTAAGGTTCAACAGAGTCCTAGGGAGTCTGAAAACCACATCTAGTAGAGTCTTGTGCATGTGTGTGTAGCGCGCCACACTTATGGACAAGAGGCTATGAGGCATTTTTAGGAAAAGTTTTCTTTCTTTCAATATTCATGTCGTGCGAGTGAGCATAAGCTCAAGTTAAACTCTTAGTCTAAGTCTTATCTTCCTTCTATTTATAGAACATACCTCCCAAAAAAGACTAATAGAAAAAGAACCAGAAATCAGTTAGCACCTCAGCCCGTTCAGGCAGATCCCCTGGATGAGTATGTCTCCCATGCAGAATTCAAAGCAGTGTTCACCATTCTAGCAAATTCTATAGTAGCTCAGAATAAATAGATGGCTGCTGTTCAGACCAACACAATGGCCAATACTGCTGCAGTCAAGATTCGGGACTTCACCCGAATGAGTTCTCCCCTATTCTTAGGGTCTAAGTCAGAAAAGGATCTGCAGAAGTTCCTCAATCAGGTTCAAAAAGTCACAGATATTATAGGAATGGCTTCTAGTGAGAATATTGATTTAGATTCCTATCAGCTACAATATGTAGATCATACGTTGTTTAACCAGTAGAAGGTAGACAGGGGCACAGATGTAGAGCCCATAGAGTGGGAAGAGTTTGCTACTGCTTTCTTAGATAGATTTTTTCCCCTAGAGATAAGAGAAGCCAAGGTGTTAGAATTCATCAATCTCAGGCAAGGCAGCATTTGTGTGAAAGAGTATTTCCTTAAATTTACTCAATTATCCAGGTATGCTCCCCATGTAGTAGCAGACAATAGGTCCAGAATGAGCAAGTTCGTATCTGGGGTGTCAGAGAGTATGGTTAAGAAGTGCAGAACTGCGATGTTTATTAAGGAGATAGACATATCCAGGCTTATGGTTCATGCTCAATAGATATAAGAGATTTAGAATAAGGATAAAGAGGGAGAACAAGAGATCTAGAATAGAAAGCTTTAATTTTACTCAGCCTAAGTCAGAAGGCGGTAACCATTCCCAATTTCGTCCAAAGTCCTCAGTTCTAGCTCTATCCTCAACCAGTGCTCCAGTCCTTAAGTTCAGAAATGGTACTAAGGATAGGGCGCTAGGATCTAAATCTGTAATACCCCGTACTTTTCCTAGCTTAAATTTGTCCCTATAATGTTAAGGGATAGCTTCCAAAATAAATAATATTTATTTCACATGGAATTTTCCAGATTTAGACTTTCCATGGTGTGGGAAATTGAATAAGATTTTCATCAATACTAAATTCGCCCAAATCCGATACTCGATTGAGGAGTTAGAGCATTTTTAAGTTGACATTGTCCCACCAGAGCAACCACTGCATCGCGGTGAAGGACAATTTCATAATTTTCAATTCCAGTGGACCTTTGTGATATTGGCACATCGTGGAGAGGTCCAAATTCCCAATTGTCGAAATCTAGTAGCCCAACGCAATACTAGTGCATCATGCCAGTGGCCAAAATGGCATTCCAAAGGTGCATCGCAATGGTGGCACATCGCGGAGTATGCCCAGTTCCCACTCATCCACTTTCCAGTAAGACACCACGATAGTGGTGCATTACGGTGGCCTACCAGTTTGAAAAATATTGTGTGTTTTCAAATCTGTTTAAAAGCTTAAGAGGGGTATTTTGGTCAATCCCCAAGCCCCAATTCGAGTATAACATGAGATTAAACCTATTCTAAGCCTATTATGCCCAATTTCATCCATTCTTCTCAAAAGTAAAACCCTAGAACTCAAGAGCTTCTTCTCCAAGAAATCCAAATCCTTTATAGTTTCTCCAAGAAAGCTCTAAATTGAGGATTCCCAAGACAAGATAATCAAGGGCTCATCGTCAAAAACTCAAATAGGAATCAATAATTCAAGTTTCTCTATCTAATCATCTACCAAGGTATATGGGGTTATGAACAAAGACAATCCTTTCGTCCTTATGCCCAAAATTATATTTTTCAGCAATTTTTTTATTATTTGAAATTTGGGTTCATACCCAATTATCAGTATCTGAAGATTATGAATTTACAAGTGATTGAATGTTGAATTGCATGACTATTTTCACATATTTATGCATATAATGCGATTTTCTAGATTTTTCAATTGAGCTTAAGCATGATATTGTGATTCTTGATTTTATTATTTTCATATTATTGAAGTATTTTTAAGAAGCATATTGAGCATGATGATTTTCTTTGAATTTACATGAGTTTGAAGCATGGGTTACTACCCCAAGATTCAATATTATTATTTTCAAGAAAGATTATGCTTTAAGCATCTTATGATCAGATTATTTTTAGATTATTCAATAAAGTTTGATCTTCTGATCCTCAGATAAGTTTTGGAATCCACTTTACAAAGTTATTACAGATTACAGGAAGCAAAATAGCTTCATTTACAGAATGATTCAGATAAGTGCATAATTGGTTTCACAATAAACCCTTATGCTAGTTTTAAAAGTGAATTTCCAACAAGATGAGCATAGAAAATTAAAGAGAGTAGTATTTAGCACCGAGTTGGGTATGATTCCAAGGTCTCATACCCCAGAACTACGTGCCACCGTAGGATTGAGATTAAAGTTCCCATAGTGGGATGAGATAGTGATCACTTAAGCTAAGGTTATACTCCCTGGCAAGAGTATGATACCTCTCTACAACGTGAGGTTTCTTCCTTAGGAGGACAAGATGTTGGACTCTCCCCAATGTGGGTAAGACATTGGACTCCATGTAGCTCGCATAGTTTATGTCAGTTAAGAGAACCTCTCTTAAGATAAAGTGTTTTCCTTATAGGTTAATGGTAAAGATTTCAGAATAGTTTCTCAGAAAAGAATAACAGAAAGCTTTTAGAAAACTAAGTGTAAAGGCTCACGAAGCTTACTCAGATTATGCTTTACAGAAAGATATTAGATACAAATTTTAGCTTTCAGATTTCTGAATTAAGAGTGAGTCCTTTTAAAATTAGACAGTATGATTTACAGACAGAATACTAGCACAACTTTCAGAGCTAAATGTTATGACTCACTAGATTTTCTAGTATGATTTGTTATTTATGATTACAGATTTTAGTATTTCAGATATTCCAACTTATGTGAGTCATTTACATTTAGCATGCATTGTTTTTACAAATTATGATGATGAGATGATGTTTTTACTTATGAATTCACCCCCATATACTTAGTACATCCTCAAAGTACCAATCCACCTATATGTCTATGTGCTACATTATCTCATAATGTAGTTATCAGTTCAGTTGTACCACACATACCATATTCAGACAGTTGGTAGCTTCCAGTCAGTAGGTGATGAGTCCTCTTGATTCAAGGGCTCAAGTCTGTCATATAGTTTGAGCATATTATATTTTTCTTTATTCAGTCATATTGATTTGGGATAGCTGGGGGTCATGTCCCGGCTACCTATAGTAAATACTAGTAGAGGATTTACAGACAGTCAGTAGAGTTAATGTATTTGATTCCAGTATTGTTTTGTAAAAGTAGAGTTGTAATCATTTTAATTTAGTTCTGTATTGATCAAATTCAGAAAAGAGTTATCTTCTGCTTATTTCATTTAGAATTATGTATTTTATTCAGTTGCTTATGAGTTATGCCAGTAGAAGGGTTATCTTGGGATCATTTGTGGTCCTAAGCACCGTGTGACATCTTGAGACAATTTTCTGGGCATTACAAAATCTCAAGGTAGTGTCAGTAGTGCTCGAACAAATCCCCTTTATCAGAAATACGACAGAAACCAGTAGGGTGTCTGCATAGCTAGCAGTGATGTTTGTTTCGAGTGTCGCAAGCTAGGCTATAGAGTCAAAGATTGTCCACAGTCAACTTCTCAGGGTCTGTATAATCTTCCTTCATCTCAGTCCGGTCGCCCGAATCAGCAGAGTTCCACCTCCAGTGCCACCAGTGGGCAACGTCTAAACAAGTTTTATGCACTTTAGTCCACAAAAAAATAGGAAAATTCTCCTGATGTAGACACTGGTACGTTAAAGATATTCCATTTACATATTTATACTTTGCTAGATCCAGGAGCTTCTTTGTCTTTCATAACTCCTTATATAGCCATTAACTTTGGGTATACAGGAACTGTCCAGTTACGATATCTTAGAAGGTCATTTTAGCAGACCTTGTAGAGCTACAGATGGCAGATTTTGACGTCATTCTCGACATGGATTGGCTCCATTTATGCAATACTTTAATTGATTGTAGAAGCAGAATTGTTCATTTTTAGTTTCCAAATGAGCCAGACCTTGAATGGAGGGGTAGTACCACAATGCTTAAGGGTCAATTGATTTCATACCTTAGGGTGAGAAAATAATATCCAAGGGAAGTGTCTATCATCTTGTGTGAGTCAAAGACTAGTTCAGAGACTCCTAGTCTTGAGTCAGTTCTAATAGTAAATAAATTCTCAGATGTGTTTCCCAAAGATCTTCCTGGAGTTCCTCCCGAAAGGGAAATTGACTTCAAAATAGTCCTTCTTCTAGATACTCAGCCCATATCTATTCTACTATATAGAATGGATCCAACTGAACTCATAGAGTTAAAAGAATAGTTAAAAAATCTCCTAGATAAGGGATTCATCAAACCCATTATTTCCCCATGGGGCGCACCAGTCTTATTCGTGTGTAAGAAAGATGGTTCACTCAGAATATGTATAGACTACTATCAGTTGAACAAAGTCACAGCCAAGAATAAGTATCCACTTCACAGAATCGATGACTTGTTCGACCAACTTCAGGGTGCCAGTTACATTTCTGAGATAGACCTCAGATCAGGCTATCATCAGCTCAAAGTTAGAGACTGTAACATTTTGAAAACAGCTTTCAAAACTCGGTATGGTCACTTCGAGTTTCTAGTCATGTCATTTGGTCTTACAAATTCCCCAGCAACTTTTATGGACTTGATGAATCAAGTGTTCAAGTAGTACTTGGACATATTAGTCATAGTCTTCATCTATGACATTCTTGTCTACTCTCGTACCAAAAATGATCATACAGATCACCTCAGAATCGTACTTCAGACTCTTAGAGCCAATAAATTGTTTGCCAAATTTAGTAAGTACAACTTTTGGCTAAGGTCAGTAGCATTCCTTGGTCATATTATTTCCGGTGATGGAATTAGAGTTGATCCTCAAAAGACCAAAGCGATGAGAAACTATCCTAGACCTATTTCTCCATTAGATATCAGAAGTTTCTTGGGCTTGGCTGGCTATTACCGTTGGTTTGTTAAAGGATTTTTGTCTATTGCATCCCCATGTCCAGATTGACCCATAAGAAAGTCAAATTTCAGTGGTCATATTCTTATGAGAAGACTTTTCAGGAGTTGAAGAATTGACTCACTACAGCCCTAGTTTTGACTCTACCAGATGGTTCAGGTGGGTTTGTTGTGTACTGTGATACATCCAAAGTAGGTTTGGGTTGTGTCCTTATGCAAAAAAGTAAGGTCATAGCCTATGCCTCTAGACAGCTTTAGACCCATGAGAAGAATTACCTAAATCATGATCTTGAGTTAGCAGCTGTAGTGTTTGCCTTAAAGCTTTGGAGGCATTATTTATATGGGGTGCATGTAGATATGTTCACAGATCACAAAAGCTTGTAGTATGTCTTTTCTCAAAAAGATTTGAATTTGCATCAGATAAGGTGGTTAGAGTTATTGAAAAATTATAATATGAGTATTCTGTACCATCCAGGCAAGACAAATGTAGTGGTTGATGCTCTCAGTAGGTTGTCTATGGGTAGTGCTGCTCATGTTGAGAATGATAAGAAAAAGTTAGTTTAGGAAGTTCGTCAGATTACCCGACTAGGTGTCCGCTTGGTCGATTCAGCAGAGGGTAGTGTGTGGGTGCAGAATAGTTCAAAATCATCTCTGGTTTCCGAAGTAAAGGAAAAGCAGGATAGAGATCCCAATCTAGTTAAGTTGAAAAAGTCAATCAGAGATCAGAAAGTAGAGGTTTTCTCCCAAGGGGAAATGATGTGTTGTGTTGCCAGGGTTGGTTATGTGTGTTAGGTGTAGATGACTTGAGGAAACGAATTTTTCCAAAAGCGCATGGTACGCATTACTCTATTCATCTAGGGGCTACTAAGATGTACCGCGATTTACGGGAGATATATTGGTGGAGTGGGATGAAGAGGGATATCAAATAGTTTGTAGCTAAGTTCTCTACATGTCAGCGGGTTAAGATTGAGCACCAAAAACCTAGTGGATCCATGCAGGAGTTCAGTATTCCTATATGGAAATAAGAAGAAGTGAACATGGACTTTGTGATGAGTTTCCCTCATACTCGTCGTCAACATGATTCGATTTGGGTTATCGTAGACAAGATGACAAAATTCTCTCATTTCTTGCCAGTTCATACTTCTTATTCAACCGAGTACTACGTCAAACTCTATATCAGAGATTTGGTCAAGTTACATAGAGTCCCAGTATCTATTATCTCAGATAAAGGTACCCATTTTACCTCTCACTTCTGGAAAGCATTCCAAAAGGGTCTTGGTACCCAAGTTCATCTCAGTACAACTTTTCACCCTCAGATGGTCAAGCAAAAAGGACCATGCAGACTCTAGTAGTTATGTTAAGAGCATGTGTTGTTAATTTTAAGGGTAGTTCGGATGACCACTTGCCTTTGATCGAATTTGCATATAATAACAACTATCATTTTAGTATTTAGATGGCTCCGTTTGAAGCCCTTTATGGTAGGAGATGTAGATATCTAATTGGTTGGTTCGAGATAGGTGAGGCCACAATTGTTGGGCTTGATTTAGTGTTTAGTTCCTTAGAGAAGGTTCAGCTGATTAGAGAGAGGCTTAGGGCTTCCCAGAGCCGAAAGAAATTGTATACAGATGTGAGGAGAAAAGATATTGAGTTTGGGGTCAGCGATTTTGTGTAGTTAAAAATCTATCCTATGAAGAGAGTAAAGAGGTTCGGAAAGAAGGGAAAGCTTAGTCCTAGATATGTAGGTCCTTATAGAATTCTCAACCATTTTGGAAAGGTAGCTTACGAACTTGAGTTGCCTTCAGATCTAGCTTTAGTGCACCCAGTATTCCACGTCTCCTTTCTAAAGAAATGCATTAGTGACCCAGTAGTTATAGTTCCCTTAGAGGGTATACATATTCAGAATGATCTCTTTTTTAAAGAGGTTCTAGTTCATATCCTTGATCATCAAATTCGCAGACTGAGGAACAAAAAAGTTCCCTTGGTCAAAATTCTTGGGCGAAATCAGTCCGTTGAGGGAGCTACTTGGGACGCAGAAGCAGATATGCAGATTAAGTATCCTTACCTCTTCTACGCAAATTCAAATTCAGCTTAAGGTAATAGTCTTCCTTAAATTTGCTCAGTTCCATGTTCAGTTACAGTTTTAAACTTGGTAGTCATTACCGTTGCATAATCAGTCATGCATTTATGAATCAGTTCAGTCAGGTACTCATGCATCAGATATGCATGTCCAGTATGAAAATTTAGCTTATCACTAGTTTCAGCCATGTACCCATATATCAGATATGCATGTTCAGTATGAAAAATCAACTTATCAGTAGCTCCAGTCATGTATTCCATGCATCAGATATGCATGTTCAGTGTGTAATCTCAGTCTATCAGTGTTTCTCATCTTAATCAGTCTCATTCGAGGATGAATATTCCCAAAGGGGAGATATTGTAATAGCATGTATTTCCCTAGCTTAATGTAACAATCAATACATAAGTACTCCTATGTAAAATAAGTAAAATACTAAGTCTTTTTTAGTTTAGAGCTTACCATTGCGTAGGAAATTCAATCGGCTTTCCAACAATATAAAATTCGCCCAAATCCGATACCCGGGTGAAGAGTTATAGCCATTTTTGTAAAATAGTGTACCACCTGGTACTTCACCGCATCGCGGAGGGGGTGTAAATGGAAATTGTCAAAATCTAGTGAGCCATCACGATTGTAGCGCACCGTGCCACTAGACATTTTCCCAATTGTCACTTTCTAATGTGACTCCACGATCATGGCGCGTTGTGCCAAGGGTTAAATTCACATATAGTGGAGTACCGCGATTGTACCATGTCGCTCCAAGCTCCCAGTTCTCAATTTTCAGTTTCCAGTGACACGACGCAATAACGCCGCATCGTGCCATGGGCCTAGATCGGGAAATTTTGACTAAAATTTAAAATGTAGTCCAGGGGAAAATAAGTCTTTTCCCATAAATTTAATCAGTCCAGGTACGAGATTTAATCCCTAAAAACATAATTAGGCCATTATTATTCACTTTTCACTAAATCAAAAAGCATTCTTTCCCTAATAGAAAACCCTATCGTCAAGAAATCAAGAGCAATCCTCAGGAAAATCACCAAGAGCTTCAAGAATTAAAATACCCAGGTATGTTAGGTGTTCATTCATGAGTTCCTTTCACCCATGAAGTCCAAGAAGCTTTTTTTTTAAACATACAAGATCTTAGATTTATGATTTCCATGCTTGAAATAGATTGAATTCATGTTCATGATATTATTTGGGATTTAATTCCATGATTTATTTCAAGTCTCATGAAAATAAATAGTTTTGGGTTGAATTATGTCAACTTCATGTTGAACTTTTGCATTAAAAGTTGGATGTAGTAGCCATGATATTATTATATGTTTATTGCTATAATGAAATAAGTATGCTCCCCAAGTGTTTGCTAAAATTCCTAGGTGAATTGAATAGGGAAATCATGATATGCTATTATGTGGTCCCTTTCATGTACAAGTTTGTGCTTTACAAGTGTTTGACAAAATGTCTAAATGAGTTCATTGTTAGCAAACAAGTACTATTATGTGTTTACGATCATGCTATGCTTTATTTTCAATGCTGTCGGGTCCTGGGGGTATTTAATACCCAAAAATCTAGTTGTTTACCTAGAGCCATAGTCAGTTATAGAATAGTCTCAGTAGTATCACGATCAATAGTTCTCAGTTAGTTAGAGAACTCAGTAAGTATCAGTCCTGTTCAGTCCAGTATAATAATCAGTGTCCTTCATATGGGAGTAGGATTCATCACCGAGTGAACCTAAGTATAGGGGCTCACCTGCCAGTAGAGGGTGTAACCCTTAGAAACAGTCCTTGCATTCCAGAATTATGTAGCCAGCGTAGGTTGAGATATCAACCTACGAGTTGAGGGTTGATAAGGTTTTTCTACCTTCCAGTTGAGGGTACCACTGTTCTCATTAGAGTACCTTCCAGATGAGGGTGACTCTTCAGTTTGTCTTTACCCGTGGTACAGTACTGACACCCTTCCAGCTGGGGTTACAGGTTAGACCCTAAATCTATTCAGAAAGAGGCATGTCGGTTAGATGATTACTTCTCAGTGTTTTAGTTTCAGTCTTAGTATAGAACTCAATTTAGTTCTACAGACTTAGGACTGTTAGACGAAGTCAATAAATATCAAAAACTACATTATCAGTAAATCTCATATATCAGTTACTCAGTATCAAAAATTAGTACTCCGCTTAGTAAAAGATCAGATACAGTATACGTGTATATGCACAATATTGCATACTCAGTATTTTACAGTAGTTATAGTTATCCAAACACTATTATTCAGTTACTTTATATCATTCAGTCAGTTACTATTCATGCATATGAACCCTTGCATTCATCCTTACCGCATCTAGCATACTAGTACATTCCACGTACTGACATATAATTTCTCTTTGCTCTATGATGTCTCATATCATAGGTTCAGACGCTCAGGTTCCCGATCGCGCTTAGACAAATTCTGTAAGTAGTACCAGATTCAGTAGTGAGTCCTTATCTATAGAGGATATACTTTTATTTCAGTATTACAGTAGCTTCAGTATTTCATTAGTTGGAGTTAGGTTAGGGCTTATCCCATCAACTCTGCAGTCAGACAGTTCAGTTAGAGGCTTTTCTGACTAAACTAGTTTAGACAGTATTTCAGTTTTCATATGTTTTATCAAATGTTATTAATATCAGTATTCAGATTATGAACCTTATGGAATTTCAGCCCATTTTCTCTTCAGTGTTCACAGAAGGTATCAGTCATGGGTTAGCTTGTGGTCCTTTCGGGTTGTAAACACTATGTGGCATCCGGGGTGCAGACTCGGGGAATTACAAAGAATGGCAATCAGGATAGAGCATCAGGCTCTAAGTCACAAGTTAATATGAACAGTGGTTGTACCAATTCGCTTTGCGGAAAATATGGCAGGAATCATCAGGATGTGTGTAAGGTTGGTAGTGATGTGTATTTTAGGTGTGGCATGACAGGACACAGGGTCAGAGAGTGTCTAGTAGTTTCATTGAGGGGAAAGAATTTTCCCCAACAAGGTGATTCCAATCTGTCATCAGCTCCAACAGATCACCCGACTTAGTAGGGTACCACTTCTAGTGCCACCAATGGTCTGCGCTAGAATAAATTATATGCACTCCAGTCTCGAAATGATTAGGAAAGTTCTCCCGATGTGGTTATGGGTACGTTACAAGTCTTTTGTCTTTATGCTTATGTTTTGTTAGAACCAGAGCTTCACTTTTATTTGTGACTCTTTGTATAGCAGTCAATTTCAGTGTTAGTCCCGAATCTTTAGAAGAACCTTTTTCAATGTCATCCCCAGTGGGTAAATCTATTATAGCTAGATGGGCATACCGAAATTACCCAGTTACAGTATCTCAGAAAGTCACCTCAGTTGATCTTGTGAAGTTAGAGATAACTGATTTTGATATCATTCTCGACATAGATTGGATCCACTCATGCTATGCTTCGGTTGACTGTAGAAATAGACTCATTCAATTTTAGTTTCCCAATAATCCAATTATTGAATGGAGGGGTAGTAATTCAGCGCTTAGGGGTCATATTATTTCATATCTTAGAGCGAGAAGATGATATCTAAGGGTGTGTTTACCATCTTGTTCGAGTCAAGAACTCCAGTTCTGAGACCCCTAGTCTCGAGTCAGTTTCAGTAGTAAGGGAATTTTCAGATGTGTTCTCTAAGAATCTTCTCAGAGTTCCTCTCGAAAGGGAAATTGACTTCGAAATAGATCTCCTTCCAGATACCCAGCCAATCTCTATTCCACCTTATAGAATGGCTCTTACTGAGCTTAGGTAATTGAAAGAATAGTTGAAAGATATCTTAGATAAGGGATTCATTAGGCCCAGTATTTCTCATGGGGCATTTTAGTCTTGTTTGTGTGTAAGAAATACGGTTCTCTAAGAATTTGTATCGATAATTATCAGTTAACAAAGTCACAATCAAGAATATGTATCCACTCCCCAAGATTATGACTTGTTCGACCAACTTCAATGTACTAGTTATTTCTCTAAGATAGACCTCAGATCCGTCTATCATTAGCTTAGAGTCAAATAATGTGACATTTTGAAGACATTCTTCAGAACTCAGTATGCTCACTTTGAATTTCTAGGTATGTATTTTGGACTAACGAATGCCCCTGCAGCTTTCATGGACTTGATGAACAGAGTGTCCAAGCAGTACTTGGACATGTTCGTCATAGTCTTCATTGATGATATTCTTGTCTATTCTTGTAGTGAGAATGATCATGCAGACCACCTGAGAATTATATTGCATACCCTTAGAGCTAATCAGTTGTTCAGCAAATTTAGTAAGTGCAAATTTTGGCTAAGATCAGTAGCTTTCCTTGGTCATATTATTTTTGGTGATTAGATTAAAGTTGACCCTCTAAAGAAAAAAACAGTGAGGAATTAGCCAAGACCCATCTCTCCATCAGATATTAGGAGTTTCTTGGGTTAGGCTGGCTATTACAAATGGTTTGTAGAAGAGTTTTCTTCTATTTTATCCCCCATGTATCGATAGACTCAGAAGAAAGTCAAGTTTCAGTAGTCAGATTCTTACGAAAAGAGGTTTCATAAGTTGAAGACTCAACTAACTTCCGCTCCAGTATTAACTTTTCCAGATGGTTCAGATGGATTTGTGGTTTTCTCTGATGCTTCCATAGTTGGTCTTGGTTGTGAGTTAATGTAGACAGGTAAGGTCATAGCCTATTCCTCTAGAAAACTTAAGCCTCATGAAAAGAATTATCCTACCCATGATCTTGAGTTGGCAGCTATTGTGATTGATTTAAAGATATGGAGACATCACCTTTATGGATTTCATGTTGATGTGTTCATGGATCACAAAAGCTTGCAATATGTGTTCTCGCAGAAAGATTTAAATCTTCATCAGAGAAAATAGCTTGAGCTGTTAAAAGATTATGATATGAGTGTGTTGTATCATCCATGCAAGGCCAATGTAGTGGCAGATGCCTTTAGTAGATTGTCTATAGGTAGTGTTGCTCATGTTGAGGAGGATAAGAAGAAGTAAGTCTAGGAGGTTCATCAGCTTTCTAGATTAGGTGTTCGGTTAGTTGAGTTAACTGAAGGTAGTATATGGGTTCAGAATCATCCTTGGTTACCGAAGTAAAAGAAAAGCAAGATAGAGATCCCAATTTAGTTAAGATGAAAGAGGCTGTTAGGGATCAAAAAGTAGAGGTTTTCTCCCAAGGAGGAGATGGTGTGTTGCATTGTCAAGGTAGGTTTTGTGTTATATGTGTTGACGGTTTGCGGAAGCAAATCTTAGCAGAATCTCATGGTACCACTAAGATATACCGTGATTTGCGAGAAATCTATTCATGGAGTGGTATGAAAAGAGATATTAGTAGCCAAGTGTTCTAATTGTTAACAAGTTAAGGTTGAACACCAAAGGCCTAGTGGTATATTATAGGATTTCAGTATCTCCACTCGAAAGTAGAACATGGATTTTGTGATGGGTTTGTCTCGTACCCATCATTGGCATGATTCGATCTGGGTCATTACAGATAGAATGACCAAGTCAGCTCATTTCTCACTAGTTCATACTTCATATTCAGCTAAGGATTATGACAGGTTTTATCTTTGGGATTTAGTTAAGTTGCATGGAATCCCGTTGTCTATTATTTCAGATAGAGGTACTCAGTTTACCTCACTTTTGCAAGGCTTTTCAAAAGGGTCTTGGTACCCATGTTCATCTTAGTACAACTTTCCATCCCCAGATAGATGGTCAGGTAGACCAGACTATTTAGACCTTAGACGATATGTTGAGGGCCTGTGTTATTGATTTCAAAGGTAGTTAGGATAACCAGTTACCTTTGATTGAGTTTGCCTATAACAACAGCTATCACTACAGTATTCAGATAGACTTGTTTGAGGCTCTCTATAGAAGGAGATGTAGGTCTCCTATTAGTTGGTTTGAAGCAGGTGAAGCTACTATAGTAGGACCAGATTCAGTGTTTGAGGCCATAGAAAAAGTTTAGTTGATGAAGGAGAGGCTGAAGACAGCCTAAAGCTGTTAGAAATCTTATGCAGATGTGCGGAGAAGAGATCTTGAGTTTGAAGTTGGTGATTTGGTACATTTGAAAATCTCGCCCATAAAGGGAGTGAAGAGATTAGGAAAGAAGGGGTAACTCAATCCCCGATATATTGGCCCATTTAGGATTTTAGGCTGTTATAGGAAAGTAGCTTATGAGCTAGAGTTAGCTGCAGTTTTGGCATCAGTACACCTAGTGTTCTATGTTTCCCTGTTAAAGAAATGTATTGGTGATTTAGCTATAGCTATAGTTGTTCTATTAGAGGATATGGAGGTTAAGGATAGCCTTTCCTTCGAAGAAATCTCGGTTGAAATCCTTGATTATCAGATTCATAGGCTAAGGAATAAAGAAGTTCCCTTGGTCAAAGTTCTTTGGAAGAACCACTCTGTTGAGGGAGCTACTTAGGAAGCAGAAGCAGATATACGAGCTAAGTACCCTCATCTTTTCTTTGCAAATTTAGACTCAGCTTGAGGTAACGAACTTCCTTAGATTAACTTTTTTCCCTTCTCTATTTCAGCTAAATAACCATTCTCATGTCATTTCATGCATTCATGAAATTAGTTCAGTTCATGTATCATGCATTAGACTCAGTTATTTAATCATGTACCAAGTCTTGCGTGTTTAGTGCATAATCTCATATGTCGTAGTGTTCTCAGTTTAACCAGACTCATTCGAGGATGAATGTTCCCAAGGGGGAAATATTGTAATACCCCGTATCTTTTCTAGTCTATAGACTACATATGACTCAGCCTATGAGTCGTAAGTCAGCATACTAGTCGTAAGATGGACGCGTACCCAAATCAGTATAGCATGGAAAATATTTTGTTACAAGTACAAATTGACCCTATGAGTCGTCAAGAGGGGTATGATTCATATAAATACAGTCGTAAAGACATCAGTGTTGACCCCTTGAGGTTCCGTCCAGGATACGAGAGGGGGCATCTAGTCATATACAAAGATACGACTCATATGGAGAGAAGTCGTATCAATAATAGTGTTGGTTCCCCAAGTTGTTTGTTCATCCTACGAGTGACTTTACCAAATCGTATGAGCATCTTACGAGTTGAAAGTTGTACTCGTATCCAGATCAGTAAATGTTCTTTGTAATCTGCCAAGCTTACAAGTTAGCAGTCCAGTCGTACCCTAACATATGAGTCGTATGGTCGACTCGTACCGACTGGGAACGTGATTTTCTACAGGTTTTTCCAAGGGCTTTTATGTCTTTCCCCACTCTTTTAAAATCCAAACCCATGTTGTTTTAGCTTCACAGGGGTGGTATAAAAGGTCCCCAAATCCCCAATTCACAACATAAAACATCAATTCATCATAAATAAATCAAAAGGGTGGTTTCTTCCTCTTCCTCAAGAAATGAGGGTTTGCTCAAGAGCAAGAACAACTTCAAGAAATTTTCTTGAAGGCTTCTACTTCAGGGTTATGTGATGTTCATCCATGGTACCATTTCACCTAAAGAGTCCAAGAATCCTTTTTTGGTTTTAAATTATGAGTTTTCATGGTTAAGTTGAAATATCTCCATAAATATCTTGTTAATTCAAGTACAAGTTATGTTTATAAGTGTTTTCAAGTGGAATGATCCATTACATGTTTTAAATGTTGCAATCATTATGTTAAATACCTAAGTTATTATTTAAGTCTTATAATCATGTTATTCTCGCATGTTTTACCCATTCCCATGCTTAAGTTCATGACTCTCATGTGTTTGATGAACTGCCTAAGTGTTGGGTTTTGAACAATGATCCCCTACTAAGGTTTTCAAGATCTTATATGGCGTTACTGTTAATTCCATTCAGTTCTAGTGGTTATGAACACCCAATACCTATGTGATTTACATAAATTAAGTTTTTCAAGTATTCAGACAATTAATCCATGAATCTTATTAGGATACTTAGATATTCATATTTATGATAAGCACTATATGTTATATAATAATAGTTGAGTTTAGTTCAATCTAGTACCAGTGTTAGTTCAGTTGGGAGTAGGATTATTGAACATCGAGTAAACCTAAGGATGGGGGCTCACCCACCAGTTAGGACTGGGTCCTTAGTAGCAGTCCCTAAGTTCCAGAACGACGTAGCCTGCATAGGATTATGATATGTCACCCGCCATTTTAGGACTGACACTCTCTTAGGGATCACCCGCCAGTTCAGGACTAACTCCCTAGTCCTTCAGAACATCAGATTAGTGGATCCACATAGCCAGTGTTAGTACTCGTGATATGGTACTGACACCTTTCTAACTGGGGTTAAAGGTTGGAACCTAATTTTCTCAAATTGGGGCATGTCGATTAGATGATACCTCCCACGGTATCAGTGTAGTATCCACTGTATCTTTAATTCAGGTTTTTTTTGACTAAGTGTACAGACTTCAGATATTCACTTTTACAGCTTTCATTCTTTCAGATTTCAGATTATCTCAGTAACATAACAGATATACACTTAGTCTTTCATTCTAAAATGTTACTGTTTTCACGCATTCATGTCCAGTTATTGCATGCTATTCAGTTAGTCCTTATTTTATATGCACAGTACCCCATATATATCATCCTAACCTCATCTCATATACCAGTACATTTAAAGTGTTGACCATATACTCTTCTTTGTGCTATGATGTCTTAGATCATAGGATCGGACGCATAGTTTCCTAACCGCAGTTAGACAACTCAGCGTAATCCAGCAGCCATAGTGGTGAGTCATCATCCATCGAGGACGTGTTATGTCTATTCAGTCATTTCAGTATTTTATTTTATTCAATTAGTCGGAGTTAGTTGGGGTTCTATTCCATCAACTCCTCAGTCAGTTTTAGAGGCTTTCAGCCGCTCAGACAGTCAGTTAGACAGTTAGTTAGCTTTATCAGTTTTATTAGTTGTTTTCAGATAACCGTTTGGTTTTTATTATCTTATTAGATGTTCCAGACACATGATTTAGTCGTATTATTAGTATTCAGACTTGCAATATTTTATTTTTTTATATTCCGCACAGATGTTTATTACTATTTTATTTAGTGCACACAGCAGGTACCAGCTTATGGGTTAGCTTGTGGTCACTTATGGTCGTAAGCACAGTTATCACGACTAGGGGTAGCCTTGGATCGTAACATTTTGACTCTCAACTTTTTATTATTAACTTGTTTTTACACCTTTTTGACTTCAAAGTAGATATTAAAAGCACCCACTATTTAACTTGCCAAACATCACAAAAATTTAAAAAGTACTTATATTAAAAGCATTTAAAAATAATTCAGTTCAAACACCCTCTTATCCATATTTAATATTAAATTAAAAGAAAGTTACAAGGAGGAAGTAAAATATTTTAATGTGAGGACTATTGGATGTTTAGGGGAATGATTTTTTGTGGGGCGCTAAATTTTCTTATTTATCTCTTAATAATTTGGGCCTACACTATTATTCACCTTAATGATCTAATAGAAATACTCAATCACATAAAAATGTTTGATTCTTTCTATATTGCTTATAGAAATTCATGTAACTGTTGCCTCAATCGAAAGAAGATTTTCAAAATTAAAATTCAAGATCAATGATGTCTCAAAACAGAATGAATGGATTCATTATATAATCAATTGAAAAGGAATTATTAGATCAGATCGATTATAAAGTAATTCGTGAATTTGCATCTAAAAATGCTAAATAAAATAACAGATTTTAAACAAAAATATATATATACGACGATCTTTACTTTTAATAAGTATATTTAGGGCCTCTCTCTAGAGTCTGACATTAGGCTCCTGATCCTGTTTAGTCAGCCATGCTTTTAACATGTCAAGAAAAATATAATCTTTTTTTATAATTTATCTTAGTATTAATTATTTATTTTTAAAATCATTTCTCAAACCTAAAGGATTATTTGATAGAAGGTATATAAAAAATAATGTTAGTATTATTTTGATATTACTAATTTGTTGTTTGGTATACTTTTTCAATTTATAGAAGAAAAAAGATCAAAAATATCTTGGAACTATCGGCAATAGATCAAAAATACCCCTCATTAGTTTTTGGCTAAAAAATACTCCTCCGTTAAATATTTCACTCAAAAATACCCCTCCCTCTTACAGAATTTCACCAAGGACTCCACCTAGATTAAAAAAGTCACTTGAACATTCTACATCTGTCCCCATCACTACTATGAAGACTTATTTTTCGGACTCAAATTGAGTGCATTCACTGGCAACGAGCTTGTAGATGAAGCTACAATAGTCGTTGGTCTCAACGATGACGCCATTGCTCCTTCTGACTGTTTTATACCTTTTTGGTTATTATTTAAAAGAAAATGGTTTTGACTTTTTCAAACTATTTCAAAATTCAAGAAAATTTTGAAATGATTTTTTTAAAAATTTATAGAGAGTCACCACTTGATTTTTATAGAAACTACCAAGAAAGCTTAAAGAAATTTTAAAGGTTTAAAACTAGAAACAAGTCTTTGAAAGCAAAGAAACTGAGTAAAGGTTCAAAAAACACCCTAGGAAGGTTTTTAAGGCACTTAGGACCATTCATTTTTAAAAGAAGGTTCACCAAAAAATCATTTTTTTATTAACTTAAAAAGGGTTGTTTAACTTTGCAAAAGGATTGATTTTATAAAAAATATTAAAATTATTTATTTACATATTTAAAATGGCATCTCTATGTTCAAACGAGAAATATTCTACTTGAATTAGACCAAGTACTTCACTAATTATAGAAATTTAATTTTTTTAAATCAAATTAATTTCTTAAGTTTGAAGAAAATTACTTCAATCTAACTAAACTATTAGTCATATGAACTTTTTTTGAGGAGAAAAGGCGAAGAAATTGATTTGATCTATTTTAACAAGATTAATTAGGTGAGAAAAGTTATAGATTAAGTAGGAAAGTCAAGATAAAATAGAATGGCAACAACATAAGGAGCCACTAGATTAAATAATTAAAGTTAATATTAACACAAATAAGCAAGAATAAATTATAAATTACAAGGGAATAAAAGATACCCCTTTCTTGGACCATCAATACGCTGCCTAGCTTTTGGGCTTCATCCCAACGGACTTGGGTCCATTTTTCTGCAGCACATACCACATGTATACCAGCCCTATTTTCCTGGTTTTTCTTTATATATGCTGTATATCTATTTATACAAATTTGTCCAGTTTCATTGTACATTATATATGAGCATATATCAACAAATTTTGACCCGTAGATCCTGTATATTTACTCAATACCAGTGTATACCAGCAGCTATTCATGAGTTAATTGCTTTAAGGACTCAGAGGGGGACTTGAATTTGATGGAGATTGGCTTTAACCCAACAAATGATATGGGACTCAGAGTCCATCAGACTAATATGAGGAGTTCATGCATAGAGACTAAGGAAAAGGATTAATATACGGAGAAAAAAATATTTTGTTTGAAAATAATCAATATATCTCTTACAAATTAAGAGCAAACATGAAGTCAATTTATCCATAACAAACAATAAGTTATACTAATTGCAGACTAAATAGATTAATTTTCTTAAAGGTCAAACAAGAAAACTTAATTGAAGAACAAGGATAACAACAATTTTGCAGTGAAACAATTTTGCCACAAACTATTACTGGATTAAAAAGGATAACAACAATTCCAATCATTAATTGCGAGAGTGATGGACAATCCATAGATGGAAATAAATACAGATTTAAAATGTACCCTAATCCTTAAAACAAGTTAAAGAAAATTCCTTGGAAGCTTAACAGTAGATGTCAACAAAGCTCAGGCATAGAACAAGAACACATGGGTTTAAAATATTTTCCTCAGGACCTTATCCATCTTCACTTTGGGAGATTAACACTACCAAACATCACAATTAATTAAAAATATAATGCAACACAGCCTAGAAACTACAGTAGCAAATCCACCATCCGTCTAAAAACATACTAAAATCTAAAAGAAATACTACAACAATAAGGACTAATACTGTATTGGCCGAAATCAGATGAGCAAAAGATGAGGGATTTTACCTTTATGGGAGAAAGAACCGGGACGGCGAACTCTTTTAGTTGAACGAAATTCTATCAAAATTTACGTTGTTTCCGTCGGAGTTTTAATTTTTGTCGAAATTGATTTTCTTAAGGTTTCTTCTTGAATCTTTTGGTTACGTAGAATTAGAGAAATGCTCCTCCCGAATCCTCAATTTTTCCCCAAAGAATTCCCCCTTAACTCTCGCTCTTCAACGGGTATTTATAAGAGATTTTGGGGCTATTTTAGAGGGAAATCAGAGGGATAAAAAAGAAAAAATAAATTGAAATTTGAATTTCAAAATTGGGATAAGGTGAGCTAAAATTTGTATGAAATTTTAACGTTATTGTAGATATTGTTTGCCGTTGTCTGTTGTCATTATTGTACTGTTACTGTTGGTGTCGGTTTTGTTGTTGTATTGGTTGTTGTATGCTATTGCTGAAGAGGAGTAATAAGGTTTAGGTACTGGGCGGGCCAGGTGTGTTGTTGGGGGGCTGGGGTTGTTAGGTTGGCCAATTGGGTGATTTATTTTGTGGGCTAGACAAGGTTTGAGTTAAAGGGGTGGATAGAGTGGGTTAGGATATTTATTAAATAGCCTAATTCTTACGGTATTAGTCAGTTATATTTAAATTTTAACCTAATTGAAAATCAAATGGTCAATTGCATTGCAATTGTGGCCAAGTTAATTTTAATTAAGGTTAAATTTAATTAATTGGCAAAAATTTATCATAATTGTAAATAAATTAACAACTTATTTAATCTCAAGCTTCTCGGTTTAGTAAAATCAACAATTATTTTTAAGAATAAATTATATTTGAATCAAAGTTTTACCCATTTGAATTAATTTTTGAGATGATCCTTGATTACGATTTAATTTTTTAATAACATAATTATTTAATTAAAAAAAAAATATACAATATCGTAAATACAAAAATACATAAGCGCTACTTAAAATGAAAAAGTTACCTAGATAAAAGTTTTGAAAAAAGTCTTGTTATTCGGATAAAATATATTTTATTTAAAATCGAAGAAACTCAAAATTAAATTTAGTCGTGGAAGGAAAAAATTAGGTGTCAACAGCTTCCCCCTCCCTTTGGGTAGGGTGGATGCAAGTAACCCTGGGCAAAGGGAGTTTGACGTTCCTAATTTTTTCCGACCACAAATTCGTTTCTCGAAAGGGATTGGTTTTCGCATGAATTTTGAGGAGTTATGGCCGGACCTTGGTTTCGAGTTCCCTACATATCTTAGTTTACATGATAATTCAAGTCATTTGTAGTTCACCAAGCCTTCTTTGAAGCACGATTTTCAATGAATTCACAAGCTATCTTGATTTTTGAATTTTAGTGAAATCAGAAAGCTGGAGAATAAGAAGATTGGGGGAGGTTGGAATACAGTCGAGTTTTCAACAAAGAGGACAGTATACATATCCTTGAGACTCGAGAAATCAAATTTCCTGTAGTTTGACTTGATCGGTTGAAAAGGTAGTCTTTTACGCTAAGAGAACCCTTTGCTCAAGATTAGCAACGGACAATTGAACTAGGAACTAGAGGCTTGTAAGTTTCTCATTTACAATATATGGGGACCTCACACATATAAATATGAGTTACATGTATATAATTCCCAAAGCTCTAGGTGTACGTCACCCAGATTTAAAGAAAAATGAAATTTACTTTCGGCGTGAGTTTAGAAATACTCTGAAAGTAAAACTGAAACCAAAATCCCAAAACACCCACATGCCTTCTAATAGGGACGTGGTTTGATAGTGGTGAAATTCGTAATTTAGATCCCATCCAAAGAGTTTGATACTCCTCTTCGGACTTTGTCCCGATTTTCTGCTAAGAAAAAGTTTCATGTTGTGTTGCGTCCTTTTTGGAGTCGCCCGCACCTGTGGTTTTGGTTTAAGATTCTCATCCTTTCGGATTCTCTCGACAATATTTCAAATATAATTGTAAGTGATAAACATAATTCACTAAGGGATTTATAGTCTCTTACTATATCTCTGTGTGAGTTTCTACTTAAAAAATGTTATCCTCTCATATACATGTTTGAAAAGCGACAATTCTTGAGATAACCGACACAACCACCTTCTTGGTCATTGGATAAAGTAGTTGTTTTGATGATTGATAAATTTTCTTTAAAGTGGGGTGGACCTATTGGGCATCGATGACACTTTGTACAGAACGATCCCTGCAACCATATAATCCTATGTTGATGTGGAAACCCTTTTGGTCACATATAATGCTTCTTGTGTTTGACCTCAGGGAGTCTTGCATATTTTTCATATCAATATGACGTATAGATATCCCTCAAATTGTCAGTCTTTGGATAATCTTGCACATTATTTAATGTTGTAAATGAGGCGACTTACAGATATCCTTTTAAGTTACTAGCTTTTGTATAATCCTACACATTATCTGACCTTGGATAAGAGATGACTTACAGATATACCTCAAATCGCTAGCTCTCAGGTATTTCTGCACATCACCTAACCTTGGATACAATATGACTTATAGATATCTCTCAAAATTGTATTCTTTGGGTGATCCTGCGCATAATTGATCTTGGATATGACGCGGCTTATAGAGAACCCTTGGACCTATCAATTTTGATAATTTGTATATTTTTCTATAAGGATTTAGTTGCGACTTATGGATAACATTCAAACTGTCGATCTTTAGGTAACCTTGCACACTATCCGATTAAGATGTTGTTGTGGCTTATAGATGACCTATGGAATGGCAACGCGTGGATAATTTCTCACACTATCCTATCTCAAATAATGTGACCTATAGATGTCCCTCAAATTGTTAACTTTTGGAAAATCTAGTACGCCGTACATCTTCAGATAATGACTTATAGACATCCTTCGGACCATACGTTCCTTGAGATTCGGTGGTGAATGCCATTTGATCTTTGGTAATTGATGCACTTAAAGCTAATGAATATCTCTCAATGACTATTTTGCCTTTGCCTAATTTGATCTGATATGAATGCTTCAAAATATCCTTCAATGCCAGACTCTTTTGTCTTTGCATAATTAACGGATATATGTATATATATGAAAATGCTTTAAAATATCCTTCAACACTAGACTCTTTCTCCTTTGTGTGTTTAATAGATATATATAAATATATATGAAAAGGCTTCAAAATATCCTTCAACACTAGACTCTTTTGCCTTTGGGTGATTAACATAAATAGAAGACGTTGATTCAAGCATGGGAATCAAAAATAATTTGGAGATGCCCTTGGATTGTTGTCTCTTCAAAACTAATCAGAGAAGGCTATATGATCTTCAGCACACGACCCTTACGACATGACCCTCTTAGCATGGACTTTATGGCATAAGGCCCTTTCGGTATGGCCCTCTTAACATGGCCCTCTCGGCATGGATCTCTTGTTATAGCCCTTTTTGCATGTATCTCTTGGCATAGACCTCATGGTATGGCCCTCTTAGCATGGCCTTCTCATCATAGACCTCTTGGCATGTCCCTCTCGTCATGGCCCTCTTAGATTGATATGATGTAATAGAAAGATGCTGAGAAATGAAAATAACCATGCAACAATTGTAGAAAACATCACCTTGACCATACACTAGCATATTAGACCTTCTACATGTACCATTTTGAATATTGCATGTTCTTTATTTGCTGGGGATTTGAGTCTATCATCATTTTCTTTCCACTCTAATGATACCTATAACCACAGAAAACTTGTTAGTTTTTGCAAAACTCAACTATTTTCATCTTCCTGACCATCCTGGCCCTTTCTTATCGGCTTTTGAATTTTTGGCTTTGTTGTATTCTTTTAAACCAAAGGAATATGTTGAATAACTAATATTTTTGTTTTTTTTTGTTTTCTATAGGATAACCTATATCCATATAAAAGCTGTTAGTTTGAACTCATTAGTATGGTATGGCGGAAATTTTGAGGTCTTTCGCAAAATTTCTGCCCCAGTTACTGATATTTCTCTCAAAATTTCATTTTGATTATGAGAGGATGGTCTTTTTCTTTTGAATTTTTGAGATTCCTTCTCAAAAATTCTACCCCAGTTTCCATTTTCTAGGGTGGTATGACCGAGCCGTTGTGGTGCCTATATATCGTTGAACAAGAATCAAGTCAAATGTAGTTCCCACAACATAAAAGATAACAATGATGTAATCAAAAGGGTGACCAAACCCGACAAAGGCCGCCTACGTTTCCCATCCTTGAGAATTCTGGTCATCACATAGTTCAAGAAAATGTAAATAAAAAATTTTCTAAGGGGTTGAGTGAAGCTAACAAAGGCCACCTACGTATCCACTTCTTAGAAATTCAGGTCAAACGTACTTCGTACAAAAGGAAGCTACTACAAAGCATACAAATTTTACAAATGAGAAAAGCAATTACAAGGAAATAAACACAAAGAAACTCCACATCAGACATAGTATCTCTTTAATGCATCAGAACTGATTGTATTGGGCCACCTTTGGCCATCCATCTCAGACAAAATCAACGCTCCTCTAGATAGCACTTTTCCGCCTACATAAGAACCTTGCCAATTCGGGTGGGAACTTCCCCTTGTATTCCTGCGTTTGAGTACCAATAGTTGAAACTCGACCATGTGAGCTCTTACTCATTTGTTAAAAGAAGGAATTATTTATTGTTGATATAATTAGGCATAGCATACATCTCTCATCCTCTTTGCATCGATCATCATAAATTGTTCATGGTGGGCGCGGACCTATTCTTCATTACTCAATCCTATTTCTCTTACTTATTAGATGATTCTTAAAGATGGTATTCCAACTTCAGCAGGTATTACCACTTCTATACCATATATTAGCACATAAAGAGTTAGCCCAGCTGAAGTTCAGACTGTCGTGCGATATCCCAACAAGGCATGAGGTAGCTAGCATTTCATGCCACAATCAGCGAGTATCAACCACCTTTCTTAAGATCTTTTGGATATTCTTTTTGGCAGATTCTACTGCTACATTCATTTGAGGCCGATATATGGTTTAATTTTTCATGAGTGATCTAGAACTATTCACATGTCTCTTTCATCAAATGACTTTTAAAAATTGCTCCATTGCCTGTGATGATTGACTCGGATTTCCTATATCTACAAATCAAGCTATTCTTGACAAAATCCACTACTATCTTCTTGGTTACAGCTTTGCATGAGGTGGCTTCCACCTACTTGGTAAAGTAATCGAGGGAAACTAAAATGAATTTGTATCCATTAGAAGCTGATGATTCAATCGGGCCGAGGACATCCATGCCCCAAGCTACAAATGGACAGGGCGAGCTCATAATAGTAAGTTTATGTGGGGGAACCAGATCAGATCCTCGTGTATCTGCACTTATTACATTCTTGTGAAAACTTGTTACAGTCACTTTTCATGGTCATCCACAAATATTTAGCTCTTAGGATCTTCTTGGCTAGAGTAAACCCATTCATATGAGGTCCACACACTCTGGTATGGCTTTCTTCACGTAATTTTGTAGATTCAATGGAATCTACATATCATAGAAATCCTAAATCAGGAGTCCTCATGTAAAGTTCTTTCCCATTTAAAAAGAAATTATTAGCCACCCGGTGGATCATTTTCCTCTGACTGACGGTTGCATCTTTGGGGTATGCCCCAGCTTCCAAATACCTCTTGATATCGAAGTACCATGGATCTCCATCTAGTTTTGCCTCAACTTATGCACAATGTGCATGTTTCTCCTTTAAACTTATTTCCAATGGATTAATGTAATTTTGATCTAGATGTTGAATCATGGAGGGCATAGTGGCCAAAGCATCGGCGAACTCATTTTGTATACTTGGAACATTCTTGAATTCTACTTCCTTGAACTTCTGCATAACTCATATACTAATTCTATATATGGAGTGATTTTAGGGTTCTTTACGGCTTATTTACCTCGAACCTAGTGAACTAATAAATCAAAATCTCCAATGATTAGTAGTTCTCAAACATCCATATCAATCGCCAATTTAAGATTCAGAGTACAAGCCTCGTATTCAGCCATATTATTGGTGCATAAAAATGCAGTTTGGCGATAACTGGATAATGTTGATTAGCTTCTGATATTACGACCTCCCCAATTTTAAACCCTTAAAATTAACTGCCCTATCAAAGAACAATCTCCAACCCAGGTGTATTTCAGCAATGTTTTCTCATTCTAACAATACCTCTTTATCTAGGAAATAATTTCGTAGTGGCTCATATTCCTTATCAACTTGATTCTCTTCTAGATGATCTTCTAGGGCTTTCCCCTTGATTGTTTTTTGAGTTATGTATACAATATCGAACTCACTCAACAACATTTGCCATTTGGCTAATTTCCCCGTGGGCATGGCCTTTTGGAATATGTACTTCAAAGGATCTATTCTGGAAATAAGATACGTTGTATGTGATGTTTGGTACTGGGCCACCCAGGTCAATGCACAATACATGTATGGAGTATACTTCTTAATCAAGTAATAAATCGCTCTTTCCTTTTTTTCCAACTTTATCGTGTCATCTTAAGACACATCCAAATGCATTTTTTGAGACCAAAAAATATAGCAATAAAGGACTTCCTTCTCTTGGAGGAACTAGTACTAGTGGATAAGATAGATAATCCTTGATCTTGACAAAAGATTTTTTCCATTCCTATGTCTATTCATTTGGCACATCTTTATTTAGCATCTTAAGGATTGGCTCAAAAATAATTGTTGCTGATCACCTTAATTTTTTAGGGGTTGAGCTCAATTCCCTTTTTACTAACTATGAAACCTAACAACTTCCTGGTCGGTACGCCAAAGGCGTACTTGGTAGGATTCAGCTTCAAATTGTAATTTTGCAACCGATTAACGAACTTTCCCAAATGGTCCAAGTGGTCCAAACTCTTGTGAGATTTGATGATCATATCGTCCACGTATGCTTCAATATACTTATGGATCATATCATGAAATATTGTTGTCATGTCTCTCATATCATAGAACCGACATTCTTAAGACCTAAGGGCATCACCCTATAGTGAGAAACACCCCAGGTGTGATGAAAGTCATTTTCTCTGCATTTTCTTCGCCATCAGTATTTGATGCTACCCTGCAAAATAATCTATGAATAATTGTATTTCATCCCTCACACAGTTATCAATGTGAATGTGGATGTTGGGTAATGGAAAGTTATCTTTAGAACTGGCTTTTTTCAAGTCTCTATAATCAACACAAATCCTGACCTTTCCATCCTTATTTGGTACTGAAATAATATTGGCTAGCCATGTTAGATATTTTGTGACTTCAACCACATTGGCTTGGATTTTCTTAGTGAATTCTTCTTGATTTTCAGACTTAGATATGGCTTGAATATTTGCAACTTTTTCTTCATAGGATTGAGCCCTGGATCAATTGACAACTTGTGTGATATGATATATGTCCTTAATCCTGGCATGTCATTGTTGAGTGACAAATTTGTCACTCATTTACATCCAAATTCTTGCACACTATGATGAGTTAATTGCTCATGTGAGGCTAGTTCTTGATTTAAATGCATTAATCTCCAGTATATATGATCTTGGATGTAATTTAATGAAATTGAGTTGATACAAAACTAGAAGATAAGCAAAGTAAGCAAAAATAGAAGGAGAACTGAAGGTCAGGACCTTGAGGCGACCCTCAAATGTCGCGATCACACTCTGAGGGCCATGATCATGATAAGTAGCCAAGTCATATTTCAGCGAATGTAAGATGACCACCGCGATCGCGGTAGTCGTAAATGCAATAAAGATACGACAATCATCGTAGGGCGGAAAAGTTCCAGGGGAAGAATGGAAATTTTACAAAGTTGAATGCCAAATCACAAAAATCTAAACCCATGCACAATTGTGGCAGCTTTCATTCAATTTTCAGTTTTGAAGAAGAAGAAAACACTTTATTTTTTAGTTAAGAACAATTTATTAAGTGGATTCCTAGAGAGCTTTGTTGTAAATTGAGATTGAAGTTTGGATTTACTTTTTTTTGGATTATTATGGATCAAGTGCATGCAAATTTGGGTATAATTCCTCTCTTTAATTTCATGAGTAACTAATCTTATATCTTGGGGTTATGTTTGATCAATTCCGGAATTATGTGTCGGTGTTGATTGTTAGTCCAAATAATTGGTTAATTGTTGTGGGTTTGATCTTACTCTATAGTTGAATTGAGAATTGTGGGTGAAAACCCCAATTTCCTTGGATCCCATATCATTCTTGAAATAGGGATGTCGGTGAAGAGTGATTTCAAACAATACCTTGAACTAACTTGTTTATTAGAACTATCTTAGAAATAAGAATGTGTAGTGGATTGGCTATGTTCACAAGTATCATCTTAGAAATAAGGATGCTATGTTGAGGTTACGGATTGGTATGTTTATCATGCTCATGATGTGTTCAAAAGAATCCATGAGTGAAATTTAGTGTTTTATCAAAAGGTTGACACTAAGACCATAAATCTAGCATACCAAAGCCCTTAGCCAAAATTGGACTAACTCTTAATTACCCATGCATGAACCCTACTAATGAGACCATAACATCAATATCTCTCTTAATTTGATAAACTAATAATTGTCCATCTTATATTAGTGTGCTTTGGTGATTGTTTCCAACAAATTTCAACATTCAAACCTCTAATTTACTTCCATGTTTTATTTTAGTTTCGTACTACGCGTTAACACATAGTTAACTCTCAACACACGTAGGTGTTGAAAGCTATCTTGTACTCCTAGAGGATTCGACCGCGACTCTTATTGGGTATATATTCACAATGACCAACTTACATTGAAATCATAGTGTAAGTTGAGCATTATCAAAAATGGCGTAGTTGCCGAAGAGTGAAGCTTAGTTTTCACTATTGCGATGTTGTTAGTGAACTTGGGTCAGTCGTAGTGCTTTTGTTTACCTTGTTTGTTGTTTTTGTTATTTTTTAAGGTGATCTTTGAAGTAATCATGAGACCATGATCCGCAATTGGAGCAATGACGGATAATTTAATGGACACCTCAAAGATGCGGATCATCTTAATGATGCAGGGAGTGCTAGTGCCATCCACATCCCACCAGCCGAGGGAAATGGTGTGTTCTATGTCACGAGTGTAATGCACCATATGTTATAAAAAAGGTCTATTCAGAAGTTAAGCACATGAAGATGCAAACCTACATTTGAAAAACTTCATTGAGGTGTGTGCCCCATTTGATATTGCCCATCTTACTCAAAAGTCTATTCGATCGAGGCTTTTCCTGTTCTCTTTAATGGGTGAAGAAGCAGTTTTGTGGTGAGATCTCTACCTGCCGGGTCTATTACATCTTGGTTCAAACTTACAGAGACCTTTTTGGATATATATTTTCCTCTGTCTAGAATGGCACAACTAAGGGACAAATCACCAATCCTTGTGAACTTAGTAGTGAGACCTCATATGAGGTGTGGCAAATGTTCAATGACAAACTCATGCAATGCCCTAACCATGAAGTGCTGGAGAAGATGATTCTTTAAATATTTTATTGGGCATTAGACCAATTGAATAAAATTGTTGTTGATAACACATCTGGAGGGTTTCTTGACAAGTTATCTTATGGGGTTGCATTTAATTTGCTTGACCAAGTCACAAACAAAATAGAGGATGGCACACTCAAGACTCCAAAGTTGCCATAAGGTCCCCCACCACATCGTATGTAAATAAAAAGCAAATAAAGAAGAAAAAAGAAAGGTATGAAAATATGGCCAAAGTGATGACCCAATTTGATCTCCTCACTAAACACGTGGTAGGAGCACCCACAAAAGATATTAATGTCGTTGCCTCTCAAGGTTCCAAAAGTTATGATAAGGATAAATCTAAGGCACTTAATGAAGAGATAAGGTTTTTGGATAATTATTTAGGGGGGTCCCGCCCCGCTTACCAAAGGCAAGACGGGAACCAAGGTTGGAATAATCGAGACCAAGATCGTGATTGGCACGATAGAGAAAGAGATAGAGACTGAGATTAGTGAGACAAAGAGAGAGGTTATTATAGATATGTGTACCCTCATGATCATGTCAATGATAAGGAATCAAGCTCGGTGGACCTAGAAAAATTCAAAATTGAGAAAATATTCGCTCAAATTTTGATGCGTGTTGAAAATACCGACAAAATGGCAAGGGAGATGAAGAGTGACTTTTCTCAACTTAAACCAAATGGTTATTTCATACTCATCTTCCATAAATTAATTGGAGACACAAGTTGAAGTCCTACCTAGTGACACGATGGCAAACCCAAAGTACGATGCCCATGTTATGGCAATCATCAGAAGGTGTGGTATAAACCTTGTTGAAAATTTGGATTAGGTTTATGCGATATCTCTTAAGGAACAAATAGGTACAAAGAAAAAATGTTCTGAAAAGATAAATAATGGTACCACCAAGTCTGATGAAGTGGGTGATGAGGAACCGGTAATAGTTGAAGAGAAGGGTGATAAGGAGGAGACTCCTAAAGTGATTGACGTGATGAGCGAAAGATGAATGAATCTCAAAGTGTTTCATTTCCCCCAATGAAAATTCCTCCACCCTTTGCACAAAGGTCAAAGAAGAAAGATGACAAAGCCAATTTCACAAAGTTCCTTGTAAAAGTTAGCAATCTATTGATTAATATCCCATTGTTAGAAGCTCTTCAAGAGATTTTGGGATATGCTAAGTCCATGAAGAACTTGATTTCTAAAAATAAACTTGTGGATTATGATACTATCAATGTGATGCATAGTTGTAGTTATATCATGGCAAATGCCATGGCAGAGAAAAAAGAATACCCGAGTGCATTTACAATCCCTTGCACCTTTGGTGTAGCACCCTGGGTGTTTGGTCCTTAAAAATTTTTGAAATTTAATCCTCACAATCCTGACTACAACTTACCCTACGAGTCGTAGGGAGTCTTGACGAGTCGTTAGACTTAAATTGGAGCCAAAATATTGTGTTTGTGGCTATGTTCTGCCCTGAGTATGAGTGTCTCATTACGAGTTGTAAGGAATCATTATGAGTCATTGGGTGCAAATCTTAGGATGTCTAATGTATACCCCAAATAGGTTTTGTGTTGACTACGACTGAACCCTATGAGTCATAGGGTCCCATTATGAGTCGTATTAGATGAGTCGTAGGGTCAATAGTATGTATGTGTCTTAGAAACTATCTTTGCTACGACTCGTGGTGATGAGTCATAACGTATCCCTATGAGTCGTACAGTGACCCATAGCACTAGCAATAATTTTTCAACTTATAAGTTGAGCGTACTTTGGACATTTCCCTCTTTACCCACATAGACCCTACATCCATAAGACACCTTTGGAGCATTATTTTGACACTTTAATAAATCAAAAGCCCTCATTACTCTCTCAAATCCCTTCAAGTAAAGAAAGCTAGGGTTTTCTCAAGATTGAGCATCTAGGGGTCAATTCATGGTTTCTTCTCCATAATTGAGTATCCTTCAGGAATGTTACTCTTTCCTAATTTTTATTTTGTTAAAATCATATGTTTTAAAGTGTTGTTCATATGGTATAGATGTTGGTTTAAAATATGGGTTGAGGGTTTTGAATGTTTTTTGTTGAATAATGTTTTCCATGGTTTACGTATAATCATTCATGCTTTAATTATGGCTTTGAACTTGTGGATCCATGGGTATGATGAACAAACTAAGGGACTATGATTTTTCCCAACTTGTGACTTTTGAAGTGGCAATGACCTTAACCCCATATTGTGAAATTGGTTTTTAATATGGAAAGTATGCACATTGAGCTACTCTTGAACTATTTCATAATGTGAAAAGTTAATGGAGTACAATGATTTTGAAATTAAACTTTATGGGGTTGTGTAATTCCCCAAGTTAATGTCAAATTGAACTAAGAAGATTATGAATTTCTCTGTGTGATGATAATTGGTATGGCATGTTGATGTTACCTTGCAAGTGTAGTTGGTATGAAGATACCAACAATGCATGCCTAAATGTGTATCATAGTTCAATCAATGGGAATGTGTGCTAATTATTTTAATTGGGCATTAATGAGGGTTGTGTAGTTGAGTTGTGAAAGTGTAGGTCCTGAGGGACCAATATTTGAAACTGCAGTTGCTGACACGGGGGTCTATATGACCAAGAGGTTCGAGTCCCTCTTATTATTATCATATGATTGGGAGGTTTGAGTCTCTCATATTATATTACATGATTGGGTGTTGGTGTCACCCTTGGTATATCGGGAGGTTCGAGTCCCCTATGGTGCATATGTGTATCCTCTGATTCTTGCGGCTACACACAATGAAGTCTTTCCGACTGGGGGAGAGTTGGGACTATATAACCTGTGGGTGCCTTTTTATGTTATGAAGATTGAGCTATACAATCCAGGCTAAAGCTTCAAAGTGCATGCCGGGCCCTGTTCCCTATCCCGGCATATTATTTATATATATATGTATTATGATGTGATTCATATGGTATTTTGAATCGATTGGACTTGACATTATTTTTTCCCCTATCCCTGAGTTTAATGATAGTGGTCACCCCACTAACCATCCACGTACGTTGTATCCCTATGCGATGCAGGCACCGAAGATACCTATATTTTTCCTGTGAAGAGTTAGGTGGATTGTCTCGGTTTGTCAGTTCAATGAGGTGAAGTGGTGAGCTTCCATTCTCTAAAAGAATTAGACATTTCATCAGTTACTTTTATAGACTATAATTGAGAGTTAACATTAGCATCAACATAATCATGGTCATCTGTCTGAGTCGGTGACTTGTCCCGACCAAGATTATTTTTGGTTTTTTTGCATAGAGGCTTTGTTGGATTAGTATGGACTTGGGTTATGTTGGTCAGTTGTTTTGGCTGGTTACCAGTTATCGATTATAAACATATTTTTTATTCTTTAAACTTATCTTGTGCTATCTTGTTATATGATTGGAATCCAACCATTATTAGGCGGTGTGTGGTGTTTGGTTAGGTTCAGGGGAAAGACTTTGGTCCATGATGGATTGGAGATGCCCGTCACGGCCAGGCCCTGATTTGGGTCGTGAAAATCGGGATGCACAAATTTGAAAAGGCATTGTGTAATCTTGGTACTAGTATCAGTTTGATGCCATATGTTATGTACCAAAGGCTAGGGTTGGGTGCTCCTACACCCACCACCATAAGACTCTTGATGGCGGATCGTTCAATAAAAAAATGGTGGGTGTATTGTGTGATGTGTTGATTAAGGTTAAATGATTTATTCTTTCATCGGACTATGTAGTCCTAGATTGTGATATCGATTATGATATACCAATAATACTCAAGAGACCATTTTTAGTAAACAATAGATCTTTAGTTGATATGAAGTGTAGAGAGATGAAGTTCCAGGTGCATGATGATGAAGTTGCATTCCGAGTTTGCAAAATCGAGAAGCAACCAGTGGAGTTACAAGTGGTGTCCTTGATTGATATTGTGTACAAGGAAGTGGATCTTGGATAGCTCAAGGATCCAACTTAAGGATAGGATAATATCATGCCACGGCATTAAATTAGGCGTTGTATGGGAGGCAACCCATCATGGCCATGAATTTGGCCCATATCTTTTGTATTTTAATTGGTAGAGTAGTTTTTGTGTTTTTTTGCGATTAATCCATAAAATTGTGGTACTATGAAGGTGTATTTGAGAAATTGGGGAATAATATATAGGGTGGAATAGAGTTGGAGGTTGAATTGCTAATAACAGGGGAGGAGAAACTACTCTCAGATATGGTGATCGCGCTAGCACAACGATCATAATCATGATGGCACATCAATCGCGGTCATGATTGTTATGTCCCAATGATAGCGATCATAATAGCACAATAATCACAATAGTTAACCTTTGACCGCAATCGCAGTTGAGCCAGTTCTTTAGATGAATAATCACCCCCAAACGGTTCCCCCCCCCATCCCCTTTTAAATTGCTCAAAATTGTATCTATTTTTATCTTTGTTAAGAGTATCCAAAGTGAATATTATTTTATCTAAATCTCCTCATCAGGTATGTCCTTTTGTTCCCCTCTCTATTATGCAAAAGTAGGCCTTAGAAGCATGTGTAGGGTCATAGCCTAAATTTGTGGTTTCAGTACTTAATTAATGTCTTGATTAATCTTGTTTGGTATGTTAACTATTTTTATTAATGTGTGCATTATGGGGAAGTCTTGAGTATCAAAAATTGTTCAAAATTAAGATGAATTGTAGGGGCACACCAAGTGCTTGGTAAAATGCCCGAAGGAGTTCTCTGTAAGTTTTTCCATAATTAAAGGGCATAATTGTGTGTTTAGGTATTGTGTTCCATGTTCTTAGTGTCATTTACTTGTTATGAACACAAATTGGTATAGAAAATTGGAATTTTTTGTTGCAATCATTTTAAGCCAACAGTCTCAGGTACCGCAATCACGGTCACCAGACTACGATTGCGGTAGCGCAATGGCATTCCAGTGGCCCATGATCGTCGCGGTAGAGCAATGGCATTCCAGTGGCCCATGATCGCAGCATCTGAGAGTTGTATGGCAAATAGGTCCAAAATCTTGAATTCTCATTTTAAGCCTAAATTTGATTTGGGAATCATTTCCTTAGCTTAAATAAGTCACATAGAATTGTTTTCACATTATGATATTGATTAATAATGCTTTGTGTTTTTTTAGGTTTTTAAAGCTAGAGATGGAAAACTACGATCAAACCCGCTTCATGACCGTTGAGTGTCATGCAGTCTACTATGAGGACCTCGCTAGGAGGAATTTACTCCCTGAGTAGGGTATATCAATAGAACAGGTGCCTGAAAAATTCCTCACTTTCTATGAGAGGTTGGTGGCCATATCTGGGAGATGCTTTATCATAGATTGATGTCGGGCCAATGAGTTGTGGGTCAGGGAATCGCAAATCTCAGCGTAGTGGACATCCTAAATCAGTCATGAGAATCAGGGGCAAAAATGTTTGTTTCAGGGTCAAACAGATCAATAAAGTTTATGGTTTGCCGAATGTTGATATGACAGGGTTTGAGGACAAGTGTTCCCTAGGAAGTTAATTAGCTGAGAAATTGTGACCAGGAAAATAAGCCACATGGACCTCTACAAAAATGAGGATAACTTGGAATGAGTTCACTGTTGAGGCTCGGATCTGGTTGACTATCATCTGTATCAAAGTTTCTTCATGTAGAAACATGACTTATATCTCTATTATACTAGCTCAGATGGTAGCTTGCCTCTTAGACGACATTTGTTTGAATGTTGGTCGATTTGTGCTCTCCTACATCAAGCATCATAAGAACAGAGGTGGACCCATGATCCTGTTTTCATCCTTGATCACTGAATTGTGTAAGAGAGTTAAGGTTTAGGATTACCTAGGGGAAACTTGATATCCCCGAAGATGCCAATTTACTCTTTAAGGATTCACAGTGAGGGTTCTTCTTCTAAAAGCAAAAAGAGGAAGATGGACTTGGGCAAGTCGATAGATGGTGACATCAAATCTTGTAGGCCATCCAAAACAAGGCCATGTGAGGATCTCTCAAGTGAGATGAGAGAAATTCAAAAGCTTGTGTCTGGGTTGCCCACGGGATCGAGAGATACTTCTACCACTCGCCACTCCTATGTTGCACAAACTGACTATGAGAAGTTTCTAGTGGATTAGAAAGAACAAGAAGCCAATATCTCCATACATGAGCGGGCCTACTCTTCCTTGGCACAATCAAATTGGGGGATATGGGATTCTCATGACAAGATAGGGAGAAGGGAGAATAAGAGAGACAAATTTTTTACCCGTATATGGAAAAGAGTGAAGGGCATATGGAAAGTCTTGAAACCCAAAGAGATACTTCTTTTACTGAGAGTAAATTCTTGTGATAAGGCTCCAGCTATGTGGTTCGAGGATAATGATCCACAGACTGATGGTGATGATGAGGAGACTTCTAGTGATGGTAACGCCTGATACAATTTCAGGGAGACCCTTAAACGCTTTTTATGCTTTCTTATTATGCACTATGGACACTACAAGCTTTTTAGTTGGGGGTGCCCGTCTCTGTATTTACTTCATATTTGATTTTTGGGCCTGTATTATTTATATGCTCATTTGGATGCTTTATATTTTATTTGGGTTGTAATATTGCGCATTATGATGGTGCCTATGATGTGTAGATAAATCACCATTTTTTTTCATTTCTAGTTTTTATTTCTCATTTAGTGTGGTGTTGGACGATCTTTTACCTATGATAGATTGAGTGACGACATTTATAAGGGAAAATCATCGTGTTGGGTTTTTAAGTTATAAATGCAGGGGAAATTTGAGTACCCATGGCATTATAGATTTTGGATTGCCATTATTCCTATGGTAAAGTCTGATTAGCCATATGGTTACCCCCTATGAGATCCCAAATGTGAAATGACGGCTTAATTTGGTGCCAACAATAGTTAATCTTGCATGGTAAAATATGAAGCAAGCAGCCCCCCCCCCCTTCGTCAATTTTTTTTTTTTGAAAATCAAGGGCATGGATGTGAATGATTTTGTAACAACACTCGACCTTTTTTTGTGACTCCAAATTCTTTAGTAGGTAGTAGGTAGTATGTAGTAACTAACTCATTTTTCCTCTTATAGGAGATGCAATTGATCCTCCTAAAAAAGTTTGCATGCCATGTGTGGTGAGCTTAGTTGATTGATTCTCATGCATACTTGTATCATCTAAAACTTGACCCATTGGTCTTTCAAAGTTAATATTAATTACTCATGGTTGGATAAATGATCTTAGGCCTTCTTTGTAATCATGAAAAATCACTTTAGCCTAAAAAGCCTACCCGTGCTAGAATGGAATCCCTAGTCTCCCCTTTTGAGCCTTTGGACCTTTCTTTTGCAATCGTATTACAAGCCTTGAACAACTTCAACTTTATTCCTCTTTTGAACTCTACCCTCCTTGAATTTAAAAATGCAACTTGAGGCTAAAAACCTAAGTTGGGGCGGTAAATCTTAGAAGAGGTGATCTTGGGCCACGATATTGTAAGTGAGTGCCTAAAAGCTAAGTAATGAAGACAAATAAGTGAGAAAAAGAAAGGGGCCAACAAAAGAAGAAAAAAGCATGAGATTACACAAAGGAAAGAATGAGAAGAAAATGCATCCAAAATTGGAGTGAACCAATGTGGTAAAGGAAGGCACATGTGTGAATTAGGAAGGCACATGTGTGAATTAGGAATGCATGAAGTGGACCATGACCCAAAATTTGATTTAATAGTGTTTTATGTGGAATTCAAGGAGGTTGTAATCACGTTTATCCTAAATTCTTATCCTACTCTTTCCCAAAGCCAACATTACAAGTTTGAAAAAGTCCTTCGAGATCTCCAACCAAGTGTTTTGAGTTAATAGTGCTTGAAAATAAGGGCAAGCATGTGGCATGATACATCTGTGTATTTAGAAATTTCATTGGCAATAAATGATAAGGCTGCTTTGGTTTTTATCAAAGAGTACCCAGAGCTATAGTAATTTCAAAAAGAAAACTATTCTATATCAGGAGATAAGAGAATTATAAAAGCTCTTTTTAGCTAATCTAACTTAGCTTCTCAACCCCGAACAAGGCCAGAGATAGAAGTCAACGTACGAGTTCAGTTGAACTTAGTAGCTTTAGTTCAAACCATTTATTTTTATTAATGAATTAACTAAATATGTACATAAATTAAACCTTATATCCTAGAATTTATATAGAAAGCATAAAAATCAAATCTTGGCTCCACCTCTGTATGTGCCCAATAATAAAGGTTGGGGTCTTCTAATCACAAGGTAGTGTAAAAGGAACCACATTCATATCTAATAATCCAGATTAACCAAACCAATACCATAACCTCCATTTTTCTAAATCTATAGCATATGGTCAATTTTAACAAGATAATAAATAGGTCATTGCTTATCTATTATCCGACATGATAAAAGGTAACTTCTCTATATACATGAAAAATATTCTTAGGTTCTCCCTTGTAATGTTTGTCATTTCCACCATATTTTTTCTGTCCATATATACCCACAGATCCCCCCGAGCTCACCCGTTTCAGAGTATCACGGAAAAAGGGGCATAATTGTGACCTCAAACGCCTGTAATGCATCAATGAAGATCCTTGTTAACATGCACCATAGACAGATGAAAGAAGCGGAATATGTTCACTAAAGATAGAAGATATGGACCTACATGTCTAGTTTTCTAGAAAGGTAGAAAACCATCAAATGAAGCAGATTAGGCAATGGCCCAGAAAATGCAAATGAAAAGTACAGAAATGCCAGTTTCTTTTCTTTCTCTAGCTTTTATTTCCAATAAGATTGTCACCCAAAATTTGACATATTTGGTACTCAAACAATTCTTCTCTATGTGCATGGTAACAATTTTACTAGATCGATTCATTAGAACAACATACAGAAAGTCAATATCCACAAAAAAGAAAAGAGGAGACAAATCTCAACCATCAAAGATAGAATATAACTATTTTGCCTCAGAGCTGAGAAAATAAAAAAAGATTAATAAGGTTAGGTTTGTATGTCCTAAATGAACAAACTTTTGTTGTCGATAACTAGCAAAGTGATAAAAGAGTCATTCTCATGTTTGTGCGGAAAAAATAGAGATGGGAAACCTTGGCCACTCTTAATGCCATAAAAAGACAGCAAAGAGGAGAAAGAATATACTACTCAAGCTCAGAGTAGCAAGTGACACATTTAAGGATCACATTTACTATACCTAAAATATATTTCACAGGAACGCAACTTATTTCCTGGTATTAACATTATGCCGCCACTTATGCATTTAGAGTGTGGGGTACAAGCCCATTAATTCCATTGGAAAATTGTTTATGTCATGGCTTGTTTTTTCAAAGATCTGACAAATATGGATTTGGACAATCGGCCAATTCATCCACTCACATGAAATTTTTCCATGCGTGAAGATGTCACCAATGACATCGGAACAAATATCTCACTGCTATAAATAAAGAACTTCTACTCATTTAAAAGACACACCAAAAAGAGAAAAAAATAATTTATAGAGAGCAGTGAGGTATTCCACAGATATAAAAATAGTCTGTGAAGGAAAAATTAGAGTGAGTGATATTTTAGTAAAGTGGGAATCAAAAAAGGGTTATTTCTTTTGAGTATTTTGTAGTCACTTTAAGTATTGTACTTGTGACTACAGTGTAAGATTTTCTACTATAGTAATATCAGTTGCTCCTCTTGATCCGTGGTTTTTTCCTTATTTAGAAGGGTTTTCACGTAAAATTCTTATTGTCGATATTTTTCATTTTTTTCCCTATTATTTTGTAACAAATACTTTGGTTGTTATTCCACATTTATCCAACAAACTGATATCAGAGCCCACGGTTTACAATATTTGTATGTTTTGATAAACAATGGAAGACAACACAAGTAGAATGGTTACTTTAAATGGCGTTAATTATGCCACTTGGAAAGGAAAAATGGAAGATTTTCTCTATGTCAAGAATTTTTATCAGTTGGTCTTTAACACTATAAAACCTGAAAATAAAACTGATGAAGAGTGGAATCTATTGCACATACAGGTTTGTAATTTTATTAGGTAGTGGATTGATTATAATGTGTTGAATCATATTTCTGGGGATACACATGCTCGGTCTCTATGGGAGCATCTTGATAGTTTGTATGCTCAAAATATTGGAAATAATAAGATGTTATTGATAAAACAAATGTTGGAGTTAATATACCAAGATGGTTCTTCGATGACAAATCACCTGAATAACTATCAAAGGATCATGAACCACTTATTTGCAATGGGCATTTAGTATGATGAAGAAATTCAAGGATTACTTCTACTTGGTTCCCACCAGACTTGTGGGAAACATTTAGAACTCATTATCAAATTCTTTTCCCAATGGCGTGATCTCTATAGATTTTGCCAAGAGCAGCATTACTAATAAAGAGATAAGATAAAAGTCTCAAGGTTCTACTTCATCCGATCTCTTGGTGACTGGCACTAGGGGGAGAATCAAGAATTATGGTTCTCAAAATAAAGAACATTGTAGAAGAAAATCTAGAGGCAAATTTAAAGATATTGAGTGTTATCATTGTAGGTTAAAAGGGCACATAAAGAAATTTTGTTGAAAGTTGAAGAAGGAGAACAGAGACAAAAAGGAAAAGAAAGATGACAAAAATGAAAATTTCATAGCCACAATCACCACTGGAGATCTTTTTATTGTCATTGATGTAAATCTAATAAATATTTCTTGTGATGAGTCAAGCTAGGTTGTGGATTCTGGTACCCGCATATCACATGACATCAAGGAAGGATTTTTTCTCATCTTATACTCCAGGTGACTTTAAAACCTTGGGTATAGGTAATGAGACTGTATCTAAGGTGGTTGGTATAGGTATAATTTGTTTAGAAACTAATACTAGATCTAAACTAGTTTTAAAAATATAAAACATGAACCTGATGTTCGTTTGCACTTGATTTCTGTTGGTGTGCTGGATTATTAGGGATATGTTAGTACCAATGGATGCGGAAAATGGGAACTCATTAAGGGTTCTTTGATTATGGCTCATGGTGAAAAGCGTCATGGTCTATACTAGACTAAGGCTTTTACTTGTGCTAATATAGTGAATGTGATTGAAAGCGCTAGCTCTTCAACATTATGGCATAAGAGACTTATCCACATTAGCCAGAAAGGACTTAATGTTTTGGACAAAAAGAAATTACTTTCAGATTTTGAAAGTGCAAAATTAGATTAATGTGAGCAGTGTTTGGCTGCAAAATAAAATAGAGTTTCTTTCAAGTCTCATCCTTCTTGAAGAAAGACAGAGTTGCTTGAGTTGGTGCATTCAGATTTATGTGGTCCAATGAAGACAAGGACTTTGGGTGGTGCACTTTACTTTGTTACTTTTTTCATGATTGCTCAAGGATACTTTGGGTCTATTTCTTGAAGACTAAAGACCAAGTATTGGGTGTCTTTAAGCAGTTTTAAGCTTCCGTTAAAAGAGAAATAGGGAAGAAGCTAAAGTGTATTCATACTGATAACGGTGGTAAATATTATGTACCATTTGACGAATACTTCAAGAAACAAGGTATCAGGCACTAGAAGACTCCTCCTAAGACTCCTCAACTTAATTGTTTGGATAAAAGGATGAACTGGACTTTGATGGAAAGAATCAGATGTTTGCTTTTTGAAGCAAAGTTGTCAAACTCTTTTTGGGGTTAGGCTTTATTGACTATTGCACATTTTACTAACCCATCTCCTGTTGTTTCTTTACATAGTGATGTTCCAAATAAATTTTGGTATGGTAAGGATGTTTTCTATGACCATTTCAGAGTATTTAATTGCAAGGATTTTGCAAATGAGCCCAAAGATGAGAGGCCAAAGTTAGATGCCAAGACAAGGCAATGCATCCTCATTGGTTATGGCCTTGATGAGTTTGGTTATAGTCTATATGATCTATTTGAAAAGAATCTTGTAAGAATTCATGATATTGTATTCATGAAGAATCAAACCATTGAAGATATTGACAAAGTGGAGAAGCTAGAATCTTCAAGTTCTGATAGTGTGGTTAGTCTTGATCAATTTCCTTAGACAAGTCTGCATGATGTTGATGGGCTTGATAATCATGGTGACGCCCGAAACCATACTCTAAATTAGTGTATTGATGCTGATAATGACAATGATATTATTGTTGACGATGCTCCAATTCAAAAAGTTGTGGACGAGTCAAATGTCTCACTTAGAAGGTATACAAGATAATGTTTTCCTAATTCACGTTATTCTCCTATTGAGTATATGTTGCTCACTGACGGAGGAGAATCTGAATGTTATGAGAAGGCCATGGAAGATGAACATTACGATTAATAGATTGAAGCCATGCAAGATAAGATAAAATTCCTGCATAAGAACCACACTTATGAGTTGGTGAAATTGCCTAAGGGCATGAGAGCTCTGAAGAATATGTAGGTGTTCAAAGTAAAATTTGAAGACCACATCTTGAAGACGAGATACAAAGATTGGTTGTCAAAATATTTGGTCTTAGAAAGGGTACTGACTTTGATAAAATATTTTCTCCTATCATCAAAATGACCTCTATTCATACAGTTCTTGGTTTGCCTGCTAGTTTTTATTTAGAGATTGAGCAGATGGATGTGAAGATAGTTTTTCTTCACGGTGACCTCAATGAGGAGATTTATATGGAACAACCTGAGGTCTTTAAGGTGAAAGGTAAGGAAAATTATATATGGAAACTTAAGAAGAGTCTTTATGGCTTGAAGCAAGCTCCCAAACAGTGGGATAAGAAGTTTGAATCTGCCATGGGGGAACAAGGCTACAAGAAGACTTCTTCATATCATTGTGCGTTTGGACAAAGTTTTTCTGATAATGATTTTATCATCCTCCTTCTATATGTTAATGATATGTTGATTGTGGGAAAGAATGCTTCTAGCATTAATGAGTTAAAGAAACAATTATGCAAGTCTTTTGATATGAAAGACTTGGGTCATGCTAAGCAAATGTTGGGCATGAAGATTACTCATCTCAAAGATGAAAGGAAGCTTTACTTGCCACAGAGGAAGTACATTGAAAGTGTATTGGATTACTTCAACATGAAGAATTCTAAGGTTATAAACACACCTTTTGCTGGTCATATAAAGTTAAGTAAGAAAATGTGTCCTACAACGAAAGAGGAAAAATAGTGCATCACTCAAGTTCCATCATACTCAATCGTTGGAAGTTTAATATATACAATGGTGTGTACCGGACTTAATATTGCTCAAGCAGTTGGTGTTGTCTGTAGGCTTCATCAAAATTCAGGAAAGTAGCACTGGGAAGCTGTCAAATGGATATTAAGGTACCTAAAAGGAACCTTAGGTGATTTCTTGTGTTTGGGAAGATCTAATCTAATCTTGAAGGGCTATACAGATGTTGATATGGCAGATGACCTTACTAACAGAAAATCTACTACTGAATTTTGTTTACATTTTCAGGGGGAGCTATATCATGGAAATCAAAGTTGTAGAAGTGTGTCGCACTATCTACAACTGAATCCGAATATATTACGGCTACTGAAGTTGGCAAAGAATTGATATGGCTCAAGTGGTTCCTTCAAGAACTTGTATTGCACTAAATGGAGTACATTGTATATTATGAAAGTCAAAGTGCAATCGACTTGAGCAAAAACTCCATGTACCATGCAAGAACAAAACATATTGATGTGAGGTACCATTGGATTCGTGAGCAAGTGGAGAACGAATCTTTCAATGTTAAGAAGATTCAAATGAGTGAAATCTCGTGGATATGCTGATAAAAGTGGTTCCAAAAGACAAGTTCAAATTATGTAAAGAGCTTGTCCGTATGAGCTCTCTCTGAGAAGACGGAGATATCTCCTTTAGATACATGGGACTGGAGGGGGAGATTTTTGGGGTCCATCCCCATTAATGCCATTGGAAAAATTATCATGGCATGGTTTGTTTTTTCAAGGAGTTAACAGATATGGATTTGGCTAACCGGCCAATTAATCCATTCACATGAAATTTTTCCTTGAGTGAAGATGCCACCAATGACATCAGAACAAATATTTCACTACTATAAATAGAGAGATTTGGCTCATTTGAAAGACACACCAAACAGAGAGAAAAAATAATATAGAGAGAGAGGTGAGATATTCTACAGACTGTGATAAAAATAGTCTGTGAAGAAAAAATTAAAGTGAGCGATATTTTAGTAAGATGGGAGTTAAAATAGGATTATTTCTTTTGAGTGTGTAGTAGTAACTTTGAGTATTGTACTTGTGACTACAGTGTAAAATTTCTTATTATAGTAATATCAGTTGCTCCTCCTGGTCCGTGGTTTTTCTCTTATTTAAAAGGGTTTCCATGTAAAATCTTTAGTGTCATTATTTTTCATTTGTTACCTATTATTTTGTCACAAATACTTTTGTTGTTATTCTACGTTTACCCACCATATATAACCATGGGAGGCTGGTTGTATCACTTTCTTAATTAGTAAAGGCTCTCATGAGACAACCTAATTATGATCATTATAGAAATAGTCATTAAGCCTCAAAAAGAAAAATATGTTTTCATGCAATCATGTCTCCATCTGAATCGAGAAGTTAACCTTCATATGATATATCTTTAACTGTGAATTATCTTAGAATTTATGTAGTAACCACATAAATGTCTCATCCTCCCTCAAGAAAGACAGAGTTGATTGAGTTGGTGCATTCAGATTTATGTGGTCCAATGAAGACAAGGACTTTGGGTGGTGCACTTGACTTTGTTACTTTTTTTATGATTGCTCAAGGAAACTTTGGGTCTATGTCTTAAAGACTAAATACCAAGTATTGGGTGTCTTTAAGTAGTTTCAATATTTCATTGAAAGAAAAATAGGGAAGAAGCTAAAGTGTATTCATACTGATAACGGTGGTGAATATTGTGGACTGTTTGATGAATAGTTCAAGAAACAAGGTATCAGACACCAGAAGACTCATCCTAAGACTCCTCAACTTAATTTCTTGGATAAAAGGATGAACAAAACTTTGACAAAAAGATTCAGATGTTTTCTTTTTGAATCAAAGTTGTCGAACACTTTTTGGGTGAGGCTTTATTAACCCTGCACATGTTATTAACCCATCTCATGTTGTTGCTTTGCAAAGTGATGTTCCAAATAAAGTTTGGTATGGTAAGGATTTTTTTATGACCATTTGAGAGTATTTAATTTCAAGGTTTTTGTACATGTGCCCAAAGATGAGAGATCAAAGTTAGATGCCAAGACAAGGCAATGCATCTTCATTGGTTATGTAACGACCTAAAAAATTGATGAAATATGTGAAAGTTGTGATTTTATGTAATTTGACTATTTTATCTCACTCTGTATTTGCATTATGGTATTTCTAGGGTATGGGGGTGATTGGTATGATTTTCAATGCATTTTGGTATCATTTATGCGACATTGTGGTTTTTGATGGCTTCGAGAGCCTTATTTTAGACTTATGGGGAATTCTTTTGATTTGTGCGATGGATGGACAAACGGACTGCGCCATCATCTCCGAAATATGGATTTTAGGCAAGGTAGACCTTTTGTTTGGGTCTCGATGCACCTGAGTTCATTTTGACCTATTGATCGGAAAGTTGGAAAATTGAAAATATGGGTGTGGGACCCACATTTGATCGAAACAACGTCGGATGGAAAATCTGACTTCGCCAGCAGATTTGGAGTATCGATTTTAGGGTGTTAACATATTTGGTATGATTTTACAGCTTTTAAATCTCATTTCGACCCTCGATTTGGAAAATTATGATTTCAGGTTTTGGGGATCAAATTTGTGAAAATGATATTTTTTTGAAAATATGAATTTACCAACGCGTCCAAAACATCTAATTTAGTATGGTTGCATAGTTAGTTTGCATATATAAGACTCCAAACGAATCCCAGGCACCCAGTCGAAATTCGAGGGGAATTTAAGGGCAAAAATCTGGTGCAAAAAAACAGAAAACTGCAATATAAAACCCTCTTTGGCCTATTTTGCTCATTTTTTCATCTTGCCTCTTGAGAGTTAAACCCTAAAATAGTATGGGAGCTTAAAACGAAGCTTGTGGGAGCTTGAGAAGCTAGATTAACACCTATTTCTTGATTTTATTACAGATTTAAGGTAAGAATTCACCATTTTCTTAGTAATTTCTTGATAAATTTCTCAAAACCCAAAAATCTTAAGATATGATTTTAAACCCCAATTTCACTCCTTTTCACTTGAATAATGTTTATCTTATAATTACTAGTTTTTCATCAATTTAACCATAAAAACAACTCTGATTCTTGATTTTAACCCAGATTTCAAAGATTTCACGTAATAAAAAAAAGGGCAGCCCGGTGCACTAAAGCTAACGCTATGCGCGGTGTCTGGGGAAGGGCCCAACCACAAAGGTGTATTGTACGCAGCCTTACCTTGCATTTCTGCCATAGGATGTTTCCAAGTCTTGAACCCGTGACCTCCTGGTTACATGACAGCAACTTTACCAGTTACTCCAAGGTTCCCCTTCTGGTCAAAGATTTTACCCGATAAAGGTCAAAAATAGTTTTTCTTCGATTTGAACCTCATTTTTACTCTATTTAACTTGGGTTTTCAACTGTAGGTTCCTAAAAATATGAGGTTCATATTTCTAAATTAAAGTTTTAATTTTTCCCTTCTTTTTGGAAAACCCGTTTCGGGGGTCTGTTTTGACACCAAACCAAAAGTAGTCAATATGGGTGTCGTTGGTTTTATTTTGACGCGTAGATTTCATATTTGATATTTTTAGTAGAGTTCATTATTTTTTCGCGAAAAGTAAGGTCGTGGGTTCGAAGTGTAGCAGACCGATTTCGACTTTTGAGGTAGGTTATGGCTTAACTCTTTCAGATTGGGATGGATAGTAAGTGATGATACAAAATGCATGTTAAGAGTGGGAACTAATCATAAGAAATGGCTATTTATTTGTTGTGATCGTTGGGGGCCTATATGTGATGTAATTATCAAAATTGAGTTATTATGTGATATGTGTGACCGTGTGGGGTCCTATGTGATATTAATACCCTTGAATACATGTGAATAATTGTATTGTATTGTTAATATTCTTAATATGGTACCATTGGTGTATTGTGATTATATTCATACATTATTGGCATATGAGACATGTGGAAATTTATGGATGAAACTGAAATAATGAGTGGATATTGGCTTACATAGTTGTGGAACTATATCATTGTGGTTGGTTTGTAAAATACTCATTGTGATAGGTTTTGAGAATTACATCCTCATGTCATACTCATTCATGAAATATTGGTACCACCGTGGAAATATCTGAGAAACACTGGCAACACCTTTTTAAAACCCTTCCCGAGGGATATGCCGGGGAGGAGATATTGTAACACCTTATAAAACCCTTTCTGAGGGATGTTCCAGAAAGGAGATATGAGATATGTGGATTGTATATGTATTGACGAAACCCCCATGGGTCCTGCGTTGGGAGGCTTTCCTCCATAGGTGTATACGGGGATTGTGCGATGATTTCGGAGGTTGTGCGACGACCTCGTGCATCATCATCATCTTTATCATCATCATCATATACATTGCACTTACTTTACTGTATTATGTTATGTTGTATTTCCATATTGACTTGTCATCTATGTATTTATCGTATCTTCTTTTACTTATATTTGATGATTTTGTATATGCATGCTCCTCCTTGTTCTTCTTATATGTGATATAATATGTACTTTTGTTCTATGTTGGTGTCATGTTACGATATATATGAGATATATTAGAACTGTTAGTGAAAGCGGTGTTGGCTACCATTGTGGGTTTTTTTATTGCAGGTGACGTGCCCTTAGTGTATATTTTGTATGCTTTGTTTACAACTTTCCTTGGTTGGCCTATGATACCTTCTCAGTACAAGTGGACCGTACTCGTACCTACTGCGCCCTTTCAGTACAGGTCCTAGCTCGAGTGTGCCTCAGCTTTATTGACTCGGGCGATTGTTGGAGCTTATAAAGTAGCGGTTGGACATTCATGCGTTCGAAGTTCACCTCTATCTTTCTACAGTAGCTATGTCTTTATTAGTATTCGGAGACAGATATTATTCCTTCGTGGTAATTTTTTGATGTATTTGACTCTTGAATTGTATTAGTAGTTCTTACACTATTGACACCTGGTTTTAGGCATGATTAATATTTTGGATAAGTTATTTCTGCATTGTTATGATTACTTATGTGGTTCGGCTTCATTCTAGAAGCCTTATCTTGGGATATTTTTTTCTTTATTTCTTTTCATATCAGTTTGAGTGATAGTATTACTTGTCAAGGTACGTCGCAACAAGTGCTATCATGACCCTCATTTTTGGGTGGTGAAAAATTAGTATTAGAGCAGGCAGGTTTTCATTGGTCTTAATTGTGTAAGAACGGGATGTCTAATAGAGCCTCGTGGATCGGTACGTAGACATCCATATCTATCTTCGAGAGGCTAAAGGATGTCATTAGGAAACTTCCCTCATTTTATTCTTTATCGTGTAAAGTTCTTTCATACTTTGTGTTCTGAGTTGTGTTTCACTCTTTCTGCGTGAATGGTGTGGCTTATATTACTATCTGTTAAGATATGCTATGAGATATTAGTGGAGATTATTTTTCGGTTGTAGTCCTGTTGATGATCCTGAGTTTTTATGAGATCAGTTTGTTGATGCCTTTCTAGAGAGATTCGTGCCTTACAATTTGAGGGATTGGATTCGGGACAAGTTGGATCATTTGGAGAAGGGCTCCACGACAGTTGCTGAGTATGAGTCACGCTTTTATACCCTTTCCAGATATTCCTATGATAGCATTTCTACCAAGTCTGAGAAGATTTGGAAGTTTGTAAAGGGTTTGGATGTCTTTCTTCAGTTGGCTATGTCTCAGATAGTTGTGTTCGGGGATTCTTTTCAGAGTATTGTGGATCATGCTAAGATGACAGAAGGTATTCTTCAAGTATCTTAGGGTGGCACCGGGAGGGTGCACCATTTTGGTAAGTTCAGACGTCAGACTCTATGAGGCAGAGATTTTAGAGGTTCTCGTGAGTCTTTTAGTTCAGCAGTGCAGGGTGACCGTTAGGGAAAGTTTACAGTTTGCTATATATGTGATGAGACTGGATATGTCGCCGAGGACTGTCCTCGTCGTGTGTTTAAAGTTACTCCAATTTCAGCTGTAAGAGATAGGGATTCTTCTAGAGGTACAAGAGGCATAGGTAGTGGAGCCCGTGGCGGGGGTCGTGGGGCTATTTAGCCAGCTGGTGGTTGTTGTCAGTGTTATGCCATACCATCCAGAAAAGAGGCAGAGGCTTCAGATGTTGTGATCACAGGTATCGTCCCTATTTATTTCAGACCTGCATCTGTATTATTTAATACCGGATCAACTTTCTCCTACGTGTTTGTATATTTTGCTTTGGGTTTTGATTTTGTTAGTGAGCCTTTTTCCATGCCTATTCGTGTATCTACCCCAGTAGGTGATTCTTTAGTGGTGGAACTAATGTACCAATCTTGTGTTGTGATTTTTTCCGAGCGTGAGTTCTTGGTAGACTTGCTTATGTTAGATATGGTTGATTTTGATATTATTTGTGGGTATGGATTGGTTGGATCCTTATCATGTTGTCTTATATTGTTTTGCTAAGACTTGACTTTAGCTTCCCCGAGTATACCAAAGATAGCTTGAAAGGGTGCACTTCATTCTAGTCCTAAGAGGATTATATCTTATGTTCAGGCTCGTAAATTGATTGAGTGGGGATGTTTATCGTTCTTGACTCATATTCATAACACCAGTGTTGTTTCGCCTCCTTTCTTAGATTATGATCGTGTTGTTCATAATTTTATGGATGTATTCCCTATGGACTTGCCTGGTATGTCTTTGGATTGAGATATTAATTTCATCATTAATGTTGATTCAGGCACCAAAACCATTTCTATTCTTCCTTATAGGATGGCCCTAGCAGAGTTGAAGGAACTGAAGGATCAGTTGTAGGTGTTGTTGGATAAGGGATTTATCTGACCTAGTATTTTACCTTGGGGTGCGTCTGTCTTGTTTGTGAAGAAAAAAGATGGGTCGTGTATTGATTATCAATAGTTAAATAAGGTAACAGTTAAGAATAAGTGTCCTCTTCTTCGCATTAATGATTTGTTTGATCAGCTTTGGGTGTTGTAATGCTTTGAAAGATTGATTTGAAGTTCGGTTTCACTAATTGAGGATAGAGCTTTGGATATTCCAAAGATAGTTTTTCAAACTTGATATGGTACTTATGAGTTCTTGGATGTCTTTTGGGTTGATCAATGCCCCTGCCGCGTTCATGGTGTTGATGAACCGGGTGTTTTGACAGTATCTCGATTTTTTTGTTTTTGTATTTATAGATGATATTTTGGTTAATTTAGAGCATTTGTGGATTGTGCTTCAAAGATTGAGGGAAGAGAAGTTGTATGCAAAGTTCTCTAAGTGTGAGTTTTGGTTGGAGTCTATTTATTTCTTAGATCATGTGGTGACTAAAGAAGGTATCATGGTTGATCCAGCCAAGGTTGCAGTTGTTCGTGATTGGACTAGACCTACTTCGCCTAATGAGATTCGGAGTTTTGTTGGCTTGGCGGGTTATTATCGGAGTTTTGTTGAGGGTTTTTCATCCATTGATGCTCCACTGACTAAGTTGACTCAGAAGAAGATTTGCTTCTAGTGGTTTGATGCTTGTGAGGCAAGCTTCCAAAAGCTCAAGGATTTGTTGACTTCAGCTTCTATATTGGCTTTACCCAAAGAGGGTGTGGGTTTTACCATCTTTTATGATATTTCAGGTGTTGGGTTAGAAGCTGCATTGATACAGAAGGGTAAGGTAACTATGTATGCGTCTCATCAGTTGAAGCCTCATAAGAGAAATTATCCTACCCATGATTTGAAGTTGTGCACAGTTGTTTTTTCCTTGAAGTTGTGAAGGCACTGCTTGTATGGAGTCCGTTGTGAGATCTTTTCAGGTCATCGTAGCCTTCAGTACTTCTTTACCCAGTGAGATCTTAATATAAGGCAGCGCCGTTGGCTTGAGTTATTTAATGTGGTTAGGGATGCCTTGAGCCGAAAGTCGACTAGAATGGGTAGCTTGGCACAACTTTTGACTCAGGAGAGGCCTTTGGCCTTAGAGGTTCAGTTTTTAGCTAACCAGATGGTTAGACTTGATATTTTGACACCTAGGCATGTTTTGTCATTTATGGAGGCTAGACCTTCTTTGATGGAGTAGTTTCGGGCTCATCAGTTTGATGATTTTAGATTGAGGTCGATTCAAGATAAGGTATTGAGTGGGAAGGCTAAGGAAGCCTTACTTGATTCAGATAGATTTTTGTGGATCGGAGGCTGAGTTTGTGTGTCGAGAGTAGGTGACTAGATTAGGTTGATCTTGGAGAAGTCCGATTGTTCTAGATATTCTATCCATCTAGGTGTGACTAAGATGTATCGTGATTTGAGACGACACTACTGGTGGGGTGGTATGAGGTGATATATGGCATACTTTGTGGCTCGTTGCCTATGTTGTCAACAGGTGGAAGGCGAGCATATAAGACCTGGTGGATTGCTTCAGAGGTTACCCATTCCCGAGTTGAAGTGGGAATGGATCACCATGGACTTTGTGACTAGTTTTCCTGATACATCTCATGGTTCTGATAGTGTTTGGGTCATAGTGGATCGATTGACCAAGTTAGCTCATTTTATTTCGGTTCGGGTCTCATTCAGTGCTTATTTCAGATTGAAGTCCCCTCTTCACATATCACTTTTGGAAGACTTTTCAGGATAAGTTAGGTACTCAAGTAGATCTTAGTACAGTGTTTCACCCCAGAATGATGGTGTCACGATCCAAACTAGGGCCTGGCCGTGACGAACATCCCGAACCATGAAGGTCCGGACGTCCTACTCTATCTGGTAGTCATGTACAACATTCATATAATAAAAGAAAATGCGGAATTATGATCTAATACGGAAACAAGGTCATACTCTGGATTAAGTTTAACAATAAGGAATGAAATCCGAAAATTACTAACAACATCTGGAACAGTCTGCGAAATCTCTACTACATGAAAATCTGACAACTATCTGAAAACTGGGACAAGGCCTCCAGTAGACCAAAACTGTAATAGATGACATAATCTGAAAGGACAGGCCTTCTGGGATAGAGAAGGCTCACCACTACGCAATCTGATCTATTGTTTGAATTATCTACTGCTTATCTGGACCCCTAGACTAAGCCTCAGAACCTAAGAGGTAGGGGAGGGGGGTCAATACATATGTACTGGTACGCAGAGAAAATCCAAAAGACTCTGTGAAAACATCTGAAATCTGTGACACTCTTTGTCTTACTTCTGCGATAGGTGGTGTACCATACAATCTATAATCCCATGGGCTATTTGGGATCTGCCATTAACTCGGCAGCCAAGCCCCCAACCCAAGTGTGCCGCAAAGGTCGGAGTCTCTGAATCTACTACGCCACATGGTCGTCGCCAGCGTACTATAATAATCTACCCATATCGGCAAATACTGTTTCAGGCTAAGAGTTACTTGAACTCATGTCTTCTTCAGGTAACCACCTAACCCTCTTTATGCCCATTTTTAGTTCTTTAAACGTGCATGCTCTGAAAACATACTCTGAAATCTTTAACCCTGTCATGGCATATACACATATATGGTATCGTCATACCATTGACTTGCAAATCACATTCTCTGAGCCATTTATAGCAATTTATATCTCTGTTTTCAAATCATGAAATTCAGGACCACCATAACAATAATTCGTTCAAGGAACTCATGCTTTAAAATTCATGTAAAACCATGCAAGCAATTTTCTTTATCAACAATTTAACAAACAATGGTGGTCATGTCCAAAGTCTCTATCTCATGCAATTTTTCTCTTTAACACAAAACATAGTTATCTCAAGACACCCTCTCAATAATTCTAAATCAATGTTTCAAATATTATGACATTGAGAAAACATCTTTCAAATCACAGACATACATTTTAATTCTTTTCCAACAAAACCAAAATCTTTAATTTATCACAAGAGAGGGAGTCCATAATTTATGCGCTCAAAAAATCTTAAACCTCAAATTTTATACATATACGTATACAAGTAAATCAACTTAGGGGGAAAGGCCTAAGGGCCAAATCAACAATGCATTTAAACATTCATAATGCATAATAAAATCATGTATTTCAAAACCCCTTTTCTAAAATCATGCTTGAAAATCTTTAAATCATGTTCTAGTGTTTCCAAGCCCATGTAGTTTTTAGGATAAACCCCATATGCCTTAAATTATAAGATCTGAAATATGGAATCCTAGATCTTGATAGATGAAACCCGAATCTTTATTTGTTTCTTGGAGATATTGAACTTAAGGCTTGATTTTCTTAAATTTCTTGTTCTTGGAGAAAACCCTAATTTGATCTTATTTTGAGAGTGAAGAGGAAGTTTTTGATGTTGAAAACTGATAATGATTGATTAATAACATTTAATGGGTGATTTAATTCGTGTGAAAGGTTTTTGGAGTGAGGGAAAGACCAAAATACCCCTACGAAATCACTTCCCAGTTGCTGAAATTCTCGGATGACGACCAAGGCTGACAAGCCATCAGCTTTTATCGTCACCTGGGAGCTGAAATTGATGGGTTTCTGCCTAAGGCTGATGACATATTCTGACAAGTCGCCAAATTTGTGACAAGCCGTCAGAATTGTCATCACTCAGTTTCCAGGCTGATATACTGGAGTAAAATGGGCATAACTTTTTGCTCCAATATAGGATTTTGGAAAAATTGGTGGAGTTGGAAAGATGACTCAAATACCTTTCATTTCATATATATAGTAGGCCACCCAGTTCGTCATATACAAGGAGTTATGGACGATTAAAGTTGACCCAAGTTTCGACGCTCACTAAAACTTGAACGATAGGAAAGCTTTCAACTAGTCCTTGAGTTAAGGGACCTCTATGATCTCGACTCATGATCAACTAAATTCACACACTACATAATTTATTAAAACACTATATGCACATCAAATTTATGGATTTTAGAACATCTACGTGAAGGAATGACGGTTTTCGTTCTAGCCCGAAATGTGGGGTGTTACAAATGGCCAGTCAAAGCGGACTATTTAGGTTTTGGAGGATATTTTTCGTGCATGCGTGATGGATTTTGGTGGCCAGTGGGAGAAGCATTTGTCTTTAGTAGAGTTTGCATATTATAATAGTTATCGTTTCAGTAATGATATAGCTCCTTTGGAGGCATCGTATGGTAGGCATTGTCGCTCCCCAGTGGATTGGTTTGATGTTTTAGAGATGATACCTCAAGGTATGGACTTGCTCCGTGAGTCTTTGAATAGTGTTCGGATTATTTAGGATGGACTTAGAGCAGCTCAAAGAAGGCAGAAGTGTTATACTGATTGTAAACTTTGTGCCTTGAGATTTGACGTTGGAGATCATTTTTTTCTTTGAGTTTCACCGATGAAGAGTGTGATGAGGTTTGGGAAGAGGGCAAGCTTATCCCCAGGTATGTTGGTCCATTTTAGATTTTTGGACTATTGGTGATGTGGCTTATAGGTTGGCTTTACCCCTTGATCTATCATCTGTCTATCCTGTTTTTCTTATTTTTATGGTTTATCGTTATATTCCTGATGAGTCTCATGTCATTCATTAGGAGTCGGTTCAGTTAGATGAGTGGTTGTCCTTTGTTGAGGAGCTAGTTTCCATTTTGGCTAGGAATGTTAGGCGGTTGCACTCTAGATTGACCCCCGTGGTTAAGGTCCACTGGCGATATCGACATGTAGATAAAGCTACTTGAGAGGTCAAGTCTGATATGCATAGTTCTTATCCTCAGCTCTTCATTGGTTCAGTTATTTCTTTGCCTTAGTTCGAGGACGAACTAGATTTTTAGTGGTGGATGATGAAATGACCTAAAAATTTGATGAAATATGTGAAATTTATAATTTTGTGTGATTTAACTATTTTACCTCTCCCTGTAGTTGCCTTATGGTATTTCTGGGGTATGGGAGTGATTGGCATAATTTCCGATGCATTTTGGTATCATTTATGCGATATTGTGGTTTTGATGGCTTCGAGAGCCTTATTTTAGACTTATGGGGATACCTTTTGATCCGTGCAATAGATGGCCGAATGGACTGCGCCAACTGCTCCAAAATATCAATTTTATTCTAGGTAGGCCTTTGGTTTGGATCCCAATGCACCCGAGCTCATTTCAACCTATTGATCGGAAAGTTGGAAAATTAAAAATATGGGTATGGAACCCACATTTTATCGAAAAGGCCTCGGATGGAAAATTTGACTTCACCAGTAGATTTGAAATGTCGATTTTAGGGTGTTAACATATTTGGCATGATTTTACGGCTTTTAAATCTCATTTCGACCCTCTATTTGGAAAATTGTGATTTCAGGTTTCGGGGGTCAACTTTGTGAAAATGATATTTTTTCAAAAATATGACTTTGCCACCACATCCAGAACATCGAATTTAGTATTATTGTATAGTTCGTTTGCATATATTGGACTCCGAACGAGTCTCGAGCACCCCGTCGAAATTCGGGGTGAATTTGAGGGCAAAAATCTAGTGCAAGAAACCAATAAAACTGCAATATAAAACCATTTTTTGGCCTATTTTGCTTTTTTTTTTTATTTTATTTTGCCTCTTGAGAGTTAAATCCTAAAATAGTACGGGAGCTTAAAAGTGAAGCTTGTGGGAGTTTGGTAAGCTAGATTAACACCTATTTCTTGATTTTATTACGGATTTAAGTTAAGAATTCACCATTTTCTTAGTAATTTCTTGATAAATTTCTCAAAACCCAAAAATCTTAAGGCTTGATTTTAAACCCCAATTTCACTCCTTTTCACTTGAATAATGTTTTATCTTATAATTACTAGTTTTTCATCAATTTAACCATCAAAACAACTTTGATTCTTGATTTTAATCCAGATTTCAAAGATTTTACCCGGTAAAGCTCAAAAATGATTTTTCTTCAATTTGAACCTCATTTTTGACTCGATTTAACTTGGGTTTTCAACTGTAGGTTCCTAAAATATGGGGTTCATATTTTTGAAGTAAAGTATTAATTTTTTCCTTCTTTTTCGGAAACCTATTTCGGGGATCTGTTTTAACCCCAAACCAAAAGTAGACAATATGGATGTCGTTGATTTTATTTTGACATGTAGCTTTCATATTTGATATTTTTAGTGGAGTTCAAGATTGTTCGTGAAAAGTAAGGTCGTGGGTTCGAAGTGTAGCGGACCGGTTTCGGCGTTTGAGGTAGGTTATGGCTTAACTCTTTCAGACTGGGCTGAGTAGTAAGTGATGATACAAAATGCATGTTAAGAGTAGGAACTAATCATGAAAAATGTCCATTTATGTGTTGTGCCCGTGTGGGGGCCTATATGTGATGTAATTGTCGAAATTGAGTTATTATGTGATATGTGTGACCGTGTGGGGTCCTATGTGATCTTAATAGCCTTAAATGCATGTGAATAATTGTATTGTGTTGTTAAGATGCTTAATATGGTACCATTGGTGTATTGTGGTTATATTCATACTTTATTGGCATATGAGACGTGAAAATTTGTGGATGAAATTGGAATAATGAGTGGATATTGGCTCATATAGTTGTGGAAATATATCATTGTGGTTGGTTTGTAAAATACTCATTGTGATTGGTTGTGAGAATTATATCCTCATTTCATACTCATTCATGAAACATTGGTACCACCGTGGAAACATCTGAGAAACACTGGCAACACCTTTTTAAAACCCTCCCCAAGGGATATGCCGGGGAGAAGCTATTGTAACACCTTATAAAACTATTTTCGAGGGATGTGCCGGAAAGGAGATATGAGATATGTGAATTATATACGGGTTGAAAAACCCCCCATGGTCCCTGCGCTGGGAGGCTTGCCTCCATAGGTGTATACGGGAATTGTACGATGATTCCGGAGGTTGTGCGACGACCTCGTGCATCATCATCATCATCATCATATACATTCCACTTACTTTATTGTGTTATGTTGTGTTGTATTTCCATATTGACTTTTCATCTGTGTATTTATCGTATCTTCTTTTACTTGGATTTGATGATCTTGTATATGCATGTTCCCCCTTGTTCTTCTTATATGTGATATAATACGTTCTTTTATTCTATCTTTGTGTGATGTTGCAATATATGTGAGATATATTAGAACTTTTAGTGCATGCGGTGTGGGCTATCATTGTGGAATATTTTCTGATTGCAGGTGACGTTCCCTTAGTGTATATTTTGTATGCTTTGTTTACTACTTTGCTTGGTCCGCCTATGATACCTCCTGAGTACAAGTGGACCGTACCCATACCTACTGCGCCCTTTCAGTGCAAGTCCTAGATCGAGTGCGACTCAGCTTTGACTCGGGCGATTATTGGATCTTTCAAGGTAGCAGTTCGACATTCATGCGTCCGAAGTTCACCTCTATCTTTCTACAGTAGTTAAATCTTTATTAGTATTTGGACACAGATATTATTCCTTTGTGGCTATTTTTTCGATGTATTTGACTCTTGGATTGTATTAGTAGTTCTTACACTATTGACACCGATTTTGGGCATGATTGGTATTTTAGATAAGTTCTTTCCGCATTGTTATGATTACATTTATGGTTCGGCTTTATTCTAGAAGCCCTATGTTGAGATATTTCTATCTTTTTCTCTTTTCGTATCAGTTTGGGTGATAGTTTTACTTTTCAAGGTGCACCGCGACAAGTTCCATCATGACCCTCGTTTTTGGGTCTTCACAGGTTATGGCCTTTATGAGTTTGGTTATAGGCTATATGATCCAGTTGAAGAGAAGCTTGTAAGAAGTCGTGATACTATATTCACGGAGAATCAAACCATTGAAGATATTAACAAAGTGGAGAAGCTAGAATCTTCAAGTTCTGATGGTGTGGTTAGTCTTGATCAATTTCTTTATACAAGTTTGCATGATGTTGATGGGCTTGATAATCATGGTGACGCCCAGAACTATACTCTAAATCAGCATATTGATGTTGATAATGACAACGATGTTGTTGTTGATGATGCCCTAGTTTAAAAAGTTGTGGACGAGTCAAATGTCTCACTTAGAAGGTCTACAAGACAACGTATTCCTTATTCTCGTTATTCTCCTAATGAGTATATGTTACTCACTGACGCAGGAGAATCTGAATGTTATAAGGAGGCCATGGAAGATGAACATAACGATCAATGGATTGAAGCCATGCAAGATAACATAAAATTCCTGCATGAGAACCACTCTTATGATTTGGTGAAATTGCCTAAGGGCATGTGAGCTTTAAAGAATAAGTGGGTGTTCAAAGTAAAATTTGAAGAACACAGCTTGAATCCCAGATACAAAGTCAGATTGGTTGTCAATGGATTTGGTCAGAGGAAGGGTATTGACTTTGATGAAATATTTTCTCCTATAATTAAAATAACCTTTATTTGTATAGTTCTTAGTTTGGCTGCTAGTCTATATTTAGAGATTGAGCAGATGGATGTGATGACAACTTATTTTCATGGTGACCTCAAAGAGGAGATTTATAAGGAACAACCTGATGTCTTCAAGGTGAAATGTAATAAAAATTATCTGTGAAAACTTAAGAAGAGTCTCTACGGCTTGAAAAAAGCTCCCAGACAGTGGGATAAGAAGTTTGAATCTGCCATGGGGGAGAAAGGCTATAAAAAGACTTCTTCAGATCACTGTGCATTTGGAAAAAGTTTTTCTGATGATGATTTTATCATCCTCCTTCTATATGTGGATGATATCTTGATTGCGGGCAAGAATGCTTCCAGAATTGACGAGTTGAAGAAACAGATATGCAAGTCTTTTGCTATGAAAGACTTGGGTCATGCTAAGCAAATTTTGGGCATGAGGATTACTCATCTCAAAGATGAAAGGATGCTTTACATGTCACAGGAGAAGTACACTGAACATGTAATAGAGTACATCAACATAAAGAATGCTAAGGTTATTAACATACCCCTTGTTGGTCATATGTAGTTGAGTAAGAAAATGTGTCCTACAACAAAAGAGGAAAAAGAGTGCATCGCTAAAGTTCCATATTCCTCCAATGTTAGAAGCTTAATAAATGCAATGATGTGTACCGGACCTGATATTGCTCATGCAGCTAGTGTTGTCAGCAGGCTTCTTCAAAATTCAGGAAAGTAGCACTAGGAAGCAGTCAAATGGATATTAAGGTTCCTTTTAAGGTTCCACAAGGTTCATGTATTGTGCAAGGCGTGCACTCCGATCCTAATAACTATCTGGTGCAGGCATGCACTCTTATCTCAATAAATATATTGTGCAGGTGTGCACTCCGACCCCATATGAAAATACAATGCATGATGTCCAGGTGTGCAACTCTAGTCCCAAATTAACAATAAAGTTAAGCAAAACACCTCACGTCTTAAGCAAGATCAGATATCAACTTCAAAGTCAACTCAACTTACCAAGTATAAGTATTCTCATTAGCTAGCATTTTCAATAACTCATTTATCATACCAATTCAACCCATTCTGCTTCTCATTAGCTAGCATTTTCATCAACTAATTTATCATAGCAATTCAACCCATCCTGCTAAAAAATAGGGGAAAAACAGTTCAAAACATACAAATGGCTTATTTTAACCCCTCAAATAACATCGGTACCCGCTTAGATGCTCGTCACTTCACTAATACGGGACCTCCATTCCTCATTACTCCCATTACACATAACTAACAAGTAAGCATTTCGAAGAAGAGTCTAAGAAGGTCTCAATTTGCCTAAAACTGAAATCAAGTGTCAGTTAACGATCTTGCCCTTACGTAAAGCTTTTGAATGATCAAAATCTATCCAAATACATAATATCCATAAGAGTATGAACTAGCACGTCGAATTTCAACTAAAATGGGTCCTTATTCGAGCCCCAAATCAAGAATTCTTACTGTAAACACTCTAGACCTAAAATCCCTTTTTTAGAGTAAACTTTAGTTGATAATTTCATATGAAAAATCTCTAACTCGCAGCCACTTAAAGAAGAACGTTAACAGCACTACTAATTAAGTTCAGTACTAACATTATAAATACTAACAAAGCATTTCCTTATTATTATTCTAATGTCCAAACAATTATAAGCAATTATTACTAATCATTGTGGATGTCGAAACTTATAAATACAATTTTAATTCCTAGCTTCTTCTAAAAGCACCAGAAAGGTGGCAATATAAATGGTCACTGCCTTAGCTTATTCGATCACCCTCACGCCAAATCCTAATATATCAAATTTAGTACCATTAACTTGTTCCACCTTCACATCTTTACAACACTAGATAATGAAGGCCCATTTTACGAGCCCAATATTACAGTTTTAAATTTGTCTATCGGTATTCAATTAGTTTATGAAAAAAATTAAATTAATATTTTAAATAAATATGATAGAAAATGATAATAGATATCATACTTTTAAAAAACTATTTTGTTATTTTTATAAAATCAAACAATAGCTTACAACTTATTTAAATTGCCCTAATTGAAATTAAATAAAATATGCTTCAATGCTTATTTTAACATCAGGCCAAACACATTTTTTTGAATTAAATAACCAATTTTGGTGTTTTTATTTTTCAATTTTATTTGAAAATTATACCACATGATAAATTAAAATTATAAGTGTCAATGCATTAATATTTTTTATAAAATCTTAGTAGCAATATTTTCTTAAAATATAATCTTCTTACCTAATATGCCATATAAATAAAGTAAATAGCGTATTTATATTAAAGAGATAAGAGATTATTTATATCCATATAAATATATAATATATTCATTTTCATAATGAAATAATATAAAAATACTAAAGATACATTATTAATAGTTAAAAATTATCTATTAAAGAAATAGAGCACAAATCAAATTAATACTGGTGGAGTTAAAATTTTATTGAAGGAATTAAAAAAGTATATGTTATTTAATGTTAGTTTAAAGAAATTTTACATGCAAGTTAATTTATCTATTATATCGTTCTCTCTTCATTCCTTTTTATTTGCTATATTTGGGTTAGACACACACCTTAATAAATCTTTTACTCCTATAAAATAAAAAATAATTTCACTAATATATCCTTATTTAAATTTTATACCTCTTTTCAAATCAATAATGATTACATTTATTGAACAAGGGCATAATAGAAAGATTTTGTTCAAACTATTGTTGAAAGATTAAAGGAGCAAATGTTTAGGAATATAAGCACAACCCAAATGGAGCAAATAAAAAGGAATGAATGGAGTATTATATTATCTTACTTTTAAGATAACAAATCTCAATTTTTATGAAAGCTTACATATAAATATATTTTTATTATATAGTAAAAATTCTTTACACTGATCATTTAATGTACTTCAATCTCTTTTTTAAAAAAAATATTTTTTAAATATTTGTTTTGCAAGTTGACATGCACATCAATTGTAATTACACCTAGAATCCATAAGTGAATACAAATAAATGTGCGTTCGAAGTCTTATATGAATATCACATATGTAATTTTATTTCATCTCTAGTAAAACATTTACAGACTGATTTAATGATAGTTTTTGTAAAATTATTTGATAATGAACAAAACATATATATTTAAATAAGTAAACAACTTAAATTTTAACCCGTCAAGTTCATGCGTGATAGTATTTTTTGAGCAAAAAACTAAAATATTAGAATCTTGGAGTATTGAAAAATTTGGCGGAGTCAGAATTTTCACTTAGAAAGTTTAAAATATAAAAAAAAAATATCTGAAGAAAAAAATTCAATATATATAAAAAAAATTAAAAAAAAAATTCTTTATAAACAATTTAATATTTCGTAAGAAGAGATTCAGATTATATATTTAAATTTATTTAAAATATTACTTCATAAATAATGTGGTTGAATAAGTTGGAACTTGGAAGTAAAAATGTTGTTAGTCACGTAATGGAATCATTGAGAAAATGTAGACACATAAGCTGGCAAAAAAAAAATGGCTAATGAAATTCTTTATTAATATGACTATTGAGTAATAATTGTATCTTTTAGATGTGAAATGACATTTATGTCTTAGGTTGTCCTCCATTCCTCATTACTCCCATTACACATAACTAACAAATAAGCACTTCGAAGAAGAATCTAAGAAGGTCTCAATTTGAATAAAACTGAAATCAAGTGTCAGTTAACAATCTTGCCCTTACGTAAAGCTTTTGAACGATCAAAATCTGTCCAAATACATAATATTCATAAGAGTATGAACTAGCACATCGAATTTCAACTAAAATGGGTCCTTATTCGAGCTCCAAATCAAGAATTCTTACTGTAAACACTCTAGACCTAAAATCCCTTTTTTAGAGTAAACTTTAGTTGATAATTTCATATGAAAAATCTCTAACTCGCAGCCACTTAAAGAAGAACGTTAACAGCACTACTAATTAAGTTCAGTACCAACATTATAAATACTAACAAAGCATTACCTTATTATTATTCTCATGTCCCAACAATTATAAGCAATTATTACTAATCATTGTAGATGTCGAAACTTATAAATACAATTTTAATTCCTAGCTTCTTCTAAAAGCACCAGAAAGGTGGCAATTTAAATGGTCACTACCTTAGCTTATTCGATCAACCTCCCGCCAAATCCTAATCTATCAAATTTAGCACCATTAACTTGTTCCACCTTCACATCTTTACAACACTAGATTGTTAAGATAGTGAAAAGTGTAATCAGCAAGTTGATGATTAGCTAGAGGAAGTTAGTGTGTGTGATGTATGTGCGAGTGAGTTAGCTGGTTAAGTGTGACAGCTGTCATTATATAGCTGTCACAAGGAGCAAACTAACTCTATAAATGTGACTTGTAGTTCCATAACAAGCTAATAGAAAATCAATCAATAAAACTACTCTTCTTCTAGAATCTTCTACTCCTCTTCTTCAAGCTCTTAGCTCAATACTATAGAAATCTAACATGGTATCAGAGCCACTACTGATCGCTAGCTGTAAACGGTACTAGAGACTATCAATTTCACCTGATCAGTTAGAATAGCAACTACTGTTTTATTGCTTACAGTGAGCTTTAATGGCGGTTACTCGAAACTCAACTGCAAATCCTTCAACTACAACTGCAGCACCTAGAAATACACCTACTTCAGCTGGTACAATTGAAAATGACCACAATCATCCTCTGTATTTGCATCCGAACGACACTCCAGGTAGCTCTCTTATTTCTATCCAGCTTACTAGCACTGAAAATTATGCCTTGTGGAGTAGATCTATGGCGTTGAGTCTCATAGGCAAGAACAAAATAGGCTTTGTTGATGGGTGATATCCTAAAAATCACTTTGATGAATCAATACATAATCGGTGGGGGAGAGTTAATGTGGTTGTTTTGTCATGGATTATGAATTCAGTACGAAAGGATCTGTTGAGTAGTATTATATATGCCTCTAATTCTCACAATGTGTGGATATATTTAAAGGAAAGGTTTGATAAGGTGAATGGCTCTAGAGTATCTACTTGCATAGAGAAATTGTGACCCTCTCTCAGGGAAATCTGTCAGTTGCTGATTATTTTTCTCGAATGAGAACTCTTTAGGATGAATTTGATGCTCTTACGCCTTCTCCTAGATGTAGTTGCCCTGAATCTAGAAGTTATGCCCAACACTTTGATTATCAAAGAATATTACAGTTTCTAAGGGGTTTAAATGAAACATACTCTCAGTATAGAAGCAAAATCCTATTAATGACCGATGTACCATCCATTAGCAAAGTGTACTCCATGATTGTGGATCATGAAAGCCAGAGATCCATAGCTTCTAGTTCCTCTGTGGGTCGTCTTAGTGATACACTGGATGCAACAGCTCTCTTTACCCATAAACCAGGTTACAAAGGGAAAGATGGATATCTAGGTCCTGGTGGTTTAGGAGCTATAAGTTCAGTTAAGACTGCAGGTATCTATGAGGGAAGACCACCAGCTTCCACCTATAGAGGTGCTCCATAGAAAAAACCACCAGTGATTTATGAGTTATGTGGTTATAATGGTCATACTAAGGATCAATGTTTCAAGCTGATTAGTTACCCATAAGATTGGCCCAAGTCCAAGAAGAAATGATTAGGACAGTATGCACATATGGTAGACTCTGCATTCCCTGTGGACACATACTCTACTAGTGATAAGTTGTCTCAAGCCTGTTCATCCCAGAGTACTTCGAGTCCTACTTCTCATTTTACACCAGAACAATATCAACAACTTGTTATGTTGCTCAACAAAGGTGTAATGCCCCAATTCTGGTAATCGGAATGCTACACGGTGCCCATGACCCCGAAGGACAACAAGCTAACCCATGACTGATATATGTACCTGAGCACTAAATAACCATACTTTAAAATATGCTGAAACATAATACTGTAAGGCCATAAGGTTCAAATCTGAATAAACATCTGATAAAATAATGTCTGGAAATAGTATAACAATACCAACATAAATCTAAAATAACTGTCTGACATGCTGTAGTCTAAAAGCCTCTAACTGTACTGAATAAGGAGTTGAAGGAACATGTCTCCAACTAACTCCATCAAATGAAAACTAAACTGAAATGATAAATAAAGTAATAATCATATCAACCTCGAATGAAGAGGGCTCACTGCTGACACTGACTGCTAAAATCTGCAATGCTACTGTTGCTCTGAAACTCGTGCCTCTGAACCTATGGTGTAACATTAAAAGAAAACACCATAGCACAAATGCGTCAGTATAACTGAATATACTGAGTATATGAGTGAGGTAGGCTATATGCAAAGGGTTTATATGCATGAACAATGCTGACTGATATGAACGTGAGAATACATACATGCACAGATAACTGTAACTGAACTCATAGTGATACTGACTACTGAGTATGAATGCTGACACATGAGTTTACTAATACTGAGATACTGAATGATTGAGTTTATTTATATTTATATCTGGATCACTAATAAGTATGGAACTGATACTGTATTATGGAATACTGAGAGACTGATATTATATTACTGATAAGTGAATGATTGTTTCTGACAGTTCTGATTATAAAGAACTGGTCTGATTGACTATATCTGACAGTCCTGAAACTGAATACTAATAACATGGTTTACCGATATCTAACATGACTAATAAGTGAGTTCTGATAACTGATATAACTGATAACATGAATGACTATATCTGACAGTCCTGAATCTGATGGAACTATCTGAGTTCTGTACTGTATCTGAGTTGACTGTATCTGATAGTCCTGATTCTGTAACTAAAACTATGGGAGAATTCTTCTAACCAACATGCCCCGAATGTGCTTCAATAGCTAAATCGGGGTCCAATATGTACCCTGATTGCAAGGGTGCCAATACCATGCCACGGGTAAAAACAAGCTATGAGTGACCCTCAAATCTGGTAGTGTCCCCATAAGAGAACGGCGGGTATCCTCCTCATCAACTCTATAGTTAGTAGTGTTGATGTCTCAACCTATGCTAGCTACATAGTTCTGGACCACAACGATTGCTTCTAGGAATCTCACCCTCAATCTGGCAGTGTGGATTCTCATCCTTGGGTTCACTCGGTGCTGAATCCTACTCCCATCTGAATAGACAATGAACATGAATACTGAGCTGAGTTGCTGAGTTTCGTTGAATGACGGATACTACTTACGACTGACTGAGTTCACGAGATTTCTGAGAATACTGAGTTACTGCATTTTTCTTGAGTCACATGACTGACTGAGTTCTATGGAACATGGCTTGACTGTGGATATCGTGAAAACATGATATGGCTCTAGGCACACAGCTATATTTTTCGGGTACAAGTACCCCCAAGACTGGATAGAAGGAAACTGACACTTCTTGACAATCTTTAATACATGATCAATATCAAACATTCATAATAAAACAAGTTGGGGGAAATTTCATGAAGGGCATGGATATCATAAACTTGCACATGGTAGGAATGCATATAATCAAGATCATGATTTCAGACTCTAACATCATGGCATTCCAACAACATATTCATTGTACAACAATAGCATGGAAACCATTCAAGCATAAGGTTAATGGCATGAATTCATCTTTTAGACCATAATAATACATAATACATGTTTCTTGTTTCTCTTAAACATTTAATCAAACACCTTACATGCACAATTTAGGCATAGGTGAAATCATAAAATTTTACATCATGAACAACCAAGTTTATATGTTTCCAACTCATATAATATCATAGATTCATAGAAACACATAAAGATTCCAACTTGGGAATCATTCATCATCAACAACTTGATTATCAACATCCAACAATATAGACATCATAAACAACTAAGTTCATAGATTTCAACTTACATACTAACGTAGCTTCATAAACATACATAAAGATCCCAACTTGAAATCATACAAAAACCATCAACATGAACATAATCATACCCCAACAAAGTATTCCCAATACATGATTTAAAACTTGATTCTTGAGCTCCATGGATGAAAGGAATCCATGGATTAATACTACGCATACCTTAGATTAAGACTCCGTGAAAATTTGCGGTGAAATTGACTTGAATCTTGAAACCCCAATTGAACCCTTACTTATTCTTGATAATCTTGGAGAGAAATTAAGCAAAAAGAGTATATTCTGGTCTCAAATATCATTAATCCTGTGTTATGGAGTATATATAGGGGTGGAAGATGACCAAAATGCCCCTAAAGAAAGAGAGAAAGACGCAGCTGTCCCTCTGTTGACTGTTTGACAGGCTGAAGTAAATTGATCATAAATTTTTACTCCAATGTTCAAATTGGATGAAACCAATTGCATTAGAAATAAGACTCAAATATATTTCCATTTATATATAGAAGCTCTCGCAGTTAATTATACAAAGGAAGTTATGATCATTTGAATTTGACTGAAATTTTGACCTGAAATGCGCTCGGAATGCGGGAGCATTTCAAACCAGTGAGTTAGCCACTGAAATGCGCCCAAAATTCACCCGGAATGTGTCCAATGCGTACTAGGGGATTTCCCCATAGCAACGCAACTTGAAAATCTAAAAACGGAGGTCGAGAAGGTCGTCAAATAAATTCCCGAAGTTAAGAGATCTAAAATGAGATTAAGTGTTGAACTTGAACACTTAGCAAAAATTTTATAAGTGTTGGAATATCTCATGGAGCTTTACGAGCTGAATTTGACATGCAATTTTTACGGGGTCTTACAAAAGGGAAGAAGGACAAGGATTTCATTTCCCCTACAGTAAATACAGTTATCATGATAGCTCCAACTAGTCCTACTATAAGTGATAGGTGGATTATTGACTCTGGTGCTACTAATAATATGGTCTCCAACCCTGATATGTTGCATAGTTATCATAAAATGCCTCAGTCTACACAAAGTCAGGTCTATATTTCAACAGGTGATGAGGTTCCAGTCTCTCACAAAGGCACCTCTGGTGTACTCAACAATTCCCTCATTACTGATGTCTTATAGCTTCCTGAGTTTAAATATAATCTTCTATCTATATCAAAACCTACCAAGAAGTTGCAATGTTCAGTGAACTTTTTTCCTGATTTTTGCATCTTCCAGGATCTCTATACTGGCATGGTGATGGGGATTGGTAAAGAAGATCAAGGGCTTTACATTCTCCCAAATACTTTCTCTAAACCTATAAGTGTAAACAAGTGTGCTGATAATGTGAAGTTGTTGTCTGATTCTAGTGTTTTGTGGCACAAAAGACCGGTTCATGCACTTTTTGAGGTACTTAAAAAGCATGCTAAACTAAGTCATTTGAAGTTTGAAGATCACATATGCACTGGGTGTCCCCTTGCTAAGCTGACTAAACTTCTTTTTTAGCATAGCATCTCTGTGTCTAAGGCTCTCTTTCATCTGCTTTATTGTGATATATGGGGACCTTATAGAGTGTCTACCTATGATAAAAAAGATTCTTTGTTACCATTGTTGATGATCATTCTAGATTCACTTGGTTTTTTCTTATCCAGTTTAAGTCTGAAGTGATAGTTGTACTCAAAGATTTTCTGACTAGAATGCAAAACTTGTTTTCTACTTTTGTGAAAATTTTGAGAACTGATAATGGCTGTGAGTTCTTTAGTCATGAATTTAAATCTCTTATGTCTAATATTGGTATTTTGCATCAAACTTCATATGTCTATACCCCTCAGCAGAATGGGGTGGTGGAAAGAAAACACAGAACTATTTTGGGAGTTGCAAGATCCCTCAGATTTCAAGCAGGTGTAACTCTCAATTTTTAGGGTGAATGTGTTGAGACTGATGTGTACTTGATGAATAGAATCCCCTCAAAAATGCTTCACTATAAATCTCCCCTTGAAATCCTCCATCAACAGGTGCCTTCACTTTCTCATTTAAAAGTCTTTAGATGTTTAGGCTATGCCTTTAGTCCTCATTGTTCAGATAAGTTTGCTGCTAGAGAAATTCCTTGTGTCTTTATGGGCTACTCATCCACCTAGAAAGGGTACAAACTATATGATCTTCATACTAGACTATTTTTTACTAGTAGAAATATCAGCTTTCAAGAGTCCACTTATCCTTTCCTTCACCAAGTTACCACTGACTATCAACTGTTTCCTGACCTGCAGTCCACTCTTGTTGATTATTCAGTTCCTTTTTTCTCTTTCCCCTTAATTCCTTCTTCTACTTCTTCTCCAGTCTCTCCTAAGCTAGATCATGGCCCTGTACCTTCACCCTCAGCTTCTACTCATCCCTGTGCATCTCATTCTGACCTCCCTCTTCTCAGAAAATCCACCATATATAAAAAACCTCCCATTTAGATCCATGACTTTGTCACTACCAAGACTGTCTCAGATCACTAATATTTTTATCCATTATCTTCCTATGTCACATACTCTCAGCTCTCTCCTTAGTATAATCAAGCTCTCTCTATCTATTCTTCTATTCCTGAACCCTTCACTTTTCTTGAAGCCTCCAAAGATCCCTCGTGGGTTGAGGCTATGAAGATGGAGATTTCAGTTCTTGAGGAGAATCATACTTGGTCTATTATTGACTTGCCACCTAGTAAAGTTCCTATTGGTTGTAGGTGGGTGTAAAAATTAAAGTACAAGGCAAATGGAGAGGTAGAAAGGTATAAATACAGACTAGTAGCTAAGGGCTATAGTCAATAGGCTGGGGTTGATTACTCAGATACTTTCTCTCCTGTGGAAAATATGGTGACAGTAAGATTCCTTATTGCTCTTGTTGTTTCTCGACAATGGTTGATTTTTCAAATGGATGTGTACAATGCTTTTCTTAATGGTGATCTGTCAGAAGAGGTCTACATGCATATTCCTGATGGTTTTTTAAGACAGGGAGAGACTCAAAATTCTGAAAATTACACAAGTCCTTGTATGGTCTAAAGAAGGCCCCTAGACAGTGGAATAAGAAGCTGACTGATGCTCTCTCACAAATGGGATTTAGTCAAATTTATTATGACTACTCCTTATTTACCAAAAAATTAGAAAATGAAATAATGATTATTCTTGTCTATGTGGATGATCTGTTAATAATAGGAAACAACCTCACCTTGATTAATCAAGCTAGATCAAATTTGCAACAAAAGTTTAAAATGAAGGATCTTGGTGATCTGAAGTTCTTCTTGGGCATAGAGGTAGCCAGGTCCAAGGAAGGGATAGTGCTGAATCAAAGAAAGTATGCTCTTAAACTTATATCTGAGGCTGGACTAAGTGGATCAAAACCTGCTAGTACTCCACTGGAAATGAATCAGAAACTAAAATTTGTGGAATATGACAATCATGTGTCCAATGGAATAGAAGATGATGATGCAACTCTAAAGGATCCAACAACATATCAAAGACTAGTAGGAAGGCTATTTTATCTCACCGTGACTAGACCTGACTTGTCCTTTGCAGTACAGATACTAAGTCAGTACATACACTCTCCAAAGACATCTCACATGGAAGCTGCATTGAGAGTAGTGAGGTATATAAAAGGTAATCCTGGCTTGGGATTGTTTATGCCTGCAGAAGCTTCTAACAAGTTGACAGCCTACTGTGACTCTGACTGGGGTGCTTTCTTACAAACTAGAAGCTCATTGGTTGGGTATGTAATAAAATTTGGAGGTGCTTTAGTCTCTTGGAAATCAAAGAAACAAGCGACTGTGTCCAGGAGCTCTGCAAAAGCAGAGTTTAGAAGCATGGCTACTTGTAGTGCAGAGATCACTTGGTTACTTGGACTATTTCAAGAGCTAGGAATCCAGAATAAACAACCTGTAGACTTGATGTGTGACAATAAAGCAGCAATACAGATTGCTACTAATCCTATTTTTCATGAAAGGACAAAACACATTGACATAGATTGTTATTTTGTGAGAGAAAGAGTTAGTCAAAAGATGATCAAGACCAATCATGTGCATATAGAGGAGCATCTAGCAGATATTCTCACAAAAGCCTTAGGGAAGAGTCAGCATGAATATCTACTAAGTAAACTGGGAATGAAGAACATCTTTAAGCCATCAACTTGAGGGGGGGTGTTAAGAGAGTGAAAAGTGTAATCAGCAAGTTGATGATTAACTAGAGGAAGTTAGTGTGTGTGATGTATGTGTGAGTGAGTTAGTTGGTTATGTGTGCCAGCTGTCATTATACAGCTGTCACAAGGAGCAAACTAACTCTATAAATGTGACTTGTAGTGCCATAACAAGCTAATAGAAAATCAATCAATGAAAACTACTCTTCTTCTAGAATCTTCTACTCCTCTTCTTCAAGCTCTTAGCTCAATACTATAGAAATCTAACATACATAATGAAGGGCCCATTTTACGGGCCCAATATTACAGTTTTAAATTTATCTATCGGTATTCAATTAGTTTAAATAAATATGATAGAAAATGATAATAGATATCATACTTTTAAAAAACTATATTTTTTATTTTTATAAAATCAAATAATAGCTTACAACTTATTTAAATTGCCCTAATTAAAATTAAATAAAATATGTTTCAATGCTTATTTTAACATTAGTCCAAAAACACTTTTTTGAATTAAATAACCAATTTTAGTGTTTTTATTTTTCAATTTTATTTGAAAATTATACCACAATACATTTATATTTTCTATAAAATCTTACTAGCAATATTTTCTTAAAATATAATATCATTACCTAATATGTCATATAAATAAAGTAAATAGCATATTTATATTAAAGAGATAAAAGATTGTTTTTATCAAGATAAATATATAATATATTCTTTTTCATAATGAAATAATATAAAAATATTAAAGATACATTATTGACAGTTGAAAATTATCTATAAAAAATAGAGCACAAATTAAATTAATACTGGTGGAGTTAAAATTTTATTAAAGAAATTAAAAAAGTATATGTTATTTAATGTTAGTTTAAAGAAATTTTACATGCAAGTTAATTTATCTATTATATTGCGCTCTCTTCATTCCTTTTTATTTGCTATATTTAGGTTAGACACACACCTTAATAAATCTTTTATTCCTATAAAATTAAAAGTAATTTCACTAATATACCCATATTTAAATTTTATACCTCTTTCCAAATCAATAAAGATTACATTTATTGAACAAGGGCATAATAGAAAATTTTTGTTCAAACTATTGTTGAAAGATTAAAGGGACAAATGTTTAGGAATAAAAGCACAACCCAAATGGAGCAAATAAAAAAGAATGAATGGAGTATTATATTATCTTACTTTTAAGATTACAAATCTCAATTTTTATGAAAGCTTACATATAAATATATTTTTATTATATAGTAAAAATTCTTTACACTGATCATTTAATGTACTTCAATCTTTTTTATAAAAAAATTATCTTTTAAATATCTGTTTTGCAAGTTGACATGCACGTCAATTGTAATTACACCTAGAATTCATAAGTGAATACAAAAAATTGTGCGTTCAAAGTCTTATATGAATATCACATATGTAATTCTTTTTCATCTCCAGTAAAACATTTATAGACTAATTTAATGATAGTTTTTGTAAAATTATTTGATAATGAACAAAACATATATATTTAAATAGGTTAACATCTTAAATTTTAACCCATTTTTTTTTATTTCTTTATAAACAACTTAATATTTCGTGAAAAAGATTCAGATTATACATTTAAATTTATTTAAAATGTTTCTTCATAAATAACGTGGTTGAATAAGTTAACTTGAAAGTAAAAATATTGTTAGCCACTTAATGGATCTATAGAGAAAATGTATAGACATAAAACTTGCAAAAAAAATTATTAATGAAATTCTTTATTAATATGACTATTGACTAATAATTGTATCCTTTATTAGATGTGAAATGGCATTTATGCCCTTGGTTGTCCTCCAACTCACATTTCTATGCAAAAATATAACTAGATAGGTATACCCATGTGTTGCACGGGCCCAACATGTATAGTAGAAAAAATGAAGATATAACTGCAAGGGATTGTTTCGTTTGGTTGGATCAGTTGATCGAAATGATTCCAAATGTTTGTTTTATACAATCATGGGAATAACATACTAATGGATGCTCATATTTACATGTGATAGTCATTGTTGTCTATTTACATTGCTAGGAATAATATTTATAAATTCTATAATAGGGGATGCAGTTGTTGCTGTGATCAATCTCTCGAACATTCTCAATGAAACACCTGTTAAATTATATTTAAAGATTAAATTAGTTAAGAAGTTGAAAATGTGCTGATAAAACAAATCTTTATTCAATGAAGACAAACACAATAGCTTAGATATTAGAATAAAAGTTGCAATAACCCAGACTATTATGGTATCGAGATGAATATCCATTTGTAAAATTGTAAGAATTACATTGTAGGTACCATTTGTAATACTGTATGTATCTCTTTGTTTTAAAAATGTTGGATAAACATTTATATACCTATTGGCAAAGTAGTTGGATTGTTGTGGAATATTGATACCATTGACACATATAGTTGTTAACAAAGTGAAACCGCTTATGATAAAAATCAAATGTCAAAGCCAAAAACAACCAACTGTGAGAAGACCCAATATCAGCGTTGTCAGCGTCCACATATGTCAATTTGAAATCAAAGCATCATGGGCTACTCAGTAGGCTTAGCAGTAATGCTACTTTTATGAGAATGTGGCCCATTCAGCCAACAGGTAAAAGATCAAGTGAAAGATGCGTACCGAGCAATGAAACCATGTGTCCTTTTGCGCCTCATGTTGCTGGGTTGGTACGTGCTTTTAGTAAACAGAGGCATCCCACTCGATGAAGAATGATCAACTGCAAGAACAGATATGGAAGAAAGATGCAGTAATTGATATAAAACCATGTTAATTACGGAATACATTGTATTCAAGTCTCTGATGATTTAATTGGATAGTAACGAAATGAGGACTCGCGCCAAAAGTAAAGGACATTGTGCAATTTGTGCCAAGTTCTTTTGGATCTCTTCTTTTTACCTTCCTTTTTTTTGAGAAGGTAACATCTCTTCTTTTTACCTTCCTGAAGACCTAAAATGTCATAACGAAAAATAATTAAATTATCTAAAATATTTTTTCTTCGAGTGAAGGAAAAAAAAAATTCTGCAATAAATATCAGCCACAAGGGGATGTTCTTCCATATTGAAACTCATAAAAGACATGAACAATGAACCAATAATGACTTTTCAATGTAGCTTATGTTTTTTTGTTACGTACTGCTGTTAATCATCTAAACAACATTTGACTGTCCATAAGCACAATAACATTTTCTGAAAAAAACTGAATTTCATTCACTCTCCCTAAAAATCAATCAATTAGTCAAATTTCAATCTTGGATTAACCGGGATAACTAAATAAAGATAACAACAATGTAATACCACAAAGTGGAGCTTGTTTCGGATAGTCCCATAAAGTAGAGAGACTGTTTCAATTGTCTCTCCGCTCAATTAAAGCATATATTAACTAAATAAAGATCAGACTAACAAATTCAGGTGGCACTATATGAAGCTGTAGAAACAGCAAAAACAACTATCATTATGTTTAAAAGCAAAGTGTTCCATTGGAGCTAATCTGAAAATTTAATTTCTCTCCATAAATTTCTTGAATGAAAAACAAATCAAGAAAACAATGAAAGTTACTTATTTTTTGAAAATCTCAAATCCCCATATTTCTAAACTTCTAACAAAGTTAAAGCTCCAATAACAAACATGTTTTAGTCTAACATTAGAAATATGTTCTCTATGCAGATTAGCAAATAAATATCCAATTCAGTAGCTTCTTCTGTCTTCTCTCTTTTTCTATTGGTTTAAACTGTACAGGAGTATGATGAGTAGAATCTAAGTTGCTCGGACTCTCCAAAATGTTCCTGAACCCGTATCGGATCCTTCAAAAATACACTATCTTTTTGGAGGAACCGACACACATCTGTCGACAGTTTTGAAGAGTCCAAGCAACATAGAGTAGAATCTTCCTCCCTTGCATATCACTCTCTACAAAATTCACGATTAGAAGAGTAACTACCATAAAATATTAATTGAGTTAAATCATTAACCAACAGATGCCATTACACCTAATTATTCTTCTTAATTTCTCACCCAATTTTCCAACATCTAGCTAGCAAATCCACTATTGCAAGCTGATTTTCTCATTATCAGCTTAGTTCTTTGTATAATTATTTGTATATAAGTTCCCATCTCCAGGAAACCATGAATTGCCTGCTCAAACTCAACCAAAATTATAAAGTGTCTTGTAATGTCACTAAAGTTATCCTCGTCTTACAGAGGTCATATATCCTTTGTTTCAACAACAAGAAGTGGAGTTCGGGAGGGTAGAGTATACACAAACCTTACCTCTTTCTTGAAAGGAAGGGGTTGTTTCCAATAGACCCTCGTCTCAAGGCAAGTTGAGGCTTTTATCATGTCAGCACCAGAAAGGGGCAGAGACATAAAAGATACATCCCAATCATTAAAAGCATACTTACATATACCAGTTTTCAATCACAGGATCAATAAAAAGGAGGGAAAAAGAAAAGCATAGTCATATAACTTTAGGTGAACTATGGAACAATCTAAACGTACCAGAGAAGACGGGCATAGCAATCAAATAGAGCGAACAGACAGGCATCATCTCTATACATAATAATTGTGTAATTGTCTAACATGTAGGCAATTTTTTTTCCGTAAGTAATTCATCTGACTCATCAGAAAGTAACCAAGTAGACCAAAAAGGAGCCTCCATGCAGCTATCAACTCTATCTATGGTTGTGTAACATCAAGACAACTTTTGTTGCCCAACTTATTTTTAGAGCACTCTCCAACTGCCATTTAGAAAGTAGAATGTAGGGAATCAATCATGAGAACTGCAATAAACATAGACTATAAACTCAACTACTGAATTGTTTTTGGAAGGTGAAATGAATTTTCAGAACCAACATCCTCATTTCCAAACAACCTGTCATTCTTTTCAACCTCTAATTCCATTCTACCATACTCATGTTTCTCACCAATCTTAACAACCTGACCAATTTTTTGCAGAATTAGATATATAAAATTGCATGTAAACTAACCTTATATCATAGCTGGCAAAATATTTTCAATCCCCACAAAAGAACATAGAAGCTGCAAAATTACATCCCAAAACGCATCCAGTAGTAGCATAGATGATTTCAACCAATTCCAAAATAGCAGCAAAAATATTTAAACTGCACTTTAAAACAACAATAATCATCGTATTTGATAGGATTGAAGATACGATGATTAAATAACAGCTTGTTCAATGTATGTTTTATTCGAACCAAAAATAATGTAAAGGTTGTTTCATACTAAAATCTACTAAAAGGGGATAGAATTAGTTAGACAATTCTATTTGTGAGAAGAGATTCAAAGCTCAACAGAGAAATAAATAGTATTACCTTTCAATTCTTCTTCATAGAAGAAGTTTTCATTTTCATGCTTTGTTTCTGAGAGGATGGACTGCATTTGTTTGTTGTGTTTTGATGTTTGCTTGTATCAGAACTAAGATGTTCAATTGTGCGTTTTTTCACCTCTGGAACATCAACTGTGGTTGGTGGCAATGATTTGTGAATCACATCTCTCTCTTCCAAGCAGGATGAAATGGAAAATGTTGGCGTTGTATCCTGATTTCTTGCATAGAATCTCTTCATTTGAATTTTGTATATCTTGCCATTGAATTAATTTTACACATCTAGAAGAGATGATGTGACCTTCTGAAAGTGTAAAAGTCGATTAAATATGGTATCGTTGATAATAACAATTGAAAGTATAAGTTATGTCAATGTCATTCAAAGGGTAGTTTGAATTTTTAAACATGGACTAAACCTTAAAAAGTATATGCAAAAGATGCCCGAAGTACTTTACTGATACCTGATAACGCCCAAACTACAGCTCTCGTAAGAGTGTAAGCGGTCGCTGTCAAATATAGAACCCAACTGGGTTGGGTGTCGAATCCCACAGGGAATACTTGGTCACTAAGTGTTGCAATTATTAGTAGACTGTTGATCGAAAATTCCACGGAAAAGGGGGGATTGGATTGTGGCGTGAATTAATGCTATCAAAGAAACAACAGAATGCTTTGTTTAGTAAGATTTAATCACAGAGAAAAATAAGTTAGGGTTATGTCCACCTTATGAGTTCTACGTATCTATTAACTATGAGTAATGCAGAATTCAGACATGCATGCACTTATAGAGATTCGTATTCTAATGGTAAATCCTAGTTTTTCTCAACCATCAAGGATTATTTCACTTTAACTCTCTCGAGCTTAAAGCGTATAACTAATGGTACGAACTCTCCAAGAGATTAATTCGGTTAAGGCATTAATGTGTAAATAGGGGTTGGTAGCCCTATTTCCTTGTCATACTCTCTATTTCAAACATGTAACTTTTCTCTCAAACAAGTTAATGCTATAATGGCGTATTCTATATGTTTACAACCACAAGAATTTAATTAAAACGAAGAGAGTAATGATATAAGTAGCATACGCATCAAGACTTCACAAACTCATAGCAATAGAGAGTATCTCACAAGACTTCCATAACTCTAACAGAGAAGTTTAGCTACTCATGAGTGCAAAGGAAAACAACGAAGACATCATCATCATACCGCAACTAGAACAATCTTCGCGAGAGGTTGATTTTAACGTCAAAGAGGGATGACGTTTTCCCTTCTCCGTTGCTCACAAGAGTCTCGCTTTCTCTGTCAGAAAGTAACGTGAATAATCCAAAAGTGGCGTCTCAATTATGAAAAACAATAATGATAATGAATTATGAAAAAGCCATCTGAAAAATTCAGCAAATAAGGTTTTTATAACATCCTTGTCCTAATCCTACTAGGTTACTGCTGCACCCCTAAGTATTAAGAAATACTGATTTAGCCCTAGACAGATTCTCCATGCATCACATTCAGTCCACAAGCTTCCAAAAGCTACCTTCCCTCTTATGCGAAGTTTCCCTTGCTACCGAAAGGTCCACAAAGTGCTGAAATCTTCATCATTAATACCTAAAAATATGCTAATCACGTTGGTTAGCTCAGTTATAGGAAAATGGACTAAAAGTGCAGGAATTATATATTTTGTCCTCAAAACTTAGCTAAAATATGGGTTATTTATGGTGCTTTAGGCGTGTAAATACACCCAACATCAACACCCCACACTTAAAGCTTTGTTAGTCCTCGAACAAAATATTACGTCCATGCAATCATCTAACTAGAATATCACAGCAGCAACACAAAATGTTCAACAAGACAGGCACGGCAATTATTAACAAAGAGTAGTTTTCTTGATCACTACTAGAAACAATTCAACCTCCAACATAGACTCGTGATGATGGCTAATTCGTATCCACCAGTTAAGCCACAAAGAATCATATAACACTACCCAAAACTCATCAACCATGTGTGTCTCACACAAAATGTCACCCATAATCACTCACAAGTTTGCATTTTTCGAAACATGGGTACAAAATTCTCTTTTCTCTCACTCTCACAAAGAATTCTTATGTTGCAACTGATGACCATAGGCTTGCCCTTAGTGTAATGCTCTACTAATATCAGAATGCTAAGCTTAGGATCAAATAGGTCTTTACAGGTTGTAATATAGGCTAAGGGACAGGTAGGACTATTTTGGCCAAAAATAGTGACTAAGTTCCCTAAGCGCTTTAATACATCACATTATGCCATTAACACTCTCTTTTAAACAACCCCTCTACTTTCCTTTCATCTACGACCCCTTTTCACTTATTTTGTTATTCAATTATAAACAAAACTAACTTTTTATTTTTATTTTCATTTCATTTTTATTTTCTTTTCTTTTTTATAAAACACCTCTATGATAGCCACTCTTTTTTCATAACAAACTCAAGTACCAATACACTCTAAGGCATCACTCTCATCCAATTTCCTCTTATTTTGTCACATAACTTTACAATTTAAAGCGCTTAGGAATTTGGATCAAATTATGGTCTTAAAAAAAATGGACTAGGCTGCATATGAGGCTGTCAAAAAAAATAGCTAAAGGCTCAAAGGGGGTTAACTAGGAGAATGCACAAGGGTAGGTAAAAAGAAGTTAAACAATCATAGGCTGCCAAAGAAATGCCTAAATCATCTCCTAAACTCACACTCTTTATTTCGCTTTACACACACACCAGGCAAGTTCTAGCATCAGTCTCAACACAGAATATACTATAACCTCACACACACAAGGCACATGGTCAACTTTATTGGGAGCAGTATAGACTCTTGACCCAACAGATGAAGGAATTAAACCACACACTTATCACACAGTGAGTCACACTTAGAGCCTAAACGTCTCAACAGTAATAATTTTAGCACAAACTCTTGTCATAATACCATGCCGCCTACCAGAACAAAAATTTCATGAAAAAAAATCTAAAAATCTAAAAATTTAACTACAAACGAGAATAAGTGCAGGCAAAGAAGTACAATGCAACCTAAAAATACCCTCACCCCACACTTAGATGGGACACACTGCCCTCAGTGGAAATAAATAAGGAAAACCTGATTAGTCGGACTCCTCTTCTATGTCTGGGGTCATACCCCCTGCGTCAGAATCATCATCAGAGTCGTCATCACCAGAGTTGTCCTCCACATCGTCAGTCGAGGTATTTGCAGAGAGGAGGACTTAGCTTGCTCTTTTCTCGCCCTTTTCTGACCTTTCTGTGAGGTGGACACTTTTTTTCTTTTCCTTGTCGTCCTTTTGGGTCCATTCTACCTGAGATTAAAATATAGTCATGTTAGCTTCATCTCAGAAGATTCAATCGAAAAACAAACAGTAGTGGCACCACCCCACACTTAATTTGTTGGCACAAACTAATTAAGTGAATGATATCGATTACTCAGACTTCATCGACATACATTTAGGTGATATGTTCCAACAATATGTTCAGCACAGTCATACTTTCATGTCATCCTAACTATCCTTTACAACTCTATTTCATGTAATCTTAACTACACTTTTTTGTTTGGATTAATGAACCTTTTGAATAAGACTACTACATAGAGATCGTATCAAGTTATGGCATAAAAATAATCACAACATCTCATGCTTGTATTCAATCATGATCTTTATCTCGATGAACGAGTCATTCAAACATTCAAGCTTTCATCTTACAAGATTATGTAATTAACTTTACCATTTCGATTCTGCAAAAAGATGACAATGTATAACAATCAAATACAAATCGGAACAAAGTCAAGAACACCCACACGTATTTTTTCACTCAACTAGATGTATCATAACAAACCATCCACATTCAAATCACCAACACCACTTCAAGATTTAACAAATCATTATAGGCGTAGTATTGTAATAACTACGGAATATAAAAGAAGAACTTACTTGGTGATGGACTTGGAAGATGATCTTGCAAGGTTAGATGAGCAAAAAGAAAAGTTTTGAGAGATTTGGAAGGTTAGGCGGCGCCTAGGTTGAGCAAACAATGTGATTTTGTCTCAAGGTTGAAGTTCTATTTATAGACCAAGGCTTGGATCGGGTTTGACCCATGAAAAATCGGGTTAGGAGACCAAAAAGCATAAGTAGGTGGCGCCTAATGCTTTGCCTATGCTTAGCATAGGCGGCGCCTTTATCAAAGCCTAGTTGAACATAGGCGGCGCCTATGCTATGGCCTAGTTGGGAATAGGCGGTGCCTATGCTATGGCATTGTAGATTCAGAGAGCAAAGGCAATGGCATAGGCGGCGCCTTTAGCTTTGCCTAGTTGAGCATAGGCGGCGCCTATGCTATAGCATTGTCGATTCAGAGAGCAAAGGCAATAGCATAGGCCTTGCCTTGTCCGTTGCCTAGATTTGTATAGGCAATGCCTAACCGAAAGCCTTTTGCTCCTTCATTACTCACTTACCACCTTTAACATTGCTCACTTTCAAATCAAAATTTGAGACCAAGTTCCTCCTTTATACGTCTTCCCCTACACTTAATCAAAAACAACAAAAACGATTAGAAAGATGGGTTGCCTCCCACCAAGCGCCTTAGTTTTGGTCGTGGCTCGACTCTTCTTTTTGGATTTTTATTTAACAAAACAAACTCCTAGGAAAACAAAACGACTAAAAACGATGGGTTGCCTCCTATTTAGCGCTTGATTTATTGTCGCGGCACGACATAGCTATCTCGATTACTTAGACTTCATCGAGATAGATGGTGCATCATTTTCTGAATGGATTCAGACGACACTGATGCTTACTTGTAGGCATGCAATCTTCTTCGAGATGACTCTTGTGCATACATATCCCAGGAGGGATACCAATTATATCATCAATAGTCCAACCCATAGCTCTCTTGTACCTCTTCAGAGCAGAGATGAGAGCCTCTACGTGTTGTTCACCTAAATCAGCCGCAACACTCACCGAAAGTATATTTCTACTTCCCAAGAACGCATACCTTAGGTGACTGGGGAGCTTTTTCGATTCTAGCACTGATGGCTCTTCAATGGAAGTCTTCACTGTTGGTGAAGGTCGATTCCTAATATCAAGGTCCAGCTTCTTAGTAGCATGAGAATAGGACTTTATTCCTGTTAGAGCACAAACAGCTTCTTCATATTCTTCAACATCCTCATGCTCAAAATTCAACAGTACAACAGATAATGGCTCAACAGTAAGCTGCTTATCTACAGATAATCCTTTCTCATCCTCATAGTAAACATCAGCTACAGAGAACACATCCATATCTCTAGGTTGCTTCATCGATTTATATACATCAAAATGGGCCACTTCGTCATTCAGCCGAAATAAAATCTCATTAGCTCTTAAATCAATCAGCACACTTCCAGTTGCGAGGAAAGGACCCCCCAAGATTATGGGAACTTCAGAATCCACCTCGCAATCTAAAATAACAAAGTCTGCAGGAAAGATGAAGGTGGAAACCTTCACCAACACATCATATAAGATACCAACAGTCCGTTTTACCGACCTATCTGCCATCACGAGCCGCATATTGGTTGGTGTAGGATCACCCAACCCCAACTTTCTGTAAATAGATAGCGGCATCAAATTGATGCTAGCTCCCAAATCGTACAACGCCTTAGCAAAATCCAACGATCCAATCGTGCAAGGAATAGTGAAAGCACCAGGATCTGCCTTCTTCTGTACTAGCGATCTTGTAGCGATTGCACTGCAATGATGAACATTATCTGCCAGCTCATAACTTGCTGCCCGCTTCTTTGTCAACAGGTCCTTTATGAATTTAGCATACCCAGGCATCTGTTCCAGCGCCTCCACCAACGGAACATTAATAGTCAGCTGCTTCAACATGGTCATGAATTTACTGAACCTGGTGTCATCAGCTTTCTTCTTCAGTCTCTGTGGAAAAGGTGGTGGTGGAAGGGGAATCGTTTTCTCCACCACTTTCTCTTTATCTTGCTTCCGATTATCAACCTTTTCAGGAGTGTCATCAGCCTTCTTCTTTAGTCTCTGAGGAAAAGGTGGTGGTGGAAGAGGAATCATTTTCTCCACCACTTCCTTTTTATCTTGCTTCCGATTATCACTCTTTTCAGGCTGGTGACGTCTAGGTGTAACATCATGAGCACTCACTTCAGCTTCTACGGCATCTTCAAACTCTGCTTTATCAACATTCTCTGCTATATCATCAACCACCTGCTTGCCTTTGGATGGATTTTCCAACACTTTACCACTCCGGGTAGTAATAGCCATACACGATCCGTCATTCCTTGGGTTTTGCACAGTGTCACTGGGTAGCATGCCAGCCTTTCTTTGGTTGAATGTCGCTGATAATTGACTCAATTATTGCTCCAGCTGTTTTATTGCAGTAGAATGCGAGTCAACCAATTGATTTATTGATGACAAATCATTATTTACCTCAGTAACGCCCATATTGGTTGCCTCCACCCCTTTCAACAGCTTAGCCATCATATCATCCATGGACATCTTTCCAGAGCCAGACGCCATAGCCTCACAGTTTCCAGGAGGAACATACAAACCACTCCTGTCATTCTTATTCTTCCAACCACCTTGATCACGGTCCTTGTATCCAGATTTATCATAATATTTCCGACCTTGGTTTCCTTGGACATTGCCTCGGAAACCCCCCTGATTATTCAATTAGTTCGCTTCTTCCTCAGAGTCGGATTCATCTCTTCCCTGTGATACAACGGCCTTAACCTTTTTGGTCTTCCCTGATAATAATTGCTTGGTAAGAAGGTCCATCTGCATTTTCATGTGGGCCATATCTTGGTCACGTTCCTCTTGTCTTCGTCTCTGCTCTGCAGTCATGCTAATAGATATAGTAGAGCTTGCTACCTCAGAATCCCTGGTATGCCAAGCTCTGCTCTGCTTTGTCATACGATCTAGCATATCACTTGCCTCAATAAAAGTAAGGTCCATGAATGACCCACCTGCAGCATTATCAACCACTAGCTTAGTCACCGAATTCAAAGACCTGTATAATATCTCCATCAAGTGGATATTGGTCATCTGATGGTTTGGTCAGTGCATAAGCTTCTTCTTGAACCTCTCCCATGTTTTGTGGAGAGCTTCAGTTGGAAGCTATCGAAAATTGCTGATCTCATCTCTTAATTGTGCTCTCTTGGATGGCGGAAAGAATCTTTCTAGGAAAGCGTCTTTCAGTTACCTCCAATTAGTGATAGAGTCAGGAGTTAGCCCGTTCAACCATAGAGTTGTCTCTCCAGATAGAGACAATGGAAATAAGCGCAACCGGATTGCATTCTGTCCAACCCCTGGATTGTCAAACGCCTTGCATATTGAGATAAAGTTGATTAGATGCATATTCAGATCATCGCCTGCAAGTCCACCAAATAACCCTTTGAGTTGCAACAATTGGATCATGGTGCTAGTGATATTAAACTTGGCTCCGGGTGCCAAGGGCGGAGGAATAATAGCCCCTGTGGCACCAGCTCCATCCAAATCGTCATCATCATCATCAAAAGGAGCCTGCACAGCTCGGCGTTCAGGTCTCATTCTCGCTTAATGATCTCTCTTGTTCACAGCTGCTGCCACCTCATCTGCACGCCGTGGATTAAGTAACTCATCATCACCCAGGTCCTCATCATCAGGATTTGTTGCCCGACCTGGGTTATCAACATTCTATTGATGCACTTGAGCAGCTGCCAACACAGCTAACCTAGCCTGCTCCTGTTGAGCAGCCCTTCTTTCAATGTCATGCTGTGCATCCATTCTGCCAATAAGTTGTGGTTCAGGATTTATGGGTAATAACGGTTGACCAGAACTTCGTGTATTTGGCATGCACTCCAATAAACCTGAACAAAACAAAAACAACAAACAAAAAGAAAAATTCAAGAATCTTTGACCAAAGGGTCTATTAACTATCACAAACTTAGTCGACAACCGTATTCCCCGGCAACGGCGCCAAAATTTGATAACGCCCAAACTACAACTCTCGTAAGAGTGTAAGCGGTCGCTGTCAAATATAGAACCCAACTGTGTTGGGTGTCGAATCCCACAGGGAATACTTGGTCACTAAGTATTGCAATTATTAGTAGACTGTTGATCGAAAATTCCACGGAAAAGGGGGGATTGGATTGTGGCGTGAATTAATGCTATCAAAGTAACAACAGAATGCTTTGTTTAGTAAGATTTAATCACAGAGAAAATTAAGTTAGGGTTATGTCCACCTTATGAGTTCTACGTATCTATTAACTATGAGTAATGCGGAATTCAGACATGCATGCACTTATAGAGATTCGTATTCTAATGGTAAATCCTAGTGTTTCTCAACCATCAAGGATTATTTCACTTTAACTCTCTCGAGCTTAAAGTGTATAACTAATGGTACGAACTCTCCAAGAGATTAATCCGGTTAAGGCATTAATGTGTAAATAGGGGTTGGTAGCCCTATTTCCTTGTCACACTCTCTTTTCCAAACATGTAACTTTTCTCTCGAACAAGTTAATGCTATAATGGAGAATTCTATATGTTTACAACCACAAGAATTTAATTAAAATGAAGAGAGTAATGATATAAGTAGCATACGCATCAAGACTTCACAAACTCATAGCAATAGATAGTATCTCACAAGACTTCCATAACCCTAACAGAGAAGTTTAGCTACTCATGAGTGCAAAGGAAAACAACGAAGACATCATCATCATACTGCAACTAGAACAATATTCGCGAGAGGATGATTTTAACGTCAAAGAGGGATGACGTTTTCCCTTCTCCGTTGCTCATAAGAGCCGTGCTTTCTCTGTCAGAAAGTAACGTGAATAATCCAAAAGTGGCGTCTCAATTATGAAAAACAATAATGATAATGAATTATGAAAAAGCCATCTGAAAAATTCAGCAAATAAGGTTTTTATAACATCCTTGTCCTAATCCTACTAGGTTACTGCTGCACCCCTAAGTATTAAGAAATACTGATTTTGCCCTGGACAGATTCTCCATGCATCACATTCAGTCCACAAGCTTCCAAAAGCTGCCTTCCCTCTTATGCGAAGTTTCCCTTGCTACCGAAAGGTCCACAAAGTGCTGAAATCTTCATCATTAATACCTGAAAACATGCTAATCTCATTGGTTAGCTCACTTACAGGAAAATGGACTAAAAGTGCAGGAATTATATATTTTGTCCTCAAAACTTAGCTAAAATATGGGTCATTTATGGTGCTTTAGGCGTGTAAATACACCCAACATCAATACCTCTGTTCTTTTTTATTATTGATATTTGTCAATGTTAAATGATATAAAAATAAATAATTTGGTCAATGATTTTGTTAGTTAATTAAAATGAATATATTCCAAAAGTAAACATTTATGGATGTGTAACCTTTACTTTGATTAACAACTTAGAGATCAATCATCTTTTTTTTTTTAAGATAGAAGTGCAACGATCTTTTAAGAGATAAATTATTAGGTACCTTGACAATTGTGATCTCATAAATCTTTTCTTCTAGAAACAACATTTTCTCTGCAACTTCATCCGCAATAGTAGTTGTTGCAATACCATTGTTGTCTTTAACAATGACTTGAAAGTGACATCTATTAAAATTGAATGAACACAATTTAAATGTAGTAATTAGTCAGATTTATTATATTAAAAGAATAATCTAACTGAGTAAATTATGTTGTTGAAAAGCAATTATACTTGGGAGTTAGAAGTGTAGATCGGCGACAAATTGTGCACTAGATTTTTCTTCACACATTGTATCTCGAAAAAAATGTCTTACAACTTGGTCAATGTAACACACAGAAGCGCTGGTCCTTACTTGCAAGGGATAGTTCAGCTTCGATATAAAATACTTGTCCCTAAAAATTGTGGAATGACACACTTTATTAACTTTTTATTATATAGTTAATATATCTCTAAAAAAATGAAACCACAATTATTATTATTACCGGTAGTTGTGCTTGAATGTCAGCGACAGGTATGATTTCATCCGAAAATGGAACCAACAAAAAAAGCTCATTGCAGTGGTGCTCTTCATCTTATAAGCAGCAAGCTCTGGTTCAATTGTTTTACCCTACAAATAATTGTATTTTGCAATTGACTACACTGTATCATCTGAATGTCTTATCCTACCATTAGATGTAGTTCCTACTTGGCATTTTGGATGTAAATATCAAATTATAAAAGTATATATTACCATGTCCTCAATGAGGTAGCCTGTGGGTATGGAGGATTGATTACAATTGTCATATTGAACCTGTTGGACAAACCATTGAATCTATTTGTTGATCCTACATGCATTGAAATCTTTAGTTTTACTGATTTCATTATGTAATATTTATTATTATTTTTTTTAAAGAAAACATATAATGGTTGATGTTTTACCTATAGTTTCTTTTGAAACTCTTCTGGCAAGAATGATCGGGTACTTAGGAAGTTGTTCTAAAAGTTTGGCCCCTTCATGATCAATAAAACTGTCCCACAATGCCAATTTTGTTGGCTTTTTCCTGCATATAATGAAAATATATCTTGAAACATCAATGAAAAGTTACAAACATGTAATGTCGAAGAAACACAACATATAACAATTTGATGGACATGACAATTTGTCTCCTTGTTTTTCTGGTTTTGCAGCTCCTGAAGTTTACTTCTACAGGAAAATCTAAAGGATGCATCCTATTGATGGCCTACTACATGTATTTGTTCAAATGGATTAAACATGAGTCGTCTCAAGTTAGATAACTATCTACTAAAGAAAACTTTACTCATCGTGATAAGAAACTAAAAGTTCAGTTATTATGCTAAATTGATGATGTCAATGTGAATGATCTGTTTCTAATAATTAAATAGAATCGCGGTGAAGAACGGACAACTCCTATAATAGATGTATGCCTCAAACTACAATTACCATTCGTAGCTTGAGAATAAAAACTCATGTATCACTCAACACATGAAAATCAAATGAAAGAGCATGTGTTACGAGTGTCCAAGCAATGATAATTCTACTACTTTATATAAAGTACCACAAGGTCTGTACTTAACAAATTATCATACATTTGAACTAATGTAAGGTGAAAATACACCAAATTATTTATTCATTGTCATGTAGTGTGCTAAATTGAGGTAGAATTAGCAGCCAAAATAAGCTCAATTGTTATTTTATAAGCATCTTTCAGGTAGTCTCGTAGGACAGAAAGTAAACTAACAGGGAGGGGCGAGAGAATTGCTCATTTGTAAAGACATGTTCATTAGTATCCTGACTCATTACAGAGACTACAATCTCAATGCCAACATAATAGGTTCTTCCTACAGTCTACATTAATAGGTTCCTTTTTAGTGTTGTAAACATAATAACTTTAGAGCGAAGCAGGAGGTTGTGTGATTTTTATACTTACTGCTTATCCATGATAATGAACTCCTGAACTCTTTTTTCGCTTCCAGTCTTTGTAGGATTGCTGCCGTTAATGACAATGGAAAGTATATCTTTCATTGAAAGAACAACAACAACAAACCCAGTATATTCTCACATCGTGGGGTCTGGGGAGGGTAGAGTGTATGCAGTCCATACCACTACCTCTAAAGAAGTAGAGAGGCTGTTTTCGATAGACCCCCGTCTCAAGACAAAGGACAGTATATAAAAAAATGTATGGAACATGATAAAATAACATAGGTACGACATCCACCAAAAATCTTCAACACTGCCAAACAAGGACTCCAAAGCCCTCCTACCTACTTCCGACGACTCAACCACACACCTTACCCGTCTATCCTAATGTTTTTCCTCCATACCTTCCTATGTTGGGTCATGTCCTCAGTCATCTATAACTGCTCCATGTCACGTTTAATCACTTCCCTTCAGTATTTCTTCAGTCTACCCCTACCCCTCTTGAAACCGTCCAAGGCCAACCTCTCACACCTACGAACCGGGGAATCCTTACCTCTCCTCATCACATGGCCAAACCATCTCAACCTAACTTCCCACAATTTATCCTCCACCGACACCACTCCCACCTTCTCCCGAATACTCTCATTCCTAACCCTGTCAGCCCTTGTAAAACCACACATCCAACGCAACATTCTCATTTCTGCAACCTTCAACTTTTGGATATGAGAATTCTTAACTGGCCAACACTCTGCTCAATATAACATAGCCGGCCGGACTGCAACTCTATAGAATCTGTCTTTCAGCTTGGGGGGCACCTTCTTATCACATAAAATTCTCGAAGCGACCCTCAATTTCATCCAACCTGCCCCAATACGGTGAGACACATCCTCATCTATCTCTCTATTCTACTGAATCATAGACCCAAGATACTTAAAACTATCCCTTTTGCAAACCGCCTGGGAATCCAACTTCACTACCACCTCCTCATCTTGCCTCGAGTCACTAAACTTGCAGTCCAAGTACTCTATCTTAGTCCTACTCAACCGAAAACCTTTAGACTCCAGGGTTTGTCGCCAAACCTCTACCTTATCATTAATACATTGTCGTGACTCATCAATCAAAACTACATCATCCGCAAAAAACATACACCAAGGCACCTCGCCTTGTATGCTCCTCGTCAACACATCCATCACCACGGCAAAAATAAATGGACTAAGAGTCGATCCCTGGTGCAACCCAGTCAAGATCAAAAAATTCTCGAAATCTTCTCCCACTGTCCTTACCCAAGTCTTCGCCCCCTCATACATGTCCTTAATCGCTCTGATGTACGCCACAGGGACCCCTCTCGCCTTCAAGCATCTCTACAGAGCCTTCCTAGGAACCTTGTCATACACCTTTTCCAATTCAATAAACACCAAGTAAAGATCCCTCTTTCTCTCTCTATACTGCTCTACCAGTCTTCGCACTAGGTGAATTTCCTCAGTCGTGGAGTGACCAGGCATAAAACCAAATTGATTCTCCAAAATAGACACAATTTTCCTTAACCTCCATTCCACCACGCTCTCCTAAATTTTCATGGTATGACTCAATAACTTAATACCCCGATAATTGTTGCAAATCTAAACTTGCATTGAAAGAAACAAACGATAAATTAATTAGATGATTAGAATCATACTATTATAATAATATTTAAAGTTTATGCGATATATAAAAAATTATTAAACTTTTAAGTACCAATCTCATATTCTTTAGGTTGATACTCGAATGTATCAAATGTTGTAAGACTTAATCACATTGGTTGCAGTAACGTATTTTCCGGAGGAGTAACCTTTTCAATCGGCTCAACTATGGTGCTTCTGCCAATTATCCAAATGTAATCATTAAGTGCACTCTTATATTCAGATGTTGGTTCCCTTTACTTGTGCAACAGCCACCAAATATGTGTTGAAAGGAGCAAACCCATCTTCAAAATGTGTTATATCAGTGCCGAACATAATCGCCTGAACTTGATTTTCCTAAAGAGCAAATAGTAGCAAATGCAATAACGAAATTAATAGGAAAGAAACTTACAAAAAGGCACCATCATGAGCATAGATAATTCATTGAGGGTGGATCACTGAATAAGGCATTCCAAAAGGTGACAATAATAGTTTTAAGAACATCAAATAAGATGAAATTTAAATGCGTTTTAAAGTTCTTATTTTTGGGGATGTGCCATCATATCATACTATCTTTGTGCTTGAGTGCGAAATTAAAATACAATAAGGTTTACAATTTCTATTTTTAATACCCTTTAATCAACAACTTTTGAAATATAATATTAACTGGTCTTGACAATCTGTAAATGTTCAAGAGCATTGCAGATGAACAAAACAAAACTCAAAAATAAAAGACTATTCAGATAAAATAAGCAAAACTTAATTAGTAAAATGAAATAGGAAATTCAAAAAAATTATAATAGACTAATACCTCTTCATCTTAAAGTATCAAGAGCTGATACTTTCTGTTATCATCTCTGTTATCTCTTGGCCTACATTTGTCTACTACTTGAGCCTTACACGTCCAATCTTGCGTTGTAGGTGTGATCATATTGATGGCAAATCTTTCCGCCATATTGAGACAATCTACAATTATAGTATGTTAAATAAATATGTAAATGATGTCTTATAACAATAACATTTACTATAAAATATTAACGAACATAATCAAAAGTAAAAGAACAAACAAATCATATATTAGATTTACCATTGAAAGTGATAGTGTAAGTTCAAGAGAAAGCCTTTTCAATAATTTCATCATAGACAACATTATATATCGAATGATCATCATTGTCGCCAACGGTAGATGGTCTAATTAAAACTTTAACATTGTCAGAACTTTTGGCTCTTGATAAAGCAACATATAATTGACCGTGAGAGAAGACAGGCTCCCGTAGATATATACCAGCAAAAGCTAAAGTTTGTCCATGAGCTTTATTTATAGTCATGGCAAAACATAAGCATACTGGAAATTGATTCCTTTTAAAAGAAAGCGGTAGTTTTTCATCTTCTGATATCATAAGCGGTATTCACTGAATGAATACATGTGTATCTTTAAAATCACCGCTAGTTATTGTTGCACTAATGACATGGATTTTAAAATCATTGCATATTAATCATGTCCCGTTACATAAATCCTCACAAGAATTGAGATTTCTTAATAATATAATTGAACAATTTTTCTTTAAAATTAATTTGTATGGAGGTAAACCTGCAGGATTTAAAGTGTGCAAGAAATCTTCATATTCACTTTGATCTTTTGGATCATTAGTTTGATCTATAGCAATGTAAATTTTTTCAGAATTTGAAAATTGAGAAATCAACATATTTATTACATCAACAACATCATTTTTTGTGGTTAAAATAGCACGTGAAGTAACAAAGGAAGAATTTGAATGACATGTGTCTAATTCAGGATAAGTAACTCTAAAGAATTGATTTAAGGATTCTTTTTCAAAAGTAAAAGGAATAACAAGAGAATGAGGAATTTCAATTTTTCCTTGATCATTTTTCTTTTATTTTCCATCACCAATTCTCATTAAATATTCACAAAATGCAGGATCTCTTTTGGCGTGCATATTTTCTGTAAGTTATAATTTTTTAAGTTGATTCCAAATTTCAGAGCACAATAAACTTTCACGAATAAAATCTTATTTTTTTCCACTGCGAACAACCAAAAGAGTTTGTCTAAAATAACCACTAAAAATAACTACTTTGACATCAAAAAGTGTATCTATCTCCATCAGATCTCTTAAAAGCAAACCAAATGCTTCAACAATTTTCTTTTTTTGCCATTGAGATTTCATCCCATACAATCAGTTTTGCATCTCGTATTATAGATGGAAGTGAACTTTGTTTACTGACATTACAAATAAAATGTTCATCAATATTGATTGGAATTTTAAATCGCGAATGAGCCGTTTGACCTCCGAAAAGAAGTGAAGCTGCAACACCAGAGCTTGCAACACCGGGACCATCAATAAGGAATGCCCCTGATTTATTTGAGTATACTCTATCAAGTTCAAGAATTATGTCATATGCTTTTTTTTGTTCAATATTTAATTTATTTTGCAATAACAAATCTTCTAGACTAACAATGATATTTCTTTCATAATGAACATCTTTAGCTTCTCGTGCTATTAAAGATGGTTTAATGTATTCTGAAATTAGTTCAAATTCATTAACATCTCTTCCCATTGAGTGAAGAATATCATTAATATGATTTAAAACTTTGTAGAGAATTTTCCTTATATTCATGCTTGATAAATTTTTAAAATCCTCGAACATTGCATCTTCAAAATTTTCCCATAATTCTCATGGATTATTTGGATTACAATAGATCAACAACATAGCAAATAATTGCCTTAAACTAGATGGCATTTGATAACTTGCAGCTTCAGACATGCATTCAATCAAATTATTATCAGAAAGTAATAGTTCTCTTTTTTCTGTTGCTTCTTTAAATGTGTTATAACATACTCCATTTACAATTGGCAAATTTTCATATGATTTTGATCCTCTTACATTCATTAATAGTAGTCTAAGATAATATCTTTTTCCTTTGATTGGATGACGTCACAACACGACCAATAACATGACCTTGTTTACGATGTGTCCACATTTTATCTGATGTTGACCACACAAAATGTTCTGAAAATTCACAATACAATAAATTCAAGTCCATAGCATCTTTGTTTAATCTATTCAATAGGAAAAACTCAATTAACATTGTTTTTTTATCGTGGGATTATCTATAATCTTTGTAATATTATCCGTACTTTTAAATGAAATGAATTGTTGCCCCTCAAGATGCAGTTGAAGATGATATACACTTGGATTTATTTCACTAATAGAGAAAGTAAATATTCTCCATGCAGCCCCAGGTGGTGATACCCACCTAGCTGTTTGATATTCTTTTATCTCATCTATCTCTATGCTTTTATCATTTGAATGTAAATGAAATGCTATTTTATCATGTCCCTTGAAAATGTACTTATAAATATATTTGACAACTTTAATGTCAGAGCAAATCTCTACATTGATATGACAATTGAACTTACAGAGTAAAAATGAATTACAAGAAACAACCCATGTATTATCAAGAAAGTGTCCTCTAATTTTCACATTTTTTCCTGTATTTCGTTTTCTATATATTGGGTATGAATTTTTTCCTTTAGTTGTTTGTTCTGCAAAATCCCTAGAGTACTTAAATTTACAGTAACCCTTTTTCTTCATAAAAGATTTTGTTGGATTCAAACTACCACATGGACCAGGCATCATGTGTTGTGTCACAAGGGAGTATAGATAGGGATTTGTTTCCTCATCAGGCAACTCAGCACACACAAATCGATCATAGGCTTCGGGAGTTAGTAATTTGTAATTATCATCAAGTACAAGAAAATGAGCATGCGGAAGTCCTCATTTTTGAAATTCCACTGTATACATAAATGCTGCAACTTCTCCAAATATGTCTTTTCAAAATATCTTTTTTCAATTCTTCTAACTTTGCTCTAAATACTCGGCTAAGCAAATCAGGTCTATTTTGTGCTTCATTCGTTGGCAATAGATTTTTTTCTATTTCAGGCCAAGAGGGATTACACGTCATAGTTAGAAATATAACTGGTTTTTCAAAATGTTGTACTAATGCGATAGCATCCATATATCGTCAGCGCATATCCCTTGGGCCTCCTATAAAGCTTAGAGGAAGTATGCGTTGTTTTCTTATTTTTGACGCGTCTCTTTCTCCACGTCGTAAGACATCTAAGATTCCTTCTAATATATCTACTCTAAATAACCAACGGACTTTTATTTACCAACTGACTTTTACCCCGAGAGAGGTAAATGCAAATATATTATTGTATGTTCTAATATAAGTTCGAAATTATTTTGATTCCTCTGTATTTTCTAGCTAAAGCTTTTTTAATTCTATTGAAATTTCATGTGAAGTTAATTAAATAGAACCATTGTTACAACAAAATGCAGCCGACTCAAATTCAAATCTTTTTGCTTCACAGAATTGACATTTTGGAACATCTTTTAATTTTATATAACTCATTTCTAATGGCATAATAGTTGAGCAGCTAGATTTTGTGAAACCATGCCCTGCAATTAAGAAATACAAAATAGGACATACTAATTTTAGTGTGTGATATTATTATTAGTAAAAATTATTAATTAGATTTTTTTTAGGTAATAAGTAGTAATGACTACTTATATGTACCTGTTTTGGATGGAATTGTATCTTCTTTTTTAAGAAGATATCTTTGTTCAGCAGTCACATTAATAGATTTTGAATATGATGCAGAAGCCGAATCATTGTTCGTTGAACTTCAGACAATCATTGTTTTTCAACTCTGCTCTTCTTGCTCTTCGATGTGCTAAAAGAGCCTTCTTTTTCTCAGTTGACATCAATCTATATAATTCACGTCTTCTCGCATTTTTGTCGGCATTTGTTTTTTTGATTGTTTGATCAATTTTAGAATCTTTAGTACACGATATTTTTGGGGGCCCAAATATTTTTTATGAATTCTTGAAAGGCAAAAAAAAAAAGAGTAACATTTATTACACAATCATAAAAAGTAAAAATTACATAACTACAAGGCCACCTTTAAAAAAATATAAGTATCAATCATTAATAGAGAAAGATAAACATTTCATACTTTATATTATAAAGGAATATTGGGAAAAAATTATTTACAATTCAATAAAGAAATTAAAGTTGTACTTACCACACAGACGTGCAGATTGCTATAACCGTAGAGATAAAGTTGCAAGGTAAACAGTTCGAATTGTATATATTAAATTAAATTTAAAATAAATATGCAAAATATTTTAAAGAAAAAATGAACCGATCTTAAATTGAGGTCTGATTGTAATATTTTAAAATCTTTTAAACGATCAGCAGATCTAAGCTTTGTCCCATTGAAGTAACCCTATTTTATTTTATTTTTGAAGAAAGTAACTGAGCCTAAAAAATAATCACGCAAACATTGTGAAGATGACAGAGATGAATGATGTAAATTTTCAAGTATTTGCTATTATCTGAAGCAAATCTTTAATTCCTTTTAAGGAGGAGATTTATTTAATTCCACATTAAAAATTAAATGTGACTGTTTTTAATTTTTTAAAAGGAAAATACACTACAAATTTTTTTTGTATAAAACAGATTTTGAAATAAAGAAAAATATACATTTACTGTCAAAAAACGTATACTTTAAAAAAAACCCTAAAAAAAATTTTGATGGAATAAATAAATATTCCCCAAAAAAATGGATAAGAACTGAATTTCTAATATGAGAGGAGAATATAATACATACAGAAGACATGTAAACTTACAGGGTTTTTTTTGTTATGAGAAGTGAACTTTTTTTAGAGTGGGAAAGGATGAATGAGCAATAGGAAGAGATTGTCTATTTATATTTGTGTACTAATCAGTTGTAAAAGTAATCAGTTCGATCAACTTCAACATCAACAGGATACTTAAGAAGGTGGCCTCTCATTTCAGTGACTTCATCAGCCGCGTATTGTAGCCAGTTGTGTTCACCAAATACTCTCATCTGTCTCACGCATTCAAGACTCTCTGGACGCTCAACACATTACTCTATAGTTGCCGTGTGCTCTGCCCACAGTGACATTCTATATCCGTATATTTGCAGTTGAAATGCGATAGCAACTTAGTCATACATTTTTATTACTTGAAAAGAAATGCATTGTAAGAATAGTCTGAATATCAGTTTATAGCATCACTCCGAATCAGATATTGTTATAGAAATTTATGTCAAAATTTAATTGTGCATGCGGGTTCAGTGTGTTTGTTTGCCCATGTATGATGAGGATGATATGCACCCATTGCAATTTCAGTATCTCTGGTACCTTCAAGAGAACGTTGATTGATGTTTGCAGATCCCAATATGACATACTCATCGTCTACTATCATTCCTTTTGAGTGAACATATATCATATATCGTCAACTTTTCTGAGTGAGTTCCTGAATAAGGATGGACTAAATTTATAACAAAGATTAGATGCCGATAATTATTAGAGAATAATGAAAACAAGCTAAGCTTAGATGGAGGAACAGTCGATTACCTGAGGTGTACTTGGCTTCGAACTTTTGGCAACTGTAGTGATTTCATTTTCTAGAACATCGCGATTGCCAAGTCAGAAGAAAATCAAATAGTCCTGTGGTTCATATGTATTCTGCAGTCCTACCTCTTGTAAAGCTTAGTAAATAGTTTCATACATCATCTGCATGGTATTGTGCTGCAAATACAAACAATATCGGTTATGAAGATGCAACCTGCATAAAATAAGCATCAAATTTGCACACTAACACACAATTAGTCCCAAAGATATCGTAAGGATAGTGAAGCACAGTAAACGTGAAGGTGAACATATCTAACCCGACCAAAAAGAGTTAAGCTGCTAACAAAGACATCAAATCAGAATTAATCAGGACAGTTTTGTTGCAGTTAGACAAGAAAAAATAGACTAAGAAGACTACGTATATGCTATTGATATGTTCTGTTGCAGTCAGACAACAAATGCATGCCCAGATAAACATCATATGTACTCTATTATGTAGTTTCATCAAGTTAGCTCTCTATATGCTATTCAGAGTTTGTTACGAATTATAACGGAAGGCGAACATTCTAAACACATGACAATGATATTTACATAGTTAAGACTTAAGAACTAAGTTATTAGTGAGCTCCAGAAACTCAGCTGTAATGCATTATCCAAACAAGTTACTGTTTTGTTACTTATCCCAGGTAAAAGGAAAAGAAAAACAATAACTGGTGCACACAACAAGAATTAGGAATATCTCTGGGTCTTTGAAACAAGAAGATTACAATAAATTAATGATTTCTGAAAGTGCGTTGACCACATAAAGACAACACCTGTTTAGAATTGTAGCATCAGAAAGCAGAAAATACTAATATGGTAGTCTGCAAGAGTTAGAAGGGGTGATATCTCAACTTTCTTACTATTGTTCTTAATCTTGTCTTCATGTATCAGTTGATTACCGAGTCCACAAGAATCCCAAGTAGCTTCTCCCGTAAACTGGGGATGACCTGTCTCAATTCCTTGGGGAAGTAGATTATCGTTATCTAAAAAATTATGCTAACACACATGGATTATCAAGTCGATATACAAGAAGATAACTTAAAACAGAGATCCATTCATTCACATACAAAACAGGACACATAATGAAAAGTCTAAAGTTGATCTGACAAGATCTTCCATGTCATCTACTGTTGTATCAAGTTTATCGGAATAAAAGAAGTGGACAATGATATAAAGTGCATGATAAGCCAACTTTTTTCTAGAGAATCGTACTTCCATTCTATCCTTCCACTCAGTCTGAAATTTTTATTCAAAAGGAGATCATGCAGTCAAGATTAGTCTGTGAGCTTCAATAAACCTACCCTGCACGTAGAATACAACATCCGAAGGGAAATGATTGAGGTTGGATCCTCCATTTCCTGAACTACTTATTAATTATCCCAGACCATCATGTCATTATTGAGTGCACGAAGACAATCTGGACAAAACTTTAGAGAGCATGATATATGTATATAGCTAAAGAACCAAAGCACCACTACAGCTACAATCTTTGAATATAAAGGAATCCAACTAATAGAACATACAGTGAACCCAAAATATTATTAGCAAAGTAAACAGTAAGAAGAAATGGAGTCAGTTAAATCACCATTAAAAAAAGTCACGACTTCTCTACCACTGGAAGCTCTAGTAAGTATAAATTGTTTCACAGTTTATAGACAAAAGTTGAAGTCATTTAGGTGCGTAGTTGTACTCAACCAAAGACATCACCCTCCGCTCACATTCTACTGATGATACCATAGTACCATACCTGGAACATGTCCCAATCTGGAACCACAATCTCCCCCATAAGAAGACTGTTAAATGCAACAGAAGCAATACATAGTGTTTGATGTGTACGATCCCTTGGCATGAAATCCTCAGATGCTCTTGCAGCTGCACTCCTATTTGAGCTGACAGTTCACTTCTCAATCAGAAACTACTATCAATACAATAACATCATCCATACCTTGCATAGCAATTTCAACTAAAGAGTGCTCAAACCTGTAGAAGGAGTCAGAGTTGTGATTCATACAGCAAATCAGGTTGTTTTCTCCAAATTTTCTCGCAGCAGACTCCTCAAGAGCGGCTTGGTATTGTCTAGTAATCAGGCACTTCAGGTGCTCTCTCGAGTGACTTTTCTTACAATGTATCTGATGACTTAGCCATTGTATCATAGATATAGTCATACATTGGCATGGAAAGTGAATAGTTTGTTCTGAATTGGGTGTGATGTAGTGAGTGGTACCTGTGCCATCAAAATATCTATATTAGTGTCAGAAGAATGAGCAATCACAAACACAGAACCTCATGCTATAACTGACCTACCCAATCTATAGACTATATATAGGAAAAGTACATCACACGAGACAATAATTTTCATCGTTTCTATTTTATTTCCGTAAGTACCTATTAAAGTTGGAAGAAGAAGCCAAATTTGATAAAACTATCTTGCCTCTCAAGGCATACATAAGTACAATGCTGCATTTCTCTAAGTTTGGTACAATTATTACATACTCCATCCTTCTTTTCAAAGGAAAAGCTCAAAGCAGAGTTAGAAAAAATACTCACAGTCCATGTAAGAAAATGCAATGTTGTAGAAGATGTTGAAGATTATTGTGAATTCAAAAAGTTCCCCACAGTCTATTCGGTAACAGTATTCATTTGGAAAGAATCCTTATTTTTTACTATTGCAGCTCCTTAATTAGAAAGGATATAAATATTCATATATGAAAAAATTAATTACATGCACTCTGTAGAAAGTATAAACAATTACATGTATCCAATTCTTTCTATCAAATTAATTCACAAGAATTGAATTCATGGAATACATCAACGATGACGTCCTGCAATTCCAAATTCATCATTTTTTCACATAAAAAAATTTAAACTTTATTAAACACTATAATAATATACCCGAAACTTCCTTCCTTATTAGGCCTAAAACTCAAATTTATATCACTACCAAACTACATCCACAATAGTCAAGAATCAATCTGAGAAGTTAGTGTTCTTGTTGTTGTTTGGATTCAAGATTGAAGTTGCTGTTTGATAACTTGAGGAAGAAAAAGAGTAAGTTGTATGATTGTGAAAGGAAGAAAGAGATGAGAAATGGAGTATTCTGGAACGGTTGAGAAAAAAATTGGAAAAATATCTCTGATAGCAGAAAGACGGATTTGCCCTTAATCAAAATGGCGAACTTTTGCCCTTTTTCGTCCAAGGGCTTCACATTTCTATATAGTAGTAATAATAAAAATAAAAGTAAAAAATAATATAATTACTACTAAATAGAATAGAATAGAATAGAAAAAAAAATAATAGTAGTAATAGTAATATTCTACTACTAATAAAGTAAAGATTTGATACGACTAAAAGACAAATTAGTAGTATTACCAAACTTTTACTTATATATTAGTAGGAAAAAAATTAATAATAGTAGTAATAGTAATAGCAAAAAAAAAAAAGAAAAGTAATAATAACAATAATACTAATAGTACTAGTAGTAGCAGCAATAGTAATGGTATAAAAATAAATAATAAAAAAAATGAATAATAATAATAATAATAATAATAATAATAATAATAATAGCAATTAGGCACTAAAAGACAAAATAGTAGTACCAATGGTCACATTTCTATAATTTCTATATAATAATAATAATAATAATAATAATAACAATAATAATAATAGCAAGTAGGCACTAAAAGGCAAAATAGTAGTTCCAATGGTCACATTTCTATATAGTAGTAACTACTATGCCCGTGCCCGTACAATGCACGGGAAAAAATACTATATAAGAGCATTTGTTATTACAAAAAGTGTTGTTGGTTGATTGTAGAATTGTAAACTTCTTCTTACGAATGTTGTTGTTTTAGCTTTTATCTTTTAATAAAATTGTAGTGTCAGGACCAGCGTGTATAATCCACTAATAAGTGTCGTAGTCTTTTGTTGTTGACTTATATATAAAGGGAATATGTATGCTTGTCACGCTATGTTATGGAGCATCATGAAGTAATGGGTAATGAAGCACAAAAATGCTACATTTAAGGCAACATACATACATATATTAAACAATATTTACAATAACCATTGTTTCAGTACTAATTACACTACAACCCAAAAAGATTACAATCATTGCATTTTTAGCTACCACACGATCATATTCCAAATGTACAGCGGTAGGATGGGAGAGCTAAGAATCCAGCCATGGTTTTGCGTTTCAAAAAATAGTTATGACATGCCTAATGTGAAGAGGTAAATATTAGATGATTACTGAGAATAACAATAATTTCTAAGAATAATTATGGATGACCAAGTTCAACTGTAAGGAAGGAAAAGCTTTCAAGTTTCCACATGGTACATTTCAAGAAGACATTTTGGAATATTCTACTGGTGTTTAGTTTTACCGTGTCAAATGAAAATCAAAAATCCAAATTGAACACTTCCTTAAAAGTCCTTGTGAAGGCAAAAACCAAAATCATCCAAACTATAGTCACACAATAGATACAGAGAATAAGCACGATGATGCTAAATTTCTATAAATGTAGAAGATTTTATGAAAGAATTGGTTGTCACCAACTTAACAATCATGATTTCGAAAGTAATGTGATGAAACTTAACTGGAAGCAGCACTTTTCGTTCCTGGTAAATCTGTTACAGTGTAAATGTGATGGCTTCTAAAGCTGCCGAACGTGCTTTATATTGACTCAAAATATAGCGATTTGAAGCCCAAAAATAAATTTCATCCTTTTTCAGTACACAAAAGTTACCAAAAAGAGGACCATAGAAATGTGAGCATACTAAAATGAAGTTAAGTTCATAATCAAATATAAAGAATTATATTCTTGTCCGCATAAATAAGCAAGATACGCATTTGCATATGTAAAAATCATAAAATTTTATAGTCTAGATAAGCAAATATCATCACTGCCTCTTTAGCTAAATCAACAAATTCTCTCAAGAAATAATTATATTTTCAAGAAAATACATTATTATAGTCATAGTTGTGGGAAAAAATTCAACTCATCAATTTCATATTTGATAGAAAAAACAACTCAATCATCTCAGAGCATGAAAATTGACAGCTATCTCTAAACACAGGGACGTCGTTGAGCAGTGTCAAGCTATATCTTGATTTGTGTAGGTGTTGGCAAAAGAAAGGAACGACCAAGGGGCAAAAATATGGCAAAACACTAACTTTGCTTGCGTTTGTTGGGCAGTGCGAAGAGAAAGTAATTTCAGGTCTTTTGAAGATAAAGCCAACTCCATTCAGAATAACAAGTTTTAACTGTACAATTTCTGAATTCTGATTACTTGTTGGAATAAAGAAGAATTTATAAATGATGCAGAATGCAGAATTAGTATCAGAACTCATAGATTCTCTACAAGTAGCGAAAGGGATTAAATTTTGCACTGCAAATGACTCTTCAGCTCTAAGAAAGTGTTGTATCAATAAGACTTTTATCTTTCTCAAGAAAGAGATGAAGGTATACTGTATTTTTAAAAAATTTGACACAGATGTGGCAACATTCTTTTTTTTTAAACCAAACACAAATGTGATAATATTTTTTAAGAGTTCGAACAACATACACAACAAACAATTTCAGCACACCAGCAGGCTCATCAATTTTAATAAATACAATAACATAGGATTGTCAGGTAAAATGTATTGTTAGAGGTGATCGATCTTGGAGCCTCATATAGTTGTACGGGAATGATTACCCCAAATATTCTTTTAATTGTAACCTATATCAAAATTTGTATATAAAAATGTAAAGTTAACTATATACCGAGCTTAACTTCTTAAATTAGTAGCTCTATACACTATTTTATGCTCCTAAGTAAAACTGGTTTAGAGAACTGTGAGGGATTCCACAATGACAAAATTTAGCAGATTGTCCCTTTTAGTAAAATATTGCAACTTACTTGTAACCCTACTTTCGCCAATTCTGGCATTCTCTTCTTTCTCTTAGAGTATCTCATATTTACCAATGACATCTTCTTACAGTTCAATAATAACTATTGTTACCTGGATAATTGGACTCCAATACACCCATATCTTTTTTTTAATTTAATAAGATAAGAGAATAGAAACAACATCTAGCTTTAGCATTCAAACTTAACGTCCGTGTGGTGCTTGACACCCAACCGAAACTTCTAAATTTGAAAGAGGTAAGAAGCATTTTTAGTATCTCTGTAGGAAAAAAAAAATTCTTTGGTTGAAGTTAATATGATTTTGTCACAACCACCACTCAAACAAATTTCTTTGTAGGTGCCTTATATGCCTTTGCTAGTCGTATTAGTACTTATCTTAAGTGTTGTCAATGTAGAAGCCAAAGGAAGCAAAATCCACTCACTCTTACAAACACTTAAACCTGTTCAAGTTTAAATGGGGTCCATATTAATAGCTGGTCGAAATCTTAGCGATGTAAGTTAGCGAAGAGCTAGCCACGTAACATAAGGAAATACAAGACAACACGAAGGTTTTCACTTATTTCTACTTCAAGAACCTACACCTGATCTATTTTCTCTATCGTAAATAACTTAAGGGACAGATACTCGAGAGAACTTGAACAAATGACCAACATAATACTATAAATTCCAGTCGCATAACCTCTTATATCATAAACCAACAGATGGACATCCACAAGAAGCTGCAGTACAGTAAAATATGCATATGCATACATCTTACATTGGTCCCAACTGTCTCCCTATCCCTTCCTTCCCCCTCACCCTGCACACGCTTAACTCCTTGGATATATATATTGTGATCAGGCCAATGCACATATGTATAGTATATGCAGTATAGTCTCCCAGCATAAACAGAGATGAAGAGGGCTAAATCTTTCACTATAACGCATTATTCAACTGAAAATAGCTCATAAATAAATGTTGTACTGAAAAATACTTCTACCAACAGGGAAGCAATTTCTTTGTAGAGAAGTGACCTAACAACCCCTATACTCATTTTACCTTGTGGTACATGGAAGACAAATATCACCCGCACATAAATCGCAGGAAAAGACAACAGAAGACAGTAAAGTACAAATTGAAAACTAACCAGGGTAAAACATAGAAGAGTGTAAGAAGAAATTAATCTATCGAAGTCAGAAAACCATCAATTTTGTAATGAAGGTTGTGTTTTGGTGTGAAGGCAAAAGGGAAAATGGATGTGAGAGTATTTTGGGAAAGTTATTTAACATATAATAAAAAGTAAAAGCAAAGACACGTGGAAGTGTCATGACCACAAGAGCTCTATTATTGATGGTAGGTTGTAGTTACAAAAATACCCTTACTATTGGTATTATATACCAAAATGCCCTTCGGCGTCCAAAACTTCCACTTATATATATGTTACTAGATAGGTATGCTCGTGCTTTGCACGAGCCCAATGCGTAATTTTTCTATGAACGTAATATAATAATCAAGTTGCATATAAAGATCAATATAAACTAATTATTGCATACCTTGAACTTTGACATGTATTAGTAAGTCGTGATAGCTTGCTTTGATGAATTTCAACTAATTTGACTATATCTGTAGGCAAATATGTAACTCTATAAACCTTGCTTGAACTTCCATAATCTTTTTTCCCCCGTCACTACAATTTTCTTTAAGACCTTATCTAATATGTGATTTTATATGAAGACTTCTACATGCATGTAATTACTTTTCTTTTATAGATGCTACCATTTAAGAACCACCTGTTACTTGCAGTAGTTTGATAGCCTACAATGTCAGCAGCGATAGCTTCTGCATTTTAAATTAGACTTCCACACCTTCTTCTAGATAATGGTACACTTTACTAAGTTCCCCATTTCTTAGCAGAAGATTTAGTGTTCTTTTAAATGAATGAAAGCGAAGAGAAACATAAGTTGTAGTTTCTTACGAATGGGAATAAATCAATAAATTACACTTCAATTATTTGTAGTCTCATATTTGGGTTATGAACTATAAAACCTTAAGAATCTCTTTGGCTTCCTTTTCTGACGTTCCAGAAAATAGAAACTTTCATAAATAAGCATTGTATTGATTGTTTAAGTGACCTGCAAGAAAACCAAAGTACTTTTAAGTATCATATTTGATCCTACATCCAAATACTTAGCTTTACTTAATTCTAAACCAACCAATGTAATGCAGTTGGTGATATTTCACTGAAAATGCTCAAATGCTTGAACTTACATTCTGATTGTCTCCATGCAAGATATGCTTAAAGAACCTCCATTGATGAACAACAAACAATTCTTGAATGAGCGGAGGAGGAGCCACACACATTGTATAACTCAACTCATTACACGATTCATTAGTACCAAACTCAGCGCCAAGTGAGTTCTCAACTTCAGAACCTGAATTCGTCAAAAAGGCTTGGAACCCCGTCAAAGATCTGAAATCTTGATGATGAGAATGATAATAGTTATAGTTGTACATATTAGTTAACAAAGAAAATTCATGTTGCTGGCTAATTTGTGGATATTGTTCACATACCTTGGGATATCTCAGTACAACTTAGGGCAGTCTTGATGAGAACAAGAGAAGATGACTGAAAAGTTATTGGGGATGGATACGTCAACCTCCGTTTGTGCAACCAATTTCTCTTAAACGTGTTGTCAATTGACAAGTGCCTAAAATCATTTTGGGCATATGCAAGAATATAGATATTTTTTGGTTCTTTCATAAAACTCTACTCATCAATTTCTAGATCCTTATCTTGAAGTCTTCCCGCCATATTCCAAGTGCTAATGGTGACTCTGTAGAAAAATCAAGCCACGTATAAATCTCTTAACTCTTCCAACTGGACTTTAGGTCCGAAAACAGCAATCCACCATGTAATTGATTGTAAGGAAAAACCTCACTTCTTTTGTGTTAATATATTGAACTCTCAAAGTTTCTAATTTCCCTCTCATGTGTCTCGGGATATACTTTCCCTGAACAATCTAAGTTCAACTGTTCAATAGCATAATAGGAATACTAAATTAGTACAAGTCCTTTATGATCTGGAAGATTCAAATGTTGAAAATATCATGCATAACAACATAAGGCTCCAGTAAGTTAGATTCTTGCCAAGCATATATGAACCAAAATCCACATATGCATATGATAAGGTCAATTTCTGTATAGTTTACTTGATGAGTCAATCTCAACTATAACCAAAAATAGAAATCAAATATAAGAAAGGGGGTTGGTGTATTCATTGGAATTTTCATTAGTACCTACGTGTAGTTTGAGTGGGGCATTCATTAAGTTTCCCCAGTTTTCCATGTCCGTGATATTCAACCATTCTTTCATCTTTAAGTCGCCATTTGTTGGGAGTGCTGAATAAAATGCCATGTAAGGATTTTTGTCATAGTTGGATACAATGACTCAGTATGCTAATAGCAGATTTCTTATAGAAAATGATCACCCGGTGGATGAAAAATAAGAAACATACCAGGCACCTTACAAAGATGGCATACATAACCTGGTGGTGGTGTTTTCCGTTCCAACCCGCCACCCCAACCTGGAAGAGTAGCATCTAGTTTGAGCATAATAAGAAAATAAAACAACCAACAAACTCAATCACAGTCAGAAATTCATCTAACCAATAGCAACCTGAAAATGTAATACATACATAAAAGCATCTCGATAATTATCCGACCAACATGGCAAGTCAGAGAAACTTAACCACAAGATCTAAAAAGTTTCAACATACAATTAACTTCGTGAGTTTTTTGTCATTAAATTCTACAAAAGAATGAAATGAAGGTGCATGGGACTGAGACAGACTTAAATGGAGCAACTTGAACAGCAAGGATTCATATAATCCGCATCAACTTGCTCGGATCGAGGCACAATAGTTGTAATGAAATGAAGGCATGGAAGACTATTATGTTAAGTTAGCAAACACACAATGAAACAATATCCTCCACCCCGACACAGAGAGGAAGATTCATAGAATGAATTACTAAAGCCTTGCCCGCCACGTCCACCCATCATTCTTCTACCTGGACCTCGTCCATAACCTCTACCAATACAAAAGCCATCAGAGGGTTGACTGCATTAACTTAAAGATCATCATAATCATTTTCAAACCAATATCATCGGATATTAGAAAATAGTAATTGTTAATACAATAATCAAACTCGAGTGTGGATAAAAATTAAAAAGAAGAAAAAGGAAGCTTTCCCACTTCTACCAATCTAAGGATGGGGTGTCAATTAAAGCTTTGATCTTACATGAAATCAAATATTACTTCATAGTGGAGTGTAAATAGAGTTGTTTAGTATAAGCACATAAGATTATCCATAAAGCAAATGTTATAGATGTATACTTTGCAAACTCTTGCTGTTAAAACCTAATTACTCAATTGATAAATTTAAATCTATTTTAAATATCAAATACTATTGGTTTTCAAAATACAAAGAAATCAAATTCAGTTTTGGACACCTAAATTGGGAAGAAGCCAAGAAGGGAGTAAATAATACTAATATTTTGAAATCATATATTGAACCCAAAACGAATAGAAATCAAGAAAAATACCAATAAGAGCAGCACGAAGCAAGCAAAAAAGATCTCCATGTGAAAGTTAGCCCTACATATTTTCACGTCTTTTCCTTTTGAACAGGAAAATTTAGTAACTATCAAAGTCCAAGTAACAACATTTCTCTCGGGAATTCTATCAAAAACTTTGTTAGGTAACCTCAAATCATTAAACTCTCCAGCAAACAAATCAATGAATGCAAACCCAAACCAAATATCCGACTCAAAGTACCCAATTTTAATTATGAATCCAAATATCCCCAACCCGATCCATCGCAATTCTGTGCCACAGCACACTATATATTATGAATGTGCTGAGAAGCTACTAATGACTATGTTGGGCTCACAATTCACCTTTTGACCCGATTTGCATCTCTAGAAAAGCTTTTTTTTGCTCAAAATTTCTATCGATTATCTAACAATAAACCAATACCCAACTAGATATAAAAGAAATCCACTATTCAAAAAATTATCTTTTAGCTTAAATTCATTATCAATTATCTAACAATCAACAAATACCTAGATAAAAATCAATCAAATTATGAACGTAGAAGTCATAAGGGAACACCAATTTAAACCTCCTTAGAAAGCATGGAATCCATAAGGAACTCTTTTTGGCTATTCTACAACTGGCACAAGCTCCGCGGACATTGTTTTTCAATCAATTACATTCACATTTGACTTTCTGCATAAATTTATAAGAGAATGGTTCGGTTAAGGTGATTTCAGTTTTAAATTTCAGTATAAACTTTTCATTTCCGTATGCGCCTAAAAATAAAGATAGGAACATAATTGATAGATGAAGGTACACCATGTGCAAGGGAAACAAGGACATGCACCCACTTCCAATTTTGTCTAAATAAAGTCCAAAGAAAATTGTAACTAAATAGTGAATGATCTCTCCTGTACGCATTTTTCTAGCTTTGCTCATATCAATGAGAACAAGAAACAGACAATTGAGCATCATATGACCTTGAAAGCATGTAGCTTCAGTATATTGGGGTTGCAAACTTTCTCTACACACACATAATTCTAAGAAGTAGAATATGTTATGCTCTTTACATTAAGCGGGTGCAACTATTAGACACAGCAAACTTCTTAACCGACTCTTTGCCACCATCACTTTAAATAGTACAACAGAAAAAAATCTCCTTATTTCCTAATATTTGGAAGACCACCAATGCAAAATGGTCTTAGTGATGCTCATGATAATGCAAATAAGAGAGTGGAAGACAAGGTACCCAGTGTTCTCATCATGCACAAAGAATATCAAGTAGCCATCGTCTTCTTCACATTCTATACCAGGATGACTGGGAACAAATACAACCTCCGAACCAAAGCTGCCAGGTCCAAGATCAAATATGCCTCGAACATTTCCTCCAACTTCAAGTTGTGATTTTCCAGTCTCTGGTTCATCCTGTCAATCAAATTTGATGATTCTATTTACTTTAGAAATGTTGTTCAAAGTGGTTCTATATATATAATGTTGCTTCCTAAATTTCAACAGAGTTACTATTATTATACCAACATGAGAGAGAGGCCTACTGATAAAACTTTAGGTAAACCAAAACAAGCAATCAAAACCAAAGAGGAACATAAGGCTAATACATACGGAAAACACATATTAGCACTCACGAACAAAATTACAAGCAAATAGATGGATGATAAATAAAGGTGTTCATCACCAAGCATTTTATGTGACCGATACTTATGCTACGTTGATTGAATTGCCTGATAATTTTAGGATAAGAGATTGACCTGCCAGTGTAGTTCTCATTTATCCTTGGAGAATCAACAACACTCGGATAGTTACTTCTATAAAGCTGCACCACTCTTCATGTTAAATCTTATTTCATATCTGTAAAAACAAAACCATGAGCAAGAACTGACACGGATATAACCAAGGTCAATTTAAACAATTTTAGTCAGAGTCTCCTAACAGCTCATTGCAAAAATTCTCAAGTTTTTCTTTAATGGCTTCATTGACCAAGTCTGGGTCTGGATTAATAAGGCGGCAGGTGATCATCATGACTTCTTCTCCCTCCTCCCAATCATTGGCTGGAAAAATAATCTAAATGATAAAAGTAGTCGAAATTAAAAAAGAAGAAAATTGAAAGGTGATTAGGCAGGACATGGCGCACATTCAGGTTACCGAAGACATGACCTTAGATAGGAGGATGTGGAGGGCGCGTATTAGAGTAGAAGGTAGTTGGGTAGGAGTGTTGTTGTGAACCATAGTATGTTAGTTTACGGTTTAGCTGTAGATATCCATTATTGTTGTTTATTGTGTTTCGATTATCGCAACAGTAAAGAAGCTTGATCAAGAAACATGTTTTATGTGTGTATCTTACAGATTTATGATCAAGAAACAACTATATTTATGTGTGAATCTCACCTGAAATTGCACCATGAAGAATGTAGAAAAGTGGATGAAAAGTTGAAAGAACTCATCCAAAAAGATAGCTGAAATTTTGAAATAGGAGGTTAGTCAGCTCATTCATAGTAAATTGGACAATGTTCAAAAGGAGGTTAAAACACGTGGATGGCTCCGATTAAAGAGAATGAAGGGTTAGGATCCCATAAGGAAACAACTATGAATACAATCATACATCAAAATTCTGGTGTGAGAGCATGTGAAAAATTGGTATTTCCTTAACCCTCTCTCGTGTTCTTCTCGCTCTGACTTCTCTTCTCTCTCAACACACACTATCAAATTCTTTACTAATTACCAATTTATCAAATTGCTATTTTCCTAAATGAATGAGCTAAACAGTTCGAGCTATTGATCGTATTGAAAGCTGCATTCTCATTCCCATTTCAAGTATCTTAGTGATGACCTGATTACTGGGAGTTGACGCTGGACCATTTTGATTTTAATCAGCATTCCTGGTTGTTGTTAGCTGTTATATTCCATTTTATTACTGATTTGAGCTTTTGTGTTTCTACTAAATTGAATCAAATTGTTGTTGGATTGGGAGTAAATTATTATCGAATTGAGTGGTCGACTTGTTAATTACATAGCGAGTTCATTACACTTGATTTGAGATTAAAATACTAAAACTATTTGAAGCATATCGAAGATCAAAATTCATGACACATACTATATAAAAGTCTTTGTATTATGCAATAACATAATAAACTTGAAATAAAGAATCCATTTTTATACCTGGATAATCGGGAACTGCAAAACCTCCTGCTTTGTATACACATAATGCACTCCATAGAACAACCCAGTCTCCAAACCCCAAAACTTTAATTTCCCTATCACCAACCTCCTCGGCTTCAATTGATCAAAAGCATTACAACTCCAACACAGACTAACCACAGACAACGATGCTGATACCACAGACACCGCCACAAACAGCGCGAAACTGAACGACGCCCTTGAACCAATAACTAGAAAGTGTTTATTGTTTAATTAGGGAAAAGAATCTTACATCGCACCCATAACGGAGGAAAACACCAACACGAGGAAGAATGATAGCAAGGATGACTTCAAGAAATGTTGATTCTTCTAGATATATGGAGAAAAGTGAAATAGTATACATTGTTTGTGTGGACTAAGAGAAATATGGATTGTTCTAGAGCTAGGGACGTAGGATATTTGCTAGTGTGAAATTACGTTATTGCCCTTGGTCGTTCCTTCTTCACGTTTCTATTATGTGAAATTACATTATTGCCTTTGATCGTCCCTTCTTCACATTTGTATATAGTAGAAAAATATATATACATAATATATAGTAGATATAGTAGAAATAAATAATTAAAGACTAATTATTATCCACCATTCATTTATAATTAGTATTCTATTTTGTCCACTAACTTACCCTAGTTTTTAAAGTATAAGAATGAAAAAAAAGGATTTTTCGTACTACTGCTTCTTATCCCAATTTCGCCCTCACATCATTACCCAATGATTACTTAATGATTCATGTCATCATTACATTATAATGAATCTATGATTCTTTTCCCTAAGTCATACAAGTACCAAATAACCATAATACCGTAGACTATAACAATTATGGTATAAATCTTAGCATTGAATGGACCAGTGAACATTAGAGCACTCACCTGCAACTCTCAATTGCCGTCGAGATCTGACGCCACACAAATCAAATTCTCTCATGAATTCTCTTATGTTTTTTTATTGATATCATTAGGGATGGCTCAAGCATATTCGTGATATTAGGTGAAAATCAAATGGAGATCTTAAAATTGTAAGAAAAAATAATTTTCTTTTAATGAACTCTATTTTTAAAATTATATAATTAATTTTTTTTAATTATTCTTTTTTAAGTAATAATATAATCAATGCATTTAATCTTCTTTAGATATATGAACTTCTTTTAATAATTATTTCCTTTTATATAAGAAAAATATTTTTTCTATAAATAATATTCAATTCTTTTTAAAAAACATCATTTACATTATTGTAAAAAATGAGGCCCCTCAAATTTGGGGGCCGAAGATGGTCGCCTATTTTTTTACAAGTTAGAGTCGCCCCTAGATATTGTGATCTATGGGTGTTAAGTCTATCGAATTTAATTAGCTTGAATGCAGGTCATGTGATATAGGGTGGTTTATGATTTTGTAGATTTAATCTAATTACCCACCAGTTTAATTAATTATTTAAAATAACCCAAAACTTCAAATAGGCCCTCAAAATTTATCGGAATCCCATGAAAACAAACTTAATAGGAGTATGTAACTTTACTAACAAACACGTTATGAGCCTAATGGGAACACTAAATTATCAAACCGAGGTCATCATTACCTAAAGTAGCTGTGTTCAAACTTAACTCCCTTAAAACACAAAAATTCAACCAGTGATTCAAACTGCTCTTGAACCCCTCTAGGTCCGTAGTATCCATCCCTAAAAGTCATTCATTACGTCTAAACCTACTAGGAGGGTTAAACTAAGATAAATTCACAGAACGACTTGGAGGGCGTTACACTGCAAAATAGGAATATGAATTTAATATGATTTCAATAGAAATATCAAACAAAAAAATAATACGCATTAAAGTTTTCTCTATGTGCAGAGTTTGGGGAAGGATCCAACAACAAAGGTCTATTTTACGCAGCTATACTTTACATTTCTATCGGGCACTATTTCCAAGAATTGAATCCATGACCTCCTAATCACATGATAATATTTTTATCAATTACTCTAAAGTGAAAAGCGAAAAAACAAATAAAATTAAACAATGACAATTGGGCAAGGACCCCAGACAGAGACGTGCACAAGGACCATGTAGATTCTGTTGATGGAAATTGCACAAATTGACTTTTTTAATGCACTGTTTGAATCTACCCATACTTATCTACTATACTAGCAAGAATGCGTTAAATGACTTCTTGCTTCTTTCCGATAAGATGATCCCTGATCCTAGCTAGTACCATCAGATCACGAACCCTGAAAGGATGTATAGGGGCCCGTGGTCGTCTGCTAGATAAAGCTTGAGATGAAGGCCGAGCTGCCAGGCTTCCAGAAATCTGCACACACCCTTTCAGCAATTGATGAGCATTTGTTAAGTCATTTTTAGATGTTGCTACAGAAACAACCTGCTGATTGGAAATTGATGAGGCAGTAGCAGAACTTAGTTGTTGCTGATAATCAAAAAGTTTCACAAACTTTCTGCTTCGGGGGGTTACTTTAACCCACCCATCCTTGAAGTGACTCCTAGTATGGCTTGCTATAGCTTGACTTGAAGAGAAGTCCTTTTTACAGCGGACGCATTGATACATCCACATACCATTCTACCCATTGTCTTCCTGCATTATTGTTACTTTCATGGTAAATAATTTAGGGAGAGGGGGATGAGGAATATATATATATATATATATATATATAGAAGATGTAGGGGGGTAGGTTTGGAGACAACTCATCTTTTATTGAAATATTTGAATGTATTTTTTTAAAAAAAAAAAATAGGGTAGGGGAAGACGAAATGACAGAGTGGAATACAAGGTGGGGAGTCAATCGAAGTTGCACTAACAAGGTTAAAGTTCAGTAGCCAACCAATTAATTATGCTGCTAAGAATACCTATATTGGATGAATTAGAAAATTCACTCTATTCCATGATGACAATCATACCTGAATCTGATGAGGCAACACTGACATCTTGTTAAATGAAGAGAAGAAGACAGTTGTAGCAAATATCTGCAAATTACAGACAAGGATTAGTGAAGGATAAGATGAAATGTCGATTTGCAAGTTCTTAAAGCATGGTATAATTATATTAATCTGAGTTATAACTCAACCAGATAAGGAAAATAAAATAATTGCAGTTAAAGAGTAGTTAAATCCAAGTTAACATTCAACCAGATAAAGAAAACTGCACAATTTCAATTAAAGAGTCGTTAATACCTAAGTTAACATTCAACTAGATAAATAAAACATCACAATCACAATTAAGGAATGACCAAACTTTGCAAAGCCCTTCAACCATTTCAGTTCAAAATCACCAAAGATCAAAACTTTACAACAAAATTAGCTTTAAAACACAACGTTCCCACCAATCAAGCAACACACACATCAAAATGAAAAATAAAACACACAAGAGTCAGCTTAAATGAAAATTAAAATAAAACACAAAAAAGCTACCAACTCCAATTATTTTTATTGAAAAATGAAAGCAACTCAGATAAAGATAAGCACATACCTATCTTACCTATAGATCAAAACTCACAAAGAAGAGATAAAAATCTAATCTTTATATATAGATAGTTGAATTAACAACAACAAAGTAAGAAAGAGGGCAAAGGAGGAGTAAATCAATTCAGGGTATACAAGAGAGGGAGGGAGAGAGAGAAAGCAAGCGGTAGACGGCAGATAAAAAATATAAATAGAGCGAGAGAAAGAACAAAAAGGTTAGAGAGAGAGTGTATTTAAATACAAATTCATTCAGTGGAGTTATAGAACTTTGGGAGTTACACATCACAACATGACACACAACACAACACATACAACAATAGCAAACACCAAACACTGACATGAGGCAGGCAAAGTGGGAGCATTTTGGAAAAGAGACACTTTGCACAACTTATTTCACAAAGAGACACTAGTCTTGAAAAATTGAGAAAAGAGACACCCTAATGGGTCCACTAAAAATAGTGTCAACCCTAGCACACAAGTTTAAGAATGTGCACTTTAGTTTCACTCCCATTTCAGCCCCTATTTTTTTAGAAACTACACTTTAGATGTCTAAATATATAAATTTAGATATTTAATTATAAAAAAAAAAAAAAAAAAAAAGCTCAAGCTTCTCAACAAAGCTCCATGACCAACCACTATTTGCTGATTTTTCAGCGATTTTTGGGTCATTTTTCGTCGATTTTTTCAGCATCCATCGAAAAGTGACATTACCTCCATTATTTTAAGTCATTTTCTTATTTTTTTTTCCCTACATTTTCGTTCAAAAAACTTGAAAACCAGTTCCACTTTTTGACATAGATTCTAGGCTCGATAGCAACACCTCAACACTCTTTAGCTTGTTCAAAAGCTTTCCTTTTTGCTTTTTTTGCTGGAGTTTTTTCCCAATATTAATATATGTAATTTCAATGAACTTATTTAATGAAAAATCTTCAATTTAACTACAATATTGTGTTTAATTTATCTTCGATATTGTCTTAAATTTCTATTTTGTATCCATATATTTCAGTAATAACAATTTCTAATAATGTAAAAGCAGCAATTCTAGCAATGATTTTTTGTCTTCTATAATCGATCAGTAAGGTATACTATAGACTCTTTCATTATATGGTCTAAAGGGCCTATAATTTTAACTTAGGACTAAAGAATGTTTATATAATTTTAAAAAACAAAGGATTGAAGAAATACTAGACTATGCTAATTATTTATTATATATTGACGCCGTTGTTGATTTCTACATATGATAGATAGGTTATCAATTTTTTGAGAAATCGATTATTCACCAACTCGTAGGCTTATGAACAACGATCTGAATATATGGACAAGTTAAAATAATGATAAAAAAGGAGAAATTAAATTAAATAAAATTAAGTATAGCAATTCACACCTTTCAAACGCTGTAAAGCAATTTAAATACATTAATTGTGATACCAAATTATTTTTGAACGTGGTCAAGTAATATTTAAGACATGACATAGTCGTAAAGCGGTGAGATAGGACTAAAAAGGGGAGAAATAAAATAAAATAATTAAGCACCATTCAAACAATGTAAAACAACTAGATCTCATCAAATGAGATTAGACGTGTCTAATGAGCATAAAAATGAGTGATGGTTGTGACTTGTGGGTGTTCATGGGACAAGTAGTGTTTGAGAACAAGTAGTTCTTCTCAATGAAGACGTTTGTTCTGAGTAATTGATTGTTACTACCGTTACTCTTCCTTATACTCATTTGGTCGAGTGTTCAATTATTTTGTACTCTCATATGATGATATTTAGTCACTTTTCATTGCTTGAATGATGTTTATTTAGTTTATTTTAGTTTATTTTATTTCTCTCCTTTTTAGTCTCGTCTTACTTATCAGTAGAATTAGAAAATTGGTGCTAGACGTATGAAGATATCGTACATATATTACAGATAAATGTATGCATCTATACCAGACTAAATTAACAGTCATGTATCGACCAATTGAGTCTGGTGAAAAGTAAGATGAGACTAATAAAGGAGAAATAAAATAAAAAAATTAACATCATCCAAGCAATGAAAAGTGACTAAATATCATCATACGAGAGTACAAAATAATTGAACACTAGATCAAATGAGCATAAGAAAGAGAAATGATAGTAACAATCAATTACTCAGAACAAATGTCTGCATTGAGAAGCACTACTTGTTCTCAAACACTACTTGTATCATGAACACCCGCAAGTCACAAACATCACTCTTCTTTATGCTCATTAGACACGTCTAATCTCATTTGATGATATCTAGTTGTTTTGCATTGCTTGCATGGTCCTTATTTATTTTATTTTATTTCTTTCCTTTTTAGTCACATCTCATAGATTTACGACTATACCATGCCTTGAATATCACTTGATTATGTTTAAAAGTGATTTGATGTCACAATTGATGTATCTAAATTGCTTTACAGGATTTGAAAGGTGTTAATTGTTATACTTTAATTTAATTTTATTTTTTTGGTCATTATTTTAACTTGTCTATATATTCAGATAGTTGATCATAGACCTATGAATTGATGAATAATCGAATTCTTGAAAAATTGATAATCTATCTATCATGTAGAAATCAACAACGGTGTCAGTATATAATAAATAATTTGCATAATCTGATATTTCTTCAATCATTTCTTACTTCGTCAATTTTAAGAAGCTCCAATTGTGACTTGTTTAAAATTACAACTCTTTCAGGACATACAATGATAGGGTCTATAGTAAACCTTAATAATCGATTATAGAAGATATAAACATTCTTTAGACTTTTTCCAATGATCACTTTTTTGGTAGTCCTACTGTATAAATAAAAGGGACCTTTTTGAGCTCCTCCATGTTCATTTATTCATCCCTTTCTCATTTTGATTCAACAATAACAACGTCTTCCTTTCTCATTTGGAACACTCCTTAGGTAGTTCCAAAGCTTTAATCTATTGCATTATTTTTGTGGTTGTCGGAAAAGCAATATCAAGTACTGTTTAGAAATCGGGTAAGAAGAAGATGACTACAATCTATTAAGTCTAGGATCATGAATGAACTTGTTCTCCTAGTCCAGATTTCTGGCATACTAATTGATGAAATTCAAAAAAAAAATCACCATACAATCGGCAAAGACAGTCATAATCCATCAACAATCAAATAAATATCAATTTAAAAACATAGATTTTCAGTAAAATCAAGCTTCATTTTATAAAAAAAAATCAAAATTTTCCATCCAAATCAAACAAATATCTAATCAACCGAACGGTCTATTAACAGAATAATAAAAAATGTATGATGAAACTATCCCCCACAAGAACACTTATCTATAACACCATTACATTAAAGAAGAACTTGTAGAAAATCTGAATTTCTTGGCACATTAGTCGATTAAATTCGTGAAATTTTTTTACCATGCAATCGACAAAGACAATCATAATCCATCAACAATAAAATAAATACCAACTTTAAAAAATCAGTAAAATCAACCCCCGTTTTTCAAAAAAAAAAAAAATTCTTCAAAATTAATTCAATCACCACAAACCAAAACTGAAAAAAGGCAAAAAAAAAAAACATCAATATAGAGCACTAATTACTTAGAGATGAAGAGAAATTACTTAAAGTAGAAGATGAAAGATCTTAGAGCTTTAGAAAAGATAGAAACAGAAAATGTAGGTTGGGGGGAGAGAAAGGGAAAATGTCCATGGTTTTGTGAGTGAGAGTGTTTTCAGTGGAACACTCTCTTTCTAATTTTTGCCTTTGTCTTCTAACGTCCACTTCAAATGGTCTCTGACTGGTATGGTCGATGCCAGCGACGGCATAGAAGCGTCGAAAACAGTTGAAGCCTTTCTTTCTTCCCCATTCTCTCTCTCTGTCTCTCTCTCCCCAAGTCCTTCTCTTCCCTCTCCCCCTAGTTAGTACTGTCATCTAGCCACTTTTATCACCGGCGGATCTAGTGTCTCTGCCGGCTCGACTCCGACTATGGAGGATTTGTGAAGTACCGGTCAGGACCGGTTTAAAATAGGAGGTAAGACGTCAACCGGTGACCAGCTTCCGGCAAAACCAGGAAGAAACTCAGGTGAATTTCCAGTGACATGCAACTAACCTATTTTCTGGCGACTTTTCTCCGGTAACTAATTTCGATATCAAAATTTGTCGTGACCAGCATACGCAGGAGTCTCCGGTGTTATCTGAACTTTACTACCTAGTTGTTTTATATTCTAGTTTCTTTGCAATTTTATTTTCAGTTTCCTGTGATTATTATTGTGCCAGGTCTACTTATTAACAGATATTGTTGTGTAGTTTTGTGTTTGCCTGCTACTGTTGTCCTATGATTTTTCTACTGTTCCTTTGTTCTGTTGGTGGTGTTTTGTTTGATTTTATTTTATCACGTATTTTCGGTGTTGATTAATCTTCCTGTTAATTTGGTGCCTACTATTTGTTGTTTGTGTATTTTAGAGTTATTCTATGCTTTACGGGTGCCTTTTACTGTTGTGCTGTTGTGTACCTTTTTTTTGTTGTCTGGTATTGAGTTGTGGCTTTGTGGGTAAATAGTGGAATAGGGTCATGTCCTGTGGGGTTTGGGTCTAGTGTTGGGGTCAGGTAGAGAGGCGGAGGTATTAGGGGAGGGGTTTCGAGAGATGATAGGTTGAGGGTAGGGTCGTGGAACATAGGGACCCTTCAAGGTAAGTCGATAGAGCTGGTTAAGATCCTTAGGAAGAGAAGGATCAATATTGCGTATGTCCAGGAGACTAAGTGGGTAGGTTCTAAGGCTAGGGATGTGGATGGGTACAAGTTGTGGTATTCGGGTAGTGAGAGGCTTAAGAATGGTGTAGGTATATTAGTGGATAAAGATCTTAGGGAGCAGGTAGTGGAGGTTAATAGGGTTAGCGATAGGGTGATGACTATTAAGTTAGTCATTGGGGGGTTTACGGTGAACATCTGTAGTGCTTATGCGCCACAGGTGGGCCTGGACGGGGAGGAGAAGAGAAGATTCTGGGAGGTTTTGGATGAGGTGGTTAGTAGCGTGCCTAGCTCGGAAAAGATTTTCATAGGAGGGGACTTCAATGGGCACATCGGGGCTTTATCTGTAGGATACAGAGAGGTGCATAGAGGATTTGGCTTTGGGGATAGGAATGATGCAGGAGCCGCTCTTTTGGATTTTGCGAGGGCCTTTGAGTTGGTGGTAGTGAACTCCTATTTTTCGAAGAAGGAGGAGCATCTGGTTACTTTCCGTAGTAGGATATCCAAGACTCATATTGACTTTTTGCTGCTTAAGAAGGGGGATAGAGCTTTGTGTAAGGATTGTAAGGTCCTTCCGGGTGAGAACCTTTCGACCCAGCATAGACTTCTGGTGATGGACTTAATTATTAAGAAGGGAAAAAAGATAAGGGGTAGGGAGGGTCGACCTAGAGTCAGGTGGGGTGACTTAACCCGTACTTCTTTGGAAATAAGGATGAGGTTGAAGGGGGTGAGGGCTTGGGAATGTAGGGGGACATGGATAGTATGTGGGATACGGCTGTGAGTTGTATCAAGGAGACAGCTAGTGAGGTTTTGGGTGCCTTGAGGGATTGTTCTGGCCGGTATCCGGGGGATTGGTGGTGGAATTAAGAAGTTAAGAAGATGGTGGAGTAGAAGAAGACGGCTTACGTAAAGTTGGTTTAGAGTAAGGATGAAGAGGAAAAACGGGTGAGCAGGGAGGAGTACAAGTTAGCTAAGAAGGAGGCTATGTTAGCGGACACCGCTGCTAACACAACAACATTTGAGAGATTATATGAGGGACTAAAGGAGAAGGGCCGAGAGAAGAGGTTGTATAGGCTTGCCAAATCTAGGGAGCGTAAGGATCGAGATCTAGACCAAGTTAAGTGCATTAAGGGGGAGAATGGCAGAGTTTTGGTAGATGACGTTCTTATTAAGAAAATATGGCAGTCGTATTTTCATAGGCTCCTAAATGATAAGGGGGACAAAAACATTGTACTAGGTGAGTTGGAGCACACTGAAGACTATCGAGATTCTGGCTATTATTGGCATTTTAGGGTGGAGGAGATCTGTGAGGCTATTCGCAAGACGCGAGAGGCAGGGCAACGGGGCCCGATGAGATTTTGGAGGATTTTTGGAAGTTAGCAAGCGAGATGGGGTTGAGGTGGTTGACCGACTTATTCAATAATATTTTTAAGTTCGCTAAGATGCCCGAGGCGTGGAGATGGAGCACGATGATTCCTCTTTATAAGAACAAGGGTGATATTCAGAGTTGCAATAACTACTGAGGTATTAAGTTGTTGAGTCACATGATGAAGATTTGAGAGAGGGTGGTGGAGTGGAGGTTGAGGAAGATAGTGTCAATTTCATAGAATTAGTTTGGTTTTATGCCTGGTCACTCGACGATTGAGGCAATTCACCTAGTGTGGAGACTGGTGGAGCAGTATAGAGAAAGGAAGAGGGACCTGCACATGGTGTTTATTGACTTGGAAAAGGCGTATAACAAAGTCCCTAGGGAGGTTCTTTAGAGATGCTTGGAGGTAAGGGGAGTCCCTGTGGCATACATTCGTTTGATTAGGGACATGTACGAGGGGGCGAAGACTCAGGTAAGGACTGTGGGAGGGAATTCCGAGTATTTTTTGGTACTTACTGGGTTGCACCAGGGTTCGACTCTGAGTCTATTTTAATTCATCGTGGTAATGGATGTGTTGACATGGAGTATTCAAGGTGAGGTACCATGGTGTATGCTTTTTGCAGATGATGTAGTCTTGATTGATGAGTCTCGTCGAGGTGTTAACGATAAGTTGGAGATTTGGAGACAAACCCTGGAAACTAAAGGTTTCAAGTTTAGTAGGACAAAGACGAAGTACTTGAAGTGTAATTTTAGTGACACGAGGAAAGAGGACGAGGTGGTAGTGAAGTTGGAGTCTCAGGTGGTTTGTAAGAGGGATAGTTTTAAGTACCTTGGGTCTATGATTCAAGGTAATGGAGAGATTGACGAGGATGTCTCTCACCGTATTGGGGTGGGTTGGTTGAAATGGTGGCTCGCCTCGGGAATTCTTTGCGATAAGAAGGTGCCTCCCAAGATTAAAGGAAAATTCTACAGAGTTGCAGTCCGGTCGGCTATCTTGTATGTCGTGGAGTGTTGGCCTGTTAAGAATTCTCGCGTCCAGAAGTTAAAGGTGGTAGAAATGAGGATGTTGCGTTGGATGTGTGGTATCATGAGGGCTGACAAGGTTAGGAATGAGACTATACGGGACAGGGTGAGAGTGGCGTCAGTGGAGGATAAGATTCGGAAAGGGAGACTGAGATGGTTTGGGCATGTGATGAGACGGGGCTCAGATGCTCTAGTTCGTAGGTGTGAGAGGTTGGCCTTGGATGGTTTGAAGTGGGGTAGGGGTAGATCGAAGAAATACTGAAGAGAAGTGATTAGACATGATATGGAGCAATTACGGCTCACCGAGGAAATGACCCTCGATAAGAAGGTTTGGAGGAAGAGTATTAATATAGAGGGCTAAGGGATGTGGTCAAGTCATCAGCGGGAGTTAGGTGAGTCTCGTGTCACTTGGTTGGTAGTGCTAGGGTTGGGGAGGGGGGTGCCTTTTGTTGGTTAATGTACTTTTTGTGGTTGTGGTACCGTTGTTATTTTATCATGTTGTATGCTTGCGATGTTTGACTAAGGTCTTGATCCTTTTTCTTGAGCCGGGGGTCTATCGGAAACAATCTCTCTACTTCTTTGGATGTAGTGGTATGGACTGCGTACATTCTACCCTCCCTAGACCCCACTATGTAGGAATATACTGGGTTTGTTGTTGTTGTTGTTGTTGTTTTATGAGTGAGAGTGAGGTGAGAATAATTTTTTGGGGGTATTTTATAGAAAAGTGCGGTGTGAAAAATATTTAAATAAGACTTAAGGAGTGCCAATAACTTTTCGAATTTTATGCTTTAACCCATACCCCACACTTTTTCTATTTTCTCTCCCAAAACCCTAGGAAACTAATTAAAAAATAAATAAGTATCTCTTTTTCTAAAAAAGTTTTCAAAGTATCTCTTTTTCCAAATCTTCTCGGCAAAGTGGGTAGAGGTTTGGCTTTGTGGGAAGCGAGCCAAAGGACAATGCCACGTGGAGGATTGGACGTATGCCCCCCCTCTCTCATCACACTTTTCATGCTTCTCTTCATATTCATAAATGAGAAGAATAGACTCAAAAGACTCAGCGAGATTAACAGAATCTTGTTGAATAATTGTTGTAATTTGATGTTTATATATGTTTCTATCAATTTCTCTCTCCAAAATTTATTTTTAAATATATAAGTATTATATTTCTCCAAATATAAAACATCATTAATTAGAATTATTCAAATAAATGTATCATGTCTTATACATTGCATCAGCAATTAGTTCTTAATGCAGTTCTTTTTATGCATTAAACTATAAAAGGAAAATATTTTAATTCATTTTTTTCACTTTTAATCGGGACCATCTTAGCCATTGAGCTATTAAAATAATGGCTTATTTTTTAAAAAAAAAATGAATTTTGAGGGTGTTTGAAGTGACTTTAAAAAGTAGCATATAAAGCTAGGGGACGTTCGGTTGGAAATAAGTTATTTCGAAATATTTTTAAAATTAGTTATCCGACAATATATGAGATGACTTATAACATCACTACGATATAAACGATGGAATAAATAATTCTGAAACTAACTAATACCCTCAGTCAAACATGGAATAAAATAATTTTATATTTTATTTTGAAACTATTATACCTCATACTCACACCAAACGGACCTTTGAAGTTAAGAGTCATAAGTTAAGAGTACCCAACTTTTGACTATTGACTTATTTTTATACTTTTTTTTACTTCAAAGTAGGTGTTAAAAGCACCCATATTTTTAACTTTCCCAAACATCACAAAAATTTTAAAAGTAATTAAATTAAAAATACTTAAAAATAAGTCAATTCAAACACCCTCTTATCCATATTAATATAAACTTATAAACTTTAAAGAAAGTTACAAGAGGCAAGTAAAATATTTTATTGTGGGGATTATTTGAGTTTTAGGGGAATGGTATCATTTTTGGGAAATGATGTTTATAAACAAGGTACCTTTACCTTATTACATAAAATCTCATATTGGAAAATAAATTAAAAAAATTCTAAATTAATTACTTAAATCCCTACCTTTTTTATTTTCTCTCTCTTCCTTCTTATACATCCCAAATAGCTCCATATTTTCCTCCTAAAATCTTGCTACGTTATCTCTCCACACCCATAAATTTTGATCTACAATAATCTCTCTCAAAAAAAAAATCTTCTTTATTTTCTCCAATCAACAAAATCTTCTCCGTCCAAAATTATCTTTTCTCCATTCAAAATCAATAAAATCTTCTCCATTTTCATTAAAAACCCAGAAAAAACTGCAATTTCATCCAATATATGCTTCTCTGAATTCGGGAATATATGCTTCTCTGAATTTCATCAAAAATGAATTAAGTTGATTCTTCTCCATTTAAGGGTCCCGTATTGTTATTCTCGTTGTTGGTTTCGTTCTTAGTTATTTTGATCATGAAGAACCCAATTTCGCAGAGAACCGTTCGAAGCACCAAAACGATCCAGTAACAATGAAGAAATTGAGGGAAGTTGTCGGTTCAAGTTCAAACAAGAAAGCTTCAAAATCGTCAAGTAAGAAAAAGGTTGATGATTCTGGACGACCACGTCTGCCGAAGGTTTAGTTATCATTAAAATATGTATTAGCAGTACTATTATATGTATAAGATTTCATTATACAGTTGTTAAGATTATACAGTGAATTGTATAAGGTGTTCGTATACATGTGAAACAATATTAGATTTTATTTATTACTTGTATAAGGTTTACACATACATGTGAAAACTATTGTATGATGTTGTCTTTTATTTGTTTTGGCAGTATTATTCTATGTATAAGATTATGTATTAATACTATATTATTAATTGTATAAGGTTTACACATGCATATTTAATAATGTTCTAAATTTGGTAACCTTATACATGAAACTATATTGTATGAAGATATTGTAACATTGAATTGGTTGATCCATACAAACGCTTCACTACATGTATATGACAATAGAATAAAATATTACAATGATAGCTGTAAAAGAAAAATTTCTCACGAAAATATTGTACGTTGATATAGATATCATGTCAAAATATTTCATCATACATAAGTCTATATGTATGATGAGTCATTATACATTAATATACCAGATCTTTACACATTTTATAATGTACAGGAACAGCCAATACAATAGTAATTACATTAACCGCAGTAACACATTAAAAAACGAGCTTCTTTAAAATTTATAACAATCAAATTTCCCATATTTATTCAACGTATAATATAATACAATACATATTAGAAAAAAAATAACAAAACTTAACAACTATAATACGACAACTGCAATTTCTATTAACATATGTTAGCAGTACTATTCTATGTTCATATTGATTTTTCTGAGAATCGAAGAAAGCAGTAGAAGATGGTTTTTTTTTCATTGAACACAATTCAACAAAGAAGAAAATTTAATGTGATGTTTAACATATTTTTTGAATTTAAATTTCAATTACTACATTTAATAATACACCACTAAATGTTGAGTAATTAATGGCGTGAATTAAGGAACAAATTGATATTATCAGATTTATCTTTTCTTAAATATAGCCTAATCAACTTTATCATACATTCCAGCAATGTATGAGGGTTTACCAGATGATGTATGAATATTTTTCTCAAAATCAGGAGAGAGAAAGGCTGAAGGAATTTTATGTAATTACTTTCACTTACTAAGGGATTTATGTAGTTTATACATTTCTTATTTGTCTCTTAATAATTTGGGCCTACACTATCATTCACCTTAATGATATAATAGAAGTACTCAATCAAATAAAAATATTTGATTCTTTCCAAATGCATATATTGCTTATAACAATTCATATAACTGTTGCCTTAATTGAAACAAACTTTTCAAAATTAAAATTCAAGATCAATGATGTTTCAAGACAGAATTCCAGATTCATCACTGGATCATGTATAAGTACAACCATTTTTCTTTACTGGTTTGATTTTCTTTGTTGTGTAAACAATATGTTTCTTATTAATCTCAACTTTCTCTATACGAGTGTCTTTCAAACAAGAAAAAAGATTACAGAAATAAAACACTTCATTTTCTTGTTCCTTTTTAAGTTTATGCAATAAATGTAATATGAAGTATGTGATTTGTCCCTCTGCAATTTCATAAAATTCAAATTGTGACTCCATCTCCGTATGCTCCCAATAATAATGGTTGGGTTTCGTCTAATCACAAGGTAATGGAAAAGAAAGCACCTTCATATCTAACAATCCAAGATCACCAAATCAAATACCATAACCTCCATTCTTCTAAATCTATAACATATGACCAACTATAACTAGATAACCAATAGGTCGTTGCTCATCTGCCTTAGATGAGTATCATCATATATGTCGAAAATATTATCTGGCACGATCAAAGGTAACTTCTCTATATATGTGAAAAATCTTCTTAGATTCTCCCTTGTAATTGTTGTCATGTCCACCACATATTTTCTGTCCATATATACCCACAGATCCCTCAAACTTACTCATTTCAGGGTATCACGGTAGAAGGGGCACGACTGTGATCTCGAACGCTTGTAATGCATCAATGAAGATCCTTGTTAATGTGTACCATAGACGGATTAAAGAAGCATGAATGAGCACTAAAGATAAAAGATATGGAGCTATATGTGTAGGTTTTAAGAAACGTGGAAAATCATTGAATGAAGCAGATATCAATGGCTCAAAAAGTACATAGGCAAAGCACAAAAATGCTAGTTTCATTTTCAATTAGATTGTAACTCAAAATTTCACATATTTGATGCTTAAGAAATTATTCTCTCTGTACATGGTAACAATTTTACTTGATCGATTAATTAGGTCTCCATCCAGATGTTCAATATCCACAAAAGAGATGAAAAGATGAGACAAACCAAACCATCAAGCATAGTATATAACTATTTAACCTCGGAGGTGAGCCCTAAAAAAAAGATTGATTAGGTCGAGGATGTATTTCCTAGATGAGCAACAAACCTTTTTTTGTCAATAACTGGCAAAGTGCTAAGAGAGTCGTTCTCATGTTGTGCAAAAAAATTATAGATGGGAAACTCTGGCCACTCTTAATGCCACAGGAAAGTGAAAAAGAACACTAGACAATCAAGTGCTTCTATTATTTCAAAAATAAAATCGATTTCTGCTCGTAATCCTTAAAGCACCTGCTACAATTTTTTTCCTCTTTCATTTTTTATGTTTTTGGTGATTTTTTTTTTGAAATTATTTGTAGTTGTGTTTTTACATTTTAGAGATAGTGTAATCTTTTATTAGTCTTAATATGGTCTTGAATTCCATATTTTAAAGATAGATTGTATTAACTCTACCAAATAACCCCTAAGGGCCATTTTGACCTTTTGCTCAACCTAGAGATAGATTGTCAAATGGAAAAGAAAAAATTTTGGTCAAAGATAGAGTGACATTCAATATATGAACTAATTTTTGGGTCAAACTTAGTATAGATCATGATCTCTCTATTGTGATTATGTATGTATGGGTTTTAGGTTGGCTACATTTTTTTTAAATTTTGAGTTCTTTATTGTGATTATGTGTGTATTGTGTTTTAATTTGGCTACTATTTGAGGGGTTGCTCTTTTTTTTCTTTATAATTTTGACAGAGTTTCGTGATTGCATTTCTTATGGACAAAGAATAAACAGAGTGATATTATTTTCTGTTTTTCATTCTCAATTTAAGTGTCTTCCTTTTTTCATCTTTTGTGTTCAGTGATTCTCTCAAATTTTCATTTAACCTTGTTCCAACTATTGTATCATTTGGCTGAAATATAATGGTTCAACTTTAGATTAAAAATTTAATCACTGCACGTTTTTACTCTTGCAGTTTTTCGAAAGGGATATTTACTTTACTCACCGAAGAAATGTCGTCTTTACAACAGGTAATTTTTACTCCATGATATGTTTTCGATGCCTACACCAATTAATTTCTACTCTGTGATGTTATGTTTTCAATTATATAAAGTAAATTTGTTCTACTTTATTTTTAACTCCGCTATATAAGTATGTGTTTTGTTTGTAGGAATAAGAATAATAACAACTCAGGAAAACTAACCTATATCTATACTACCTTAAAAGCATGAACTCTAATAGTTTAAAGTAAAATTACTAAAATATCCCTCTTATTGATTACCTAAATAAACTATTTAGTTTATCTAATTAAAACAAAAATCCTAAGAATAGATGCAACTTTCAATAGTCACGTTCACTCGGGAAGGGTCACACCTAATTATATTAATTCTCTCCCAAATTAATATAAACTACAAGAAAAGAAAAAACTTACAACATAACATTCATGATTCTATCCGACAAAACCATTCATTTGTATCATTTATGGGCTAATAATATTTAATCAATCACCAATGATCCTCCATCCTCTACTCTTCCAATATTTCCTCTACCAGTGTCCATTGAATTTTTAACTGAGCAGTCCTCTAGCAGGAATTAGCCGAGTAATTTATAGTTCTTTGTGCTGCATCGATAGTGGCAATTCATTAGTTGATTTGCGTTGCTTCTATGCCCAACGAATGTATGAAGATCAACGACGTTTTTGAAAATATTTATTGAATATAATTGTAGTGATGTGAATTTAGAGATTGAGAAAAGATCCAAACTTACGAGCAAAGAGTCGCTTCAGAGAATTTCGAGGACCGCCAAGTACGACTAATGTTATATCTCAAAATTGCTACATCCTGTTTGTGAAGTCGTTCTCAATATCATTATTATGTGTATGTATTTCAAGATTGCTTAACGGTAAATCTTTTCATGCAAGTGAGTTGAATTTTGAAGTTCTTAATAGAATTAAAGTTTAGTCATTATATTGATTACTTGTTTTTACTAATATACTCATTTCATTCCTTTTTACTTGTCATAGTTTTCTTTTTCTGAATCAAATCATATAAACTTTGATTAACAATTTAAAATATATTTCGCAATTATATTAATGAAAAGCTCTCTCTCTCTCTCTCTAACTAACATTCTCTTCAACGTCCCCTTTGACGTGACCGTTCCATCTCCGGCGAAGCAGACACCAACGTAATATTATCGTCGGCGACAGGTAAGTACACTACTCTCTCTCTCCCTTCGTCTCTCTCTCTCCCTCTGCTTCTTTCCCTAAAGCCGATTTGTTCTCTCGCTGGCATGTGGGTTTCCACCGTTTCCACTCTGGCGATAGGTAGATAAGAAGAAGCGGCACTGGTGACGGGAGAGAATTGGAACAAAGAAAACAAAAAAAGAATTATAGATGAGAAGGAAGCAGATCTGTCCGTAATTGGTTCAGGCGAACTGAATCAATTACCGCCGGTGGTGAAGGTGGCGAACCCAGAAAAGAGGAGGGAGCTTCCATCAGGCCTTGCAACCCTCAGACCAGCTCTGACCCGATGACCTTTCGGGAAATTCCACCAACGTTATTTCGGCAGCCAATTTCGACCCCAATTTACCGGAATCCAGCATAACTAACAAGAGCTGAGTACTTGATCCACATATCCCGGTGACTTCTAACCTCGGAACTTTATTTTATCGCACTTTATTGTATTGCATTTTTTCTGTTATCTTCACTGTTCATAATTTGTGTGGGTTAATTTGTTGCATGCTATCTATTTTTGTGTATTGGTGTCTAGCATCTGTTGTTCTTGAAATTTGGTTGCATTTTATGCTTTGCGTATGCCTTTTATAGTTATTGTTGTTTTTGGCCTCTCTGTGCTTTTCGTTGAATAGTGGCTTAGGTGCCAAATGGTGGAATAGGGTCATGTCCTGGGGGACTGGGGGTAGGGTTGGGGTCTGGTGTTGGGTTAGATTTGAGATGCGGAGTGCGGGGTATTAAGAGAGGGGATAAGAGTAATAATAGGTTGAGACAGGATGGAGAGGGTCGACCTAGAGTTAGGTGGGGTGGCCTGACTCCGGTTAGTGCCTTGGAGACAGGGGCAAAGTTGGAGGGGATAGGGGTTTAGGAGTGTAGGGGGTACGTAGATAGTATGTGGGATAGGGTTGCGAGATACATCAAAGAGTCAGCTACGGTATCTCGAGGGGCTGGTATGGCCGTATCAGGGGGATTGGTGGTGGAATGATGATGTTAAGAACAAGGTGGATACAAAGAAGGCGGCTTATGCTAAGTTGGTTAAAAGTAAGGATGAAGAAGAGAAACAGGTGAGCAGGGAAGAGTATAAGTTAGCTAAGAAGGAGGCTAAGTTAACAGTTATGACTGCTAAGACAACAACTTTTAAGAGTCTGTATAAGGGGTTAGAGGAGAAAGACGGAGAAAAGAGATTGTTTAGGATTGCCAAGGCTAGGAAGCGGAAGGGTCGGGATCTGAACCAAGTGAAGTGCATTAAAGGGGAAGATGGCAGAGTATTGGTGGAGGACGCCCTCATTAAGAAAATAGGGCAGTCGTATTTTCATAGGCTCTTGAGTGATGAGGGGGACAGAGGTGTTGTGTTAGAGGAGTTGGAGCACACCGTAGAGTGTCGCAATTTCGGCTATTATCGTTGTTTTAAGGTAGAGGAGGTCAGTGAGGCTATTCGCAAAATGCAAAGGGGCAGAGCGACGGGGCCCAATGAGATTCTGGTAGATTTTTGGAAGTTTTCTAGTGGGGCAGGGTTGAGGTGGATGACCAACTTATTTAACAATATTTTCAATTCTGTGAAAATACCTGAGGCATGGAGATGGAGCACGATGATTCCTTTATATAAGAATAAGGGTGACATTCAGAGTTGCAACAACTACTGGGGTATTAAGTTGTTGAGTCACACGATGAAGATTTGGGAGAGGGTGGTGGAGCGAAGGTTGAGGAAGATTGTGTCTATTTTGGAGAATCAATTTGTATTTATGCCTGTTCGTTCGATGACTGAGGCAATTTACCTAGTTCGGAGAATGGTAGAGCAGTATAGAGAAAGGAAGAGAGATCTTCACATGGTGTTTATTGACTTGGATAAGGCGTATAACAAGGTCCCTAAGGAGGTTCTTTGGAGATGCTTGGAGGAGGGGGGGGTCCCTGTGGTGTACATCAGAGCGATTAAGGACATGTATGAGGAGGCGAAGACTCGGGTAAGAACTGTGGGAGGAGATTCTGAGCATTTCTCAGTCTTGACAGGGTTGCACCAGAGATCAACTCTTAGTCCATTTTATTCGCCTTGGTGATGGATATGTTGACACGGAGTATACAAGGCGAGGTGCCTTGGTGTTTGATTTTTGCGGATGGTGTAGTTTTGATTGATGAGTCGCGACAAGGTGTTAATGATAAGCTGGAGATTTAGAGACAAATCCTGGAGTCTAAAGGTTTCAGGTTGAGTAGGACCAAGATAGAGTATTTGGAGTGCAAGTTTAGTGACTCAAGGCAAGAGGATAAGGTGGTAGTGAAGTTGGATTCCTAGGCAGTTTGCAAGAGGGATAGTTTTAAGTACTTGGGTCTACAATTCAGGGGAATGGAGAGATAGATGAGGATGTCTCTCACCGTATTGGGGCAGGTTGGATGAAATTGAGGCTCGCTTTGGGAATTTTATGCGATAAGAAGGTGCCCCCAAGCTTAAAGGCAAATTCTATAGTGTGGCAGTACGACCGGCTATGTTGTATGGAGCGGAGTGTTGGCCGATTAAGAATTCTCATATCCAAAAGTTAAAGGTAGCGGAAATGAGGATGTTACGTTGGATGTGTGGATTTACAAGGGCTGAAAGGGTTAGAAATGAGATTATTTGGGAGAAGGTGGGAGTGATATCAGTGGAGGATAAAATGCGGGAAGTGAGGTTGAGATGGTTTGATCATGTGATGGGGAGGGGCACGGATGCTCCTGTTCATAGGTGTGAGAGGTTGGCCTTGGATAGTTTCAAGCGGGGTAGGGGTAGACTGAAGAAATACTGGAGAGAAGTGATTAAATGTGACATGGAGCAGTTACAACTCACTGAGGACATGACCCTGGATAGGAAGGTATGTAGGAAAAACACTAGGATAGAAGCCTAAGGTGTGTGGATGAATTGTAGTCAGTAGTTAGGAGGGCTTTGAAGTCCTTTGTTTGGTAATGTACAATATTTTTGTGGATGTCGTACCTATGTTATTTTTATCATGTTTCATGTTTTTGATGTTTTTTTATTTTTATATTGTCCTTTGTCTTGAGCCGGGGGTCTATCGAAAACAGTCTCTCTACTTCTTTAGAGGTAGTGGTATGGACTGTGTACGTTCTACCCTCCCCAGACCCCATTATGTGGGAATATACTGAGTTTTTTTTTGTTGTTGTTGTTGTTGTTCTCAATTATATTAATATGAGAAAAATCGCAAGTTTTAGCTTTTTTAGTATATAGTTAATATCCAAATTTTGATTTCAATATATTAAATTAATCTAATCTAATTAACTTTCTCTCCTATTTATTTATCGGTACTAAGGGACTTCTATTAGAAAATGAAGAAGAATTACGTTTTGCTTGAAGTGTGTCTTTTACTTGATATACCCATTTTCTCATAAATTGGATTTTAAGTTAACAACAATTTTTCTTTCCTCTTATGATATATTTGTTTTAATTTTCTGACAATTATATATTTTATATGTGGATTTAAAGTTTGCTTTTTGAGTTGGAGTGGATAAAGGAATAGGGATGGTTGCTCCTCCGAATTTTTTTTTGACCTTTGGGCATTTAAAGGGAAAAAACATAGATTATTATAGTAGCCTTTTTTATAATTAAAATACAATGAAAAAAATGATAATCTCTTCTACTAAATCTGCCAAAAAAGAATTTTGCCCCAAATCTCCCCCTATATCCTTGTATGTGGTGGATTTTCTTGATTTATGATTGATATTGTTTTTCTTTGATCAATTGGTTGTTTGGATGCTTTTTTTTAGTGTGGCCATCTGGCCTACTTAGTTTGCTATTTATAGTAACATAATTTTGCACAATTGAATAGTTTTTGTTAAAATTTGTCGGGGCTGATATAATAAATATTAATTTTTGATTTATGGTGAAACAGAGAGATTGCACTTCAATAGACTTTTGAGAAGGTCAAATCATATATTTAGTCTATTGAATAGCTTAAATACATTTCAATCAAAGAATTAAACAAGTTGAATTGCAAAAAAAAAAAATTGTGCAATTTTCCCGTTCAACATGCAGAAAGATTTTATTTATCAATTTTCTATAATATTTTCTATCATTGCTTAAGATTTACTCTCTCCGTTTAAAAAAGAATAACATATTTTAATTTGATATAAAGTTTAAGAAATAAAGAAGACTTTTGAATCTTGTGGTCAGTGGCGGAGCCACATTGAGTTGTGGGGATTCATCCGAACCCTCTTCATCGAAAAATTATACTATTTTTACATGTTCAAAAATATTTTTATGTATATATAGTAGATGTTGAATTCCCTTTGACTAATCCGTATATTTACTTCTGAACCCCTTACTGAAAATTCTGGTTCCGCCACTGCTTGTGGTCCTTCATTAAAGTAATGTCAAATGTACCAAAATGTTCTTTAATGTTGTGCTCTTAAAAATATCACGCGTAAAGTTGAAATTAAAATATTGTCAAAAAAAAAGAACTAAGTTTAATAATAATTTTTAATAGATGGATTGTAAGTAAGAACATAACTACTATCATAAATTAATATTAAGTAAATATAAAGAAAATCATTTTTCTTGTCAAGGAGGACAATTAGGAAAGTGACAATTCACTTTTTTTTTTCAAAAAGGAGAAATCAAAAATGTAGTGAAGAATAATATTCAATAACTAATATAAAGTTGTGGTGGAGCACTTCCCCGAACACCGCATATAACGGTAGTTTTAATGCACCAGACTATCTTTTTTTAACTAATATAAAATTAAAGACAAAAAAATTAATACTCTTTCTTTCATTTTTCTTTTCATGGAGGATATTATAATTACCTAAAAAAAACTATTTTATTCCACAATTATTGCTGAAGTTTTTCTTTTTCTTGCATGTTTGATTTTGTCTATAAGAAACTTTTAAGTGAAATACATTTCATCACTATATATTTGTAAGGTGTACCTCATAAAACCAAAACAAGTAAAAGAATTATGAGTATATGAGAACTTTATTGTTCATCTTCAAAGGTTCATACAGTATTCGACTATTTTGACCTCTGTAAACAAGTCAACATCTAATAATCATTCACAAAATACTTTATTTGTTTAGATTTAATTATTTATCATCAGAGTCTTATTTTTATATTATCGATATTTCTTATAAAAACATATACTATATGGCTCAAAGTACACGTGCAACGCACGTGCGGCAAAACTAGTTAACAAAAAATTGTGAAGTCAAATATCTTATATAAAAAAAAATGATTGACGCTCAAATGAAGATAAATCTTTGACGTCGTACCTCTTACAGGGAAATGTAACCTGAACAAAAGGGAGCAGTTCTATAACGACAAAGAGTAGAACATACTGCAAGAAAGCAAACTACCTCAGAAAATTCTACTGTTAGCACTTCTAATCAGTCATCTTCTTTTTTAGAGCCCCGCAACATGATTCTCGGACAACCTGCTCTGTTCACCACGGATAAACCTTCTACTTCCCAAAATAGTTGGTTAAATTAAATTTCACTTTCACTTTCCACAATCATTTAGTTTTAACTCTCATGAATCTAAAATGTTGCAGGGCGTAAATCAACGCAGATGGGTTGTTGGAATATCGACCAACTACCCTGCTCTCCTGTTATTTTAAAAAATATTCCATACTATAAATTTTGTGTAGCCAAAAGATTTCAATACGAAACCCCAACCTTCTGCTGTAATAATGATTTCATAAAATTAGTTTCACACCAACTACCTGATGCATTAAAGCGTCTTTATTATGGCAACTCCGAGAAATTCAAATTCCGTACTCATATTAGAACGTACAATAACATGTTCGCCTTTACTTCACTTGTCATCAAGTACGATAAGGAGTTAGCAAATAGGACTAAAGATATTTACACGTTTAAGCTTTAAGGAGAAATATATCATTTCCTACCTAGCTTCACCATTGTAGATGACAGAGCAAAAATTTTACAACTCTATTTTTATGTGTATGATCCCGCAAAATTTTAAGCTTAACTCAGTTCGTTAAAGCTTGAAAAGAGGTTCCAGACTTAGAAATTTCAGCTAAGTGTTTATACTTAGAAGTATTTTAGACTTCGTAAGTTGGTGATCCTATTTCACGACCCTTATGACCTTAAAGTATCCATTTTTAGGTTAATTCATGATCAAGAATGTCAGTAGGTCACTTCGGGTGAGTTTCGGATTTTTCGGACCTCGTTTGAACCATGTTTAGGTGACCAAAATAGTGGGTCGACGTGATCTCGACGCATCGCATCTCCCATCGCGTCTACAGATAATTCCCCCCAGCTTTTACTGCAATTCCAGTGAACCAACGTTAACTCGATGCGGAGCGTTAGCCATTGTGTTGATGCCATCAACGCGGCGCGTCGGTCTGCACGTCACTGGGTACAGTTTTTTCTCTTTTAATTCCGCGTCCAGAGGAGTATTTAGGTCAACTTCCCCACTCCTATTCAGCCCCAAAACACGTAATTAAGCCTTTCTAAAGGCAAATTTCACTCATTCTCTCTAAAATTCTCTCAAGAACATTCAAGATCCAAGGACACACCACCAATCTTCACGAATTTAAGCACCAACGTATGTGAAGTATTCATCCAAGGGTTTCCTTCCACCCTTGGAGTTTAAGAAACTCTTTTAAACTACAAGTTAATTGATTTCATGAATTCCATGTGAGATTTGAGTGTATTCATGATTATGATGTTAATTGTGTTCTAATCCATGGTTTATTCCAAGTTTCATGTGAAATTATTTATCATGTGTGTAGTATCATGTGAATTCATGTTAAAAGCCCTTGATTTTCGAATTGGGATTTGAAATTATGATACCTACATGTCGTTTAGTATCATGTGCATAGATTATGTTTCCCAAGTGCTTGATAAATTGCTCATGTGAATTAAATTTGAAAATCATGACATACTAGAATATGTGCAAGTTTATATCTTATAAGTGTTTGATAGAATGCCTCTATGAACGAGTTATGAGCAAGAGAACATTGTGATGCTTTTCAAGTTTATGCTATGCATTACTTTTCATGCTATCGAGTCCTAGGGGTATTCAATACCTAAAAATTTACCTGCTTACCTAGAGTTACAGTATTTACAGAACAATCTCACTAGCATCACGAACAGTAGTACTCAGTAATCAGTCACAGTTTTAGTTCAGTATACAGTTTAGAACTCAGTAGTATTTCGCCAGTCAGCGGGACTCAGTAAACTCAGTTCAGTCCAGTTAAACAACACGATCAGTAATAGTTTAGTCCAGCCTAGTACAGTTTAGAAATCAGTTCAGTGTCTATTCAGTTGGGAGTAGGATTTAGCACCGAGCGAGTGCAGGGATGAAGACTTCCCCGTCAGAGAGGCAGAGTCGTTAGTAGAAATCCATGTACTTCAGAACTACGTAGCCAGCACAGGATGAGGAGTCACTCGTCAGACTAGGCTTGACTACCTCCAAGGGGTCACCCGTTAGATTAGGCTTGACTCTGCCTAAGTGTTACCCGTCAGTTAAGCTTGGCATATTGGTTTTCTAGTATTAGTACCCGTGGCATGATATTAGCACCATTCCAACTGGGGTTATAGGTTGGACCCCTATCAGCTTAGATTCGGGGCATGTCGGTTAGATAATTACCTCCCACAGTTTCAGTTTCAGTCTCAGCATAGAACTCAATTTAGTCCTACAAATTCAGGACTGTCAGATATAGTCACCCAACTCGATATAGAACTCAGTTTCATTCTATAGAATCAGGACTATTAAAAATAGTCACTCAGTTATCAGTACTACAGTATCAATAAACTCAGATATCAGTTAATCAATATTCAGAACTTAGTATCCAGTGCTAACATGATCTCAGTTACAGTTTATGTATTCATGCATGTACTCTCATACAGTTACGTCCATGCTACTCAGCTAGTTGTTGTCCATGCATATGAACCAATGCATATCAGCCTACCTGAGTTAGTATACCAGTACATTCAAAGTACTGACACATACTTTTTTATCGCGCTATGATGTGTTATATCATAGGTTCAAACGCACGGGCTCCTAACCGCACTTAGCAGCCCATATTATCAGAAGCAGATTTAGTGGTGAGTCCTCATAGTTCGAGGACAATGTTACCTTTCAGTATTTTAGAAGTTTAGCATATTCAGTAGACAGAGTTAGTTGGGGACTTGTCCCATCAACTCAACCTTCATACAGTTAGAGGCTTTCAAACTAAAGTATTTATAAACAGATGTTCAGTTTTCTGTATTTTGATTTCAGTTTTGAATCTTATGGAAAGTTCTGCCTAATTTATGCATTATACTGTATTATTATTATTTGGTGATTGCATAAGGTACCAGTCATGGGTCAGCTTGAGGTCCTTCGGGATTATGAGCACTGTGTAGTATCTGGGATACAGAATTGGGGTGTTACAAACTTGGTATCAAAGCCTAAGGTTCAACAGAGTACTAGGAAGTCTGAAAGCCGCGTCTAGTAGAGTCTTGTGCATGGGTGTGTAGCGCGCCACACTTATTAACAAGAGGCTATGAGGCATTTCAAGAAAAGTTTCCCTTCTTTCAGCATTCATATCATGCGAGTGAGCATAAGCTCAAGTTAAACTCTCTGTCTAATTCATTCCTTCCTAAAGTCTACAGAACATGCCTCCCCAAAAAGTTAATGGAAGAAGGAATGAAAATCAGCCAGTACCTTCGGCCGTTCAGGCAGATCCCCTGAATGAGCATGTGACTCATTCCTAATTCAGGACTGCTTTCTGTAAGACCCCACAAAATCCTAAGATTAACTTTGTCCTTTAAAGCTTGTTAAGGGGTCCCCTTAGAAAATTTTAGCTAAGTATTTGGACTTAGTGTTATTTTAGCCTTCGTAAGTTGGAAACTCTATTTCACGACCCTCATGACCTTAAAGTAATGATTTTTAGGTTGAATCATGATTAGGAATGTTAGTGGGTGTTCTCGGATAAGTTTTGGATTTTTTGGACTTCGTTTGGATCATATTTGAAAGCTCAAACCAGTGGATCGACGTGATCTCGACGCGCCGTGTCGCCCATCTCGTCGATGAATATCTTCCCCAGCTTCCAGTGTAAATTCCAGTGAACTAATGCGGACTCGACCAGGTGTGTTGGCCATCGCATCGATGCCAACGTCGCAGTACGTCACTAAACTAGTTTTCAATAATTAAAAACAGCATCCAGAAGGGTATTTGGGACATTTTCCCCACTTCGAACCATCCCCTAAAACTCAAAATTCAGCCCCCACAAAGCAAGTTACACTCTTTTCTCTCAAATTGCTCTCATGAAAAAAACCCTAGAACATCAATTTCAAGATCAATTCTCAACAACACTCTCTCAATCTTCCAGAATTTAATTGCTAAGGTATGTCAAGTGTTCATCCAAGGGTCTTTCCACTCTTGGAGTCCAAGAAACTCTTTTAAATTTCAAGTAGCTTGATTTCATGCTTTCCATGATTTTGATTCAAATGTATTCATGATTATAATGTTGATTGGATTTCTATTCCATGATTAAGTGCAAGATTTATGTAAAAATAACTATTATGTATATATTATCATATGAAATCATGTTAAAGCCTTGAAATTGTGGTGCTCATGTGTTGATTAGTACTATGTGCATATACAATGCCTTCCAAGTAGTTGATGAGTTGTTCATGAGAAGTAAATAATGAAATTATATCATATTAGCATGTATTCAAGTTCATGTCATACAAGTGTTTGCTAGAATGTCCCAATGAATGAATGATGATCAAGTAGTTATTTATCATGTTTCAAGATTGTGCCATGTATTATAATTTATGCTATCGAGTCCTGAGGGTATTTAATACCTGATAATTTCGCTAATTACCTAGAGTTATGGTCAGTCTCAGGATAGTGTCAGTCATGTCACGATCAATAGTACTCTCAGTCAGTTAAAGAACTCAGAAAGAACTCATTAGACTCAGTATCAGACTAGTCCAGTTCAGTATTCAATTCGGACCTCAGTAAATTCAGTCAGTTAATAGAATTCAATAGTATTTCGTCAGTCAATGAAACTCAGTGAACTCAGTTCAGTTCTATTGAACAGTATGATTTGTAGAAGTTCAGTCCAGCTTAGAACAGTTTAGAAATCAGTCCAGTATCTATTCAGTTGGGAGTAGGATTGAGCACCGAGTGAACCCAAGGATGGGGACTCACCTGCTAATAAAGGGTGTGATCCTTAAAAGCAGCCCTTGTGTTCTAGAACTACTTAGCCAACGTAGGTTGAGACATCAACCTTCCAGTTGAGGGTTGATGAGATGTCCTACCTACTATTTGAGGGTACCACCATTCTCATCCAGAGCACCTACCAGATGAGGGTGACTCAGTTTATCTTTAACCATGGCACGGTACTGACACCCTTCCAACTGGGTTACAGGTTGGACCCCAATATATTCAGAGAGGGGCATGACAATTAGATGATTACCTCCTACAGTCTCAGTTTCACTCTCAGTATAGAACTCAGTTCAGTTTTACAGATTCAGGACTGTTAGATACAGTCACTTAGCTCAGTATAGAACTTAGACCAGCTCTTTAGAATTAGGACTGTATGATACAGTCACTTAGTTATCAGATACACAATATCTGTAAACTCAAATATCAGTAAATCAGTAATTCAGAACTCAGTATCCAGTGTTATTATGATCTCAGTTACAATTTATGTATTCATGCATGTACTCTCACTCAGTTATATTCATGTCATTCAGTCAGTATTGTTCATGCATATGAACCCATACATCTCAGCCTACCTCACTTAGCATACCAGTACATTCAAAGTATTGATGCATACCTTTCTATTACGCTATGATGTCTTATATCATAGGTTCAAACGCATGGGCTCTCAATCATACTTAGTAGCCCGATCTATTAGCAACAGACTTAGTGGTGAGTCCTCATACTTCGAGGATAGACTTATTACTTCCGAATTTCAGTATCTCAATTTATCAGTTTTTATTAGTCGGGGTTAGTTGGGGGCTTGTCCCATCAACTCCTTGTTTAGATAGTAGAGGCTTTTCAGACTAGAGTATTTCAGATAGATGTAACAATATTCAGTTTTCAGTATTCAGTATTTACTTTCAGTTTGAACCTTATGGCAAGTTTCTGCCTAATTTTTGCATAATTACAGTATTATTATTCAGTTATTGCAGCAAGTACCAGTCATGGGTTAGCTTTAGGTCCCTCGGGATTATGAGCACCGTGTAGCTTTGGGGTACAAACTTGGGGCGTTACACTTTTACTGCCTTAGGTTATTCAGTAGTAGCCCAGAATAATCAGCTGGTTACAATCCTATCTAGGCTTATAACTCAAGCTCCGCAGAGTGAGGAAAAGAGATGTAGGAAAAGAGGGAGAAAGAATAAGAGGGCCAGAACGCTAAGGCCAAAGAGTGGCCAAACAAATCCTTCTTGCTAAAAATATGGAAGAAACCATCAGGGTGTGTGTAAGGCTGGTAGTGGGTTGTATTTTGGATATGGCAAGCCAGGCCATAGAATTAGAGATTGTCCTCAGTCAGGTTTGCGGAGTCAGCATATTCATCCCTCAGCTCAATCCGGTCGCCCGAATCAGCAGGGTGCCACTTACAGTGCCACTAGTGAGCAATATACAAATAGGCTTTATGAACTTCAGTACAGATAGGATCAAGAAAATTCCCCTAATGTAGTCAGTGGTATATCACAGATCTTTCATTTACATGTTTATGCCTTATTAGATCGAAGAGCTTTTTTGTCTCTGGTAACTCATTACATGGTAGTCAACTTTAAAGTCAGACTAAAAATCTCAACAGAACCCTTTTTAGTGCCTACCCCAGTAGGTAAATCTATTCTAGCCAGATGAGTATACAAAAATTGCTCAGTTACAGTATTTCAAAAAATCCCTTCAGCTGATTTCAGTAATAGAGTCATTCCGTTCCAGTTTCCTGATGGGCCAATCATTGAATAAAGGGGTAGTACCTCAGTTTTAGTTGATTTAAGCTTGAATTTATTTATATTGAACTAGTATAAAGAAGAGTTGAGAATTCTAAGTTAGTCAGTTGTTAAAGTTACTATATGATGATTGTTCGGGCAATAGAAAGCTAAGAATCGTGTATCAGAAGAAAGTACTAGCAGTGGACCTTATATTATCAGGTGTAGTCCTTCAGAATAAGTTAAGTATTTATGAGTATTATTGTATCTCAGGCTCAAGAGTAAAGTGGTTTCAGTTTGATTTAAATTTTATTAAGTAGTTCACAGACTTAGAATAACGACTTTAAGCTAAGGGGGACATGGTAGAACAAGTAACCAAGTCAGGCTTCCAAATTTTTAATAGTAATATCAGTATTTGTAGAAGATCAGTGGGAAGCTCAGTGCAAAGTTTTGCACTTCAGCTATCACGATATGATATCTACTCACGCCTTACATGTCAGCACTATGATCATAGCTCATATTCATGCACATGATCGAAAATCACGTATTCTTACCATTTCTAGTATAAGGATTTCCAGTTCACTCAGTGTTATGAATCATGTTCCATGAATACAGAAACTCCAAACTCAGGTCATGCAGCTCATGACTCATGTACTTATGCTTTACAGTATGCTCAGCTCCCATGACTCATGCTACACTCCTAATGATCTGCTAAATTCAAACTTTTTCATGTATATCCTTAGTTTAGATCTCTTGATAAAATCCAGGATATTGATGTTTTATTCCTCAGGCCCCAATTAAGTGTCAAGTTCGGTATAGTGCCATTCATGCTTCAGATCCACATGTTTTAACCTTCAGTGAACTCTCCTTTTGAAATGTTGTAATAATGAGCAGTTGCTTAGGAGCGAGAGAGTAAATGTCTCATGTTATGAAAAGATTGTTGCATGTTAGTTTTACACGAGGTTGTAGTTATAAAGAAAGGCTTGAATGTCACGTTGATGTGTAAGTGGATAAATGCATTTCGGATATTTGAGTAGGCTTGAACATAGTGAGAGAATTCATTCCATCTCAGACCTCAGTAGGTAGAGTTATCAGTGCACATGTAAATATTTTCAGTAGCCCCAAGTGAAATGCGGTGTTACAGTAGAAGTTACAGTTAAAGGAATAGTTAAGAAATGTGGTTAGGATGGAGAGAGAGTAGTTTTAGTGCATCCGGCTTAGTAACTCTGTCTTAGATAATGTCTCGTAGGCCTTGCTCCATTTTACAGAATTGGAGCCATGTTGTGATTTCTTATTCAGACCATGCAGGGATTTCCTTGCTCCCTAAAGTTAGTAGAACTTTGTAGAAAGAGTGTCAAGAAATACTGTAGTTGAGTATAATTTTTCATTATGAGTTAGTCTATAAAGCCAGGAATTCAGTTTAGCAGTCAGGCGGACAGGTTCGTATGACTTCCCCATGTACTATCCAAAGTTTCGTGAATATAACTATTCCAAGATAGAGCATCCTAGTAGTTATGTGTTCAACCCAGTTCATGTATCATGCCTCAGTTTTAGATCTCAGATATTCAGTCATGATTTAGTTCGTAGGTGCCAGGTGCATCGTCTCAGCTTTTCCTCAGTATCCCAGCCAAGTCAGTATTCTTCGGGGGACATAATGTCCCAAGGGGGAGATTCACTATAACCCTCGATCTTTCATGTCCTAAACCTCCCATTATCTCTTCACGTAACAAGACCCAATTTGTAGTAATAAGTACTCATAAATTGACTCTCTCATTCCAATCTCAGCCGTATGACCATTCCCATGTCATGGCATGTATCCAAGGAATCCTCTAAGCTTATGATATTCAGTTCATGTATCATTTTTTAGACTCAGTTATGTTCTCATGTTCTCATTCATGCATGTTCAATAAATGATCTCAGGTTCATCAGTATTCTCATCTTAAGGTAACCGTCTTTCTTAGATTAGCTTAGTTCCATGTTCAGTTACAGTTATAAACTTGGTATCCATTACCGTTGTATATTCAGTCATGCAATCACGAATTAGTACAATTATGTACTCATGCATCAGATATGCATGTTCAGTATGAAAACTTAGTTTATCAGTAGCTTCAGTCATGTATTCCATGCATCAGATATGCAAGTTCATTGTGTAAACTCAGTCTATCAGTGTTCCTCAGCTTAATCTATCTCATTCTAGGATGATTGTTCCAAAGGGGATGATATTGTAAGACCCCACAAAATTCTAAGTTTAACTGAGTCTATTAAAGCTTGAAAAAAAGTCCCAGACTTAGAAATTTCAGCTAAGTGTTTATACTTAGAATTATTTTAGCCTTCGTAAGTTGGCGATCCTATTTCACGATGCTTATAACATTAAAGTATTAATTCATAGGTTTATTCATAATCAAGAATATTAGTAGGTCACTTCTGGTGAGTTTCAGATTTTTTAGACCTCGTTTGAACCATGTTCAGGTGACAAAAACTGTGGGATAATGCGATCTCGATGCGTCGTGTCACCCATCGTGTCGATAGATAATGTCCCCCAGCTTTCAGTGCAATTCTAGTTATCCAACGTGAACTCAATGCGGTGCATTGGCCATCCCATTGATGCCATCGACGCAGTGCATCGGTCTGCGCATCACTAGGCACAATTTTTACTCTTTTAATTTCGTGTCCAGAGGGGTATTTAGGTCAATTTCCCCACTCCTATTCATCCCCAAAACACGTAATTAAGCCTTTCTAAAGGCAAATTTCACTCATTCTCTCTTAAATCTTCTTAAGAACAAACCCTAGGGGATCTAATTTCAAATTCAAGATCCAAGGACGCACCACCAATCTTCATGAATTCAAGCACCAAGGTATGTGAAGTGTTCATCCAAGGGTTTCCTTCCACCCTTGGAGTTCAAGAAACTCTTTTAAACTACAAGTTTATTGATTTTATGAATTCCATGTGGGATTTGAGTGTATTCATTATTATGATGTTAATTGTGTTCTAATCCATGGTTTATTCCAGGTTTCATATGAAATTATTTATCAAGTGTGTAGTATCATGTGAATTCATATTAAAAGCCCTTGATTTTTGAATTGGGATTTGAAATTATGATACCTATATGTTGTTTAGTGTCATGTGCATAGATTATGTTCCCAAAGTGCTTGATAAATTGGTCATGTGAATTAAATGTGAAAAGCATGACATACTAGCATATGTACAAGCTTATATCTTTCAAGTGTTTGATAGAATTCCTCTATGAACGAGTTGTGAGCAAGTAAATATTGTAATGCTTTTCAAGTCTATGCTATGCGTTACTTTTCATGCTATCGAGTTTTGGGGTATTCAATACCCAAAAATTTAGTTGCTTACCTAGAGTTACAGTAGTTACAGAACAATCTCAGTAGCATCACGAACAGTAGTACTCAGTAGTCAGTCATAGTTTCAGTTCAGTATACAGTTCAGAATTTAGTAGCATTCCATCAGTCATTGGGACTTAGTAAACTCAGTTCAGTCTAGTTAGACAACACGATCTATAACAGTTCAGTCCAGCCTAGTACAGTTTATTAATTAGTTCAGTGTCTATTCAGTTGGGAGTAGGATTTAGCACCAAGCGAGTGCAGGGATGACAGATTCCCCGTCAGAGAGGCAGAGTCATTAGTAGCAGTCCCTGTTCTCTAGAACTATGTAGCCAGCGCAGGATGAGGAGTCACCCATCAGACTAGGCTTGACTACCTCCAAGGGGTCACCCGTTGAATTAGGCTTGACTCCGCCCAAGTGTTACCCATCAGTTAGTCTTGGCATCCTGGTTTTCCAGAGTTAGTACCCGTGGTATGGTATTAGAACCCTTCCAAATGAGGTCACAGGTTGGACCCCTATCATCTTAGATTTGAGGCATGTCGGTTAGATAATTTCCTCCCACAGTTTCAGTTTCAGTCTCAGCATAGAACTCAGTTCAATTCTAAAGATTCAGGACTGTCAGACACAGTCACCCAGCTTAGTATTGAACTCAGTTTTGTTCTATAGAATCAAGATTGTCAGAAACAGTCACTCAGTTAGAGGTACTACACTATCAGTAAAATCAGATATCAGTTAATTAGTATTAAGAACTCATTATCCAGTGTTAACATAATCTCAGCTAGAGTTTATGTATTCATGCATGTACTCTCATTCAGTTACATCCATGTTACTCAGCTAGTTGTTGTCCATGCATATGAACCCATGCATATAAGCCTACCTTACTTAGCATACTAGTACATTCAAAGTAATGACACATACTTTTCTTTTACGCTATGATGTCTTATAGCATAGGTTCAGATGCACGGGCTCCTGACCGTACTTAGCAGCCCAGATTATCAGTAGCAGATTTAGTGGTAAGTTCTCATAGTTTGAGGACGATGTTATTTTTATAATTTCAGTAGTTCAGCATATTCAATAGACGGAGTTAGTTTAGGACCTGTCCCTTCAACTCCACCTTTAGACAGTTAGAGGCTTTCGAACTAGAGTATTTATAGGCAGATGTTCAGTTTTTAGTATTTTGATTTCAGTTTTGAACCTTATGGTAAGTTCCACCTAATTTACACATTATACAGTATTATTATTATTCGGTAATTGTAGCAGGTACCAGTCATGGGTTAGTTTATGGTCGTTCGGGATTATGAGCACCGTGTAGCATTCGGGGTACAGACTCTGGGCGTTACAAACTTGGTATCAAAGACTAAAGTTCAACAGAGTCCTAGGAAGTCTAAAATCCGCGTCTAGTTGAGTTTTGTGCATGGGTGTGTAGCGTGCCACACTTATGGACAAGAGGCTATGAGGCATTTCAGGAAAAGTTTCCCTTCTTTCAGCATTCATGTCATGCGAGTGAGCATAAGCACAAGTTAAATGCTCAGTCGAATTCATTCTTTTCTTCTGTCTATAGAACATGCCTCCCAGAAAAGTTAATGGAAGAAGAAATGAAAATCAGCCAGTACCTCCGCCCCTGAATAAGCATGTGTCTCACTCTGAACTCAGGACTGCTTTCACTGCCTTTGCTTATTCAGTAGTAGTCCAGAACAATCAGTTGGTTACAATCCTATCTAGGTTTATGACTCAAGCTCCACAGAGTGAGAAGAAGAGATATAGGAAAAGAGGGAGAAAGAATAAGAGGGCCATAACGACAAGGCCAAAGAGTGGCCGAACAAATCCTCCTTACCAAAAATGTGGTAGAAACCATCAGGGCGTGTATAGGGTTGGTAGTGGGTTCTATTTTGGATGTGGAAAGACAGGCCATAGAATCGGATATTATCCTCAGTCAGGTTAACGGAGTTACCATATCCGTCCCTCATCTTAGTCCGATTACCCTAATCAGCAGGGTGCCACTTCCAGTGCCACCAGTGGGCAACGCCTAAATAGGCTTTATGAACTTCAGTACAGATAGGATTAGGAAAATTCCCCTAATGTAGTCACTGGTACATTACAGATCTTCCATATACATGTTTATGCCTTATTAGATCCAGGAGCCTCTTTGTCTCTGGTAACCCCTAACATGGCAGTCAACTTTAATGTAAGGCTAGAAATCTTAAAAAAAACCTTTTTAGTGCCTACCCCAGTAGGTAAATCTATTTCAGCCAGACGAGTATACAGAAATTGCTCAGTTACAATATTTCAGAAAATCCCTTCTTTTGATTTCAGTAATAGAGTCGTTCCATTCCAGTTTCCTGATGGGCCAATCATTGAATGAATGGGTAGTACCTCAGTTTCAGTTGATTTAAGATTGAATTTTTTTAGATTGAACCGGTAGAAAGAAGAGTTAAGAATTCAAAGTTAGTCAGTGTTGAGGTTGCTATATGATGGTTGTTGGGGTAATAGAAAACTAAAAATCATGTATCAGAAGAAAGTACTTGCAGTGGACCTTACATTATTAAGTGTAGTCCTTCAGAATGAGTTTAGTATTTATAAGTATTTTTATATCTCAGGCTATCGAGTAAAGTGGTTTTAGTTTGATTTAAAGTTTATTAAGTGGTTCACAGACTTAGAATAACGGTTTTAAGTTAAGTTGGAGATGGTAGAACAAGTAACCAAGTCAGGCTTCTAGATTTTTAGTAGCAATGTCAGTATGTGTAGAAGAGCATTGGGAAGGGATGATGCCAAACCCGTCATTACCTCAGTGCAAAGTTTTGCACTTCAGCTATCATGATATGATATCTACTCGCGTGTTACATGTCAGCTCTATGATCATAGCTCATATTCGTGCACATGATCGAAAATCACGTACGCTTACCGTTCCTAGTATAAGGAGTTCCAGTTCACTCAGTGTTATGAATCATGTTCCATGAATACAGAAACTCTAAACTCAGGTCATACAGCTCATGACTCATGTACTCATGCTTTATAGTATGCTCATCTACCATGACTCATGTTACACTTCTAATGATCCGCTAAATTCATATTTCTTCATATATATCCTTAGTTTAGATTTCTTGATAAAATCCAGGATATTGATGTTCTATTCCTCAGGCCTCGGTTAAGTGTGAAGTTCGGTATAGTGTCATTCATGCTTCAGGTCCTCATGTTTTAACCTTCAGTGAACTCTCCTTATGAAATGATGTAGTAGTGAGCAGTATCTTAGAAGGGAGAGAGTAAATATTTAATGTTAAGAAAAGATTGTTGCATGCTAGTTTTACTCGAGGCTGTAGTTATGAAGATAGGCTTGAATGTCATGTTGATGTATAAGTGTCTAAATGCATTTCAGAGATTTGAGTAGGCATGAACATAGTGGGAGAATTCATTCCAGCTCAGACCTCAGTAGGTAGAGTTATCAGTGCCCATGAAAATAGTTTTAGTAGCCTCAAGTGAAATGCGGTGTTGAAGTAGAAATTACAGTTGAGGGAATAGTTGAGAAATGTGGTTAGGATGGCGATTTAGTAGTTTCAGTGCATGAAGCTTAGTAACTCTGTCTTAGATAACGTCTTGTAGGCCTTGCTCCATATTACAGAATTGGATCCATGTTGTGATTTCTTATTCAGATGTCTTATTCTGACCATGCCAAGATTTCCTTGCTCCCTAAAGTCAGTAGAACTTTGTAGAAAGAGTGTCAAGAAATGCTCTAGTTGAGTATAAGTTTTCATTATGAGTTAGTCTGTAAAGCCAAGAATTCAGTTTAGTAGTCAGGCGGATAAGTTCGTATGGCTTCCCCATCTTTCCACCCAGTCATACTATCCGAGGTTTCGTAAATATGACTGTTCTAAGATAAAGCATCCTAGTAGTTACGAGTTAAGCCCAGTTAATGTATCATGCCTCAGTTTTAGATCTCAGATATTCAGTCACGATTTAGTTCGTAGGTGCCTCGTGCATTGTCTCAGCTTTTCCTCAGTATCCCAGCTAAGTCAACATTCTTCGGGGGAAATAATGTCCCAAGGGGGAGATGCACTATAACCCCCGAGCTTTCATGTCCTAAACCTCCCATTTTCTCTTCACATAACAAGACCCAGTTTGGAGTTATGAGTACTCATAAGTTAACTCTCTCTTTCCAATCTCAGCCGTATGACCATTCCCATGTCCTTGCATTTATCAAATGAATCAGCTCAGTTCACGATATTTAGTTCATGTATAATATTTCAGACTCAGTTGTGTTCTAATGTTCCCATTCATGCATGTTCAGTAAATGATCTCAGGTTCATCAGTATTCTCAGCTTAAGGTAACAGTCATACTTAGATTGGCTCAGTTCCATGTTCAGTTACAGTTATAAACTTGGTATCCATTACCGTTGCATATTCAGTGATGCATTCACGAATCAGTACAGTAATGTACTCCTGCATCAGATATTCATGTTCAGTATGAAAACTCAACTTATCAGTAGCTTCAGTAATGTATTCCATGCATTAGATTTGTATGTTCAGTATGTAACTATGTCTATCAGTGTTCCTCAGCTTAATTTGTCTCATTCGAGGACGAATATTCCCAAAGGGGAGATATTGTAAGATCCCGTAAAATTTTAAGATTAACTCAGTCCGTTAAAGCTTTAAAAGAAGTCCCAAACATAGAAATTTCAGCTAAGTGTTTATACTTAAAAGTATTTTAGCCTTCATAAGTTGGTGATCCTATTTCCCGACCCTTATGGCCTTCAAGTATCATTTTTTAGGTTTATTCATGATCAGGAATGTCAGTAGGTCACTTCGGGTGCGTTTTGGATTTTTCAGACCTTGTTTTAACCATGTTCAAGTGACCAAAATAGTGGGTCGATGCAATCTCAATGCGTCGCATCAACAGATAATTTTCCCATATCTTTTATTACAACTCCAGTGAACCAACGCTAACTCGACGCGGCACGTTGGTCATCGCATTGATGCCATCAATGCAGTGCATCGGTTTGCACATTTGTAACGTCCCAATACAACCCCCTAGTCGTTACATGGTGCTTATGATCCTAAGGGACCACAAGCTAACCCATGAGCTGGTACTTACTGTGAGCACTGAATAATATGATCATGAATGCGGTAAAATAACTGAATTGCCATAAGGTTTTAAATCATGAAACGACTACTGAATTATGAATCTAGGAAAAATACTTAAATCTAAATAATCTAAATAGCTAACTATAGTTTATGAAAAGCCTCTAAATGGAATACTGTGAGTTTATAGGATAGGCCCCAACTAACTCTGCTAACTACTGAGATAAAGACATGAAGAAAAATAATCCGTTCTTGAATGATGAGGACTCATCACTATTACTAAACTGCTAAAGATCGGAGGGACTAAGTGTGATCCAAGAACTTAGCGTCATCACCTATGATATGATACATCACAGCACAAAAGAAAGGCATGCAATCTGTACTTTGAATGTACTGGTATACTAAATGAGGTACACTGATATTCATGGTCTCACGAATAGAAATAATAATAATTAACTGAATATGCATGTAAAGCATAGAGCACTAAATGAAGAGCATGAAATCTGTAGATACTGAAAATTCATGAAGACCTGTAAATACTGAGGATGCATGACCAAGCATATAATATAAACTGAGTAAAACCTGTAAACTGAAATACTAAAAATACCGATATCTGTATACTTTGGTCAAACAACACTAAGACTGAATAACTGAGCTGGGACTGTAACTGAGACTATTTCTGAGACTGTGGGAGTTATCATCTGACCAACATTCCTCAATTTGAGTTAATCGGGGTCCAACCTGTAACCGCAGTTGGAAGGGTGTTAATATCGTACCACGGGTACTAACAATGAGTGTGTGGATCTACTTAACTAATATAATGTCCAAAGGACTAAGGGTGTCAAGCCTGATCTAACTGGTGACTCCTGCAAGATAGTCAAGCCTAATCTGACGGGTGACTAATCATATCCCACGCTGGCTACGTAGTTCTGAAGTATAGGGACTACTACTAATGACTCTGCCTATCTGATGGGGAATCAGCCATCCCTACACTCGCTCGGTGCTAAATCCTACTCCCAACTGAAAAAACACTGAGATACTAGACTATTCTGAGTTGAATAAATGATATCTAACTATTCTTATAATGCTCATAATCTAATCTGAAGACTATTCTGTAATGTACTGAGGATAGACTATATAAACAGCTATGGTTTTGGGGTATTCAAAACAAGAATACTGCAAAGACACTAAAGCTTGAAGGCCAAAACATGAAGGTTGTTATTAAATAAATCGCTCTTGTAGGCATTTTATCAAACACTTGTAGTTCATGGTTTAAAACAATCATAGGAATGTCATGGAATTTGTAGGAGTAGCATGAATTCATTATAATAGCATTAAATCATGGTTTTATTCAATAAATAATACTATTAAAACATGGAGGATTAAATAATAACAATAATTTCATGGTAACATGGTATAAAATCAATAGTACATGGAGATTCATGGATGAAATCATAGTTTAAACCATAATGACTAGAAAGATTATAACTTGGTGATTTAAAATAGGTTACTTGGGCTCCATGGATTAAAGGGATCTATGGATGAACATCTAACATACCTGGGATGATGAATTTAGAAGGATTTGTGGAGAGTTCTTGAGATCTGACCTTGATTCTTGAGAGCTAGAGTTTTTTGTTCTTGAAAGAGAGGATTTTAAATTTGAGAGAAAGTGAATAATGATGAGTATTTAGGTTAATTAGGGGTTAAATTTTGTGTTTAGGACGAGTTTAGGGCTTAGGAAAAAGGCCCAAATACCCTTAAACGAATTAAAAAACACAAGCTGGAAACTGAAATCCCAATTTTTGGCCTTGGTGTGACGTTCCACTATCACGCTAAGCCATTGGAAAAGGGACAACTGGGACATGGACAAACGCCGCGACGCGCCACTATCGCGGTAAGACTGTGGATGCCAATTTGGCCATCTCCGCGACTCGCCATGATCGTGGAGGCCCACTGAAAATTGACAAAATGGGAAATTGGCCTGCTCCGCAACGTGCCATGATCACGATGTCACACTGGAAATAGACAATTATCATTTGGGCTTCCTACGCGACGCGCTAAAGGTTAAAATAATGGTGTTTTGCGACTGAAACTTAAAATCGTCAGAACTTCTTACCCGATTATCAAATTTGGGTGAATTTTATATCATTGGAAAGCTAATTGAATTTCCTATGCAATGGCAGGCTATACACTGAAAAATAATTAGTGTTTCAAAAATTCCATATACAAATACTCATCTATTAGGACTTAGATTATGCTAGGGAAATACGGGGTGTTACAATATCTCTCCCTTGGGATCATTCATCCCTGAATGAAACTGGTTAAGTTGAGGGAACAGATGGACTGATCTTACACACTGAATATGCATGTCTGATACATGGAATGCATGCCTCAACTAATTCATTAATGCACAATTGACATGAATATGATGTGCGGCTGAAACTGAGCAAGACAGAGAAAAAAAAGCTTAAGAAGATTGGTACCTTATACTAAATCTGGATTCGCAGAGAAGAGATGAGGGTACATGGTTTGCATATCTGCCTCTGCTTCCCAAGTGGCTCCCTCAACGGACTTATTCTTCCAAAGAACTTTGACTAGTGGAACTTCTTTGTTCCTTAGTCTACGAACTTGATGGTTAAGAATTTCGACTGGGACTTCCTCAAAGGAAAGATTGTTCTGAATATCTACATTTTCTAAGAGAACAACTACAGCTGGATCACCAACACACTTTTTCAATAATGAGACATGGAAAACTGGGTTTACTGAGGCTAGATCTGAAGGCAACTCGAGCTCGTAAGCTACCTTTACGAAATGACTGAGAATTCTAAAGGTACCGACATATCGAAGACTGAGTTTCCCTTTCTTGATGAATCTCTTCACTCCTTTCATGGGAGAGATTTTCAAGTACACGAGGTCATCGACCTCAAACTTGAGATCCTTTATCCTCATATCTGCATATGATTTCTGTCCGCTCGGGGCAACCCTAAGCCTTTCTCTGATCAACTGAACCATTTCTAATGCATCAAACACCAAATCAGGCCCTACTACTACAACCTTACCTACTTCAAGCCAATCAATTGGAGATCTACATATCCTACCATAGAGAGCCTCAAATGGAGCCATACAGATACTGGAATGATAGTTGTTATTGTATCTGAATTGAATCAAAGGCAAATGGTCATCCCAACTACCCTTGAAATCAACAACGCATGCTCTCAGCATATCCTCAAGAGATTAAATAGTCCTTTCTACTTGACTATCTATTTGAGAGTAAAAAGTTGTACTGGGGTGGACTTGGAACCAAGACTCTTTTGGAATGCTTTCTAGAAATGAGAGGTAAACTAAGTACCTCTATCTGAGATGATAGATAAGGGAACACCATGCAACCTAACCAACTCTCTGAGATAGAGATTGACATATTCCTCGACTGAATAAGAGGTATGGATTGGCAAGAAATGAGCTAATTTACTCATCCTTTCTACGATAACCCAAATAGATTCACGCTGATGGCGGGTACAAGGCAAACCTATCACAAAGTCTAGGTTCACTTTCTCTTATTTCCACTTGGGAATACTGAACTCCTGCATGGCCCCACTAGGTTTCTGGTGCTCAACCTTAACTTGCTGACATGTAGAGCACTTAGCTACAAACTCTGCAATATCTATCTTCATCACACTCCACCAATAGATCTCCCACAAATCGCGGTACATGTTAGTGGCTCAGGATGAATAGAGTAACACACCTCATGCGCTTCTGCAAGAATTTGTTGCCTCAAATCATCTACACCAGGCACACATAATCTACCCTGACAATGCAAAACACCATCTCCCTCTTGAGATAAAACCTCTACTTTCTGATCTCTAACTAATTCTTTCAACTTAACTAGACTGGGATCTCTATCTTGCTTTTTCTTCACCTCAGAGACTAGAGATAACTCTAGGCTACTTTGTACCCATACACTACCTTTTGCTAAATTAAGTAAATTAACACCTAGTCGGGCAAACTGATGAACTTCCTGAGCTAACTTCTTCTTACCATCCTCAACAGAAGCTACACTACCCATAGACATTCTACTGAGAGCATCATTCACTACATTGGCCTTGCCTGGATGATGCAGAACCCTCATGCCATAATCTGTCAATAACTCTAACCATCTTCTCTGACACAAATTCAAATCTTTCTGAGAGAACACATACTGAAGGCTTTTGTGATCTGTGAACACATCTACATGCACCCCATACAAGTAATGCCTCCAAATCTTTAAGGCAAACACTACAAATGTTAGCTCAAGATCATGTGTCGGATAATTATTCTTATGGGGTTTAAGCTGTATGGAGGCGTAGGCTATGACCTTACCTCTCTATATGAAGACATAACACAAACCTACTCTGGATGCATCACAGTACACAATAAAACCATCTGAATCGTCGGGTAGAGTCAAAATTGGGGCTGAGGTGAATCGAGTCTTCAACTCCTGAAAACTCTTCTCGCATGAATCTGACCACTGAAACTTAACTTTATTCTGAGTCAATCTAGACATGGGGGATGCAATAGAAGAAAACCCTTCAACAAACCAATGGAAATAGCCAGCTAAACCCAAGAAACTTTTAATATCTTATGGACAGATGGGTCTAGGCCAGTTTCTCAATGCTTTAGTCTTTTGAGGATCAACTCTAATACCTTCACCGAAAATAATATGACCAAGGAATGCTAATGATCTTAGCCATAATTCATACTTACTGAATTTAGCGAACAACTGATGAGCTCTCTGAGTCTGAAGCACTATGCTGAGATGGTCTGCATGATCGCTTTTACAATAAGAATAGACAACAATGTCATCAATGAAAACTATGACGAACATGTCCAAGTAATCCTTGAACACTCGTTTCATCAAGTCTATGAAGGTTGTTGGGGCATTTTTAAGACCAAATGACATGACTAGAAATTTGAAGTGACCATACCGAGTTAGGAAAGCTATTTTTGGAATGTCACATTCTTTAACTCTAAGCTGATGATAGCCTGATCTGAGGTTTGTCTTGGAAAAGTCACTGGCACACTAAATTTGGTCGAACAAGTCATCAATTCTAGGAAGTGGATATTTATTCTTGACTGTGACCTTGTTCAACTGACGATAGTCTATGTACATTCTGATAGAACCATCTTTCTTATGCACGAATAGAACAGGTGCGACCCATGGGGAGATGTTGGGTCTGATGAATCACTTATCTAAGAGATCCTTTAAATGTTCTTTCAGTTCTTTGATTTCAGATGGAGCCATTCTACATGGAGAATAGATATAGGCTGAGTATCTGGGAGAAGGTCTATTCCGAAGTTGATTTCCCTTTCGGGAGGAATTTTGAGAAGATCTTCAGGAAATATATCTGAGAATCCATTTACTACTGGGACTGACTCAAGAGTAGGAGTTTTTGAGTTAGAGTCTTTGACTCGTACAAGATGATAGACACACCCCTTTGATATCATCTTTCTAACTCTAAGGTAAGAAATCAACTAACCCCTAAGAGCTGTAGTACTACCCTTCCATTCAAGGACATGTTCATTTGGAAATTGAAAATGAACTATTCTATTTCTACAATCAACTGAGGCATAGCATGAGTGGAGCCAATCCATGCCAAGAATGACGTCAAAATCCATCATATCTAACTCTACGAGATCAACTGAAGTAACTTTTTGAGATATTGTGACCGGACAGTTCCTGTATACCTGTCTGGCTACAATGGAAATGCCCACTGGGGTAGACACTAAAAAGAGCTCTGCTAGATTTTTGGGACTGACTCCAAAATTGCTTGCTATATATGGAGTTACAAAAGAAAGAGAAGCTCCCGGGTCTAGTAAAGCATAAACATGTAAGTAAAAGACCTGCAACTTACCAGTAACTACGTCAGGAGAATTTTCCTGATCTTGGCGGGACTGAAGAGCATATAATCTCTTTGGACGCTGACCACTGGTAGCACTAAAAGCGGCACCCTGCTAAGTTGGGCGGCCAGATAGAAATGAAGACTGATGGGATTGGCCCTGTTGGCGCGCATCTCTACCTTTCTGATAAACTACCTGATACTCTCGAATTCGATGGCTTGGCTTGCCACACTCGAATCACACATCACTACCCATTTTACACTCACCCATGGTGTTCGCCACACTTCTGACATAAAAGATTGCTACGAGCACTGCTAACACTGACCTAGGACTTAGAGCCTGGTGCCCTATCCCTATTGTCATTTCTAAATTTGGATACTGGGGAACTAACTGAAGAAGGTACTGGGGCTGAAGACCTCTGATAAAACTGAGGACGGTTACCACCTTCTAACTTTGGCTGATTGAAATTAAAACTACCCATCCTAGCTCTCTTGTTTTCTCTCTCTCTCTCCCTAATATTTTTCTTCTCTATCTTTTGAGCATGGACCATCAGCCTAGACAAGTTCATCTCACTAATTAGAATTACGGTCCTACACTCCTTGACCACACTATTAGATATGCCAAATACAAACTTACTCATCTTGGACCTATTATTAGCTACCACATGAGGAGCATACCTAGCCAACTGAGTAAACTTAAGGGAATTCTCCCTCACACTCATGTTGCCTTGCCTCAAATTAATAAGTTCTGACACCTTGGCCTCCCTCAACTCTAATGGAAAGAATCTGTCTAAGAAAGCCAAGGCAAACTCTTCCCATTCTATAGGCCCTGCATCAACATCTCTATCAACTTTTCACTGCTTAAACCAAGTATGGGAAACATCTTGCAATTAATATACAACCAACTCGACGCTTTGACTAGACGTCACCCCCATAGAATCTGTTACCTTCTAAACCATATCTAAGAATTCTTAAAGATCCTCTTCAGACTTGGATCCTGTGAAATAAGGAGAATTCATCCGAATAAAATCCCAAATTATAGTTGCAGCAGTATTGGCCACTGGGTTTGCTGGAACAGCAGCTGGACATTCATTTTGTGCTGCTATGGAGTTTACTAGAGTGGTGAATGCAGCCTTGAATTCTGCATGAGAACATGTTCGTCCAGAGGATCTACCTAGACAGGCTGAGGGGCTGGCTGAGTTCATGTTCTTCTTTCGTTCTTCTTGGGAGGCATGTTTTGTAAATGGAAGGAAGAAGCAGATTAGACTGGGAGTTTAACTTGAGCCCATGATCAATCGCTCGACATGAATACTGAAAGAAGGGAAACTTTTCCTAAATGCCTTGTAGCCTCTTATCCATAAGTGTGGCGCGCTACACACCCATGCACAAGACTCTACTTGACGCGGCTTTCAGACTTCCTAGGATACTTTAAACCCTTAGGCTCTAATACCAAGTTTGTAACGACCCGAGACTACCCCCTAGTCATTACACGGTGCTTACGATCCCGATAGACCACAAGTTAACTCATGAGTTGGTACCTGCTGTGAGCACTGAATAATATAATCATGAATACAGGAGAATAACTAAATTTCCATAAGGTTTTAAATCATAAAACGACTACTGAATTATGAATCTAGCAAAAATACTGAAATCTAAATAATCTAAATAGATAACTGTAGTGTCTGAAAAACCTCTAAATAGAATATTGTGAGTTGATAGGACAGGCCCCAACTAACTCTGCTAACTACTGAGATAAATACATAAAGTAAAATAATCCATCCTCGAATGATGAGGACTCATCACTGCTACTAAACTGCTGATGATCGGAGGGACTAACTGTGATCTGATAACTGAGCGTCAGCACCTATGATATGATACATCATAGGGCAAAAGAAAGGTATGTAATCAGTACTTTGAATGTACTGGTATGCTAAATGAGGTAGGCTGATATGCATGGTCTCACTAATAGAAATAATAATAATTAACTAGATATGCATGTAAAGCATGGAGCACTAAATGAAGAGCACGGAATCTGTAGATACTGAAAATGCATGAAGATCTGTAACTACAGAGGATGCATGACCAAGCATATAATATAAATTGAGTAGAATCTGTAAATTGAAATATTGAAAAATACTGATATTTGTATGCTTTGGTCAAACAACACTAAGACTGAATAACTGAGCTGGGACTGTAACTGAGACTATATCTGAGACTGTGGGAGGTATCATCTAACCGACATTCCTCAATTTGAGCTAAACGAGGTACAACCTGTAACCCCAGTTGGAAGGGTGTTAATACCATGCCACGGGTACTAACAATGGTTGTGTGGATCCACTAAACTAATATAATGTCCAAAGGACTAAGGGTGTCAAGCCTGACTTGACGGGTGACCCCTGCGAGATAGTCAAGCCTAATCTGACGGGTGACTACTCATATCATATGCTGGCTACATAGTTTTGGAGTATAGGGACTTCTACTAATGACTCTACCTATCCGATGGAGAAGCCGCCATCCCTACACTCGCTCGGTGGTAAATCCTACTCCCAACTAAAAACACTGAGATACTAGACTGTTCTGAGTTGAATAACTGATATCTGATAATGCTCATAATATAATCTGAAGACTATTTTCTTATGTACTAAGGCTAGACTAAATAAACAACTATGGTTTTTGGATATTCAATACCCCCAGGACTCAAAACAACAGAAAACCAAAACATGAAGGCTCTTATTAAATAAATCACTCTTGTAGGTATTTTATCAAACACTTGTAGTTCATGGTTTAAAACAATCATAAGAATGTCATGAAATTTGTAGGAGTAGCATGAATTCATTATAATAGCATTAAATCATGGTTAAATTCAATAAATAATACTATTAAAACATGGAGGATTAAATAATAACAATAATTTCATGGTAACATGGTATAAGATCAATAGTACATGGAGATTCCTGGATGAAATCATAATTTAAACCATAACGACTGGAAAGATTATAACTTGGTGATTTAAAATAGGTTACTTGGGCTCCATAGATAAAAGGGATCCATGGATGAACATCTAACATACCTGGGATGATGAATTTGGAAGGTTTGATGGAGAGTTCTTGAGATCTGACCTTGATTCTTGAGAGCTAGGGTTCCGTGTTCTAGAAAGAAGGGATTTTTAATTCAAGAAAAAGTGAATAATGATGAGTATTTAGGTCAATTAGGGGTTAAATTTCATGTTTAGAACGAGTTTAGGGCTTAGGAAAAAGACCCAAATACCCTTAAACGAATTTTAAAACACAAGTTGGAAACTGAAATCCCAATTTTCGGCCTTGGCGCGACGCGCCACTATCGCACCAAGCCATTGGAAAAGGAAGAACTGGGCCCTGGACAAACACCACAATGCGCCACCATCGCGATAAACCTGTGGATGTCAATTTGGCCATCTCTGCAATACGGCATAATCGTGGAGGCCCACTGGAAATTGACAAATGAGAAATTAGCCTGCTCCACGATGCGCCATGATCGTGGAGTCACACTGGAAATCAACAACTGTCATTTGGGCTGACTACACGACGCTCCAAGGGTTAAAATAACAGTGTTTTGTGACTGAAACTTAAAATCACCATAACTTTTTATCCGGTTATCGTATTTGAGTGAATTTTATATCATTGGAAAGCTAATTGGATTTTCTACGCAATGGTAGGCTCTAAACTAAAAAATAATGAGTATTTCAAAAATTTCACATATGAATACTCATGTACTGGGACTTATATTATGCTAGGGAAATACGAGGTGTTACAGCGTCACAGGGCACAGTTTTTGCTCTTTTAATTCCGCCTCTATAGGGGTATTTAGGTTAATTTCCCCACTCCTATTCAACCCCAAAACATGTAATTAAGCCTTTCTAAAGGCAAATTTCACTCATTCTCTCTAAAATCCTCTCAAGAACAAATCCTAGGGGATCTAATTTCAAATTCAAGATCCAAGGACACACCACCAATCTTCACGAATTCAAGCACCAAGGTATGTGAAGTGTTCATCCAAGGGTTTCCTTCCACCCTTGGAGTTCAAGAAACTCTTTTAAACAATAAGTTAATTGATTTCATGAATTCCATGTGGGATTTGAGTGTATTCATGATTATGATGTTAATTATGTTCTAATCTATGGTTTATTCCAAGTTTCATGTGAAATTATTTATCATGTGTGTAGTATCTTGTGATTACATATTAAAAGCCCTTGATTTTCGAATTGGGATTTGAAATTATGATGCCTACATGTTGTTTAGTATCATGTGCATAGATTATGTTTCCCAAGTGCTTGATAAATTTCTCATATGAATTAAATGTGAAAATCATGGCATACTAGCATATGTGCAAGCTTATATCTTACAAGTGTTAGATAGAATGCCTCTATGAACGAGTTGTGAGCAAGTGAACATTGTGATGCTTTTAAAGTTTATGCTATGCATTACTTTTCATGCTATCGAGTCCTGGGGGTATTCAATACCCAAAAATTAGTTGTTTCCTTAGAATTACAGTAGTTACTAAATAGTCTCAGTAGCGTCACAAATAGTAGTACTCAGTAATCAGTCATAGTTTTAGTTCAGTACACAGTTCAGAACTCAGTAGTATTCCGTCAGTTAGTGGAACTCAGTAAACTCAGTTTAGTCCAGTTAGATAACATGATTAGTAACAGTTCTGTCCATCCTAGTACAGTTTAAAAATTAGTTCAGTGTCTATTCAGTTAGGAGTAGGATTTAGCACCGAGCGAGTGTAGGGATGACGGCTTCCCCGTCATAGAGGCAGAGTCGCTAGTAGCAGTCCTTGTACTATAGAACTGTCTAACCAGCGCATGATGAGGATTCACCCTTCACACTAGGCTTAACTACCTCCAAGGGGTCACCCGTTAGATTTGGCTTTACTCTACCTAAGTGTCACCCGTCAATTAGGCTTGGCATCCTGGTATTCCAGTGTTAGTACCCGTGGCACGATATTAGCACCCTTCCAATTGGGGTCACAGGTTGGACCCATATCATCTCAGATTTGGGGCTTATCGGTTAGATGATTACCTCCCACAGTTTCAATTTCAGTCTCAGCATAAAATTCAGTTCAGTTCTACAGATTCAGGACTGTCAGACGCAGTCACCCAACTCAGTATAGAACTCAGTTTTGTTCTAAATAATTAGGAATGTCAAAAATAGTCACTCAGTTATCAGTACTATAGTATTAGTAAACTTATATATCAGCTAATCAGTATTCAGAACTCAGTATCCAGTGTTAACATGATCTCAGTTACAGTTTATGTATTGATACATGTACTCTCATTCAGTTATGTCCATGTTACTTATCTAGTTATTGCCCATGCATATGAACCCATGTATATCAGCCCACCTCTCTTAGCATACCAGTATATTCAAAGTACTGACGCATACTTTTCTTTTACACTATGATGTCTTATATCATAAGTTCAGACGCACGAACTCCTGACCGCACTTAGCAGCCCATATTATCAGTAGCAGATTTAGTGGTGAGTCCTCATAGTTCGAGGATGATGTTATATTTCAATATTTCAGTAGTTCAACATATTCAGTAGATGGAGTTAGTTGGGTACTTATCCCATCAACTCCACCTTCAGACAGTTAGAGGCTTTCAGACTAGAGTATTTACAGACAGATGTTCAGTTTTTAGAAATTTGATTTTAGTTTTGAACCTTATGGCAAGTTTTACCTAATTTCTGCATTATGCAATATTATTATTATTCAGTGATTGTAGCAGGTACCAGTCAAGGGTTAGTTTGTGGTCCTTCGAGATTAAGAGCATTGTGTAGCATCCGGGGTACAGACTTAGGGTGTTACAAACTTGGTATCAAAGCCTAAGGTTCAACAGAGTCCTAGGAAGTCTAAAATCCGTATCTAGTAGAGTTTTGAGCATGGGTGTGTAGCACGCCACACTTATAGACAATAGGCTATGAGGCATTTCAGGAAAAGTTTCCCTTCTTTCAGCATTTCTGTCGTGCGAGTAAGCATAAGATCAAGTTAAACTCTCAAACTAATTCATTCTTTACTTCCGTCTATAGAACATGCCTCCTAGAAAAGTTAATGGAAGAAGGAATGAAAATCAGCGAACATCTCCGCCCGTTCAGGCAGATCCCCTGAATGAGCATGTGTCTCACTCCGAACTTAGGACTATTTTCGTTGCCTTAGCTTATTTAGTAATAGCCTAGAATAATCAATTAGTTACAATCATATCTAGGCTTATGACTCAAGCTCTGCAGAGTGAGAAGAAGAGATATAGGAAAAGAGAGAGAAAGAATAAGAGGGCCAGAATGCCAAGGCCAAAGAGTGGCCGAACAAATCCTCCTTGCCAGAAATATAGCAGAAACTATCAGGGCATGTGCAGGGCTGGTAGTGGGTTGTGTTTTAGATGAGGTAAGCCAGGCCATAAAATCAAAGATTGTCCTCATTCAGGTTCGCAGTCATCATATCCATCCCTCAACTCAGTCCGGTCGCCCGAATCAGTAAGGTGCCACTTCCAGTGCCACCATTGCCACTAGTGGGCAACACCCAAACAGGAATTATGAACTTCATTCCAGACAGGATCAGGAAAATTTTCCTGACGTGGTCACTGGTACATTACAGATCTTCCATTTACATATTTATGCCTTATTTAATCCAGGAGCTTCTTTGTCTCTGGTAACTCCTTACATGGCAGTCAACTTTAAAGTCAGACTAAAAATCTTAACAAAACCTTTTTTAGTGCCTACCCCAGTAGGTAAATCTATTCCAGCTAGACGAGTATACAGAAATTGCTCGGTTACAATATTTTAGAAAATCCTTTAGTTGATTTCAGTAATAGAGTCATTCCATTCCAGTTTCCTGATGGGTCAATCATTGAATGAAGGGGTAGTACCTCAATTTTAGTTGATTTAAGCTTGAATTTTTTCAGATTGAACCAGTAGAAAGAAGAGTTGAAAATTCTAAGTTAGTCAGTGTTGAGGTTGTTATATGATGATTGTTAGGGCAATAGAAAGCTAAGAATAGTGTATTAGAAGAAAGTACTAACTGTGGACCTTACATTATCAAGTGTAGTCCTTCAGAATGAGTTTAGTGTTTATGAGTATTGCTATATCTCAAGCTTTAGAGTAAAGTGGTTTCAGTTTGATTTAAAGTTTATTAAGTGGTTCACAGACTTAGAATAACAGCTTTATGCTAAGGGGAAGATGGTAGAACAGGTAACCAAGTTAGGCTTCCAGATTTTTAGTAGTATTGTCAGTATGTGTAGAAGAGCAGTGGAAAGGGATGATGCCCAACCCTTCCTTACCTTAGTGCAAAGTTTTGCATTTCATCTATCACGATATGATATCTACTCATGTATTACATGTCAGTTCTATGATCATAGCTCATATTCGTGCACATGATTGAAAACCACGTACACTTACCATTCCTAGTATAAGGAGTTCCAGTTCACTCAGTGTTATGATTCATGTTCCATGAATACAGAAACTCTAAACTCAGGTCATGTAGCTCATGACTCATGTACTCATGCTTTACAGTATGCTCAGCTCCCATGACTCATACTACACTCCTAATGATCCGCTAAATTCAGATTTCGTCATGTATATCCTTAGTTTAGATCTCTTAATAAAATCCAGGACATTGATGTTCTATTCCTCAGGCCTCAGTTAAGTGTCAATTTTGGTATAGTGCCATTAATTCTTCAGGTCCTCATGCTTTAACATTCAGTGAAATCTCCTTATGAAATGATGTAGCGGTGAGAAGTTGCTTACGAGGGAGAGAGTAAATATTTCATGTTAAGAAAAGATTATTGCATGTTAGTTTTACATGAGGCTATAGTTATGAAGATAGGCTTAAATGTCATGTTGATGTGTAAGTGGCTAAATGCATTTCAGAGATTTGAGTAGGTTTGAACATAGTGGGAGAATTCAGTCCAGCTCAGACCTCAGTAGGTAGAGTTATCAGTGCCCATGTAAATATTTTTAGTAGCCCCAAGTGAAATGCGGTGTTGAAGTAGAAATTACAGTTGAGGTAATAGTTGAGAAATATGGTTAGGATGGCGAGTTACTAGTTTCAGTGCACGAGGCAAAGTAACTCTATCTTAGATAACGTCTCATAGGCCTTGATCCATATTACCGAATTGGAGCTATATTGTGATTTCTTATTCAGATGTCTTATTCAGACCATGCCAAGATTTTCTTGCTCCCTAAAGTCAGTAGAACTTTGTAGAAAGCGTGTCAAGAAATGCTCTAGTTGAGTATAAGTTTTTAGTGTGAGTTAGTCTTTAAAGACAGGAATTCAATTTAGCAGTCAAGGAGATAGGTTCGTACGGCTTCCCCATAATTCCTTCTAGTCGTACTATTCAAAGTTTCGTGAATATGACTGTTCCAAGATAGAGCATCCTAGTAGTTACGAGAGTAGCCCAGTTCATGTATCATGCCTCAGTTTCAAATCTTAAATATTCAGTCACGATTTAGTTCGTAGGTTCCCCATGAATCATCTCAGTTATTCCTCAATATACCCGCCAAGTCAGCATTCTTCAGAGGACATAATGTCCCAAGGGGGAGATGCACTATAACCCCCGAGCTTTCATGTACTAAACCTCTCATTTTCTCTTCACGTAACAAGACCCAATTTGGAGTAATAAGTACTTATAAGTTGACTCTCTCGTTCCAATCTCAGACGTATGACCATTCCCATGTCATGGCATATATCCAAGGAATCAGCTCAGTTCACGATATTCAGTTCATGTATCATGTTTCATACTCAGTTATGTTGTCATGTTCCCATTCATGCATGTTCAGTAAATAATCTCAGGTTCCTCAATATTCTCAGCTTAAGGTAACAGTCTTCATTAGATTAGCTTAGTTCCATGTTCAGTTACAGTTATAAACTTGGTATCCATTACCGTTACTTATTCAGTCATGCATTCATGAAACAGTACAATAATATACTCATGCATCAAATATGCATGTTCAGTATGAAAACTCAGCTTATCAGTAGCTTCATTCATGTATTCCATGCATCAGATATGCATGTTCAGTGTATAAACTATGTCTATCAGTGTTCTTCAGGTTAATCAGTCTCATTCGAGGACAAATATTCCTAAGGGGGAGATATTGTAAGACCCCTTAAAATTCAAAGCTTAACTCAGTCCGTTAAAGCTTGAAAAAAAGTCCCAGACATAGAAATTTTAGCCAAGTGTTTATACTTAGAAGTATTATAGCCTTCGTAAGTTGGAGATCCTATTTCCTGACCCTTATGACCTTAAAGTATCAATTTTTAGGTTTATTTATGATCAAGAATGTCAGTAGGTCACTTCGGATGAGTTTTGGATTTTTTGGACCTCGTTTGAACCATGTTCAAGTGACCAAAATAGTAGGTTGATGCGATCTCGATGCATCGCATCTCCCATCGCGTCGATAGATAATTTTCCCTTAGCATTCAGTACAATTCCAGTGAACCAACACAAACTCAACGCGGTACATTGGCCATCGCATTGATGTCATCGACGTAGCGCGTCGGTCTGCCCGTCACTGGTTTCAATTTTTGCTCTTTTAATTCCGCGTCTATAGAGCTATTTAGGTCAATTTCCCCACTCTTATTCAGCCCCAAAACATGTAATTAAGCCTTTATAAAGGTAAATTTCAGTCATTATCTCTAAAATTCTCTTAAGAACAAACCCTACGGGATCTAATTTCAAATTCAAGATTCAAGAACGCACCACGAATCTTCATGAATTTAAGCACCAAAGTATGTGACGTGTTCATCCAAGGGTTTACTTCCACCCTTGGAGTTAATGAAACTCTTTTAAACTACAAGTTAATTGATTTCATGAATTCCATGTGGGATTTGAGTGTATTCATGATTATGTTGCTAATTGTGTTCTACTCCATGGTTTATTCCAAGTTTCATGTGAAATTATTTATCATGTGTGTAGTATCATGTGAATTCATGTTAAAAGCCCTTGATTTTCGAATTGGGATTTGAAATTATGATGCCTACATGTTTTTTAGTATCATGTGCATAGATTATGTTCCCCAAGTGCTTGATAAATTGCTCATGTGAATTAAATGTGAAAATCATGACATACTAGCATATGTGCAAGCTTATATCTTACAAGTGTTTGATAGAATGCCTTTATGAACGAGTTGTGATCAAGTGAACATGGTGATGCTTTTAAGTTTATGCTATGCATTACTTTTCATGCTAACGAGTCCTGGGGCTATTCAATACCCAAAAATTTAGTTTCTTACCTAGAGTTACAGTAGTTACAGAACAGTCTCAGTAGCGTCACGAACAGTAGTACTCAGTAATCAGTCATAGTTTCAATTCAGTATATAGTTCAGAACTCAGTAGTATTTCGTCAGTCAGCGGGACTCAGTAAACTCAGTTCAGTCCAGTTAGACAACACGATCAGTAATAGTTTAGTCCAGCCTGGTATAGTTTAGAAATCAGTTCAGTGTCTAATCAGTTAGAAGTAGGATTTATCACCAAGCGAGTGCAGGGATGACGACTTCCCCATCAGAGAGGCAAAGTTGTTAATAGTAGTCCCTGTACTCCAGAACTGTGTATCCAGAGAAGAATGAGGAGTCACCTGTTAAACTAGGTTTGACTACCTCCAAGGGGTCACCCGTTAGATTAGGCTTGACTCTACCTAAGTGCCACCCGTCAGTTAGGCTTAGCATCCTGATTTTCCAGTGTTAGTACCTGTGGCACGGTATTAGCACCCTTCCAACTGGGGTCACAGGTTGGACCCCTATCATCTCAAATTTGAGGCATATAGGTTAGATGATTACCTCCCACAGTTTCAGTTTTAGTCTCAGCATAGAACTCATCTCAGTTCTACAGATTCAGGACTTTCAGACACAGTCACCCAGCTTAATATAGAACTCAGTTCCATTCTACAGAATCAAGACAACCAGAAATAGTCACTCAGTTATCAGTACTACAGTATCAGTAAACTCAGATATCAGTTCATCAGTATTCAGAACTCAGTATCCAGTGTTAATATGATCTCAGTTACAGTTTATGTATTCATGCATGTACTCTCATTCAGTTATGTCCATATTACTGAGCTAATTGTTGTCCATGCATATGAACTCATGCTTATCAGCCTACCTCACTTAGCATATTAGTACATTTAAAGTACTGACGCATACTTTTCTTTTGCGCTATGATGTCTTATATCATAGGTTCAGACGCACGAGCTCCTGATAGCAGTAAGCAGCCCAGATTATCAGCAGCAAATTTAGTGGTGAGTCCTCATAATTTGAGGACGATGTTATCTTTCAGTATTTAAATAGTTCAGCACATTCTGTAGACGGAGTTAGTTGGGGACTTGTCCCATCAAATCCACCTTCAGACAGTTAGAGGCTTTCGGACTAGAGTATTTACAGGCAGAGGTCCAGTTTTCAATATTTTGATTTCAGTTTTGAACCTTATGGAATGATCCGCCTTATTTATGCATTACATAGTATTATTATTATTCGGTGATTGCAGCAGGTACCATTCATGGGTTAGCTTGTGTTCCCTTAAGATTATGAGCATCGTGTAGCGTTCGGGGTACAAACTTGGGGCATTACATTATGACAATGAGAATGATAGAGTTAATAGGATGGCCTTCTCAGAAAAACTTGACAAATATGTTATTGAAAAATTGGTGGATTATCACGACCCGACCCGAGACCCTACCCGCGACGAGCATCCCAAACCATGAAGGCCCGAGCGTCCTTTTTCTTTCTGGCAATCATGCACAATATTCAAACAATATAAAGAAATACGGAAGGCTTAACATACGAAAACATGGTCAGTTTTATAATTCAACTGGACAATACGAAAGGAAACTCTTAACATTCAAAACATTTGACACCAGTCTGCAAAATTGCTAACAATTACAAGAATCAACATCTATTTAAAAGACAAACTGGGACAAGGCCCCTAGTCTGACCATGATTCAAAATAAATAACAATGTCTTATAAACCCAACCTTCCTAAATAAGGGAGTCTCACCAACTGCAAATCTCAGACACACCAAACTACTACTTAGCGGGACCTCGGGATTGAGCCTCAGATCCTAAAATATAGGGGGTCTATACAATTGTACTAGAATATGAAACAATCCCAAATAACATCTTTTATTTCGCGACGTAGATGAGAGCATTTTGTAAAATATTACATATAAGATAAGTAAAACACATGAGCATAATTTAGAATTTCAAATGCTTTCTTCAAATAATGACTCAACACCTTTTTATTCTTCTGAGCTAATCGATACACCCTACAATCTGTAATTCCATGGGCTATATGGAATCCGCCTTTGACTCGGCGGCCAAGCCACCAAACCAAGTGTGCCGCAAGGATTGGAGTTTAATAAGTTGGTACATCTTATTACAAGTATACCGTGGCAACACCCCTACATGACGTCCATATTACCCCCTTTCAGGATAATTCCCGTATCAGCAACTATGATTTCTAACGATGATCCCTTACACTAAAATGCCTTCTTCGGGTAACCAATTAGCTCTCTTAAGCCCAACTTTTAGTTCTTCGAAACCATGCTTCCTATTTTCAAAATAATTAATACTTATTCTGTTAAGGCATGTCATCACCGGGTATCATCATACCCAGACTTGCAAGTCAATATCATATCAAAGTCACAGCCCATCTTATTTGAAATATGCATAAGACCACCCAAGATTTTTTTATAACATCATAAAAGAGTCATCACTTTGAAGTCTCAAGGAAACTTATGCAATTATCCTCTTTCTTTGCAAGACTTGAACATGCGGTGGTCATGTCAATTTATTCAATCACATGCAATTCTGATCTTTTAATGCAAGAGTGCAGTATTAGCAAGAAAACTCCCTCTCTTCATATCAGAAACCATGTCAAACACCATGATGTTGAGAAACTTACTTTCAAATCTTAATTCATGCATGTAAAATTACTCACAATGTAAATATACATTTTAATTTGCAACAAGAGGGGGAATTCATTGTTCATGCTCTCAATTAGACATTTAAAACTATATATGTATATACATAAGGGGTTAAAATTTGATCACCACAAAGAGGTTTCGACACAATGCATATATTTTCATCAAAACGAATCAATAGCATGTTTTACGAAATAATCCTCAAAACCCTTAATTTACCACATGATTATAAATAATTATATATGAGAAAAATAACAAAATCCATGCCCATAGAGTTTGAGGGTAATCCCACATACCTTAGATTACCTAGTTCGAAGAATAGAACCCAAATCTTGATTTGTTTCTTGGGAATCTTAAACTTAAAAGTTGAGCTTTTGATCTTTGGGGGAGGAAGTAGGGTTTTATTTTTTATGGATTTGAGTAAATTTGGGCATATAATTCCCCTAAGACATTTTAATTTACTGTTAACATGATAAGGGACTTTGGGGAACAGTCTAAACTATCCTTCGAAATTAAACATTTTAACAGAATCTCATTTTGGACTACCAACGCATCGCGCCAGGAGAACCAACGCGATAGTCACCGTGATGCATCGATATCACGGTGACATTCTATTTGTGAAATCCAAACACATCTAATACCTCATCCAAAAATTCCAAAACTCCCCTGAGATATCCCCTTTAGACCCTTGAACATGAATCAACTCAGAAATCTATGTCTCGGGGTCGGGAAAGTCAATTTAAAAATCGTTGAAGTTAAGAGCTCAAAATGTGAAAGTCTTTTTAACACTTCGAAAATTTTCTAGGTTGTTAGCTCTTTAAGCATGCTACTAAGGGCGATACTAAGTCTGAAATGTTACGAGGTGTTACATTATCCCCCCTTGGGATCATTCATCCCCAAGTGATGACTCGAGACACAGACGAGCACGATTTCAAGCACACCAAAGAAAATATAAAGAGAGAGTAGTATATGACTTATACCTTCTATGTTGTCCTCCATGGTCTCAAAGAGGTTTGGGTATCTATTTCGCATGTCATCCTCTGACTCCCAAGTAGCTTCCTCAGCTTTTTTATTCTTCCACAGCACCTTAACTGAAGCTATTTCCTTACTTCTCATCTTCCGAACTTGGTGATCCAAAATGGCAATGGGTTCTTCTTTATATGACAAGGAGTCTTTCACATTGATCTCCTCTACAAGTAATACTAGGGAATCATCTCCTAAGCACTTTTTCAATATGGACACGTGGAATACTGGATGTTCGTAGGCAAATCGAACTCATAAGCAAACCCAACTATCCTTCTCACAATCTGATAAGGTCCAATATAACAAAAACTAAGATTCTCTTTCGTTCTAAATCACATGACGTCCTTCATAGGGGAGACTTTTAGAAATACCCAGTCACCAACCTCAAACTCCAACTCCCTTTTTCTAACATCGGCACAATACTTTTGGCGACTCCGAGCTGTCTTAAGTCGCTCCTTAATGATCTTCACTTTCACCATTGCCTGATGAATATGGTCAGGCCCAAACAATCGGGTTTGACCCACTTCATACCACCCAATCGGGGACCTACATCTCCTCCCATAAAAGGCTTCAAAAGGAGCCATCTGAATACTTAAATGCTAGTTATTATTATAGGTGAACTTTATCAATGGAAAATGGTCCACCTAAATCCCCTTAAAGTAAATCACGCAGGCCCTCAATATATCTTCCAAGGTCTGAATGGTGCATTATACTTACCCATCAGTCTGAGGGTGGAAGGCAGTACTAAGGTTTACTTGGGTACCTAAACCCTTATGAAAAGACCTTCAGAAATGGGAAGAAAATTATGTACCTCGATCGGATATAATGGACACAGGAGCCCCATGTAATCGGACTATTTCCTGAATGTACAGCTTAGCATAGTCATTTCCTGAATAATTTGTCCGCACGGGAAGAAAATGAGATAATTTAGTCATCTTGTCTACAATCACCCAAATAGAATCATATTAGTTTCGGGACCTCAGAAGTCTTATAATAAAATCAATGTTGATCATCTCCCACTTCCACATAGGCAAAGCTATCTCTTGGGAAGTGCCACCTGGTCTTAAATGTTCTACCTTAACTTCTTGACAATTCAAACACTTAGTAACAAAATTAGCAACATCTCTTTTCATGTTGTTCCACCAGTAAACAACTTTAAGGTCATGATACATTTTAGTAGAGCCGGGGTGAACAATATACCTGGAAGTATGAGATACATTCATAATTCTTTCTCTCAACCCATCTACATTTGGCACACATAGCCTACCTTGATACCTCAAAATCCCATCACCACCAATTTTGAATGCCATTACCTTCTATTGACCAACATCCCCTTTGATCTGCATTAGAATAGGATCTCTTATTTGCTTTTCCTTGACCTCTGCACATAAGGATAATTTAGCCACCTTATAAATGAATACTCCTCCATCTTTGGAATCCAGGAGTCAGACTGCCAAATTTGTAAGATAATGAATATCCTTCACCATATCCCTGTTTCCCTTCCAACATGTGAAAGACTGCCCATTGATAATCTACTAAGGGTGTTGGCCACCACATTAGCCTTGCTCGGATGATAGTGCAAGCTCATGTCATAATCTTTCAAAAATTCCAAGCACGACCTCTACCTGAGATTCAGTTCTTTCTGTATGAAAACATACTGCAAACTTTTGTGATCAGTGAATATATCAACATGCACCCCATATAGATAATACCACTAGATCTTAAGTGCAAACACCACAGCCGCTAACTCTAAGTCATGAGTTTGATAATCATTTTCATGCACCTTCAACTGCCTAGATACATAAGCCACCACTTTACTATGTTGTATAAGCACACACCCAAGTCCCACCCAGGATGCATCACAATACACAACAAAGCCCTCAATACCCTCAGGAAGGGTCAAAACTGTTGTGGTAGTCAAATTGTCTTTCAGTTTCTCAAAGTTATTCTCACAAGAGTCAGGCCACAAAAATTTTAATTTCTTCTGAGTTAATTTAGTAAGTGGAGAAGCTAGGAAGGAAAACTCTCTACAAACCTTCTGTAATACCCTGTCAAGCCCAAAAAGCTCTGCATATCGGTCACAGGCATGGCTCTGGACCATTTTCTCACTGCCTCAACCTTTTGGGGGTCAACTTTGAGGATAATACCTGTATCGGTAACTACGATTTCCAACAATGATCCCTTATACTCAAATGCCTTCTTTGGGTAACCAATTATCTCTCTTAAGCCCAACTTTTAATTCTTCAAAACTATGCTTCATATTTTCAAAACAATCAATACTTATTCTGTTAAGGCATGTCATCACCGGGTATCGTCATACCCTGACTTGCAAGTCAATATCATATCAAAGTCACAGCCAATCTTATTTGAAATATGCACATGACCACCCTAGATTTTTTTATAACATCATAAGAGAGTCATCACTTTGAAGTCTCAAGGAAACTTATGCAATTATCCTCTTTCTTTGCAAGATTAAATATGCGGTGGTCATGTCAATTTATTCAATTACATATAATTCTTCTCGTTTAATGCAAGAGTGTAGTATTAGCAAGAAAACTCCCTATCATCATATCATAAACCATGTCAAACACTATGATGTTGAGAACCTTACTTTCAAATCTTAATTTGTGCATGCAAAATCACTTACAATGCAAATATACATTTTAATTTGCAACAAAAGAGGGAATTCATTGTTCATACTCTCAATTAGACATTCAAAACTATATACATATATATAAGGGGTTAAAATTTGATTACCTCAAAGAGGGTTCGACACAATGCATATATTTTCATCAAAATAAATTAATAGCATGCTTTATGAAACAAACCTCAAAAACCTTAATTTACCACATGATTATAAATTATTATATATAATAAAAATAAAAAAATTCATGCCCATGGGGTTTGAGGATAGTCCCACATACCTTAGATTACCTAGTTCGAAGAATAGAACCCAAATCTTGATTTGTTTCTTGGGAATATTGAACTTAAAATTTGAGCTTTTGATCTTTGGGAGAGGAAGTAGGATTTTGTTCTTGATGGATATGAGTAAATTTGGGCATATAATGCCCCTTAGACGTTTTAATTTATTGTTAACATGATTTAGGACATTGGAGAAAAGTCTAAACTGCCCTTCGAAATTAAACTCTTCAGCAGAATCCCGTTTTGGACTACCAACGCATCACGCCAGGAGCATCAACTCAATAGTCACCTCAATGCGTTGATATTGCGATGATATTCTGTTTGTGTAATCCAAACATATCCAATTCCTCGTCCATAAAATCCGAAACTCCCCCGAGACATCCCCTCTACACCCCTGAACATGAATCAACTCAAAAAACTACATCTTAGGGTCGGGAAAGTCAATTTAAAAAATCATTGAAGTTAAGGGCTCAAAATGTGACTAAGTCTTTTTAACACTTAGAAAATTTTTCAGGTTGTTAGCTCTTTAAGCATGCTACTAAGGAAGGTACAAAGTCTGAAATGTTATGAGGTATTACGTGGATATTCTTCAAATTAATTCATATTCTCAGTTTCCTGAATCTCTAACACATATTTCAAGTTTGTTAAAATTTTATATCGCACTTAAATGTGATTCTAGCTTGGCCCAACGATCATACAACTTACCCAATATTTTAGAAGTGACAGTTATATAGACTGACGGAGAATTATACAGTCATATTTCTACACCATATATTTGTGTTCACACCCATAGCAACAGTAACCAATTGGTTCACTATTACTATGGTTGTTACGACTCATTATAATACCCTTTGCTATTTTCATATGGTGAAAACAGATGGCATTGTGGCATCCAAAAAAATTTTGCAACAAAATAATTCTCCTAAAAATCGTTCTTCCCGCAAACATGCGACTTTCAAATGTCACAAACATGTCTTCAATTGATGGATTCCTTAATATTGAAGAAGAAATTTTACAAAAAGAATAATATAAAAAAAATATTGTCTCTTGTCGTGAATATGACTGTTACAAACTTCAAATTAGATATAATGAAGAAAATTAAACTTTACATTCTGAAAGATTATTCCGACAATATTCGGTGGATCAATATATAAAACTTGAAACACAAGTATTAGACTTCCTTTTTATTCAACCAAGATTTATTTTGAAATGAAGTATTAGCAGGACTTATTGATCTTCAAAAACTAGGAGAAAGAGAAGTTTCAGATATCGATAGAAAAACATTCCTTCCTGCTAACTTTACAAGGGGTCTACGAGATATGCGACGTTGATAGATGGACACCATTGTATTAGTACAACACTTGAAAAATCGAATATCTTCCTAACAATGATGTGTAATCCTTCATGGCCTGAACTAGAACATCGTTTGCTAACGACTATAAAAATACAAAATAGACTTGATTTAATAAGTCGAGTATTTAAAGCAAAAGTGAAAGAGTTGAAGTTAGATATTGTTAAAAAAATATTAGAAAAAGTTGTTGCTTATATGTACACTATGCTCATGCTCATTTCCTTATTATGCTTCAGGATGAGTATAAATTATTAACACCGAAGACTTACAACAGAATTATTTCTGTTGAACTACCTAATGACGATACAAATCAATAGTTACTCTCTTTTGTTCTTTAACATATGATGCATTGTCCTTGTAGAAGCTTAAATCCTAAAAATTCATGCATGAAAAAAAAAACTTGTAAATTTAAATATCATAAAAATTATGCAAATTAAACATTTAAAGGCAAAAATTCATACCCGATTTATAAAAGATGAGACACTAAAAAATTCATAAAAGTTAGAACTCAATATCTTGATAGTTTATGGGTCGTACCATGCAATCCATATCTACTGAGCAAGTTTAACTACCTCATTAATGTTGAAATTTGTACAGATATTAAAGTTGTTAAATATATCTATAAATACATTAGCAAAGGTTATGATAAAATAAGTTTCCATCTTCAAACTAATGAAACTAATATAGAAATAGATGAAATAAAGGAGTATCATTTAGGCAGATGAGTATCACCCCCAGAAGTTATGCAGCATTTGTTTGCCTTCCCTATTAGTGAAATAAATTTAAATATGTACCAGCTCCAGTTATATTTTAAAAACCAAAAATTTATCTCCTTCAAAATGACTGTAAAATTAAGATTAATTTTGAACAATCAACGAAATAAGTGAACAATGCTAATCAAATTTTTGCAATGAATCAAAAAAATAAACACGCCATGAACTTAATTTACTATACAAAGAATTTTTACAACACTTTGTTTGGTTAGTCAGTGATAAAATGTGGACACGCAGAAAATAAGGTTATGCTTGGATGTATTGTCAGTTGTCATCCAACCAAAGAAGAAAGATACTATATTAGGCTATTACTAATGAATATACGAGGGCCCAACACATAAAGATCTTAAAGCTTGTACATGGCAAAAGCTACACTGTATTTAGAGAATCTGCAGAAAGAAGAGAATTGTTAGCTTCCGATAACAACTTAATCAAAAGCCTATTAGAAGCTACAAATTACCAAATTCCATCTAGTTTATGTTATTTATTTGCCACACTATTAGTATATTGTAATCCTTCTAATCCAAAAGTTTTATGAGAAAGATTTGAAAGCCCCATGTCTGAAGATTTTACGATGACAACAAATATACAAACAACTGATATTCGTTATCTGTTTATAAAACACATAAACAACATATTACATTTAATGGGACGAAACATAAATGAGTTCGAACTCATACCAGAAAATTTTTCACCTTTTACATCTTCTTACAGAATAATGCAAGAGTCTTAGAGACATCTATTTAGAAAGGAACATGGTTGTAACTGAAGAAAATTTATAGCTATATAATAAATTGAATAGAGAGCAACATAATTCTTACAATGACATTCTTAATAAAATATTCTCAAACAAATCAGGAGATTTCTTATTTGTGAACCGGGAGAAACTGGAAAAATATTTTTATATCATATTGTACTAGCCATTGGATGATTCAAAGGACTTATTGATTTAGCTACATCAACTCTCGATGTTGCAGTTTCTATATTACTCAAAGGACGAAATGATCACTCACGCTTCAAACCTTCTACTGACATAAGTGAAAATTGTTTGGCAATATTATAATTGTATAGATAGAATATTCTCTTTCCTAAAATAGGATTTAATTACAGATTGTGTAGTTATAACAATATATATTCTTTCCTAGAATAGAACTCTAACCTACAGTTATATAGCTATAAGTATTTCATTATGTATTATTGAATAAAGTGAAGTTGCTATTCAGAAAATCTTAGTTTCTCTATCTCATTTCTCTGTCACGATATCAAGAGCCACCATCTAAATTTTTTTCTGTGTTTTTTGTTTTTTCTGCATAGGTACCTTGCTACCTTCTTAAGTTTATTTTGTGCTCTCTGGTTCCTTACACAGGCACCCTGTACCTTTTTTTTCCTCTATTATAATTGGTTGATCAATGGATTCACAATCCTCTTCGCACGATTTGCTCTCCACAAAATTGGATGGTTCCAATTCTGCGCTTTAGAAATTTCACTTTGGAATCATTGTTCAAGGCAAGGGCCTTTTTGGGTTATTAGATGGATCTGCTCGTCCACCAACATATGCAAAAGAGTTAGATCTTTGAAAATTGAATAATGTGAAGGTAATCGCTTGGATGTTGAATTCGGTACATATTGACATTGCTATGGGGATTAGACCATTCAATTTTACTTCTAAAATGTGAACCCACCTTCATACATTCTAACAACAAAGCAACCTTGCGCGAGAGTTTGAATTAGAATGCAACATTGTAAAATACACACACGGAGACAAAAATGTTTGCTCCTTTTATGCTGGCCTCCAGTTACTCTGGTCGTAACAAGATCAAATTCATGGGAAAAATATTTCTAAGGCAGGGCTTAAGGAGGTGTTGGGAGGACGGAAGAAGACAAAGGTGGTGCAATTCTTACTAAAAATCCATCTTGAATTTTAGTCAATTCATGGCAGTTTGTTGAACAGGGAAGTAGCACCTTCTCTTAACATTGTGTTGGCAGCTGTCTTGCGTGAATAGATAAGACTTGGAACTCAGGCTTCCATGGAGTCTACATCATTACCTTCTATTACTTGTACAAAAACCAATAGTCGTTGCTTCAACAAAAAATACTAAAAGAAGTGTCTAATTCTATGAATATCAAGACTTTGGTCACATCGCAGCCAATTGTCCTAAGAAGAAAAAAATATTATGCTTATTGCAAAATTACTGGCCATCATATTTCAGATTATCGTCGTTGCCCAAATGGTTCGTGAACTTCTTACCAAGCTTACCAGACAAATGTCATGACATCATCTGGTTCCTTTCCTGCTAGTCACGATCTTGAAAAAATAATTCGAGATTCTATTGTAGCCGCCTTTGCCGAAGCTATCTCAAGTGCACTCTCGGCATCCACTTCAGGTACAAGTAATTCAATTTAATCTACTTAGAATCTAGATTCAGGGCTTTCAATCATATGACAGGTGATTTGTCCCAATTCTCATCATTGTCTTGTGATGTTTCTAAACATGTTATTTATACGAAAAATGAGCACATAATACCCGAATCAGATATTGGTTCTATTGGAAATCTTTCTAATGTTCTTTATGTACCAAATTTGAAAGCTAATTTGGTTTCAGTTAGTTAACTGGTTGATCAAAATTTTGTAAAATTCTCACCCAATGGTTGTGTTGTTCAGAATCTGAAAATTGGGATGATCATGGCCACGGGGCGTAGATTTGGTAGGATATTTCTACTAGAGTCAGTTCATCATCACTGACAAATTGTGCCGGTTCAAAAAGTGACAAGCTCTCTTTTTTATCCAGTTCATCTGCTTATGAAGATCCATTTAATTTATTTCATAGTGATGTTTGGGGTCCTTCTCCTATTTTGTCAAGGATGGGTATAAGTACTTTGTGTTATTTATTAATCATGTATCTAGATACACCTGGCTGTTTTTTATTAGAAATAAATTTGAGGTTCCGACTCTTATTATGAATTTTGTTGAGTATGTTCGTTCACAATTTCATAAAACTATAAAAATATTTCGTTCTGATTCAGGAGGAGAGTACGCTAAGACTAATTTTGTTGGATTTTTCAAAAACAAAGGAATTATTTCCCAACACACTTGTACTCATACTCCGAAACAAAATGGGCTCATAGAAAGGAAAAATGGACACGTTTTGGAAACTAAATTGGCTTTGTGAGTACGTCGAATATGCCAAAAAGTTTCTGGCTGAAAGCATTACATACTTCTGTATATTTGATCAATACACAAACTTCCCCAGTTATTAGAAATGAGACACTGTACTTCAAATTATTTCATAGTAAGCCTAATTATTATCACTTGCGCATTTGTAGTAGTGTTTGCTTTGTTTATCTTCCAGCACATGAATGACATAAGATTTTGGCAAAGGTAGCACGGTTTATTTTTGTGGGCTACACCGACACAAAAAAGGGGTATCTTTCTATTTCTTGCATACCACACTACATTTTGTTGAGGTACCTACATCTTACTCCCAGTCTTCTACACAAACTTGTTAGAAAGAGGCAATGTCGGATGAGCTTTGTGCACTAAATAAAAGTTCAACTTAGGAATTTGTTGATAAACTAGCGGATGGAGTTCTCATTGGAAGTAAGTGGGTGTATTCCATTAAAATGAAGGCAGATGGTATAATTGATTGCTACAAAGCTCGGTTAGTTGCTCAAGGGTACAAACAGCAGTATGGGTGGATTATTAGGAGACTTTTGCACTTGTTGCTGAGATGACAATGGTACGGACATTATTGGCCTTGGCTTTAATTAAAAGTTGGACCTTACATTAGTTGGATGTAAAAAATACATTTCTTCACGATGATCTGGAAAAAGTTGTGTTTATGAAACCACTACCTGGGCGTGTTCTGCCAAGACCAAATGTAGTTTGTCGTCTTCAAAAATCTCTTTATGGCTTAAAACAGGCTCCATGAGCTTGGTTTGACAAATTTTGATCCATGATTCAAACTACAGGCTTCTCTCAAAGTTCTTCAGATTATTCCTTATTTCTTTATACTTCCCCAATGAGTATCACAATACTTCTCATCTATGCTGATGATATCATTATCATTGGAAATGATCAAGAAAATATTACTAAGTTAAAAGAATTCTTGTATACCTCATTTGAGATGAAGGACTTGGGATGATTGACATACTCTCTCGGGCTTGAGGTTCTATACTTGCCTATTGGGATCATGCTTACACAATAAAAGTATGTTAGTGATCTTGCTGCTATGGCTGGTCTTACTGATGACAAGGTTGTATACACCCCAATGGAGATTAATACGAAATACAAGGAGGATGATGGCAAACCATTCAGTGATCCCACATTGTATTGGAAATTGGTGGGATCATTAGTTTATCTCACCTTTACAAGGACGGACATCTCATATGCAATACAAGTTCTAAGTCAATTTGTGGCTAATCCTTACCGTATACATCACACTGCATTGTTTTTGACACGTACGTGGTTTTATGAATCAAGGTGTTCTCTTTTGTTCTAATTCTTCTATACATCTTAAGGGATATATTGATGCTGATTGGGCTGGTTGTCCCGATTCTCCTCATTTCATTATTGGTTGGTGCATGTTTCTAGAAACATCCTTGATATCTTGGAAATGTAAAAAACAATCTCATATGTCTAAATCATCTATAGAGGCTGAGTATCGGGCTATATCGACAACAAGTTTGAAAATTATTTGGCTGCGACGTGTTATCTGAGCATGGTATTGTTATTATATCTCCTACGGTGTTACATGTTGATAACACTAGTGTGATTAAAATAGCCACAAACCCTTTGAAACATGAAAACACAAAGCATATAGAGGTGGAGTCGTTACATTCGGGAACTAGTTGTTGACTGTCTTATCACTCTACAACACATTTCTTCTCATGATCAACTTGTTGATTTATTTACAAAGGTTATGACATGTGCACGACATAGCTATCTTATCTCCAAATTGCTACTGTGTGATCACCGATATCAATTTGAGGGGGGATGTTAGGCAATATTATAATTGTATTGACAGAATATTCCCTTTCCTAGAATAGGATTTAATTACTTGTGTAGTTATAGCAATATATATTCTTTCCTAGAATAGAACTCTAACCTAAAGTTGTATAGCTATAAGTATTTCATTATGTATTATTGAATAAAGTAAAGTTGCTATTTAGAAAATCTTGGTTTCTTTATTCCGTTTCTCTATCAAAAACTACAACTGTAATATAAGGAAACAAAGTTCGCTTGCAGCTTTAATTCAAGATACCAAGTTAATAGTATGGGATGAGGTGTCGATGGCAAAAAAAGACTTATCGAGACTTTTAATTTACTATTGAGAGATCTTATAGGTACAAATATATCTTTTGGTGAAAAAGTCGTTATTTTTGGAGGCAATTTTAGACAGCCTTTACCTATTATCAAAAGTGTAGTAAAAGAAGATTTCATTCATGAATATTTATTAAAACTTAGATATCTGGAATCATCTTGAAAAGTTTCGCCTGACAGAACATATGTGCGCATGAAAAGATCCTACATTCTGTGAGTATCTATATATATATATAAAAGCAAAACTAAAACAAGACAAGATGCCATGTGGCAGCATAATAGAAAGCCACATGGCAGTTTTTAGGATAAGGTTATAAACATTGTAATAAAAATTATAATTAAAATATAAGATATTATATTTAAAAATATTAATTCTTTTTAAATTATCATTAGCCTGAAATTAGGAACATAAGCTTATCCCTTTCAAATAAATTTAAAATATATTCAAATATTAAATAAAAATAATATATTAACCTAAATAATAATAATAATAATAACATTAGTATTAGTACACGTTTAAACACACACCAAAAAATAGTAATACACGTAGTAGCACTACTTTTAATTTTTTTAAATGTAGTAATATATTATTATAATAACAACAACAACAAAAACAATAATAATAATAATAATAATAAACAATAATAGTAGTAGTAGCAATAATAATAATAATAATAATAATAATAATAAAGCAACAATAGTAATAATATAATAATTAGAAGAAGCTACTTGATAATTTTAAAATAATAAATAACAATATTGTAATAAAAGTTTTGAATTACAACATTAGAGATTTGCATTTAAAAGTACTAATATTTTTTTCAAGATTACCATTAGCTTGAAATTAGAGACGTAACATTGAAGAGTTCTAAATTAACTATTACTATTCATAAACTTTATCCCTTTCAAATATTATTTAAAATATATTTAATTAAATAAAATATAAAATATTAATCTAAATAATAATAATAATAATTGATGATAATAATAGTGGTAGCAGTAGTATACGTTTAACCAAAAAATTTAGCAGCACAAATAGTAGCAGTAGCAATGCTTTTAATTTTAAAAAAAATGTATAATAATAATAATAATTAGTAATAGTAATAGTAGTAGTACGTAATAGTTGTAGTAACAATTTAATCGAACTCTTATTATTGTTTAAGCAATTCGATAAAATATTAGTTATTTTATTATTTTTGAATTTGAATTGAATAAAATATCTTCTCAACAATAACTTAAAATTTTCAAATAAAAACTTAGATTTTTTTTATAAAAAATATTAGATTTATTAATTAATAATGCATGTTACACGAGTTCTTGCTGCACAAAATGAATAAAATCATTAATATGAAAAGAGTTATTATTTTAATCAGATCACAAAAATTGAAAGATAAAGAATTACAATTCTGAATTTAAATAATAATAGTAGAGTATATTAGAATCTTGAATTTAATCTTAAGATAATCATGATATTATTAAATCTTATCTTCATAACAAATTCATATCATATTCAATTTTGAATTTGAATTTTAGTTTGCATGTATATCCAACTTTGTGATGATAATCATGATATTTTAAAATCTTATTTTTCTAACAAATTCATATCACATTCAATTTTGAATTTGAACTTTAGTTTGCATATATATCCAACTTTGTGACCTCTTATATATATACACCTTGAGTGAGACACATATTAGTGTAAACTTTATTCTTCTCATTTAGTTATTTATCATTTTCAAATTTAAATTTTATTTATATGAAAGAATATTCTATGATCATTTTATTCGCAGAGATATTGATTAGTCATTCTTTTTACGTGTCTTAGTATTATTTTGTTGCATACATTGAATGTAATTAATATATTTTATTTATAGTAGTTTGTCCATTGTTTATATTTTCTTATATTTTCTTGTTGTAGTGGTTGTGGGCGTTGATGGTTGGATAGGGTCATGTCCGAGGGGGTTGGGGCAGGGGGCTGTTGTGGGGGCGGGGGAAGAGGGAAGGGAGGGGGTGGGAGGGAGACCAAAGTTTGGCCTCAGGGGCGGTAGAGGAAGACGTGATGATAGAGTTGGTAGGCTGAAGGTTGGGTCTTGGAATATAGGGACTCTTCAGGGTAAGTCCATAGAGTTTGTGAAGATTCTTAGAAAGAAGAGGATTAATATTGTGTGTGTTCAAGAGACCAAGTGGTTAAGGTCTAAGGCTAGGGATGTGGATGGTTATAAGCTTTGGTACTCTGGGAGCGAGAGGCGTAGGAATGGAGTTGGCATCTTAGTAGATGAAGAGCTTAGAGGTCAGGTAGTGGAGGTAAAGAGGATCAGCGATAGGTTGATGACTATTAAGTTGGTCATTGAGGGGTTTACCCTGAACGTGTGTAGTGTTTATGCGTCGTAGGTGGTCTTGGATGGGGAGGAGAAGATGCGGTTTTGGGAGGCTTTGGATGAGGTGGTGAGAGGCGTGACTAGCTCGGAGAAGATTGTTGTAATAGGAGATTTCAATGGGCACATCGGGCGTTACCGGGAGGCTTTGGTGATGTGCATGGTGGGTTTGATTTTGGGGAAAGAAATGAAGAGGGGTCTACCCTATTAGATTTTGCGAGGTCCTTTGGGCTGGTGGTGGTGAACTATACTGTCACAGAACAAGAGCTTCAAGCGGTTTTATATGCTTTTGAAAAGTTCCGTGCTTATTTGTTGGGAACCAAAGTGGTAGTTCATACTGATCGTGCAGCTCTGAGATATCTAATGACAAAGAAGGATGCGAAACCAAGGCTAATTCGATGGGTATTGTTGCTGCAAGAATTTGATTTCGAGGTAAAAGATAGAAGAGGTTCCGAGAATCAAGTGGCTGATCATCTATCTAGACTCGAGAACGAGCATATAGCACAGCCTGATCTTGAGATTGATGACGTATTCCCTGACGAAGAGATCTTAGCCACAATGATGGAAGAATTACCATGGTATGCAGACTTTGCGAATTTTGTGGTGAGTAATGTGATGCCTGCAAATCTATCTTTCCATCAAAAGAGGAAGTTCATGCATGATGTAAAACACTACTTATGGGATGAGCCATATTTGTTTCGACGATGCGCGGATGGTGTTATCAGGTGATGCATATCCCATGTAGAGGTGCCGAATATATTGGAAGCATGTCACACTTCCCAAGTTGGGGGACATCACGCAGGTAATCGGACAGCAAGGAAGGTATTGCAAAGTGGATACTATTGGCCTTCGATATTCAGAGATGCCTACGAATTTGTGAGAAGATGCGACCAATGTCAGAGACAAGGCGCAATTTCGAAACACAATGAGATGCCCATGACGAAAATTCTTGAAGTTGAGCTATTTGATGTATGGGGTATTGATTTCATGGGCCCATTCGTAAATTCGTTTGGAATGAAATACATCCTAGTCGCTGTAGATTATGTTTCAAAATGGGTTGAAGCAGCAGCATTGGCCGACAATGAAGGAAAGCGTGTTTTAGCATTCTTGAAGAGAAATATCTTCTCTCGTTTTGGAGTACCACGTACTATCATAAGCGATGGAGGATCTCATTTTTGCAACAAGCTGTTCAAATCCGTGTTGGCCAAATATGGTGTCAAGCAACATAAGGTAGCCACACCTTATCACCCAAAACTAGTGGACAGGTAGAGGTTTCCAATTGAGAGATCAAGAAAATCCTTGCTAAGACTGTAAATGCTAATAGGAAAGATTGGTCTCGGAAACTGGACGATGCATTATGGGCCTATAGGACTGCATTCAAAACGCCAATTGGAATGTCCCCGTACCAACTAGTTTATGGGAAGGCCTGTCACTTGCCCATTGAGCTCGAGCATAAAGCATTGTGGTCGTTAAAGCGGCTGAATTTGAATTGGGATGATGCTATGAATCTGAGATTGGAGCAGCTGAACGAGATGGATGAATTCCGTCTACATTCATATGAAAGATCAGACCTCTACAAGGAACGGATGAAAAAGTATCATGATCAGCGGATTGTTCAACGAAACTTTCAAAAGGATGATATGGTACTTCTTTTCAATTCCAGACTGAAGCTATTCCCAGGTAAGTTAAAGTCCAAATGGTCTGGTCCGTACAAAGTTAACCAAGTCTACTCGTCTAGAGTAGTTGAGTTAGAAGACAATAATGGTGTTGTCTTTAAGGTGAATGGCCAACGAGTAAAACCATATATCAGTCCTCTTGACTCGATAAACTATATGGCCACCATCTACCTCGACGAAGTCTAAGTACTCGAGGTAACTATGTCGTGCCGCGACGATAAATCAAGCGCTAGATGGGAGGCAACCCATCGTTTTTCATTCTTTCTTTCGTTCTATCAAGTGTTTTTTTTGTTAAATAAAAGTCCAAAAAGACGAGTCGTGCCACGACCGAAACTAAGGCGCTTGATGGGAGGCAACCCATCGTTCTAATCGTTTTTATTATTTTTGAGTGAATGTAGGTGCAAGAGGTATAACGGAGGAGATTGGTTTCAAATGTTGAGTTAGAAGTATTACATGTTGAAGGTGGTAAGTTAGGCAAGAAGAAGCAAAAGGCTATGGGTTAGGCACGGACTATGTAAATCTAGGCCACGAACAAGGCACGGCATATGTAAATCTAGGCCACGAACAAGGCATGGCCTATGCTATGGCATAAGCTCTCAGATTATAGAGTGTCATAGCATAGGCGCCACCTATGCTCAACAATGCCATAGCATAGGCGCCGCCTATGCAAAGGCATTTGGTCTCTGAATCTCGTGTGCCATAGCATAAACGCCGCCTATGCTCAATAATGCCATATCATAGGCGCCTCCTATGGTCACTTTGATGTCCAAATCCAATTTTAAATGGGTCAGACCCGACCCAAATCTTACCCTATAAATAAGAAACTTAGTCTTAGACTAAAAATACATTGCAAACCTAAGAAAAGCGCCACCTACCTCTCCAAATTCTCTCAAAAATTTTCCTTTTGCTCTTTTACTTCTCAAGAACATCTTCTAAAGGCATCAACCAAGTAAGTACTTCTTTGTTCTTCTTTAATATTCCGTAAGTACTACAATACTACGCCTACAATAAATTGTTAGATCTTGAAGTAGTATTGGTGATTTGAATGTGGTTGAGTTGTTGCGATACAACTAAGTGAGTGAAAGAATACGTAAGGATGATCTTAACTTGTTTCCAACTTGTATTTGATTTTGATGCACTGTCATACTTTTGCTGAATTGACATAGTTACGAAAATTGCATAATCTTGTAAATAGAAAGCTTACATGTTGGAATGACTTGTTCATCGAGATCAGAATCATGGTTAAACTACCAACTTGTGAGGTTGTGATTATTTCTAGATGCTATACCTTGATTCAATCTCTATGTAGTAGTCTTGATATATCAAACATGAAAGTATTGCCAAGGTTTCAAGAAGTATGACTGCACTGATTATATTGTTGGAATTTAACGCCTAAAATGTATATCGATGAAGTCTGAGTAATCGACAAATTTCACTCCACTAATTTGTGCCAACAAAATAAGTGTGGGGTGGTGCCACTACTGCTTGTTTATTGATTGTATCCACCGATATGATGCTAACATGACTATGGTTTTAATCTTAGGTACAATGGCACCCAAAGCAAGACATGGCAAAGATAAAGCAACCACTTCACAAAAAGGCAAGAAAAGAGGAAGAAAAGAGCAAGGAGAATCCTCATCGCTGCAAGTACCACGCCGCATATTCAGAATTAAATGGGTCCTTGAGGAGGAAGCAAAGGAGTGGTATAGGAACAATAAAGAGAAGAAATATGTTCATGTGGAGATTATACACAAGGAGAGCCTAGCACAGAAAAAACCTCGCATGTTGGCTAAGATAATGGCGTTACATCTTGATTTCATCTTCCGAGATGTGGGAGAGTGCAATCTCGATTTAACACGAGAATTCTATGCCAACTGGTCACCGAAAACCACAGGGACTGAAGTCAAGATTCGGGGCCAAGTTCTGCAACTAAATGCGGAGTTTTTCAACTCCTTTCTAGGCTTGCCCTCTGTTGATCCTGCACCACTCAAGGAGCTGTATAATAGACCTCCGTACAGGGCAATTCGACACACATTGTGCGGAACAAGATCTATGGCACGATGGAGCAGACACAAGGACACCGGTCGGCATAACACCTTCCCATATGCTACTTTGAATAGGGAAGCTAGGATATGGATGCGAATAGTCAACCCTTGCATCATTCCAGGGACACAGTACACAAAGATAACACGATATAGAGTGTGCCTGGTGTACGCATTGATGACGAATGTCCCTATCAATATTGGGGAAATTATTCGATCTACAATGCGGAAATCTAGGCTACACAAGAGGTCCCACTTCAGCTTCGGTAACCTGTTAACTGCAATATTGAGGAAGGAAGACATCGAAGAGGAACCGGCTGATCATAAGCTTCCACACAACCCAAAGAAGGTTGACCTCACAAAGGTCAAAGAAGCTGAATCCGCGCATGGCGTCAACCTTACCACGGCAGAAAAACATGCTCGCGATGACAACTTCTCCCGCCATTTATATGGCATGATGAGGTTTACCATGATGAGCGGGGTTCGTGTTCTAAATGTTGTAGAGCTCCAACATTTGGACTATGACTACCTAATGAATGAGCATGCGAAGGCCATGTGTGGAGTAGGTGTATACTTTGAGGAACCTCTTGATGACGATGTGCCAACCAATGATGATCGCAGAATGCCAGACTCCGACATGGAGGAGAACTCTGATGACGACGACTCTGACGATGATTCCGACGCAGGGGGTATGACCCCAGACATAGAGGATGAGTCCGACTAATCAGGTTCTTCTCATTTATTTTCCACTGAGTGAAGTGTGGCCCGTCTAAGTATGGGGTGCTGGTATTTGCATGCTATACTTCTTTATTTGCATTTGCATTTATTTATGTTTGTTTGTTTTGTTTTTTTTAGTAGTTAAAATTTTTTTTAGATGCATGAAATTGTTCTGATAGACGGCATGGTAGTATAACAAGAGTTTGTGCTAGAATCATTACTATTGAGACAGTTAGGCTCTACGTGTGACTCACTGTGTGATAATTGCATGGCTGAATTCATTCATCTATTGGGTCAAGAGTCTATACTCCTCCCAATAAAGTTGACCATGTGCCTTGTGTGTGTGAGGATATAGTATATTCTATGTTTGTGGCTGATGCTAGAACTTGCCCGGAGTGTGTGTAAAGCAAAATAAAGAGTGCGAGTTTAGGAGATGATTTAGGCATTTCTTTGGCAACCTATACTTGTTTACTTTTTTTTACCTACCCGTGGATATTATCCTAGTTAACCCCCTGTTGAGCCTTTAGCCTATTTTCTTTGACAGCCTCATATGTAAGCCTAATCCATTTTTTTCAAGACCATAATTTGATCCAAATTCCTAAGTGCTTTAAAGTGTAAAGTCATGTGAAAAAATAAGAGGAAATTGGGTGAGTATGAAGCCTTAGAATGTATTGGTGCTTGAAGTTGTTATAAAAGAATTGCTATCATAAGAGGTATGTTATGAAAAGAAAAAGGAAAAGAAAACTAAAAAGTTAGTTATGTTTAAAATTGAGAAAAAAAAACAAAAGAGGAGAGAATGGGTGGTAGAATAAAAGAAAGTAGAAAGGTTGTTTGAAAGAAAGTGTTAATGACATAATGTGATGTATTAAAGCGCTTAGGAACATAGTCACTATTTCTGGCCAAAATAGTCCTACCCGTCCCTTAGCCTACATTACAACCTATAGAAGACCTATTTGATCCTAAGATTATCATTCTGATATTTAGTGGAGCATTACACTAAGGGCAAGCCTATGGTCATCAGTTGCAACATATGAATTCTTTGTGAGAGTGAGAGCAAGGATAATCTTATACCCATGTTCTGAAAAATGCAATACTTGTGAGTGATTATGGGTAATATCGTATGTGAGACACACATGGTTGATGAGTTTTAGTTAGTTGTGTATGATTCTTTGTGCCTTAACTTTTGAATACGAATTAGCCATCATCACGAGTCTATGTTAGAGGTTAAATTGTTTCTAGTAGTGATCAGAAAACTACTCTTTGTTAATGATTGTCGTCCCTGTCTTGACGAATATTTTGTGTTGTTGCTGTGAAACCCTAAAGTAGATGTTTAGATGGACATGATATTTTGTTCGAGGACGAACAAAGCTTTAAGTGTGGGGTTTTGATGATAGGCGTATTTACACGCCTAATGTACTGTAATTGACCTATATTTTAGCTAAGTTTTGAGGACAAAATATATAATTCGTGCACTTTTAGTCCTTTTTCCTGTAAGTGAGCTAACAAACGTGATTAGCAAGTTTTCAGGTATAAATGATGCAGATTTCAGCATATTATGGATAACTTGACGCCCAAGGAAGCTTCACAAAAGAAAGGACAGAAAGCTTGGACGCCAAGGACTGAAAGTGACGCATAGAAAACCTGTCCCAGGCAAAAACTGCAATTCTAAAGACTTTGGGGATCAGCAGTAACTTATTAGGATTAGGATAATGATGCAGTAACCTAGTAGGATTAGGTTAAGTAATGCAGTAGCTTAGTAGGAATAGGATATGGGTGTTATAAATACCCTATTTTGGGAGAGATTTTATACATTCTGAATTATACATTCGCCATTCTACATTCTACATTCTACTTCTAGTTCCGAAAACAATTCGCTTTCAATTAATTACTTTCTCTTCATATATTCTATTATTAATTTCCGCAAACAGAGAAACACGGCTCTCTTGAGAATAACGGCTAGGGCAAAAACGGGTGAGAGTTTTGACGCCAAAAATCATCCAAATCGTCAAGCTTGTTCTAGATTTTGGTATGATGATGATGTCTATTGTGATTTCCGTTGCACTCATGAGTAGCTAAACTTATTTGTTGGGGTTATGGAAGCCTGATGAGATACTATCTATTTCTATGAGTTTGTGAATTCGTGACACGTATGCTGCTTATATCATTATTCTCTTCATCTTAATGCAAATTCTTGTGGTTGCAAACGCATAGAATACGCCAGTCTAGCATTAACTTGTTCGAAAGAAAAGTTATATGTCTGGAAAAGAGATAATGTCAAGGTAATAGGGCACCAACCCCTGTTAAAAAGTTAGTGCCGTAACTGGATTAACCTCTTGGAGAATTTGTACCGTTAGATACGCTTTAAGCTCGAAAGAGTTAAAGTGAAATAATCCTTATGGTCGAAAGACGCCTGGATTTACCATAGAATACAATTCTCTATAAGCACATGCATGTCTGAATTCCGCATAACTCATAGCCAATAGAGACGTATAACTCATAAGGTGGACATAACCCCAACTCTCAATTCTCATTGGTTGAACATCTTACTAAATATTCTTTCTTTTTACTTTGCTATTTTCCGATTTTCACTTTGTTACATTACTGCACGTCAAAATCCCCCCTTTCCGAGACTTGCACCAAAAGTCTAATAATCTTTGCTTACTTAGTGACCGACTATTCTCTATGGGATCGATACCCAACCCAGTTGGGTTATATATTTGAAAACGACCGCTTACACTCTTACGAGAGCTGTAGTTTGAGCGTTATCAAAAATTGGCGTCGTTGCCGGGTAATACGGTTGTCTACTAAGTTTGTGATAGTTACTAGACCCTTTGGTCAAAGTTTCTTGTACTTTACTTTTAGTTTTTGTTTTTGTTTTCTGCAGGTTTTTATTCAGTGCATGCCCCATACTCGAAGTTCTGGTCAACCGTTATTACCTATCAATCCTGAACCACAATGTATTGGCAGAATGGAGGCACAACACGAAATCGAAAGGATGACTGCTCAACAGGAACAGGCTAGACTAGCTGCTTTGGCCGCCGCTCAAGTGCATTAACAGAATGTTGATAACCCTGGACGAGCAAAAAATTCTGACGATGAGGATCTAGGTGATGACGAGTTACTAAACCCTAGGCGTGATGTTGAGATAGTAACACCTGCTAACAGAAGAGATCGTCAAGCTAGGTTTAGGCATGAACGCCGACCCATGCAACCAGCATTCGACGATGATGATGATGATCTTGATGGAGCCGGAGCCACAGGAGCCATTATTCCTCCACCATTGGCACCCGGAGCCAAGTTCAACATCTCGAGCACCATGATTCAGTTATTACAACTCAAGGGATTATTTGGTGGACTAGTAGGCGATGATCCGAATATGCATCTGATCAACTTTATTTCTACATGCAAGTCGTTTGACAATCCTGGCGTTGGTCAGAATGCAATTCGATTACGCCTATTCCCATTGTCTCTGTCTGGTGAGGCAACTCTATGGTTGAATGGGCTGACTCCTGATTCTATTACAAATTGGAGGCAATTGAAAGATGCTTTCCTAGAAAGATTCTTTCCGCCATCCAAAAGAGCATAATTGAGAGATGAAATCAGCAACTTTCGTCAGCTTCCAACTGAAGCCCTTCATGAAACATGGGAGAGATTCAAGAAGAATCTTATGAGGTGCCCAAACCATCATATGACTAATGTTCACCTAATGGAGATACTATACAGAGCCTTGAATTCAATAACGAAACCAGTGGTGGATAATGCGGCTGGAGGATCATTCATGGACCTCACCTTTGGTCAGGCAAGCAATATGCTAGATCGGATGACAAAGCAAAGTAGAGCTTGGCATACCACGGATTCTGAGGTAGCAAGCTCCACTTTATCTATTGGCATGACTGCAGAGCAGAGGCGTAGACAAGAGGAACATGACCAAGACATGGCGCACATGAAAACACAAGTGGATCTTCTTACAAAGCATCTATTATCATGGAAGACCGAAAAAGTTAAAGCCATTGTCGCACATGGAAGAGACGAACCTAATTCGGAGGAAGAAGCCAACTACTTGAATAATCAGGGGGGGTTCCGAGGCAATGCACAAGGAAACCAAGGTCGGAACTACTATGAAAAATCTGGAAACAAGGACCAAGGTAGTTGGAAGAACAAGAATGACAATAGTGGTTTATATGTTCCCCCAGGAAGACGTGACACCACTGCATCTGGGTCGGGAAATATGGAAGAAATGATGGCTAAACTGTTGAAAGGAGTGGAAGCAACCAGCGCGGGAGTAACGGAGGTAATAAATGATTTGTCCTCAATGAAGCAATTGGTTGACTCACATTCCACTTCAATAAAACAAATAAAGCAGCAATTGAGCCAACTTTCAGCAGCTCTCAATCAAAGAAAGGCAGGCACTCTACCTAGTGACACTGTGCAAAATCCAAGGAACGACGGATCATGCATGGCTATTACTACCAGGAGTGGTAAGGTGCTGGAAAATTCATCCCAGAACAAGCAAGTGGCCGAAAATAAGGAAGATGATTACGCCATAGAAGCTGACCAAGCCGTCCATGACGTCACCCCTAGTAGGTTGCAGCCTGAAGTTACCGAAATACGGAAGCAAGAGGAGAAGAAAGTCGTGGAGAAAACACTTCCTTTTCCACCACCTCCTTTTCCTCAAAGATTAAAGAAGAAAGCTGATGATACCAAATTCAATAAATTCATGGCAATGTTAAAACAGCTGACCATTAATGTTCCGTTGGTGGAGGCACTAGAACAGATGCCTGGGTATGCGAAATTTATGAAAGATCTTTTGATAAAGAAGTGGGCAGCAAGCTATGAGTTGACAGACACTGTTCATCATTGCAGCGCAATTGCTACCCGATCACTAGTTCAGAAGAAGGCTGACCCCGGTGTTTTCACTATTTCTTGCACCGTTGGATCTTTGAATTTTTCCAAGGCATTATGTGATTTAGGAGCCAGCATCAATTTGATGCCATTATCTATTTACAAAAAGTTGGGGTTGGGTGATCCTACTCCAACCAACATGAGGCTCGTAATGGCGGATAGGTCGGTAAAACGACCTGTTGGTATTCTATGTGATGTATTGGTGAAGGTTTCTTCATTCATCTTTCCAGCGGAATTCGTTATTTTGGATTGTGAGGCAGACTCAGAAGTTCCCATAATCTTGGGGCGCCCTTTCCTTGCAATAGGAAGTGTGCTTATTGATTTAAGAGCTAATGAGCTTTTATTCCAGATAAATGACGAAGTAGTTCGCTTTGATGTGTGCAAATCAATGAAGCACCCAAAAGAGCTGAACGTATTCTCGGTAGCGGATGTTTATGTTGATGATGAGAAAAAATTATCTGAAGAGGAGCAGATTATTGACGACCCATTGGCGGTTGTGCTCATGAATTTTGAGCGCAAGGATGCTGAAAACTATGAAGAAACTATTGGTGCTCTAAAAGGATTTGGGTCATATCCTCATGCTCCCAAGAAGCTGAACCTTGATCTCAAAAATCGACCCACACCACCAGCTAAACCATCTATAGAAGAGCCACCCACGTTAGAGTTGAAGGAGTTGCCTAGTCATTTAAAGCATGCATTCTTAGGAAGCGGAAGCACACTCCCAGTCATTGTGGCAGCAGATTTGGGTGAGCAGCAAGTTGCAGCTCTCATTGCTATTTTACGAAAGTATATAAGAGCCATTGGTTGGACCATCGCTGACATTATTGGTATTCCACCTGGGATTTGTACACACAAGATTCAGCTTGAAGAAAATTGCACACCCACTATTGAGCATCAAAGGCGTCTCAATCCACCTATGCAAGAAGTGGTGAAGAAAGAAATTATTAAGTGGTTAGATGCAGGAGTTGTGTATCCAATCTCTAACAGTGCATGGGTAAGCCCGGTACAATGTGTTCCCAAGAAAGGAGGCATGACGGTAGTCGCGGATGAAAAGAATGAGCTTATTCCACTCAGACCTGTTACAGGATGGAGAGTATGCATGGACTACCGAAAGCTGAATTCGTGGACGCTTAAAGATCACTTTCAAATGCCATTTATGGACCAAATGCTTGATCGATTAGCGGGGAAAGGATGGTTTTGTTTCCTAGATGGTTATTCCGGCTATAATCAGAATTGTATTGCCCCCAAAGACCAAGAGAAGACAACGTTCACATGCCCATATGGTACGTTTGCCTTCAAACGTATGCCATTCGGGCTATGTAACGCACCAGCCACTTTTCAGCGTTGTATGATGTCTATTTTTTCTGATATGGTTGAAGACACCTTGGAGGTGTTCATGGACGATTTCTCAGTCGTTGGTGAGTCGTTTGAATCGTGCTTGACAAACTTAAGTATGGCATTACAAAGATGTGTTGAATTCAACCTAGTGCTGAATTGGGAGAAGTGCCACTTTATGGTGAAAGAAGGTATTGTTCTTGGACATAAAATCTCAGAAAGAGGAATTGAGGTTGATAGAGCTAAAATTGAAGTTATCGAGAAGCTACCACCTCCAATTTTCATAAAGGGAGTTCATAGTTTCCTCGGTCACGCAGGTTTCTATCGACAGTTTATCAAAGACTTCTCCAAAATTGCTAGCCCATTATGCAAACTTTTGGAGAAAGATACAAAGTTTGACTTCAATGAAGATTGTTTGAAGGCATTCGAATGCCTCAAAGGGAAGCTAATTGAAGCTCCTATCATGGGAGCACCAGATTTGTCCCTACCGTTTGAAGTCATGTGTGATGCTAGCGGGGTAGCTTTGGGTCTTGTACTTGGCCAGAGAAGGGAAAGTTATTCCATCCAATCTACTATGCGAGCAAGGTCTTGAAAGATGCCCAGAAGAACTATACTGTCACAGAACAAGAGCTTCTAGCTGTTGTGTATGCTATTGAAAAGTTCCATGCTTATTTGTTGGGAACCAAAGTGGTAGTTCATACTGATCATGCAGCTCTGAGATATCTTATGACAAAGAAGGATGCGAAACCAAGGCTAATTCAATGGGTATTATTGCTGCAAGAATTTGATTTCGAGGTAAAAGATAGAAGAGGTTGCAAGAATCAAGTGGCTGATCATCTATCTAGACTCGAGAACGAGCATATAGCGCAGCCTGATCTTGAGATTGATGATGCATTCCCTGACAAAGAGATCTTAGCCACAATGATGGAAGAATTACCATGGTATGCAGACTTTGCGAATTTTGTGGTGAGTAATGTGATGCCTGCAAATCTATCTTTCCATAAAAAGAGGAAGTTCATGCATGATGTAAAACACTACTTATGGGATGAGCCATATTTGTTTGGACGATGTGCGGATGGTGTTATCAGGCGATGCAAATCCCATGTAGAGGTGCCGAATATATTGGAAGCATGTCACACTTCCCAAGTTGGGGGACATCACGCAGGTAATCGGACAGCAAGGAAGGTATTGCAAAGTGGATACTATTGGCCTTCGATATTCAGAGATGCCTACGAATTTGTGAGAAGATGCGACCAATGTCAGAGACAAGGCATAATTTCTAAACACAATGAGATGCCCATAACGAAAATTCTTGAAGTTGAGCTATTTGATGTATGGGGTATTGATCTCATGGGCCCATTCGTAAATTTGTTTGGAATAAAATACATCCTAGTCGCTGTAGATTATGTTTCAAAATGGGTTGAAGCAGCAGCATTGGCCGACAATGAAGGAAAGCGTGTTGTAGCATTCTTGAAGAGAAATATCATCTCTCGCTTTGGAGTACCACGTACTATCATAAGCGATGGAGGATCTCACTTTTGCAACAAGCTATTCAAATTCGTGTTGGCCAAATATGGTGTCAAGCAACATAAGGTAGCCACACCTTATCACCCACAAATTAGTGGACAGGTAGAGGTTTCCAATCGAGAGATCAAGCAAATCCTTGCTAAGACTGTAAATGCTAATAGGAAAGATTGGTCTCGGAAGTTGGACGATGCATTATGGGCTTATAGGACTGCATTCAAAACGCCAATTGGCATGTCCCCGTACCAACTAGTTTATGGGAAGGCCTACACTTGCCCATTGAGCTTGAGCATAAAGCATTGTGGTCGTTAAAGCGGCTGAATTTGAATTGGGATGATGCTATGAATCTGAGATTGGAGCAGCTGAACGAGATAGATGAATTCCGTCTACATTCATATGAAAGATCAGACCTCTACAAGGAACGGATGAAAAATTATCATGATCAGCGGATTGTTCAATGAAACTTTCAAAAGGATGATATGGTACTTCTTTTCAATTCCAGACTGAAGCTATTCCCAGGTAAGTTAAAGTCCAAATGGTCTGGTCCGTACAAAGTTAACCAAGTCTACTCGTCTAGAGTAGTTGAGTTAGAAGACAATAATGGTGTTGTCTTTAAGGTGAATGGCCAACGAGTAAAACCATATATCAGTCCTCTTGACTCGATAAACTATATGGCCACCATCTACCTCGATGAAGTCTAAGTACTCGAGGTAACTATGTCGTGCCGCGACAATAAATCAAGCGCTAGATGGAAGGCAACCCATCGTTTTTCATTCTTTCTTTCGTTCTATCAAGTGTTTGTTTTTGTTAAATAAAAATCCAAAAAGACGAGTCGTGCCACGACCGAAACTAAGGCGCTTGATGGGAGGCAACCCATCGTTCTAATCTTTTTTGTTATTTTTGAGTGAATGTAGGTGCAAGAGGTATAACGGAGGAGATTGGTTTCAAATGTTGAGTTAGAAGTATTACATGTTGAAGGTGGTAAGTTAGGAAAGAAGAAGCAAAAGGCTATGGGTTAGGCACGGCCTATGTAAATCTAGGCCACGAACAAGGCACGGCATATGTAAATCTAGGCCACGAACAAGGCACGGCCTATGCTATGGCATAAGCTCTCAGATTCTAGAGTGCCATAGCATAGGCGCCACCTATGCTCAACAATGCCATAGCATAAGCGCCGCCTATGCAAAGGTATTTGGTCTCTGAATCTCGTGTGCCATAGCATAAGCGCCGCCTATGCTCAACAATGCCATAGCATAGGCGCCGCCTATGGTCACTTTGGTGTCCAAATCTGATTTTAAATGGGTCAAACCCAACCCAAAGCTTACCCTATAAATAAGAAACTTAGTCTTAGACTAAAAATACATTGCAAACCTAAGAAAAGCGCCGCCTACCTCTCCAAATTCTCTCAAAAAATTTCCTTTTGCTCTTTTACTTCTCAAGAACAACTTCTAAAGGCATCAACCAAGTAAGTACTTCTTTGTTCTTCTTTAATATTCCGTAAGTACTACAATACTACGCCTACAATAAATTGTTAGATCTTGAAGTAGTATTGGTGATTTGAATGTGGTTGAGTTGTTGCGATACAACTAAGTGAGTGAAAGAATACGTAAGGATGATCTTAACTTGTTTCCAACTTGTATTTGATTTTGATGCACTGTCATACTTTTGCTGAATTGACATAGTTACGAAAATTGCATAATCTTGTAAATAGAAAGCTTACATGTTGGAATGACTTGTTCATCGAGATCAGAATCATGGTTAAACTACCAACTTGTGAGGTTGTGATTATTTCTAGATGCTATACCTTGATTCAATCTCTATGTAGTAGTCTTGATATATCAAACATGAAAGTATTGCCAAGGTTTCAAGAAGTATGACTGCACTGATTATATTGTTGGAATTTAACGCCTAAAACGTATATCGATGAAGTCTGAGTAATCGACAAATTTCACTCCACTAGTTTGTGCCAACAAAATAAGTGTGGGGTGGTGTCACTACTGCTTGTTTATTGATTGTATCCATCGATATGATGCTAACATGACTATGGTTTTAATCTTAGGTACAATGGCACCCAAAGCAAGACATGGCAAAGATAAAGCAACCACTTCACAAAAAGGCAAGAAAAGAGAAAGAAAAGAGCAAGGAGAATCCTCATCGCTGCAAGTACCACGCCGCATATTCAGAATTAAATGGGTCCTTGAGGAGGAAGCAAAGGAGTGGTATAGGAACAATAAAGAGAAGAAATATGTTCATGTGGAGATTATACACAAGGAGAGCCTAGCACAGAAAGAACCTCGCATGTTGGCTAAGATAATGGCGTTACATCTTGATTTCATCTTCCGAGATGTGGGAGAGTGCAATCTCGATTTAACATGAGAATTCTATGCCAACTGGTCACCGAAAACCACAGGGACTGAAGTCAAGATTCGGGGCCAAGTTCTGCAACTAAATGCGGAGTTCTTCAACTCCTTTCTAGGCTTGCCCTCTGTTGATCCCGCACCACTCATGGAGTTGTACAATAGACCTCCGTACAGGGCAATTCGACACACATTGTGCGGAACAAGATCTATGGCACGATGGAGCAGACACAAGGACACCGGTCGGCATAACACCATCCCATATGCTGCTTTGAATAGGGAAGCTAGGATATGGATGCGAATAGTCAACCCTTGCATCATTCCAGGGACACAGTACACAAAGATAACACGATATAGAGTGTGCTTGGTGTACGCATTGATGACGAATGTCCCTATCAACATTGGGGCAATTATTCGATCTACAATGCGGAAATCTAGGCTACACAAGAGGTCCCACTTCAGCTTCGGCAACCTGTTAACTGCAATATTGAGGAAGGAAGACATCGAAGAGGAACCGGCTGATCATTAGCTTCCACACAACCCAAAGAAGGTTGACCTCACAAAGGTCAAAGAAGCTGAATCCGCGCATGGCGTCAACCTTACCACGGCAGAAAGACATGCTCGCGACGACAACTTCTCCCGCCATTTATATGGCATGATGAGGTTTAGCATGATGAGCGGGGTTCGTGTTCTAAATGCTGCAGAGCTCCAACAGTTGGACTATGACTACCCAATGAATGAGCATGCGAAGGCCATGTGTGGAGTAGGTGTATACTTTGAGGAACCTCTTGATGACGATGTGCCAACCAATGATGATCGCAGAATGCCAGACTCCGACATGGAGGAGAACTCTGATGACGATGACTCTGATGATGATTCCGACGCAGGGGGTATGACCCCAGACATAGAGGATGAGTCCGACTAATCAGGTTCTTCTCATATATTTTCCACTGAGGGCAGTGTGGCCCGTCTAAGTGTGGGGTGCTGGTATTTGCATGCTATACTTCTTTATCTGCATTTGCATTTATTTATGTTTTTTTGTTTTGTTTTTTTTAGTAGTTAAAATTTTTTTTAGATGCATGAAATTGTTCTGATAGACGGCATGGTAGTATAACAAGAGTTTGTGCTAGAATCATTACTATTGAGACAGTTTGGCTCTACGTGTGACTCACTGTGTGATAATTGCGTGGCTGAATTCATTGATCTATTGTGTCAAGAGTCTATACTCCTCCCAATAAAGTTGACCATGTGCCTTGTGTGTGTGAGGATATAGTATATTCTATGTTTGTGGCTGATGCTAGAACTTGCCCGGAGTGTGTGTAAAGCAAAATAAAGAGTGCGAGTTTAGGAGATGATTTAGGCATTTCTTTGGCAACCTATACTTGTTTACTTTTTTTTACCTACCCGTGGATATTATCCTAGTTAACCCCCTGTTGAGCCTTTAGCCTATTTTCTTTGACAGCCTCATATGTAAGCCTAATCCATTTTTTTCAAGACCATAATTTGATCCAAATTCCTAAGTGCTTTAAAGTGTAAAGTCATGTGACAAAATAAGAGGAAATTGGGTGAGTATGAAGCCTTAGAATGTATTGGTGCTTGAAGTTGTTATAAAAGAATTGCTATCATAAGAGGTATGTTATGAAAAGAAAAAAGAAAAGAAAACTAAAAAGTTAGTTATGTTTAAAATTGAGAAAAAAAAACAAAAGAAAAGAGAAGGGGTGGTAGAATAAAAGAAAGTAGAAAGGTTGTTTGAAAGAAAGTGTTAATGACATAATGTGATGTATTAAAGCGCTTAGGAACATAGTCACTATTTCTGGCCAAAATAGTCCTACCCGTCCCTTAGCCTACATTACAACCTATAGAAGACCTATTTGATCCTAAGCTTATCATTCTGATATTTAGTGGAGCATTACACTAAGGGCAAGCCTATGGTCATCAGTTGCAACATATGAATTCTTTGTGAGAGTGAGAGCAAGGATAATCTTATACCCATGTTCTGAAAAATGCAATACTTGTGAGTGATTATGGGTAATATCTTATGTGAGACACACATGGTTGATTAGTTTTGGGTAGTTGTGTATGATTATTTGTGCCTTAACTTTTGAATACGAATTAGCCATCATCACGAGTCTATGTTAGAGGTTAAATTGTTTCTAGTAGTGATCAGAAAACTACTCTTTGTTAATGATTGTCGTGCCTGTCTTGACGAATATTTTGTGTTGTTGCTGTGAAACCCTAAAGTAGATGTTTAGATGGACATGATATTTTGTTCGAGGACGAACAAAGCTTTAAGTGTGGGGTGTTGATGATAGGCGTATTTACACGCCTAAAGTACTGTAATTGACCTATATTTTAGCTAAGTTTTGAGGACAAAATATATAATTCATGCACTTTTAGTCCTTTTTCCTGTAAGTGAGCTAACAAACGTGATTAGCAAGTTTTCAGGTATAAATGATGCAGATTTCAGCATATTATGGATAACTTGACGCCCAAGGAAGCTTCACGAAAGAAAGGAGAGAAAGCTTGGACGCCAAGGACTGAAAGTGACGCATGGAAAACCTGTCCCGGGAAAAAACAGCAATTCTAAAGACTTTAGGGATCAACAGTAACTTATTAGGATTAGGATAATGATGCAGTAACCTAGTAGGATTAGGTTAAGTAATGCAGTAGCTTAGTAGGAATAGGATATGGGTGTTATAAATACCCTATTTTGGGAGAGATTTTATACATTCTGAATTATACATTCGCCATTCTACATTCTACATTCTACTTCAAGTTCTGAAAACAATTCGCTTTCAATTAATTACTTTCTCTTCATATATTCTATTATTAATTTCCGCAAACAGAGAAACACGGCTCTCTTGAGAATAACGGCTAGGGCAAAAACGGGTGAGAGTTTTGACGCCAAAAATCATCCAAATCGTCAAGCTTGTTCTAGATTTTGGTATGATGATGATGTCTATTGTGATTTCCGTTGCACTCATGAGTAGCTAAACTTCTCTGTTGGGGTTATGGAAGCCTGATGAGATACTATCTATTGCTATGAGTTTGTGAATTCGTGACACGTATGCTGCTTATATCATTATTCTCTTCATCTTAATGCAAATTCTTGTGGTTGCAAACGCATAGAATACGCCAGTATAGCATTAACTTGTTCGAAAGAAAAGTTATATGTCTGGAAAAGAGATAATGTCAAGGTAATAGGGCACCAACCCCTGTTAAAAAGTTAGTGTCGTAACTGGATTAACCTCTTGGAGAATTTGTACCGTTAGATACGCTTTAAGCTCGAAAGAGTTAAAGTGAAATAATCCTTGATGGTCGAAAGACGCCTGGATTTACCACAGAATACAATTCTCTATAAGCACATGCATGTCTGAATTCCGCATAACTCATAGCCAATAGAGACGTATAACTCATAAGGTGGACATAACCCCAACTCTCAATTCTCATTGGTTGAACATCTTACTAAATATTCTTTCTTTTCACTTTGCTATTTTCCGATTTTCACTTTGTTACATTAATGCACGTCAAAATCCCCCCTTTCCGAGACTTGCACCAAAAGTCTAATAATCTTTGCTTACTTAGTGACCGACTATTCTCTGTGGGATCGATACCCAACCCAGTTGGGTTATATATTTGACAACGACCGCTTACACTCTTACGAGAGCTGTAGTTTGAGCGTTATCAAAACGCTTTAATACATCACATTATGTCATTAACACTTTCTTTCAAACAACCTTTCTACTTTCTTTTATTCTACCACCCGTCTACCACCCCTTCTCTCCTCTTTTGTTTTTTTCTCAATTTTAAGTGAAGTTGGAATCACAGGTGGTATGTAAGAGGGATAGTTTCAAGTATCTCGGGTCCGTGATTCAGGGTAACGGTGAGATTGACGAGGATGTCTCGCACTGTATTGGGGCAGGATGGATTAAGTGGAAACTCGCTTCGGGGGTGTTGTGTGATAAGAAGGTGCCGCCCAAGCTTAAAGGCAACTTCTACAGGGTGGCAGTCCGGCCGGCCATGTTGTATAGAGCGGAGTGTTGGCCAGTTAAGAACTCCCACATTCAAAAAATGAAGGTGGCATAAATGCGGATGTTGCGTTGGACGTGTGGGCTGACTAGGGGGGATAGAGTTCGGAATGAGACTATCAGGGAGAAGGTTGGTGTGACTCCAGTGGAGAATAAGATGCGGGAAGTCCGATTGAGATGGTTCGGACACGTGATGAGGAGGGGCATGGATTCCCCAGTTCGTAGGTGTGAGAGACTAGCTTTGGATGGTTTTAGGCGGGGTAGGGGTAGGCCAAAGAAGTACTGGGGAGAGGTGATTAGGCGGGACATGGAGAAGTTACAGCTCACTGAGGACATGACCCTAGATAGTAAGATCTGGAGGACGCGAATTAGGGCAGAAGTCTAGGGTCAGTTTGGGTCGCTAGTGTAGGGCAGCACTTGGTGGGGGTATTATTCTTGTTATGATACCTTGTTTCATGCTTTATTATGAATCTGTTTACTTTTCTCTGTTTACTATTACTTGTGGGTGTCGTATTTATGTTATGCCATCTTGTTCCATGCTTTACTATGAATTTGTTTAGTATTCTGTGTCTCGAGCCGAGAGTCTATCGAAAATAGCCTTTCTACTTCTTTAGAGGTAGAGGTATGGACTGCGTACATCTTGCCCTCCCCAGACCTTACTATGTGGGAATACCCTGGGTTTGTTGTTGTTGTTGTTGTATTTATAGTAGTTTGTGCAAATTACTAATTACTAGCTCCCAATGAATTATAGATTGAAGTTGTTCAATCTCTGTCAAAGCTTTTTTTTCAATCATCTGATCTATACATCAAGTAAGTCGTTAATATCCTATACAAAGTTAATGATTGATATGAACCGTCATTTAATTCCACACTAAGAAATAAAAATAAAAATTAAATTTATTATTATAATTTTCAATACGCTTATAAATTAAGATATATATTTTTGGTCTCAGAGAATTTCTATCATGGATAAAAAAGTTATAAATAATGTCCATTATATTTTTTCATATAATTATTAAGATATGTTGTTCATGCTTAACTTAACTTTCTAATAGTTTTAGCGCTATTTGTAAAAAAATGATATATTTATGTTTTCCGAAAATATACTTACCATGGATAATGAGTAAAAAATATTTTTCTAAAACATTTGTATATCTATATTATACAAAATAATAGAATGAGTAGGAATAGGGTGATGAATATTGTGGTTGGAAAGGAGAGAATGGGAGATTGTGGTGAGTGGGGGTAGGGGTGGGGTGGAGGTAGGAAATTTTTTTAAATATTTTTGATGAGTACTATAATAAATTGTATGTGGTTAATTAGTTTTTAATTGAAATAAAAATTTTAAACTTTGGAATAAGAAGTTTTGGAATTAGACACAATCATGTACCTTTAGTGTAATTGTTGTTTGGAACTAACAGACAAGAAAAAGTAAAATTTGAAATGAAACATAAAAAATGTAATCACATATCTTAATTGGTTATAAATATACAAAATATAATTATTTAATATTTTACATTTGTTATCTTTTATAATCATCAACAAAATTTAATAAAATACGAATTTCATTCTTTTCATATCAAAACATCTAAAATAATTGTAATTCTTACTCTATATTAACGATTAAATACAATTTCACTATTAAATATTTTTTTAATATTTCCTAACTAATTTAAAATATGTAAATTTTTTTAATGATAAAAGAAAAGCAACTCATATATTATTCAAATTGTAATTTGGTACATCATGAATCAAAGATGACGGGTGCCTAATCTACTCCGACCCATAGCATTAGACATAGAAGATAAAATACTTTATTTTTAAAAAAAACAATTTTATTATTTTAAAGAAATAAGATATTTTTTTTAATGATACTTTTATAGAAAAGTATTTCGCGCATCGCGCGGGTACCTATACTAGATTACTTAAAATTGGAGATGGAAAAAAAAGAGGTTAATGAACACAACAAAATTGCGGTTTCAGAATCACTTCTCGTTTCTTTTACAAATGAGAAGGAGTCATTAAATAATTTATTATATTCAAAACTATTTACCCCGATTTAGATGTTGTCATGAATGATACATCTGTGGTAACATCAGTTGTTATCTAAACAAATAAAAATAATTTTGTAAATGAAATTAACCAAATGTTAGTAGATCAATTCCCTGCAACTGTTGTGATATTCGTTGGTATTGATGAAACTGTAGAGCCAAAAGACTAAAGCCAGTTTGAGGATTTCTTGCATACTTTGAAATTTGCGGGTCTGCCTCCTTATTCAGTTATAATACTATGCAATTTAAATCCTTCCGAAGGTTTATGCAATGGTGCACGCTTAATCTGTATTGATTTCAAAACTCATATCATTAGTGCTAAAATTACTAGTGAGGATTTCAAAGACAAACATGTTCTCATTCCTTGCACAACATTATTATCGCCACTAGACGTAAAATTATCAATTCAATTCAATTCAATTCAAGAGAACATATTTTCGGTTCAATTATATTTTTCTATGACTATAAACAAAGCTCAAGGTCAAACACTAGATTTTGTTAGAATTTATTTATGTGAACCTATATTTTCAACTCTATGTCCCTCTATCAAAAGCGAAAAGCTCAAATTGTGTAAAAATGACAATATGGCCAGCAACAGCGGATGATCCTAACGATGATTCTACTTACAATATAGTATATAGTAAAATTATTAACAAAGCATTCTCTTAAAAGTATTTCTGACTGATTCACATTTTTAATGAATTACAATTAGACTATAAGTTGACTTCATGATTTTACTGAATTTTACCTCCTCAATCCATGGACCTCCCTTTCTCTAAACCTAACTTATATTTAGCTTTTGCAGGAGGTTTAGGCGGGCTCTCTTCTTGGTGTCGCTTTAATCTCAGTCTCCAAATACTCTTGAGGTAATTTAACAGTTCCCATATCTCATACTATTTATTAGTAAGGAACATCAATTTACATTCTTTAAATCTGCTTATTCATTTAAATATAAGAATTAAGTTGGTCTATTTTTATAGACAATGTTCCAAAGGATCTATGGTCGTTGCATAAAATGATCTTTTTCAAGTAGTTTTAATGATACAGTTTTGCGGCCAATCCTTTCCTTATGAGCTAGCTTTTGGGATTGAGTTAGTTTCAAGTGTTATACCTTTATAGTGAGTATGAAAAAGGTTCAAGTTTGTTACTCCGCCTCATACTTCCTTCATTTTTTGAACTGTTCCAGTTTGGGCCTTGAAGAATAGAATTCCGAATAACGGTAATCTTGGCTTTATGTCCTTCCTATGTATTCTTTTGTATTCTTCCAGTCTTGGCCTTGTAGGCGAATAACGATAATTTTGGTACAGTAATCTTGATTTTATGTCCTTTCTATGTGTAGTTTTTGTTGTTTTTGCAAGTTGGCAGTAAGTCCAAATGTTGGATGTTGGAAGGTTATTTTGATCAAATCTTGGGTGTTGCAAGGTTATTATTCTAGTGTTAATGCTAGTGTTTTATTACATTGCATTATGTCAAGCTAAGTTTAAAGATTCTTGGATTCTGGTGTCTTTACTGATTTTTTCAGTCTCTATTTTAATTAGTTAAATAGGATAATTTGAATATCTCCAACTGATTTTGTGAACGGGTTTGCCTCTTCAATCGCAACGGGAAAATAAAATTGCTTACTTTGGTCTACTCATCGTATTTACTGATCAGTTTTTTTCTTACTTGTATATATCATGGGACTTATATATACCTTGTTGGAGTGATTGAGAATGTTTGCTGCAACAGGTTCTAGGCTCTGTGGTTATCATGTGCTTTCTTATGTTAGTTACTTCTTTCATTCCTTTTGTGAAACAATATGTCAAATTTTGAAGAGTTCTTTCATTCCTTGGTGGTAGAAGAGTTCAACTTCTACCAATCTACTCAGCACAAAGAATTAAAATAACTGAGAGGTTAGTGTCTTTTCTGACCTCAACAATTATTCTGGAACGAGTAGTCCTTGAGCACTTTGTGACAGATTAGAGATGGTATGAATTCCGTTTTTTTTAAAAAGGCATATATAAAGAAAACTGAAAAAGCTTGAGCTGTAGATTGCCACTTTCAGATTTATTTCTTTTACTTTTGGAACTTCTTCAATTTCCACATCATTATACTTGACATAAACGTGGTTGATTGGTCTATTTCGTCTAAAAAGTTATGACATCATAAAGCAAAGAACTTTGTTCATTTTATATTTTCCGAATGTGCACACTAAAATGTATGTGGTAACAGTTAGTTGGCGATTCCCTAATATAGTGTATATTGTTGCTATCATCAGATTCACTACACCTTTCAGTGTGCTAATTAACTTTATGTACTAGGTGTAGCTTCAGTACTCAAAGCCATAAGATCATCATCAATTATAACTGCTGAAATTGAAAGTCTGATCAGACTGCTAACTTACCTCTCACTTCTGTGGTCCAGGTACATTCCTTAAACAAATGCAGCTAAGTTTCTGTAACTCCATCCTCACATAGACAGCATGTACTACCATTTATTAATAACTGAAAAACATAGGAACTGGATCAGTTTCAAATGGTATGAGTTTTCACATGGTTTACCAGGCGTTGTAGTCCGGCGCAAAATCTCTCAGGGATGATTTTTTAAAGTCTTCTAAGTTGTCTTATTGATTTGGCAGTTGCATTTCTATTGCCAAATCATAATTCATAGTATTGTAGTGTTTCTTTAACTTACCAGTTGTAGCGGAGTAATATTTGATATAGGATGCCTTCATCAAAAATATTTGGTATGGGATGCTAACATATATCTATTTTATTTTTTCTTCATGTGGAAAAGAGACGATACAATTAATTTTCACATCATCATTTCTAATTTGAAGTATTAAATGGTAAACAAACAAGCAACATCAAATATTATATCAACTGATACAAAGTTAGAACAAGATAGAAAAATTCTCAATTGACAACAGATTTTGATAATGTGTTTGGACAACAGATTTCACTAATAGAGGATAGATACATTCACCAGAACACATTGCTCAAAAGCGCACAGTATGACTGATTGTTAAATGCTCTTGATGTGCATGCTCAATCATCACCATTATAGTGATATTCAACTGGCATATGTTCATATCTTGCTGCAAAATCAATTGAGGCTTCTCCAAGAATTATTTGTCATGTCAAAAGAATCATCTAAGAGAGTAAGGTGCTTTAAAATGGTACTAAAAACCATTTATGATTTTAATTGTTGTCATGATGGACTTCTTAGAGTATTTTTGTTCGCAGAGTATACTGGAGGTTAAATGTAATCAATATTTGAAAGTAAGGGATTATCTGGATTACTTTTACTATATTATCAAAAACTAAGATAAGTGATTTCAAATGTACTGCACTTTTGAAATGCCTAGATGTGACTTAGAATCTAATGTAACCATATGTCAAAGAAGGAGAGATAATAAGTCATAGCTTCAAAGATCAAATTTTGTTCTGAAAATACAAGCCAGCTTCATTATTACATTGGGATCTTCTAGGTTATTAATCTTACGTTTTTACATTGGATAGTTAGAACAGCAGTATTCCTTTAGCAGATGTGCAGAGGCCCCTTTCAAGAGTTTTGATTACACTTGCAGTTCGTTTAGATGTTTATTTCGAGTGTTTGGTGTATGTTTGCGTAAACTCCTGGATGATCAATCTCAAGATAGCTGCTGTTCCTGAACTTGATTTTTATGCTTCTTGTATATATTTTGCTCTTGTTGGATTCTGAATATGAGCTTGTGTGTTACAGCGTTTGAAGCCATTATATATACAATAAGATTCTGAACTTATTTCCTTGTATCCCTAAGATGAAAAGTTATTGTTCCTTTCAGCATTCAATGGCTTACTCTACAGCTTTATGTTCATCCTTGTTTATACATCCTCTTGCCATGTTACATGAGAACGATGAATTCATAAAATATAATTATTTGTATCATGTGGTTCATATATATAGAACTCTTAATGTTGAAAACACATGAGACTCTTGATGTTTATGCCTCTTTTAAAGGAACCTTACAATTTTCCTCAATAAATGCCATTTTGCTTCTGCTTAGTGTAGAGAGTAGTATATGTTACTGATTACTCAGAGAGCTTTGCTGTGTTTTTGGCTTTTGCCAAAACCATTCAGTAAGTTGAACAAAGTGCTGGTTTTCACCAAACAGAAAGCTGAAGATACTAATGCCATTTTGGAGTAATTCTCCCACATTTTCATATAAGAGAAAAGTTGAGCAAAAGTAGTAGTAAGAAGACCCATGGCCTAGGCTGGTGACCTCCATTGCACATTGGAGGGATGTCAGCCTAAGGTCGGCCCAAGTGGTTGAGCCTACGTCATAATTTGTGGTAGCGATTTGTTGTCAGTTAAGAAAATGATTAGAGCATTGTATCTCTGGCTACAGAGTTCACAGCAGAAGCCACTAACTTAGAATTCATGCCTAGTCCAGATGCACACTCAATCAAATAGAAATAGCTAGCTACTCCAACACTCTACCAGCACATGCACTGGGCAGACCCTAATGTCTTGTGCCTCAGTAAAGCCAACTGCCAGTCCTCTCAGCCATCCAACTAGCTATTGTCTTTAAATGATAACTCCTGTCTATATGATTTTGTATGCTTCCATCCTTCCTGGGAAAAGAAGAATTTTCCTTCGTATCCCTAAGATGAAAAAATATTCTTCCTTTCAGCATTCAGTGGCTATGTTCATCCATGTTTAAACATCCTCTCTTCATGTTATTGTGCATGAGAACGATGAATTCATGAAATTTAATATTTGTATCATGTGGTTCATATTTATAGAACTATTAATGTTGCGAATCATGTGAGAGACTTGATGTTTATGCCTCTCTAAATGAACCTTACAATTATCCTCAACAGGACCCATTTGCTATTGCTTCGTTTACCGAGTTGTATATGTTACTGACTAATCGGAGAACTTAGTAGCAATATTTTCGGCTTTTGAAAAACCATTCATTAGGTTAAGCAGAGTGGCTTTCTTATCCAAACAGAAAGCTAAAGAGAATAATGCAAATTATGAGTAATCCTTCCACATTGGCATCTAAGAGATGCAAACGTCGTGGTATTAATAGTAGGCTGACTAACTGGAAAACATACTTGAACGGGGTCAACAGGCGATCAATAGACTCATGGCCTAGGCTTGCGACCTCCATTGCACTTTGGAGGAGTGCCAGCCTAAGGTCAGCCTAAATGGTCAAGCCTATGTCATAATTTGCCACAGCTACCCAAATCTAAACCTAAAAATTCTTGTCCATTATAAAATTGATGAGACAAAAGAGACCCTGGTTGCAAAAGTTATAGCAAAAGAGTTTTTTGTGCCTGTTCGACTTTAGTTTAGCCTATTTGCTACCCACTAGCTCTAAAGAAATTGCTGTACTACAACTATTAAAATGTCATTCGCAATAAATGATGATAAAGGCTGCTTTGGTTTCATCAAGATTATCAAGAGAAATGGTAATGTCAAGAAGCAAACTGTTCCACAGATCACGAGATACGGGAATTATAAAGCCCTTTTTAGCTAATTTAACTCAGGTTCTCAACCCCGAACAAGGCCAGAGCTAGAAGTCGATGTACGAGTTCAGCCAAACTTAGTAGCTTTAGTTCAAACCTGTATTTGTATTAAGAAATTAACTAAATATGTACATAAATTAAACCTAATATCCTAGAATTTAGACACAACGCATGAAATTCAAATCGTGAATCCGGCTCTGCATGCACCCGGACCCAATAAGAAAGGCGGGGTTTCTTATAATCACAAGGTAGTAGAAAAGGAACCACCTCCATATCTAATAATCCCGCATCACCACATCTAATATCATAACCTCCATTGTCTAAATCTATAGCATATGACCAATTTTGACAAGATAATAAATAGGCCATTGCTCCTCTACCTTAGATGAGTATCATCATATGTGTCGAAAACATTATCTGGCACGATCAAAGGTAATTTCTCTATATACATGAACAACCTTCTTAGATTCTCCCTTGTAATTGTTGTCATGTCCACCGCATCTTTGCTGTCCATATATACCCACAGATCCCCCGAGCTCACCCGTTTCAGGGTATCACGGCAAAAGGGGCACGACTGTGATCTCGAACGCCTGCAATGCATCAATGAAGATCCTTGTTAATGAGCACCATAGATAGATGAAAGAAGCAGAATATGTGCATTAAAGATATAAGATATGGAGCTACATATCTAGTTTTTTAAGGTAGAAAACCCATCAGATGAAGCAGATTAGGCATTGGCCCAAAAAGTACATATGCAAAGCACATAAATGCTAGTTTCTTTTCTTTCCCTAGCTATCATTTCCAATTAGATTGTAACGCAAAATTTAACATATTTGGTGCTTGAACGATTGTTCTCTCTGTACATGGTAAAAATCTTACTAGATCGATCAATTAGATTTAGATCTACATACAGTACTTTGTGGGAGTACTTTGTGGGAATACACTGGGACTGTTGTTGTTGTTGTAGATCTACATACAGAAATTCAATATCCACAAAAAAAAAAAAAAACGAGGAGACAAATCCCGACCATCAAAAATAGGGTATAACTATTTAGCCTTGGCGGTGAGCAAATAAAAAGAGATTAATAAGCTTGGGGTTGTATTTCCTAAATGAACAAACTTTTGTTGTTGATACTAGCAAAGTGATGAGAGAGTCATTCGGATGTTTGTACCGGAAAAACAAATAGAGATGGAAAACCTTGGCCACTCTTAATGCCACAAAAATACAGCAAGGAGAAGAAAGAATAGACTACTCGAGCTCAGAGTAGGTGAGACATTTCAAGATCACATTTACTATACCTAGAATATATTTCACAGGCCTGCAACTTATTTCCTGGTACTATTCTGCTGCCCCTTGGGTATTTAGAGAACCATGGGACGCTGGTTCTATCATTTATTTAATTAGAAGAGGCTCTCATGAAGAAACAACCATTTTATAACTCTGACCTTTACCAATTATGATCATTAAAGAGATAGCCTTAAGCCTCAAAAAGAAGAATATTTTCCACGCAATCACGTCTCCATCTGAATAAAGAAGTTGACCTTCATATGATATATCTTTAACTGTGAATTATCTTGGAATTTATGTAGTAACCACGGAAAAGGTGGGCAAAGACAACTCCCGAATAATGAAAAACATCTCAAGTGAGCAAGTGTAGTTACATGGACGAGCATATTAGCCCAGTTTCAACACTATTAAGCATCCGGTGTCAGAGGAATTATAGAGTACCTAGGTTCCTACTTCCTGGCATTCTCCATTATACCACCAATTCAATGCAGAAAAAAGGAAGTGCTACATAATTCAGAGAAATCTGCTATTGCAGTTGGAACACCAGTTTTGGAGGTTTATCCTCCTGAAAAGTTACTGCAAGAGTGTTCCTTCGTAATTCCCACTTGCAGTTCAATAAGTGGCCTTCCCCAGGCCAAAAGAGGAAAGAAACAATGGTCGTGCTACAGATAACTGACGTCCAAACATCTACTAAATTCCTCTTCGTAATTTCCTTGTCAGTGAATGCTGCTGTAACCTTTCCTGACACCTGCATGACCTTTATAAACTCTTCTCTCTTAAATGTTCTGGCTAACTTCCCTTTAAACCCGAAAAAAGGGAAGAAATAGGTCGTATCCATGGAATTCTGTGCACATGAAAGCTTTAGTCTATGCACATGAATATGTAGCAGCACGGGTTGTGCCACATGCAATTTTCACCGATCAGATGTTTCCAAATTGAATGTTGGGCGAAAAAGACAACCGAAGCAATAAGGAAATAATCTCAACCAACAAAATAAGCACAAGTATTTCCCTGTACAATTGACTCACTTCTCTTATGATTATTTAGTCTCTCCAACGCCAACAACATGTCCCCTTTTTCCAGGAAAACTCTATTTCTTTTCTTTTTTGTTGGCGGGAATTTAGGCGACCGTTGAGGATCTTGTCACCAGAGTCATGAACTGAACACAATGATATCTATTATTTTACTTAACTAGCAGCTTATTCAATTAATGTATCAGAACGTGCATATGGAACATACCAATCGCGATAGCATTTCAAGCACATTGCATGATTGCAGTTGGGAAGGACAATTTTGCTGTTCACCTCCATGCAAATTCCACATTCATCTTCCCTTTCAATGTCCAGATCATAAGCTTGCCTGTAATCCTCCTCATCTCGTCTCCTGTATCTCTCCTGGCAAACTGCATTTTGTTTTTTGTCTTCCGAGTCCGTGACACCTCTTTCAAGTTGAACTAAAGAGGGATAAATAACAGCTGGACAAGAAAGATTGATGTTTATAAGCAACAAATATCTAACTTTACATGATTTATCAGAAGTATTTATGTCATTAGATCAACAGAAGAAAAATGTAAAGCACTCGCCATAGAACTCCCTAATGCTTGCTTTCCTTTCATGAGTTGACATGGTTGTGGTGCCATCGACATATACCTGTAATAAGTAATACTCAATTGAATACCCAAGAAGAGAACAATTTGGCGCTTGAAGGTAAAAAAGGAATGTGGTGATGCATGAATTAGAACAAATACAAACCTTGTATATAAGAATTCTCAACAAGCCAAGGGCACCAGCAAGATGGCAATCGGTCCATTGCACTAAGAAAAGGAAGATGTGTGCTACAGGACTGTAGGACATTCGCATCTGTAAGCAAGCACCATCATACTCCCTCGAAAAGTCAGATGCACTGAATTCCAAATTACACCCATTAGATGAAAGAATACCAAGCAAGGAGAAAGAGGTAAACGCTACATTAACAGGTTGGGAGAAACATTCACCAGTCACCACAATTCACAAACAGAGAATGATAGTCACCAAATCAAATCACAAAAGTGACAAAACAGTTTCTTAGTGATCTTTATTATGGTTATGCCATCAATGAAAAGTGGGTAATTGGTCTATTATGATACCAAAGGGTATGCCATATTCAATAACAAACTAATATTTCATTCTAGTTTTGCCTCCAAGTGCCTTGCTTCTACCAATTCAACCTTAGCAAAAGCAAATGGCGGCACTGGTTGCCAGTCTATCCAGCGAACTGCCCAACCCCCGGAAAAAAAGAAAAAAGTGCCCTTTAAAAATGAAGGCATGCAATGCAAGCTAGCTCATGACACCAGTTCTATACTAGAAAATGGATAAAAGAAAAAAACAACAATTTACTCTCTTGGTGCAAATTTTCAGCTGTACCACCACATTGCAAAATCAAATATCCAATGGTAGAAGCAACAAAGGAAAAAGTAAGCCCTGAGAGTTCACAAATAATATTCTATAATAAGAATATTAGAACTGCATAAACTTTGCAAGATAAACATCAATTAGCATCGAAAATGATACCTTTATCTCAGATTGGAGCCAAAAAACAGGCTAACATCAAACTAACACTGATAACAACCTCCCTTTCAATCAAATGCCCCACACGTCTGAACACAGTGAAAAGCAAAAAAGGAGAGAGGAAAATATCTGCTCTCTGCCACTAGTTACTTACCAACTCCAACTCCAACTCCAAAAATCACATTTTGGTAGCTAAAAACAGTCTCCCAGCCAAAATTAACCACCTCCCCAGAAAAAGATGGATACTTTATCCTTAGCAGCAGACTAAAGGGTAAAAACATCAAAATGTGGAGTTATCAATAGAAAGATTATAGCTTCAAAAAGTCAACAACAACATAGCCGGTGAATTCCTAGGGAGGATATTATAGCTTCAAAAAGTCAACAACAACATAGCCGGTGAATTCCTAGGGAGGATAGAGTGTACGCAGAGCTTACCCCTCGTGGAGATATAGAGGCTATTTTCAAAAGTCAATGGAAACAAAAACCCCAGAGCAGTAAAAGATATTTCTGAACCAAAAATTGCAGAAAAAACACACAACCAGAAAAAGAAAAGATGACTCAAGTGTAGAAACCAGAGAACCCCAGAAGGGCAATCCATAGCAAATTCATTGTCAGACCAAAAATGAATTTCCACATACACATAGAAAGACTCAATTGTTGACTTACAGAGTATTGGCATGCTGAATATCAGCTTCAAGAACTTTGAGAGAATCCTTAAATGATTTTCGCATTGGCCCTCCTAAACCTCCTACAGTATACATATCCCCTTCAAAACACCAAACAAGCAACCCAAAAAAAGAATTTTTCCTCAAGAACCAAACAATCTTCACAATTGTACACACACACACACTCAAATTTCACCCTCTACACCAAAAATCCAAAAAAGAATTCCTCAGAACCAAAAAGTCATCACCATAGCTTATCCTCCACACCCTTTTCCTCTCTCTTTCACACACACACACACACACACTCTTTCCCTCAATTTCCCCTCTTCAAACACCAAACAACCCCAAAAAAAAATCCTCAGAAACAAGCAATCATCATCAGAATCACTGATCCTCTGACAGACACACACACGAAAAAAATTTCCCTTAATTTCCTCCTCACTACAACAAAAAATCCCAAAAATATAACTTTCCTCAGAATCACAAATATTCTACACACTTTTTCCCTCAATTTTCCCCTTCAACATCAAACAGCCAAAAATGTTTACTCAGAACCAAACAGTCATCATCACCATCACTGATCCCTCTACACCCTTTTCTCCTCTCTCACACAAACACACACGTTTTCCTTCAATTTTTCAGAACCCAAAAATCATCAACAGCATCACCGATCCTCTACACCTTTTTATCCTCGCTTTCACAGACACACACACACAAACATACACTTTTTCCTTGAAATTCTCCTTCTCTACACCAAAAAAAAACAGAAAGTAAAAAATAAAAAACAAATAAATTTCCTCAGAACCAAAAAATCATCATCATAATCACTGATCCTCAACACCCTTTCCCTCAATCGCTCTCTTTTACACAAAATCTTGGAGTGATAAACCTCCAAAAATAATCCTCAAAATCACTGATACTATACACCCTTTTTCTCAATAACTCTCTTTTACACAAAATCTTGGATAATATATTGTAAGGAGTGATAAAACTGTATTGCTGTAACAGTCCTTGGTTCTTGTAGACATGCATACACTAATGACTGATAATGAAAGAGAGGAGAAAATAAAGGGCAATGGGGGAGGAGTTGTAGTTATCAGTGGGACACGTGGAGTTCAGCTTATACACACGAGTGGTTTCAAATCAAATGTGAATTAAGGATCCGTTTGCTCATAAATTTGCCAAGTAATTTTGGGGAAAAAGCTTTTACAAATAGTACTTAGATATTACATATATAATTTATCAGATAAATATTTTTAATAAATAAAATTTAATTTTTTAAATATTAAAAATATTAGTATTTAGATCAAATTTTATTTTTTGTGAACTTTTAAAAGTGAAATATGCATCTCAAATATTATAATCAAATATATGATAATACTTCATTCAAATCTTCACTCAAAAATAATTTGTCAAAAATATTTAAAAATATGTGATCAATCGCTAGCTAAATAACTATTCTACTTATCTTTTTGACATAACACATGTAATGTACAAATATGTTCTTTAATTTGATCTCAATTATATTCGTTCATCAATATTAATATTCATAAATAGAAACATAAATTCGTATAAAGTTAAATAAATAGATACATATATACTATGTGTAGTCTTATGTAAATATGTAGAACTTCACGTGAAAAACACATGTCTACTTGTTCAATGTCATACAATTTTATATGTTTACTTATATATATCCATAAGGGAAAATGTTAATTGAGACAAAATTAAATAATATATTTATGTATGTGTAATGTGTATTTTGTTGGCTTCTTATTTCTTTTCTCGAACGAAAATACACCATTTTTTGGACTGAGATTATATTGAAAACAGTTCTTTATCTTTCAAGGTAAAAAATAAATATTGTACTAGATTATTTTTCTATTTTAAAAAAAAATAAAATATTCGATATCTATATAGAAGTTGGACTAATTTGAATTTGCATTGAAAATTTTTAATGTTAGTAATAAAATGCTTTCTACCAGCTTCGTGCCCAAATTTGAACCCATTTTTTCAATCAAAAAATACCCAAATTCAAAATCCAAAATCTCTAATTAAAAATGAAAGCGTACGTATCACTCTGACAATATGTTTGGTGGTCACTAGATTGTTGAAGCTTTTAGGAGAAAACAAATATTTTGTTTTTAAATATTATTTTAAAGATGAAATTTTTGTTTTGTTTCTTGATAAGTACTTCCGTAAATGTAAGCATAAATTACTTCTCTAATAATAATAAAAAGTATTTTAAAAGTAATTAGACCAATACAAATTATTACTTCTGTAAAGTATTTTTTTTTTTCTAAAAGATTATTGACAAAATGTATTCTAAAGTTAGCAGATTTTGAATGTTGACAAGCTACAAATCTAAATGAAAATTGTGTGATACTCTTTATGTTTTTATTTATATGATATCGTTTGATTAGACATGAAATTTTAAATTTTTATGATTTAAAATAACTTTGACATATATAGTTATGATCATCAAAAGGACTATATATAAAGTTTAACTTTAGATTATTTTTAAATACTTAAAAGGTATTATTATTGAGACAAATTTTGAAAAATATGGCACATAAACCAGCCTCTTAAAGGAACTTCTTTTTTAAAGAAAGTATTATATTGGGGTGGGATGCTTTAAAAGTATTAGAGGGTGTTTGAAAGAGCTTATAAGTTGGTCAAAATGGCTTAAAAGGCATTTTTTATTTTTAGAAGTGTTTGGCAATTTTGAAAATTGCTTAAAAAAGGTCAAAAACTAAAAGCTCAAATTCCTTACTTTTTATTTTTATTTTTTGGCTTTTAAGTCATTTTAGTTTGACCAATTAAAAGACATTTTTGTCCCTCAAATTTCTTCACTATTTCAAAATTATCCTTGTGTAGCCCCAAAATAGCTTTTAATGTTTATATTAATTGAATATTTCCACTTTTTGTATTTATGGCGAATTTAATTCTAACTATATTAATACTTCTTTTGTATGAAACTTCTAATTTATGAAATATGAATTTTTATATATTATTTTCCTTCTTTAATATATTCTTTTAAATTTGAAAAATTACTATTGTACAACATATGAATTTCTCTAATAAAAAAAAATAATTCACCAACCAAAATATATGGAGAATACTCATTGAAGATATACAACTTCACGACGATTAGTGAATAATTCATCTATATTTCACGACGCAACATTCATATTCGTCAATGTTTTAATAGTGATAGTCATTACTTAATCAACAAGTAATATGTTTTCTAATTAGGAGTTTTTTTATCAAACAAATAGTATCATTTGTGACCAACTATTTATCTATTAATGTAATTATAATGATTAGTAACATATATATTTTGCTTAATGATTTAAACTTTTTTAACAAAAAAATGTTTTTTAGCGCACAAATTAATTTTCATTCATGAAAATATTATATATATTAAAATATATATTAATTTTAATTTGAATCATTTTAGAAATAAAAATTTATAATAATCAACTCTATATATTGTTAACAACTTTAAGGATATTTCAGACATTTTGACAAAAAAAAGTGCTTAAAAGCACTTGTCTACCAAACACATCAATAATTTTTTTTTAGTTTCAGCACTTTTATCCAAACACGTAACTGTTTATTTTTAAAATAAGTTCAGCACTTTCAAAAATATTTTACAGCCACTTTTTTTCAGTTTATCCAAACAGACCCTTAGGTATAAACAAGATTTGGTACCACAAACAAAAAGATAGGGTACGCCTAATTTCCTTTATGAAAGGTTTAAAAGTAATCTTTTAATATTTTTTAATCAGGAGTAAGGAAACAAGAAATGAGAAGGTAATTATAATATGCGGAATACAAAAAAATTTCAAAAAAAAATCGAACCCTACTAAAATAAAAATTCCGATAGTTAATCACTGAGCTACTAAGATTCTCCTTTTAGAAGTAATTTATGCTTGATTTGAAATTATATTGTGAAGAAGGGTTTATTTGTCAAAATAAAATGATATAAACATTATGAAATTTGAGATATTGGACGAATATAAATTGATTTCTATAACTAGGTCTGATTTATTAGTTTATTTCAAGAAAAAGGTCTAATTAGAAATTGTGATTGTGATATAATCTTTTTAAGTAAGGGCGATTAACATACAAATATGAGAAGTGAATAACGATACGCTGAAATTAATATTTATTGGATCTAAGTTGCTCCTCGATTCTTTAAAATTGTTGTTGCATTCATATCGAATTCTTCAAAAATATATTATTTTTTAAGGATTTGATATACATAGGTCGATATTTTAGAAGAGTTCGAGCAACATAATATTGGATCCTCTCCGCGGTGAAAAAAAATTTCCAAAAAAGCTTAACTATTATTATAAATGTATTTACATTATAGTAAATGTCTATAAAAAATATAGATAAGATCTAGTTAATATCTATCAAGATCTAGTTAATATATATCAGGATTTGAAGTATTTGTCTTTTAGTCTGGAGTATTTCCTCTATAAATAGAGAGGTTTTGTTCATTGTATTCTCAATCTGATAATCTCTAACCCCTCAAGAGAAATAAAGAAGTTTCATCTCTTCTCCCTCTATTTATTCTTGTTATTCTTAGTTTATATTTCATAACACGTTATCAGCACGAGATTCTGTCGTCTCAAATTTGAAGGCTAAGGTACTATTTTCTTTCTTTTCATATTGCTAATAATCTTACAAAATTTGAGTTTGTTGCCTCAAGCAAGAACTATCTTTCATGAGTGTTGAATGCTGATACATATTAGCCACGGAACACCAAAATCAGTCCAAAACAATCCATAAATTCAAGACTAAATCGAGACCCCCTTGGACTACACTTCTCGGGTTCAACAACAACAACAATAATTTTAACAAGATATAAGGTGTATTTTAATACCAAAACAGCAACAACACGACAAAAACAAGGTGAATACAAGATGATAACAACAATATAAGAACAACAACACACGGTTTGAATTAACAAGAACATAAACTACAAGATTACAAAGAAAACAAAGGATAGATAGAAAGACTACATAAAGGCATAATCTTAAGAACCTAAGAGCCTATTTCACTCTTGAACCCTTAACACTACACACAATAATTCACCTATCTCTTATGTGACACAAGATCGGATTTCACCTCTCAAACATCGACGTTTCCAAGCAAAATGCAAGACAAGTGATTTCACACTTGTTCTAGCCCTAGTTTCGACCAAGCCTCTTTAGAGAGAGAACTTGTGTTCTTAGTGTCTTATGATTTACAACATTCTCAAAAACTAACTAAAGAAACCCTAACATGTTCCTTATATAGCTATTACAAAGTGGAAGACAAAATATCTATAATACCCCTCAAGGGTGAGGCGCCCATCAAATGTAAAAAGTGGACTGATTTTGATGTGTTTTGGCCATCTTTTACACTTCAATTGCACACACCAAGTCTCGGGTTCAACGCGCACTCTCCTAAGTCCATATTCGTGATTATTTTTGTATCAAATATTGAAATTCAATTAGATGTTATGGGTCTTGGAGACGCCATAAAGAAAGAAAATACAATATCTAATCAAAATCGTGCTAAGGCTATGATTTTCTTGCGTCATCATCTTGACGGAATTCTGAAAATTGAATATCTTACTACTAATGATCCACTTGTTTTGTGGAATAGCCTAAAAGAAAGATTTGACCACTTAAAGATGGTTATCCTCCCAAAATCACGATATGAATGCATGCACCATGAAAATAAGATGTTAGGTTCAAGCCCCATCAATTTATGCCTAAGACGCATTTATATGGATAATACATTGAAATTGGATCTCAATGCACTATATTGATGATATTATGATGGCTAAGGCAAAATAATAGGCATTTGATGAAAAGTCATGAAACATATCTCATTGATATGCTCTATTCAATGAAGTGAATATGGTAGCAATATATGATAAGCTTGAAAGATATGGCAATTAGCTCCATTCTTGAAGTGAATGTGGTAGCAATATAGGATATATTTTGAAAGATATGTATGTTTCGATGTGCTCCTGAAGTAGCAATATCATGAAAGAGGTTATAAGCTATCAAAATTTGTTAGGCTTAAGGCACGATTATATTTCATTCCTGGGGAATAAGAAGCTTATCCATGCAAGCGTGCACTTGATCCTGATGGTATCACAACTCACTTTCGAAAGAGAATGAATAATTAAGAAGAGGTATTTTGAAATCTACTTCTATAGTAGTAAATCTGAAATTTATTCATGTCATAGTAAATCTGAAATTTACTAAAGTAAAAGGTACATGTCATGGTAAACTTGGAGTTTGCTAGAATAAAAGTTCATAAATTGACATGAACGATTGCGACATCCCAAAGATGTGCATATTGAATACTGAACAGATATTGAAGAATTAGAAAATTCTTCATGAACTTTTACTATTGCTTGTTCTCATGATAAGTTGGTTGGACCAACTAATGTTGAGATTTGATCCCTCAAAATTTGAAAAGTATAAAAGGTGAATATTAGCCTGTTCACCTTTCATGTGATCTATTAAGATCCATCGATTAAGATGATCACATGTGAGTTTATTGTCAACCTGCAGTTTGACATTCATAAAGTTGATTGCTCAATAAAATTGAGTTAAGAGCATAACTTTCAGATTGTGTAATCAAGACAATCTTGATGATGATGGTTTGGCATTGAATGTCTTCGATAAATAGCTAAATCATTGTTAAGGATAACAAAGCTTCATGTGTTGGTCTGAAATATGATATGTTACATACAATTACACTTGTATGCATTAGACCATTAAATTATGATTATTTCTTTCCTCTCAATTGGTTTAAGTTCAGGAACCAGCTATTTAATCTAATAGTTTTGATGTGCAGTATACGATTAATGAATATACCAAGATGCACAAAGCTGGATTCCTCATAAAATATGGAGGATAAATGTTAGTTTTGCTAACATAAGGGGAGATTATAAGTAGCTATGAAATATGTTAGGAAATATCATCAGATCCTCATTCAAAAGATGATTCCAGTCAAATGCCGGAAGCATCTGTTGACTCAAATTTAGTATCATATTTAAGCTACAAGTGCTCTTATTTTGCGTTCTTAAAGGGAAAAATTTACGCATGCGTGAAGTGTGGTAGACCAATCGATTCCAAATTAAATAATTCTTGAAAAATATAAGGAGCAAATAATCATAATAAAAAGGCAATGTGCTCTTGAAGAACCTACGACATAAAACTTCATGAAACCTTATGAGAGGTTTAGGTACCTGAAAATAATGAAGTGATGAGATCTCAAAATGTTATAACATACTATGAACCCATATGAAATGATATATCATCAATGATATCTTTGATACAATATTGACACAATATTATCAAAGATTACGAGGATCCGAATTCTACATTTATTTAAGCATGCTGACGTAGAAACATTTATCAAGTGGCCTGAAAGGATGTATTTTGGTAAGCATAAAACTTATTTGATTTGCATTCCAGACACTTGAAGATGTCACGCTTGACATGTTGGATATTGTCAATTGACAAAAATCCATATAAAAATCTCTAAATGATTCAAAATGCCTAAAGCATATAAAGTTTCTGGGAAACTTTTTATTATCCTCATAAGAGATAATTTGATGATCTGAGTATCATTGGAATTCTTGGAGAGTTTTCAAAAGCAATAGAATATTTGCTTAAATGAAAAACATGCAAAATTGAATAAGGATCCATTCCGACCTCAAGAAAAGAATGAGGAACTCCTTGGTTATGAAGTATCATATCTTAGTGCAATTGATGCACTAATGTATCTTACAAATACTACAATGCCTGATATAGCATTTTTTAATTAATTTGTTAGCAAATTTGCAGTCCCGATCTTGTTGTCATGTTGATGTTGGGTACTTATCTGACCTATATAAAGTTCGGTCTCAAACAGGCTATGTGTTCATATATGGTGGTACTGTCATATCTTGGAGATATACAAAGCAGTCTATTTAGCCACTTCATTGAACCATGATGAGATAATAGTTATTCATGAAGCTAGCCAAGAATGTGTATGGTTGAGGTCCATGATACATCTCATTCGAGAAAAATATGGTTTAAAATGTGAAAATGTACCCATAATTTTATATATAGATAATGCAGCATCCATAACACATCTTAATGGAGGATTCAATAAAAGGAGATCGATAGAACGAAGCACATTTCATCAAAGCTTTTCTATATACATGAGCTACAAAAGAATGGTGATATTAACGTGCAACATATTCGTTCAAGTGACAATGTGACTGATTTATTCACTAAGTCTCCTCCAATTGCAACTTTCAAGAAAATGGTGCACAAGATCGGGATGCAAAGGCTCAGGGATGTTCTCATTAGGGGGAGTTAATATGCATTGTACTCTTTTTTTCTTACGAGATTTTGTCTCACTGGGTTTTTCTTGTAAGATTTTTAATGAGGCAACCTATATGCGTATTGTTAGAGATGTGTACTTTTTTTCCTTCACTAGATTTTTCTCCTACTGGGTTTTTTCTAGTAAGGTTTTAATGAGACACATTATCTATCAACTAGACATTCAAAGAGGAGTGTTATAAATGTACATTCAAGGGGGAGTATTATAAATGTATTTACATTATAGTGAAAGTCGCACTACAAGAAATAACGCCTTTAGTGGCAACAAAAGTCCCTCCTAAATCTCAAAAAGTCGCAGCAAAAGACATTTAGTGGCGAATAGAGAGTCGTTGGTGTTACAACCGTAACTAAAGGTTACTTGTGGCGACATAAAGGAGTCGCCACCAAAAGAGGCTTTTTGTGACGATTTCCCTCGCCACGAAAGATTTTCTATATCGCCACAAAAAATACTAGGCAAAGGTGTCCACCAAGAAGGTCGCCACGGAATGAAAGAATTTAGCAGTGACCCAAGGTCGCCATAGAAAATGAGTAGAGGAGACTTCACCTTGCTACAATAGGCAATTTCAATATGGAGGAAATATACCTTTAGCGGCAACTTATAGTCGCCATTAATATTAATATTTTTGAAAAAAAATTAATAATAATTTACTGTACAATTATTTTTTAATACAAAATTTAATGTCTTCAGACTCTTAGTAAATAATTTTCCATCATTTAAAGGACCTTTCCCTGTAAAGAACAAAGTAAAGAGTCATTTCGATAGCTGAAAGTGAGCAAAAAAAGATTTGATCAGAACAGTAGAAGAAATTCATGCTAACTAGCATGCATGTTAACACAAGTATTACAAGTTTCTTATTCACAACGACACCGTACACATGGATAGACACACCAATATTGCAATAATTCCTCAAACAAAAAATAAATAACAAAGCAGTTTCTTATCAAATATTTACATAAATAACTACTACTATTATTCAAATTTGATAAGTAGACTGATGTCAATTAGATAGATGCATAATAACATCAACATGTACCACCTATATAAATTATAATAAATGTCTCTTTATATCGTGTTCTTATCAAATATTCACATAAATAACTACTACTATTATGCATCTATCTAATTGACATCATTAGTGGTTGAGACAATATTCAACTTTGTTTGCCGTTCAAGATTCTAGAAAATAGATATTGATGATTATTCAAAAAAGATATTGTCAAGCTAAGTTGCTCGGAATCTCCAAAAATGTTGCCGCACCCGTGGTGGATCCTCTGAAAATGCACTATTTTTGAAGGATTCGAGACGCACCCTATGATAATTTTGAAGAGTCTGAGCAACTTAACTGTCAACTAGTGTAGTGAACATAACTTAGCATTCTCGCACTGAGACGATATTCAACCTTGTTTGTCGTTCAAGATTCCAAGAAGCAGATATCGATGATTATCGCAAAAAGATACTGTCAAGTGTCAAATAGAGCAGTGAACATAACTTAGCATTACTTTTGAAGGATCTGACATGCACCCCATGATAATTTTGAAGAGTCTGAGCAACTTTAGCTGTCAAGTAGTGTAGTAAACATAACTTAACATTCTAGCACCGAGACAATATTCAACCATGTTTGCCGTTCAAGATTTCAGGAAACAGATATCGATGATTATCGCAAAAAGATACTGTCAAGTAGTGTAGTGAACATAACTTAGCCTTTTTGAACAAACTACTGGAAATAAAATACTTTGATCTAGCTAGAACTTGTTACGAATTATGTCGTGTATAGCACTTTCATAAACTGATTTCATGGTATTTTTTGGCGTTATTCAGAAACCATAACTAGAGCGATTAGTTAATGTTGGAAGTTCAATTTCTGGGGACATACTAATAAACAACAAAAATCTAGAGAAGAAAGATTTTCTCGTTGACGCGATAATTTCAGCAATGATGCTTAAGATCACAAAACAGATTTTATATTCATAAAGAACAATAAGATATGAATTCAACTGAAATTTAGGGAGCGAAACAGTTAAACGATCACAAATGTTCTCAATTCGATAGCGATACAAAGCTAACAAACACATATTCAGTTGGACTTACGTAAAACAAGCAGTCAACCAATCTTCTCTTTTCTGAAGTATTGTCCAAAGATCAACAAACTTCAGATTCATCTCTTTGCATAGCTCAATGCAGGCCTCGGAATATAGTCGACACAACTCATTTGTTCGAACCAACTCACTAAAATATGAACTGTTTGCAAAAGAGATGACAAACTTGTCTCAGTAATCGGAAAAGAGGAGGAGATAACATGAAATAATGAGGGGCACGGAATTACCTTGCATTTTCACGAACTCTGACCTCGTCAAGAGGTGGACAACTGAGAAAGATTATGCGGATATTCTCCAAGAGACCCTAACCATCCCCACCAAAAAAAAATTCTGGGATCAGTAATCACCACAGTTTGTTTACATAAGCGCAACCCATCGTATACAACAAAGTGAAATAATTTCAAGACTTCTTGAAACATTATATATCTTAAGGCGTTATGTTGTCTTGAGACAGCTAATGTTCATATTTTTATAGATAAAAATAGAAAATAGGCGGATACCTTGAGATGAGTTGCAATTTTTTTCATGTTCTCGATGTATTCTGGAAGAGGTACATGCGGACCCAATCCAGATGAATGAGGTCCCATCGAATCATTACCGCCAAAGTAAACAATCACTAATGTGGGTTGAACAGCTGCATACTAAAGGAAAGAAACACCATTTAAGAAGTCAAAAGTTTGTATATCGGAGATGTCTTCCAACAGTAGATGAGATATCTTGTTGAAAAAATAAGTAAGTTTCTACAGGATGTTCTTGATTCTTAAACGCTCTCCACAATAAAGATCCAAGAAGCAACAACAATAATATATCTAGTGAATTCCCACAAGGAATAACTGACTGCTGTGGTATGTGGCATTCTAAATTCGAGAAAGAATTGTATTTCAAATGACTTAATATAACTATATACGTTCAGAAAAAATATACTAAATGTACTTTTGGCTAGAACCTGGAATTAGAATTTGACAAAAAATGACTTTGTTACACTAGGGAAGACTGACAAACAACAGAAATAAATTACTCTATCAAGATGACATACCTCTGCAGGATCTAGGTGTAGGTCATCTTTCAAGTAAAAGCTAACAGCCTAGCATGGCCCAGGACACCTTGAACAAAATATACCATAGCAACAACAAAGTTATCTGGGATTAGATCCACTCCGAAGCAACTGACTGAACTTAAAGAATATTTGTTCTTGTGAGGCACAATTTTATTGGACAAGACAGAATCTTCTTTAATAGTAGTTATCGACTAATCCCCCTTTCCTGCTCATGATCATATTGGAGAATGTAAATGAGTGAGACGGCCAAAAGAAACAACAACATAAACAGAAAAGTAGAAAATGAGCTTCTATTGTGATATAAGCCACCATGTATGAGCATGAAAGGTGCTAAATCTATGATGAGACTCTTGAAATATTTTTCTTAATAACCAACTGAATACTAAGCACCAAAAAGAGAAATGATATATATAAGCAAATTCTTGCTCATAGACAACAACAACAATAACAACAAACCCAGTGTATTCCCACCAAGTGGGGTTTGGGGAGGGTAAAATGTACGCAGACCATACCACTACCTCGGAAGAAGTAGAGAGGTTGTTTTCGATAGACCCCCTACAAACCTTGAGAACCCTATTTGAGAAAACCTAATAATTTCTAGCAAAGAGCTATTGTGTTTCTGCAAAATAAAGAAATTGCATGTGAAAATCCAAAAAATGAATAGGAAAAAGGCATCGTTTCCACTTCAAACTATACAAGAAAAGTCGAAGTCACACCTAAACTATACTAGTGACCAATTACACACCTAAACTATAAAAAAGTGATACTTTTACACCCTATCAGGCATTATATCACTTGCATGTGGTGTGGTGTTTTACATGCGCTGCCACATCAGCGCCATGTCAGCGCCACATCAGCATAATCCAAAAAAATAATAAATTTATTATTTTCATAAATTTTTCTTTTTTCTTTTTAATTTAATTTTTCCCCTTCTTCTTCAATGTCTAAAACCTCCATTGTTGTCAATGTCCAAAACCTCCATTACACCATATTGACCACCATAAATCCCACCAACAAAATTACCATAACAATTAATTTCTTCTAACAATGTTCTTCATCCGTAACTCATGTCTTTTCTTAAAAAAAAAAAAACTAAAACCTCCATTGTTGTCAATGTCCAAAACCTCCATTACATCATATTCACCACCATAAACTTTATTCCACCAACAAAATTACCATAATAATTAATTTCTTCTAACAATGTTCTTCATTTGTAACCCATGTCTTTCTTAAAAAAAAAAAAAAAAAAACTCCATTGTTGTCAATGTCCAAAACCTCCATTACACCATATTCACCACCACTGTTTCATTACTGGGGAGATCACTCGAGTTTCGACATTGTTTTCCCTGATTGGTCCTTTGGGGGTTGGTAAACACCCTATCTTTTCATGTTTAAAGTCAATGTTAAGTGGAATTAATATCTATTGATTTGTATTATAAAATGGTTTGTTTTGGTACTAATGTAGGCCAGAACTCAACATGAGGCCATGAAAAAATTTGAAAAAAGAATTGCAGCAAAGTAATGAGCTGAATTGACACTATATATAGAGATCATATTTGAATTGGAAGATGAATAAATTGGAAATTGAAATTAGTTTTGATTTGATGAGGGGTGGAAGATGGGATGTAAAGAAATTGCATGATTTGGGGGCGGGGTTGGACCTTGAGGGTGAGGGTGATGAAGAAGATGATTTGGGGATGGGGGTGAGGGAGATGGATGCTGGGGGCGGGGGCTGGAGTATTTTTTTTTGTGTGTGTGTGTTATTTTTAAATTTTGACGCGCCATTTTTTAATTAAATAATTATGTATTTTTCATGTCAAATCTAGGGAGTAAAAAGTATCAATTTTTTTATAGTTTATGTGTGTAATAGGTCACTAGTATAGTTTAGGTGTGACTTCGACTTTTCTTATATAGTTTGGGGTGAAAACGATGCCTTTTCCCAAATGAATATTACCAACAAATCAATTTGAGCACATACCTGATAGAATAATAACTTTAGACAACCCTATTTCATCAAAGGGGAATGAGTTTGAGCAAAGAGGAAATTTTAGGCTTTAATAAACAAATTTGAGCAGCTTTGACCAACAAATCTAACCCATTTTATTTCAAATCTGAGATTTTAATTTAGTTTAGAGCAAAAAGAAAATGGTGTTGAAGATTTTGGGAGTAAAAAAGATAAATTGTTTGAGCTTCTGTGAGTAAAGAGCAGGCGGTGTTGAGAGCAAAGAGACGACTGCTTTTTTCTTTTAATTTTTCTAAAACTTTACCTATATAATATCTACTAGAAGGTTCCACTATTATAGTTATTAATTAAAGTTAGAGGCGACAGGGTCGCCACATAATTACATTCAGTGGAGACATTATATTTGTTGCCACTGTACTGGAGCCAAAATTTTATTATTCGCGGGAATTAAAAATTTCAGTATAGTGACGCCTATTAGAGGCGAAAAGAATTAGTCGACGCTAAAAGATGATGTATTGCAGCGACAATATTTGTCGCCACTGAATATGACATTTCTGCAGCAATAAATTGACTCGCCACTAATTATCGCCACTATAATGCCTTTTTGTTGTAGTAAGAATAAAGCTTTTTTGTTGTAGTAAGAATATAAATAAGATCTATCAAGATCTAGTTGATATCTATCAGGATTTGAATTATTTATCTTTTAGTCAGAAACTAGGAGTATTTTCTCCTCCATAAATAGAGGAGTTTTGTTCACTGTATATCCTTGATAATCTCTTATCCCTCAAGAGAAATAAAGAAACTTCCTCTCTCTCTATTTATTCTTGTTATTCTTAGTTTATATTCATAACAACTATAGTATTTTATTGATGAGTTGTTATATAATAAGAATAGATGGAGAATTTTAACTCTCTATATAGGTATTCCATTTTAAGTAGGATTTCGTGATGATCCTTTCTCTCTCTCTTCATGTCTTTCTACTATATTTTTTGCATATCTGTGATGTATTTTACTTTGAAACGAAAATTTATTGAAAATAATCTTTCTATTTTCCATCACTCTTCTCAAATCTTACTTATGATTTATTCGATATATTGTTATTTTGTTTTCTCGCTTTCCTTGCTCATCTTTTCTTTTGCGATTTTATCCTACACATGAACCAACAAATAATACTTCCTCCGCCCTCCGTTCATCTTTACTCAACCTGTCTTTTTATTTTATTTTGAAATGTTTAATAATATTTGTCATGTTTATAAAATTAATGAATAATTTATCTATTTTATTTTTATTATTAAATTTAATTTTTATTATCTAATATATTTCTCAAAATATTAAATTAATTATATTCAAAAGATAATATGATTATACTGTCATTTACTCTTCTTATGCTTGTGTCAATAAAAAATGGAAGTATGTGTCAATACAAAAATAAACAAAAACTGATGATTTATTGCTTCTTAAGCTTGTCTCAATAGAAAAATATAAAAAAAAAAAATGAACGAAGAAACTATTTTGGAGCATATATTTTTAGACATTGACTTATGTCAATAATGATTATAATTTGGTGAGTTTGAATTTTTTATAGCTGCCTTACTAAAAATGTAAAGATTCTCTTTTATATTTATGGTCAAATTTTCCTCTTCTCTTTTTGTTTGTTTTGTTTCATTTGCCACCTTTCTTTCTTTCCCTCTACTTTCGGTTGCTTTCGCTCCACGCACACATGATCACTATCGTTAACCTACCTGTTACATTCTCCTCTTTCTTCAACCCTCAAAAAATATACTCCTTCCGTTTTAAAAAAAAAATAATTTACTTTTTTTTTAATCTATTTTAAAAGAAATAATTTATTTTTTTATAATACTTTAATTTCTATTTTTCATATGACATATTTATGATCATAATATTAAAGGACATTTTTATACATTTGACACAACTTTAATTTAAGGCCACAAGATTCAAAAATCTTTTTTATTTTCTTAAATTTTGTGTCAAGTGAAAGTAGTCATTCTTTTTTAAACGAGGTCATTCTTTTTTAAACGGATGAAGTACTATTTAATTTTGTTTTTTCTATTTTTGTGATTTCATATTTTAATTATTAATTATTTTTATGTATATTTTTTATCATATTTTCGACCAACAGAATTGTAAAAGGAGTATGTTTATTTGTATTTTATTAGACTGAATCGAATGAGTTAGATTAGAGTATCTTTTATTTTAAAAAGGAATATTTGACGTTGATTTGAGCTTTTCTATTATAAGGTACGGTTGAAAAGTTTGTTAGCAGTGCGGATAAATTTGATACCAAAGTATGATATCAATGATAAATTTAGCTCCAAAAAAATAAATTATTTCATTAATTTTTTAAAGTAGAAAAATAAATTTGACTTCTTTTCCCTTTAGGCTATCATTATTCATATATTAAAACATCTCAAATCTGATCGAGTTAAATTATCGTCATGTATTTAAATGTGTGTTTCATAAATGCATGATAGTATTTAGTTAGGAAAATAGGAAAAAAAACTAATGATAGTTCGGATGTGTTTCTTTTATCGTTATCTCTTCTTTTTGTTTACCATATTTATCTTATATCCTTCTTTTTTCTATCTTTTACTTAGGAAAAAAAAAAAAAGACGAAAATATGCTTTGAACTATTCAAAATAGATTAATTATTTTTTATTATATTTTATTTCAAAAATATTTTTTGTTAGTTAATTAGCTCAGAAATGCTCTCCAATAAGATAAATAGCTAAAAAGAGGCCAATAAACTATTTGAAACGTATTTTTATCCTCTATTTGATTAGTTGAAGGACATTTTTGAAGCAATTAACTAACATACATGGCATTTTTAGAAGAAAGTCAAATAAAAAAGAGTTTGTTAGAATATATTCCACACCATCAAATAAAATTGATTTGCTATTATAAACTATTCTTTTTTTTATAAGTTTTTTTGTTTCTTTTTCAATTTTTTAAGTTACTTATTTTTTTCTACAATTGAAATGAACTGCACTCATCTAATATCATTACGTTTTAATAGTATTTGGACGTGAAGAATTTGAATCATGAAAAAATTACGTCTTGCAAGTCTAATAACTGAAATAATTTTGTTGTGAAAGAAACATGAAAAAAATTAAATTTTGATTTACATTATAAAAGGAAACAATAGTTAATTTTGTTACAGTTCAATTAGGGTTCTTCTTTTAATATTTCTATTCTAAATTTAAATTATATAAATCTGATGCAACTCTCTAATTTGACTGATGATGTAAAAAAAAAATTTTTTTTTTTATATATCTGACCATGTATAAAATTTAAATTCAATAAAAAATAAAATTGACCTATAATCCAGGAATATCTTTTGCCCCTTCTCGATTATTGATCAAACAACTTATGCCATTTTCATCTGGTGTTTCTTATTTGCAACAATAGCAAGAACAATTACATTGTGAGATTCTCATTTATGTTCTTTCTTTACATGTTTGCGCCCCCCACCCACCCACCCCCACCCCCACCCAAAAAAAAGCATCATGAACTCTACCTTTAATGGATTGCACTTGTTTCTGTTAATATTGCTAATTGCAGTAATTAATTGACCTGATCTTTATATTCTTTAGCCAAATTAAACGAAAATATTGTGTTTGTACTCCCTCCGTTTCATATTAGCGGGTCCTTACAGATTTGGCACGCCTATTAAGAAAAATATTTAATAGAGATTTATTTCATCAAATTAATCTTATTAATTATGCTTTAAAAATATAAATTTGAATATATGCACTTTTTTTAATCATTTAATTATATGGGTAGAATTGAAAAAAAAAATATTCTGAAAAATAAAATAATCACATTTTAATATTTTATAACCGAAAAGATCCTTATAAATGTTGGTAGATTGAATTTCATTGTTTTTTAATTGTAAAATTGAATAAACAAGACTTATTATTTATGTGTCAAATAATTAATGGAGGATCACACAATTTTTATTGGTTGTGACTCTCCCATTGTAAAATTTTCCATTTGGAAATGTTTGCTCACTCTGGGGATGTGATATGGTTGTCACCTTTTTTTTTTCCCCTTTACTGGAAATAGGAGGATCAAAAAGAATATCTCCAGGCAGTTTGGATTACCCACGAGAGCAAACTAGTTACTCAATTAGGTAAGGGTCCTTCAAATCTTAAAAATTGGATAAAAAAAATAAAAAAAAATTTAGTTTTTTTTAAAAAAATATTTTTCACTCCAACAATTAAAAAAATTATCTCAGCAACTATATAAGTTGTCTCAACAATTATCAAAGTTATTGGACAACTTTAATTGTTGAGATAATTAATGCAGTTGTCGAACAACTATCCTAGTTGTTTAAGCAACTTTATTTCTTTTAACTTAATAATATTGTGGGATCCACTTATCTCTTTTTTTTAATTAAAAACTTGAGAGGGTCTATGAACTCATTTTTTTCTTAATGGAGTGGAGGAGATAATCTGCCCTCACTTAATCAGAGATCTCGATTAGAATATTATTTATGTAAATAATCTTATTAGAGAGTGTATTTCCCTTAAATAGACCTTATACAACATAAATATAACTAGTCATGATCCCAATAAAAAAAAAAATACATCATTTTCACCCCATACTATACAAGAAAAGTTTAAGTCACACCTAAATTATATAAGTGACCTATTACACATCTTAACTATATAAAAGTGATATTATTACCTCCCTGCGACCCCATTCTAAGGCGCGTGTGTTACACTTATTTTAGGCGCATCCAGCCTATTAAATAACAAAAGTAAACGGCTAAAAATATTAAGGGAAAAGGCATCGTTTCCACCCCAAACTATAGTCGAAAAGTCGAATTCACACCTAAACTATATAAGTGACCTATTACACACCTTCACTATAAAAAAGTGATACTTTTTACTGACGTCAAGTGGTGGTAGCCTGACAGAGTGTAAATAGTTTCATTTTTTTATAGTTTAGGTGTGTAATAGGTCACTAGTATAATTTAGGTGTGACTTCGATTTTTCGGGTATAGTTTAGGGTGGAAACGATACTTTTTCCATAAAAAAAATAAAGCATCGAGTGAAAGATAAAATAAAAAATCATTTTAAGCAATACTTTTCTGTATTTCATTCTTCGAAAACTAATTAGATGAATTTCGGAACAAATATTAAAAGTTCTTTTAACAAAAGTTTTATAAAAATATATTTTGAAAATTAGTCAAAATTGACTCTCAAAAATGGAACATGACAATTATTTGAAGTGAAGGAAGTAATGAATGCTTCAATAATATTTTGAATAAATTTAATTTATTAAAACGATTAATATATTTTAAAATAAAGTATCATATTTTGGCTGAAGCTCCAGCTAATGACATTTTAATTAATATATTCCTAATAAGATTTATCATAGATCAACTCCATTGACTTTTCAATTGAAAAGTAAGATAATGATCAGATTAAAAGCATTATCATATGAAGAAATATATTAATCTAGGAAGATAATTATTTCTTGAATCTACAAGTGTCAAAGCACCATTATCCAACTTTAATCCATGATGATTAATGATTGAACCCTTACCAAACTATAATCAATTAGTACTTATTTTCTGAAACTGCATTATGCTGTAACAACAATAATAGTATATTCGTGTAATTCAATAAATAGGGTTGAAAGGAGTGATTTGTATGTAACGTTATTTATATTTTGTGAAGGTAAAGAATTGTTTCCGATATATATATTATCGGCTGAAGTAAAACATATCAAATAAGATATGAAAAGAAAAAATAGAATAGAAAAGAACAATAATAACGCCAAATAATACAAAAAATCAAAATAAATAAAAAATAGTAACATATAATAATAATAATAATAATAATAATAATAATAATATCATTAAAGAAAAAATAATAATAAAGTATAATAATAATATAAATATGAAAAACTAGACAACACTAGACTATATAATAACCTTCTATCTTAATTCTCGACTTACATGTTCTCTAGGAAAGTCATTATGCAAAAGTGCACAATTATAATTATAATTAGTAGAATCTCTTCATCTCAATTCACCAAATTTAATTTCTTTTTACTTAAATTAGTTAACCAAATCAATATTTATAATGATTGTGTCGGTTTAAATAGGATTTATAGTTTAGATGGTATGCGAGGCTCAACCAAAATAAATAAATGAATTGTTCGTTTTTCTTTTCAGTGAATTTCTGTAATTTACTAATTTAATAAGTTAAAAAATAAAAAATGGATATTATTTGAAAAATAAAAATATACTGCAATTAGAGGATTTATAAAATTGAATAAATAACCTTAATGGGTAATAAAGAAAAGGAGAACAAATTGAAATTTTAATAATATGTTTATAGATGATAGCACACAAAAGAAAGAACAACAACAACATATCCTCTGTATTCCTATATTTCAAATAAGTATTCGTTTATTAATTTGGTCCTTTATTTTTACTTCAATTTTAGTATAGAGAAACTAAAGTTTGTAAAATAGGTTTTAGAAATATTTCAAATTTTTAGTCAGGAAACTTCATTTTTTATGTCACCAATTAGCCTATTTTTTTTTTTTGGAAAACAATAATAAAAGTTCAGTCAAACTGCAAATTCTCAACTTTTTAAAGTTTGATCACCGTCAAAGGATGTAGTGCAGTGGATGAGGTTGTTTCTTCTTTAACTAGAGGTTTCCGGTTCGAACCTTGGGTATGAAAAAATCCTTGGTAGGGAGTGCTACCCCCCTGAATAGGGCCCTATCCGATATGAATCCGAATTAATCAAACTCTAATGCAGGTACCGGACACCAAATGAAAACCAAAAAAATAAAAAATAAAAAAACTTTTTAAAGTTTGATACACTCCATATTGGACTTGAGATGTGGACTGGACCTTGGCTCTTGCTACTTTTGATCCCCAAAAATATCCTTAATTGCACTTGAACCTTATTATTTTTTTCCCAAAATAACTAACAAATTCTTTTTTGTGTGTTATAATTCACAATGTGTAAAAACTACAAATCTAATTATTTCGGAACAACTTCAAACATGCAGTGTCTAAAGTTAGACATTTTCTAAAGTTATATCTTATATAAATGAAATTCAGACACGTTGAAGTACAATCGTTCTACTTGAAATTTAGAAAATCCAATTTCAAGATCACTAAATTCAAACACCAATTTCTGAATTTGTTCCAAAATGTATAGACATGCCGAAAAAAAAAAAGTGGATACAAATTATGTATTGATGTCAAAATAGGGTAGCTCGTGCATCTAAAATTTGTATTACGTATGACTCATTAAAAAGGAAGCATTCCCTGAAAAATTACTTTTCATTATTATTCAAAATTAGAACTCAAAATCACTAAAGAACAATGAATTAATTTTATCCATCCTCTTACAACTCTGATGGTAATGAACAAAAACATGAACTTCGAGCAACAAACTTTCCTTGAATAGTGTTATTCTACACCAGTTTTTGTTCCTTATTGGGGCTGTTCAAAACCGAACTGGAACTGATAAGTCAACCGCAAAATTGACTCCTTGGTATTGAGTTATTGGATTAACAGTTGAAAAATGGATTAAAAATTTATAGTTAATGGTTTATTGGTGCGGGGATGGATTACTCAATTTTCTTATTGGATAAATCGTTAACCCGTTAAGGGCTATTATAGTTAAGTTTTACCATTAGCTATATACTTTAAAGTACTTATTATTAACCCTAAAGCTCCATTTAATATTCTACTTCTCCTTAAAATTGATCAAACCAAAACGTCGCTCTTTAAAGATCAAATCAAAACAAGTTGTTTTACTCTCTATTTTGGACTTTCGATTATGACAAGAAAGCTACATGTTTTATTAGCTAGCTCACAGACGTCATAGTTATATGACGATACAATTTGCAAGTTGAATTTCTTATTGATGTACTAGCTCGTTAGTATGGAGTTTGGACCATATTAGACTTGTCTTCACTTCTAATATATAAATATGTATACTTGAACTATATTATGATTAATATTTTTTAAACAAATGTTTATGTGTATGCACCCTCAAAATTTAAGTTTTTATGTATTTTTCACTTTGTTTTATATTACATTTATAAGCTTAAGTAGAGTATGAAAAAAAGGTTTTATGGGAGATCAATATATTGGCAAGTGAAATTGTGAAAGTGAAAGAAGGGAGCATGAAATGATTGAGCCAATACACCGCCCGTTAATCGTTCGATAATTACTAATCCGAACCGAACCAACCGATATCTTATTGGTTGGCTAGTGAATTAGTATATTTAAAATCCGATATCTAATAAGTCGAACCGTTAAACATATTTATTCGTTCGATCCGCCCGATAAGCACCTGATACGAGACAAACAAGAGGAACACGAAACAACCACAAAACAGTCCAATACACCCTCCAAAACAGTCCACAAATCACAACAAATCGTGGACCAAATGGAGACCTCACTCGGATTCGATAAATACAACAATAATACAAGAAACAAAGGTGTATTTGACACCCAAAATATCAACAAATCGTGAAGAACAAGATGACAACAAGAACAAAAAATTTTAGATTCAACAAGACACAAAAATAGTCCTCTACAAACAATAACAAGATTACAAGAATAAAATGATAGATAGTGAGATATAGATTTGTTACAAGACTTAGGAACAAATTGTGATTCAAACACCAAACCCCTAATTAATGTAACAACAACACCACACTCTTACGGTGACCGCCAAGGGAATCACTCACCTCAAGATCCACTGTTTCCAAGCAAAGAACAATATTGGCTTTTCCAAGCCCTATACTAAGGATGACTTTTTCAAGCCCTAACTAAGAACTATACTTAGGTGTTGCACTCTCCAAAGAGAGAATAAGTCTTTCAAATGTTTATCATTCATTAACTAAAGAGAAATGACCTAAAATAGACTATATATAGTATATTATAAAAGAAAGATAAAATAACTCCAATGCCATTAATGAGGTGGGTGGCAATGGAGTGTCATTTAGACAAGGCTAAAAGACCAAAATGACCTTCAGGCTAAGTGACCAAAATGACCTTAATAAAAGGGGCCAAAACCGTGAACCATCAAATGTGGTCCAAACCCGTGAGTCCTCTAGTCTTCAAGGCTCCAAGCAATCTTCCACACACGAGTTTGTTTGATGGCATGCTCAAAATAACCCTTACAAGTATGATCTCGTGCCCTCCATGGGATCAAAACTTGATTCTTCACGTAGTGACTTTGAATGATGTCATCGAAAGCTAAGGTGGCCATTTCACTTGTATTATCCTTCCTTTCTTGAAAAGGATTCGACCTTGAATCCGTACCTTGCAAAATAAGAGAAAGGACAAACAAGCACAACATCCTCATGGCATGAGGGTTAGGGTTAGCACAATAATAAAGATGTATAAAGGATTTGGTTATGGGATACACCAAGAGTGATACTTTGTTTGCCATGTAGACCAAGCAACAAGTTGGGTGCACCAACATCACCATTTCTACATTTGGCACCGGGGTCAAATGGAAAAAGTGAACATAGACACGGGTCTAGACAACACTTTCCTTTCCCATGGTCTACTCCCAAACTAAATGACATACTCTCTATAATAGCATACATATCATCCAAAGCAAATAGAGAGTAGAAAAAAATATCACTCAAATCGACTTCTATCAAGGTGCCCTTATGTGTGTACTCCCTACTAGTTTCCCAATAATAACCATGAGTACTCTCAACAATAAAGTCACACAAAGTAAAAGAAGAAGTAGCTTCCGCAACTACACATTCCTTACCCCTAAAAGTACTCTCATCTTTCAAGAAGAGATTTCCATCTTTAGGAGGAATGTTGTCACACCAAAGTGGATTACCATATAGGCTATAGCTTCTAAGGCAAGCTATATCATCATTTTCACAACTAGCTTTATTAGAAGTGTTTAAATTATCTTCAAACAAGACATTACACCTAAAGAGAGTGTGATCTACCTCACGGACAGATTTGGAATAAGCAAGTTCCTCACACTCTAAATGATTAATATCAAGTTTCAAAGATATTCCAAACACAAGATTACCCCATGAAGAGATCTCGGGTTCACTCCCACTTGTTGACCAGCATTTTCAAATACTTCACTCACTAGAGTTCTATTAAGCATATCACACACATACTCAAGTGGGGGACAATTTTCACAAACAAGTTGATCAACACCAATTACACAAGACGATGTACTTCCGTTCAACATATAGGCTTCAACACTAGGTGAACATAACTTGATCTTGCAAGAAGAGTCAATTTCTTCATCAATAGGATCAACTAGTGTATCCAAACTCACAATATGTACATCATCAACAAGAGGCAAGGAATCATTAGACTCATAAATAAGTAAGCTACTACTCACACTCAATGGCTTACTAGCCACACAATTGTCATTCACGTGCACTAAAGTGTAAGAGTTAGCTATTTTACCTTTAAGATTTTGAGTAAACTCTTCCTTGCGTGAGATGAAGGTCTTCCACAAGCTTGGGCAGCAACTTCCTTTTGGCATTGTTCGCCTTCGCTTGCCATGTTGGTACCTACACAAATGTCCTTAGAAATGGAAGAACAACCAATGTTAGCACAGTTTGGTGGCAATCTCCCCACTTCGCTCCACATATCCTCTCCTTTTTCCACTCTCGAATTGCCACATTGCACTCTCTTACTCCTCTCAATCTTTTGTCTCTCATCATAAATCAGATTGGAGTAGGTAAGTATTTCTCTTTACGGTTTGGGTAGCAAGTACGTTATGAGGCGATTTCCCCGTTGGTCTCTTACAATATTAGACCAATTTTGCACGTTAGGAACTTGATGTCGTGCAAACCAATCGGCACCCAAGCTCATATGACTGTAGGTTAAGGAAAAAACATCGTACCACACCTCCTCATGGTAATCAAATTAGGAGAAGACAACTTTTACCCCCTCAGTAACCTTGAACTCGCCCAAGTAGTATGGAATAAGTAAAGGCTCTCGAAATAACCCCAAGTAGTCAACCATGGACGGAAGAATATAGTTTCCATAGTACCTATCATTCAACACCATAAGGCAGCCCGGTATCCCACAAATAGTCACTTTTTCGAAGTGTACACTCCTCCTTGGATCAAAATTGTAAGGCACACGAGTACCCATCGATTTTGGAGATGCATGCCCTCTTCTTCTCATGGGACAATCTCTATTATAGCTAGTATAACCAATCACACCATGTCGACCTTGATAAAAAGTACTACAAGGTGAAGAATATTATCTTTCACACTCCACATGTGTACTCTCATCATAGCTCTCATAAGCTTTGCGAATGAAAGGGTTATACCTAACACCAAATGTAGGTTCAAAGAGGGAATTATAAGACTCCTTACATGTCCCAACTTCATCATAAGAACCATCATGAGGTCCTACATCATCTCCAAATTCACCATAAGCACTAGGCACATCATTCCCCTCATTTTCTCCCCTAAACCCGAGATCCTCAAATCTGTCCAAGCTTTGATCATGGCTATTTTCATAGCCCCCACAATCTCCCTCAACTTTGTAGCCATAAAACCCCTCACTACAATCATAGTCTCTCATGTTGTAGTCACAATAATCCCCGGCTATCGAAGACATGTTCCCCCTTATATCACCTTTGTACCTACAAAATGAACAAACAAGATTAGTAGTAAAGCTTCTCACTAACACTCGTATACACTCACCTTTGTGATTCTCACAATTGGAGCGGCGAATATTGAAAGTTGCTTATACTCTGGTAGTCAATAAGATGTCAATTCTACTTGGCGGTCGGAATAGATTCTTGTTTGATCGACTCAAGACACAAAAAAATAAAATTTACTTACGAACTTGAAACAAAGAAGTTACTACGAGTTAAAAACGTGAAAAAAACACAAATAACGAAGACACGAAAGGAACGGATTCAACAATTAATCTACAACTAAGTAGGTGATTACTAGTTGTTAATTAATTCTAGAATCAAGACAGGAAACTAAGGAAACAATAAAGTGAAACTAATAATCTAAAATTTGAGCCAAAATTCAATGCGTGAACAGTAACTTGATGACGTGGAAGCCACGTATTGGTTGCGGTTTCTACAATTTTTATTTTCCAAAGCCTAAGTCTTGACCAATTTTAATTTGGATGGGTGGAATTTGTTTTAAGGAGGGAAGAATAAGTGTTGAGCTTCTTCTTTTTTTAAGTTTCAAATTTCAAGACTTGACTTTTGTAGTACTTTTCCTTAAAACATGGACCCTTATTTTTTGTGGAAAAGTGATTGAGATGTGATTGACTTGTTGGTGAGTGATGGTAAGTCTTTCAAGACTAACAAAGTTCTCACACTTTTCCTTCACCTTTTTGGATCTAACTTTCACCTTATTTTGACAAGGTATGAAGGTTTGGAAGAACATCAAGAACACTTCAACAATCGCCAAGAAAATCAACAATAATCTCCCAAGAACAACAACAATTCCGCAACAAAAAGGTCAACTACAAACTTCCAACAAACGGTCAAGTCCTTTGGTGTGGTGTTTTAGTCTTAACAAGGGGTGAAGGTTGAGATGAACAACAAGAACACAACAAATTTTCAAGAACAATAACAACACCAAAAACGTCCAGCCCAAGTCCACAAGAAAGGTCACCACACGGCCAAGAACAACAACATCAATACACGGTCATTAACTTGTTCACAACAACCATCTCAACAATTCAAACTCAACTTTAGATCTAGACTCAAGAGTGTTAAATAAGAAGAAAGCTAACACTAGAAACAAAAAATCAAACAAAAGAACACCTAGATCTAGACTCTACTTATCAGCCAAGACAACAACAACAAGAATCCAACTTCTCGGCCAAGGACACAACTATTTTTTTTTGTATTTTTCAACTACCAAGCCCAAGATTGATCTTGTAGGAACAAGATCAAGCCATGCTTTGATACCAAATGATACGAGACAAACAAGAGAAACACAAAACAGCCACAAAACAGTCCAATACACCCTCCAAAATATTCCACAAATCACAACAAATCGTGGACCAAATGGAGACCTCACTCGAATTCGACAAATACAACAAGAATACAAAAAACAAAGGTGTATTTGACACCTAAAACAGCCACAAATCGTGAAGAACAAGATGACAACAAGAACACAAATTTTCGAATTCAACAAGACACAAAAACAGTCCACTACAAACAATAACACGATTACAAGAATATAATAGACAGTGAGATATAGATTTGTTACAAGACTTAGGAACAAGTGTGATTCAAACACTAAAACCTTAATTAATGTAAATTCAAACACTAAACCCTTAATTAATGTAACAACAACAACAACACACTCTTACAGTGATCGCCAAGGGAATCACTCACCTCAAGATCCACCGTTTCCAAGCAAAGAACAATATTGGCTTTTCCAAGCCCTATACTAAGGATGACTTTTCCAAGCCCTAACTAAGAACTATACTAAGGTGTTACACTCTCCAAAGAGAGAATAAGTCTTTCAAATGTTCATCATTCATTAATTAAAAAGAAATGACCTGAAATAGAATATATATAGTATATTACAAAAGAAAGATAAAATGAATCCAATGCCATTAATGAGGTGGGTGGTAATGGAGTGTCATTTAGACAAGGCTAAAAGACCAAAATGACCTTGAGGCTAAGTGACCAAAATGACCTTAATAAAAGGGGCCAAAACTGTGAACCATCAAATATGGTCCAAACTCGTGAGTCCTCTAATCTTCAAGGCTCCAAGCAATCTTCAACACACGGCTTTGTTTGATGGCATGCTCAAAATAACCCCTACAAGTATGATCCCGTACCCTCCATGGGACCAAAGCTTGATTCTCCACGTAGTGACTTTGAATGATGCCATCGAAAGTTAAGGCGGTCATTTCACTTGTATCAGCACCCCTATTCCTTATTAAAGGACAAGATAGACACACTTCCTCTCAAATCATAGTAAGCCTGGTCCTTACAAGTAAGAGTTAGTTATAATAAATAAATAAATAAATAAAACCAATATAAGATAATTTGAGTGATGAGTATTGATTAATCATGTAAAAGTGAAAAAAATTAAACAAAACTTTGAATAAGAGAAAGATTTTCTAAAATCTAAATCTACAAGTGTGTGTCATATCGTGATGAAGCGCTAAGTATTCGTTCATTCTTAGTTTAAAGTTTTGAATTCGAATCTTGAGAATGAATTTATTTTTTATGGTGAGACTTTCCTATGTGAATTTAGACAAATCAAACTCTAAAGTGAATATCAAATATCAAATTCAGACAAATCAAACTCCAAAGCGGATACCAAACACTAGATTAAAAAAAAAGTAACCCCTCCCCCTCCATTTGAATTTGTTTGGATTATTTGATGTTTACTTTAAGAAAGTAAAAAAGATTTTTATGAAACTAGTTTACGTGTACGCGTCTTGTGCATGTACCTCACTTTAATGAGTTCAAACATTACACTAAATAGGATATTTGTTTAAATAATAAATATGAATATAGTAATTAAATTTAATATCTTTTGAGTATGTAAATACTAACAAAATAATACGATAATAGAGATATAAAAATAATACATTAAACCTAACCATTACATAAAAAAATTCTTCAAAGCCGACCAACACACAAAAAAAATTCAAAGACGATCGAGATTCATCTACGAACTGTAAACTACCACAAAATAACAAACTAATAAAGATATTACGATAATATAATTAAACCTAACCTTTACCTAAAAAAAATTTTCAAAGCCGACCCATATTCATTTAGCATCTGTAAATTAAAATAAAATAATAAGATAATAGAAATATCAAAACAATACAATTAAACCTAATCTTTACACGAGAAATTTTTCAAAGCCAACCGACATTCATCTACGACCTGTAAACTATAAAAAAATAATATAATAATGATCACAAAGCTTCGATTTTGATCTAATTAATTCTAGTCTGAGCAAAAATTTTGACCCTAAAGAATGATTTTGAATGAAAATAAAGAAGATATACATATATATATATATACACACACACACACATATTGAATTCCATTATCCTGACAAAAACAGTGAAGAAGTTGAAGGTTAGAAAATCAAGCATCCACCAATCTAGACATGCAATCGAATCAGACGAGCATCAATCATATTCTCCCAATTGGTAAATCGGTTTGTTTTCTAGCTTAACATGCATCTCAATATTTATAGAAGTATTTTCTTAATTAATCGAGTCCTATTTTAGGAATATTTTTCTAATTGAACAGTAGAAAGGAAACTATTAATTAATTCTCCTACCATATATTTTAGGAAGTCTAGTAGAAAGGAAAATATTAATTAATTTTCCTACCATATATTTTAGGAGTCCCATATATTTTAGGAAGTTTAGTTAATATAATAAAAAATAATTAAATAATAAATTTTAAAAAATAATGAAAAGACAGTTTTGTCCAAAGAATAGTCTTTTAATGAAGGGTAAAAAGTTCAAATCAGTTTTTTAAGGATTTTCACACTTTTAATATATTATAAATTACAGATATAGATTATAGATATAGATGTAGATTATAGATTATAGATATAGATTAAAGAGTTACTAAAGAACAAAAAAGTAAACAGTCATTTTTTTTAAAAATGGATTAAAAACAAATATATACGAGAGAAATTGAAACGGAGAAAATATAATTTTTTTTATTTTGTATTACAAAAGGTAAGTACCAAAAGTATTTGAGATATCATTCAGATCTAAAGAACGATAAAATGTTGAAATCAAACATCCACTAATCTATTATGAAGTTCAAATTCTATTATACTGATAAAAACAGTGAAGAAGTTGAAGGTTAGAAAATCAAGCATCCAATAATCTAGACATGCAATCGAATTAGATGAGCATCAATCATATTCTCTCAATAGGCAAATCGGTTTGTTCTCTAGTTTAACGTACATCTCAATATTTATAGAAGTATTTCCTTAATTAATCGAGTCCTATTTTAGGAGTATTTTTCTAATTGAACAGTAGAAAGAAAAATATTAATTAATTCCCCTACCATATATTTTAGGAGTCCCATATATTTTAGGAAGTCTAGTTAATATAAGAAAAAATAATTAAATAATAAATTTTAAAAAATTGTGAAAAAATAGTTTTGTCCAAAGAATAATCTTTTAATGAATGACAAAAAGTTCAAATCAGCTTTATAAGGGTCTTCACACTTTTAATATATTATTATATATACAGATATAGATTATAAATTATAAATTATAGATATAGATTAAAGAGTTACTAAAGAACAAAAAAGTAAACAGTCATTTTTTGTAGTTGAAAGGGTCAAATTTACCCCTCTACTTTCGAATATTGGCTAAATATACCCTTTTTCATACTATTGGGTTAGATTTGTCCTTATTGTTGAGGAAGTTTTCGTTTGTACCCTTTATCTAACCTTCATCTAACGGAAAAGCATAAGTACCCTTTTTTCTAAAAAAAGAAAATCCATATCAAAATACCAAATGTCTTTCTTCAAACAAAGAAGGGAAAAAGTTTATATGATTCTTTAAGAAAAACTGAAAAGTTTGCACATTGAGAATCAATTTTGGAGGGATTTGGCACAAGCAAACAACGCAACAACAAATTCTTTAGGCAACAACGTCGAACAAATATTGGTTCGCATTTGTTCTCGATAATCGTTCCAATGAGACTATTATTATTTTCCAAATTTCGCAAACAGCCCAGAAATTCTTCAGCAACAAAAACCCAAGAAAGGCGATAATTTCAACACCCCTTCACTTCACTTCACTTCACATGATTGACTGAAAAAAACAAACCAAGAAACCTCTAATTCCCGATTTGACAACAACCCAGAAATTCTTGAGCAACGAAGACCCAAAAAAGGCGATAATTTTGAAACCCCTTTTACTTCAATTTACATGATTGATAGACTTCTAATTCTCAAATAACCCAGATATTCTCGAGCAACTAAGACCCAAAAAGGTAATAATTTTCCAAAACCCTTCACTTATTCCCAAATTCTCAAATAACCCAGAAATTCTTGAGCAACTAAGACCCAAGAAAGGCGATAATTCCGACACCCCTTCAGTTCAATTCACATGATTGATTGAAAAAGCAAATCAAGAAACCTCTAATTCCCGATTTTGATAACAACCCAGTAATTCTTGAGCAACTAAGACCCAAAAAAGGCAGTAATCTCCCAAAACCCTTCACTTATTTCCAAATTCTTGAGCAACTAAGACCCGAAAAAAATGGTAATATCGAAAACCCCTTTACTTCAATTTACATGATTGATTGAAAAAATAAACCAAAAAAGCAAAATAAAATAAAAAAATAAACTAGGAGGGGTTTAGCGAGAGGAATGATTAGCTAAATTGTCAGGAGCAAAAGGATTCAAACCAAGACCAAAAATACGAAGATTAGTAAGCTTAATTGCATTAATAAGCGAACAAGGAGCAAAACGAAGGAAGAAAAATATCATAATAAAATATTGTTTGGAGAAACATGGAGGCAAGACATTTGAGGGTCTTTGATATGGATTTTCTTTTCTTTTTTTTTTAAAAAGGCATTTATGTTTTTCCGTTAGATAAGAGTTAGACAAAGAGTACAAACGAAAACTTTTTTAATAGCAAGGGCAAATCTAATCTAATAGTATGAAAAAGGGTATATTTAATCAATTTTCGAAAGTAAAAGGGTAAATTTAACCCTTTTCTCTTTCTTTTTTTAAATGGAGTAAAAATGAATATATGCGAGAGAAATTGAAACGGAGAATTTTTTATTTTTTTATTTTGTATTATAAAAGATAAGTACCAAAAGTATTTGAGATATCATTCACATCTAGAGAACGATAAAATGTCCCTTTAAAATATATTCTCTTATAAAGTGCAATTTGCAAAATCCTTTCGAAGTAATCAAATCGAAAAGCATAAAGCATGGGGCCAATGGTTGGTAGAGATATGATAATATCTAATGTATCTATCTAGGAAAACATCATAGTTGTTAGGAAAATATCATAGTGGTGCCATAGTCTAACAGTAGCAATGTCAAAACCACAGTTATTAAGATAAAAAAAATAAATAACTTTCTTGGAAATGTATTTTATCTTATCCAAACATCATTATAGATATTAATATCATTAATTATAAAGGTCATGGTAAAGGTGATAAAAGTACTCCATTATTAGAAATTTTAGGTTTGACCTTGAGAATAAAGTTGCCCTTAGTAATTGATAGAACACTTTATAATTCCTATTGTGAAACTTTTCAACGCAAACTCAAAATAATTATGTTACATAGTGATAAATACTCCTTCATCTTTAAACATAAATTTTAGGTTTGAATTCTGGAAATAAAGTCACCTGTAGTAATTGATAAAGAGCGTTATATCCTTATAGTAAAACTTTTCTATATAAATTTGGATAAATCATGCAACATATTGAAAATCGGAATTGAGTGAAAAAAAATAATAAAGACCATCATTATAGATAGTATCTATCACTATGAGGCTTTTGAGCACCTCCTTCATCAACCTATAAATTGAGAGTTTGAATCACGTTCGAGGATAAGTGAAAACACTATTAATCCCCTGTTGAAGTAGTTACTGCATTAACATTTTAGTATAATATGTTTTTAATTTTTAGGATAAATTTAAATCTGAAATTTCTATTAGATAGAGATTAGTTTGTTGAGATAGTTTAGGTTTTTGAATATTAAGTTATGCAAATTTATTGTTTTAAGTTGGCTATTTAAAGCCTCTTATGCTTAATAAAACTATTGAAAGCTGTTAAAAGCTTATGAAAAACTATTGAAAGATTTCAATCCATTGAAAGCCATTTTAAACCCCTTTTTCGCTGCTCCATTTTTTTTAAAAAAACAACAACAGTGGTATCAAGAGCCTCATTGATCTTACGGGATCTGTGAGTTCTTCCAAAGTGTTATCATACCATTTTCAACCCGTAAGGACTACCTTTTTAACCCGTTAAGGCTATCCATTTTAACCCGTCAAGGCTACCAGTTTCTGTAAGATATTTTAAATATTTTACAATTGAATATTTTTCATTTTCAAGTGAAAAATAAATATATTAAAGTTTTTTTTAAAATAATGAGAGAAAAAAGATTAATTTGACTATGTGGCAACTTAATGGCCAATCATTTTACTCGGGGGCAATTAAAATGTGTACTAGGAGAACACATAAAGTAAATACTTGTTGTCAAAGTAAATAAATTATTTTATTAATTGCTTTTATTTCCCACCCACTAAACTTGGCTATAAATAGCCAACACTTTCAACAAAGATAAAAGCAACAAGACATATATATTCTCCTACTCTGCTTCCTTTCTCTACTAACTTTTCTCATCTTGTTTCACTTTGCTTTTATCTTATACTAATTTTATTATTTCCTCTAATTAATCAGGGAAGTGTTTGTTTAATCCTGAAAAAATTATTTCATATTGCGAAAATAATTTTTAGGACAATGCCTAACACGACTCAAATATTTTATATATTACTAAAATATCATAATAATAATATTTATCTATATTTCAATCTTGTTATATTATTATTATTATTATTATTATTATTATTTATTATTATCATTATTATTATCATTATTATTATTATTATTATTATTATTATTATTGTTGTTGTTGTTGTTATTATTATTGTAACTTGTTGATACTACTATATAAGAAATATTATTATTGTTGTAGTTCATTTATTTTTCACAATTGATAGTGATATTTACTATTGTTTCCCAACAATTTCAATCCGTGCTTATTTTAAAACGTAGGCCTATTTTCAATCCAAAAGATGTCAAGCAACAATCTCTCTTTTAATGCTCCAAAAATTTTCACCGACAAAAACTATCAAATTTAGTCTGGAAATCATATCTTGAAATTTATCCTCTATGTGATGTTTTGATGAATTAAAATTCTTAAAACAGTTTGCAAAGCCAATGAAAATACTTCCAAACAAAACAAGATTATTGATAGTATTTTTTCATCAAAGAATCAAAAGAAAGAAGAGAAAGACCAATATCAAAAAGAAAAAGTGCAAGTTCAAATAAATTGAAAAAAAAATCAGCATCAATTGTCAAAATAAAAATTGAGTAGGAGCAACTTTTTAAAATTGAAGTATTAAATGAAAAGAGGAGTGTTGAAGTTTTTTTAGTATAATAAATTCCTAATTTTTAGGATAAATTTGAATTTGAAATTTCCATTAGATAGAGATTAGTTTGTTGAGATTGTTGTCTCATTCTTTTCTAAAAAAACCAACATACTCAATTTTGAAAATAAATAATAAATTCAGAATTTAAACTTGATTGGTTCAACCTTTCTTATTTGTGAATTTATTATATTTTAAAATATAATAATTGTTAAACGTGAGCAAATTTTATTTTAAATGGATGATTAAAATTTAGTAAGACCCCAAAATGGTAAGATCAAGCTATTTTCGCTTCAATGATAAATCTTTTTATTCCTACCTAATCCACTTATTTATAAGTCAACTAGTATACGTACCCGTGCGATGCACGGATAATATTAAAATAATATTTTTAATTCCAACATATTAAATCATATTGCCTTAAAAAGATTTAAGTATCATATTATTTTCAGTTTAAGTATATATAATATCTAATATTTTTAATTTCAGTATTTTTTTAATTTAAACCCGCATATACCCGCACCGCACCATTTAAAAAAATATTACTTTAACCCGCTCAGCGTAGCTCAAAACCTGCCCCGCCCCGCGTAGCTTAAAACTTACACCGCTCCATTACCATCCCTACACATGTGTAATATTATTATTACTTCTACTTAATTTACATATATATTATTTATTATTATGATTATGATATAGTTAGAGTTTATTTATGACTCTTTAATTATGAATTCTTAGTTTTAGAGAGATAAATTTAAAATAACAATTTTTTTATTTTTAAGATAATGAAAATCTTTTTGGTAAAACTTGATAAGAGTCCAATTAGAACTCTCTAATGTGATAACTAACTATTTCTAGTATGTAATTTAATTTTGTAATTTTTTAATTTAAAATTAATAATTTAGTAGTTTTAATTATCTTTTGATATTATTATTAATACTATTATTATTATTATTATTATTAATAATAATAATAATAATATTTTAATAAAATTTCATCTTTCATTAATATGTAAATAAACTATATTTAAATATATTTTATAGCTTTTAAATTTTAAAGAGATAAGTTTGAGATAACAAATATTTATTAGAACTCTTCAATTCTGAGTTTCTATTTTTAAGATAATGATTTTTTTATTAAAAGGATAATGCATTTAAAATTCAAATACTTAATCTTTCAATTAAAAACTTTTTAAGAGTTCAATTAGAACTCTCTAATGTGATAACTAACTATTTCTAGTATGTAATTTAATTTTGTAATTTTTAAATTTAAAACCAAAAATTTATTAGTCTCAATTATCTTTTGATATTATTATTAATAACAATAACAATAATAATAATAATAATAATAATAATAATAATAATAATATTTTAATAAAATTTTCATCTTTCATTAATATGTAAATAGGTTCTATTTAAATATATTTTATAACATTTAAATTTTAAAGAGATAAGCTTGAAGTGGAAAATACCTATTGGAACTCTTCAATTATGAGTTTCTATTTTTAAGATAATAATTTTTTTTATTAAAAGAATAATGCATTTCAAATTCAAATACATAATCTTTCAATTCAAAACTTGATAAGAGTCTAATTAAAACTCTCTAATGTGACAACTAACTATTTCTAATATGTAATTTTATTTAATAATTATTTTAAATTTAAATTAATAATTTATTAGCCTTAATTATCTTTTAATAGTTTACCTTTTTCCCCACATTTTACTACTATTGCTTCTATCACTATACTACTACCACTACGATTTACTACTATTGCTTCTATCACTATACCACTACAACTACTACTAATTATTATTATTATTATTATTATGATACCACTACAGCAACTACTAATTATTATTATTATGATTCTTCCTCTTCTTCTTTAACATTTTCATCTTTCATTAATATGTAAATAAATTATATTTATAATTTAGTTTATAAAATTTAAATTTTAAAGAGATAAGTTTGAAATAACAAATATCTATTAGAACTCTTCAGTTATAGATTTTTATTTTTAAGATAATGAAATTTTTTTTATTAAAAGGATAATATATTTCAAATTCAAAATTTGATAAGAGTCCAATTAGATCTCTCTAATGTGATAACTAACTTTTTCTAATATGTAATTTTATTTTATAATTATTTTAAATTTTAAATTAATAATTTATTAGTCTTAATTGTCTTTTAATAGTTTACCTATTCTTTTTTCCACGTTTTTTCTTTTCTTTCTTTCTTTCTTTCTTTCTTTCTTTCTTTCTTTCTTTCTTTCTTTCTTTCTTTTGTTTGTTATTTTTTTTATTTTTATAAAAATAAATTGAAAACTTAGATATATAAGGGTATTTCAAATAGATATATACGTTGAATTCAATTATTAAATTTTAATTTATATTTAAAATTTTAAAATAATTGAAAGTTAGAAAAAATTTAGATACACACCACAACTATTATATTACTTATATTTATAAATAATAATAATAATAATAATAATAATTAAACAAATAATATATGTATCATTATATTTGATATAGATAAGTTTATGAAATATAAGAGTTCATTTAAAACACTTTCATTGTGGGTTTCTATTTTTAAACTAATTAATAATATTTATTTAAAAGGACAATGTATATTAAAATTCAAATAATTATAAAAATATTATTACAATACTATTAAACTTGTCCTAAAAAATGTCACGTGACTTCATATCAGCTTCCCAATTTTTTATATAATAGTCATAAATATTCTTTTTTCTTGTGATATATATCATTATTATTATTATTATTATTATTATTATTATTATTGTTATTATTTTTACAATTCCTAAAGTATCCAATTTTATTAATAATATTTTTGAAAATTTATTAATAATATTTTTGAATATTATTTATTTAATTTATTTTAATTTTAAATTAAAGTTTAATATCTTACTTAACTTATTATCTTACTTAATTTTGAAATATAATTTTTATTGAAAGATAAAATCTTGCTTTAATATTATTTAAATAATTCATTAAATTTCAAAGTTACCTCATCAATATTTGGAGTCTTAATATTCCCTTTGTTCACTTTTATTTGTCACTAATTTTCTAATTGAATTTTTATTTCTATCAAGAAAAGACTAACTTTTTCTTTTCTATTTTACCTTTAGCATTAATTATTTTTCTCCAAATTAATTTGAAAACATAATATAAGCATCATTTAATGAGAGTAGTATGGTAAAATAATCATGTTATTAATTATTTTTCTTAATAAATGTGTCAAATAAAAATATGTAAAGTAAACTAAGGGAGTAGTTAATTACTTTTGTGCCAAAATTCACATTCAATATGTATGTATTTATTATTTAGTAGTGTGACAATAAGTTGTTATGTACATGTTACATTTATTATATAATTAATAACACATTGAACTAATTTTATATAGAACTTAAACACATATACAAAAAATATAATTTGTCAATAAAAATAATTTTATATTGATATACGAATAATTTACCTATCAAGTACTAAACAATTTGATGTTAATTTCAAATTTACATAAAAAATTGCTATGAATATGGGAAAAAGCAAAACAAATCAAATTAATTAAAAAGAGTTATCTTTCTGTTCACATACTTTTCCCGACATAATTTAAAAAGAAAATGCTTAGTTCAAAATCTAATATTTTTATTTTTCAAACATCTAATCTCTTTCTGTATAAAGCAAATAAATAAATTAATAATTAAAAAATAAGCATAATACCTTTTACATTTCCAAATTCAATTAAGAAGTACTCCTTCCATCTCAAATTACTTGACATGTTTGCTAAAAGATTTGTCTTTGGTATGTTTAAGATTTTTTTTTTTTAACTATAATCATATTAATTGAAGAAGATTAATCGAATCAATGATTAAATAAGGACATATTAGTCTATCTACACTCCTTATTAATTTCTCCTTAAGATTTGTACGAAAAATAAAAATATCAAATAATTTGAGGAATATCACTATTATCATGAATCTTAACAAACATGATATACATATTAGGAATTATAGCGAAAAAAAAAAAGAATAATAACAATAAGTTACTTGTTAAATTAAATCATCGTAAAAAAGAGATACTGACACCATAATCTTGAGCATTAATGAAGGAAGATGAAGATGAATATTTCATAGCCTTTCTGCATTTAAAACATAAAATTGTTATATAAAAAAACATAATAAAAAAATGAAGAAGAAGAATACAGTAAACAAATTTGCTAATAAGCTAATGAATAATAACACACTAAAAAGTAAAAACTTAACATTATTTATCACTGTAATATGTAATAATATATATAGAGATGAAGAAATTAGAATTTCATCTTAATTCAAACTCTGTTTAAATCCAAATTAAAATATCATATCAATTTCTTCCTTATCTTTAGTTTTTCAAATACAATGTGTGTTTATCCTATAATTTATAAATTTGAATTAAGAGAAAACTTTGAAATCAATTCAAATATTTTAAATATTATTAGTTTTATCATTACTATTTTTTAAATCATTATTATTGTTACTATTACTATCAATACTACTCTTTTTTTGGTTGGTTAAATATTATTTTTTTATTTGTTTTTTGGTTGGCGTTGGTTAAATATTATCATACTTCTACTCTTACTACATACGTAATACAATTGAATTAAAATACTATCAACTATTTTATTTAACATTTAATCTAATGTATTAAAATATAATATATTTCTAATGCCACTATTACTACTATTAGATATACGGACTACTATTTATTATTATTATTACTATAATTAGTAATATATTTTTATTTTTATTTAATATTTAAATAAATTTTATTCAAACATGTTTTATAACATTTAAATTTTAAAAGAAATAAATTTATGAAAGAGTAAAAGTTTATTTAGAACCCTTTACTATTTTAAAAAATTATTTAGAACTCTTCACTCTTAACATTTAAATTTTATATGCAATCATTGTTTTTGATAAATGAAATTAATAGCATGGATCAATTAATTTGTCTTCTATTCAAAATAAGATTACAAATATCACAAATTTGATAAGATAATGACTGTCTAACAACTGTCAGAGAAGGGGAATCTTTGAGTATTATTATTTTTAATTTTAAATATTTAATATTCTTTAATTTAAAATTTCTATTACAATATTTAAGTTTTGTCCTGAAAATTGTCACGTGGCGTTTTGAAAATTTGCCACCTGTTTTTTTTTCATTGCTTTGTCCTCTTCTTTATAATATATATAGATAAATATAGAAGATTATTTATTATTAGTATTATTATTATATTTTTATAGTATTTATTTAAATTTTTAAAGAGATAAATACATAAAAGAGTATAGGTCCATTTAGAACTCTTTAACCATGAGTTTCTATTTTTAAATTGAAACTCTTTAAACTAATTTATGTATTTAAATTGAAAGAAATATTTGGAATCAATAAGATTTTTCCAAATATTTTTTATAGTTATCAATAATAAATAAAAAATGATCAATTTATTACTCATCCTTATCCTTATTATTTTATTTTATTTTTTCTCTTTTTATCAATTATCTTCTTTTCTTTCATTTGACGCATTCTCTTGGTGATGCTGCTAGTATTTATTTTTGCACGTGTTTTAATTTTTCTTTTATTTTCTGTTATTTCCTTTTTTTTTTTGTCTTTTGTTTGTTTGTTATTTTTTTTTATAAATTTTTTAATTACAATACTTAAATTTTGCCCTAAAAATTACCACACAGTTTCTCATCATTTTACCACATGACTTCTTCTCGTTGCTTCATCCTCTGCTTTATAATATATATAGATTTGTACTCAAAAGGGTTATTAATAATTAGCAAAAGGATAATAGCCTTATCAATTCAGCTTTTAGGGTTGTTAAAGATATTTTAGTAGCTGTCTTTATCAGATAATTGCTAGTGACAACAAATTATTTCGTTTCCATATAATAATAGTTGTATTTATCTTTCTTTCTTTTTAACCATAACATATTCGAAATTCACTAGTCTAACTAATATGAATTTGTGTCAGGTAGGTCATTAGGGTGTAAAACACTTTCTATCGATGGCAGAATCATATAAAACGAAAAATTATCATATTATGTATATCGAAAATTATAGCGCATATATAAATCAAAATTACTTTCATACCTTGATATTACATCTTGAACAATTGTGAGAATTTATTTGCAGGAGTTATTTGTAGGGTTTATTTGCGGAGGTTTATTTCAACCTCTGTAAAATTACATAAAATACGAAAATTAAATATGTATCGCTAAAAATTATATATTTACAGGAATTTTTAACCCCCGCTATTCATCGAAAAAATTGCATCTAAACTTGCCTCCTTTTTACTTAAAAAAAACATTTAATATTTTTACCCCCAAAACATTTACTAACCCAAAAAGGTTCTCTCTCGTACCTTACGGAGTTCAACCAGTAATTGCCGGAGTAAGTTCAATATTGTGGGAAGCAAATTGCTAAACGACCCTTTCTTGACCCCGACCAGTAATAATAGAAGGTTCTTTCTCGTTTTTCTCCCAAATCTATAGACTCCGGCCAGTAATTGCTACATCTCCATCGGCCATTGCTGCTCCGGCATCTCAGGTCTGCCATTGCTACTCCGGCCAGGTAATGTTACTCTCCTTAACCACATTTTTTTTGTTTTTTGTGGGGTTTTTTCGATTCAGTGACATAATTATCTTTAGCTCCACAATTTCTACAGTAACTTGTTGATAAGTTGTTCAGATCTAGTTATTCTTAGTGTAATTTTATACTATGTGTTTTGGTGGTGTAAATGAGAAATATGTTTTTGTAATCGCAGCAGTAGTTTGATTGTATGGTGGAATTGCATTTATTGAGTAGGAGATCTGAGTTTTTGGTGAAATGGGGTTGTGGAGTTTAGATGAAGGAGGAAGTTTAATTTAGTGAAATCATGATTGTTTTACAGTATGATAAATTATCTTGCATAGTTGATAATGTGGTCATTTTTGTAGCTTTGGAAATTGCGCCAGTGAGCAAATTATCATCGAGTTTGAGCTAATTCAACTGAGTTAACTGGCAGATAGAACTCGGTATGGGACCAGTTAATCGGTTACCCAAGAAACTCAGTGCATAAAGTTGGGTCAACGAAGACAGGTTTTATATGATCTCAACAAATATATGGTTAAATCGAATTAGATTTTCACACTAATCTGTAATTTCAATAAATGAATGCAGGTTTTAGTGACAACTGTGGTGGTCGGGTTAGTTGCTAATTTGGTTGCCGGGCAGGATGGACCTGCTGCAATTGTGATTGGAAATGGTCTTGCCTTATCTTACAGTGATGTTGTCCTCCAGGTAAATCATTCTATATCTTTAACAGGTTTTCCTTGCTCTATGAATGATGCGCAAGATTTGACACTTAAGTGATTTTGTGTACTCATCAATACATTGATTTGGTGACTAATTCGACACTCTAATCTAAGTTAATCCCTAAGAACAAAAGTGCAGAAGCAGTAATTCTTGATAATTGCTTACGTTGAGATATCAAATCAGTATTGAAATTTTTCTTATTATTTCCTTGTTGATTCAATATATTTTCTACAATCCAAGGCATTGTAGTTTATCGATAATTGGTTTGTCTACGTGCCTGTGTCGCTTACTCATCAGAAAATGTAAACTAATTGCTTATATTGCATACCTGCAGGTATTTCAGGAGCGTGGTAAGAGCACATCACGACATGGACGAGCTACATTTTCTGTATTGCTCTTTCAGGTATCTGCATATAGACAGTACAAAACTGTCATATCTTTATCATGAGATGGGTGTTGAAATTTATAATATTATGTCCATGTAGGCATACACACGATTCACATATATTTACTTTCCATCACCGTATAGGCTGCTGTCATGAACTTGAGATGATATGTTGTGCTGTGGCACTTTTAGATTTTTCTTTGTCATACAATTGAATAATTTTTTTCTTTTATCTTCCAGGATCTGGCGGTGGTTGTTCTACTCATACTGATACCACTAATTTCACCAAATTCATCAAAATGAGGGGTATGGACTCTTTTACATTACAGTCTTGTCTTCTGAAAAGTAATTTAAAAGTTTCTTATTTTTATTATTACAGTTCCTGCTATATGAGGTTCTGGACCTAAAATCATATGCAGAAACAAGATTCTTTCCTTTTGATAGCTGTGAGTACACACTATTGTTGTATCCAAATTAACACTTGTATAACCAAACTTTATTATTAGGTTAGTTTTCGAGCCATAGCTGAGGCCCTTGGTTTGATTACTGTAAAGGCGGTTGTAGACATCACTGCCATTATTGCTGGAGGACGTCTGGTAAGCTGTTTATTCATGTAGAATCTCTTCCAGTAGTATAAATGCTTCAGATAAGTAGTATATAGTTTTTAAGTTCAACTACATCTCTCATGACATTTTGACTGTGGTTTTTCATTTTCTATTGCCTATACATTGTTTAAGTTAATTTTTGATTGTTAGAAAAAAAATTAGGGTATTAATTCCACTTTTCTTTTTTGCAAGTCTTGTAAGATATTTTGCTGTTAAATCCGAGGACTTTTATATGTTTGTTCTTTGTTCTAATTTCAGCTATTACGGCCTATCTATAAGCAAATTGCAGAGAACCAAAATGCCGAAATATTTTCGGCAAATATGCTCCTTGTTATCCTTGGGACTAGTCTTCTGACTGCCAGGGTACTTACAATCACGTTTTTTATGGGTCCATGTATGCTTCTCAAGTTTGTTAGATTCGTTATCTTGTTAAGGCTACGATGTGTTATCTGATGTAAATAAATGCAGGCTGGCCTTTTAATGGCTTTGGGTGAATTTTTAGCTGGTCTGCTTCTGGCAGAAACTGAATTTTCATTGCAAGTTGAATCAGATATTGCTCCATATCATGGACTTCTGTTGGGTCTCTTTTTCATGACGGTAGGTGATAATTATCTTATTTACTGTACAGTGTGAATGCAATTTTTTAATCCTACAACTAGTCACTTAGAGTTAAGGTAGGATAGGGTATGGTAAGGTTCTATTTACATTTAAAAATTCTTGCTCTGGAATCTCCAGTGTTCTCATCAGCTTGTAGAGCTTAACCGTCTCCCCTGAGTTGTTCTCATTGAATGACTGTACTTCTAAGTTCTGTGATACAACTTCTGCTGCTGCAGACAAAACTTAATCTATTTTAATAAACTTTTATCCAGGCTGAAATGAGAACTTTCCATGAATATATTATTATAACTATGGTTGCTTTGTATCTTTAAAATTGAACAAGCAGTATCTGGCTTGCAGGTTGGAATGTCCATTGATCCCAAGCTTCTTCTTTCAAACTTTTCAGTGATTATGGGCTCATTAGGACTTGTACTAGGTGGCGATACTATTTTGGTTGCATTAGTTCGTAAACTGTTTGGTATTTCAACTGTATCGCAATAAGAGTTGGTCTCCTACTTGCTCCGGGTGGAGAGTTTGCCTTTGTAGCCTTTGGTGAAGCTGTCAACCAGGTTTAAATCTCGGATAGCTTTTACCTATCATGAGCAATTCGTACCTGTTAATAAAATTCTTTTATTCAATTTTCTTTTTCTTCGTCTCTTGCGATGATGCTGTTTAAACCGCTTCTCTTCCTTTATCAAGGAATTGTGGACCTTTTCTATGATTGACCTGTGTGCTGAAATCAATTGTTGAGCTTGTCTGATCCTGTTATTGTGAAAGTGGAGACAGACTACCATCAATGTCTTTCCAGTTTCTATCTATGTCCGGCATCTTACTTCTATTTATACTTCCTCTTATTTCATGAGGCTTGTTCATTCTTGTAGCTACCGTTAAATAGATTCAGAGCTGCAACTTATCTGAATATTACAATGCTAAGCTCTCTGAGGATTTTTCCTCATGACAAAAATATATCATGTTAGAGTAAGTGTATTATCTTATTTAATTATTTCTCGTTGGTTTTACCTTTTTTTTTTTTCAAGAAATAATGTCTCCTGAATTGTCATCTCTGTTGTTTCTTGTGGTTGGTATTTCAATGTCCCTCACACCATACTAGATGTTGGAGGTCAACTAATAGCATCTCGTTTTGAGCTGCAAGATGTGCGAAGTTTATTGCTCGTGGAAAGTGAGGTACTGTCTCCTACTTTTGGGTAGCAATTTCTTTTGTGCTTGATTGTGTTGCTGTATGTTGAATGGTACTCAGTTTTCTAGTTTGATATTACCCGTATATTGAATGGTACTCAGGTTCCTAGTTTGATCAACTGATTGAGTAGTTTGAAACTGTAGCGTGGAGTAGTTGTGGATTGATCTATTTATATTATCATGATATTTTTTAGTTATACGCAGATATAAATGTAATAAGGACTGAGAGTTTATCTGTTTGATTTTTATACTTAGCATTTTTATGTATTCAACTGATGAGGCTAGTGGATCTATTTCGCCCATGGATGCAAGAAGATCACGTGATGATAGTGATCCTAATGACAGTCGTTGATTTCGTTGCTAATTGTCTTGGATATTCAATTATAATGATGTAATTGTGTGGTTGGAGTGAATCTTAGAATATTGAAGGTTTTGTGTTTAAATTTGATTTTGGAGTTTGATGATATTAGTTAATGTTGAAAATTTAGAGTTTGAAAATGTTAATGTTGAAAATTTAATTTTGAAGTGTAATGTTCAATGTATTTTTGATATGCTTGTCAATTACAATGTTTAATTACTCATGTTGTGTTAATGATATATGAATTGAACAATTGGATTATAGGTTATGCCTAAAGGAGCAATTAAATTTGAGCTAAAATTAGAATCTATAATTAGTTATTGAAAATTGATGGGCCCTACTATTTTTTTTAAAAAAATTACTGAGGTTTTAAACCTCCGCAATTTTTAAATAAAAATTTATCATAAAAAGAATTAAATTTAGAATAACGGAGGGCCAACCGCCGCAAAATAACCCCCACAAATTAATTATGGGGGTCGAGAAAAAACTGTCGCAACTTGTTTGTGACGGCTCGTATTGTGGGGTTTTTGAGAACCGTCGGACCCCCCCCCCCCCCCAAATCTTAAAATTAACATCCGTAATTTGACCTATTTTTTATAGTGCTTGGTTTTTTTGAGAAATGTCTATTTTATTTGATTTAACATCTTAAAAATTAAAATATAAATAGTTCAGATGCCTAAAGTGCATAGATCCTTCGTCAAATGATCTACGGACCTCTACCATATTATGAAATGTTTACTATCGGAGACATTATCGTCCAAAGTTGGTATTGCATGAAAACAAGAGACTTGTCAGCAATAACCATAACATGATTCCCTCTAAACTTCATTATGAAACACATTAAATGAGAGACACCGTTAAGGACTGCTATCTAACACGTAAGGGTGATACCTTCGAACTTTGATGGAATAAAATAAGAAGCAGTTATCGAATTTTCTATTATTGACCTTACCAAGTCAAATTAGCATCATACATCAATTGCATCTCCCTGGAAATTTTCTGCAAACACCCTGGAGCAGTCAATTGCATCAATAAAAGGAAAGTTGCGTTCTTTATTTAGCTGGATAAAAGAGAAATTTAATAAAAGAGATTGATGGGTAATTTGGTCATTTAATTCTCTTATCCATGTATTATTTGACCCTGTATAAGTAATTTTCGGGTTTTCTCCGTATAAGATAATACATCCTATGGTGTATTAGTTATTCAATGTATAAGGAGGGATTAAGTTGAGTTGTGCAATCAAACAATGTATTAGGCTGGATTAAATTTTAATACACGAACTATTTTAATTAATACAACCTACCAAACGTGTCCTCAAAGTACTGATTGCATACCTCATCTGCCTATATTTTTCATGTGATATAGATTCAAGTGCTTACTATCAGGTTCATAGTCAGGCAGATCACAATTTCCAGCATGATGAGTTCTCTTTATTCGAGGACTCAAGTCAGTTTGTAGTTTTATTATTTCACTTCTATTAGGTGTATTGATTAGGGATAGCTAGGGGTCAAGTCCCGACTATCTATAGTTAGTATTATTAGAGGCTTCATAGACAGTCAGCCAGAGATAATGTATTTCAATATAGTTTCATTTTTGTATAATACATTGTTGTATATCGCTTTTACTTAGTATTTCTAATTTCACGTGTTTTAGTTCCGTTACTCATGAATTATGCTAGTATCATGTGTTAGCTTGGTATCACTTGTGGTTCTAAGCACCGTGTTACGTTCAGGGGATTGTCTCAAATATGTCTAGATGGTAGTCTTGGGGCATTACAAACTTGAAATCAAAGCACAAGGTTCAAGTGTCGTAGGGTGTCTGTGAAACCGTGTCTAGTAGAGTCTTGCGAAGTAGTATGAATACTTTTGTACTTTTCTTTGAGAGGCTACAAGACATTTAGGAAAATTCTCTTTTTATATCCTAGATCGTGCAGTAGAGGTGTTCTCTAAGAAATCTATACAAATTCAAGTATTTCCTCAGTCTCAGCTGACTATGCCATGCCTCATTTTCGAGGGAATAGAAAAGTTAAGCTTAACATCATATTGATCAAGTTTTTCCAGAAGAACCTACAGATATCTATGTGACTACACGCAAGCTTAAGAGGAGCCACTCAATTCTTTTAAATTTATTTATTCAAAAGCATCTACTCTTGTTCATGCAAATCGTGCATTTAAGCCAAGGTATGATATGCTCCCGGACCCCTTCTTCGAATCCTATGGCAGAATAACTCCAATGTTAGCAGTGTGGGTCTAGAAATATAGCATTTATAGAGTTATTCGAAGATTCACACTTTTACCTCAGTAGTTCAGTTTCATGTTCAGTTTAGACTTTTATGCTTTTGGGTTAGCTAGGGGTTTGCCCCAACAACTCTTTAGTATGGTAGAGGCTTGTCCAGACTTAGTAGTATTTTAAGTTTTAATTCGCGATGGGATTTTTTCAGTTAAATTTGACAGACTTCAAACTTGATATTTTGTATCCATATTCTTATGAATAAATGTCAGCCTCCACTCATGTTTTCAAGTAAATTGATTATGGTATGCCATGGTTTGGTATGGACTACTTGTAGTCCTAAATACCGTATGACGTTTAGGGGTAATCTCGGGGCGTTACAATAAGAATTGTATCAATATTGTATAAATAGTTATGCAATGTATATGTAATGTATCCATATTATATAAATGGTGTATAAATATGTATCAATAATTTTTTTGTAGGAAAAGAAGCGAAGTTTATTACCAAAAAGTGATCGTTACAAAACCATATAGACTGTTTAAACTATATACTATATATACATTACAATCCAGACATTTTTCATGAATCTATTTCAACCCAACTCTGAAAAGGATTTGGATGATAGATGCAGCTGCATCAATAGTAGTATACTACGTATAACTTTTGCTTGCAACAAAAAAAACATTTTTTTTTTGGTTTAACTGGAAATTTATATTAATGAAATGGCAATAAGTACATCTAACTCACTTAAACTGGATATAATTTAGCGGACAACATGAATTATCTAACGGGGATATTGATTGAGCGAATTCCATTTGCATAAACAAAACGGGCTAAAAATGAAAGAAAGAAGAAAGTCTCAATCAATTGTGGGAAAAATCATCAAGTAGCAAGTTGTTTCGTGAATTGAAGAACAAAATTAAACAATTGGAACCTCACTGCATAATTCAATATGTCAGCACAAGAGCTATTCGAAACAATGACAAAATTCAACCGATAATGCAAAAATCTCAAAATCTCGCCATAGCCATTAAAGAACTTGGTTCAATTTCGTTCAATACATAGTTTTACATTTTAGATATGAGATCCTCTTGATATCTAGAGTCTTTTGATATGTTATTCACTAAAGGCTGGTCATGTTTGTGACACTTCAAATTTTAAAATGAGTGAAAATCGCTTTCACCCTCCAACTTTGTTTTTAAAAATCAAACTCTCTCCTCAACTTTGAAAAATAATCATACTCACACCTTATCCCATGTAAAGTTCATTTACCCTTATAATTTTAATCATATATTTATGTAATATCTTTTTATCTATATGTATATCTATATCTATAATCTATCTATAGTCTATATCTATAATATATTAAAAGTGTGAAGACCTTTAGAAATATAATTTGAACTTTTTGTCCTTCATTAAAAGTTTCCGCAATAAAGAAAACTGTCATTTACTATTTTTTTAATATTTCAAATTATTATTAATTTAAAAATTTCACATTAATTTTTTTCTAATTTAATTTGAGTAGGAATTTCTACTATTAGGTTTTACATGTAATCAAATTCACCCTATACAAATTTTGTGTATGAATGTCTATATGTGTACTAAAAAAAACACACCTACACTTCTAATAGTCACTGATCCTAACTAATGTTGGATGAAAATTAATTATTACTTAAATCTTTGTTCTTAAAAAATTGGAATTTTTATTATACTTATAAACCGTAGAAATATGATTTGAACTTTTTTCCCTTCATTAAAAGTTTTCGCAATAGACAAAACTGTCATTTACTATTTTTTTAATATTTCAGATTATTATCAATTAAAAAATCTCACAATTAAATTTTTCGTAATTTGATTTTAGTACGAATTCCTACTATTAGGCTTTACATGTAATCAAATTTACCTTATATAAATTTTGTGTTTGCATGTCTCTATGTGTACTTAAAAAAAACACCTGCACGTGTAATTGTCACTAATTCCAACTAATGTTAGATGAAAATTTATTATTACTTAAATCTTTGTTCTTAAAAAATTGACATTTGTATTACACTTCTAAATCAATTAAAATACTACTTTATATTACTATTTATTTATTTATTTATAATGGGTAAGAACTTCTATATTTAGTACACTTCTAAATCAATTAAAATATTATTTAATATAATTATTTACTTAAACTACAATTTTGTTTAAGTAACCTTTTGCAAATCATTATTTAACCCTCACTAATGTTCATTCCACCCTTATTTAACTTTTACTAACGTTCATTTCTTTTTCTTTTTTGTTGGTCTTTTTATTATTTGGCTTTGATTTGATTTATGTTATTTTTTTGTATTCAATGTCATTTTTTTTCTTGTCTTTCTTTTGGTTAATAAATAGTGATAGAATGATTTATTTTTGTCAATTGTTATAGTTGTGTCTATGTCTTTTATATGTTATGGTGTATGATGATATCATGTTTAATTTGTGCAGGTATTCTTGCATGCAACAACATCAAAGAAATATGTAGCGTAATAAAAAAATGAGGAATGTGATATGATGGATGAGGAGAAGAAGGTTGCCTCAAGAATTCCAGCAAGAAATCTCAAATTATGAGCTGCAAAGATTTACAGAAACACATTGGATTGATGAATGCGAGATCATAAGCAACCTTTCTTATGGCTTTAGAAGAGACATCAAATATGATCTTTGTTTGGACTTGATAAATTAAAGAGGTAAACTTTTGCTGCATTCTTTTTCTCAAATTAAGTATCTTAATTTGATTTTTGATGAAGCACGAAGTTTAAGAAATATAAAGAGACTTTTGAATCTTGTGATCTTAAATTAAAGATGCAAGCTATATGAATTCCACATGAATAAAAACACTTAAAATTATCTCTTACCACTATAATAAAGAGTTAAATACTTACAAGTCACGTATATTTTGATCATGAAGTGCAAGACTTCATGCTACAATATCTTACAACGAAAGTGCAATACACTGTCTATTTGATTGTTTTAATTAACACAACACTTACTATATGCACTTATGTGGTTCATAAGATAAGTATTTCTCTTTTTTATTTTTTGCTTTTATTTGGTGTTTATTTATTTTAACTGTTAATTGCTATTTTTAAATAATTTTATTCTATTACATATAATTTTATTTATTAACACAAGACGCACGTGCGAAGCACGTGCACTTGACTAGTATATTAAAAGTGTGAAATACCTTAGAAATGTTATTTGAACTTTTTGTCTTTCATTAAAAGTCTTTGCTTTAAACAAAATCGTCTTTTCACTATTTTTTTCTAATATTTAAGATTTAAAAATTAATTAAATATATTTATGATAAATCTTTCCTTATTAGAAGTCATCAGAATTAATGACAACTAATGCTTTTTTCATTAGTTTAAGAATTCTAAGTCAACTAAATTTAATTTTAAGAAGATTTGAAAAATCTAGAAATAAATATAAATGCGTTAGAATAAGAAAAAATTTAAAAGTCTCAAATTTTTTAAAGTTTTAAGTACGTAATAAAAATATAACTTATTAAATAAATAAAAAATTTAAAATCTAAAATATAAAGGAAGAATTCTAAATTATAGAAAAATAATTAGATGTTTATTTTCATAGTAGAAGAATAATTAATTTTCCTTTTGAATGAAGAATTTTTTAGGAGTTTGAAATCAATTCAAACTTCCATAATTGGACTATTATATACGAATTCCTAATTATAGATAAAACAAAATCTAAGAACTAACATTAATTTACAACCAAAATACATTATAATCACTATACTTTTGATTGAAAAGAAATGAAATTTTTTTCATTCAAGCCTCCTTTGCTTGGGATTCTTAAATCTTTTAGGATTCATTATAAGTTTAGTTTTAAAAATAACTAAATATAAATATTTTTAATTAGAGATATTCAATCAAATTAATCTTATTACTCAATTGCATTCTTACGAAACTCATTCATGTTCGACATAATAACCGAATTTCTAGGTTTTGTTGCATAGCTAATATCTCACGACTTGCTGCAATATTTCACATCTATATAAATTATATTTTTGGACAATTATGTCACAATAAAAATATAATGTTTAATATATGAAAAGATTCCTAAAATACATTGCAAAGTGAAAACTTCGTCCTCAGCTCCTCTACTTCTTTTGAATCCAGTAAAAACTAAATAAATAAGCTTTGCTCTGTCTTGATGAGTTGTACGTCTATTCACTCTAAACTATAAAATATTTATGTATAAAATCTGTTTCGATAAGTTATATGTCTATTCTTTCTGAACTATAGAATATTTTAAGTATAAAATCCATCTCGATGAGTTATATGCTAGGGTCGAGATCCATTAATCTTTGAGTTTGAATTATAAAATGTTCTAAGAATCAAATTTTGAGCTTTGTTGAAAATTAAGAGATATGATATGGTAAAAATTTATATTGAATATTTTTTAATTGAGGAGTTTTGTATATGTGTTAAATTTGACTATTACCTTGATTTTTGTATATGATTTTATGTTGCTGCATCGTTTATCTAAAGGTTCTTGCGAGCCCTGAAAAAATTTGAGTATTTAGTTTTGGATTTCAAGAATGTTAGGGAATTACCAACTCCGTCGATTCTATAATATTATGTGTATAAAGTATCAATTCAGTTAATTTCAATTATTCATGATACACTGTACACATGAGTTTATGCTTCAGGAACTTATCATCATTAGGATTTACTCTGCTTTTTGATGGCAACAACCATACCAATAATTTGTCTATCAAAATCATGGAAGAGTGACAGATTACAAGACACATCCGAATATTTGCAAGGAGTCTTCCACCTTCCAACAAAGACTCATAAGAGGCTTCTTAAGATTCTGCAACATGCCAGATGTGGATTCTTTTAAGTAATAGATCTCCGACCATCGGTGGACACTGATTGAGTGGAGGAAAGTACCTCAATGTGTAGGATCATTGATAATCGTTGATGATCATGAAACCTTTGCAAGATCGCTCCCTTTGCACTACAATGAAATTCTGTCTCTTATATTTTCAATTTTTTCTAAAAGTAGAAATTATTTTACTTATGAGTTGTTAGGAATGCCTCTCTCCTATTTCAATTTTCTAGACAGACGTTATTATATTAAAATGTGAAGGATATTTGAAAAGTGAGTTAAACTTTTTACATTTTACTAAAAATCTACGCAATAAATAAAATTATTTAATTTTAAATAATCAAACATTATACATGCGAGACACGTGCAGTTAAACTAGTATTATAAATAATATATATTTTTTAACTAGGTATTTATAGTTATTTAACTTTGTTAACAATATAAGTTCGTAAAATTATATATTTTTTTGAATTTGTCATAAAATTTAATATTATTATTTAAGACTGTTGTTTCAATATTATATGCATTAAAGAGTTGTTTGGTGTGAAGTATAAGATATAATAATTTGGGGATAAAATTTAGGATTATTTTATCCAGCGTTTGGTTAGAGTTATTAGTTAGTTTCAAAATTATTTGAGTAAAACATCTAGTACCCTCCTGAACTATGACCGAATTTGCTACGATACACTCCAATTTTACTGGGTCCTATTACCCGCTGAACTAAATATTAATATATTTTTATCATCCTTTTTAGCTGACATGACCTTTAAGGTGGGCCCCATTTTATGAAATAAAGGTGTCACGTCAGTATAAAAGGGTGACAAAAAAACACTAACATTGAGTTCAGAAGGGGGGGGGGGTAAATGGACCCCTGTAAAATTGGAGTGCGCCGTATCAATTTTGGTCATAGTTCGAAGGGGTACTGGAGGCTTATCTCAATTTATTTATCCCACCATTTATATCACAGAGATAAGATAAGTTATCACATAAACATGCTGGTACAACTTATTTCAAGATATCTAATCCTAGGATAGCTTATTCAAAGAAACTTAATGGCTAAAAGCAACAAAGAGGAGAAGGAGGAGGAGGCAACAACAAAGAAGAAGAAGCAACGGAGAAGAAGCCACGGAGAAGAAGCGGCGAAAGGCTTTGCACAACAAAATAAGCCGAACAACTATTTTGAGAAATAAAATAAGTCGATTGCTTATTTTGAGAAATACAAATAAAAGGCTATTTTTTGTGTAAGAAATTTGATCCAATGGCCATTTTCTCTAATTTTCCCTAGAATAAGGCTCTCATTAAAAAGAATATACACAATAGAATAAATTGCATGTTTATGTGAAGGATCTTTATAAATTATCGTATAAATATGTAACAAATCATATTTTTAGTACTAATCATCGTGTATACATTTAACATTGATATTAGGATTATATATGTTTTACTGTTGTTGTTGTTGTTGTTGTTGTTGTTGTTGTTGTTGTTGTTGTTGTTGTTATATAAAAAGGATATATAAGGAGAAAATGAGGGAGGACATTTAGTTACTTGATAATGTTGATTTCATTGATTATTATTCAAAATTTGAAATAACCATGGAGATTATCGAGTGTATATATTGGCTCCAGTAGCACTTATGAAGATACTTGGTGGCTTAGCCGTGCTACGCACCGGCCCAATGTTGATACTTAAAAATTTCATGATATGTGTAATTTTAGTATTTAATTAAAACCTTGATTTATTTAGTTGATAATTTAAGTTGCTAATATGAAACTCATAAGATTTAGAGAGTCAATCAAATATTTTATATTTTAAAATTTTTTAGTTGTTAAATATTGTGATTAATATATTTTTTTACGTATTATTTTGAAATATATAACAAATTAATTATTTTTAGATATTTTAAATTGTTAACTATGACAATTTATAGCACTTTTTATGTAACTTATAAATAATTTTTTTTTTTGAATATATAACAGATTAATTATTTTTTAGATATTTTAAGTCGTTAACTATTGTAATTTATAATACCTTTTTGACATTGTATTTATTATTTTAAGTTGTTAGCTAATTTATAATACTCTCCATGTTCAAATTTTTGTAGCATTGATAGTCAATTATATTTTAAATATAATTTAAGTTTTAAATTATTATGATTTATAATAATTTTTCTTCTACTCCAATTTAAGCGACACTGATATAATTTTGATGTCAATCAAATACCACGATTGAAGCAGCAAAGTAGACATGTCTAAATGACTCATAATAACTAATTAGAAGTGATGTTATAAAAATACTTATTAAAAAGTCTAAGTAGATCTCATATAAAATGTCAAATTAATTCAAAATATTATTGAGGTAATTTATAATTTTATGTCTATTTTATCTTTTTAATTAAATATTATTAATTTTTTAATATTTAGATGACCTCTAATAATTAATTAGGGGTGATATAGTAAAATTACGATTGAAGCAGACTTGTCATAAATGTTCTATTTTACTTTTTTTTTTTATTAAATATTATTAAACTTTTAATACTTAAATGTCATATAATAATTAATTAGGGATGATATAGTAAAATCACAGAGCAAGCAAGCAAATGACAAGCTGACATGTTGACGGAGTGGAGTTTGCTTGAGCAGCTCCACTCCCACTTATTATATAGGAGAAAGCTCATTGGGACAACAACAACAATGGAGTTTTCTCACTTTGCCTGCCACTCTATCACTAAGTGCCACAACTTGGATAAAAGAGAGGGAGCTAAGGAATTTAAGTGGATTTGGAACACCAATGCCCCCAAAAATTAAGACTTTTATTTGGCTTCTCCACCACCAAAGGCATACTTCCACCACATTGGCCTCAATTATCCTCCTATATTTAAGTTTTAATAATGACAAACCTAACAAGGAGATTTAGAAGGATAGCTAATGATGAAAGGATATCTCACACAAAAATATGAAGAATCAAAGAAAGATAATTTAGAATGAAAGCAAGCAAGAGAGCCGGCTTAAAAAATGAAAGAGCATCAAATCATGGAGATCCACGACATCTAAAGATTATGGCTAGCAAATCAATCAAATCATGGAGATCTACGTCATCTAAAGATTATGGCAAGCAAATCAATTAAGTACAAGAATGGAAGGATGAAGGATCATAGTCCTAGAATCATGACATATCAAATCAACTAAGACTGAAAGCAAAATGAAGGAAGACCACAACCTCTACATGGACATATTTGATATGGACATGTATAGTTGTGAAAGTTGCACCGTGTATGGACATATTTGATATGGATGTACTTTATGGTGCCATCCCTCAATCAAGGAATCAATTCAAAATCCTTGATTGAGAAGAAATTTCTTGGGTTTCCTTACAAGGAGAAATGACAGAAGAAGCTGGAGACTATAAAAGAAAAGAGAAAAGGCTAAAGCATTCACGCAACTTCGAGAAGAAATCTCAAAGTGTCTCAATCTTAGTCTCGCAAAGCTTTGTAATTCTTAGTTTATAATAGTTATATAAAGAATATGATCGAGTCAACTTTGTAATACAAATTGAAGCTGTGTCACAAGATTTGAAGAAAAAGATAAGTCTTCGAAACTTGTTTCCCATCATTGTACTCGAGCCCGACATCGAAAGATCTAAGAAAACGTTGAAACCCAAGGGGATTGAAAGTAGACACCACCTTGATGTTTCGAACCAGAACAAATTTTTGTGTCTTTACTTTAAATTCAATTATTTATTTGCTTGTTTATCTCAAATCTCAAATCTAATTTGTGTACTGATCTGCAGGCAAGTCAACTGTGAGGAGTCAATAGTCGGCTCACACAAATTTTTAATTTCCCCCCTTGACTTTCATCAATGTCACTCCCATGTGCCATCACTATAGCACAGCTGAAAAAGATATCACCTACATCTTCACATGTCCTAAAGCTATTAGCTTTTAGAAATGAACTGGCCAGCCTCGACAGTACTACCGAGTACATTGATTCCTCCTCTATGAATGCCAACAACTGGCTCATCACTTGGGACTCCCTTAAAGGAAAATTTTTAACACTTGGATCAGTTACTCTAATTTGCTTCTACTTTGGAATATCTGGCTCCATAGATCGTGATAATCTTTTCAACAATGGGACAACTCCAATTCATGTGTATCATGCCATAGCTCAAGCAACTAGATTCCACTTTTTGAGTAGATAAAGGACCAAAAGAAAATATAAACCTCTTGCTATCTACCTAAAATGGGAACCACCTGACTTAGACTATTTTAGGCTAAACAGTGATAGAACTGTCAAAACATAGCCCGATAGAGGTGGAATTGAGGGTGTGTTCAGGAATCATATGCAAAATTGGATACTAAGCTTCAATAGAACTTGTGCACATGTCTCCTTAAATCAATCTGAGCTCCTTGAAATCATGGAAGACGTAAGAATTGTCAAAGAAAGAAATCTCAGCCCTCCGGAAATCAACACATATTCGAAGTAAGCTCTCCATATGAGACAACATGGTCATACACCTTATGATAAAACAGTTGGGAGCTCCACGTCTCAACCACATAATCAGCAGAATAGTTCAGCAGACTCAATAACAAAGGAAGGGGCTAGCAAATGTCTTTTTTTATGTAGCACCAATTTTGACAGTTCCTCCAATATTTATGGCAAAAGATTTTAAAGCAGACATTTCAGAAACTTCTTTTCCTAGAAAAGTTGTGGCTTGTAATATTTTCTAAAAAACTTCTTTGATTTAATAATAAAAAATAAATTTAATGTCCTGATTTGTAAATTATATATAAGAATGCAGGTTCGTAAGTTAATATATTTATAATCCTATTTCGTTCAATTTCCTTTTCAATTTTGGACAAATAACTTTTGATACTTACCAATTCATTCTTTTTTTGTTGTACAATTTTCCATGAGCTTGTTCTTTATCATTTCAAGCATGATTATTATAATTGCTTTGTCTTTTGAATAACGTACCTCTGAATTGTAACAGTGTCAATAATAATAATAATAATAATAATGCATAAGCCATTAAAGATAAAAAAGATCAAGTTATTAGGGATCCTATTGAATCTTTCACAAATATTACTCAAAAGCATATCATATTTGTCATGTGTTTCAAACAATGCCCTAATCTGTGACTGGAATCAGACGCGGATCCAGGATTTGAAAGCTCCGGGTGCCACTCTATTTTGAACAATAACGTACACTCCATACAATATTTTAGGATAGTGGAGTCAATATTCACAGAGTAAACTATAATTATATATATCAATAAAAGTTGGTATAGCATGAAGGCTTGCCTAGTTGGTGTCATTAAGGGTTTTGTTAAAAGGGGTCAGTTCGATTTTTTAATGAGAAAGCAAAAAGTATAATGCTAAAAAATCAATCTAAAAAAGAGTCCTAAGCTGGGTTCGAACCCGCGCTGCTGGTCATCTCAACCACTTGCACCGTCAGCTCACTTTGTAGTGTGGGTGCCAAGCATAATAATTATACGTTAACTGATATATATATATAAATATACACATAAATATACAGGGTTTCGACCGAGAAGTGCGGATGCCGTGGCACCCCAATCCGCCTACATAGATCCGCCCCTGACTGGAATGACCTTTTAATTGGATGATCAAATCATTTTCTTGCATCTCTATCCTCTTATGGATGATCAAATCATTTTCTTGCATCTCTATCCTCTGATGGATGATCAAATCATTTTCTTGCATCTCTATCCTCTTGTTCAAGTTGTTCCATGCACCTCTAAAACTTTACCTTGTTGCTTTCCCATGTTGTCAACATACTAAGTCCTTTATCGTTTGATACACGGGATAAGGTGGGATATCCTATGATTAAGTTTGTTACTAAATTTATACCATATTTGGATGATGACATAACTTTATTCCGGGACTAATTTATTCCACCAACCAAACATGGTATAAATCTATTAACAAACTTAGTCATGAGATATCCCACCTTATCTCATATATCATGAAATTATTTTATACCACTTCTCATCAGTTAATAGAATTATATATGAAACGAGCAAAATTGTTAATTAGAAAGTAGCAATTGATGTTAAAATAAATTTTATATCTATTTAAATAATATAACTTGTACCCAGAAAAAGACAACTATTAAAGCCTATTATCTATCTATATATAACAGGAGAGACAAAAGTGACAAGTGTCAACACTACAAAAATTGAATTTAAAAAGAGAACAATTAAATTAAACTAAACATATAAATATAAAAAAAATAAGAAAAAAATAAAGTAATTTGCACATTAACTACCCCTGTATAAAATGATCTCATCGTTTATTCACAATTGATTGTATATAGTTAAGCTTTAAAGAAAATTCTTATAGAATTAGAATGACTAACCAATTTCTCGTGACAGAATGTAACATTCTACAAAATCTGGTCAAAATTGTAAATAAGTCAATTTCAAATCATTAATTCTATATGAACCATTATAAGCAAAAATCACCAAACACTTCTCAATTCCATCTAGAGTATGTAATAATTTATTATTATAAATTTCAAGAACATACTAAAAACAAAAAAGAAAATTTCTTAATTAGCAATTGTCAATAAAAATAATTTGAAAAAAATAGTAAATTAAATTTTATCTATGATAGAGTATTAAAATCAAATTCGAAAAAAGTAACACATTTCTGAAGTTCATGACGTTAATATGACTTTGGAGAGATAAATTTGTAAAAATTGAAAGGAATTAAATGAATTGCGAAAAAGAAATACAAAGAATTTGCGAAAAATTTCTTCTCCTTTTCTTGATTGATCGATCATTTTATACAATTTCCTATGTATATATACATGTAAATAAAATGACAGCAAACCCAAAAGAAAAACAAACCCAAACACATAAGGACTCCTAAATAAGGTACAGAATAATACACTCCTAAATAAGATAAGATACTAGCCTAAACAAGAATACACAAAATATTTACCCAGGTTGTATAAAAGGAATAAAATACAAAAGGAATAAAATAATATTTATAATATTTTCCTGCTGACTGGACGAAATCAACATGTTAAGGCAAGTCCAAGTCATGTACTGAGCAAACGACGATAATATAGTAATCAGATAAAACAGGTGAACCAACCCGATCCAATGAACAAATTATAACATTATTTCAACACCCCCTCAAATTAGAGAGGACAAACGAATACCCAACTTGCCCAAAACACTGTGATGAAGAGGACCGGCGAGTGATTTTGTGAATAGATCAGCTAACTGCGAGGAAGATGGAACAAATGAAAGTGAAATAAGTCCATCCAAAAACTTTTGTCTAACGAAATAGCAATCAATCTCAACATGCATTGTTCTCTCGTGAAACACAGGGTTCTTAACAATATGTATTGCTGCCTGACTATCTGAATGGAGAGGCAGAGGTAATGATATTGGAATGGAAAGATTTTGAAAGAGACGAACCAACTATGTGAGCTCGGCTACGACACGCCTCATAGAACGATACTCAGCCTCTCCGGAGCTAAGAGAAATAGAGGTTTGCTTTGCTTCTTTGACTTCCAAGAGATTGGAGAATCCCCAAGTGATATATAAAGCCCACTAACCGATTTCTTGAACTTGGAAACGTTCCTCAATTCGAGTTACAAAAATGAAGAAGCTAAAAAGAAGAAGAAATATTAAGAAAAAGGCCCAAATCTGATTCTTTTGATAAATAACAAAGAACACTAATGCAGCAGTAAGATGAGGTTGACGAGGATCTAGCATGAATTAGCTAAGATGCTGAACAATGAAGGCAAGATCCAGCCTTATGTGAGTAAGGTAATTCAACTTACCAAGAAGATGTCTATATACAGTGGGATTAGAAATAACATCCCCATCATTTAAACTTAGCTTTACTGTAAGATCAAGAGGAGATGAAACAGGTGACAAATGTCTGACATCAAATTCTTTGAGAAGATCAATTGTGAACTTTCGTTGTGAAAGAATGATTCCATTAGGTTCTCTCAATACCTCTATGCCTAAGAAAAAATATAAATATCCTAAATCCTTTATTCTAAACTCCTCATGTAGAAATAACTTCAATGCATGCAACTCAACATTATCATTACCTGTCAAAACAATGTCATCGACATATACTGTTACTATTGAAATAGAGGAGTCAAATTTCTTGACGAATAGAGAATAATCATTAAGAGAATGGAAAAGGGCCTAAAACGTCCTTCAACTATGTGAAATGGTGCAAAAATATTCTCCGTGTACCTATTGGGCCTAAAATGCCCTTTTCTTTTACCTATTGGGGGTATTTTGCCATTTTATTTAGGCAATTACATGAAATGGTATTTTTATATACTATATTAATATTTTATGTTTTTCATTTTTATTGTCGACTTTCACGATGCCTCCATAAAAATATATGGTATATTTATACCATAAAAATTCCTGGTATATTTATATATTATATAAATTATATTTATATCATAAAAATATATGATATATTTATACCATATAAATTATATTTATACCATAAACATGCATACATGATATATTTTAGATATACAAGTTTATACTGTGTTATACTGGAAATATATATTTATATTTAATAAATAATTTTTTAACAAGAAAAGTACTTCCGACATAATGAGATATACCATGAATATTCATCCCATAAATTATATTAAAAATATAATAATAATCTGACTTTTACATAAATTATATTTATACAACAAAAATACATGGTATATATGTACTTCCAACATAATGATTTTTATTCCATAAATATTTATTCATAAAAAAGTATTGTTAAACCACTACATTAGAATTAAAAATACACGATAATAAAATAATACTAGATGATTAACATACATGAAAATAAAATGAAACACACACGAGCAAATAATAGAATACTTAGTTTATTTAAAAATATTTGAATTTTGAATATAAGAGAGAGAGATTTGAAAGCATGGATTATCTTTTTCACTTTTAATTTGAAGATTGAAAAAATATCTCTTAAATTAAGGTGAAATGATAATTAGTTATAGCATTAAATTAGGAATTATAATTATCTTTTCTGATTTTTTTAAATGGCTATATATGTAAAAAAAACTTTTATTTTTATAATATTGAAAAAGTACTATTATTTATGTAATTAAGTTTTAAGGATGGTCTTTTCATGTAATTTGCCTAAATAAAAGGGCAAAATAAGCTCAATAGGTAGACAGAAAGGGTATTTTAGGTCTAATAGGTAGGTGAGAAGGACATTTTTGGCCCAATAGGTAGACGAAAATGGCATTTTAGGCCCAATAGGTAGACGGAGGGCGTTTTTGCACTATTTTACATAGTTGAAGGGCATTTTTGGCCCCTTTCCATTTATTAAACCTAATCTTTACCAAAAGAATTTTTAAAAGTCGATCGATATTCATCTACAATCTGTAAATTGCAATAAAATAATATAATGATAGAGACATCGAAATAATACAACTAAATTTAATCTTTACACACAAAATTTTTCTCAAAGTCGTCTGACACTCATCTACCACCTGTAAACAATAACAAAATAATACGATAATGGAGATATCAAAATAATACAACTAAACCTAACCTTTACATAAAAAGATTCCTCAAAGTCGATCAACATTTATCTATCACCTGTAAACTGCAACAAAATAATACGATAAAAGTGATATCAAAATAATACAATTAAACTTAAATTTACACATAAAATTTTCTCAAAGCCGATTGAGATTCATCTATGAACTGTAAACTACCACAACATAAAAAACTAATAGAGATATTACGATAATACAATTAAACCTAACCTTTACCTAAAGAAAATTTTCAAAGCCGACCCACATTCATCTAGCATCTGTAAATTAAAATAAAATAATAAGATAATAAAGATATCAAAACAATACAATCAAACCTAACCTTTACACAAAAAATTCTTCAAAGCCAACCGACATTCAACTACGACCTGTAAACTATAAAAAAATATAATAGTGATCACAAAGCTTCGATTTTGATCCAACTAATTCTTGTTGGCGAATATTTTGACCCTAAAGAATGATTTTGAATGAAAACAAAGAAGATATATATATATATATATACACACACACACACACATGTTTAATTCTATTATGCTGACAAAAACTGTGAAGAAATAGAGGGTTAGAAAATCAAGCATCCACAATCTAGACATGCAACTGAGTCAAGTTAGATAAGCATCAATCATATTCTCCCAATAGGCCAAACATTTTTTTCTCTAGTTTAACGTACATCTCAATATATATAGAAGTATTTTCTTAATAGATTCCTATTTTAGGAATATTTTTCTAATTGAATAGTAGAAAGGAAAATATTAATTAATTCTCCTACCATGTACTTTAGGAATCTCATATATTTTAGGAATTCTAGTAGAAAAGAAAATATTAATTAATTCTCCTACCATATATTTTAGGAGTCCCATATATTTTAGGAAGTTTAGTTAATACAATAAAAAATAATGAAATAATAAATTAAAAAATAGTGAAAAGACTGTTTTGTCTAAAGAAGAATCTTTTAATGAAGGGTAAAAAGTTAAAATCACCTTTCTAAGGGTCTTCACACTTTTAATATATTACAAATATATATATATTGTAAGACTCCAAAAATTTGGATGATTTTATTTTTGACCCTCCCGCGTGCATAATATCGATTTTTGACTTGAATTATGTTTAGTAATGTTAAAAGGATGTTTTGGAAAAGTTTTGAATTTTTTTGAAGGGGTTCAGAGTTATTTTGGAACTCCTAGGCAGTGTGCCTCTGTGATTGTGGTGTAGCATACCACTGGAGTTCTGCGAGTAGCGTGGCATGGAGGCTAGCCTCCGCAATATTGGCGTACCATGCTGCTATGTTAAAATCGCCTAATTTTTATTTTTTTTCACTTAGGGTGAGGAGCTTTTGGTCTTTTAACCCTTTCCACGACTTATAAATATAAAAGTGACCTTTCCCCCACTAGTTTTAAGGATCAAACACTTCTATTCCCTTCTTTACCACCTAAACCAAGAAAGTTTAAGGGTTTTTCAAGAAATCATTAATCCAGGTTTCAAACTTCAAATTTACTTCAATTTCTATCTAATTTCTTAACTTTAATTTACATTGTGAAACTTATTTACTCATTATCCATGTGTTTTGATTGATGAGTTTGAAACTGGGTTGAGGGATTTTGATTGGTATCACTTGAATTACTTGTACCATATTTTAAATTAATGATTTATGCTTTAATTTATATTTTTGGGACTGAATGAGTGCATTGTCATGAGAATTGAAATGGGGAACATGGGTTTTCCCAAATGGATGACTTTTTGGCTTGGTAATGACATTAACCACAACTCACTTTATAAATTTGGGTTTGAACATAGATAATTGCATATATGTGACTTATCTTTTGAAACTATTGCACTGCATTAATGGATAAATGGATAGAATGGATTGGAAAGACCCCTGTTGGACATAGTTTGGATTTTTAAATGGAACTTGGGAGTCAAATGGTTACATGGATTGGTTTGACATACTTATATAAGCTTGCAAGCATAATTAGTATAATGATATCAAGTGGTAAATGCATTATATAAGACTCATGAGTTAATGGCTGGGTTTATGTGCAAACTATTTTAATTTGGACTTAAAGGAAATTGTGAAGATTACCGTGAAGATATAGTCACGGGGGAACCAACACTAAAAACCATTTTTGTTGATGGGGTCTATATAACCATATGCTTGGTACGCACAATATATTTTGAGATGGCTAGAGCCTTTGTGTCTTTAGCCTTTCCTTCAATTTCCTTGGCTCCTTGGCTCGTGCGGCTAACACGCACTAGGGCCCTTTAAGCATATGGAGCTGAACCCATATAGACCGTAGGTGTCTTTAGGACGGAGAGAGCTACACAATTTAGGTTAATGGTTTAAAATCTCATGTTCATGACCCTTGTCCCTATCCCAGTATCCTATATATGTATATATGATTATTGTGCATGTGGTTTTGACTTTGACATTGGCATTGCTTTAATCCTTATTCCTGAGTTACACACCAGTGCTTGCCCTACTAACTGCCCCTAAACGCTACCTTATTTTATGATATAAGGTCCGACGGCTTTTCTGTTGCTCCTGTGCAACATTAGGAATTTAGTATTCCAATGGATCTATTGTGAAGTGGTGAGCCTCCATCACCAGGAACGTTGGTCATTTTATTGTTTCTATTAATATCTTAGTAATTTTGGATTCATTTTGTCTTAGTTGGGGGCATGCCCCAACTTAGTTTGATATTTTGGTTTTAGATGCTTTTGTGGACAAGTGTAGGTTGGATATTTGTTTTTATTCATAGAGTTTACATTTGATTATCTATCATTCTTATTACTAGTTGGTTGGCTTTTGCTGTATTATTTTATTCTATTCTGGATGTTAGGCTAAGGGGGTGGTCTCCGGCCCGCTTTGGTCTTTAGATACCCGTCATGACTAGTCTCAGGTTTGGGTCGTGACAAGCTTGGTACCATAGCACAGTTCAGGGTTATTAGGTGACCACAAAGCCATATCGAGTAGAGCCCTTTTTATGGGTGTGTAGCATGCCACACTTATAAGGGTAAGGCTGCGAGGCATTTAACAATGTTTTTCTTCTTGTGTTCTATTTCAAGCTATAGAGTCTAGTTATCTTGAAACTTCTCTAACTCTTGACTTACTCACCAGATCATATCTCTTCTGACAATCTTATAAACTTTGCTGGACCCTCTGTCCTACCTGAGAAAAATGTGGAGGGAGTTCGCCCTGTTCATGAAGTGCAGACCCAGTCTAGGGTTCCTTCTCTACGTGAGGTCCACCGATCCTTACTAGTCCTCATCGAGCTTCCTGCGCTGGTGACACTTATGTCCAGTCACCTCATAGAGATATCTCTAATGCGGAGTTCCGTTAGTCTATTCATATATTAGCTCAACTGGTTGCATCACAGTTTTGTCGATCTGATCATGTTGGTCCTGTTGTTAGTTCACCTGAGGTCACTCGGGTTGGCCAGTTTATAAGGTTGAATCCCCCAACCTTTAAAGGCTTTAAGGTTGAAGAGGATACTTAGGTGTTTATTGATGAGATAGAGAATATTTTTAGGGTTATACGTGCTATTGATTCAGAGGGGGTGGAATTTACTGCCTATCAGTTGAAAGATGTAGCTTACAAGTAGTATGAGGAGTAGGAAATGATGAGGGGTGATGATGCTGAACATGCGGTGTGGGGAAATTTTCAAGTGCTTTTCTTGATCACTTCTTTCCTTAAGAGCCGAGGGAATCTAAGGCTAAAAAGCTTGTGACCTTGAATCAGGGTAAGATGAGTATTATGGAGTATGCTCTGAAGTTTCAGCAGTTGGCCCGATATGCTCCAGAATTGGTCTAATATGATGTATCAAATGAGGAAGTTTGTTTCTGGTTTGTCCCGTGATTTGGTGTTAGAGTGTAAGGCTACTATGTTGAATAATGATATGGACAATCTAGATTAGTGGTTTATATACAACAGGTGTAAAATAAGAAAAAAAAATATGGAGATGAGAGAAGATGCAGAGCAAGAAGTTTAGATATTTTCAGCAGGGTACGAACAAGAAGAATAGTGAGAAAGATGGTAGGCAGTGGACCATGAAGAAGAATTAGGGAAATTCTTATTCATCTGGAAATGCTCCTTATCCTAATCTTTTTGGTGATCATCATTTTTAGACTAGCAGTGGTCCTAAGGCATAGGCTGCCCATTCTCAGGTCAGTAGAGCTCAATCAACCCCACCTTATCCTCTTTGTCATTTTTATAGGCAACTTCACCGTGGTTATTATGAAGAGGGGAGGAATTTATTTTTCAATTATGGTCAGCCTGGTCATCTACAGTGAAATTTTCCCATAGCTAAAGTTGACATTGGAGATAATAAGGTTTCGGTCACTACTTCTTCAGCTCTGGCACCTAAGGACGCTATTTTGGGTACTGGCACTGGCCGAAATTATCTCTATGCACTTGGTGCTCGCCAGGAATCCGAGGCATCCCCCAATGTTGTCACTGCTATGTTACAAATCTTCTCTTGTGATATTTATTGTTTGCTTGATCCGGGTTCTACCCTATCTTATGTGAGCCCTTATGAGGTTGTATATTTTGGTTTTGTTCCTGAAAATAGTTCTGACCCTTTTTTCGTGTCCACTCTGATGGGTGATTCTATAGTTTCTACAAAAATCGATAAGAGTTGTGTGGTGTCCATCTTTCATAGGGAGACATTGGTGGATTTGGTAGAGCTTGATATGGCTGATTTTGATGTGATCTTGGGGATGGATTTGCTTCATTCGTGCTATGCTTCTCTGGATTGTAGGACCCTAAATGTTAGTTTTCAATTTTCTAATGAACCGGTGTGACACGACTCGAACCAAGTCCTAGTCGTGCTGGGTTACTCAAGTCCAACCAAGACTTGAAACCACCCACAGTACCCCATCATTAACCACCCTACACTCCATGTTGGTTGAATTCCGAACATGTAACAAGATAAGGCAATATAAATTTAAAGACATGATAGTAAGATTAAAATCCAAGTCGAAATCCTCAACCAATTAACCAACCATTTCCAATCCCAGTGCCAATACCAATACCAAGGCTAACACTAATATCGACACCGCCTATGCCCATAGTTGTTCGACAAAGCCTCTAACCAGAATCAAGAAATATCCGATCAGGACATCCCCCCGACCATAGCCAAAATCAAATCCAATGAAATAGATAAAATAAAAGAAAGTCCATAGCATGAAATGGAGACTTACGGAGTATGGAAGCTCACCACTTCAATCTGACTCAAAGCTGTCCCCAAATCTAAGTCACAGAGCAGGAGGAATGGTAGTATGACTGATTTCTGCATCGCATGGGGATACAACGCCCGAAGACGGTTAGCAAAGTGAATGCTAGCATGTAACTCATCGATAAAGATAAATTAATGCCATCATTCAATCCAAATCAAATAACCAAATGCAAACACATATATACATATATATCATGCTGAGATAGGGAACAAGGTTTAGCATGCATTTAAATCCTTAACCTAGGCTGAGTAGCCTGACCGTCCTAAAATCACCCATGGTCTATATGGGTTAAGCTCCCCCAGATGAAAGGGACCCAGTGCATGTTATCTGCATGACTGGAGAAAAGAATCTGAGATGACTAGTACATCACCCAAAATATAAATTGTGGCATCACGCACACGGTCACCAAGACCACCCCCACATCAACAAATGTGAGTTTCTAGTGTCGATCCTCCCAGGACTCCCACCTTCCACGATTTTGCTACTCAACCCTATTTAAGCCCATATTAAAACCATTTACACATTCCCAATAATTTACCAAGGAGTTTTTTAATTAGGCATTAACCATTGGTACCGTCATATCAAAATTAGTGTTTGCAAGTCTATTACCTTATGCCATATAAGCCATTAAACCAAATTAGACTCCATCATTTTCAATTAATCAAAATCATTTATAATCAAACCATGGCCACCAAGGCCTTTTCAAAACCATATGAAAATAACCAAAACTAATTCATGTTCCTTTAACCATTTATACAATGCAACTATTCAAGAATAGTCAAACTATGTGACAAAATCATTCTCATTGATAATTTCACAAACAGGTTGAGGGCATGCCATCATCAAAATAAAAAAATATCCAATTTGGGGCTCAACCATGACCCCTTAATTAAATCACCATCCCCATACAACCACATGTGCAAAACCATAATTAAAAATAAGAAAAACCATAATTAAACCATAAGAAACAATATTCATTCATGAACAACCCAAACCCCCAACCTTTATTTCAAAACCATAACAACACCATGAAAATCATACATTAAAACATATGCCTTTGGTAAAAGAATAACGAGGGAAGAGTCACATACCTTAGAAATCAAGTATGACGGTGATAAACCACCCTTGAAAGCCTTAATTGATTATCTTGATGAAACCCTATCCTTTTGCTTGAAAGGGAGTTTAAGAGAGATTTTAAGAGTGTTTGATTGGGAATAATAGGTTAATGAAGTTCTAAAATGTGTTTTAAGTTGTGTCAAAGGAAGTTAAAAAGGGAAATTTCCAGAATGCCTCCAACTTAAAACTATAAAATGTCACAGGTGGTTACGAGTTGACCCCCGTGACTTGTGACCACAACATACGACTCTTACCCTCGAGTCGTCACCAAGACAGTGAGTTGGACACCCATATACTATCCACCATACGGCTCCATGAACCCACTCTTTATCAGACCATACGACTCGTATGGTCTCATCGTATCCAAGACAGAAACCAAAGGGATTGGACACTGGACAACATACGACTCACCCTTACTATCTGTAACTTATCCTCATGGCTCTTAGTGAGCCACTCGTACTCAGAGACAAGTCTAGTCACTAAGTTATTGATTTGATTAACAGACTTTTCTAATGACCTGTCACCACCACCATCGACTAGTACCACCCCAATCGTAACTATAGCAGAATCCTAACCACCATCTACTGGACTCCCTACGACTAGGGTCACCTGACCCGTACCCATACCATATGACTCATATGGTGAGTTTGCTAAGACATTGAGCTCAAAGCTCAAGAAATTTCCAAGGACCAAAACCAAGGGTGTTTCAATTCTCCCCCACTTGGATTATTTGTCCTCGAATGATGGGACAAAGTAGTAACTAGCACAATTAAACCCCTAAAGATCTCTACATTTACCTTTAAGACAGAAAACAGATTTCTAGGGAATTCACAATCTACTTTTACCTTTAATAAAAAAACAAAGATGCTAAGATCAACACATACCTTAGGCACGATTATCTGGAACGGGAAATATGAATGGATACTAGGACTTTATGTCCTCTTCAGCTTCCCATGTAGCCTCTTCCACCTTGTGGTTCCTCCATAGAACCTTTACCAAAGCTACGTCCTTGGTACGCACCAACAAACCTGCCAATCCAAAATCTCAACAAGGACCTCTTCATAAGATAGGGAATCCAAAATACCAATATACTTGATAGGCACAATTTGCAATGGATCACCCACACACTTTCTCAACATGGAAACATGGAACACCAGGTGAATGGAGATCAAACTAGAAGGAAACTCTAACTCATACGTAATATTCCCCACCCTTCTTAGAACCAAGTACAGATCAACATACCGGGGACTAGGTTTCTCCTTCTTCCCAAACCGTATCACTCCCTTTATAGGAGACACCTTCAAGAACACTCTATCCCCAACCTCTAACTCTAGTTTCCTATGCCTCATATTTGCATAAGACTTCTGGCAACTTTGGGAAGCTTTAAGCCTATCCCAAATCACCTTCACCTTTTCCATGGATTGGTGAACTAAATCCGGACCAAACGTCTCTGCCTCACCATCCTCAAACCACCTAATAGGAGACCTACACCTCCGACCATATAAGGTATTGAACGAAACCATTCTTATGCTAGAGTAGTAGGTATTTTTGCATGCAAACTCTATAATAGGAAAATGCTCAACCCAACTACCACCATAGTCAATCACACAAGCTCTAAGCATATCCGCCAATGTCTGAATAGTCTTTTATCTTTCCCATTTGACTGCGGGTGGAAAGAAATACTAAGGCTCACCTTGGTCCCCAAACCTTTTTGAACGATCGAAAAAAAATGCGATTAAAAACTGCGTAGCATGATTCGAGATGATAGAAACAGGCACTCCTTGCAACTTTACAATCTCATGGAAGTACAACGTCGCATAATCCTCCACAAAAAAATTAGTCCTCTCATTGAAACGTCCAAGCCATCATAGAAAATGCTCTCACAGTAATCCACTGACCAGACACGACATTGTGTGCCACAGGGAACTTGTTCAAAGTGACTCCATATGTTGTAACCATTTTGTAAACACTCAATCAAGAATACACAATACTGAACGACCAAAGACTATTTATTTGGATAATCTCACATTCATAATAAGTCATCTAGAACAACTAACTCCCAAACCAAACATAACCAGTGAAGTACGAGGCTAAACTAATATTCATGTAATTACGTCGGGATAGATTTTACCTTGTGTAGGGCAGCAAAACTGGAGCTACGACGACAAGGATTTTCGACGGCGAATTCAATTCCAAGAATTTCGAATGTCTGCCATCTAATTTTCTCTATTTTCACTTTTTTTTACACTATTTTTCACTCTTCCTTGATTTTTTTTTCTTTCCCCCTCCCTTTTCTTATTTTCTTCAATGATTGGATCAACTATTTTTAGCCACAACAATTAATTTTGAATTTCAAACTTAACCCTCCCAAGTTTGACAAGGGTGAGAGGAGATGAAAACATATCCCCCATAATCTGAATTTGATTGACGGTTCTGACATCGGATTGGATTCTTTTTGGTAGCAAAACAAACAACCATGACTTTGAAGGCAACCATGAAGGCTCAAGGTCTGTGTAGAAAGGTTTTGAAGCCTGTATTATAGCGGATTTGAGGGGATTTTGCAGGGATAAGGTCTAGTTGGATGACTTCAATTGATTGATATTGTTGTTCGACAGATTTTTGGAGTGGGGAGATGGTTGCGCAGAGGGGTGGTTAAGGTTTGTCGGTGGGGTTTAACTTTAGGAGCATGGTGGAGATGGGAGAGGAAGAGAGAAGGGGAGAGGAGAGCGTGTTTTTTGATAAAGAAGATAGACGCGTGGTGAGATGGTCACTGTACGCGTAATTTTTGTATTGAAATGGTTACTATTTTTGGTATATTGGGAGTGGGAAAATCCATATTATAGGCTGCCTTTGTTGACTCAATCTTAGATCATCTGATCGTTTGATCGGACGCTTTAAAATAACATTCTAAAAAATAATTAAAAAAAATTCAAATATATATATATATATAATTTTAACAGGAGATGATTTAAAATGTGATTATTTTTTGTTCGTTCAGTTTTCGATGGGAACGATTTGGACTCAATTTAAAGGAAAAGGAGGAAAGAAAATAATTGCGGAAATAAATAATTAAATAAAATAAATTATATATATAGCGATAACTGCTAAAATTTTGAAATCCTTGGATTGAAAAGTTATCAGCGGATTGTATTCATTTGAGTTTATGGGAATGAATTTTTTTTAATGATGCAGCAACGTGTGATGGTAATTATGATGTGGGAGTTGGTCTGAATTTTGAACCGATTTTGGACTTCTGTGACTGAAATTTATGAGAAATAATCGGTCTTGAGTAATAATATCGAAATTGTGTTACTGTTGGCTCGAATACTCTTTTTATACTGAAATTAATTTGTCGATGCTCCCTGCTATCCTAAAATTATTTCAGTTTAACGTATATAAATTACAGACTTAATTCGTATAAACATCTAATTTTTTTTTTATTATTATTAACCAAAATATATGTGCGTGTATATATATATATATAATAAGAATATAATAAAATATAAAATATATATACATATACATGGTCATAATATCGCCTAGAAATAACTTTTGAAAGAATGCGTATGCGATTACTGAAAGGTAATTTTTATTTTATTTTATTTGAAAAAATATATAATTATATTTGATTAAAATATTTTATATTATGATAATAAATAAATAAATAAATTTCCTTTTATTTAAAAATTTGTAGAAATACGAATCTTATTTCTTATTTAATTTTTGTAAATTATTTAGGGCCGAGGAGCATCGGTAAAATAATTAGAGGAAAAAGGGCAAGCCAAAATTGGGTGTCAACAGGACCCCTAAACCAAGTCTAGACCCCATAACTAGGATGGGTCCCATCAACGTTATCCCCTGGTAGAAAAGAGGAGTTTTCGTGAACTTCAGATCATCTGGGAGGCATGATCTAAAAAGTGAACAAACGAGTATTAGGGAAGATTTCTGGACCTTAGACTCTAACTCTTGAAAATAGAACACAAGAAAGAGAAACATTCCTAAATGCCTCATAGCTCCCTTATGAGTGTGGTGCGCTACTGTAATGCCTTGAATCCCGAGACATCACACGGTGCTTAGGACCACAAGTGATCTCAAGCTAATCCTTCTACTGGCATAACTCATAAGCAACCGAATAAGATACATAAATCTGAACGAAATAAGTGGAAGATGACTCTTTTCTGAATCTGATCAGTATATATAACTAAATTAAAATGATCAGAACTCTGCTTTTACAAAACAATACTGGAATCAAATACATTAACTCTACTGACTGTCTATGAAGCCTCTACTAGTATTGATGTTAGGTAGCCGGGACATGACCCCCAACTATCCCAAATCAATACGACTGAATAAATAAGAAAATAAGATACTGCTCAAACTATATGACTGACTCGAGCCTTTGAATCAAGAGGACTCGTCACCTGTTGACTAAAAGTTGCAAACTGTCTAAATATGGTATGCGTGCTACAACTGAACTGATACCTACATTATGAGACAATATAGAACATAGACATATATGTGGATCAGTACTTTGAGGATGTATTGAGTATATGGGGGTGAAATGCATAAGTAAAACATCATCTTATCATCATAATTTATAAAACAATACATGCTAAATGTAAATGACTCACATAAGTGGGAATATCTGAAATACTGAGATCATGAATAATAAATCAATCATACTTTATAAATATCATGAGCCATAACATTTAGTTCTGAAAGCTATACTTGTATTTTGTCTGTAAATCATACTATCTAAGTGTAGAAAGAGCTCACTTCTAAAATCTGAAATGTAAAAGATAAAGTCTGTAACTGTTATCTTTCTGTAAAGCATAATCTGAGTAAACTGTGAGCCTTTACACTTAGTTTTCTGAAAATCTTTACTATTAAACTGTAGGGAAAACACTTTAGCTTAACGGTTTAGAAATCTGATAACTTATTTTATATGGGAGATTTTTCTAACCGACATAAACCATGTGAGCATTCATGGAGTCCAACGTTCTTGTCCCCCTAAGGAGGAATCCTCACGTTGGGGAGAGAAGTCATACTCTTTCTAGGGAGAATAACCTATCTAAGTGATCACATATCTATCATCCATGTAGAAGTGGGAACAATCTAAATCCTACGTTGGCACATAGTTCTGGGATATGAAACCATAGTAACATACTCATCTCGGTGCTAAATACTACTCCCATTAAATTTGTATGCTCATTATAATTGAAATCCACTTTTAAAATAGTATAATGGTTTATAATGAAAACCAACTGTATATCTATAAAGCAAAATCTGTAATCTGAATCTGTAAAGTGAATTTCATATCTATTTTGAGTCCAAAAGGTCAATTCTTTATCAATAATCTGAAAAGAATCTAGTCATAAAGTGCTCATAGCACAATCAATCTTGAAATAACAATACTCATTAGGGCTTAGTGACCCATGCATCAATTTCATGTTAAAACATCATAATATTCTTGCTTGATAATGTAAACATTGATAAATTAATTCACAATTTGGAAATTACTGCAATATGCATGAAAATATTAACATAATCATGTAATTCAACTTCTAAATTACTGAAAATCTCATAATCTCATAAATAGTAATATTGGGTATAAACCCTAACTTTAATTTCATGGAAAATCACATAAAAATTCAGTAAATTTATAATTAAAATAAGTTTTGGACATAAGGACGAAAGAATTGTCCTTGTTCATAACCACACTTACCTTAATTGATGAACTAGATGCTAAGACTTGAATCTTGGATCCCTATTAATGCTTCAGAGATGAATTCTTAGAGTTCTTGAATTGGGAATCCTTAATCTTGAGCTTCCTTAGAGAATTAATGGAGAAATTGGGTTTTCTTGGAGAGAAAATTTGTGCTTTAGGGTTTTGCTTTGAGAGAGAATGGATGAAATTGGGCATAAAGTGCTTAGAATAGGCTTAAATCTTATGTTTGAACGGATTGGAGGATTGGGAATTGACCAAAATGCCCTTTTTAATCTTCTGGACGGAACTGAGAACGTAACATTTTTTTTTGATTTAATAGGCCACTACGACGCGCCACTATCATGGTGGCTCACTGAAAAAGGACGAGTGGGAACTGGGCATTCACCACGATGCGCCACAATCGCGGTGCCCCTTTGGAGTGCCATTTTGGCCACTGGTGCAACGCGCTAGTATCGCGTTGGGCTACTGGATTTCGAAAATTGAGAATTTGGACCTCTCCGCGATGTACCAACATTGCAAAGATCCACTGGAATTGACAATTATGAAATTGTCCTTCATCGCGATGCGGTGGTTGCTCAGGTGGGACACTGTCAACTTAAAAATGCTCTGACTCCTCAACCGAGTATCGGATTTGGGCGAATTTGGTATTGATAGAAAGCTTATTCAATTTCCCACATAATAGAAAGTCTAAATCTGGAAAATACCACATTAAATAAAAGGTATTCTTCTTTGAAGAAAATCTTTGACATTCTAGGGACGGTTTTAAGCTAGGAAAAGTGTGGGGTGTTACAGCTACATACCCTTAAAAGAGACTCTACTCGACACGGCTTTGTCAGACACCCAATTGACCATGAACCTAGAGCTCTGGTACTAATCTGGCATGACCCGAACCAAGGCCTAATCATGTCGGGTATCTCAAGTCCAACTAGGATCGGAGACAAACCTTAATACCCCACCACAAACCGACCCACACCCTATGTCGATTGAATTCTGAACATGTAACAAGATAAGGCAATATAAATTTAAAGACATGATAAAATACCCCGATCGTTTCTTAAGCCTAAATCCATCTTTTGAGTGAATATGAATGACTTACAAAGTGATTGTTGTTTATATCGTGCTGTATTTCCATAAATTATGCTTTCTATCATGTGGAGAATTGGATAAGCTTTCCATCAACATAAGATTCACCCGAATCGGACACCCGGTGAGGAAGTTAGAGCCATTTTGTAATTCCCCGAGACTCTAACCAATAGTGCAACCATGAATCAAGATATTGAGAAATAAATTATAGTTATTTGGTTGTTTTATAATCAAGGATAGTGTGTATTAAGGCCTTAAATATGTCCTAACGATTGGGCGAATCAAAATATTCCTTACCGATTGAATTCTTGGGAAGGATATTGGTATAGTCAACTTCAAACGAGCATATCTATAATTATACTTGGAATTTTTGATCTCATAACCTATCAACAGATATACAATTTAATTAACTTTCCAACGATACCAATTTTTCCAAAATCCGATATTTGAGCAAAGAGGTATGCCCATTTTACTCCAGCATGTCAAGCTGAAAAATGGTGACGACGGTTCTAACGGGCTGTCACGTTTCTGACGCCATTTTTAACAATGTCGTCACATTCTGACGACATTTCTTATGACATCGTCAGCCCTGGGCAGAAAATCAAGAATTGGACCCCTTTTTGTGACGGCCATTCATGACGGCCTATCACGGACCTGACGGCCTGTCACGGATGGCGTCAAGTATATTTTTCCAGAAACTCAAGGACGTTTTTAAAAGGGTATTTTGGTCTTTTCCACTCATTTTTAGCCTCTATATATATACTAGTAGTGGATAAAACCTTCATTATCTCATTCTCTTCTAAGGAAAAGATCAAGAAACTAGGGTTTTCTTCTAAAATCCTAAATCAAATCTTCTCCAAGAAATTTAAGAATCTTCCAAAGATTTCATCAAGCTGTCCAAGAATCAAAATTTTCAAGTCAAAGGTATCAATAAACTTAGGTCAAAAGTGTGAATAAGAATTCCCAATCAAGCTTGGTCATATTAAATCCATAATCCAAGGTATGTGGGGTTTGAACAAGAACACTTCTTTCGTTCTTGTGCCCAAAGATTCAATTTCTACTATTGAAATCCATGATTTTGCAAAGTGGGTTTACACCCAAATTACTTTATTAATGATTTATGATAGTTGAGCTATTCAAGATTGATACACATGACTATTTCATCATTTTATTTCTTAAATTGAGAACTTATGCCATGAGTTGAATATTGTTATTATGAGTTGATGATTTCTGAATGATTTGAGATAAGAGTCATGATTTAAGCTTTTCTATGAGAAGTTTGATTATTGAATATATATATTAATATTTGAGCTTGAGAGTCAAGAATGAGTTCTATGATATTTTCTTAAAGTTTTTGATACATGATTATTTTACAATTTCCAAATTATGACTTGATATTTAATATTGTGAATTTCATGTTCTACCATGAGTTGGTATTTCAAGTGCTTTCAAGACATGTGTCAAGATTTAAGCTTCCTTATGACAATTTGGATTATTGAGTATATTGATTCATAAGATTGAGTTGTTATAATAAGTCTTGATATTTCCTCAAAGTTATTGATGTTGCCATGACTAAATGAATTGATACATCTTGATGTTGAGAAAGATTGTTTGATTTTGAGTCGAGTTAGGAATCCACAGTTGTATATGATTTACCGATGAGATATATTATTATTTTGGTCTTCATGATAGACCCATGAATTGATATTGATTAAAGTGGATTTCCTAACGCGTTCTGAGCTGTGTCTGGGAGGAATATTTAGCACTGAGCGGGAAATATGGTATTTCCCCAAAACTACGTACCACCGTAGGATTGATGTTGATAATTGTGGGCCAAAGGCCGAGTATGGGATTATGATAACGAGATTGAGGTTGTACTCCCTGGAAAGAGTACAACACCCCTGCCAATGTGGGGTTCTCTCCTTAGGAGGGAAAAATGTTGGACTCCATGCGGCTTACATGGTGTAGTTTATGTTGGTTATAAGAAACTCCCAAGTCCATAATAGTCCAAGTTTTCATGAGTTACCGAGTCACTCTAAGTCATGATTTAAAGAGTTTGAGTTGAGTATAATGATTTATGAGATTTATAATGTGTGTACTATTATTGATGATTTACAAGGAATATATTTCAGTTAATTCAAGTGAAGAAAGTTGTTATCGTCAACATACATGATTTTCATAATCATTTATGATATTATTTATAACATTGCATTGCACCCCCACATACTCAGACATTCCTTAAAGTACTGACCCCCATATATTTCTATATGCTACAGTGTCTTATAATGTAGGTGCAAGTTGTAGCGCAGATACCACATTCAGTCAGTCTGCCGCTCCCAGTCAGCAGGTGATAAGTCCTTTTGATTCGAGGGCTTGAGTTGGTTATACAGTTCGAGAAGTATTGTATTTTCTTATTTTAGCCGTATTGAGCTTCGATAGTTGGGAGTCATGACTCGGCTATCTGAAGTCAGTACCAGTAGAGGCTTCATAGACAGTCAGTAGAAGTTGATATATTCAGTTTCATTTTCGCTTGGTAAAAGTAGAGTTGTAATCTTGTAAAGTTCATATTTATAGTGATCAAGTTCAGAGAAGTTCTATATTTTCACTGATTGTATATAGATTTAAGCATTTTTCCAGTTGTTTATGAGTTATGACAGTAGGAGGGTTTGCTTGGGGTCACTTGTGCCCCTAAGCACCGTGTGACATCTCGGGACCAAATTTTGGGGCGTTACACATGATAGTAAGCTTCAAACTAAAGTCAAAATCCACAACGAATTAACCAACCATTTCCAATCCCAACCCTAATACCAATACCAATACCAAGGCTAACACTAATACCGACACCGCCCATGCCAATAGTTGTTCGACGAAGCCTCTAACCAAAATTAAGAAATATCTGATCGAGACATGCCTCCGACTATAGCCAAAACTAAATCCAATAAGATAACTAAAATGAAAGGAAGTCCATAGCATAAAATGGAGACTTTCGGAGTATGAAAGCTGACCAATTCAATCTGACTCAAAGTTGTCCCTAAATCCAAGTCACTGAGTAGAAGGAATGGTAGTATGGCCGGTTCCTCCATCGCGTTGGGATACAACACCCGAAGATGATTAGCAAAGTGAACGCTAGAATGTAACTCAACAATAAAGATAAAGTAATGCCATCCTTCAATCCAAATTAAATAACCAAATGCAAACACATATATACATCTATATCATGTCAAGATAGGGAACAAGGTTTAACATGCATTTAAATCTTTAACCTGGGCTGAGTAGCTTGACCATCCTAAAATCACCCACGGGCTATATGGGTTCAGCTCCCCCTACTGAAAGGGACCAACGCGTGGTAGCCACACGACCGGCAAAAAAAACATGAGATGACTAGTACATCTTGCAAAATATAAAGTATGACATCATGCACATGGACACTAAGACCACTCTCACATTGACAAATGTGAGTTTCCAGTATCGGTCCCCCCGAGACCCCTACCTTTAATGGCTTTGCAACTCGACCCTCTTTAAGCCCATATTAAAACTATTTACACATTACCAACCATTTACCAAGGAGTCTTTTAATTTGACATTAACCATTGGTATCATCATACTAAAATTAGAGCTTGGAAGTCTATTACCTTCTGCCATTTAAGCCATTAAACCAAATTAAACTCCATCATTTTCAAATAACCAAAACCATTTATAATTAAACTATGGCCACCAAGGCCTTTCCAAAACCATATGAAAAAAACCAAAACCAATTCATGTTACTTTAACCATTTATGCAATGCAAAGATTCAAGAATAGTCAAACTATGTGAAAAAATCATTCTCATTGACAATTTCACAAACAGGTTGATGGCATGCCATTCTCAAAACACAAAACATCCAATTTGGGGCTCAAACATGACCCCTTAATTAAATCACCATCCCCATGTACCCACATGTGCAAAACCATAATTAAAATAAGGAAAACTATAATTAAACCATAAGAAACAATATTCATCCATGAATAAAAAAACCCCCTAACCTTTATTTCAAAACCATACCAACACTATGAAAATCATACATTAAAACATATTCCTTTAGTAAAATAACAATGAGGGAAGAGTCACATTCCTTAGATACCAAGGAAGACAGAGAGAAACCACTTTTTAAAGCCTTAGCTGATTATTTTGATGAAACCCTAGCCTTTTGCTCGAAAGAGAGTTTGAGTGAGATTTTATGAGTGTTTAATTGGTAATAATAGTTTAATGAAGTCCCAAAAGGTTTTTAAAGTCTTGGTGTCAAATAAAGTTAAAATGATATATATCCAGAATGCCCCCAACTTAAAACTGTAAAATGTCGCATGTGGTTACGAGTCGACCCACGTGACCACAACATAGTACTCATACCCTTGATTTGTCACCTAGACAGTGAGTTGGAAACCCATACACTTTCCACCATACGAATCCATAAACCCACTTATTACCAGCCCATACGACCCGTATGGTCTTGTCGTATCCAAGATAGAAACAAAAGGATTGGACACTGGACAACATGCGACTCACCCTCATGACTCTTAGTGATCCACTCATACTCAGATCCAAGTCAAGTCACAAAGTTACTGATTTGATTAAGGTATCTTCCTAACAACTCATCACCATCACCAACGACTCATGCCACCCCAATCGTAACCATAACAAAATCCTAATCACCATCTACTAAAATCTCTTTGACTAGGATCACTTGACCCGTACCCACACCATACGACTCGTATGTTGATTCGTTATAAGGACAATAATCTAAAAGCTCAAGAAATTTCCAAGGTCCAAAACCCAGGGTGTCTTACGGTGATCAAATGGGAGGGAAGTTCCTTACTGCCCAAATAGAGTTTTATTTCCTATCTTAGTTAATTTTAAATGGGTGTCATTATCATCTAGTTTGGGTTAAGGATTCTAATTCTGAAAGTCCTTCTTCGTGATCTGTCCCTGTAGTTGATGAATTTCCTAAAGTATTTCCCTGGGATTCCTTTCGATAGGGAAATAGATTTTGCGATTGATTTTTCATTGGATAACCTTACTATTTGTATTTCTCCTTATAGGATGTCTCTGACTCAGTTAATGGAGCTAACAGAGCAATGCAAAGAATTTCTTGATAAGGGTTTCATTCGTCCTAGTATTTCTCTGAGGGGTGCTTCTATATTTTTCATGTGAAAGAACGATGGGTCTCTTCGGATGTGTATAGAATATCATCAACTAAATAAGGTGATAGTGAAAAATAAGTATCCTCTCTCTAGGATTGATGATCTTTTTGACAAGCTTCAGGGTGTTAGGTATTTCTCTAAGATTAATCTTCATTCGGGCTATCATCAGTTGAAAATTCAAGAGGTTGATATCCTCAAGATTGCTTTTCAAACTCAATATAGTCATTATGAGTTCCCGTTATGTAATTTGTGTTGACTAATGCTCTGAATGCTTTCATGGATCTTATGAATCGGGTGTTTAGATAATTTTTGAACTTGTTTATGATAGTTTTTATTGATGATATCTTGATTTACTCTAAGAGTGAGGAGGATTATGTTAATCACCTCTGAAATGTGTTCCAGACTCTTAAGGACTGGAAATTATATGCAAAATTTCCTAAAAGTGATCTTTGGGTAAGTGTTGTGACCTTTCTTAGGTATGTTATTTCTAGTGAGGGAATCAAGGTGGATCAACAGAAAGTTGAGACAGTTAAAAAATGGCTTAACCTATGACTCTGACCGACATTAGGATCTTTTTGGGCTTGGTTAGGTGCTATAAGAGGTTTGTAGAGAGTTTCTCTTCTATTTCTGCTCCTGACAAGGTTGACATAGAAGAAGGTTAAGTTCTTGTGGTCCGACGCTTGTGAGGGTAGCTTTGAGATGTTAAAGGATAAGCTGACTTCTGTGCCATTTTTAACTTTGCCCAAGGGTACTTAGGGGTTTGTTATGTATTCTGATACACCCCTTATGGTACTGGGTTGAGTTTTGGTACAGCATAGTAAGGTAATAGCCTATGCTTCCAAGCAACTTAAGGTTCATGGGAGGAATTATCCGACTCACGACTTAGAGTTGGCGGCTGTAGTTTTTGCTTTAATGATTTGTCACCATTATCTATATGGGGCACATATGGATATTTATTCAAATCATAAGATCTTGCGGTATGTGTTTACTTAGAAGGAATTGAATCTTAGGCAGAGGCAATGTATTGAATTTCTTAAGGACTACGACATGAGTTTGCACTACTATCTAGGTAAGGCTAATATTGTTATTGATGGTCTTAGTAGGTTGTCTATAGGGAGCTTATCTCATGTTGATTAGGAGAAAAAAGGGTTGATGAAGGACAATTACTGGTTGCTAACTTGGGAGTTTGTATTTTAGACTCCAAGTATGGATGCGTGATTGTTTAGGAAGTGATTAAATCATCTCTTGGTTCTGAGGTAAAGGAAAAACAGGCTTTAGATCCCATACTTGCAGATTAAGGATGATGTGGGTCAGGAAAAGGTTATGGCTTTTGAGATTAAAGGAGATGACATCTTGAGCTATCAAGGAATGTTGTGTGTTCCTGATGTTGATGGGATGCGGGAAAGAATTTTGGCTAAGGTTCATGATTCTTGATATACAGTTCATCTGGATTCGACCAAAATGTATCACGACTTGAAGAAAATCTACTGGTGAAATAATATGAAGAGGGATGTGGAAAACTTGGTGGCTAAGTGTATGGTTTGTCAGCAAGTAAAGGTTGAACATTTGAGGCCTGGTGGAATGTCTTAAGAGATAAAGTTGCCCATGTAGAAGTGGGAGATAATAAATATGGATTTCGTTACGGCTCTTCCACGTTCTCGCAATCAGTATGATTCTATTTGGGTTATTGAGGATAGGATGACTAAGTCTATTTACTTCTTGCCTGTAAAGACTAATTATTCAGGAGAAGATTATGCTTAGTTGTTCATTCAGGAGATAGTTAAGTTGCATGGAAGACCAGTATCCATTATTTCAGACCGAGGTACGTAATTTTCTTCTTACTTCTGGCGTTCGTTTTAGAAATATTTGGGTAGTCAGGTGAACTTTAGCACCACTTTCCACCCTCAAATGGATGGACAAGCGGAACAGACTATTCTGACTTTGAAGGATATGCTAAGGGCCTGTGTGATTGATTTTAAAGGTAGTTGGGTTAACCATTTTTCTCTTATTGAGTTTGCTTACAATAATAGTTATCATTTTAACATTCAGATGGCTTCTTTTGAGGCTCTCTATAGAAGGAGGTGTAGCTCTCCTATTGGATGATTTAAGGTAGGTGAGACGAGGTTGTTTGGCCCTGACTTGGTTCACCATTCTATGGAGAAGGTGAAAGTGATTAGAGAAAGAATTAAGACTACTCAAAGTCTCCAAAAGTCTATACGGATGTGAGGCGAAGGAAGTTGGAGTTTGAAGTAAACGACCGGGTATTTTTGAAGGTTTCTCCTATGAAAGGAGTCATGAGATTTGGAAAGAAGGGTAAGCTTAGTCCCCGTTACATTGGTCCATATTAGATTTTAAGGAGAATTGGTAATGTTGCATATGAGTTGGATTTACCAGCAAGTTTGTCTTCCATTCATCCTGTTTTCCATGTGTCTATGTTAAAAAAGTGTGCGGGTAATCCTTCTTTGATAGTGCCTAATGAGGATGTTGGTGTTTCAGATTCTTTATCTTATGAGGAGGTTCAAGTTGAAATATTAGATAGATAAGTTCGTAGATTGAGGACAAAAGACATAGCTTCGGTGAAGGTTCTTTGGAGGAATCAAAAGGCAGAAGAAGCTACATGGGAGGCTGAAGATGATATGAAAGCCAAGTACCCGTTGTTGTTCCCCGTGTTGGATGAAAGTGCTTGAGGTATGATTTTTATTGTTCCTCTTAGCGCATTCCGAATTTGTCCTTAGATTCTATTATGTTATTTTCGTTATCATACTTAAAATGTCCTAACTCCTCATTCGGGGACGAATGACCTTGGGGGGGGGGTAATGTAAGACCCCATGAAATTTTGATGATTTTATTTTTTATCCTCCCTCATGCGTTAAATCAATTTTTGACTTAAATTATGTTTAAGGATGTTAAAAGGATGTTTTGGAAAAGTTTTAGAATTCTCAGCAGTGTGCCTCCGTGATAGTATCGTGCCACGCCACTGGAGTTCCGCGATAGCAGCGTGCATGAAGGCTATCCTCCGTGATATTGGCGTGTCATGCTTCTATGTTAAAATCGTTCAATATTTGTTTTTTCAATTAGGGTGAGAGACTTTTGGTCTTTTCACCTTTTCTACGACTTATAAACATAAAAGTGACCTTTTCCCCTTCAGTTTTAAAAATCAAACACTCTTATTCCCTTCTCTACCACCTAAATCGAGAAAGCTAGGGATTTTTTAAGAAATCTTTACTCCGGACTCCAAACTTCGAATTTACTTCAGTTTCTTGTGTAATTCAGGCATGTATCTCATTTTCTAACTTTAATTTTACATTGTGGCACTTATTTAATCATCATCCATGTGTTTTGATTGATGAGTTTAAAATTGGGTTGAGAGTTTTTGATTGGTATCACTTGAATTACTTTTCTCATGTTTTAAATTGATGATTTATGTTTTAATTTATGTTTTGGGGACCGAATGGATGCATTATTATGGGAATTGGAATGGGCAACATAGGTTTCTCCAATGGATGCCCTTTTGGCTTGGTAATGGTATTAACCTCAACCTACTTTGTAAATTTGGTTTTGAACATGGATAATTGCATAATGTGACTTGTCTTTTGAAACTATTGCACTTTATTAATGGATAAATAAATAAAATGGATTGAAATGACCCTTGGCGGTAGGGGTGGACATTCAATTTGTTCGGTTTGATTGTTTAATATTGGTTTATTTTTTTGGTTTTCGGATTGACAAAACCGACAACCGTATTCGGTTTTTACAAAAACAGTTCGGTTATTTTAATTTTTTATTTCGATTTTGAAGATTAACGTAGTGAGCCTTTCTTTGTCATGACCGGACATTTAAAATGAGAAAATGCACTGTTTTCACCCTAAACTATATGCGAAATTGCTGAGACACACCCGAACTTTAGGAGCGTCCTATTACCCCCCTGGACTAATTAAAATCGTATTTTTTGCAACCTTAGCGCATACGTGGCATGTACTGTGCCTACGTGGACCTTCAGTGTGTTGATTCACTGATGTTCCATGTAGGCACTAAGCTTGTCAAAAATACGATTTTAATTAGTCCGGGAGGGGGGGGGGGGTAATAAGACCCTCCTAAAGTTCGGCTGCGTCTCAGCAATTTTGTGTATAGTTCAGGGTGGAAACAGAGCATTTTCCCATTTAAAATTGATGTTTTTTCAGAAAAATAATTTTTTCAAGTCTATTTTTCATTCTCAAATATAAACAACTCAACATGCATAAAATGAAATGAAAGAACCATAAGTTTAACATAATACGTAACTGCATTATGCATAAGTTTGCATAAACAGAATACAAAATTCATAAAAATAGTTTACAAAACAACTCCACAAACTCTTTCTACATAAACAGTCCAAAGTCACTAGAAAACAGTCCATAAAATAGTTCAATCGCTAAAGCAGTCCATAAAACTTAACTGCCATTATGCTTCCTTTTCTGACCAACAAAGAGCACCAAAACTCCACGGATGGCATTTTTCCAATATTCAGAGTAGATTCTATTGAAATCTATCCAATAACATGAGCCTGCAAATACATTTACAAGTAAAGTAAAAAAATCTAACCAAACAAAATATGGAATTCAAAACTAATAAGCATTATAATATATTTGTAATATTAATGATGTTATACAAGCGAGAAAGGTCCTATTCAATTTTGGGACCTCCTCCTAAAGGGCAAACAGAATCAGCAGAACCCAAAGAATGGGAAAAACGATTAGAACAATGATATAATATAAGGCTTCACTCACTGTTATATCTATGGCAAACAAAAGTCAATGGGTAGTGGCCCCAACTATAATAATTAGCATTACGATAATTGAAGGTCCCATTTACTTCAAATCATCCATTGCTTTTCTCTCTGGTTTATTTAGTGGGAGAACAAGGGGCAATGCGAATGGACAAAAGATAAAGTATACTAAGTTATATGCTTATCATATCTGTATATAAAATACTCAAGGACATTCGAGTCAAACCATGTAAACAGAATGATCTTGTCTGAATTGACAACCATTTTCAATCTCAGATGGAAATCTTGAAATTTACAAGCAACCTAAATAGAATCAGTTAAGTGTTTTTAAGCCGATTATTGAGATAATTCAGAGAGATAACTTTTAAGTTGTACCAAGTCAAAAGAAACAACATAGGATTTGTTAAGAGGAAAATATGATAGCAAAATAAACCAAAATGAGTAGCACAGTTTACAGTAAGCTAACAACTCCGGCGTAGTAGAAGTTGAAGTAGAAGAAGAACCCAAAAACAAATTTACCTACAATCAACCACAATTCATATTTGCTTATTGACAACTACACATCAATAATGCTAGACTCAGTTCCACTGCAAGCTATTTCTGAAAAAATATAAGACATTTGTTAGTTGTTAGTTGATATGCAATATAAAAAAGAAATTATTTTCAATATAATGAATACAAAATTATAAAATTCTTACCAACTTTAAGTTGATCACAATACTCTAAATCTTACTTGATATTAATTGGAATAGGTTCACGTCTAAGCCAATCTTGAAGACAAATAAGAGATTGCACTAGTTTAGGAGTCAATGAACTCCTAAAGGGATTAATAATACGCCCTCCCGTGCTAAATGCACATTCAGATGCGATATTGAATATGGGAATAGATATCACATCACGAGACATCTCCGCGAGAATGGAAAATCTCGGCTCATTAACTTTTCACCAACTTAACATATCAAAATTTTTCGAATCTGGCTCAATTTCTTCATCAAGATATTTTCCCAACTCAGATTTACTACTTGAACATCCACTAATTTCTTTATACTTCTCAAATTGTTGTTTTGTTCTCATTGTTTCTCTTCTTTGAAAATTTCAATAACCACTTACAAATAAAGAGTTTTCAGAATAAGAAGCAAATGAAAAGTTTTTTAATTTCTTAACATAATGCTCAAACAAGACTTTCATATATGTCTCCACTAATTCAGACAACTTATCCCTAATTTCTTTTTCAAGCAAGTCCACAATTGCAAAAGGAACATATTCTAGTTTGTTTCGGTGATCCAACACAAATGAAATAAAGATCATTTTTTTTCATTTTCTTTGGATCACCCTAATACTTTCTGAACTTTTCCTTTATATTTGTTGCCATTTTTTTCAAATTAGAATCTTCATTTTCTATCATCTGTTTCAAAATCAAATCAAGCTGAGTAATTTTCACAAAGTGCACACTGTTAGTAACATATTCTGAACTAGAAACTTTCAAAGTAAGATCATAAAAAGTTTTCAAAATTTTTACCATTGTCCTCACTTTTTTCCAGTCCTAACTTGTAAAGGAATCTGCATTAGTTCCATCTTCACAAAGAGAGGTACGAAGATAATCCAAAAAACCATTATCATAAAAATTATATCTTTTAAATACAAGGTCAAAATGTTGTGTTGTTTCAAGCATAAAGTATGTAGAGTTCCACCGAGTAGGAACATCTAAACATAAAGATATCTTACAAGTTATCAATTGAGATTCATAACATTCTTTGAACTTTTTAACTCTCGCGGAAGATTGTTTAACATACTTCACAGTCACTCGCTTAACAGACTTATCAATTCCCTTAAGTCCATCTTGCACAATAAGATTAAGAATATGTGTCATACACCTCACATGAAGATGTTGACCCTCCATTATGTTAGTTCCCCAATTACTTAGTTATTTAGATATTTTGATCAATGTAACATAATTGAAACTAGCATTATCAAATGTAATACTAAAAACAGTATCCAAATCCCATTCAAGCAACCAATTAGTAATGGAAGTAGCCATATCAACACCATTATAACTAGAAATCGGATAGAAATTTATCACTCTTTAATGCAATTTTCATTTTGTATTTATAAAGTGAGCTGTTAGACACATAAAGTTGATTTTTTGAATAGACGTCCAAGTATTTATTGTAAGATAAACTTTTGGATGTACTACTTTGAAAATCTTTTTCAAAACTTGTTTCTCCTTATTGTAGAACTAATAACAATCTCTTGTCAAGGTTATACGAGAAGGAATATGAAAGTGTGTGTGACTCTCATGAAATTTATAAAACCTTTCTTTTTAACAAAACTAAATGGCAACTCATCAATAACTATCATTGGGATAAAGTTTTCCTACTTAGTCCTTGATCAAAGATCCAAGTACCCAACGCCCCTTCCTATTCACCCACAGAACAGGGTAGAAAAGCTAATTTTGTTTGACTGTCTTTAACACTAACATTAGGGTGGTAAGGACATAACTTAAGCATATGATTATTCATTGACAAAGTACCACTAGCACTTGAAGCAGCATCATAAAGTGTTTTTCATCAACTATCTTGTCAAATCGCTGCCAATATTTTTCCATAGATTCCATGACCTTTATTTTTTTTGAAGGTTCAGTTTTAACTTTATTTGGAGATAAATTAAAAATTTTCATTTGACGCTCCACCTTCACTTACCCTACTTTCAATCTATAAAAATGAAATAATTTAGTTATTAAGTTTCAACCTTTAGCCTTAAATAGTTAAACTATCAATTTAAATAAAAAATCATAAAAAAATATTGAATTAGACATATTGTGATGCTGACAGTGACACTTCGTCGAAATAACTAGTCGCCAAAAATAGAAAACTCACACTCACATACTCACAGTGACAGTGGTCGCCAAAACAACAACTCTGGTGGGTTGAGACGAAGTCGTTGACGACAATGGGCGGTGGCGGCAATGACTTTATCCATGAATCGAAGTTCTTGACCTGGAGGTGCCATTGAAACAAATAATGATCAGTGCTGTTGTTGCTAAATTGTAGTCGTTGACATGATGGCGGTGGCAGCAACGACTGCCGACGGGTGTAATACCCTATACTTTTTTCTAGAAAATTTTATCTCAAGAATGTCTAATATTATCTTCTAAATTGAATTATGGTTATTCCCTGAGGAATTCTCAAGATTTTCCCTTTTTGTCATATGGGAAATTCAATAAGCTTTCCATCTACATAAGATTCACCCAAATCTGATAACCGGGTCAGAATTTATGACTATTTCAAGTTCCTATAGTAAAACAGCGCCATATTAGTCAGTGGCGCACCGCGCTACAAGAGGAAATGTCATTTGGAAATTTCTAGTAGGGGTCCGCGATTATGGCGCATCGCGCCAGGGCCTAAATTCAGAATTATCCTTTTCCAGTGTCTTAGCGCGATTTTCTCCGCATCGCACCAAAGTTCCAGGTCGCAAGAGAAGGGGAAACGCGATGACTCCATGTCGCGCCATCCCTCAGTTTCCCAATTGTCAAATTCCAGTGACACGATGCGATAGCGCCATATCGCGCCAGGGTTTCAGTTCGGGAAAATTTTACTGAAATTAAATGACACATCATTTCTCTAAGATAAATGACTTGTTTGACCTACTTTAGGGTGCCAATTATTTCTCTAAGATAGACCTCAGATCTGTCTATCATCAGCTCAGAGTCAGAGAACGCGACATTCCAAAAACAACTTTTCGTACTCAGTATGGTCACTTCAAATTCCTAGTTATGTCATTTGGTCTTACCAATGCCCCAACCGTATTCATGGACTTGATGAACCGTGTGTTCAAGCAGTACTTGGGCATCTTCTTCATAGTCTTCATAGATGATATTCTGGTCTATTCTCGCAGTGAGCGCGATCATGCAGACCATCTCAGAGTAGTACTTCAGACTCTCAGAGATCATCAGCTCTTTGCCAAATTTAGTAAGTATGAGTTTTGGATGAGGTCAGTAACATTCCTTGGTCATATCATTTCTGGTGATGGCATTAGGATTGATCCTCAAAAGATCGAAGCAGTAAGAAACTGTCCTCGCCCTGTCTCTCCATCAAATATTAAGAGTTTCTTAGGTTTGGCTGGATATTACAGACGGTTTGTTGAGGGATTTTCTTCTATTGTATCCCCTATATCCAGATTGACTCAGAAGAAAGTCAAGTTTCAGTGGTCAGATCCTTGCGAGAAAAGTTTTCAGGAGTTGAAGATTCGACTCACCTCAGCTTCAGTTCTAGCTCTTCTAGATGGTTCAGATGGGTTCGTAGTGTATTGTGATGCATCCAGAGTAGGTTTGGATTGTGTACTCATGCAGCATGGTAAGGTTATAGCCTACGCCTCCAGACATCTTAAACCCCATAGAGGAATTATCCTACTCATGATCTTGAGTTCGCAGCCGTAGTATTTTCCTTAAAGATTTGGAGGCATTATCTATATGGTGTTCATGTAGATGTCTTCACAAATCATAAGAGTCTTCAGTATGTCTTTTCTCAGAAAGATCTCAATTTTCGTCAGAGAAGGTGGTTAGAGTTCTTGAAAGATTATAACATGAGTATCCTCTATCATCCGGGCAAGGCCAATGTAGTGGCCGACGCTCTTAGTAGACTATCCATGGGTAGTGTTTCTCACGTTGAGGACAGTAAGAAAAAGTTAGCTCAGGGAGTCCATCAGCTTGCCATACTAGGCGTTCGCTTAGTCGATACAGATGAGGGTGATATATGGGTTCAGAGTAGTTCAGAATCATCTATAATTTCTGAGGTGAAAGAAAAGCAAGATAGAGATCCCAGCCTTGTCAAGTTGAAAGAGTCAGTTCAAGATCAGAAAGTAGAGGTTTTCTCCCAAGGGGGAGATGATGTTTTACGTTTTCAGGGTCGTCTCTGTGTTCCAGGTGTAGATGACTTAAGACAGCGAATTCTTGCAGAAATGCATGGTACGCACTACTCTATTCATCCACAGGCCATAAAGATGTACCGCGACTTACAGGAAATCTATTGGTGGAGTGGGATGAAGAGAGATATTGCAGAGTTTGTGGCTAAGTGCTCTACATGTCAGCAGGTTAAGATAGAGCATCAGAAGCCTAGTGGATCTATGCAGGAGCTCAGTATTCATACTTGGAAGTGGGCAGTTGTGAACATGGACTTTGTGACAGGTTTGCCTCGAACTCGTCATCAGCATAATTCTGTCTGGGTCATTATAGACAGAATGACCAAATCAGCTTATTTCCTTCCAGTTCATACCTCTTATTCAGCCGAGGATTATGCCAAACTCTACATCAAGGAGTTGGTCAGATTGCACGATGTTCCGTTGTCTATTATCTCAGATAGAGGTACCTAGTTCACCTCTCATTTCTGGAAAGCATTCCAAAAGGGTCTTGGTACCCAAGTTTATCTTAGTACAACTTTTTATCCTCAGACAGATGGTCAAGCAGAAAACACCATTCAGACATTAGAAGATATTCTAAGGGCGTGTGCAATCGATTTCAAAGGAAGTTGGGATGACCACTTACCTTTGATTGAGTTTGCATACAACAACAGTTATCATTCCATTATTTAGATGGCTCCATTCGAAGCTCTCTACGGTAGGAGATGTAGATCTCCAATTGGTTGGTTTGAAGTTAGTGAGGCCTCAGTTATAGGGCCTGACTTAGTATTCGATGCCTTAGAAAAAGTCCAGTTGATTAGAGAAAGACTCCGGGCTGCTCAGAGCTGACAGAAATCTTATGCAGATGTTCATAGAAAAGATCTTGAGTTTGAGATTGGTGATCATGTCTATCTAAAGATCTCTCCCATGAAGGGAGTGAAGAGATTCGGCTAGAAGGGAAAGCTCAGTCCCCGATATGTTGGTCCCTTCAAGATTCTCAGTCGCTTTGGCAAGGTAGCCTATGAGCTTGAATTGCCTTTAGATCTAGCCTCAATTCATCCCGTCTTTCATGTATTTTTGCTCAAGAAGTACATAGGTGACCCATCGGTTGTAGTCCCTATTCATAGCTTTGATGTTCAGAACACTCTCTCTTATGAAGAGATTCCAGTCAAAATCTTAGACTATCAGACTCGTAGATTAAGGAACAAAGAAGTCCCTCTAGTTAAGGTTCTTTGGCAAAATCAGTCCATCGAGGGAGCTACTTGGGAAGCAGAGGCAAATATGCGTACCAAGTATCCTCACCTCTTCTTCGCCAACTCAGATCAAGATCAAGGTAAAAGTTCTCCTTAAGCTTTCTTAGCTTCATGTTCAGTGTTCATCACAAACTTGGTATGCAGTTTCATACTCATGTTCCCATTATAAACTTGGTATCAAGTACCATTGCATATTCAGTCATGCACTCATGTATCAGTTCAGTTATGTAATTATGCATCAGAAATGCATTCTCATTGTAAGAAACTTAGTTCTTCAGAACACTCAGTCATGCATTCATGAATCAGTTACACATGCATCAGATATGCATGTTCAGTATTATATGTTCAGCTTGTCAATCATGTCAATCATGAGATCATGTTTCAGTGTTCATGTTCAGTATGTACATCGGTTATTTTCTCCCCTCATCGTCAGTCTCATTCGAGGTTGAATGTTCTCAAGGGGGAGATATTGTAATAACCCGTACTTTTTCCTAGATAATTTAATCTAAAAAATGTCTAGTATTATCTTCTAAATTGAATGATGGTTATTCCCTGAGGAATTATCAAGATTTTCCCCTTTTGTCGTGTAGGAAATTCAATAAGCTTTCCATCGACATAAGATTCATCGAAATCCGATAACCGGGTCAGAAGTTACGACTATTTCAAGTTCCTATCGTAAAACAGTACCATATTAGTCAGTGGCGTGCCGCGCCACAAGAAGAAATGACATTTGGCAAATTCCAGTAGGGGTCCGCAATTATGGTGCGTCGCGCCAAGGCCCAAATTCAAAATTATTCTTTTCCAGTGTCTTAGCGCGATTTTCTTCTCGTCGCACCAAAGTTCCAGGTCGCTAAAGAAGGGGCAACGCAATGGCTCCACGTCGCGCCATCCCTAAGTTTCCCAATTATCAAATTCCAGTGACACGATGCGATAGCGCCGCGTCGCGCCAGGGGTTCAGGTCGGGAAAATTTTACTGAAATTAAATAATGCGTCCAGGGTTAAAAGGGTTAACTTCCCACCCCTATTTAAGCCCTTTAACACGTGATTCAGTCACTTTTCACCCAAAATACACTCTCTTCTCTCAAAAACCTCTCAAGAACAAGCTAGGGTTTTCATAGAAGATCTAATTCCAAGAAGTTTTCACCGTCAATCTTTATGAAATCACGAACTGAGGTATGCATAGTGTTCATTCATGGACTCCTTTCGTCCATGAAGCCCAAGAATCCCTTCTCTAAATTCAAGTTTATGGATTTTCTTATGAGTTTTATGATTGGGCTGCTCTTGTTTATGTGGATAATGAGAAATTAAATTCTACTCCATGTTGGGTTATAAATTCTATGTGGGTTAAATTATTATAAATATAGATTCATGCAAACCTATGACTAAACCCTTGAAAGATGAAATTAGAATTGAACCATGATGTTTAATTATTGTACAATGATGTTTACATGTACCATGTCTACAATATGTTTGATTAAATGCCTAGATGAAGGAACAATGCCCAACTAGCATGATACCATGAAATCCCCATATATGTACAAGTTATGCCTATCACATGTCTTGATAAAATGCTTCTATAAATGTATTATGGATTATGATGTTAGTTATACGTTCAAGTAAGTTATGCTTGGTCAGTTTCCTTCCATCGAGTCCTGGGGGTACTCGTACCCAAAACATTAGTTGTGTGCCTAAAGCCATGTCATGTTTTCACGACACTCTTAGTCAAGCTATGATTCTTAGACTTAGACAGTCTTATGACTCAAAAAATCTCCATGATCTCATGAACTCAGTCAGTTGTCAAATATCAGTAGTATTCCGTCAGTCAACGGAATTCAGTAACTCAGTCCATGTTCAGTTCAGTAAATCATGTTCAGTATCTATTCATATGGGAGTAGAAATTAGCACTGAACGAACCCAAGGATGGGAACTCACTTGTTATATGAGGGTGTGATTCTTAGAAGCAATCCTTGCGTTCCAGAACTATGTAGCCAGCATAGGTTGAGACATTATAGCCTGCTATCTGAGGGTAGATAAGGTGGCTTAACCTGCTATATGAGGGTTCCCACCGTTCTCACTAGAGTTACCTATTATATTAAGGTCACTCACATATTGTCCTTACCAGTGGCGCGGTATTGACACCCTTCCAATCAGGGCATAGATTGGACCCAATTCAGCTATAATGCATCATTTGGGGCATGTTGGTTAGATGACTACCTCCCACAGTCTCAGTATCAGTCTTAGTAAAAGAACTCAGATAGTTCTTCAGAATTCAGGATTGTCAGATACAGTCGACTCAGATATAGAACGGAACTCAGATAGTTCCATCAGATTCAGGACTGTCAGATACAGTCACTCATGTTATCAGTTATATTCAGATTCAGTCATCATGTTATCACAGTATTAGTGTCAATTGTTATGTCTCATGCATGTATTCTCACGCTCATGATAGTTAGCCAGTTATTATTGTTTATGTATATGAACCCCATGGATTCAGCCTACCTCACATGTATACCAGTACATTCAAAGTACTGACGCATTTGCGCTATGGTGTCTTATACCATAGGTTCAAAGACACGAGCTCCAGAGAAACAGTAGATTCCAGATAACTGCAGACAGAGTTAGAAGTGAGTCCTCATCTTTTGAGGATATGATTATTTCCCAATTATCTCATTAACAGTTTATTAGTTGGAGTTAGTTGGGGACATGTCCCATCAACTCCTTACTCAGACAGTTCAGTCAGCTAGAGGCTTTCTAGACTATCATGTTTCAGACTTTAGTATTTTCAGTTTTGTTTTGGGTATTCTATTACCCTACACAGATGTTATATCATTTAGATCATGTTCAATATTGAACCTTATGGCCTACAGTTCATGTTTCCGCATTATAAAGTATTTTATGCAGTATACAGGTACAAATATCAGTCATGGATTAGCTTGTGGTCCTTCAGGGTTATGAGCACCGTGTAACGTTTCGGGTACCAGATTTAGGGAGTTACAGTGGGAGATGTTAGTAAGTCAGTGAAGATTAACGAAATTGATTTAGGCGTTGCTGTGCAGGTTAATTTTATGATATTAAAATAAAGCAGAGATAGTATACTAGTATTACTGTATTAGGGTTATATTATATATATATATATATAAATTATAATATATTATTTATATAATTTCGGTTTATCCAAAAAAAATTGAAAAATAAAAAATCAAACCGTTTAACCGAATTTCTAAAATTTAAAATCGAAATTGATCCGAAAGAACAAAAAACCGAACTTAAATTAAATTTTGATTTAATTTTTTTTTTTTTTTGGTTTGAATCAAAAGATGCCCATCCCTACTTTGCGGCCATGGTTTGGATTTTTAAATGGAACTTGGAAGTCAAATGGTTATATGGATTGGTTTGACATACTTATATAAGCTTGCAATCATAATTGGTATAATGATACCAAGTGGTAAATGCCTTAATATAAGACTTCTGGGTTAATGGTTGGGTTTACTTGCAAACTATTTTAATTTGGGCTTAAAGGGAATTGTGTAGTTCACCGTGAAGGTGTAGTCCCGGGGGACCAACACTGAACGTTTTCCTGCGTGGGGTCTATATGACCGTGTGCTTGGAACACATCATATTTTGGGATGGCTAGAGCCTTGGTGTATTTATCCTTTCCTTCGGTTTCCTTGGTTCGTGCAGCTAACACGTACTGGACCCTTTCAGTAGGGGAAACTGAACCCATATAGCCCGTGGGTGCCTTTAGGAAGGAGCAAGCTACAAAGTTCAAGTTAATGGTTTAAACTCTCATGTTCATGACCTTTGTCCTTATCCCGACATCCTATATATGTATATATGATTTTTGTTCATGTGGTTTTAACTGATGTTGACATTGACATTATTTTAACCTTTATCCCTGAGTTACACGCCAGTGCTTTCCCCCACTAACCGTCCTTGCTTTTCTGTTGCTTCTTGCAACGTTAGGTAATTTAGTATTCTTGTGGATCTGCTATGAAGTGGTGAGCCTCCATCTTCCGGAAGGCTGCACGTTTTATTGTTTCTATTACTGTCTTAGTACTTTTGGATTCCTTTTGTCATAGTCGGGGGAATGCCCCGACTTAGTTTAGTATTCTGGTTTAGAGGCTTTTGTGGACAAGTATGGGTTAGATGTTTGTTTTGATTTGTAAAGTCTACATTTGATTATCTATCCCTCTTATTACTATTTGATTGGCTTCCACTGTATTATTTTATTGTGTACTGGATGTTAGGCTAAGGGGGTGGTCTCAGGCTCACAGTGGGCTTGAGATACCCGTCATGACTAGCCATTGGTTCGGATCTTGACACACACACGCGCGCACGCACACACACACACATATATATAAAACTTGCTTTTAGGTTTTAGTCTCAGGTTTAGCTTCTTTCACTATAAATTATTTTTCTTGACATTTATTTTATGTTAAATTGTTATCGTTCTGCTTCAATTCTAATGTTTTTTTTTTAATTTGTAGCAGAAAAAGTGGAGACATTTTTTTTAATTTTTTAGATCAACGATAGGTGATTCAAACATTGAGTTTTATATATTTCCAGTACTACACAATATACACTTTTTATATCTAAAATATACCATGTATGCATGTTTATGGTATAAATATAATTTATATGGTATAAATATACCATATATTTTATGATATAAATATAATTTATATAATATATAAATATACCATGAATTTTTATGGTATAAATATACCATATATTTTTATGGAGGTATCGTGAAAGTCGACAATCAAAATGAAAAGAACATAAAATATTGATATAGCATATAAAAATGTCATTTCATGTAATTTGCCTAAATAAAAAGGCAAAGTACCCCCAATAGGTAGAAGAAAGGGGCATTTTAGGCCCAATAGGTAGACATGAAGGGCATTTTAGGCCCAATAGATAGACGGAGGGCATTTTTGCACCATTTCACATAATTGAAGGACATTTTAGGCCCTTTTTTGTTTAATAAATAAATTCTCCATCTTTATATACTCAAAAAATATTAAATTTAATTATTATATTCATCTTTATTATTTAAACAAATATCCTATTTAATGTAATATTTGAACTCATTAAAGTGAAGTACACGGGCAAGGCGCGTACACCTAAACTAGTACATATATATATAGAGAGAGAGAGAGAGTGAAGACACTTAGAAAAGTGATTTAAACTTTTTAATCTTCATTAAAAAACTTTGTAGTATACAAAATCGCCTTTTTACTATTATTTTAATATTAAGGACATTAAAAATCAACTGCAAAATTCCCTTTTACATTTTTAATGTCCTAATATTGGGTTGGAGGAAAAGATAGTAGTACAAATTTGTTTTGATTTTGATTTCATATTACATAGGATGACCTAATTAATATTAAACACATCATAATGAAACTCAATTGGTTCTAGCCGTAATATCTTTATAGTAATCCTTATTTTGGTTAGATTTGATATGACAAATATGTGTTGAACACCTAAGTACATTTAACTAAAAAATTAGAAAAAGAAAACAAAAACTAAAATTAACGTATGAAATTTTAATATGAAGATTGCCCACTAATTGGCAAGAAAATAGAAAAGGTTTAAATGAATCATAAAATATATGGTACAAGAAAATCATAATATTTAATAGTTATAAATCAATTAGAATTTTGTCTTATATAAAAAAATTCTAAAATTCTGTTTAAGTGATATTTTGGATCAAAATTTCTTCTACTTCACTTTTTCTTATTATTTTAGTTTTGATTCAAACTTTTTTATTTCTTTTAGCTCATGGTTTTAAAGATTATATAATTAACAATTGACAATGAATTCTTCTTTGACAATTTCTCTTGTTTCTCTTGCAGTTGAAAATTTTGAATAAAAAAATTGAATGAAATAAGCATGTTGCCGCTGAATGAAATAGTCAAAAGATCAAAGGTATAGATCTCTTTTTTTTTTTTTTTTTAATTTAATTGTGACTTAGTTTTGATTATATTATTTAATTATGTTTTGATATACTATTCGTTAGTTTTATAGTTGAATCTTTAACTAAACTTAGTTATTGAATTAAAAATATAAGCTTATCTTAAAGTCTTGATATTGGACACCGAATAAAAAAATCAAAAGGGATAGGATTGTGGATTTGATACCGGTTAGATTTTAGTTTTCCTGTCTTGGTTTGAATTTGTCAATTTTAACTTTTTAAATGTTGATCACTTAAAAAATAATGAATATACAAAGTAAAAAATTTAAGGCGTCCTAAAATATGTTTCTTTAGTTTGTGAAAAACACGACACTCAATGGACAACAACACATTTGAGATATAATATTTATTTATATGATTTAAATAGATATAACATATATTTTAACGTCAACCGTTAATTATATGTTCTTCTTATATATATATATATATTTATTTGATCGATGTAAGACACACATGCAAAGCGCATACTGAAGACTAATATATATTAAAAGTTTGAAAACTCTTAGAAAAGTGATTTGAACATTTTGCTCTTCAATACAAAATTTTTGTGATAGACAAAATCGTCTTTTCACTATTTCTCTTAAGTTGTTATTTAATTATATATTTAATATTTAAAATTAAGGAGTCTTAAATTATATGGTAATAGGAAATGATATGGAGAATTAATGTTAAATTTTTTATTTTCTTGTATAGGTGAAAAAGGGGTCTTAAAATATATGATAAGAAAAAGGCCTAATATGTACGGTAAGAAAATTTTAAAAAAGATTTAATAGAAAACATTAAATAAAGAAGAAAATATTGATAATGATTCTTCAATTTTAACAAATTATTTTCGTACACAAACTAATCTATAATCTATAATATATTAAAAGTGTGATGGGTCTTAGAAATGTCGTTTGAACTTTTTATCCTTCATTAAAAGTCTTTGTTTTAGACAAAATCGTCTTTTCACTATTTTTTTCTAATATTTAAAAGTTGAAAATTAATTAAATATATTTATGGTAAAACCTTTCCTTATTAGAAGTTATCAGAATTAATGACAACTAATATTTTTTCATTAGTTTAAGAATTCTAAATCAACTAAAGTTGATTTTAAGAGATTTAAGAAGTCTATAAATCTACATCTACAATATATTAAATTCATGGAAAAATACTCTATTACCACCTTGAACTATACGCGAAAATGCTGAGACACATCCGAACATTGGGAGGGTCCGATTACCCCCGGAACTAATTAAGACCGTATTTTTGACAACCTTAGTGCCTACATGGCACACACGTGTCTACATGGATCCTTCAGTGTGTTGTGCCACGTATGTGCCACGTAGGCACTAAGGTTGTCAAAAATACGGTTTTAATTAGTCCGGAGGGGGGAGGGGGTAATAGGACCCTCCTAAAGTTCGTGTGTGTCTCAGCCTTTTCGCGTATAGTTCAAGGTGGTAATAGAGTATTTTCTCTAAATTCATTAACCACTTGAAACTTCTGGTGGTAAAATATATGTGCTTACAATAAAGTATATATTTAGAACTTTTTACACTTTATTAAAAACCTTCGTAATAGATAAAGTCATTTAATTTTAAATAATTAAAAGTTACACGTGCAAGACACGTGCGGCTAAACTAGTATATATTAAAAGTTTGAAGACTCTTAGAAAAGTGATTTGAACTTTTTGCTCTTCATTACAAATTTTTTGTAATATACAAAATCGTCTTTTCACTATTTTTTAAAGTTTTTGTTTAATTATATTTTTAATATTTTAAATTAAGGAATCTTAAATTATATGGTAAGAGGAAATGATATGGAGAATTAATGTTAAATTTTTTAGTTTTTTGTATAGGTGAAAAAGGAGTCTTAAAATATTGATAAGAAAAAGGCCTAATATATATGATAAGAGAATTAAAAAAAAGATTTAATAAAAACTTTAAATAAAGAAGAAAATATTGATAATGATTCTTCCATTTTAACAAATTATTTTCGTTGCTTGAATTTCAGTAGTTCTTCTTGTTTTGGGAACTGATTTTGTTTTAATTATGGTTCTTCTACAGAAATTCTTTCGTTTTGATGAGTAATGCTATAGTATGTGTAATTGGTATCCTCTCATGATCCTTTTTATGAGAATCAATCGCTTTCGTTTTTTTCATCATGTTTTAACTTATCTTTAATTGTGTTGTAGCTCAGTGATGCACACGTGCAAAGCGCCTACTCTAAAGTAATATATATATATTAAAAAAAAAAAGGCAAAATAGTTCAGTGGATCCTTGTACTATGTCCATTTTGTAATGTGATAATCCTACTTACATGTTTGTCATCTGAACCCTTAAACACACTAAAAAACAACATTTTAGACACTTTTTTGGTGACTGTAACACACTCGCCCCACGTCAGCTTCCACATCATTTTAAATACTATATTAAATTCCACATCATTTTTAAAATGCCACATAAAAAATTAAATATTAAAAAATAAAAAATTAAAAAAAAACGAGGCAAATTTCATCTTCTCCATCTCCACCGCCGCACCGTCGCTATCTTCTCCATCTCTCCACTCTCTCTTCTCCATCTCCATCGCCACACCACCGCTATCGATGTGACAACAATCCATCAACAAGCTGCCGTGACCTACCACCGTCATCTGGACACTAATTCTGAAAACACCACAAATACACCTAATGTTGCTGCAAACTCCCACCTTGACAATGGAAATTTTCCTTCCTTATACCTTTTACCAGTTGGTGAATCCTCACCCCCTGATGACAAACCTAAATTCTTTTCCTCATCCCTTGTCAGCAACCGCCCCGTATCCACTACTAAACTCTTTGGTGCAGCCATTGACAATAACAACGATGCTAGTGATGATGATGAACGTGACAACCTATTCTTCATTCATTGAGAATTTATATACCGAAGCTACAATCAAACCCCACCAAGAATCCAAGAAACAAAACCCCCAAAATATATTCTTGAATCAAACTCCAAAAAAAATAAAATCAAGAAACAATATCCCACAAAAAGTTCTTGAATTGTTTGTCATAGGAATCAAACCACACAAAGAAAATCCAAAAAAAAGAAGAAAAAGATTACCCCAAAATTAATGAAAATTCAAATCGAATAATATGTTAGATAAATCAAATTCAATCGAATCCCATCAAGAAAATCCACCAAAATTTATAGAAATATTCAAGATTTGAAATCAAATTAGAAAGGCAACCAATTTTTTTCTTTTCTTGAATATAGATCCACCGAAAAATACACAAAATTGAAGGGTTGAAATCAAATTAGACACCCAATATTCTCTTTTTGAAATTTAAATTAAATAAATAAAAATAAAAATAAAAATGAGAAGCAAAAGAAAAATGGTGTTAATATTCGTTCTTGATAAACCCCATGTAGAGTATTGGTGAAAAGATTGGCCTTGATGTTGCTGGGTAAAAGAAGAAACGTGGGGTGGGGACTGTAATGGTGAATGAAGAAAGAAGAAAGGTTTTGGGTGTGTGTGGGAGGGTGGGGGGGTGGGTGGGAAGGGGGGCTGAGGTTTTTTTTTTTTTAATTTTTAAAATTATCTTAATATAAAATTAACCAAAAAATGATCCTCACCCGCACCTCACGCGCGTGTAATCATGCACTTTGTCCTAATCAACCATTTTAATGCCACATAGGTCCAGTCAACGGTCAAAAGATTTAAAATATTATTTTTTAGTGGGTTCAAGGGTCCAGATGACAAACATGTAAGTAGTAGTATCCACATTACAAAATGGACATAGTAACAAAAGTCCACTGAACCATTTTGCCAAAATAAAACTCACCTATTAAAATTTATATATGTATAAAGGTTTTTAAAAAAAATTATTGTTATATATAGGTAAGCAAACTCAAATTTGGAGGTATATTCAATAAGGTAATCTTTTAATAGAGTTTTGAGATTTCTTACCTAAAATAGAAAACTCAACTAACGAAAATACTTCCGCTAAACTTAGGAATTTAGAAGTTAGTAGAAAATCTTTTTATTTTTTTTCTGTATATTTACTGTTGCCAATGTTGAATATTATTAAAATGATGATATAATAATTGAAGGAAAGAAATAAGAAGATTATTTTGTCTATTGCATAGTTTTCTAATGAAGGGCAAAAAGTTCGAATCACTTTTCAAAGGGTATTTGCACTTTTTATATATTATAGATAGATTATAGATTTTTTTTTCATACATACATATATATATATATACACACACACATATTATAAATTATAGATATAAATTGTAGAAATAGATAGATTATAGATACAAACATTTTATTTGTTGTTTACAATTAAGCACTTAGGAGTCATTTGGTAGTTGGTTTATGGGTGAATTATGCGGATATTAAATTTTGGATATTTAGTACTCCTTCTGTTTTGTTTTACTTGGTTTGTCGCTACTCGAGGTTATGATGGCACTATCGCAACACAGGCTTGATAGTTAGTCAAACACCAAAAGGAAAGAAATACAAAATAAGACACAGTAAGAAAAAACTAGATTTCTAAAATGAACTTAGGTCAACACATGTACAATATACTGGAAATCTACAAAAAATATCATACAAACCCTATAAATAGTGTCACAAGTATAAGAGCATTTAATACAACTCAAAATTTTGAATAATACATAATCTGTCTAAAAAATAAAAATAAAGACAACTAATATATGGAGGAGGTCTGGAGTCGACTCTAAAAGAATAGAGTTGGCCAGTACCTCAAGAATCACCAACTCTGATTGGCACGAAATCAGTTTCTAGGTCTCGAACTCGAATCTACACCATAATGGTACAATAGGGGTGAGTACGGTCCACTTGTACTCAGTAGGTATCGTAGGCTGACTGAGCAAAGTATAAAATTTAATAGGTAAGAAAAACACTATGATGGACACGCAAACTACAAGCAGTAAAGTTCTCAAACGGTAGCCCACACCGTCTTCACTAACAGTTCTAGTGTGTGTGTGTGTGTATATATATATATATATATATATATATATATAAACATCAAAAGGAACAAGCATACACGAAAGTATGTATGGAGGATAATTACACACCAAGTAACACGTAAAAATAACACATGATATGCTAGTGCAATGCAATCCAATTAGTGATGAAGTAAATAGTTGAAAATCATCGCATGACTTTCTATATGCACCTATCGAGCCTCAATTCTCACAAAATAGGACCCATGGGGGGTTATCAACCTATATACTATCTCAAATTCTCACCAATTCAATCTCACCTCTCAATCTACCCGACCGGCACATTTCTCGATCTAGTCGTTTTCAAAAATGTTTCCTTTTCTTTCAAAAATCAATGTTCCTCAATGGTACCAATATATCATGAATGTGTATGTATGAAATAACTATATAATGCTCAGAATCAAATCAATATGGGATATACAATTCATTCAATACGTATACAAATAAGCTCAAAAAGCAGCTCAATATGTCAATAATTCATGATATTAGTTCTAGTTGGGCACCATTGGACTAAAAATGCATGTAAGACATCATTAATATCATATCAAATCATAACTTGAGCATTTCTATCATGATAAGGCAGTGCTTAAAAAGGTCTATAATATCTATTCAAGCCCTCCGTAATTTTCATCTCTAATATCTATCTCCAATCTCTATCTCTAATCTCTAATCTCTAATCTCTAATCTCTAATCTCTAATCACTAATATTTAATATATTAAAAGTGTGAATCCCCTTAAAAAGTGATTTAAACTTTTGTCCATTATTAAAACACTCTGTAATAGACAAAATTGTGGTTTCACTCTTTTTCTTCAATTATTATTTATTAAGGACTCTTAAAATATATGGAAAATAAAATAAATTTATAGAAAAAAACTAAAAGTCCTAAAATACATAAAATATTAAGTCCTAAAATATTTGAATCTTAGAATGTATGAGAAGAAATTAAGATTGTTTAATAGATACGAAAAAAATCAATGTCAAGAGTTCCATCCTCACACACACACACAAAAACACCAATTCACTCATCTTTTAAAGGTACATTTTTTTGTTTTTAATTATATGCATGTCGTTTATATAACTGTCCACACACACACACACACACACACACACACACACACACATATATATATATATATATATATATATACTAGTTTAGTCTATGTGCATTGCACGTATATTTCCACGTTAACTAAAATATATATAATATTATTATGTATATATACATTATATTTTCTGTTCAATTTCCTCTAACCATAATTTTTAGGAATTCTTTTTTCGATACAAAACTGTCAAGCTAGTGCATTAGCAACATTTACCATATAAACCAAATGCTTTTAAGAAAACCCCTTTAACTGTACATAAGATAAACCTCCTTTTCACCAAATATTAGGATTCAATAAGTTGCTATTAGCCTCTAAGGTCTAAGCCTATGTTGCTTGATTTTCAATCATCCTCAACTCCCAAGCTAGGCAAATAATAGTATACAAGTTTTGCGGAAATGTGATATTTAACACAAGTGGAAATAAAATAAAGTCATCAATACCACTTGTCACCCCTCTTTTTTAACCGAAAAGATTGATTTTAAGTTTTGAAAGAGTTTTTATTATTAAGTGACAAAAGATGAAAATTATTTCGAAAAGGATTCATTTTTTATAATCAACTCAGAGTCGCCACTTGACATAATCCGGTGTGCCAAGTCACCTTTGAAAAATCCTTTTCAAAATGATTTGACTTTTTTTAAACTGGTTTGCGAATAGAGATTCCGGCTAAGGAATTCTGTTGACCGAGGGGAAGGTGTTAGACACCCCTCGATCCCGTGGTTCGACCACGGTCGCTTGGTGGAACATATCGACTAATTTAATACTATGAATGTATAAACCACACAAAACACATAAAACAATCAATCAAACAAACCAAAACAAAACGAATCTCAAGATATAGTGCACAGTCCAATTACACAGTCCAAAAAATATAAATCCTATTCTAAACTAGTCCTGAACTAAGCTCCAATGCTTTACCTGATGCCTCGGGCCATCATCACGAACCTCCTTTGCGTACATGATACGTCGGGACATTCCCTGGTGAATAGATACAAGTACCTCGGGGCATTCCCCGATCAAATGGGTACAATTGAATTAAATGCGATAAAACAAAACCATTCCAACGCATATTTCAAACATGCCATCATTCCACCAATTCTAAATTTGCCTACCCGCTCGATGACATATCACGTTCAACATCAACAATGAATAAAAATATCATAATATTCACTTTTATCAGATTTTCAATTCCCGCCCCAACTTCATTTTTATCAATCACACCCATGCTTCGATTATCAATTCACTTTTCAATGTCCGAAACTAACATCAACCAACACATAACAATGATTCAAATATACCAAACAACAAATCATTTACATTACGTAAATTAAAGGGAGAAAGTATAGAATTGGACCTTTGAAGAATCGATTTCGTTGATAATAATGTTAGAAAACCCAGACTTAGAATTCCAAATAAAACCTCAACCATGAACCAAACTCCAACTCAGTAAATGAGGAATGACAATTTGAACTTCCCACAATAACCCTATTGACACCCAAGCAGTAACCTGGTTTCCCAAAACTTATACGAAAAACCCACAAAAAATACCAAGCAGGCCAAAACGAGATGCAAATTCAAACGGAGTAGCGACAATGAACCAGTTTCGAATCAAATTTAAGAACAAGGAGACCAATTACGTCATTTTTTTGATGGACTCATCGGAACAGTAATAGAGAAATGACTGGGTGTTTTTCGGTGAACTGTTAGAATAGTAGCAAAAAATAAAACAATGATTGGGGTTTTTTGAGGGATAATCTGGCGATCCTCAATATTTTTTGGCCGATTTCACCTGATAAGCACCGGAAACGGAGAATAAAGCTCGTCCCCTTATCCTTTTCACTCAATTTTGCTCTCAATTCTCACGATTTTGACCTCCCTTTTCTCTGTTTCGCTCACTTCGACCAACTCTTCATTCACTGTGTACGGGTGCATGAAGGAGAAGAACCTAAATCTCTCTCCCTTTTTCTTTCACTGGTTTTTGTGTATGAGAGTGGTGTGTGCGTGAGTGGTGTGCGATTTTGGTTGTTGTGTCTGTTAATTCCCCAGAAAATAGAGCAAAAAAAAAATGAAGGCCCCCCTGTATATGGCTTGTGTGTATATTTATTGATGGAAATCTATGTGTTGGTATATCTTGTGAAGGGGAATATCACACGGGGTAGGATACATAGTAAGACGAAGGTAAAAAAAATGAATAACTTGGGTTTTAGGGAGGGACAAAATTAGGTGTCTACAGCATGCCCCCTTTGAATGTAAACACGAAGTGTTTTCAGACAAAGAAGTAGACAACGAGACAGAAATTTATCTCGACCATTATTCAAAAGGAATGAAACAAAAGAAAGAAGGGCAACTGACTCTTGATTTTGGACGTCCTACCTACCTAAGTTATGAAGGAAACCCGTCACAGGTACCTCCAAAGGAAGGAGAAGGACTTTACCGAGTTGGAGAGTCGAGTGAGGTTCCATCGAGGTTTCGATTCGCGGTTCTGTCATTACATCAAAATGAAAATTACAAGTTAAAACATAAATGAAATTACAAAAACTCTATCTATGCATCTTTCCTTGACTCTTGACTTTCTACTTCATCACCCTATTCTTCAGGCGGGCTCCTGACTTGCAATTTCTTCAACTTGTTGCTTGGCTTTCAATTGCTTCACCTTGTTGCTTGACTTTCCATCTCTTATCCTTGTTGTTTGACCTTCAATTTCTTAATCTTATTGCTTAACTTTCCATATCTTACCCTTGTTATTTGACCTTCAATTCCTTCATCTTGTTGCTAGACTTTTAATTTCATCACCCTGTTCTTCAGGCGAGCTCCTGACTTTTCACTTCATCACCCTGTTCTTCAGGCGGGCTCCTGACTTTCAATTTCATCACCCTGTTCTTCAGGCGAGCTCCTGACTTTTCACTTCATCACCCTGTTCTTCAGGCGGGCTCCTGATTGCCATTTTCATCAACTTCCAATTTCATCACCCTGTTCTTCAGGCGGGCCCCTGAAACCAAAATCAAAACTAGAACGAAAATTATCCCAAATAGAGATTATAATAATGAAGTATTTCATTTTTTGAAAGTATGGTCCCATTTTTCAGAAGAGTCCTGAATATAAAGTAAATTCCCATTTTTTAGGAGGGTCCTAAACAGAAAGTAAAATCCCATTTTTCAGGAGGATCCTGAACAAAAAGTAAAATCCCATTTTTCAAGAGGGACCTGAACAGAAAGTAAAATTCAATTTTTCAGGAGGGTCCTGAACAAAAAGTAAGATGGACCTGAACAAAAAGTAAAATTCGATTTTTCAGGAGGGTCCTGAACAAAAAGTAAGATCCCATCTTTCAGGAGGGTCCTGAACAGAAAATAAAGTCCCATCTTTCAGGAGGGTCCTGAACAGAAAGTAAAGTCCCATTTTTCAGGAGGAACCTGAACAGAAAGTAAAGTCCCATTTTTTAGGAGGGCCGGAAAAGAAAGTAAAATCTTATTTTTCAGGAGGGTCCTAAACAGAAAGTAAAATCCTATTTTCCAGGAGGGTCCTGAACAGAAAGTAAAATCTCATTTTTTAGGAGGGTCCTGGATAGAAAGTAAAATCCCATTTTTCAGGAGGGTCCTGAACGGAAAGTAAAGTTCCATTTTTCAGGAGGGTCCTTGACAGAAAGTAAAGTTTCATTTTTCAGGAGTGTCCTGAACATAAAGTAAAATCCTATTTTTCAGGAGGGTCCTGAACATAAAGTAAAATTTCATTTTCCAAGAGGATCCTGAACGGAAAGTAAATTCCATTTTCCAGGAGGGTCCTGAACGAAAAGTAAAATCCCATTTTTCAGAAGGGTCCTGAAAAGAAAGTAAAATTCTATTTTTCAGGAGGGTCTTGAACAGAAAATAAAATCCCATTTTACAAGAGGGTCCTGAACGGAAAGTAAAATCCCATTTTCCAGGGGGGTCCTGAACGAAAAGTATAATCCCATTTTTCAGGAGGGTCCTGAACGGAAAGTATAATCCTATTTTCCAGGAGGGTCCTGAACAGAAAGTAAAGTCCCATTTTTCAGAAGGGTCCTGAACAGAAAGTAAAGTCCCATTTTTCAGGAGGGTCCTGAACAGAAAGTAAAATCCCATTTTCTAGGAGGGTCCTGAACAGAAAGTAAAATCTCATTTTCCAGGAGGGTCCTGAACAGAAAGTAAAATCTCATTTTCCAGGAGGGTCCTGAACAGAAAGTAAATTCCCATTTTCCAGGAGGGTCCTGAACAGAAAGTAAAATCCCATTTTCTAGGAGGGTCCTGAACAGATAGTAAAATCCCATTTTTCCAGGAGGTTCCTAAACAGAAAGTAAAATCCCATTTTCCAGGAGGGTCCTGAACAGAAAGTAAAATCCAATTTTCCAGGAGGGTCCTGAACAGAAAGTAAATTCCTATTTTTCAGGAGGTTCATGAATAGAAAGTAAATTCTCATTTTCCAGGAAGCTCCTGAACATAAAGTAAAATCCCATTTTCCAGGAGGGTCCTGAACAGAAAGTAAAATCCTATTTGTTTGGAGGGTCCTGAACAGAAAGTAAAATCCTATTTTCCAGGAGGGTCCTGAACAGAAAGTAAAATCCCATTTTTTAGGAGGGTCCTGAACAGAAAGTAAAATCCCATTTTTCAAGAGGGTCCTGAACATAAAGTAAATTTCTATTTTTTAGGAGGGTCCTGAACAGAAAGTAAAATCCTATTTTTCCAGGAGGGTCCTGACCAGAAAGTAAAATCCCACGAATGTGCTTTTCCAATGGTAGCTGAATTAAGTGAAGCGAATTTGCCCCTGTTTCAACAAAGAAAATTTTTTAGTTGAAAACATAGTGATGGCTTGCAGCACTTGGCTGTCCCGACAGCTGCTCTAATGTCCATTCCTTTCATTTTATTTTGGATTGCTGGCACTTGCCCCTGCTTTGTTGCGTCATTGACCCAAACTAAGATTATTAAGAGTGACTCTGAAATAAACGCAGTATCTCTGCTTTGCCATGCATCTCAGATAAACCCTTTGAACCTTAGTATTTCCATGAGTTCTAGACTTGTCCATGGGCAAAACTTTCTGCATGCCTTGTTCTGACTTGCAATCTTGTTTCTTTCATGCGCTGGCCTTCTTGTCTTGCTTTGTGCAATTGAAGAAGTTGGCAGCCAGTTTTGAATCTTTTCTCACTTGTTTTGACATGGACTTGACTCAAAGACAAGAAAAAAATAACAACAATATTTGCTTTATTTGTATAACTGACTCAAGAAAATAAAAATATAACTAAAGAGAAGAAAAAAACGACAATGAATGTCCCCATTGAAAAAGATGAAAGAAAAGTTTATCTGAAAATGATAGTAAACTCTAATGATTATGACATGCATATTGGATTAGACTGCCTGATCTTTCCATCCAAAACTTTCTACCTATTGTTGTTGAGTTAATGACCTCAAAATTGAGTTGCTTCATTAGGTCAATTGCATTTAAGGCCTCATTCAGCTAGTGGCGCCTTGAAGTTTTTTTTTTGGCCTACAAGCCTCTCTCATTTCTTTTTTCCCAGCTCACCGTTGCCTTATGGTGTCAGTGGGGTTTTTTTTTTACCAATGAGACTCTTATTTTCATTTCTCTCAACTCATAGTCATCTTATGGTGCTCATGAGGGTTGTCACTGATAAGACTCTCTCATTTTTATGTCCCTCAACTTACCATCGCCTTATGATGCCCGTGAGGGTTTTCACCAATAAGACTCTCTCATTTTTATTTCTCTCAACTCACTATCGCCTTATGGTGCCCACGAGGGTTTTCACCAATAAGACTCTCTCATTTTCATTCTCTCAACTCACTATCGCTTTATGGTGCCCGCGAGGGTTTTCACCAATAAGACTCTCATTTTTATTTCTCTCCTGATTCCTTATGCTGAGGAAGACAAGTAGTTCCCAAAATACGTCATCACATCCATTGCATGCTTAGCCTTAACATTCTCAAAGATTGATCTGAAGGTCTTTCTTTGGTTGTCACTTAACTTTTTGGATAGGGTTAGAAAGAAAGGATGGAATGAGGCCCAAACGACACTTGAAGTGAGGTGGGACTTACAATTTTTGGAATTGACTAAAACAATGAGGATTAACTCATGCCCCAATTTCTTTTGATTGGGGAATTCTAAACTATTTATTTGGTTGGACCAAGCCTCGAATAGGGCAACCTACATATCTCACCCCCGAAAGAGGAGAATCAGGTCACATGTAGTTCTGGCAGCTTGTTCTTTTGCTTGATTCTGGTTTTATTTTCTTTTATTTTCTTTTTTTTGCTCTTTTCTCTTTGGGATTTTTTTTCTTATTCTATTTTTCTTGACACTCATCTTTTCTTTCTTTTTTCGACATATTTTTCTCTCTTTTATTTTGGAAATTTTTCTGAATCTATTCTTTTGCCCGACATTCTTCTTTTGAGCTTTGTTGACTCTATCTTAGTTCTAAAAAATGTGTATGAAAGAAAATAAAACTAAGGCTTAAATGGGGTAAACAAAGGATGACATAATATTTGGATAGCAGAATGAAATGCCTTCGTCATATCTATCGTTGAAAATGCAAGTACATGACATGCAATTTGAAAGTTGGAGATAAAGATCATGTGCGACATCTTTTACAGCATTAACTTTGACTGAGTCTGTGCGTCACTACTTCTTCTGTACTTTTCTAACATACAACTCCACTTTTGTTGTACATTCTTTACATTGAATGACTCATGATTTCGTGGAGCTGATTTTCTTTCTGTTCCTCTTGATATAGGATCACGCATCCACTGTTTGACCTAATTGAGGCATGCCTTACAATTGATGACCAAGTTATTTTGGTGATTCTCAAAACAATTGCCTTAATTTTGAAAGAAGGTTTCAACATGGTCACCAAATGTCTTAACACGCTACCTATTTCTCACATGCTTTTTCTAACTTTAGCCCTCTGAATCAAAGTTTATGCTCAAATTGAATTTTAAGATCTAGTAAAGAATTTCGCCAGCATGTCATATTACTAGAGCCAACATAAAATGTACTATGTAAATAAAACAAACAAATAACATATATTTAAACACAAAGGAAAAAGGGACACTCTATTCAGTTGAAATAAAAAATAGAAAAGGTTTGACCATGAACGACAAAAGGGAAAAAACAAGATAGATCCCAAACTACCACCCTGAAATAATTCGGATAATAGAAAAGAAAACAAAACAAACTACCATACCTCTTCCTAGTAGGGAGAGGGGTGACTTCTCAATTGGTCAGCCTGACATATTAGCCACTGGTTTGCATATCAACATGACTAGAGCTTCCACCACTATCAGACACATTTCCTTCAACAAATAAGTTCTGGATCCCCATGCTTAACTCATTGCCTCCCACATATTGTGAAGTACCGCGTGCTGGTGAAGAACTCTGTGGGATGGTCAAGGGGCTAATGTTTTGCACCACAATCAATTTATCTTGAATTATCTTTTCTATTTCTCTTTTCAAAGCACGACAATTTTAAGTATTATGACCTTGAACATCAGAATGATATGCACACCATACGTTAGGATCAAAATTTCTTGAATGTGGGTCAGGTGTATACCCAAGGAGAGGAGTAATCATGCCCCTATGTCTCAATCTCCGGAACAAACTGGCATAGGACTCCCCAATAGGAGTGAAATTATTCTTTTCCTTCCTCCTCTTTACAAATCTGGCCTTGGATGAAACTTGAATTTAGAGGTTCCTTGGTAAATTTTTGGTGGTCGAGGACGATTTTGAGGGACAGGTGCATGCCATTGTGGATAAGAAGATGGATGGGTACACAATTGGGCATTGTTCAAAGGACATTGAGGAATTAGAATAAAACTCCTTGGATTTTGAAAAGAGGAACCTCGTTGCAGATGAGTAAGTGGATTTGATATGTAATCTCGGGATTGAGGCTGACAGTATTGGTGAGTTGGACCTCTCAAACTCTACTTTGGCCCTTGCATGACAATAAGTGCATTTTTTTCTTCTTTCCTTCAGTTTCCGTTGATTGATTGCAATATCGTCCCAAATATTTCACAAAATCATTTTGTCCACCAAGTTCCTCAAATTTTGATGTCTCAAAGCTTGGAGGAAGGTTAACACTTGAAAATGTGCCCCAGTTTTTATATAAAACATCTTCATAGCCCATAAGTCCCAAGGAACTTTTCACATTATTTTCTACACTCTTAACTTTCCCAACCATTTTCTCGGGCTCTTCTAGCATACTAGGCTGCTTGGTAAGAAATTTTGGCTGTCGACTTAACACTGATGTGGGCTCAGAAATATAGAAATGATCATCAAGAATATTGAACATGTATTCACTAGCAGCCTTGGGAAGCACAATCGTTGGATTGATAGCTAAAGTACACAGGTAGTATGTGGTGCTGTCAATGTGGTGGATTTATACTGAAGGGCTAGAGAATGAGTGATGGAAGCATTGGGATGCTTTTGGCTTGGAATGGATTCTGAGGCATGCTGTGGTGAATTAACAATAGTAGGAAACTGGCTTTGCAATTGTGATAGAAAACTCAAGGTATTTGCAGGGTCAATAGTGGGGAATGGAGGAGGAGGCAACCCATTAGCCCAAGCTCGATACATTTTCATCATTTGTTGCCTCAAACTCATAATTTCTTTATTTAAACTCTCATTTTCCTGACTCTTTGTTTGATCCATGTCACTCTCTATATCCTTGTTGAACACAACTAACCCTTCCTTGGATTTAGTGTGATATGGAGGACCAATCAGGATGCCACAAACCAACCACCTTAAACTAACTGAGCAAGAGGTAACAAATGTGTTAGAGTGCAACACTTTTTTGAAAACTTTTTTTTTTTTTGAAAAAGATCACCGAACCCAAGAAGGGCGCCTACGTATCTCACCCCCAAAAGGGGAGAATAAGGTGTGCGTAGTTTGTGAAGTCTTGCCAAAATGGCCAATTAAACTTTTTTTTTCTTTTTTTTTTTCTTGAAACTTTTAAAAAATGAAAAGAAAAGAAAATAACAAATTGTCAAAAGAATTGGCGAAAATCTTTTTGCATTTTTCAGGTTTAAATCCCTATACAAAAATGAAACTTATGATTACCAAAGAAAAATCTTTTTGGATTTTCAATTTTGAATTTCATATGAAAAATGAAACTTGAAACTATTAAAGCAAAATCTTTTTTGTAGTTTTCTTTTAGAGATGTATATAACACCTACTTTAAATGAAAAATGAACAAAATTTTTCTAAATTTTTTAAATAAGATCCCCGAACCCACAATAGGTTGCCTACGCATCTCACTCCCGAAAGAGGAGAATTAGGGGTGCGTAGTTCGTCCAACTAGGACAATTAAGAATTAAATAACAAATTGAACCCTAACTTGAAAGACAGGACCAAAGACAGACGATGAAAAACGTCAATAATTTTTTTTTTTGTGAGTTTTCAATTTGACACTTCATACAAAAATGACACCAGCAACTACAAAGGAAAAATCTTTTTGGTATTTTCGGTGTATGAAATGTACAAAACTCTACCATATTTTTTTGTATTTATTTCTTTATAAAAAAACTCCAATGATTTTTTTTTTTTTTTGAAATTTTCGAATTATGAATGCATGGTAAAGAAACAAAAGGAAAATCTTTTTGATGTTTTTTTTTGAGAAGATGAGTGCGAAAGGTAAAAATCTTTTAATTTTAATTTTTTCCTTATTGTAAAAAAAAATCAAAAGCCATAAAGAAATCTAAAAACTCCGAAAGTCTTTTTTTTTCTTTTCACTTTCTCTCTCTTTTTTTTTGTAAAATTTTTTTTCAACACTTTTGTCTACAAACTTTACTTCTAACATTTGTTTTCCCCAAATCGGTCTGTCAAATGATCACGTTACACTCAGAGATGCAACATTTAGCACGTAGGGATGCTTTAGGGGGGAGTCTCCTACAAAAGGCCACGTAGGTTCCTCTAGGTCTTAATATGATGCAAATAAGCATGTCCTAAAGGCTGACCTACGCTGGGATTCACTAACAAGGCTGTTCGGGGGTGCGTATGGTCGATAATGGCTGCGAAAGCTTTCCACCCACTCCATAACACCGACGTCTCCCCCTCCTAAAATAAGGGTGACTTAACTAGAGTTCGTGTGCACGATGTGCACTCCGGGACTTATTGCAGAAAGAATGGCCCGGGTTATGCACATGATGCCAGATATAAAACGGTAACACATAAGATAAAAACTGTAAACAAAGAGCACGTAGACACTCAACAATGATAAAATAATAACACAAAACAACACAAACAAAATGTCTATACACCTATAGTGCCAAACTAAGCCGATACAACTCCAAAATAAGCTCGAATTCTGAAAAAAAAAATCCCCAGTGGAGTCGCCAGAGCTGTCACCCCCCCCTTTTAACCAAAAAGATTGATTTTAAGTTTTGAAATGGTTTTTATTATTAAGTGACAAAAGATGAAAATTGTTTCGAAAAGGATTCATTTTTTATAATCAACTCAAAGTCGCCACTTGACATAATTCGATGTGCCAAGTCACCTTTGGAAAATCCTTTTCAAAACGATTTGACTCTTTTTAAACTAGTTTGCGAACAGAGATTTCGGTTAAGGAATTCTGTTGACCAAGGGGAAGGTGTTAGGCACCCCTCGATCCTGTGGTTCGACAATGGTTGCTTGGTGGAGCATATCGGCTAATTTAACACTATGAATGTATAAACCACACAAAACACATAAAATAATCAATCAAACAAACCAAAACAAAATGAATCTCAAGATATAGTGCACAGTCCAATTACACAGTCCAAAATAGAAAAATGCAAAAAATATAAATCCTATTCTAAACTAGTCCTGAACTAAGATCCAATGCTTTACCTGATGCCTTGGACCTTCATCAAAAACCTCCTTTGCGTACATGATACGTCGGGGCATTCCCTGGTGAATAGATACAAGTACCTCGGGACATTCCCCGATCAAATGGGTACAATTGAATTAAATACGATAAAACAAAACCATTCCAACACATATTTCAAACATGCCATCAATCCAACAATTCTAAATTTACCTACCCGCCCGATGACATATCACGTTCAACATCAACAATGAATCAAAATACCATAATATTCACTTTTATCAGTTTTTCGATTCCTGCCCCAACTTCATTTTTATCAATCACACCCATGCTTCGATTATCAATTCACTTTTCAAAGTCCGAAACTAACATCAACCCACACACAAAAAGGATTCAAACATACCAAACAATAAATCATTCACATTACACAAATTAAAGGGAGAAAAGATAGAATTGGACCTTTGAAGAATCGATTCCGTTGATAATAATGTTAGAAAACCCGGACTTAGAATTTCGAATAGAACCTCAACCACGAACCAAACTCCAACTCAGTATTTGAGGAATGACAATTTGAACTGCTCACAATAACCCTATTGACACCCAAACAATAACCTGGTTTCCCAAAACTGATACGAAAAACCCATGAAAAATACCAAGCAGGCCAAAACGAGATGCAAATTCAAATAGAGTAGCGACAATGAACCAGTTTCGGATCAAATTTAAGAGCAAGGAGACCAATTATGTTATTTTTTCGATGGACGCATCAGAGCAGTAACAGAGAAATGACTGGGTGTTTTTCGGTGAACTCGTCGGAACAGTAGTAAAAAGTAAAACAACGACTGGGGTTTTTTGAGGGATAATCCAGCGATCCTCAATGTTTTCCGGCCGATTTCACCTGATAACCACCGAAAATGGAGAATAAAGCTCGTTCCCTTATCCTTTTCACTCGATTTTTCTCTCAATTCTCACAATTTTGACCTCCCTTTTCTCTGTTTCGCTCACTCCGACCAACTCTCCATTCACTGTGTGTGGGTGAGTGAAGGAGAAGAAACCAAATATCTCTTCCTTTTTATTTCACTGGTTTTTGTATGTGAGAGTGGTGTGTGCGTGAGTGGTGTGCGATTTTGGTTGCTGTGTCTGTTAATTCCCCAGAAAATAGAGCAAAAAAAAAGATGAAGGCCCCCCTGTATATGGCGTGTGTGTATATTTATTGATGGAAATCTGTGTGTTGGTATATCTTGTGAAGGGGAATATCACACGGGGTAGGACACATTGTAAGACAAAGGTAAAAAAAATGAATAACTTGGGTTTTAGGGAGGGATAAAATTAGGTGTCTACACCACTGTATAGAAGTTCACAAGAAAGGTTTTCAATGATAAAGTTACCAACATACTTTTGTTATTATCTTTGTGTGGGCATACCATTCTTAATGACCTTTGTTATCAATCTCTACTTGTTTTTGCTATCTTAGGACATGACCCTAGATAGGAAGGTGTGGAGGTCACGAATAATGAGAGTGTGTGGGTTATAGCTTGCAGTCCGAGTTGTTATGGTGTAGCCGGGTTAGTAATCCGAGGCTTGTACATAGGTGTCCTTGGTTTGTGTGTGTATGGTACGACTAGGTGGGGGACTTGTGTCTTAGTCCCTATTTTGTTTTTTTCATTTCGCTCTTATTTTTGCGTATTCCGTATTTCTCTGGTTTCCAATTTACTATTTCTTATTCCTGATTTTATTATGTCATCCATCCACTTGTTACTATCCTTTAGCTTGAGCCGGGGGTCTATCGGAAACAACCTCTCTACTTCTTCGGAGGTAGCGGCATGGTCTGCGTACATCTTACCCTCTCCAGATCCCAGTTTGTGGGAATATACTGGGTTTGTTGTTGTTGTTTTTTGCTAGCAATCTCTAACGTTCGGTAGGTCTGCATCCGTCTAAAATTGCATAAATCCACTCTTTATCGGTGCATAAAACTTAATGTTGGAATCACCAACTAAAGTCATATCTAAACATAAAATAATAATAATAATAATAATAATAATAATAATAATAATAATAATAATAATAATAATAATAATAATAATAATAATAATAACAACAACAACAACAACAACAACATGAAATTACCTTGTATTTTCTTTAACGTATTCTCCTTCTTCCAAGATCATTGATTCTTTACCATAACTAAATAAATAATTAAAACAAATTCACGTCAATAAAAAAAAGAATGAAAGTAACAGAACATATCAAAATTACTAAATTTCTAAAACATAATTTTATCAAAGAAAACGATAGGAATGCAAATTTTCACAGATTTCTAGAATACAAAATTTCTTGTATATTGTGAAGACCTTATATATAGGCAGGGAGTAATGCAAGAGATACGTACAAAAACAACGCCTTGTTTTGAAAAAATACCGATCGCATACGACCTTATACCTTTGTTTATGGAAAAGTCAACTGACTTTTGACTTTTTAGTTGGAGTCCAACTCAAAAACAAAAACAAAAATCAACATTTATTTTAATCAAAAATAGTAAATCAATAGAATTTCTTAGCCATATTTGATACTCGTGTCACAATTTGGCCAATTTTTTCTAGTAATTTGTTTTAAAAGAATTTTAATGTCCAAAATTTTAGGTTTTAATTCAAATAAGGTAAGGTTTTATATTAAATTTTAGGTATATAAGTCAAATAAGATAAGGTTTAATAATTAGACTTTAACTTTAATTAATTTTTAAATATTTTAAAAAAATAGTAAAAGACAATTTTGTCTATTACATATACTTTTAATAAAGGGCAAAAAGTTCAAATCACTTTTCTAGGGGTCTTCACATTTTTAATATATTATAGATATAGATTATAGATATAGATTATAAATATAGATTATAGATTATGATACTTGTATATACATCTCGATTAGTGCACCAGAGTACTTGTTAAGAAAAAACGCATGGTGTCTATTAAATGATTGACTTTTTCCTTACAACACTAATCCAAAAGAATCCTAAATTTAAGGTACATAACTCAAATACGAAAAGATTTAATAACTAAATTTTAATAAATTTTTAAATTTTAAAAATTATTAGAAAATAGCAAAAAGACGACTTTGTCTATTGCAAAGTATTTTAGTGAAGGGCAAAAAGTTCAAATCACTTTTTTAAGGGTTTTCACACTTTTAATATATTATAGATTATAGATTATAGATTATAGATATAGATATAGATTTGTAGATATTTCAAATCTTCTTAAAATCAAATTTAGTTGATTTAAAATTCTTAAACTAATAAAAAAAATACTTATTAGTTTTCATTAATTCTAATGGCTTCTAATAAGAAAAAGTTTTACCATAAATATATTTAATTAACTTTCAACTCTTAAATATTATAAAAAATAGTGAAAAAATAATTTTCTCTAAAACAAATATTTTTAATGAAGGGCAAAAACTTCAAACAACATTTTTAAGGTCCTTCACACATTTAATATATATATATATATATATATATATATATATATATATATATATATATATAGATAGATAGATATATATATAGATAGATAGATAGATATATAGAGAGAGAATATAAATATAGATTATAGATATAGATATAGATATAGATATAGATTACAGATATAGATTATAGATTACAAATATATGAATTGAACGTTTATTTCAAAATACTTGATATAAAATTAATCTCGTAATAATAAATTTTAAATATTATACATAGTTGAACTTTCTTTAAGAGATTGACAACTTGAAGTTATAAATTTTTTTAAATATGATAACTTCGAATGTGACTTTAGTTGATGCTAATTTTATTCATTGATACACATATAACTTATGCAAAATAATATTTATTTGTAAGTTCCATTTTAATTGTAATTATTTCTCCCTCCGATTTATTACTGACAATTTTAATTAGATATATATCCACTCAATAATTATATTATTGAAAATATAGTTATTAGATTGCCCCACATTGTTTTATCAATGAAAAACGAATACAGTGTTGAAGATGTCTATACGTATTTTCAATAACTATACTTATTCAAGATATTTTTCAATTTTATCAATACAACTTATATATATTAGATACTTTTTCTTAAATTAAATTTAAGTAGATTTTTATTTAATTTATTTTAAAAGTTAAAATTTCTGGTTAACTTTAATATCCTACATAAAAGGAAGTATTTACAATTCTTAAACTAATACACAAATATTAATATTATTATTCCTAATTATAAGAAAATTAACCCTAAATAATCAAGTAATATTTTTGTAGAGTCTTATTTTTTTTTTATTGTGGAGTATACTTTAAATTAAAAAAATCAAAGCAATAAGGGAATGTGGCGTCTCAAGCCTCATCAGGTAGGTGCACAACGGTTTAAAAACACAGTTATAACATACGCATAATCATCAATCAAGTGAAGTTGGTGAAAGATGATACAAAAAATATGAAAATGTGATACTAACCTTAATATATTTGGATAGAGAATTTTCTATCGTAAGAGACCTCAACAGGTTGGTGGACATCGCGTCTATCTCATTGGGAAGGGAGAGAACAAACTCTCTTATCTAAAGATCATATCCTTGATAAAGTCACTTTCTTCAATACTTTTTTCTTGACCCACCTCATCCTCTCCTGACGCTCGCCATTGCCAGTTGCTTATACCTCTTTACCGAATCAACTATACGTTTCCTCACATGTTTAAACCATCTCAATCCTTCTTTTCTCATCTTGTCCACTGCGGAATTCGCTTCTATGTTGTCCCAATTCTCATCATTACTATCGTGCCTCTCTTTGTATGATCATACATCCACCTTAACATTCTCATCTCCACAATTTTCATCTTCTAAACGTGAGAATTCTTAGTAGGCTAACATTTCATTCCATACTATATAGTTGGTCTAATAACCACTCTATAAAACAATTATCCTGACTCTTCATTATCGTGCATGTGCACTGAAATAACTCCTCCTTCCCTAAACATAAAAGAAAAAACATTAGATCAAATAAATTCAATATAAATTTAAAAGTGAAAAACAAAAGCTTACGTAGCAAGAAGATTGAATACGAAAAGTACAACTGTTTGATTCTAGAGGCTATAGATGGATAAATCTTTAAAATTGCTTTGTTTGTGTAAATACCAAAAAACGAATTTTGATGATCTACGACATAAAACTTGCCTCGTCCCATTAACTCTTCAGTCTGAATTGTACAATTAAATAACTATTATTATTTAGTCGTACAAGTAAAAAGGAAATCAAGTAAACTTACCAACATCAAAATACATAAATAATTTTTTTACAAAATTTATCCTATAAAATATAAATATGAGATCAAATCTAGTATAGTATTAGGTCATCCATTGATTCACACACAAATACACGTTTGAGCACATATCTCTTTCCACATAAACTTTAATATATATAATATTTAGAGTGAGGTTTTAATATATTATAGATTATAAATATAGATTGATTGAAGTTTTGGGTTGTTTTTTTGGTTTCACAATGGGAGAAGCTAAGTGGTAATATTTTGTTAAGTTATTTTTTTGATTTTCTTGATTTTTTATTTTTTTGATTTCACGATGGAGAACCCTAAGGGGCTAAATTTTTTTAAATTAATTTTATGATTTTTTGGATATTAAATTTGGGGTTTTGGGTTATCCTCTTTTAGTTAGGAATGATTTGTTGTATTTAGATGGTGGAAAATGATTTTATTTTTGTGAGGAAAGTTTTTCTTAAAATTTAATATTACTAAAATAATAGAAAAAAGGTGAAAAAACAGTTTTGTCTAAAGTGAAGACTTTTAATGAAGGGTGAAAAATTCAAACGACATTTCTAAGTCCCTTCACACTTTTAATATATTATAGATATAGATATAGATATAGATTATAGATATATATTTTGAAACTATTGATTTGTATTAATATTCCTAAATATAGGGTAAAATATCCTAAAATTTTATAGAAACTCCTACATTGACTATATTTTGTAGGCTTAGAGTCTATTAGGGCTGTTAACGGGGCCGGGTCAGGTCAACCCGCAACCGACCCGTCATATTTAAATGGTTTGTGGGCCAGTCCGGTTCCGAGCCAAGTTTAACAGTTTAGTCCGGTTCCGGGACCAATAGTGAAATTTCAAGAAACAACTAGGGACCGGCCCACTACACCTAACCCGGTCCAACCTGCCTAAACCCGGTCAAAATCGGTCCAAAATTCGGTCAAAACCAAAAAAAAAATGTAAAAGATTTTACTACAATATACACTATATATACCTACCTATATACATTTTAAATACGTTAATCAATATATATACACTATATATATAGTTTATACTACATTAGAATTTAAAAAACATATACACATATACACATATACACAATTACACATGTAATCGTGTATATGACTATACGTTAGTTAAATATATATACTACTTTAAATAAAACATATACTACAAGATATATACTACAATATATATACTAATTTATAAAACATATACACATGTATACGTTAAATATATACTACTTTGAAGTCTATAGAAAATATATACACATATATACGTACCATTCAATATATATGTACTACTTTAAATAAAACATATACTACAATATATATACTACAATATATAAACACACTATATATATAGTTATATAGTAATTTATAAAACATATACACATGTATACGTTAAATATATACTACTTTAGAGTCAATAGAAAATATATACACATATATACGTACCATTCAATATATGTACTACTTTAAAAAATACACATACAACATATAAACACTATATATATACTAATTTATAAAATATATACACATGTATACGTTAAATATATACTACTTTAGAGTCTATAGAAAATATATACACATATATATGTACCATTCAATATATGTACTATTTTAAAAAATATACATACAACATATAAACACTATATATATACTAATTTATAAAACATATACACAGGTATACGTTAAATATATACTACTTTAGAGTCTATAGAAAATATATACACATATATACGTACCATTCAATATATGTACTACTTTAAAAAATATACATACAACATATAAACACTATATATATACTAATTTATAAAACATATACACATGTATACATTAAATATATACTACTTTAGAGTCTATAGAAAATATATACACATATATACGTACCATTCAATATATGTACTACTTTAAAAAATATACATACAACATATAAACACTATATATATACTAATTTATAAAATATATACACATGTATACGTTAAATATATACTACTTTAGAGTCTATAGAAAATATATACACATATATACATACCATTCAATATATGTACTACTTTAAAAAATTTACATACAACATATAAACACTATATATTAATTTATAAAACATACGCACATGTATACGTTAAATATATACTACTTTAGAGTCTATAGAAAATTTATACACATATATATGTACCATTCAATATATTTACTACTTTAAAAAATATACATACAACATATAAACACTATATATATACTAATTTATATAATATATACACATGTATACGTTAAATATATACTACTTTAGAGTCTATAAAAAATATATACACAAATATATTTACCATTCAATATATGTACTACTTTAAAAAATATACATACAACATATAAACACTATATATATATACTAATTTATAAAACATATACACATGTATACGTTAAATATATACTACTTTAGAGTCTATAAAAAATATATACACATATATACGTACCATTCAATATATGTACTACTTTAAAAATATGCTACTTAATAAAATAAATTAATAATACTTGATGGTAAATTAGTAATATATTAAAAATAAGTATTTAATTTAAACCAGAAATTCAATTTAAATCAATAAATGAAAAAAATTACAAAGTAAGTAGTGAATGAATGTTATATTTTATTGATTGCAAAATGATTCAAAATTTATAATGTACATGAATGAAAAATCTACAAAGTTCTCATTATTTTTTACAACTCATCCATGTTAACATTAACGGGAACTTGCATAGGATAGTCAAAGTCAATGGGGGCAAAACCATGCATTGGACTTGATTGTGCTGAGTTCTCCCTTGAAGTCACACTACTAAAAAAGCTGCAAAAAGAGACCTAAAAAAGAGACCTCATAAGGTCTCTTTTCCTGAAAAAGAGACTTCAAAAGTGATCTCAATGGATGGTCTCTAAAAGATGGGTCACTTTTTGTAAGAGAACTCATTAAGTCGCTTAAAAGCGACCTCGAGAGGTCACTAGGTTATTTTTCGAATTTTCTAAAAAGAGACCTCGTGAGGTCTCTAAACTATTTTCTATAATTATTATTATTTTATTAAAAGAGACCTCATAAGGTTTCTATTTGATTTTATTTTTTTTATTTTTTTTAATTAAAAGAGACCTCATACGATCTCTATTTGATTTTATTTTTTTATTTTATAATTAAAAGACACCTCATCAAGTGACTATTATTTTTTTATTTTTATCATAAATAATTTTTTTTAGAACATAGGTGACTTCATGAGGTCTCTTTTCTGCAAAAATAAAATAAGAAAATATGACAATAACAGCTTTTACAGATACCTGCCGTTTTAATTCAATTCAATAATATGTACAATCTAATCAACTAAATCGAGCTCCAACAACTTACACCAATCAATCAAACAACAAACACAAGAACTAAATATCTCATCCAATGAACACTAAATCAAAATCAACTTAGAGTACCTTGAAATTGAACGAAGAAATGTAGTAGTCAAGTTATTTATAAAATAGTACTATTGACTAGACTACTTCAAAGCTTTCATGCATTCAAAAATACTTAATAGTTCTAATAAACCATCATAAAGTCTATAGTTTAGATTATCTAACACAACACCCAACTTTAGCAACGCAGCGGTGTATTGTTCACATAATAATCCTCATCATCTTCATCACTGCTGGGCTCCTCAGTCACATCTCTGTATAGACCATATATTCCATGTGAAATAGATAGAGACTGAGGCGGTCGAGGAGGGCGAATTGCATCACCAGGACAAGAGAGAATCCCCCCGAAGCAAGTAATGCATCGAATTGGGCCTTAATTCCCGCATACTGTATATCCCTTTCCTGTGAGGCCTTAGCTTCATTAGCTTTATTAGATAACTCAGTTATCTGCTGCTTCAAATCCAGAATCATCTTCCTTGACTCATCATCTGGAGTGTTATCAAGGCCCTCTAGTTCCGAATGAAATTCATGAAAGGTTCCTTATGGCAAGCCAGAAGCATACCTATACCTACTCGGACCACCAACCGCATTTAACCCTTTCTCTCATTCTGCTCTTGGCTAAGTGACAGGTCTTGACTATCATCTGGCAGAGTCTGACGAAAATCATCTATGGATTGCAGATATCGATTCTGAATTTAATGATAATAATATTAGAAAATAAATCTAGGAAATAAAGTAATTTAACACTAGAAAGCTTAACAACCATTTCTTTTTTTTACCGCCAAGAAAGGTGATGAAATAAATAAATGCTAAACGCAAGAGTTTCCTACAGGATGGAGTAGAACGTACAAATAAAGTATCACTAATAGCATGGAACTTAATATGCAGAACTAAGAAGGAAGGAGGTCTGAAAATATTGGACAGTGTGACTTGAAATGATGCAGCAAATGCAAAATATGTATAGAGTACAGCATGGAAGACAAATAATTTATGGATAAAATGACTCCATATATACATAAAGAACACCATATATAGGTAATGCTGTGAACATATTCCTTTTGTACATTCAATTGTAAATGATATATTAAAAGTCTATCCAAAAGAATGAGAATATACGTGAAGATTTAAGTTACACTTTAATGCATGATCAAAATAGTTATCTGTGGGAAAAAAAGGAAAAACGTTGAGTGAATGGACATTGAGCCAAATCAAACACCTCAAATTTAGGTAATTGTATGTGTTTCATGCAATACCTATACAACCATCAAAGAAACATCATTTTGTTAACAAAATTTCCATAATCAAAATCAACAAATATTTGAACTGTGTTGGCTATGTCATGAGCAAGGTAAGAAAATGAAAAAAGAGACCTGAAGAGTAAGAAGTTCTAAACTCCACGGATAGCCAACAACTATATATATAGATTACAGTATGTCACATGTACATGTTTTCTGCCACCACTCTTTATGAAGCATTTCACGGTTGGACAACAATATCGTCAAAGTAGTTTAAATTATGTATCTTGGTTGATGACACCTGTTTGGAATTGAGGCGCAGTTTTTATTGTTGCTTTTGGATGAGGAAAAAAAGGACATCATAAACACCAATACTTCTTTAAAAAGTCATCCATGAATCAATCAAGACACAACTATCCCCAAAGCGGTATGGAGAATTGGTAGATGTATTAGTGAGAGTTGATCGGAGTCAATAAAAAATGATAATTTGACGGCAATAAGAGGCAATAATAAAGCTGGCAGGCATAAAAACCACAGTTATCAGAAAAAAATAATAAGGAGTGACAGTAAATATATTCATTTCAGCTCGGACTCGCTCTACAGAGTTTACATATGTATACACCCCATGTTTTTGTCTTTTGAGCAACCAAAATATTTCAAAGATTGTTCTTTCTGTAGTGTGTCGTGTTCAACTGTCATTTACAATGCCAATTCTATTAAACGACCATCTCATTAATGACAGTTCAACAAAGATTTAGAAAGGCCAGCATAGCAGTATCATCAACCGAACTGAAATATTCACATCGAGATAAATCACTTTCAGAAAGTATTTACTATTTATTGTTCATGTTTAAGCTCATTGATGAAAAACAGATTCAATATTGAGTGACTGGACATTGAGCCAAATCAAACAACCCAAATTTAGTACTCCGTCCATTTTAATTTATTGCAAAGTAATAGATACTTTGTGGTTTAATTTATAGGTTTGCGCATGTTTCATGCAGTACCTATACAATTAAACTTGTAAGATTTATATGACCTTAACAGGCTCTGCTTCTGTCAGGACACCAGTAAATTAATTACCATCCAGGTACAAAGTAGATAAATTTCTTAAATTTCCTATTTTATTTGGAACATGGCCATAAAGATTCACCAAAGTAATACAACAAACGATACAACATTCTGAAATAATACTAGTGGTATAGCTACTAACACAGATAACAATCCTTTCTCATTAAGATGTAACAAATCAAGCTAAAAACTCAAACTTTCCACATAACAAAAGGAGAAGGGCACATTCATCTTACCATCATTTCTCACCTACACATCACATCTCATTAACTCATCACAACAAGCTAAAAGACTCAAAAATCACAGTTCTCAAATAACTAGAACAGCCCAATTTCTCATCTACACATCACAAATCAAACTAAAGATTCAAATAAAATACTTCCCCACATAAGAAAACAACCCCATTTCTCATTAACAATAACAAATAAAGAAAAAATATTCTAAACTCCCTACTGTTTCCAAATAACTAGAACAACTCCATTTCTCATTTATACATCACAAATCAAACTAATGACTCAAATACCACACTTCCTTTACATAAGAAAACAACCCCATATCCCATTCTTGATGAAAAAAATATACCTAATACAATAGGATTAGAAGGATATCCAACTAAATCAGCTTGCAAGAGTGCATAAAATACACAAACTCTACCAGCCCACAAAATAGGACCTTCAAGCAAAGTAGCCCGAATGATTCTTAGCTCACTTTTTACACTACCAACACTCAAGATTGAACTTCTTTTGTCACCCAAGTAGAGCTTGTAATCAAGATAGGGTAGAAAAAGTGAGATTTTGAAGAAAAATGGGTTCTTGACCACGGTTCCCATAGAAGCAAAACAAATCAAGATTAAAGAGAAGCTAAGGATCACGAATGATATTTTACTATGGAACTTGCTATTCTTATTCCACTCTGGATTATCACTACTCAAATTGAGTTTCGCTCCAATTATAAAAAGTTCAGAAGAACACAATAAATAGCTCAAGAATTAAAAAATATAACAAAATAACTGAAATTTAAATACATATGTTTTCCTGGAGCGCTGTTTCAGACAAAAGGAGAAGGGAACATTCATCTTACAATCATATTACATGTGTTTGAATTATGATCATCAGATATATCTAAAGAATTGATTGAATTCCTAAAATTCTCTGCAATAAATATTTTTTCGTACCTTTCAGGTTGTTATATGCGAGTCCAAGCTGTTCAAGCATAGCCAATTTTCCAATATCTCTTAGTAAAGGTCCTTCAAACTTGTTATCACTCATATAGAAAGTTTGAAGTGATGAAATGTTGAATATGGTTAATGGAATTGAGCTTGTTAATTTATTTCTTTCCAGGCTCTTTATTTTAAACTTCCTGCTTCTGTCATTGGTGCTAAAGGCACAGTCAATCCGTTAAACTCACACCTTCCACTTCCATTATTGTTACTGCAACAACTAGCAACTAAAGCCAATGACTTTTTCTTGGTCCTGAACTGAGTATTACTATGTAAATTGAATGGAGATTAGATGGGTATCAGGAGTGTCAATTTAGATACCATAAAAATCCCTAACGATTAATTCATATAAAGCATAAATGCAGTTCTGAAATAAGGCAACAAAATCCCCAACGATTAATTCATATTTTGGGAAAAATAAAGAACACCCAAGACATCCATAGTTTCAAATACCATTCTATACATAAATAAGAAGAAAATCAAAGCAGCCTTACATGAAATGGAAGAACTGGCAGATTATTTACGATTAGGGTGAGAGAATTTTCAGAGCCAGAGACGATTTTTATTCATAGAGAAGATCAATTTGAGGGGAAGTTTGAGAGAAGAGCCAATTCTTTCAATTGGGTTTTTTTAATTATTTTAATATTAATAATAAATATAAAAAGAATCAAATAATATATATATTTTACCTTTAAACTTCATAAAATAATGACAGACAATTATTTTTATTAATAAATATTAATTTATTAAAATTGTAGCGACCTCATGAGGTCGCAATGTTTAAAATTTTACTATTATTTTGGCGCTAATGTTTTCCGCATTTTATTTTTGACCTTTTGAAATCTCTAATATTGTGTTGTTGAATTTATTTTATCATTTACCGACTTTAAGAGGTCTCTTTATTTAAAAATAATTTAAAAAAATAAATTGAGGAAATAAGTGACCTCATGAGGTCTGTTATTTTCGACCTAATTTTGAGGTCGCTTTTTTTAGGTCTCTTTTTATAGCTTTTTTAGTAGTGTCATAATTTCTTCAAGATTTTGTTCGTCTTTCGGCTCCACCCCGATTCCTTGATTTCTTCGTTCCGCTCTAATCCAATCTCTAAGGCAAACTAGAACATTCATAGCATTGCTTTCCAATGAGTGTCGGTTGTCTACAAACTGTTGTTGTCCCTGACTAAAAGCGTTCTCCAATGCAACGGTTGACATTGGAACATTCAATATATCTCTAGCTAATCTTGAAAGCATAGGATATTGTGTTTCATTATTCTTCCACCAATCTAATGCGTTGATCTATCGTCTACGATCCTCTATCAGCGTTTGAAGATTGTTAGGATCTGTGGAGTTTTGATGATAGACAAATGAATGAAACATGTTGAGAAAGCTGGTACATCAAAGTGAACAAAAGTTCAGTTGTAGATAAGTTATGGATAAGCTAACTTTGTGTACAAGACAAAAATGGATAACAGTTGGCACATCAGAAGTAAAGTTAAACAAAAAGTCCTGCAAAAGAGTCCCAATCAAGAAGAAAAGAAACAAGAAGTCTTGCAGAATTTAAGATGATCAAGAAGTCTAGCAATAAGAGAAGATAAAGCAAATGAGTCCTATTAAAACTGAAAGAGTAAAGAGGCGACAACAACTAGAAGAGGAAGTACTTGATAGAGTCCTATACAAGACAGAAGAATAGAGAAAAAAGGACTGCATCACAAGGAGTGCTTATACGCCAAGCTGCATTCAATTAAGCACTCAAGCACTAAAAATATAATCAACAATCAACATATCAGTTCACATACTTGAAGAAGAACCTAGTCTCTTACTTAGCAAGTCATAGACTTTGTGTGTAGTAGATAGGTTCTTTAAATTCTAATGAGTCATTGTTCTAGTCTCAGTGATCTATAAACTGAATTAGGAGTTGTGTCTTCAAGTTAGGGAGCTTGAAGACTTGGAAACACTAATCTTGGGAAGATTTGTGTTTTTGTAGTGATAGGAGTTAGAAGTTTTAATTCCTAGTTTACAAAAAGTCCTGTAATTTTGTTGATTGTTGAGGCTCAAGTGTTTTAGTGAAGTTTGGATTAAATACTGTAGAGGTACAGGTCATGGTTTTTTACACCTTTCTTGAGCCTAATGTTTTCCACTTAAAAAGACTGTGTTCAGTTTTTACTTTTGTGAACCACGTTTACTTACCTGTTCCACAGATAGGCAATTAGTAGGGCTCGTACTCTAACAAGTAGTATCAGATCCAGGTTGTCTTAAATAAGGATAGCACCTAAGAAAAGGATCAACATGATGAATTTCGCACCTCCTACTGGTCACAGTGAAGGTCAGTCAACTACTAGACCTTCACCTTTTGATGGTTCTCACTTTATCTGGTGGAAAGCAACGATGGAGATGTTCATCCAAGGTGAAGACTATGAATTATGGGACAAGATTACTGATGGTCCTACTATTCAAATAAATTTGGTTGATGGTGAACAAGTCAAGAAAATAAGGAGTGAATTTACTCCTGATGACTTGTTAGCTTTGAAGAAAAATGCAAAGGCCAAGAATATCTTGGTTTGCAGACTAGGACCTGCTGAATACAACAGGGTATCCACCTGCACTACTGCTAAGCAAATTTAGGATGCACTGGTGAATGCCCATGAAGGTACTTCTCAATTAAGAAAGTTCAGGATTTCTCTTCTTTTCACTGAGTATGAGGCATTCAAAATGAAGGAAAATGAAACCCTGAATGAGATGATGACAAGGCTTACCACCTTAACAAATGAACTGAATTCCTTGGGAAAGGTCATATCTGAGGAAGAACAAGTTGAAAAGGTACTGAGGGTATTACCTAAATCAAAATAAAATGTTAAGGTGACTGCAATCAGGGAGGCAAATAAGGATCTTGAAGGCATGACACTGGATGAACTAGTAGGGAACTTAAGGACTTATGAAATGGAAATTGATGGAACCAAAGAACAAGTTGCTCCTGAGAAAATCCTAGCATTGAAAGCTTTTGATAGTGATGAGGAATTTGAACTAGATAAGGAGCAAGTTGCCTTCATAACTAAAAATTTCAGCAAATTCTTTAAGAAGAAGAAGGGAACAGGTACTAAGAAACGTTCCACTGACAATCCAAATGGTTGCTACAAATGTGGCAAAACTGATCATTAGATCAGAGATTGTCCAGTCTGGGAAATAAAATGGAAGAAGGAAAGCGCTGAAAAAGAACTGAAGGCTAAAAGGAAGGAGGAGCATGCAATGATAGCTGCTTGGGGATCTGATTCAGATGAAGATGAAGTAGATGAAACTGCATTCAAGGCTTTTGGAGATTCAGACTTAGATGAAGAAGATGAAGGTTTTGAGGTAAGTATACTTGAATTCAAAGAAAAATTGCAATTGTTTTCAAAATCCAAACTTGTATCCTTGATGAGTGCATTTATTGATGATTTTCAAGAGTTATCCTTTGATAGGGATGAATTGTTCAACAGTCTTGCAAGTCTCAAATTTGATCTCATTGATCTAAAGGCTTGTTCAGATACAATTGACAAGGAAAATAACACTCTCAAGAAACAGGTTACAGAACTTAAGAATTCAAACAATAATCTTAAGTCTGAAGTTCTCAAACTAACTCTCACTGGAACTTGGAAAGAGACCATGAGTAAAGAACAAGAAAATGCTGAGCTTGAGTTAGTTAAATACAAGCAAGAATGTCAAGATTTAACTGAAAAATCAATAAGATGAATCAAGAAGTTTATAAATTAAAACTTGATCTTGAAAGGGAAAATAGGTGGACAAACTCCTCAAGAATTGTTCACAAATTGAGTAAGAGAAATATCAATGAAAAGGCAGGTTTGGATTTCACAAAACTTTTGATAATCCTAAAGATTTATATTATATCTGTGGAAATCTTAGACATCCCACCACTGAATGTCCAGTAGCTGCAAAAAGAAGATCAAACAATCAAAACCTGGCCAACAGATCTTCTCAGATAAAAAAAAAACAAAACCAGTTCTGGTCAGAGAAACAGGTTGAACTACATGTTGCCTGCATGGACTAGAAGAAACTTAATTCATTCTTTCACTCATAAAACAGGACCCAAGCTTGTCTGGGATCCTAAATCTAACCATTGATTTCTTCTGCAGGAGAAAGTGAAAGGAAGCAAAAGACAAAAGGCACTGGTACTTTGACAGTGCTTGATCAAGAAACATGACTGGTGATAAGAAAAAGTTCCTTTCACTCTCCAAAATAGATGGAGGAGGAGTGTATTTTGGTGATGGAAAAAAGAGAATTATTACTGGAGTTGGGAAAATTGGCTCATCTGAGTCAAAAACATTGGAAGATGTCTATTTTGTAGAAGGACTGAAACATAACTTGCTGAGCATCTCACAACTATGTGACAAAGGTAATAAAGTTATTTTTACTGCTGCAGGAGTCAAAGTTAAAAGGATGGACACCAAAGAAATTATGCTCACAACAAGGAGATACAGAAATGTATACAAAGCAGACATCTAGGCACTACCTGGACCTGAGTTAACTTATCTGAGTGCAATTGAAAATGATCCCCTCCTTTGGCACAAAAGACTTGGTCATGCAAGTCTGAAACAACTAAACATGCTTTCCTCTAAAGACATGGTATTGGGATTACCCAAGACCAAGTTTAAGAAAGAAAAGTTATGTAGTTCTTGTGTAAGGGGGAAGCAGGTAAGGTCTTCCTTCAAGTCAAAGAACCGTGTTAGCACATCTAAGTGACTTGACCTGGTTCATGTGGACTTGTGTGGACCCATGAGACTTCAAAGCAGAGGTGAAAAGAGGTATGTGTTTGTAATTATTAATGATTATCCCAGGTTCACTTGGATGCTGCTTTTAGCCTCTAAAGAAGATGCCTTTAATGTCTTTAAAATTTTTATTAAGAAAATTAAAAAGAAACTAGGCACTTTTTTAGTCCCCATAAGGTCTGACCATGGTACAGAATTTGAGAATGCAAAATTCTTAGAATTTTGTTCAGTAAATGATAAAGATCATAACTTCTTAGCTCCTAGAACACCACAACAAAATGGAGTGGTGAAAAGGAAAAATAAAACTTTGGAGGATATGGCTAGAACAATGATGCTTGCAGCAAATATTGCCAAAAACCTTTGGGTTGAGGCAATAAGTACTGCAGCATACATCATAAATAGATGCATGATCAGACCTAGATTAGAGAAGACTCCTTATGAATTACTAAAAGAAAGAAAGCCTAACATCTCTCACTTTAGAATCTTTGGATGTAAATGTATCATACATAATAATGGGAAGGATAATTTGGGAAAATTTGATGCTAAAAGTGATGAGGGAATCTTCTTAGGCTATTCACGTCACAGTAAATCCTATAGGGTGTTAAACAACAAAACCTACTGTGTTGAACAAAGCATACATGTGATATTTGATGAATCCTATGTTAAGACCAACATACAAGAAGGGAATGATGCTGAGGAACAGGTTACACAACCCGATTCATTGACTGGTGATACCAAACTTGGAAGAACCTCAACAGGGAGAACTGAAGATGAAGGCACAGTGATAGGGGGAACTGAGCCACCGACTACCGTAGATCAAAATGTCATCACTAATCCTAGTATCTCACTTGGCTTGATTCCAAAGGGATACAAGTATCAAGGATCACATCCTATGGAGAATGCTCTCACTGAGCTCACCTCTGGGATCACTACAAGATCTAGACTGAGAAGTTTGTGTGCCTTCAAGGCATTTCTATCTGAAATAGAGCTAAAGAAGATAACTAAAGCATTGCTTGATGCTGATTGAATTGAAGCCATGTAGAAAGAACTGAATCAGTTTGGAAGAAGCAAAGTATAGATCAGTGATTGGAACTAGGTGGGTGTACAGGATTAAGGTTGATGAACATCGAACAGTCACAAGAAACAAGGTAAGGTTGGTGGTCCAAGGATACAATCAAGAGGAAGGAACTGACTTTGATGAGACTATTGCTCCTGTAGCAAGACTTGAAGCTCTAAGATTACTTGTTGCATTTGCTGCCTACAAGGAGTTTACTCTCTACCAAATAGATGTGAAGAGTGCATTTTTGAATGGCATTCTTAAATAAAAAGTGTATGTTGAGCAACCTCTAGGATTTGAAAGCAAAGAGTTTCCTGATTATATGTTTAAACTGGATAAAGCTCTATATGGGTTGAATCAAGCACCTAGAGCCTGGTATGAGAGGTTGTCAAAGTTTCTACTGGAGAATGGCTATTCTAGAGGTAAAATTGACAATACCATTTTCTTAAAAACTAATGGAAAGGATTTGTTAGTTGTGTAGGTATATGTGGATGACATTATCTTTGGATCAACCAATATGAATATGACTCATGAGTTTGCCAAACTCATGAGTTGTTAATTTGAGATGAGTATGATGGGAAAGATGAATTATTTTCTAGGACTACAAATAAAATAGTCAGCTTCAGGGACAATGATACACCAATAGAAATATGTCAAAGAGCTTCTCAAAAGATTCTCCATGTAAGAGGCTAAAGAGATCAACACTCCTATTGCCACTGCCACAAAGCTTGATCTAGATAAAACAGGTCCTAATGTGGAGCAAAAGATGTATAGAGGAATGATAGGGTCACTACTGTAGCTCATAGCAAGCAGGCCTAACATTGTGTTTAGTGTAGGGCTATGTGCTAGGTTTCAAGCAAAGCCCAAAGAATTACATCTAAAATCAGTAAAAAGAATCTTCAGATACTTGAAGGGAACAAGTGATCTTGGCTTGTGGTATCCAAAAGGTAGTAAGTTTAATTTGGTAGGATACTCTGATGCTGACTATGCAGGATACTTGGTGGACAGAAAAAGCACCACAGGAATGGCACACTTTCTTGGATCATGTTTGATTACCTTGTCCACAAAGAAGAAAAATTCAGTAGCCTTATCTACTGCTAAAGCTGAATATGTAGCTGCAGGTTCCTGTTGTGCTCAATTGCTATGGATTAAGCAACAACTCATGGACTTTGGTATAGATGTTGGTTGTGTTCCTATTTTTTGTGATAATACAAGTGCCATTAACATAGCTAAAAATCCCGTTCAACATAAAAAACCAAGCATATTTATATTAGACATCACTTTCTTAGAGATAATGTCGAAAAAGGTCATATATCAATTATGTTTTGCTCTACCGAAGAACAAATTGCTGACATTTTCACTAAGGCTTTAAGAAGAGAACACTTTAAAAAAAATAGGTTAGTCTTGGGGATGATTACAATTGCATAAGTCTCCCTCAATGCTTGATTAGAATAAGTTGTTCTAAAAAAAGTGATTGTTGGTTAATTCAGTCTCACACATTAAGTTGTGTTTCCTAAGTTCAAGATTTTAGAGTATGATGACTCATGTATGTGTTAATTTTTGCAGAGAGCCATGATTATAGAAACAACCTTGTCTAATTTTTCATTCAGGTATTATTACTATTACTTACAAGTAGCTAAAAGAGAAACAAGTTGCTTACTTGGTTCCCTTATGGTCCTTTAAACCGCCAAAAATCAGAGTCCCTTTCCTTTTAAAAAGCTACTACCCGCTCTCCCATCAGTTCAAAACCTCTCATCATTATGCCTCTGCCAAGTACAGTCCCTCACCTCTTCAAATTCTACTTGGTTCTCCCTTAAATACGTATCTTGGTTCCGTTATATCTTCACACTCAAGAAAAATCTTTTACCCCAAATATGGATTCTTCTTCATCTTCCTCATCCACTGACTATGTCAAAAACTCACTCACCACTATTATTCTTCATCCAAACATTACTTTACCTTCTATCATTCCTCCTCAAATTTCCTAGAGATTTTTTTAATTTTGCAGCCTTCAGAAATATCTCCAACCCTTTTACCCAAATACCCTTACCTCCGTCATCCTTCTCGAACCCTCTTCTTCCTCTCCCTGTCCCACTCCAAATTGTTGAAGATGAAAATAATTCTAGTGATAGAGATGAACTTCCCATTGCAGACTTAATCCCTAGAAGGTGCAGGTCCAAACTACCAAAAAACCCTCTTCTATCACTGTTGAAGACATTACCCCTAAAGACTCCTCCCCAAATGTCTGCATCCCCCTACTCCTCACACTCGAGAAAGAAAACAACGAGAAGATGCATCTCTTGCTGAGGCTCTTCTCTCCAGCAAAAAGAAATGCATATCTACATCTGATTCCACATTTTCTCGTGCTTCTTCACCAGATCTTCTTCTTCAATCAGTCAGAAAGACAAAGACGATCATGGACAAAGGTCCAAAACCCTCTTTTACCAAGAAACCCTCTTCTAAATCTACTCAAAAGGCCTCTCCCTCTTCAAAATCTCCTTCTACTATCAAAGTTTCCACCGCCTCAAAATTTTCTCCTCCAAAGTCTTTTACTCGCATAAAGAAATAGGTTAGCAAACCTGTTCCCTATGACTCCTCTGACTCTGAGTTCCATCCAGATCCTACTGAGTTCGAAGCTGATTTTGAGCCTCCTGTTCCATCTTCTCATCAAGACACTCCTGAGGCTCATCATATTTATTTTCAAAAGAAAAAATTAGCTAGAGGGAGAGTTATTAGTAGCTTTAGGGGTGATGTTATGCAGACTTTACTGGGAAAATTGGAGTTCCAGGGATGGTCTCATTTTTTTCTTCAGGGAGATCTTCAGAGGCGTTTTTCTAAGCCTGAAGTGTACGAGTTTTATACAAATGGGGTGGGTATTGGTGAAATGTTCTCTACTACTGTTAGAAAGACTACAGTAAATCTGTATGTTGCTACCATTTCTAAAATCTTGCATATTCCTTCTAAAGGGTGGGGTCATTATGTTAAAGGCACTTGGCCACCTCTGGACAATCTTGCCTCTGCTCTTGATATATTTAGAAAGTTCTCAGGCAATCCTCACTTGATCCATCATAGAAGGATTCTTAAGAGGGAGATGTCCCCACTTTATCAGCTCTACTTTGATGTAGTCCACAAGATGATTATCCCTAGGAAGGAGAGAAGATGTATGGCTAGTTTTCTTGATCTTACACTTATGGAACTTTTGGATACTGAGGTGTGAATTGACTTTTCTCAACTTATACTAAAGCACATGCAAAGAGTTTTTCTTAAGGAAATTAACAATCATGCCCTTCCCTATGAATTCTGGATCATCCCTATTTTTGAGGATTTTGGAGTGTCTGTTCAAGTGTGCTCTTCACAGACCATTAAGGATATCATAAGTATTGTGGACCATATGATTCTACCTATTTTGATGAGGAGTGCTGATAACCCAATGCATCGATTGCAAAATGTACTAGCTGCAAAACAGAGTGAAGTGGATGTTGCTCAAGCTACTCTGAAAGCTGCACAAGCTGCTCATGAAGATGAAACAAAGGGTTCTTCAAGCTCAGATTGCTTCTCTCACTACCCTATTGGAAAAAGAGTGGGCCAAAAATGCAGATGTCATTAGAAATCTCACTTCCCTTATCCCCTCATCTTCATACATCTAGCCTCTTTACTTGTCTCCTAGCCTGTCTCCTTTTGTTATCTTCCTTGGAGTCTTATTCTCTTTTAGGTTGCTTCTGGTAAATGTAGTCGTATTTTGGTATTGAATGAAATAGACTTAGTTGCTTTTATTCTGCCTCTGTTTTTATCATACTACATTCATGAACTCATATTCTGAATTTTTTTTCTTAGTGATTGCCTCAATGGCCATGGATTATTAAACATTTTCACTTGCTGGGCCAACTTTTTGATGATGTTAAAAGGGGGAAGCGTAGGCTATGCAATGCTTATAACTCAACTGGATAACCTGTTTCATTTCATTTTGTGCATCTTTTATTTAAAATCCCTTATTGAGTATGTCAGGTTTTTGTGATGTTGTGCTGATATGTTTGTCATCTTCAAAAAGGGAGAATTTGTTAGGATCTGTGAAATTTTGATGATAGACAAATAAATAAAACATGTTGAGAAAGCTGGTACATCAAAGTGAACAAAATTTCAGTTGCAGACAAGTTATGGATAAGCTAACTTTGCGTACAAGACAAGAATGGATAACAGTTGGCACATCAGAAGTAAAGTTAAACAAGAAGTTCTGCAAAAGAGTCCTAATAAAGAAGAAGAGAAACAAGAAGTCTTGCAGAATTCAAGATGATCAAGGAGTCTAGCAATAAGAGAAGATAAAGCAAAAGAGTCCTATTAAAATTGAAAGAGTAAAGAGGCGGAAACAACTAGAAGAAGAGGTACTTGATAGAGTTCTACACAAGATAGAAGAATAAAGAAAAAGGACTACATCAGAAGGAGTGCTTATATACGCCAACCTGCATTCAATTAGGAACTCAAGCACTAAAAATATAATCAACAATCAGCATATCAGTTCACATACTTGAAGAAGAACCTAGTCTCTTACTTAGCAAGTCATAGACTTTGTGTGTAGTAGATAGGTTCTTTAAATTGTAATGAGTCATTGTTTTAGTCTCAGTGATCTATAAACTGAGTTAGGAGTTGTGTCTTCAAGTTAGAAAACTCGAAGACTTGGGAACACTAATCTTGGGAAGATTTGTGTTTTTGTAGTGATAGGAGTTAGAAGTTTTAATTCCTAGTTTACAAAAAGTCTTATAATTTTGTTGATTGTTTAGTGAAGTTTGGGTTAAATCCTGTAGAGGTACAGGTCGTGTTTTTTTACACCTTTCTTGAGCCTGGTGTTTTTCACGTAAAAATACTGTGTTCAGTTTTTACTTCTGTGAACCACATTTACTTACCTGTTCCACAGATAGGCAATTAGTAGGGCTCCTACTCTAACAAAGATAATACTTAAGACCTTCCCGAGAAGTTGTTGTGTAAGTTCCCTCCTCAAAACTATTCCAAATATTTAAACCATAAACATAATTAGGAAAACCGCTATGTGCCGGCATGTTAGAAGATGATGGATCCTCGGAAGGACAAGGAGCGACAATTGGAGTGATATTTATCGGTACAGCTAAATCAAGTAAATCAGCATAATGGTTATATAATTTATCTATGTAAATATTTGCATCACTCATAGCCGTCCACAAATTTGGTTGTTCTTATTATTCACCATCAGAATTATTGTTAGTATTTATCTCTAAGTTAGAATAAATAAGAGTACTAAAGTGGCACATAGTATTATATTTCATACACGGATTTAGTATAACACCAACCAAGTAAATAGGAGGAATCGAAAAAAATATTTTTTTAATTTTGCAAATATAGCACTAACAACTTCTTTGTAACCTTCTTTATTCTTATATTCTTTGAGCAAATCAGAAATATCGGCTATATATACTAAAATATTACAAACAGTAGGATAATAAGCACTGAAAAATTCAACAGTAGCTATATAATTTTTTTTTCAAAAACTTAACAAGATCATCAATTACAGCCCAATCAGAATCATGTAGCATACATTCAATCGAATCAGCAAATGAACCACAATGTTGATTAAAAGTTAGTGTAATAGGAACTCTATAAGCATGACAAGTTTTTAAATAATCATACGTAGCATTCCATCTATATCACATTCTTCAGGCATCAATATTGATCTAAATCCATTTTCTTGACATTTAACTTTAAATTCTCTAATTCTTTTTCTTCAATTATTTTCTTAAATAAAGCCAACAGTAAGACAGAATTTTTCAATATAAAGTTTAAAAAATTCAAGATCATCTCTTACAATTAAATTATATATATGACAAACACACTTAACATGAAATATTTCAGGTAATGGCGGAGAGAGCTTAGCTTTTAACTTTATAATAATAGCAGTCTTGTTGTTAGAAACATTATCAAAAATAATACATAACACTTTTTTTTTCAATACCATAAAATTCTGCAACTTTACTAATCGAATCAGCAATAAATTCTCCAGTATGTCTACGATCTTTATCATATAAAAAAACAAGAATACGTTTTTGGATAACATAATTACTATCTATCCAGTGACAAGTAATGGTTAAATAATTAATTTTACTAACAGCACGACCAAGATCAGAAGTTAGAGCCATTCTACATTGAATATTTTTTTACAATGTAGATAAATAAAAAACATATTGTGAATGAAGTCTAAAAATATCGGCCCGACAAGTACTTCTAGGAATATCGTTAATATAGAATTATAAATTGCTTGAATATAATGAATAAACACATCCAAAGAAGGAAAGTTGAAAGGCAAACAACCCACAACTACTATTTTTGCTATTTCTTCCCGGTCCCTATATTTATTATAATTCTTAATTACCTAACCGGTTCCTGGGTCCATTCTAGTTTGTGTTGGCCCACCAACAGCCTCGCCAGCTTTTGCAATAAATAGCTCTCTTTCGTGATTATCATTTATATGTCTCATTAACGTACCCATACCCCCTTGATTGCCTCCACTTTTATGCTTATATACTTGTTGACAAATATTGCATTACACCTCAGTATCTCCTATACGTGTAAAAAATTGTCATGCAATACTAGTTGTTCTACGAGCTCGTGGAGCACGGGGAGGACGGGGAGGGCGATTAACCAATTCAGATCTAACGTTAGCATTTTCTACTGCGGGTGTCTCACCAATATTTTCATAATCTTCATCTAAATCAACTGCATCTGCTTTATTTTCTTCTTCTATACCGTAATTTTTCTGAGTTTCTACACAGTCCATATCATGAGCACCTACACCTACTTCTTCCTCAAAAGGTTGACTAAGCGGGTACCAGAGGCACACATGTATATCTACTACTTGAACTACCTCTACCGCTAGTAATTCGCTTTTTACTACCACTACCACTTTTGGGACAAATTTTTTTTACACTTTTACTGGCGAGGTTTCTTAATTTATCCAAAATATAAATCAAACTAAAAAAAATCAAAATACACAAATATAATAAAATTAAATATTCAACAATTAATACACTAATTAAAAATTAAAAGTAAGAGATGGAATGACAATACCAAATTTTGGAAGCATCCGAAAGTTGCGACTTTAGAAACTTCAACTCATACTTTGTAATCGCAAAATAAAACAATTAAATTGAGCACTTTAGGAAATATATAGAATATTTGAGAATTGAGATTTGAGAGAGAATGAGATTTGAGAGAATGAAAATTGTGTGGAAAATGATTTGAAAGTGTAGGATATTTATAGAATTTTTTTTGGGTTTAAAAAAATGTTTTAAATGATAATTTTTTTTTTAATTAATGTAAAGGGCCAAGTAGCCGTTTTTTTGGGTCCAAACGGTCAAATAGCCGTTGGGCCCAACAACTACTTTGGCCCAACGGTCAAAAGCCCCATTTCTTTTTTCTTAAAAAAACTTATCCGGACCGGACCGGTTAACCGGTGGGCCTGGACCAATTTCGGTTCGGGTCGGGTTAACCAAGCCCAATTTTAAAATTGGCCTAGCCCGGAACCCGATACCCTATGGGAGCTGACCGGGCTGGACCTCTAAAGGGGGCCAGTTCGGGCCGGTTTGACCGGCCCGATTGACACCTTTAATCCATTCTAGATTACATATTACTAACGAGGATCCTAAAACACTAGATAATCTAATCACGATAATATCTAATTTAGAATATGAATTAATAAAACATCGTATAAACATGGGATCTTTTGATGTATTTGGGGTATATGGTTTTTCAAATATTTTATTCATATTCATGTTCTGGTATCTTGGTCGACTAGCTCCTTTGCTTGTACCTGCGGAAGTAGATAGATAAACGTTATGGGTTTTATGGAGTATCCCAACGTCTCCTTCTAGCTCTGGAATTTTAATGTCTTCCGATCGACATAGCTCTGCACACTGCTGAGTTAGCTGATTTGTAGCTATAGACTTCAGTTTACCTTCATTAGTCTTTAGCTTTTCTATCTCATTACCCATACTGTCCACTTTTATTGAAAGCGTAGTTAGGGTATTGAGTATCTTTTCTAGAGTATCTTCTTCTATAATATCAGTCTGTGTAGCTTTGTCTTGATATGTAATCTGCAATAACATTTTTGTTAGTACTGATTACTTCAATTGTAAATGTAAAATTTAATATATTTAATACTAGTCTCCGAATTTCTTTTGTTGTAACTGAATTTTGTATTTTCTTTGTTAGCCACCAGCGTACTTGTGTATTATCTGTTCGCACAATAAATTTGTTATATACAATATATGGCTCAAATGCTAACAAACATTTATATAATGAACATAATTCTTTTCTATTTATTTCCCATTTTATTTCTGTCTCGTTGAACGTACCTGAGTAGTATCTACAATGGTGTTCTATTTTTTCTGCTTCATATTTATATTTAAGTACTCCTCCGTAACTATATTCACTAGCATCTGCTTCTACTATATATATAAATTTTCTATTTTCATCAGGAAATTGTAATTTTGGTAATTCTTTACAAAGTATTTTTATTTTTTGAACTTGTTTTTTATCTTCTTCATTATAGTTATATTCTATGTCCTTTTTTAGTTTTTTCTGTAGTGGTTTTAAGTTTTCTGCTAATTTTGGAATATATTCTCTTACTTGGTTTACTAATCCTAAAAATGATTGTAATTTCTTTTTCGTATCTAATTCTTCTTTCGAATTTATTATTTTTTGTACTATATGTTGTTGCATTTTTACTCCACTTTTATCTATTTGTATTCCTAAAAATTCTATTTGATTTTTCATAATTTCTGCTTTCTTTTTACTTAAACTTATTCCCGAATTTTCTATTATATCCGTAAATTGTTCTAATAATTTTAAATGTTCTTCTTTGGTCTTTGTATATAATAGTATATCGTCTATGTATACTATACAATTAGGTAGTTGTTTAAAATAACTATCCATAAAATGTTGATATCTACCTGGTGCATTTTTATATCCAAATGGTAGTACATTCCATTCATAAAATCCTTGTGGTACCGTAAATGCGGTTAATTCCTTAGATTCTTCTTCTAACTTTAGATGGTAAAATCCTGATTTGCAATCAAATTTACTAAAATAATTATATCCTTGTATTTGTCTTATTTTTAATATCTTATTTGGTATTGGGTAATTATAAGTTATTGTTTTTGCATTTAAATTTCTATAATCAATAACCATTCTACTTTTTCCTCTTTTTTGTTCACTATGTTTATTTACTATAAATGCTGGGCTATTATGTTTGCTATTACTCTTTTGTATATATTGTTTTTCTAATAATTCATCTATATGCATTTTAAATTCTTTTAAATCATTAAAATTATATGTTAATGGTTTCTGGGTTATTATGCTATTTTTATTTATTAATTCAATTTTTATAGTAGTTTTATGTTTTTCCCATCCTTTTAATGGATCTTCACTATATAATTGTTCTAATTTTCTGTTAACTATTTCTATCTTATGTATTGAAAATATAGTTATTTCTGTTTTATTTATCGAAAATACAACTAATTCTATTGTATCTTCAGTATTTTTTATATTTTCTAACTTTTGTGTAATTTTTTCACTTCCTTTTATCCAATCAGTTTTCTTTCTTATTTTATTATTAACTCTTTTTGCTCTTACTTTTTGTTTACATGGTGTTGTAAACCACCAGTCTGTTCTAGTTATTATATGTGGGTATAATTTATCTAGAAACGGCATTCCTAAAAGTATATCTTTTGATGTTAGTTCATAATTATAAATTTCTTCTATTGTTAATATTTTATCCCATACTTGTGTTTTTACATTCTTAGCTTTATAAGTAATTAAGCTTCCTTCGTTATTGAATCCTTTAACTATTATTGGTGTTTTTAATTTATCCCATTTACTTTCTGGTAAACAATTATATCTACATAAATTAGCTTCTGCTCCTGTATCTATCATAGGCGTATAATATCTACTGTAATATCCTTCTACTACTATCTTCATCAATACATATATTTTCATTTTATGTTAGTGCCCTTCTTAAGAATAATTTCTCTCTGTTATGTGTTATAGTTAATTGTGTGTGTTCTATATTATATGGTTTTACTTGTTCTAGCCATTTTATTCCTAATATTATGTCTGTTTTTTGCATTTCTTCTTTTACTTCAAATTCTATTTTTATTTTTCTTATTCCTATTATTATTTCTTTTTCTGCTATATTTTTAGTATTTATTAAGCTTCTTGGTAGATCTGGGCATATATTATTGTCGGTTTTTATTTCTTCATTTTTTACTAAATATTTTGCTATATAATTTTCTTCTTGTCCTGTATTTAAGAGTATTAAATATTCTTTTTCATTTACCTTTCCTGTTATGTAATAATGGTTTGAATTATCCATTGAACTTGTTTCATAACTTATTTTTTTTGATGAGCTTGATGATTCCGGTTTATCATAAGCTGTTCTTTTTGTTGTACTTATCCTATCATTTATTATTTCTAGATTTTCTTCTACATCTATGTCTTTATAGCTATAATCATTATAGTCTATCGTTTTTACAAATTGTTCAAATGGGCTATCTATTTGTATCTTATTAATCTTATTTTTTCCCGTTATTTTATGTTTTGTTGTTAATACATATAAATTTTTGCATCTTGCTGTAAATATTTTACTTCCTGGAGTTAATTCTATTCCTGATATTTTCCAATATAATACTAGTGATTTATCTATATTTCTATCCGTTACTGCTACTGAATAATTTGCACTTATTATAAATTTAAATTTTTGGTATATTAAATTTCCTTTTATGGCAGTTATTATGCTTTTTTCTATAGGTTTTATAATTCTATCATCTGCTAAATATAATTCTATTGGTGTATCTATTCCTTCTCTAAAACATGCTTTTATTAATATTTCTGTACCTCCAAGGTGTACATATTTTATTGGGTCTCTACTTTTTATATCATTTATTTCTTTATTAATTATTTTTTTTGTTACTAGTGGTATACTGGCTTTACCTTTTGCATATTTACAGTCTATTACGTGCTCTTTTTGACTTACTACATAATATTCTTCCTTTTTTCTAGTAAATATATTTTTTATTGTTGGTATTTTAAATATTTTTTCTACACTTAAGTCTAACTCTTTTCCTTTTATTTCATCGAATACATTGTTATCAAATATTATTTTTTGATTTGTTCCTTCTTCATTTAAATATTCTTCTTTTGTTAATATTTTTATATCTTCTTCAGTCATTTAATTCATCTAATTCACTATCTATTTCATTATCTGTTTCATTCTCTGAAATTTCATATATACTGTCTTCTCTTTCTAATTCGTAATCTATGTAATCTATTTGCATATATTCTGTATTTTCTATTTTTATTTCTGATATTTGTTTATTTTTTGGGTTTTTAGGTAATTTACAATCTCTAGCTAAGTTTCCTAACTTTCCACAATTATAACAAGTACATTCTTTTATAGATTTTTTCTTTCTATATGGTCTTTTATTTTTATAATTTTTTTACATAATATCTTTTTCTTGGTTTTTTGTATTTATATTTTGATTTTTTGTATTTCTTATATTTCTTATGCCTTTTTCTTTTCTTATAATATCTTTCTTCGCATCCAAATTGAGGTGCTATTTTATCTTTGCAACATGCTAAATTTCTTATTAATGTTTTTTCCATTTTTATTTCTTCTCTGTATTTTTCACATAGGTTTCTATACCATTGTTGTAAAAATTTTATTCTTGCTCCTAAAGTATCTACTATTTTTGTTTCATCCCAACTTTTTATTATTTTTGAACTAAATGGTTCAGGTAATTTATTAAAATATAATTTTCTTATTTCTTTACTTTCTTTTATATTATATGCTCCTTTATAATAATATTCTTTAAATGCGCAAGTATATTCATCTATGTAACACATATTACATATTGCTAATTTTAACATTAAATTTCTATTTATGTCTTTCTCTTCATTTTGTTCTTCTTCTGTTGTTGTCATGCTACTAAATTCGTCTTTTATAGCTGTTTCATATTTTTTTAATAATTCTATAGGTGTTAATTTCATTATTCCTTCTGTGGGTTTGTCAGTTCTTAATATTTTTTTACTATTTTCAGTTAGATTTAAAAACCATAATTTTACTGTTCCTATTAGTGTTCTTTCTATATATTCTGGTGCATCTGTTACACTTATATTATTATCTAATAATTGCTTTGTCATATATCCTATCCATAATTGTATTGTTTTTTCTGTATCTATTACACAATCTAAGTCTAGAAAGTTATAATTTTTATTAACTATTTGTTTTGGTGTCCATTTGTCATATTCATTCTTTAGATTATATCTTTTAAACTTATTTTTATAATATGTAGGTTTCCTTATTTCTGATGTACTAGGTATTATATTTTGATCTTCTTTTTTATCAAGAGTATTTATTTCTGTGTTGATGTTTTCTAAATTTTCTTCATTAATTACTTCTTGTTTTTCATTGATTTCTAAATTTTTTGTATTTGTTAATATTTCTGTATATGTTTCACTATCTTCTGAATCATAATTGTCTGTTTCTTCAACATCTATATTATTTATTTCTAATTCCTTATTTTTTATTTCTTTATTGTCTATTTCTAATTTTTCTTTAAATTGATTTATCTCGTTTAATAATTTTTGTTCTTTATCTTTTTCTTTTTTTTCTTTCTGTCTTTTTTCATACAGATCTTTTAACATTTGTAATTCTTTTTCTAATTCAGCAATCCTACTATTTTTAGTTTCTTCTATTTTTCGTATTTCTTCTGTAGTTTGTTGTTTTATTTTTTCTATTTCCTTTTTTCTATCTATTTCTTCGTTTTCTCTTTCTATTCTAACCATAGCTGTCAATTTATCTTCTAATTTTAATTCTTCTTTTTCTAACATTAAATATAAATGTTCGCCTATTTTCTTATATCTTCTTCCTAAATTAGAAAATACTATTCTTATTTTTAATCCTTCGTGATTTTCATATATTTTTTCGTCTATTATAAATTCTTCTTTGTTCATTTTATTGTAAATAGTTCATGTTGATATATATATTCTAAACTATCTATTTGTGATTCTAAATTTGATATTTCATTTTTTTGTGCATTTATTGAGTTTTTACTAACTCCGGCAAATATATTATAATTTAATCTTTTTGTTCTTATTTTTAATTCTTTACGTTTTTCAGATATAGTCTGTTTTAGTTCTTTGTATTTTTGTATTTTATTCATCCAAATAATATTTATAGTATTTTGGTGGATATCTAAATCTAATTTTATCATAATTAGGTGGTATATGTCTCATTCTTCTAGATTTTAAATGGATTATTAATTTTGCTTCAATACTAGATATTAAGGTAATTAGGTAAGCTAATCTTTGTGGGTTTTCTTTTGTTTTATTTTGACTTGTATATTCTGAATAATTACTAATTAAAGATTCTTTAATTTTTCTAAAAGCTTCTCTGTTTTTAAATGGTCTTCTCATAATTAATTAATTAATTGGTTGATTATATGATTTTTTCATAAATATTTTATTCATATTTCATAAATACCATTTTCAAACATATATGCTACTTCTGTATTTTTTAAATAACTGCGCTCTGATACCATTTGTAGGGGGGTGCGGATTAGGTGCGTAGTTTCAACTAGATAATAAATACGTTGTAGGGGGGTGCGGATTAGGTGCGTAGTTTCAACTAGATAATAAATACGTATGTATTTATTTTTATAATGAATATTATTGTTTGGAATAATATTCATTTTTATCTTCTTGACTTAAGATGTTTTATTAATTCATATTCTAAATTAGATATTATCGTGATTAGATTATCTAGTGTTTTAGGATCCTCGTTAGTAATATGTAATCTTTCATATTCTTGGTATAGACTATATAGTTGAGTTTCTATTTCTTTTAATGATTTATTCCTTTCGTAAGATGTATCCATTAATTTATTAGGTTTATTATTTTATCCTGTGGTAATTGCAGAGTTACAAATTTTTGTATAATAATTTATCCTGTCTGTACTGTAGTATATATCTAATTCTAGATTTTCTATGTCATTTATTATCTTGTGTTGTTCTTCTCGTAGTGAGTTTTTTAAATTATCTAAACTATCACATGTACTTTTTTCTAAATTTTCTAAGGTTTTTTCTATCCATATTAACCTTTCTTTTAGAGTCTCCATTATTTCTTTAATTCGATTTCTATAATTAATTTCATCATTTAGGTTATTTTGGTTTTCCCTAGTTTTTCTTATATATTCTAACATCCACAGTCTTGATCTGAATAATATCCTTCTGGGTAAATGTCTTCGTATATCTGTTCTAACGCATTTATTGTTTCAATTTCGTAGTTTATTACTTCTTCTAATATTATTTTCTTAATATCTTTAATTTCTATGTCTTTAAGTATATATAAGATTAAAACCTTAAGGTAGTCTAAATGGTCTATTTTCTAAAATTGATATTTTATATCTTTATTTTTCATGTATTTGTCTATATTTTTCATCTGTTTTTCTAGTAGTTGTATGTTTCTCATATCTTTTTCTAAAAATTCTATGTAATTTATCATGCTAAGTATTTGTAAGAGTAGTTAGGTATGTGTGGTATATAATTTACTCTAGTCATGTAATATTTACCAAATGCTTTTTCTAATATGATTTTTCTTATATCTACTACAGTTATATCTTTAAGTGCATACAAAATAAGTATTTTAAATTTATCTACCATCACATCAGATAAATAATTATTCATTTTCATAAAATTGCTTTTTTCAAAATATTTCCTTCAACCATGTACATAACAAAATATAGTCATCTTAGATTACTATATACTAGATTATTCTTAAATAACATGTTCTTCGGTCACTATTAGCATGGTAATCTGGATACTTTTCCCTTAAACAGCGCCTCTACTCTGGTTACTCCCCACCACGGCTTCTTGCCTTATTGGTTTCACCTTTAGGATGACATAGTTCTTAGGGATCTTTCTCCGTTTCCACTTTGCTAATAAACTTCTTAACATATTATTCTTCGAATAATTCTACTATAAAGTAACTAACATGAATTTATTTTATCATATCATGATTGTTGGGAATTATGAATTTAGCTATTCATAATCATAAATAAATATACCTGTTCTGGTAGGTTTGATATTTCTGAGCTTTGTTCCTCCATAGATTTTTCCATTGATATATACCTGTTTTTTAATTAACTAAGCAAAAATATTTATTGTGGACTTTGAGAGAATGTTTGCTTCAACGCATGAAGGCTTGCATTCTCTATTTATAGAATGAACGGATTTTTACATGTATCTGCAAAAGATTAAAAATCTAGACTAAAAAACAAAAAAACTCAAAAAGTCTTCTAGCCTTAAAGGCTACTCTACCTACTTAAAGAAAGTCTTTACAAAGAATAGTAACTTTAAAGACTTTTTACAATTTGTACATTAAATGTTTTTGCCTCCGTTATTTTGTCGTATCTGCTATGTTTCCATTATTGCTCTCTTATCTCATCTTCCATTTTATAAGCAAGGTTTATTATAGAGAAAATCACTCTATATTAAAATTTTCTCATCCTAGATTTCAAACTTATAACTTCTAATTAAGTAAGGGATCGTTTGGTGTAAGGGATAAGAAAAGATAATCCCGGGATAAGTTTTTAGTACCCCTTTATTCCTTGTTTGGTTACAAAAGTGTGGAATAACTTATCCCGAAATTAATAGTTAGTACTGGGATAAGTTATCTCTACTTTGGGTGGTATAGCAATACCGGAATAAAATATGTAAATTATCAAAAATACCCTCCTTAAACCCTCTTTATACATCACTTTTTCACATCCATATATATTTCCATAATTTTTAATACCATTTTCTTCACTACTCGCTATTTTTTGATAATATATCTATTAAAAAATTACATTATAAGTGTAATTTTTATTTATGAATATATTATAGGTTGAATTTATATGCCTAATGCTTATGTGTATTTATAATTTAATTTCTCTTATAAAAATATTGACTCCACTACTTAATTACATATTTTTAATTAAATAATCTTTCTTCACTTAAAAATTAAAAATTTATATATCAATTGAAATAAATAAATTTAATATTTTACAATATAAGAGTGATATGTGCTTAAATGAAGTGACAAAAGCAATAAAATCTCTTTTACTAAAATAAATTTAAGATGAAAATTTTATTTTTAAGAATGAACAAATAAAGTTTGCAAGAAAAATATTAAAAAAAAAGAAAGGTGAAGGATATTTTTGTAAAAAAATAACTTATTCTTAAAAATTATACCATGCATACTATTTTGAATATGACAAACCAGACACTCAATAACAAATAATTCCAGCATAACTAATCCCAGCATAACTTATTCCAACATAACTTCTCCCATCATAACTAATCCCAGTATAACTTGCCTTCAAACCAAACGACCCCTAAGAATCTTGTATATCGATCCGACCATAATGCTTAGTGATAGTATTTCTGTTATCTCTAAGGTAACATTGCATCATCTCGATGACTTGATCGGCCAAGCTAGCTACTCGAACTATTAAAAATACTAAAGCAACTTGAAAAATGATTGTATATTCCATCAAAGAGTAGATGAATGAGATTTCTCCAATTGATTCTTAGCTAAAAGTTTTAAGGTCGAGTATATAACTTCTTTAATGGACTCTATGCGATATGGTTTCAATGAGTAGAATCTTTAGACTTTAAATATTGAATGATTTAATTTAAAACGTGTTGTACCTTGGTTTTGATGATGAACAATCTGACAAGAGGACCTAGTTTATCATTTGGGGATATTGTGCTTATAGTTTTGATGATGGACAAATCAACAAGGGACCGGGTTCATTGCTTATTGCACACTTTGGCGGTCAACTGAACAACTATAAGTTGTACTTTTAACAGGAAGGTTGGTGGACTGCAACAGAGGCGAAATAATACTTTTCACATGATACTGCTCCTAGGTTTTGCTCTCTCTTATATATCAGAGGATGTGACAAAGGAAAAAATTAGTTTTTGCATTTGAGAAAAGGATCTCTATTACGCAAAAGCCATTATTGCTTCTCATATTTAAAACCACATCAACAACAAGGGACCCGCTCGTGTTCAACTCAAATTTTGTCTTACTTCTTGTTATTTTTGAGTCTTTGTAATCTGCTTTTCATAGTAAACCTACTCTTCTCGGTGAAGCTTGTATATGTGTTTCAGTAAGCATTTATTTTTTTGTATAAAAGATGTATCACCTAAAGTTAGTTGATTATTGGGCTAGAGTTGGCCGTGTTTATATCATCTAGAGTTAATTGGTCAAGCAAGTTAGTAGTAGCATTATTGCTTTTTCGCCCTGTAATAAAGTTGTCACAAGGGGTAGGCATTAAAAGTTTAATCATTAGGATTACAAGAGTCTTTAATCAACGTTGCTTGAAGTTAGTGAAGTTGTTGAGAAATTCTACGTGGTGAGTCATGATTTTACTTCCTTGAGAAAGAAAGTTTTCACGTAAATATCTTGTGTTATCTGTCTTTACGTTTCTAGCTTAGTTATATAGTTGATTGTCTGTTGTTTAACTCGAAGGTCTTGGGTCCTTGACTGGAGGTGGATTCATACAAGCCAACAAAAAGTGAAATAAGTGCTTGATGTGTCGTGGACTTACGACACTTTCGACGCTTAAAACAAAGAAAATTGCTAATTTAAAGATATATTTTTGTGAATATAATGCGTGTTTATGATATTTGCAGATCAAACAGGTCTGAAGAAGTAAAGTACACGATTTTGGACTTAAAGACATTAGACGAGATTAACCATAGTTGTTAGATCTGAGAACGATCGTACCTTGTCATCATGGAAAGAACCTGAGAAGGTGAAATATGAAGGCTAATAGATGAGAGATCCCATGACCATACTATGATACCATGGAATCGTCCTGAAGATCGTGAAAGAATATTCTGGAACGTGAAAATCAGAGGTATAACCCACGGCATCATGCCACGATTGTAGGAGAAAAGTACGAGCTTATAATAAGCGTCGTTTCAGCAAGGATCTGAAAGATGAAAAAAGTCACCCACCAACCTATGAGCACTAAGGACGATTGTGGTATCTGCCCACGATCGTATCTACCTTTGTCCATTGTACCAACTTAAAAAATCCCATTGTGCTTAGGATAGGTTTTATGTTTGTCTATAAATACTCCTAGCAGGTCTTTTGTATTAGTTTTCATCATCTTAATACTTTTGAGACATATTTTTGAAGTATAAACATCGATTTTTAGGATTTTAATTTAAAGAGAGATTTTTGATTTTTATGTTATTCTTGTAAGTTCATCATTATGTTTTCTTCTCAAAATTATTATTGCGTGTTTGAAATTATGAGTAGCTAAATATCCTAACTAAAATTGTGAAAATCATGACGGATATGTGTTTGTGAATGTATTGTGATTCTCTTTGGTATAATTGCTTTTTGATGGTAGCCAACGTTAGAACTCACTTTATCCTTGCCGCAATGAAAGAAGGTGTAATGAATGAGTAAAGAAAATTAACAATGAGACTTGGAGCTATCAACCTCCATTTAATTAACTTGAGCCGACAAATGAAATAATTAATATGGGATCAATAAAAGAGGTTAGTAATGCAAAGCTCATGCGATGTTAACTCGTGATTGGAGATAGTCGCCTAATAAGAGCGTAAAATCGTTTAGATGAACATAACCTATTATTAAGTTTTTTTTTTTGTGTGTGATCACTTAATAATAATGTCGATTTAGATTATTAAGAAAAAGAAGAGTTGAGGGACGATTTGTCTAAGAAACAAGTCCTTTGAAAGCTAGATTATTTATTCAACAAGATTATCCGCAAAAGTTAATATATATTATATTATCTATCTATATATATTATAAAGCAGAAGACGAAGCACCAGAAGAAGCCACTAGGCAAAATGCTGAGAAGCCACGTGACAATTTTTAGGACAAAACTTAAGTATTGTAATAAAAAGTTTAAATTTAAAAATATTAAATATTTGAATTAAATATAGATACTAAAAACTTCCCCTAACTTAACGTAATATAGTTATGCATCAATTCATTAAAAAGAAACTTTCAATAATCTTATCAAATATTTGAATTAAATAATAATACTAAAAAATCTCCCTACTTTACGGCAACAATTAATTAAAAAGAAAGCAGTAACTCATTAAAAAGAAACTTTCAATAATCTTATCAAATATTTGAATTAAATAATAATACTAAAAAATCTCCCAACTTTACGGCAACAACTAATTAAAAAGAAATTTTCTTAACTTTTCGTAATTATAGATATGCACCAATTCATTAACAAAAAAGTTTCAGTAATCTTATTAAATATTTGAATTAAAAGATAATACTAAAATTTTTCCTACTTTACGTCATTATGGTTAGGCAACATGTTTTTGACATTATCAAATATTTGAATTAATCCTATTTCTCCGGCAGATAACAATTAAAAATCTAACTTTTACCAATTTAAAAGATATTTTTATCAGATAACAATTTTGAATTTTTTACTGAATATCTCTGTAATTTTACAGTTTTTAATTTTATCTCAAACTCATAATGCTTATCCTGACATGATTTGAATTTGAATTTTAAAGTCTTATCTAACTCTTACCATTATCTCTTTCTAATTCAAAAACTACAATATTATTATAAATGCATATCTATATCAACGTTTTACAAATTCATCAGAAAGAAAAAAAAATGTTGTCCCATATACATCACAAAGAAAAAAAAAACACTATCCATTATCTATAAAAAATATGTCTGCTAAAGTCGATTGTATAAGTGAAATATCAAATAGTAAGATGCAATGGAATTTAAAAGTTCGTATAGTGCGTTTGTGGCAAGTTTCAGAACATGAAAATCCCAACAAGATATTATCATTAGAAATGCTTTTGCAGGATAATAAGGTATACGTACTTCATTGTATTTTCTTATAATGTTTCTATTTTTCCTTTTGAAAAGCATATGACATTATGAATTTTTTTTTTGATAGGGTGATCGTATTCAAGCATCCGTTGGAGCCTCCATTATCCCCAAATTCAAAACAGAAATAAAAGAGTTGGAGTTGTATTCAATGAAATTTTTTATTGTAGTACCAAACAAGTCAAAAGTCAAGACCAACGATCACAAAATGAAATTGATGTTCACTCACAGAAAATTCATACAAAAAACAGTTGATCCATGCTTTGATCAAACTTTATTTAAATTTCATCAATTAGATGATTTGATAAACCAAATCGATATTGATGAGACTAAACTTTTCGGTGAGTATTCTTTACATATACTTTTCAGTTTTAATGTCTCACCAATTATGTTAAGTAACTTTTTTTTTTAATTTTCATAGATATTGTAGGAGAGATCGTTGCTTATGGACCTGTTCAAGAATGCAAACAAGGTGATAAGTCCAGTGCTTTTATGAACGTGGAACTCCAGGATTATGAGTAAGATTGCATATATTATTATACTCATTAGTCTGATATCTTTTTATTTCTGTAAAAAAAATATAGCAAATTCATGTAATATCAACACACTATTTTATATTGAAAATATCAATGCAATCCGGGATAGTTTATTAGAAATGTCAGCAATCTAAAATAGATGAAATTAAGTTACATGTGAAAAATAAATCTAAAAAATTGACATAAAATCTATGAAAACCAGTCTATTATTATTGCATATTCTTACCTGTAAACATTTATCTTCTCCAGTCAACTAGCTTCTTTAGGAGACTTTAGGAGAGTTTTTTTTCCCTCAAAATTTGAATATTAGAAGAGTTTTTTTTTCCTCAAAATTTGAATATTAGAACAGAAAAGAAGAAAACAGATGGTCAAAAAACTACTATAAGCACTGGGAAGGGAAACCATAATAACACTGACAACTGTATTTCAGCGTACGTATTATGTATTTCAGCTAGCTTCTTAGGAGAATTCAAGGAGAGTTTTTTTTTTCCTCGGAATTTGAATATTCAAACTAAAGAAAAAAAACATGTTATATCTTGACTCATACCTCATATGTAAATCTGTTGTCATTGGCCACACGCCTTTGAAGATAACTGCAAATTTAAAATATTATCAAAAATTTCTAAGATAAATCAAGTTAACCCATTTTTTATGTGCCTTTTTTATGAAGGAACAAAATAATTGAAGCAACTCTGTGGGCGGAATTTGTTGAACAAATTCGTCAATACTTGGACGGATCTACTGATAAACCTGTAATTGTGGTTATGCAACTCATACAGGCACGCAAATTTAAAGGTTTTCAATGAACGATGTACATTTTAAAAATTTACTTAAAAGTGTATCTATCCGCATTTGATTACATTTATATTATATAGGAAAATTCATTGTACGTAATTTTTGGACTGCTTCAAAACTGTGGATTAATTCTGAACTGCCTGAAGTTGCTGATTTTATTTCTAGGTTTATATATACTACTACATCCTCTATTTCTATTTTTTTTAGTGTAACCTAGATAATTTGTTATATAATAAATATTTTAACAAACTTCAATACACGTAGAATGAAAGATGTGCGTGGAGATAAATCCGAAAGGATTAGTCAACTATCCTCTCAACATATCTATTCTATTTCAAATGAGTTGGCTTCTGGAGCGGCTAAAGTAAAAAAAAATAAAGTAGTTAATTGAGTGCATGGACGTGAGCAACACTATTCAATTTTCAATATTAAATTATAGTGTGATCAGCGGATATTTTTTTTAACTATGATATTTTTTAATAAATATAGGAAGGGAGCTTCTACATTGCTGCAATCATATTACATATAGACCTTGATAAAAATTGGTCATACCTGAGCTGTAAGAATTGCAGTAGAAAGATTGATGAACTTGACAGTAAATTTTACTGTAAAACATGTGAAAGCCTTGAGAGTTCTGCAATTCACAGGTTTCAGAAAAAATATGATTAAATTAAATTATAACTATAAAAAATAAAAATTTGGCTTATCAAACATGTCTTGCAGGTATAAATTATTCTTGAAAGTAACAGATCTTGTAGAGTCTGGCTTTATTACTTTATTACTTTGGGACCAACAGGCGGTGAAACTCATTGGAAAGACTGCCACTGAATTAGCAAAAAGATTACTTTAGGTAAACAAAATAATAAAATCATAGTTGAATCTATTTGTTTTAACTCTTCTAATACCACTATTTATTTTAGAATGTAGGTGTATCTTCATATCCATTGAAGTTGGATAACATTTTGGATAGAGAGATCATGTTTAAAGTGGCCGTCAAGAAAGATAATATAGAGCAACATGATGAAGTTTACACTGTTCTTAAATTTAGTGATGATAAGGATCTGATCAAGCAATATTTTCCCTATCCGAGTGAAGAAACATGCACTGTATGTTCACATACATTACTTTTAAAAAAATTAAATTTATTGATTTATGTTTAGAATATAAATTGTTGTTGATACTATTATTTTTCTTTCACAGTATCCAGATTTCAATCATGAGCAACTCGCACCTAGAGACAATGATTTAACGGTGATTTCGTCTATTTTATATGCAGATATATTGATCATTTGTTAAAATTCATAAAGATACCTGATTTTGACAAAATTTTTATTGACTAAAATTTTAGGATTTTGTAGCTGAGAATGAAGTGAACTCTGCTTCAAATACCCCTGCAAAGAGAAGCAGACCAGAGAGTGAATCGTCTGTGGTAGACGTTGATGAAGATCCCACTGCAAAACTCTCTAGCAGTAAGAGAAAAAGAGTCATTAAAAAAGAAAAAATAACATGAGTCGCAGATTATTTAGGAGACTTGAATAAGATACATTCTATCGGATGTAACCTTTTCTATTTTCAACATTGTTTTTTATTATGAACGAAATATTTTGATAAATTTTTCCTTTATTATAAGTAATTTTATGATTCTCTATCATATTTCCGTTTTTCAGCAGTTTATCATGTTTTGCTACAATAACTAATTCATATAATTTTTTGGCACTGGAGCAACTTAATAAGCTCTCAATATTCTAAAGGTGAAATATCACTTAATATATCTCAATGGTGTCATATAAATAAAAGTAGCTTTTCTTGGATAAAATTCAAATTTAGGCAACACTCACTACCTTCACTTACAGTGAATTGTAAGTACATTTTGCTACTAAGTTACTGCTAGAATAAATGTTCAATGTTTATGAACAGTTTAGGAGTTGGTAAAATACGGCTCCTGTTAGTGATGTAAATCAGTCTCACGTTGAAATCCACAAGTAAGAAAATCATAGGAAGTATAGTTTTTAACCTTCTTTTGGTAGCACAGTGCAGAAAAAAGGGAGCATAGTGCAGAAAGCTCCCAGTACCAAGTAGGACTACATGCAGTTTATCTTACACTTTTGAAAGAGACAGATTAAACCGTGACTAAGAATATAAAATTAAAAAAAGGTATTGCAAATGATTTGGTTCATACCTCACAAGTTCCTAAATCAGTGAAATCTTTTGGAAGTCTCATTGTCGTGCGAAAGGGAATGATAGGAGGAACCACAAACTGATAAAAGTTTGTTCCTGTTGGAGCCCAGCTCTGCTCTCTTGGGGTAGACCATTTACTAATAATCCAAGTCTTCCATTTTCAATAGGTGTCCGTTCAAATGATTAAAGCATTTTCTTTTAAGCACAAAAAGAGACAATTCAACAACACCAAAAAACCTCAATGACAAACGAGCTTAAGGAGTTGCCAAGACTGAGAAAATTCTTCAAAAGTAAGATGGAGAATGTACCTTCAGGATATCCCCTTCACCTATAAGATTCAGGTAACTTCCACGGCAAACCTGGATGCTGCATAAACAGACAGAAGCTTCATGCTCTTCTTTATGCCAATAGATTAATCCATGATGAATTGCGTTATAACAGGCACTCTTTGTTGGTTGAAAACCAAAAATTAGTAATGAATTTGAGGGATGAATAGAAGTCAGTGTATGACAAAATAATGGCAGCAGTGAATGAAAATAAAGGTGGATTGTTCTTTTTATATAGTCATGGAGGAACTGCCAAGAATTTTATTTGGAGGACTTTGTCTTCTGGCATATGATCTAGAGGAGATATTGTCTTAGATGTTGCATCAAGTGGCATTGCATCTCTTTTGTTACCGGGAGGTCGAACAGCTCATTCATGATTTGCAATTCCTCTCAATCCAACTAAAGATGCAACATGTAGTATAAAGCAAGGTAGTCCTCTAGCAAATCTGATTGTCAAGACAAAGTTGATTATCTGGGATGAGGCGCCAATGATTCATAGGTATTATTTTAAAGCTCTTGATCATACTCTCTGAGATATTTTTAGGTTTATAAACACATCCAGTCTAGAAAAATCTTTTGGAGGAAAAACAGTTTTTCTAGGTGGTGACTTCAGACAGATTTTGCCAATCATAACAAAAGGAACTAGGCAAGATATTGTTAATACCACTTTAAATTCTTCAGATTTATGGAGGCATTGTCAAGTCCTAAAGCTAACAAGAAATATGAGATTGCAAGGAAATCAGTTAGGCACACATTTGGAAGAGTTGAGAAACTTTGCTAATTGGATTTTGGCAATCGGTGATGGAAACATTGGAAGCTCAATTGATGGCACTGAGACTATTCAAATGCCTGATGATATTCTCATTAATGATTGTGTAGATCCAATATCGGCAATTGTATATAGTACATATCCTGAATTCTACAGTCACTCCAGTGATCTAGATTACCTCCATCAAAGAAAAATTCTTGCTCCGACACTAGAAATGGTGGACTCGATCAATGAATTTATGGTGTCACTTAATCATAATCCTGAAAAGACATATTTGAGTTCTGATTCAGTTTGTGTGTCTGATCATTCTTTTACGGCATTGGAGCATGTGCACACATCGGAATTCCTGAACAATATTAAGTGTTCTGGAATTCCAAATCACTCAATCATATTGAAGGGAGGTGTACCAATAATGTTATTGATAAACATAGATCAATCATCAGGATTATGTAATGGAATGAGGCTGATCATCACAAGACTTGGAGATCGGGTTATAGAAGCTAAGGTTTTATCAGGCAAAATGACAGGTGAAGAACTCTTTATCCTAAGAATGAGTTTGACACCATCTGATGCGAGAATACCTTCCAAGTTCTAGTGAAGACAATTTTCCATCGTTGTCTCATTTTCCATGACCATCAATAAAAGTCAAGGCCAATCATTATCTCATGTTGGATTATTTTTAAAGAAATCAGTATTCACCCATGGACAATTGTATGTTTCTCTTTCAAGAGTGACAAGTAGGAAAGGGTTAAAGATTTTAGCCTACGATGATGAAGGAAAAATAACAAACGAAGTAAAAAATATAGTGTACAAAGAGGCTTTTCGTAATTTAATTTGAGAAATTTATAAATAAATTTTTCAGTTGTCTTTTGTTCTTATATTGTTGGGCAGTTTGCTAATATATTTGACATGTTAATTAATTCTTATTAATCAAAATGAGTATTTTATTTTCTCTTCACTCTAAGTTCTTTTTTCTAAAAGCAATGTAAATAAGAAAACATTATAATTATGTACAAAGTCAAGTTTGAACCTTAGCCATAAAGTTAGACCCTTATCCAGAAAGCTACTTATCCGACAGAAAGTTGCTTTCTGCAATTACAGTGCTTGCTAAGAAAATAGATCAATGATATTGATAAGATAACAACCATGTTTAAGGGGTTCATTAGATGTACATAACAAACTCGGTACCTTTACAAAATCTTGACCACAGACAACTTCATTCTTATCCTTTATAATCTGACTTATCACTCAACACGAGCTCTCCTGCTTCCCCTGATAGCTGGAGAGAAACAACAGAGCATTTTCACTTAACAAAATGATAGAAAAATTAATAGATCAGAAAAGAGACTAAACAAGCATTTCATCCTCTGATTATTGGAAGTACAAAGGCACTTGAGCCAGTCAACCAGATACTTCTGGCACTCAACTTGAGCTTCTCTTTCAATTTTCATGAACCTCTCAGTGGATTGAGTGAGCATCTACAATGAAAAAATAACCTTAGTAGAATGAAAAATTAAAAAGCTAATTATTCAAGAGAAAATGAAAAGGAAGACGGGACTTCTCCCACTTAACAACAACTTGAAGATACTAGCATAAATGATCAAAAGTTATGTCCTTTTTGTTCATGCAAGCTCCTCAAATGTGGTAAACTACATATCAATAACCAGAAATGAAGAATATAGTAGCTCAATCTCACTCAACCTCAAAAGCAATATAAGTAGATGCATTGTCTAATATAGAGAATACCAAGGAGGATGACGAACCCTTTCAACAAAAGTGATGAATAAAACTACTAATGCATATTATATTTAGCAATACTCAAATTGTCAAAAATAATTTTAATTTTTATTCTATTGTTCCTTTATCTCTTTCATTTAAAATTTATAAACAGTAATATGTGTATTATACAATTACTTCAATATAATTTTAAAATTATTTCAAATTAGTCTCTTCCCGGGAGAAACGCTACATCGCTTTGAACATTTAAATACTAAAAGGCATAAACATCAAACTTCACCAGCAAAATATACTTTTCAAAACATGCAATATACAAAAAAAATTTGTGTTGTCTTTTAATATGAAGAGTACGATGTTCTAGGTTTTCCCTATAATTTATGATAGAAGGAATCAAAGTTCAAAAGTGGTTTCGTGCTTCCTGTAGAATTATCCATCAAACAACCTTCGTATTTCATAGAGAAAAGCTAACTATATAAAAAGAAATCTATGTGAAAGATAAGCCATACATGAGGATATGAATACCTAGAGAAGAAGTAAAACCAGCACACACTTGAGATCAGCCAACTAAAATGGAATGCCTTCGAGATTAGCCAGGGGTGGGCCTTACCTTTTTCCATCAGGATGAGTAATAACAATGCCCATATCACCACAAGAAGACTTTTCACGTCTGTATGATCCTCCACACACAACAATCACCTGAAGCAAGGGATTCAATATGTAAAGGTTGCATGTTCTCTTTGAAGTAAAAGTAAATGTACTTATCAAAGCAAAAATAAAATAACAAAGAAAAAAGGTGGTGTGTTCTTTCTCTGACACTTGGACCTTAGTGGAATAGGCAAACAAGTTTCTAACTTGAACAAGATTAGTGTGAAGTTTATCACGTAAAAGACAATTCCAATAGTTCTTGAGGATACTTAACAAACTAATGAGTAAATAAATAATCCGACAAAGATAAACTGAGTTGCTGTAGAATTTACATGTATTGTTCATCCTCAAGTAGAGATGGTTTTTATAATTCTAACTTCTGTCAAGAAGATCAACCAATTCATGACTATATCGATCAAAATAGAGTCATACATCCAGATATCTTCATAAGAGAGCCAAACCAAAGTGATTGAATTTCTAAAAATTGTAATAATGCAAGGCAGTTCACTGCTCTTCTTTCCCCTCCTTAAGAAACAGATGTTAATTTAAAAATTTGAGTTACTTTCCAAACTGAATAAAATATAGCTCGCAATAATCTTTCTATTCATGCTTATTTGTATGACGAGCATCAATAACTGTAGGCCTTCAATTTCAATATTAGTGATAATATATCACCCCTAAATTGTAAATATCACCTAACAAATCAAAAATTTCAAACACTGCAACGTCCACTCTCCTACCCACATTTTGGAGTTAGGTTACAAGGATGCAGAAATTCCCCCTAGTAAATGTATAGAACCCTGTATCACTTGAATACACTATTGCACCAGATTGCATTAGTTCCTAGACATAATACTAAAATTTTCAGTCTGTTGCTTTTGTAAGTCTAAAATTTCTAACCATAAAGTAAGGTTAGTCTATCACAAGGAAGGTCTTTTAAGTTTCAAGCATTGCACTACACTTGCCCAAACAAGAATTTTAATTAGAGTCCCCTTAGAATAGATGATCAATCCTTTGAAGACTAGAATCACTTCACAACAAAACTAACAGTGACACTGCTCAAACAAATCACTTACACAGCAAGATTAACAGGGCAGGCAAACTGATAACACTCAATCTACAGCTCTCATAAGAGTGTAAAACGGTCATTGTCAAATATATAACCCAACTGGGTTGGGTATCGATCCCACAGGGAATAGCCGGTCAATAAGTAAGCAAAGATTACTAGACTTTTGGAGCAAGTCTCGTAAAAGGGGGGATTGTAACGTGCAATAAAGTAACAAAGTGAAAACGGAAAATAACAAAGTAAAAGGAAAGAATGTTTAGTAAGATTCTAATCAATGAGAATTGAGAAGTTGGGGTTATGTCCACCTTATGAGTTGTACGTCTCTATTGGCTATGAGTTGTGCGGATTTCAGACATGCATGTGCTTATAGAGAATTGTATTCGATGGTAAATCCAGGCGTCTTTCGACCTTAATCAGGACTATTTAACTTTAACTCTTTCGAGCTTAAAGCGTATCTAACAGTACGAATTCTCCAAGAGGTTAATCCAGTTACGGCACTAACTTTTTAACAGGGGTTGGTGCCCTATTACCTTGACATTATCTCTTTTCCAGACATATAACTTTTCTTTCGAACAAGTTAATGCTATACTGGCGTATTCTATGCGTTTGCAACCACAAAGAATTTAAATTAAGATGAAGAGAATAATGATATAAGCAACATACGTGTCACGAATTCACAAACTCATAGCAATAGATAGTATCTCATATGGATTCCATAACCCCAACAGAGAAGTTTAGTTACCCATGAGTGCGAAGGAAATCACAATAGACATTATTAATATACCACAATAAAATTCTCGTGTAGTAAGGTGTGGTGTGGCTTTTTTGGGTGTGAACTCCCTTGCAGAGTAACGTTTCTCTTGTTGTGGAAATTAAGAATTGAATAGATGAATAAAAAGTAGAATTAAAAGTAGACGAATTGTTTTCAAAGTTAAAAGTAATGGAAGAATGATAAATATCTCTAGCAGAATAGGGTATTTATAATACTCCTATCCTATTCCTACTAAGCTACTGCATTACTTAACCCAATCCTACTGGGTTACTGCATCATTATCCTAATCCTAATAAGTTACTGCTAGTCCCCAAAGTCTTTAGAATTGTTGTTTTTGCCCGGGACATATTTTCCATGCGCCACTTTTGGTCCTTGGCGTCCAAGCTTTGCTTTCCTCCTTTCGTGAAGCTTTCTTTGGCATCAAGTTATCCATAAAATACTGAATTATGCATCATTTATACCTGAAAACTTGCTAATCATGTTCGTTAGCTCACTTACAGGAAAAAAGACTAAAAGTGCATGAATTATATAATTTTTCCTCAAAACTTAGCTAAAATATGGGCAAAATATAGCACTATAGGCGTGTAAATTCGCCTATCATCAACACCCCACACTTAAAGCTTTGTTCGTCCTCGAACAAAATATCATGTCCATCTAAACATCTACTTAGGGTTTCACAGTAACAGCACAAAATATTCATCAAGACAGGCACAACAATCATTAACAAAGAGTAGTTTTCTGATCACTACTAGAAATAATTTAACCTCTAACATAGACTCGTGATGATGGCTAATTCGTATTCAAAAGTTAAGGCACAAAGAATCATACACAACTACCCAAAACTCATCAACCATGTGTGTCTCACGTAAGATATTACCCATAATCACTCACAAGTATTGCATTTTTCAGAACATGGGTATAAGATTATCCTTGCTCTCACTCTCACAAAGAATTCATATGTTGCAACTGATGACCATAGGCTTGCCCATAGTGTAATGCTCTACTAATATCAGAATGCTAAGCTTAGGTTCAAATAGGTCTTCTATAGGTTGTAATGTAGGCTAAGGGACAGGTAGGACTATTTTGGCCAGAAATAGTGACTATGTTCCTAAGCGCTTTAATACATCACATTATGCCATTAACACTTTCTTTTAATCAACCCTGCTACCTTTATTTCATCTATCACCCCTTTTCACCTAATTTTGCCATTCAAGCATAATTATCTTTTTATTTAATCATAAACACAATTTATCTTTTTGTTTTTCTATTTCTTTTTCTTTTCACTTTCTTTTTTTTTTTAATTTTTTTTTATAACACACCTCCATGATAGCCACTCTTTTTCATAACAAATTCAAGTACCAATACACTCTAAGGCATCACTCTCACCCAATTTCCTCTTATTTTGTCACATGACTTCACAACTTAAAGCACTTAGGAATTTGGATCAAATTATGGTCTTGAAAAAAAATGGATTAGGCTTACATATGAGGCTGTCAAAGAAAATGGCTTAAAGGCTCAAAGGGGTTGACTAGGATAATGTCCACGGGTAGGTAAAACGAAGGTAAACAAGTATCGATTGCCAAAGAAATGCCTAAATCATCTCCTAAACTCACACTCTTTATTTCGCTTTACACACACACCAGGCAAGTTCTAGCATCAGTCACAAGCACAGAATATATTATCATCTCACACACACAAGGCACATGGTTAACTTTATTGGGAGCATTATAGACTCTTGACCCAACAGATGAATGAATTAAACCACATAATTATCACACAGTGAGTCACACTTAGAGCCTAAGTGTCTCAATAGTAATGATTCTAGCACAAACTCTTGTCATAACACCATGCCGCCTATCAGAACAATTTCATGCATCAAAATAAAAAAATCTACGACTACTAACTAAATCAAACAACCAAACATAAATAACATAAATAAATGCAAATGCAGATAAAGAAGTATAGCATGCAAATACCAGTACCCCACACTTAGACGGGACACACTGCCCTCAGTAAAAAATAAATAAGAAGAACCTGATTAGTCGGACTCATCCTCTATGTCTGGGGTCATACCCCCTGCATCAGAATCGTCATCAGAGTCGTCGTCATCAGAGTTCTCTTCCACGTTGGAGTCTGGCATTCGTCGATCATCATCGGTTGGCATGTCGTCATCAAGAGGTTCCTCAAAATATACACCTTCTCCACACATCGCCCTCGCATGCTCATTCATTGGGTAGTCATAATCCAACTGTTGGAGCTCTGCAGCAGTTGGAACATGACCCCCGCTCATCATGGTAAACTTCATCATGCCATATAAATGGCGGGAGAAGATTTCGTCGCGAGCATACCTTTCTGAAGTGGTAAGGTTTACTCCATGCGTGGTTTCAGCATCTTTAACCTTCGTGAGGTCAACCTTCTTTGTGTTGTGTGGGAGTTTGTGATCAGCCGGTTCCTCTTCGATGTCTTCTTTCCTTAGTATTGCAGTCAACAGGTTGCCAAAACTGAAGTGGGACCTCTTGTGTAGCCTAGCTTTCCGCATTGTGGAACGAATAATTGCTCCGACGTTGATAGGGACATTCATCATCAATGCGTATACAAAGAACACTCTATCTCTTGTTATCTTGGTGTACTGAGTCCCTGGAATTAGGCAAGAGTTGACTATGCGCAACCATATCCTTGCTTCCCTATTCAAAGGAGCATATGGGAAGGTGTTGTGTCGACTAGTGTCCTTGTGTCTACTCCAGCGTGCCATGGATCTTGTTCCACAGAGTGTGTGTCGAATAGCTCTATATGGAGGTCTCCTGTACAGCTCCTTGAATGGTGATGGATCGACTGAAGGCAAGCCAAGAAAGGAGTTGAAGAAATCCGCATTGAGTTGTAAAACTTGGCCCCGAATCTTGACCTCGCTTCCTGTGGTTTTCGGTGACCAGTTGGCATAGAATTCTCTTGTTAAATCGAGATTGCATTCTCCCATGTCTCGGAAGATGAAATCCAGATGTAATGCCATGATCTTGGCCAACATGCGCGGTTCTTTCTTTGCTAGGCTTTCCTTGTTTATCAAGTCCACATGAACATATTTTCTTTCTTTGTTGTTCCTATACCATTCCTTTGCTTCCTCCTCAAGAACCCATTTTATTCCTAACATGCGGCGTGGTAGTTGCATCGAGGATCATTCTCCTTGCTCTTTTCGGCCTCTTTTCTTGCCTTTTTGTGAAGTGGTAGCCTTATCTTTGCCTTGTCTTGCTTTGGGTTTCATTGTACCTGAGACTAAAATAATGTTCATGTTAGCATCATCTCGATGGATACAATCTATAAACGAGAAGTAGGGGCACCACCCCACACTTAGTTTGTTGGTACAGACTAGTGAAGTGAAAGTGGTCGACTATTCAGACTTCATCGACGTACGTTTTAGGTGCTATATTCCAACAATAAAATCAGAGCAGTCATACTTCTTGTAATCTTGGCAATACTTTCATGTTTGATATATCAAGACTACTACATAGAGATTGAATCAAGGTATAGTATCTAAATAATCACAACCTCCTATGTCGGTAGGCAACTATAATTCTTATCCCGATGAACAAGTCATTCCAACATGTAAGTATTCAAGTGACAAGATTATGCAATTTCTGTGACCATATTAATTCCGCAAAAGTATGACAGTGCATCAAAATCAAATACAAGTTGGGAACAAGTTAAGATGATTCTTACGTATACGTTCACTCACTTGGTTGTATCACAACAATTTAATCACATTCAAATCACCAATACTACTTCAAGATTTAACAATTCATAATAGGAGTAGTAATGTAGTACTTACGGAATATAAATGAAGAACAAAGAAGTACTTACTTGATTGATGCCTTTGGATGATGTTCTTGTGAAGTAAAAGAGCAAAAGGAAAATTTTTGAGAGGATTTGGAGATGTATGCGGAGCTTATGCTAGGTTTGCAATGTGTTTTTGGTCCAAGACTAAGTCTCTTATTTATAGGACAAGCTTGGGTCGGGTTTTGACCCATTTAAAATCAGATTTGGAGACAAGAAGTGACCATAGGCGGCGCCTTTTGCTTTGCCTATGCTTGGCATAGGCGGCGCCTTTTGCATAGCATTTTTGAGCATAGGCGGTGCCTATGCCATGGCATTCTTGGGCATAGGCGGCGCCTATGCCATAGCATATGAGATTCAGATACAAAAGGCATTGGCATAGGCGGCGCCTATGCTATGGCACACTTGGGCATGGGCGGCGCCTATGCCATGGCATTCTTGGGCATAGGCGGCGCCTATGCCATAGCATATGAGATTCAGAGACAAAAGGCATTGGCATAGGCGGCTCCTATACTATGGCACACTTGGGCATGGGCGGCGCCTATGCTATGGCACACTAGATTCTGAGAGCTTAGGCCATAGTATAGTCCTTGCCTTGTCCGTGGCCTAGTTTTATATAGGCCTAGCCTTGTTCGTTGCTTATATTTTCATAAGCAATGCCCAATACATAGCCTTTTGTTTCTTCATCACAAACTTACCACCTTTTACATGCAATACGTACAAATCAAAATTTGAAACCAATCTCCTCGTTTACGCCTCTTGCACCTACACTTGCTCAAAGACAACAAAAACGATTAGAACGATGGGTTGCCTCCCATCAAGCACCTTAGTTTTGGTCGCGGCTCGACAAAATCCTAGGAAAACAAAAACAACAAAAACAATTAAAAACGATGGGTTGCCTCCCACCAAGCGCTTGATTTATTATCGCGGCACGACATAGCTACCTCGATTACTTAGACTTCATCGAGATAGATGGGGCATCATTTTCTGAATGGATTCAGACGACGCTGTTGCTTACTTGTGGGCATGCAATCTCCTTCGAGATGAATCTTGTGCGTACATAACCCAAGAAGGATCCCAATGATATCATCAATGAACCACCCAATGGCTCTCTTGTACCTCTTCAGAGCAGATATAAGAGCCTCTACGTGTTGTTCACTTGAATCATCCGCAACACTCACCGGAAGTGTATTTCTACTTCCCAAGAACGCATACCTTAGATAATTGGGGAGCTCTTTCGATTCTAGCACTGGGGCTCTTCAATGGAAGTCTTCGCTGTTGGTGACGGTTGATTCTTAAGATCAAGGTCCGGATGCTTAGGAGTATAAGAATAGGACCCTATTTCTGTTAGAGCACATATGGTTTCTTCATAATCTTCATCATCCTTATGCTCAACATTCAACAGCACATCAGATAGTGGCTCAACAGTAAGCTGTTTCTCTACAGACAATGCTTTCTTATCCTCATAATGAACATCAGCTACAGAGAACACATTCATATCGCTGGGATGCTTCATTGCTTTGCATATATCAAAGCGGACCACTTCGTCATTCAACCGAAATAAAAGCTCATTAGCTCTCATGTCAATAAGCACACTTCCTGTTGCAAGGAAAGGACGTCCCAAAATTCTGGGAACTTCAGAATCCACCTCGCAATCCAAAATCACAAAGTCTGCAGGAAAAATGAAGGTAGACACCTTCACCAACACATCATTCAAGATACCCACAGGTCGTTTTACCGACCTATCTGCCATCACGAGCCGCATATTAGTTGGTGTAGGGTCGCCCAACCCCAACTTTCTGTAGACGGATAGTGGCATCAAATTGATGCTAGCTCCCAAATCGCACAATGCCTTAGCAAAATTCATAGATCCAACCGTGCAAGGAATAGTGAAAGCACCAGGGTCTGCCTTCTTCTGTACTAAGGACCTTGTGGCAATTGCACTGCAATGATGAATATTATCTGCCGGCTCATAGCTTACTGTCCGCTTCTTTGTTAAAAGGTCCTTCATGAATTTAGCGTATCCGGGCATTTGTTCTAGTGCCTCCACCAACGGAACATTAATGGTCAGCTGTTTTAACATTGCCATGAATTTACTGAACCTTGTATCATCCGCCTGCTTCTTCAATCTTTGAGGAAAAGGTGGTGGTGGATAGGGAAGTGTTCTCTCCACAGCTTTCTTCTCCTCTTGCTTCCGTATTTTGGTCTTTTCAAGCTTCAAAGTACTAGGAGTGACGTCATGGGCGTCATGGTCAGCTTCTATGGCGTCATCATCTTCCTTATGTTCGGCCACTTGCTTGCTTTGGGATGAATTTTCCAGCACCTTACCACTCCTGGTGGTAATAGCCATGCATGATCCGTCGTTCCTTGGATTTTGCACAGTGTCGCTAGGTAGAGTGCCAGCCTTTCTTTGATTGAGTGCTGCTGAAAGTTGGCTCAATTGTTGCTCTATTTGCTTTATTGAAGTGGAATGTGAGTCAACCAATTGCTTCATTGAGGACAAATCATTTATTACCTCCGTTATTCCCGCCCTGGTTGCCTCCACTCCTTTCAACAGTTTAGCCATCATCTCTTCCATATTTCCACAACCGGATGTTGTGGTATCGCATCTTCCTGGAGGGACGTACAAACCACTCTTGTCATTCTTGTTCTTCCAACTACCTTGGTCCTTGTTTCCATATTTATCATAATAGTTCCGACCTTGGTTTCCTTGGGTATTACCTCGAAAACCCCCCTGATTGTTTAAGTAGTTGGCTTCTTCTTCTGAATCAGATTCGTTTCTTCCTTTTGACGTAACAGCTTTGACTTTTTCGGTCTTCCCTGATAATAGATGCTTTGTAAGAAGATCCACTTGTGTTTTCATGTGCGCCATATCTTGATCACGTTCTTCTTCTCTTCTCCTTTGGTCTGCAGTCATGCCTATAGATAAAGTGGGGTTTGCTACCTCAGAATCCCTGGTATGCCAAGCTCTACTTTGCTTTGTCATCCTGTCTAGCATATTGCTTGCCTGACCAAAGGTGAGATCCATGAATGATCCTCCAGCCGCATTATCCACAACTGGTTTAGTTATTGAATTCAAGGCTCTGTAAAGTATCTCCATTAGGTGAACATTAGTCATGTGATGGTTTGGGCACCTCATTAGCTTCGTCTTGAACCTCTCCCATGTTTCATGAAGGGCTTCAGTTAGAAGATGGCGAAAGTTGCTGATTTCATCTCTCATTTGTGCTCTTTTGGATGGCGGAAAGAATCTTTCTAGGAAAGCGTCTCTCAATTGCCTCCAATTTGTAATAGAATCAGGAGTCAGCCCATTCAACCATAGAGTTGCCTCCCCAGACAGAGATAATGGAAATAGACATAATCGAATTGCATTCTGACCAACGCCAGGATTGTCAAACGACTTGCATGTAGAAATAAAGTTGATGAGATGCATATTCGGATCATCGCCTGCCAGTCCACCAAATAATCCCTTGAGTTGCAATAACTGAATCATGGTGCTTGTGATGTTGAACTTGGCTCCAGGTGCCAATGGTGGAGGAATAATGGCTCCTGTGGCTCCGGCTCCATCAAGATCATCATCATCATCGTCAAAAGATGGTTGCATAGCTTGGCGTTCAGGCCTAAACCTAGCTTGACGATCTCTTCTGTTGGAAGGTGTTGCGATCTCAGCGGCATGCCTAGGGTTTAGTAGCTCGTCATCACCTAGATCCTCATCGTCAGGATTTGTTGCTCTCCCAGGGTTATCAATATTCTGTTGATGCACTTGAGCGGCGGCTAGCGCAGCTAGTCTCGCCTGTTCCTGTTGAGCAGCCATCCTTTCAATTACGTGTTGTGCCTCCATTCTGCCAATACATTGTGGTTCAGGATTGATAGGTAATAACGGTTGACCAGAACTTCGGGTATGGGGCATGCACTGAATAAAAAAAAAACCCGCAGTAAACAAAAACAAAAACTAAAAGTAAAAGTACGAGAATCTTTGACCAAAGGGTCTAGTAACTATCACAAACTTAGTTGACAACCGTATTCCCCGGCAACGGCGCCAATTTTTGATAACGCTCAATCTACAGCTCTCATAAGAGTGTAAAGAGGTCGTTGTCAAATATATAACCCAACTGGGTTGGGTATCGATCCCACAGGGAATAGTCGGTCAATGAGTAAGCAAAGATTACTAGACTTTTGGAGCAAGTCTCATAAAAGGGGGGATTGTAACGTGCAATAAAGTAACAAAGTGAAAACGGAAAATAGCAAAGTAAAAGGAAAGAATGTTTAGTAAGATTCTAATCAATGAGAATTGAGAAGTTGGGGTTATGTCCACCTTATGAGTTGTACGTCTCTATTGGCTATGAGTTGTGCGGATTTCAGACATGCATGTGCTTATAGAGAATTGTATTCGATGGTAAATCCAGGCGTCTTTCGACCTTAATCAGGACTATTTCACTTTAACTCTTTCGAGCTTAAAGCGTATCTAACAGTACGAATTCTCCAAGAGGTTAATCCAGTTACGGCACTAACTTTTTAACAGGGGTTGGTGCCCTATTACCTTGACATTATCTCTTTTCCAGACATATAACTTTTCTTTCGAACAAGTTAATGCTATACTGGCGTATTCTATGCGTTTGCAACCACAAAGAATTTAAATTAAGATGAAGAGAATAATGATATAAGCAGCATACGTGTCACGAATTCACAAACTCATAGCAATAGATAGTATCTCATATGGCTTCCATAACCCCAACAGAGAAGTTTAGTTACCCATGAGTGCGAAGGAAATCACAATAGACATTATTAATATACCACAATAAAATTCTCGTGTAGTAAGGTGTGGTGTGGCGTTTTTGGGTGTGAACTCCCTTGCAGAGTAACGTTTCTCTTGTTGTGGAAATTAAGAATTGAATAGATGAATAAAAAGTAGAATTAAAAGTAGATGAATTGTTTTCAGAGTTAAAAGTAATGGAAGAATGATAAAAATCTCTAGCAGAATAGGGTATTTATAATACTCCTATCCTATTCCTACTAAGCTACTGCATTACTTAACCCAATCCTACTGGGTTACTGCATCATTATCCTAATCCTAATAAGTTACTGCTAGTCCTCAAAGTCTTTAGAATTGCTGTTTTTGCCCGGGACATATTTTCCATGTGCCACTTTTGGTCCTTGGCGTCCAAGCTTTGCTTTCCTCCTTTCGTGAAGCTTTCTTTGGCGTCAAGTTATCCATAAAATGCTGAATTCTGCATCATTTATACCTGAAAACTTGCTAATCATGTTCGTTAGCTCACTTACAGGAAAAAGGACTAAAAGTGCATGAATTATATAATTTGTCCTCAAAACTTAGCTAAAATATGGGCAAAATATAGCACTATAGGCGTGTAAATTCGCCTATCATCACAAACTAAATACAAAAGAAAGAAAAATATAGCTCCAACAAACCTAGCCAAAAATCGTCCAAAAAGTGGCGAGCATCTCTATTTTTTTACTATATAATAAATTTTACTGAGCAGAATCTTTCTACTCTTCACTTTGCCTCTATTAAAGCTCAAAAATTGATCTTTTATCAAGAAACTATACTCAACAGGAGAAAGAAAAAGAAACAAGTTCAGAACTTCAGAATTATTGATTGCTTGCACAAAATTTGACTTTGTGTAAAATTTCATATAACCTTTATGCACCATCCACTCAACCCAACCACCAAAACAGGAAAAAAAAAGTACAAAATTTTACCACCTTCTTGGGCAACTTCGCAATCTCTGATTTAGTTCTTTTGACAAAAGAACTACCATACTTGCTTGTTCAAGTATTTACAAAATGTAGTACACAACTCCATGAAGGTTCGAGAATACTCATCACCGATTGATTAACTCAAATCGATGGGATTAACAACACATCCCGAATAAAGCATCAAAGGAGATTCCTAAGAATTTAAAGGGAGATATCATAATTGGTCCCGAGTACATGCAGTAGATACATGAAATACAGTAAAAGCAAAACAAAATATAGAGGAAAATAGGTACATATCAGTAACACATCTAAAATCTGATTGGGTCGTACATCGAAATATATTTTCTATTAATAGATCTGAGCTTAAACACCCAAAAAATAATAAGCACAACTCGGAGACAGCTCCATTCGAACCTGAATACATAGCAACTGTTGAGAGTTTAAGGTGACCTGAATTGTATTTGGTTTAAAGTAGTTTTTTTTTTAAGTTTTGATTGTCTGAAGCTCAAGATCGAACAAGAGAGAGGAACAACAAGATAACTCAGAAACGATAAAATATTACCTGATTAGATATGATAGTTGGCGAAATTGGAACAATATAGAGTGATGACAACAGATCGAACATGTGAAGAAGAAGAAAAGAATAGTGTACACTTTCCATTTTTCATTTTTGCCTTTAGGATTAGAAAGAAGACTCTTACAATTCCATTTCTATATATTTCTTACATTAATAATTGGGCTTGGGTCTTTAACATTAACAATTGGGCTTGGGTCTTGCTGTGTAAATGCTTAATTATTTTGATTTTTAATAAATGGTCCAAATGGTTGCATTTAATTGTTTTATACGTATAAATTTGATTTTTAATAAACTATTTCCTATAATTTTTACTCACTTCTTTTTAATTTATATGAAATATTTGAAATAGGTACAAATTTTAAATATTTGATAAGACTTTTAAAATTTATGGTAAAAATAGTTATACACGTTTATACTCGCGATAAATAATTTCTTTGTGGGAGAAGTTATCGTTTTATAGTTATTTTTACTTAATATATAAATGTTTCATTCTTTTGGTGACATGCTAAATCGAAAAGTGTATTATATAAATCAAAATAAAAATAGTTTAATATTATAGATCTAAATTTCACTAAGAAATGAGATATTTTAATATGAAATAATTAGAAATAATATTTTAATATTGTTCGCACATTAGAAGTGTATAAGAATTAGAAGTTTTATAATTGATAAAGTTAAGTACTTTTAGTGTTTAAAATGAATTGAAAATGACATTTTATTTAAAAAAGTGCAGATAAAATTGAATTAATAGATTAAAAAAAATGAAATGGAAGGTAAGGGATATAAATAGAACTTTTAAGTAATTAAAAATATAAATTTAAAAGTCCAACAACAAAATTAATAATTATTAATATATTATAATTTATTATTTTTTAAAAATTAATCAATACTAATATTGTTATTTTTATATCAAAACATGTAAAACAATTGAAATTTTGGTTTGTTATTAAGTATGAGTTGTAAACCACCAGAGTTCGCATAGTGGTTCAGCGCTATATCCCTTAAGCAAGAGGTCGGGGGTTCGATCCCCGCCTCTGGCGAATGGAGCAAACTCTGTGGCCAGTTCCCTACCACAAAATATGCTGACTGAGGAACGGAGGATTAGTCTCACGACTGCCGGCTGTGGGGATACCTTGAGAAACCAAAGAAAAAAAAAGTATGAGTTGTAACTTTACTATTAATAATTATTTTTATCATAGTTTATTGACTTTGAACTATGTTAATTTTATACAATAAAAATTAATTAATTTTATATGAACAAGTTAATATTTTTTTAATAATAAAAAATTATAAAAAAATATTACGCGCATCGCGCGGGTACGTATACTGGTATATATTATAAAGTAGAGGACGAAACATTATAATTATCTAAGTGGCACCATAAAATCTTGCCAAGTGTACAGATTTAGGACAAGACTAACAATATCATAATAAAAAATTTAAATTAAAAGATTAGAAATATTTGAATTTGAAAGTATTATTATTTTTTAAAAAAATTATCATTAGCTTGAAATTAGGAACTGGAAAGTTATAAATGAACTCTTGATTAGCATTTGCAATAGCTACAGTAAGAACAACAACAATAACATCTATTTACAATTATAATTATGTATATATTTAAATAAATATTGATTTATAGTGTGGATCCAAACCCCCTGCTTCCAATTGTTTTAAAGTTGTTAATATAATTCATATTTTCAAATGGTAATTATCTTTTATAAAAAAAATAATATATATTTTAACAAACAAATAAAGGAAAAGAAGAAAAAAGAAACAAAATAGAAAAACGTTTAAACAAACTTTATATATAATAATAATAATAATAATAATAATAATAATAATATTTTAAAAAATGCAATAATAATAATAATAATAATAATATTTTAAAAAATGACCTACACGGCACTTACCCCTTATGTCGATAAACTTTACTATTGAATTTGAATTGAAAATCAACTTTGTGACTTTTCCTTTTTAATAGCATATTTTGGTGTCTGGTAAATTATAATCCTTTTTAGGATAATCCTCTTTAAACTCCTTCTTATTTGTATTTATAAGATTTTGCTCCTTTATTTTCTAAATTTATATTTATCCAAATTAATATCCTAATTAATTACTCCCTTTGTTTAAAAAAGAATGACCTACTTTGACTTGACACAAAGTTTAAGAAAATAAAGAAGACTTTTGAATTTGTGGCCTTAAATTAAAGTTGCGTCAAATGTACCAAAATGTCCTTTAGTCTTGTGGCCCTAAATATGTCACGTGGAAAGTTAAAATTAAAGTATTGCCAAAAAAGAAAAGGGGTCATTCTTTTTGAAACAGACTAAAAAGTAAAGTAGGTCATTCTTTTGAAACAGAGGGAGTAATTTTTTGAATTCAAATTTAAATAAATTTGAGTTGAATAAATTTCTAACTGCTTAACTTCTCCTATATATACTTCTATAATAATATATATTGCTAAGCTTTCTTCTCCTTCTTTTTTAGTTATTTTATATTGATCATCAACTTTCTTCATGGATTAATTTACTCCATTTTTCATATACTTCACTTTTTAGTTTTTTATTTTGTTTTAACATTTTCAATTTTTATATGCAGATGAGTGATGATGAATTGCATGCTAATCTATTTTTCTATTATATCCAAGCCTGAATTCAAGTAAGTAATATTCTAAAGCAAACATACTCGATTATATAAATAAAAAAATTTCACTAAAAATTTTAGTCAGATTGATAACTCTGTGGTGGTGATGGTGGTGTGATTTTAAAAATTTGATGCAGTGGATTGGTGGGTTGGGATTTGGGGGGAGGGGAGGAAATGTTAACAATCTAATATCTTTATATTGTGAATAATAATAAAAAAAAGAAACATAACTTTTTTATTATAATTACATAATTATTTTTCTATAAAGATTTAGTTAGAGGTAGGGGATTGGGGGTAGAAAAAAGTTTTTATTTTTATTTTTAAAAAATTATATTTGTAGTCGGGAGGGGGGGAGGTAAAGTTGGACAGGGAGGAAGGAGATATTAACAATCTAATTTTTTAAAATTATGAATAGTATAATAAAAAAATATAAAATATAAATTTATTTTTATAATTACGTTATTATTTTTTGGTAAAATGATTCAATGGACCCCTGTACTATGTCAGTTTTGTAAGTTGGACACTTCCACTTAAATGTTTGTCATCTGGACTCCTGAACCTACTAAAAAACAACATTTTGCATCCTTTGACCGTTGACCTTGCCTATGTGGCATAAAATGGTTGACTAGGACAAAGAGAGTGTAGTCACTTGCCTGGGGTGCGAGTGAGGGTCAATTTTTGACCAATTTTTTATTAAAATAATTAAAAAAAAAAAAGGGATTAGAACTTTTTTCCAGTTTTTAAATTTAAAAATATTTAAAAAATTTAAAAATAATAAATTTAAAAATAAAAAATAAAAAAAGGCCCACCCCTAACCCTCTCCCTCTGTCCAGCCCCCATCCCAGCACCCCCACCCCACCCAGCCCCATCCCAGCACCCCCACCCCACCCAGCCCCATCCCAGCCACCCCCACCCCACCCAGTCCCATCCCAGCCACCCCCACCCCACCCAGCCTCATCCCAGCCACCCCCACCCCACCCAGCCCCCGTCCTAGCCACCCCCACCCAACCCTTGTCGCAGTCATCCCAACCCTACCCAGCCCCATTCCAGCTATCCCCACCCCACCCAGCCTCATCCCAGCCACCCTCCTCCCTCTCCAGACCTTTCTTCTTCGACACCCACCCCCCAAACCTTGTCTGTAATTTTGCACAAAAAACAGAGCAATTTCGGTAGATGAGGAATAATTTGCAGTTTGTTTGAAGAATTTTCAATCACAAACTTTCAATAACACATGAAGAAAATTATCAGTTCTTTTTCTATTAGACTCCATTTTCTCATTCTCCCTTCCATGTCCTAAATCTCCCACCCCACCTCACCTCACCCCATACCCGCCCACCCATTCGCAAAATCTCACAAAGAAATGAATTTTCTAGTACCATTTCAAAACTTCAACCTTTAACTTGAATTCAAAAATAAAAAATAAAAAATCAAATTCAAAAATTGGGTTATTCGGAACAACCAATCTGGTTTGGATTAAATAAAAACAAACTGCCAAAGCAAAAGTTTGTGATTGAAAATTCTCCAAACAAACTGTCTTAATGTGCTGTTGAAAAATGATTTTTCAAGTTCCAAGATCAGTAATGGAGAGTTTTTGGATAATGGGAAAGTGGATTATGAAGTTGCATTGTTGGAAAATTCTATAAAAAAATTTATTTTTATTTTTTTTATTTAATATTATTGATTAATAATTTAAAAAGTAATTAATGACGATATTTATGATGTGGCATTAATTTATGTGATGTGGCATTAATTTATTTGACATGGATATAATATTTAATTAATTTTAAAGCAAGTGAACCACACACATGGTAAGAAGGGTTTAAAATATCAAAGTGTTGATGAGTTGAGGGGTTCAACTGACAGTTTTGATGAGTTGAGGGGTTCAGATGACATACATGTAAGTAAGAATATTCACATTACCAAACAGACATAATACAAGGATCTATCAAATCATCTTACCTTATTTTTTCTATATATATTTGGTTAGAGGTTTGGGATTGGATGGGGAGGGATGGGTTGAGGGAGGTGGATGCGTGTGATGGTGGGAAGGGGGTAGTTTTTATCTTTTAAAAATTGAGAAAGCAGGAGGGGTGTGGAAATGAAGGTAGAGTAGGGGCATTTTTTTTTATATTCATTGAGAAATAATGTAAAATAATTTTACCATACTTAAACGAGGCATTCTAATATAAAATAATTAAAAATAAATTTTAATATTATTCGTGCATCACACGAATATGTATACTAGTTATTATATATAAACAAGGATCTTCCAATTTCACCATCCTCACAATTTTAATCCAAAGGTGTGATACACTCGTACAGTGTTGGCTACTGCAAGTGACTTTTCAACTTGCATATCCAATTTTCCTTTTCTTCACTAATACGTGAACTTCAATTATTGGTGGTTATATTCTGCTTTCATTTTTCTTTTTTAAGTAGAGTGCAACTTTTTAAAGGATTTCTTCCCACATTGTGAGCAGGAGTGTTGACTATTTGGGTAAAATTGATCCAAATAAAAAAATTAAACCAAATCAATAATCAAATCTTAATTTGATTTGATTTTATAATATTAAAAATTGAAAAAATTTAATTTAATTTAGATTTTTTTCAAAATATTGAATAAATAAAAGAAACGAATCAATACTATATATATACATAGTATATTATTTTTTATGAATAATTCTAAAAATATTATATATGTTTTCATCAAAATTTATTCATAACTATTTAAATATCATGTATTTAAATATACGTTATGTTTTCATTTTATGTGTTAATCTCAGATATTTTTTAAATATCATTGTCTTTTTTTATCCTTTTGAATGAATCGAATCTTTTATTTCATGTACGGTTAATAATCGAACAACCGATAAATATATTATATTTGATTTTTTTTATTTTAATAATTTAAAAACCGATTATCTTGATTTTGATCACTAACCGATCCAAATCGATCCGTGAATATCCTTACTTGTGATGCTGAATATGACACGCGAAAAATTAAGATTGAAGATTTATCAACAAAAGAAATATTCTTTATGAAGTGAATTAAGAAAAAAAAAAGAAGGTAAGATAAACGCAAATTGAATCGAATGGAGAGTCTTAAAAAAAAGTTCTACTACCGAATACAAATGTTAATTAATAAAACGTTCCATTAAGAGAAATTGCTTGCTCACAAAACTCATAAAAATATTATTCAACTTATGATCTTTGGCGAATTGTAAAAATCATATTTTATCATGTAATATTTTAAATACTATCGAATTAGTTGTGTCTCTTTTGATGGAGTATTTATTAACTTTCCTACTAAATTTATTTCCTCATAAATTAGTTTTTCTTTAAAAATATTTTAATAATTATGAGAATTTATTGAAAAATAATGATTAATCGATAATAACATTAAATTAACTATGTAGTTAAAAAAGTGTGCCACTAATTATACTTATTTGATAAAATTACATATTGTTGTTATATCTTAAGTTTGGGCCCGGACTTAGCACGGGCCACATAAAATTAGTGTATGTATGTATATATATATATATGTATATATATGTATGTATGTATGTATGTATGTATATATATATATGTATGTATGTATGTATATATATATGTATGTATGTATATATATATGTATATATTTACATATCTGTATATATATATACATATATATATATATATACACACACACATATCTATATCTAAAATATATTAAAAGTGTGAAGTCTCTTAGAAAAGTGAATTGAACTTTTTGCCCTTCATTAAAACTTTTTCTTTTAGACAAAACCGTCTTTTACCCTTCTCCCTAATATTAAATTCTAAAAAATAAATATATTAAAATTTTTATACAATTAAAATCTTCCCAAATTTAGCTCTTCTTTCAACCAAAAGAAACACGACCAAAATTTTCCTTCCAAAAAAAAAGGACTCAAAATAATGGCTCAAATTTTCCTTTAAATTTTCCTTCCAAAAAAAAAAGAGCTCAAAATTTATAATTAAATCCATCATTTGTTTTTTGTAAAATTTGCCTTCCACCGGTTTTTGGTAAAATTTGCCTTCCCAGATTTAGCTAAACACACGTTTTCCACTTTTTAAAATCCTATTTGGTTCCTACTTGATTTACAATTAAATCCTTGCCTAATTTAGCTACAGTTTTTTTAATCCTATTTGATTTCTACTTGGTGTCTTTCAACCAAAAAACATACGGCTTTTTCAGTCCTTCTATATAAACGCTTGAGCTTTTTTCATTGTATTGTTCATCATTATAAACAACTGCCATCTTTCATTGTTTTTCGTCTAATCACGGTTTCAACAATTTTATTTTCAGGTTTTTGGTGGTTATATCATCTCTCCCCTTTTTCATTGTTAATTTAAACACAATATTACTTGCTATGCCAACTTAAATTGCTTAGTTTAATGTGTTAGTTTTAATCGTATTGTTCCAACATCTCTATTATTATATTATTTTCATGTAATTTACAGATGATAAATGAACATTCAATCAAACTTTGAGAAATTTTTATGTCCCACATGTGGAATCTAGGAAGACTGGGTTACAACAGATCGTACCCCTATCTTTGTGGAGTACATGGTAAAAAAAAAGAAAGTAAAGTAGTTTTTACATGGTAGAATATGCAAGATAGATGTACGTGTGGAATAGTCAATTGCTCAACCAAAAAACAATTAAGGGATCATGCAAACTACTGCAATCACTAAGGGAAAGGAACTATAGAACACTAAGCCAATATCTGAGATTGATCAAAAAAGCATAGTAGAAGGAACTAGCTACTATTTATGTAGAAGGAACCAGCTGCTATTTATGTGGCTGGAAAAGAACTTCGTTCAGAAAAATTAAATATTTTTATCCTTGATTAAACTGCTGAAAATCTATAAAAGGTGATAAAGGAACCTATCCTGTTGATGGCTTTGATTGACCTACTTGGAAATCGGAAGTGTTGTTACTGAAGCAGCAAGAACTGAAGGAAGTGATAGAAACCAAAACGTAAGAAACACATAGTATCGAACTAAATAGAGAATGAAAAAGAAATTTCTTCATTAAAAAATCTTCTTCCATGTCAAATTCACCTTCTGAAAGCAGTCATTTCAAAAACTAATTCATTTGATCACGCTATGAGAATCATAAGGAAAGAACCAATTAGTAGGAGCCAGGACGGGTAAGTAATCTTCAAGGACATTGTAAAACCGATTTTAAAGAAAGGTGGCTTGCATATTACTGTGAAGAAATTCCCAGTGTTGTATCCATCTGCATTTCACTTGGAGAATATGAGGTGGCGTACCATGGCGTTAGTAGGGAGCATATGGTTCTCTCTTTATGCGTTGAATATGCAGCTGCTCTCTTTGCTGGCACCTTTTGGGAATGCTCGTAGATTTGATGTAATTATGCATGCAATATCGATGTATACACTATGTATTAAAAGTGAATAGTGAATTCAATATAGAGATTATATAAAGTGAATTATGAATGCAATATAGATGTATTATAATTTATAAGTGTCTTAAACGTACTATAGGTCCCTGATTCTGTGGAGCTTCTACCTTCTTGGTGGTAGGTTTTGGAGCCTCTCCATCTCCAAAGAGGTAACCCAGGGAACTTTGTCCTCCACCACTGCTGACTCCACGACCCATGATCTCTCAATTTTTAAATGATTGATTTTGCCCAAAGCAGCAATAGACAATCTAAAAAAAGATTACAACAAATTGTAACAAGAAGTATGAAGTACAAATAAGCTCTATGACCCACTGTGTGTACCTCATAAAGATGAACTATAATGTATGTGTGTGTGTGTGAATTGTAAGCTAAATTAGTAGTATCACATATGACCCATCAGTCTAAATGAATTCCTCAAGGTGAAAGTTCAGAGAAATTTATAAAAAGATTAGAAGAACATTATACATTTCAAATTTAAAAACTTCAGTCTATATAACTTCTACTTCCCACTTCAGTATATAACTTATATTCCCATTAAGAGCCCTATAAGAAACTAAGCACATCTTATTGAGAAATCACAAAGATAATCCAAACTTTTCTTTTATTAGTACAAAGACAATTCAGAGCTCGGTAATATATGACTACCATGTAGATTAACATAAGACTCGCATAAATATTTTATGGATTGACACTCATACATATAAGTTTGTCCTATTAAGATCCACATAGGTACATAATAATGAAATAGTTGCAGAAGTAGAACTTATATCTATCTGAATCTATGATAATCTCGATCTAAGAATACAACACTAGAAATCATCGCAGATGAATTGAAGGCGAGCAATACAGGTAGAGAAAACATTCTTCTTACCTCAAGCTCTATAGGAGACCTATCAAGGCTTTTGCCGCAGACCGCATAGCTATCATCCGTTGATTTTTTATCTCTGGTTTTCTTCTTTGATAACTCAAAACCTAAAGAAAGAAAAGCCTTCTGCATTATGTGATTGAATAGAAGCAAACACATAACATGTCTTAATATTTATGTAACTGGAAAAGAACTTCCTTCAGAAAATGTGACATCTCCTTATATACCAAATTACCATCTTCAATAAGAGTACCATATAAATATGACAATTAGAACATTCCCGTTATAAGGCCAACCAGTTTAAACTACATACTAATCTGCAGCATAAAAATGTGTACAAAAATTATTAGGAAAATGGTTCCCTCAAATGTTGGAAGCACTACGAAAATCAACAAATCTCATCTTAAAAATTTGAAGGCATTTATCCTTAGAATGCAAAAAGAATTTAAACAGCCCAAGCTCACTGCTACCCAATCAGTTCAGACGGCTTTGAAGAAGTCCTGTTAAATAACTATTGCTATAAATAACTAATTTTCCTTAATGCACGCTCCACGTCCTCCACAAAAGACTGTGACTAAGAATCGCAGACACTGAACACAGTCAAGTTATCAAACCAAAAATTTATAAATACTCACTACTAACCCAAACCAATAAAAAAGAAGCCCAAATAAACAAATACACAAACATCAAATATTTGAATGCAACAAATAAAAAATACATAATTTGCACTTCCAATATATCACAAATACATACATATACATTTATCTACCATTTGACCATATATTTTGGATCAAGTTTTTGTAAAAAGAAAAAAAAAAGAGGAGAGCTTTACTTGGTGAGTGATGGATAATTGGAAGGTTGGTTGAATGTGGAAGTTAGAAGACGGACGGAATGCGAGGAGAAATCTTTTTCAGAAAGGCGTGGGGTTGGGAAAAGAAGCAGACACATTGATCCATTAGAGAGTGACACATTATGTTAGAAAGTGAGGTTTGAATGGATAAAGAAGAATTCCACTACCTTTACTAACTGAATGACATATATCACTCCCACACTCCTGCAACACTGCTCTGAAGTGACTACTCTACAACTCACATTTTGATTTCTTTCTACTTCACAAGTTGCAACCCCTATCTCACATGTTATATACCCCTCACTCCAATTTTTTTATAGACAGTTTAACTGGATAGGAAATCTGAGAAATAGAGAAAGAATTTTGTAATGTTTTGAAAGAAATGTATTTTTTGAAGTTTTATCAAATAAGAGAAATTTAATATTGATATTAAATTCCCAGTTTTTTATCCATCTGCACGAAAGTCTGTATCCATTTAGACCAATTACACATTTTTTTATACAATTATCTTTTCTTTCTTTAAGTCAGATTTAACATTACCATTGACAACTCCATCTACCAAAATCAGATAACATCCCTCAATATAAAGCAAACCTTGAAACCAAACACATCGAGTAATACACACAAAATTTAAACAAAAACACAATCTGCAGAACAATACAACATTGCATATTGCAAAAACGACATCACATTACGGGAAATGTACATGTAGTAAGGATAATATTTTATGGAAAGATTTCTAGGTTGTAAATTTCACCAATTAAGAAATATCAAAACTGCACCCAACATTCAATTACCGTCCAAGTCATTGCAAAGCGTACTGCACATGAATTTCTTCTAAAAAGAAATGTTGGTAACGTTGGTGGAGATGATGGTTGCTTCAGGATCCACCATTGTTGTTGTTTATCAAGTTGGTGATTCTGTAAAAGGGTGCCACATATAATGGGACAGAGGGAGTACCTTTTAAACTTCTACAATATTTTTTCTTTAGAAACTTGTGACTGGCCAACTACTTCTCTGTGTATTTGTTTCTCCAAATTTTTCTAATTTGTTCCTGAAGTGCAATCATATATCAATGTTCAGGTTAATGTCAGACGGAATACTTTCTACTAAAACCAGAAGTCCAAAACAAACTCATTTCAAATCCAAAACAACATTCCACCATATTATCTAAGTAATCAATAAAAACTTCAACTTTCATACTTATACCCAACTAGCATCTAATAAAAATAGCCAATTACAACATGATACAATGTCATTAAGTTGTCCAAGAGAAGAACCAAGGTGTTAAGGACTTACCTTCACGTATGCACAGATTGAAATCAAACAGGTATTTTACCAAGAAATCAAGTGATGTTGTCTGACAAAGGAACTCACAGCATTGGCTGTTACCAGGAATTTCTTGTCGTGGGAATATATAGAAGTTATGTATGCCAAAAACGTACAAATATTAACGATGGCCAAAAGGATAGATCTGGAGGTCTAAGAGAATGCAAAAAATACTCTCATGGTTACTTTTCTCTACTCATAAGGGGGTGAAATATTGTAACTTTACCGTCCTCACCGGATTCTCAATTAAGAGTGGTCGTGGTGAATTTCTTATCAATAGCAATTCGACCAATTACTGAGTAAAAATAAACCTTGATATTGTACTACACCAATATATTTCAGTATTAGACATTACACCAAATACAGAACTGTCTTTCAAAGCAAAACGTTCAGACGACTTCTGTTGGTGTAATACCCGTGCTTTTTCTTAGCTTGAAAATTATCTCAAGGATGTTAGAACTTGCTTTGAAATAATAATTCATTATTATACACGAGTTATTTCCATAATTTTCACTTCCTATCACGTGGGAAATTGAATAAGCTTTCCATCGATATATAATTCGCCCAAATCCGACACCTGGGAGAAGAGTTAGAGCCTTTTTAGTGAAATAATGTTTGACCTGAGCCTTCAGCGCGTCACAGAGATAGCTCAAATGGCAATTGTCAAATTCCAGTGTTGCTCCGTGATATTGGCACGTCACGTCAAACTTCCAGGTCATAGACAAGGTGGCAACGCAATAGCTTCGCGTCGCGCTACCATGCAATTTCCCAATTGTCAATTTCCAGTGATACGACGCGATAACGCCGCGTCGCGCCAAGGGCCCAACTCGGGAAATTTTACTGAAAATTTAATGACATGTCCAGGGTTAAAAGGTTCAACTTCCTACCCCTATATAATCCCTTTAACACGTGATTCAGCCACTTTTCACCCAAAACATATTAGTTTTTCTCAAGTTTATCTCAAGAACAAACTAGGGTTTCTATTGGGGATTCAAATTCAGGAAGGTTTCACCATCAATCTTCACGAAATCATGATCTAAGGTATGCATAGTGTTTATTCATGGACTCCTTTCACCCATGAAGTCCAAGAATCCTTTTTAACTACAAGTTATGGATTTTTTTCATGTTTCATGCTTTGTATGTTCTCTTTCATGTTGATAAATGAGGAATTGATTTCTATTCCATGATTTGATGATAAATTCCACGTGGGTTGATTAGCATAGATAAAGATTTGCGAAATCTCATGATTAAAACCTTGTATGATGGAATTGGAATTGAAGCATGATGTTTAATTTTTGTATAATGTGTTTACATGTACTATGCCTGCCATATGTTTGATAAAATTTCTAGATGAAGGAAATTTTCCTAACTAGCATGATATCATGAAAATCCCCATAAATGTACAAACTTATGCCTATTAGACGTTTGATAAAATGCTTTAATAAATGTATTATGGTGATTATCATGTATTCAAGAATATCAAGTCATGTCAGTTTCCTTCCATCGAGTCCTGGGGGTACTTGTATCGAAAATATTAGTTGTGTGCCTAGATCCATGTCATGTTTTCACGATACTCTCAGTTAAGCTATGAACTCTTAGACTTCAGATAGTCTTATGACTCAGGAAAAATCTTCATGATCTCATGACTCAGTCAGTTGTCAGATATCAGTAGTATTCCGTCAGCCACAGAAATTCAGTAACTCAGTCCATGCTCAGTTCAGTTCAGTAAATCATGTTCAATGTCTATTTAGATAGGAGTAGGAATTAGCACCGAGTGAACCCAAGGATGAGGACTCACCTATTATACAAGGGTGTGATTCCTAGAAGCAATCCTTGCGTTCTAGAACTATGTAGCCAACATAGGTTAAGATATCTTAGCCTGCTATATAAGGGTAGATGAGGTGGATTAACTTGTTATGTGAGGGTTCCTACCGTTCTCGCTAGAGTTACCTGTTATATGAGGGTTATTCACATGTTGTCCTTACCAGTGATGCGATATTGACACCCTTTTAATCAGGGCATAGATTGGACCCCAGCTCAGCTATCATTGCACCTTTGGGGCATGTCGGTTAGATACTACTTCCCACAGTTTCATATTACAGAATCAGGGATGTCAGATACAGTTAATCAATCTCTCTAATAGAACTCAGATAGTTCTTCAGATTTTAAAACTGTCAAATACAATCGACTCAGATATAGTACGGAACTCAGATAGTTCCATCAGATTCAGGACTGTCAGCTACAGTCACCCACATTATCAGTTATACTCAGATACAGTCACCCATGTTATCAGCATTATTCAGATATAGTCCCTTATGTTATTAGTCATATCAGTTACTAGAATGTCACGTTATCAATATACAGACTTAGAAATCACGAAATCACGTTGTCAGTTACAGTTACTTATTTGTGCTTGTATTCTCACGTTCATGTTAGACAATCAGTTAGCATTATTCATGCATGCAAACCCTTGCATATATCCTACCTCACATGTATACTCGGTACATATGTACTGATGCATTTGTGCTCTGGTGCTTTCTTTTTATGTTACACCATAGGTTCAGAGACACGAGTTCCAGATCGGCAGTAGATTCCAGATTCAGCAGTCAGAGTAGAAGTGAGTCCACATCCTTCGAGGACATACTGATTTTCTAGTATCTCATTGATTAGCTTATTAGTTGGAGTTAGTTGGGGACATATCCCATCAACTCCTTATTCAGATTCTTCAGACAGTAGAGACTTCCAGAAGAGATACAGACTAGATACAGACTATCATGTTTTAGACTTCAATTTTGTTTTGGGTATTCTATTATCCCACACAGATGTTACGTTATTCATTTATGTTCATGATCGAACCCTATGGCCTTTCAGTGCATAGTTTCGCATTATTATGTTATCTTATGCAGTATACAGGTACATATATCAGTCATGGGTTAGCTTATGGTCCTTCGGGGTCATGAACACCGTGTAGAATTTTGGTTCAGTAAATCGGGTCGTTACAAACTTTGTATCAAAGCCAGGTTCAATAGAGTCCTAGGAAGTCTGAAAGCCGCATCTAGTAGAGTCTTGTACATGGGTGTGTTGCGCGCCACATTTATGTGAAAGAGGCTATGAGATGTTTAAGAACAGTTTTCCTTCTTTCAGTATTCATGTCGTGCCTGTGAGAATTATCACAAGTCAGTCTGTCAGTCTAATCCATTTCTTCTCTTTATTTCAGAACATGCCTCCTAAGAGAAGAAATCAGTCAGCCCCTCAGCCCGAAGAACCTTTGGGTGATCATGTTTCTTATGCGGAGTTCAGGACCGTATTTACCACTCTTGCTCAATCAGTCGCTGCTCATAATGAATGGCCAACAGTCATTCCAGCCAACCTAGTGGCCAACTCAGCCGCAGCTAGAATTTGGAACTTCACCCGAATGAATCCTGCAACCTTCTTCGGGTCTAAGGTAGATGAAGACCCTCAGGAATCCTTAGATCAAGTTTAGAAAGTGACAGACGCCATAGGGTGACTACTGTTGAGCTGCATACCAGTTGCAGGATGTGGCTCATGCTTGGTTCAAATAGTGGAAGTCCAAAAGATCAAAGGATGTAGGTCCTATAGAGTAGGAGGAGTTTGTCACTGCATTCTTAGATAGATTCTTTCCCCCAAGAGCTTAGATAAGCCAAGGTGATAGAGTTCATCAACCTCAGGCAGGGCAATATAATAGTGAAAGAGTATTCTTTTAAGTTTACTCAATTAGCCAGGTATTCCCCTCATGTGGTTGCAGACAGTAGATCCAAGATGAGTAAGTTCACTTTAGGGGTGAACGACAACGTGGTTAATGAGTGCAGATTTGCCATGCTGAACAGTGACATGACCTTAGCTAGACTTATGACCCAAGCTCAATAGATAGAGGAGCAGAATATTAAGCAGAGGGAGAAACAGAACAAGAGAGCGAAGACAGGTAGTTTCAACTTCACTTAGCCTAAATTAGAAGGAGAAAACTGTTCTCAGTTTCATCCTAAGTCATCAGTTTTAGCTCCCTCTACATCCAGTGCTCCAGTTCCTAAGTTTAGAGAGGGTAACAAAGATAAAGTACCAGGCTCTAAGACCCAGGGCAGTGTTACAAGTGCCCACACCTATCCTCTTTGCCAGACTTGAGGTAAGAACCATCAGGGTGTTTGTAGAGCTGGTAGTGGCATTTGTTTCGGTTGTGGCAAGCCAGGTCACAGAGTTAGAGATTGTCCTCAGCCAGGTCCTCAGGGTTAACAGAATTGCTCTTCAGCTCAGTTCGGTCGCCCAAATCAGCAGGGTGCCACTTCCAGTGCTACTAGCGGGCAATGCCCAAATCGTCTCTATGCTCTTCAGACTCTACAGGATCAAGAAAATTCTCCTGATATAGTTATTGGTACATTACAGATATTTCATGTGCATGTTTATGCTTTGCTAGATCCAGGAGCTTTCTTGTCTTTTGTTACTTCTTATATAGCAGTTGATTTTAGAATCAGTCCCGAAATTCTAGAAGAACCCTTTCAGTATCTACCCCAGTGGGTAAAACCATCATATCCCGATGGGTATACAAGAACTTCCCGGTTGTGATATTTCAAAAAGTCACTTTAGCAGACTTAGTCGAATTAGAGATGACTGATTTTGATGTCATTCTCGACATGGATTGGCTTTATTCCTAATATGCCTTAGTCAACTATAGAAATAGAATAGTTCAGTTTCAGTTCCCAAATGAACCCGTCCTAGTGTGAAAGGGTAGCGTATCTGCTTTTAGGGGTTAGCTTGTTTCCTACCTTTCGGGCAAGGAAAATGATATCTAAGGGGTGTTTTTATCATTTAGTTCATGTTAGAGATTCCAGTTCTGAGGCTCCCAGTCTCGAATCAGTCCCAGTAGTGAATGAATATTCAGATATCTTTCCCGAAGATCTTCTAGAAATTCCTTCTAAAAGGGAAATAGACTTTGAAATTGATCTTTTTTCAGACACTTAACCTATCTCTATTCTTCCATATAGAATGGAACCAGAAGAACTCAAGGAACTGAAAGAACAGTTGAAGTATCTCTTAGATAAGGGATTCATCAGACCCAGCATTTCCCGTGAGGGCGCACCAGTCTTATTCGTGCACAAGAAAGACGGTTCTTTTAGAATGTGTATTAATTACTGTCAACTCTATAAGGTTACGGTCAAGAACAAGTATCCTCTTCCCAGAATCGATGACTTGTTCGACCAACTTCAGGGTGCCAGTTATTTCTCTAAGATAGACCTCAGATCCGGCTATCATCAGCTCAGATTTAGAGAATATGACATCCCAAAGACAGCTTTCCATACGCGGTATGGTCACTTCAAATTTCTATTCATGTCATTTGTTCTTACCAATTCCCCAACCACTTTCATGGACTTGATGAACCGCGTGTTCAAGAAGTACTTGGATATGTTCTTCATAGTCTTCATAGATGATATTCTGGTGTATTCCTGCGAGATCATGCAGACCATCTTAGAATAGTACTCCAGACTCTCAGAGATCATCAGTTATTCGCTAAATTTAGTAAGTGAGAATTTTGGCTAAGATCAGTAGAATTCCTTAGATATATTATTTTTGGTGATGGCATTAGAGTAGATCCTCAAAAGACCAAAGTAGTGAGAAACTGGCCTCGCCCTGTTTCTCCTTCAAATATCAGGAGTTTCTTGGGTTTGGCTGGCTATTATAGAAGGTTTGTTGAGGGATTTTATTATATTGCATCCACTGTGTATACTCAGAAGAAAGTCAAGTTTTAGTGGTTAGATCCATGCGAGAAGAGTTTTCGAGAATTAAAGACTCGACTCACCTCAACTCCAGTTCTAGTATTACCAGATAGTTCAGATGATTTCGTAGTATATTGTGATGCATCTAGAGTGGGTTTAGGTTATGTCCTCATGCAGCATGGTAAGGTCATAGCCTACGCCTCCAGACAGCTTAAACCCCATGAGAAGAATTATCCTACTCATGATCTTGAATTAGCAGCCGTAGTATTTGCCTTGAAGATTTGGAGGCATTATCTCTACGGAGTTCATGTAGACGTCTTCACAGGTCATAAGAGCCTTCAGTATGTATTTTCTCAAAAATATCTCAATCTTCATCAGAGAAGGTGGTTAAAGCTCTTAAAAGATTATGACATGAGTGTCCTCTATCATTCGGGCAAGGCCAACGTAGTGGCCGATGCTCTTAGTAGACTGTCCATGGGTAGTATTTCTCATGTTGATGATAGTAAAAAGAAGTTAGTCCAGGAAGTCCACCAGCTTTCCATACTAGGCGTTCGCTTAGTCGACTCTTCAGAGGGCGGTGTATGTGTTCAGAGTAGTTCAGAATCATATCTAGTTTCCGAGGTGAAAGAAAAGCAAGATAAGGATCCTAGCCTTATCATGCTAAAAGAGTCAGTTCAGAATCATAAAATAGAGGTTTTCTCCCAAGGGGGAGATGGTGTTCTTCGTTTCCAGGGTCGTCTTTGTGTTCCAGACGTAGATGACATAACGCAGCGAATTCTTGCAGAAGCGCATAGTGCGTGCTACTCTATTCATCTAGGGGCCACAAAGATGTACCGTGAATTGCGAGAAATCTATTGGTGGAGTGGGATGAAAAGAGATGTTGCAGAGTTTATGGCTAAGTGTTCTACATGTCAGCAAGTTAGATAGAGCATCAGAAACCTAGTGGTCCTATGCAGGAGTTCAGTATTCCTACTTGGGAGTGGGAAGTTATGAACATGGAATTCGTGATGGGTTTTCCTTGAACTCGTCGTCAACATGATTCAGTCTGGGTCATTGTAGACAGAATAACCAAATCAACTCTTTTCCTTCTAGTTCATACCTCTTATTCAGCCGAGGATTATGCCAAGCTCTACATTAAGGAGCTGGTCAAATTTCACGGTTTCCGTTGACTATTATCTCAGACAGAGGTACCCAGTGCATCTCTTATTTTTGGAAAGTATTCTAAAAGGGTTTTGGTACCCAAGTTCATCTTAGTACAGCCTTTCATCCTCAGACAGATGTTCAAGCGGAAAGGATCATTCAGACTTTGGAAGATATACTAAGGGCGTGTATAATTGATTTCAAGGGTAGTTGGGATGACAACTTGCCTTTGATTGAATTTGGATACAACAATAGCTATCATTCCAGTATTCAGATGGCTCCATTCGAAGCTCTCTATGGTAGGAGATATAGATCTCCAATCGGTTGGTTCAAAGTTAGTGAGGCCTCAGTCATAGGTCCTGACTTAGTATTCGACGCCTTAGAGAAAGTTTAGTAAATTAGAGAAAGACTCTGGGCTGCTCAGAGCCGACAGAAGTCTTATCCAGATGTTTGTAGAAAGGATCTCGAGTTTGAGATTGGTGATCATGTCTACCTCAATATCTCACCTATAAAGGGAGTGAAGAGATTTGGCAAGAAAGGAAAGCTCAGTCCCCGATATGTCGGTCCCTTCATGATTCTCAGTCAATTCGGTAAGGTAGCTTATGAGCTCGAATTGCCTTCAGATCTAGCCTCAGTTCATCCAGTTTTTCATGTCTCTTTGCTCAAGAAGTTCATAGGTGACCCATCAGTCGTAGTCCCTATTCAGAGTATCGATGTTCAGAACAGCCTCTCTTATGAAGAGATTCCAGTCGAAATCCCAGAGCATCATACTCGTAGATTGAGGAACAAAGAAGTCCCTTTAGTTAAAGTTCTTTGGCGAAATCAGTCTGTAGAGGGATCTACTTGGGAAGCAGAAGCAGATATGCGTACCAAGTATCCTCACCTATTCCCCTCCAACTCATATCAAGCTCAAGGTAATAGTTCTCCTTAAGCTTACTCAGTTTCATAATTAGTGTGCATCACTAACATAGTATTCAGTCTCATGCTCATGTTCCCATGATAAGCTTGGTATCAAGTACCACCGCATATTCAGTCATGCATTAATGTATCAGATCAGTTATATAGTTATGCATCAAACTTGCATTCTCATTGTGAGAAAACTTAGTTCTTCAGAACTTTCAGTTATGCATTTATGAATCAGTTACGCATGCATCATATATGCATGTTCAGTATGTCATGTTCAACTTGTCAGTTACATCCGTCATGAGATCATGTTCCAGTTATTCATGTTCAGTTCATTATTTCCCCTTTCAGTAAGTCTTATTCGAGGACGAATGTTCACAAGGGGGAGATGTTGTAATACCCGTGCTTTTTCTTAGCTTGAAAATTATCTTAAGGATGTTAGAACTTTCTTTGAAATAAGAATTCTTTATTACACATAAGTTATTTCCATAATTTTCACATCCTATCACGTGGGAAATTGAATAAGCTTTCCATCGATATATAATTCGCCCAAATCCGACACCCGGACGAAGAGTTAGAGCCTTTTTAGTGAAACAATGTTTGACCTGAGCCTTCAGCGCGTCACAGAGATAGCTCAAATGGCAATTATCAAATTCCAGTGTTGCTCCGTGATATTGGCACGTCACGTCAAACTTCCAGGTCATAGACAAGTTGGCAACGCGATAGCTTCGCATCGAGCTACCATGCAATTTCCCAATTGTCAATTTCCAGTGATACGGCGCGATAACGCCGCGTCGCGCCAAGGGCCCAACTCGGGAAATTTTACTAAAAATTTAATGACATGTCCAGGGCTAAAAGGTTCAACTTCCTACCCCTATATAATCCCTTTAACACGTGATTCAGCCACTTTTCACCCAAAACATATTAGTTTTTCTCAAGTTTATCTCAAGAACAAACTAGGGTTTCTATTGGGGATTCAAATTCAGGAAGGTTTCACCATCAATCTTCACGAAATCATGATCTAAGGTATGCATAGTGTTTATTCATGGACTCCTTTCACCCATGAAGTCCAAGAATCCTTTTTAACTACAAGTTATGGGTTTTCTTCATGTTTTCATGCTTTGTATGCTCTCTTTTATGTTGATAAATGAGGAATTGATTTCTATTCCATGATTTGATGATAAATTCCATGTGGGTTGATTAGTATAGATAAATATTTACGAAATCTCATGACTAAAACCTTGTATGATGGAATTGGAATTGAAGCATGTTGTTTAATTGTTGTATAATGTGTTTACATGTACTATTCCTGCCATATGTTTGATCAAATGCCTAGATGAAGGAAATTTGCCTAACTAGCATGATATCATGAAAATCCCCATAAATGTACAAGCTTATGCCTATTATACGTTTGATGAAATGCTTCAATAAACGTATTGTGGTGATTATGATTTATTCAAGAATATCAAGTCACGTCAGTTTTCTTCCATCGAGTCCTGGGGGTACTTGTACCCGAAATATTAGTTGTGTGCCTAGATCCATGTCATGTTTTCACGATACTATCAGTCAAGCTATGAACTCTTAGACTTCAGATAGTCTTATGACTTAGGAAAAATCTTCATGATCTCATGACTAAGTCAGTTGTCAGATATCAGTAGTATTCCGCCAGCCACGAAAATTCAGTAACTCAATCCATGCTCAGTTCAATTCAGTAAATCATGTTCAGTGTCCATTCAGATGGGAGTAGAAATTAGCACCAAGTGAACCCAATGATGGGGACTCACCTGTTATACGAGGGTGTGATTCCTAGAAGCAATCCTTGCGTTCCAAAACTATGTAGCCAGCATAGGTTGAGACATCGTAGCCTGCTACATGAGGGTAGATAAGGTGGATTAACCTTTTATGTGAGGGTTCCCACCATTCTCGCTAGATTTACCTGTTATATGAGGGTTACTCATATTTTGTCCTTACCAGTGGCGCGGTATTGACACCCTTCCAATCAGAGCATAGATTGGACCCCAACTCAGCTATCATAGCATCTTTGGGGTATGTCGGTTAAATACTACTTCCCACAGTTTCATGTTACAGAATCAGGGCTGTCAGATACAGTCAATCAGTGTTAGTAATACAACTCAGATAGTTATTCTGATTTCAGGACTGTTAGATACAATCGACTCAGATATAGTACGAAACTCAGATAGTTCCATCAGATTCAGAACTGTCAGCTACAGTCACCCACGTTATCAGTTATACTCAGATACAGTCACCTATGTTATCAGCATTATTCAGATATAGTCCTTCATGTTATCAATCATATCAGTTACTAGCATGTCACGTTATCAGTATACAGACTCAGAAATCATGAAATTACGTTGTCAGTTATAGTTACATATTTATGCATGTATTCTTACGTTCATGTTAGACAGTCAGTTAGCATTATTCATGTATGCAAACCATTGCATATAGCCTACCTCACATGTATACTCGGTACATATGTATTGACGTATTCGCGCTATGGTGCTTTCTTTTTATGTTACACCATAGGTTCAGAGACACGAGTTCCAGATCGGCAGTAGATTCTAGATTCAACAATCAGAGTAGAAGTGAGTCCTCATCTTTCGAGGACATAATGATTTTCTAGTATCTCATTGATTAGCTTATTAGTTGGAGTTAGTTGGAGACATGTCCCATCAACTCCTTATTCAGATTCTTCAGACAGTAGAGGCTTCCAGATGAGATGCAGACTAGATACAGACTATCATGTTTTAGACTTCAGTTTTGTTTTGGGTATTCTATTACCCTACACAGATGTTACGTTATTCAGTTATGTTCATGATCGAACCTTATGGCCTTTCAGTGCATGTTTCCACATTATTATGTTATCTTATGCAGTATACAGGTACAGATATTAGTCATGAGTTAGCTTGTGGTCCTTCGGGTTCATGAGCACCGTGTAGCATTCCGGTTTAGCAAATTGGGTTGTTATAGTTGGTTAATAAACATTAGTACTGGAAAAGACTCATCTAACACCATATAACATTTCCCTTACACCTCACATGATAAAATATTACTATAACATCGTCTTAACTACTTTCATAAATAATAATTAAAGTCAATTCAAGGTAACAACACCAATATCCATATCTAGAAACAACAATAATTCAGGGCCCACCCACATGATCTGATTCGTATCCACTGAGTAAACATACCTTAAAAAGATTCTGAATATCTATTACTATTCAAGAATAAAATTTGTTTGGCATCTGTCTAATTGAACATTGTCCTATCTGTATCCATCTAACTATACACAACAAACACTAGATCACAAATAAAACATCAAACACTAAAGCAGTGAAGAGCTATGAACAACAGACTTCCATTGGCACCAGTTATGCCAATTTCTATGGGTTCAAAGTTAGGGATAGAGTCGGGATTTCAACTTTATGAGTTCTAAATTTTAAATGACGAGTTCAAGTATTACTAATTAGATTCTAAATTTAGTACACAAATATACCTCAAATTCAATTTTTCGAAAAAGAAATAACAATAGTAACCCAAAAATAATAAATCAAATCACAATATTTCTATTTACCTACTTCTATTTTTATTCCATACCTCAAATTCAACTATCCCAGCTGACATACAAACATCAGGATATTAAAAATTAATAACATTAAGCACACCGGACACATATTATATGTAAAAATCAAATAAATCACACCTGAAACAAGAAATTAAATCAGAATGCCTTTTAAAAATGAAATCTTCGAACATGCAAAGCAAAAGGAGGAACAAAAAATCAAACTAGGAACATATAATGCAACAGTGGTTTTAAGAAAATCAAAACATACAAAATGTAATTAAAAAAAATCAAATATTCAAATGAGTTAAAGCCTAAAAAAAATAAAGGAAACAGGTAAAGAAGATGAAATTACATGGACATACCGTTGTTCAATGGATGCAATAGGAACATACTCTTCAAGTAAATGTTCAATTTTAAGCTTCATGATTTCACCTTATTCATCAATTTTTCGAGTATCAAAATAGAGAGAGAGGGGAAATGTGTGAGGAAGGAGAGAATTTCAAAGAAACTTCGGGAGTTTAGACAAAATCAATACGAATATTTTTACTTTCCTATTTTTATTTTTTTTTGTATTTTTCAAATTATTGGACCCTTTTAAGTTTGGGCCATAATCTTTACCATTTTACTCTTGAATATGCTTGTTTACATACATAAAATTTTAAAATTTTATATAAATTTAACTCACTATTTATCAACTTATATAAACTATATTTTAAATGAGTAAAATATTAAAAAATTAATTATTATGATTTATTATTAAATTAAATTATATATTTTATGTTATTATAAATTATTTCATTATAATTCTATTTTACGTAAATTATAAATATATAAACGCCTAAGAATAAAAATAAATCTTCGTAGAAATACGCTATTTTAAAAATAGAAAATAAGTATGAAGACAAAATTCAGCTTTAATAAACTGCATTTTTTTATCGAGAAAATATTTGATACACGTGCAATGCACGTACACTAATCTAGTATATATATATACATATATGTATATACACACATATATATATACATATATGTATATACACACACACACATATATATATGTATATACATATATGTATACATACTTATATTTATATACATACATATACATATATACATATATATATATATATATGGGATTAGTTGTCTTGTGATATTAATTTGACTAGGACTATAACATTGAATAAAGAATAATTTGCGTGTATAGCTAAAGTGCTAATTCTAACTAGTAACTTCTTATAGGGTTCAAGCAGAATACAAATTCCTCCCTAATCTTGAAGTCCTTAAAGTTATGCAAATTTTGTTGAGATACTGTTGTAATTTATTCATTGGATCGGATTGGTTCACCTGTTTCATCTGATTGTTATATTATAGTCACATGTCCAGTACATGACTTGGACTTGCCTTAACATATTGATTTCGTCCAAATCAACAGGAAATCGTTGTAAATATTATTTTATTCCTTTTATACACTTCGTCCAAATCAATAGAAAATCATTGTAAATATTATTTTATTCCTTTTATACATTCTAAGTAAATATTTTGTGTATCCTTATTTAGGCTAGTATCCTATCTTATTTAGGAGTGTGTTATTTTTTTACCTTATTTAGGAGTCCTTAGGTCTTTGGGTTTGTTTTTCTTTTGGATTTGCTTTCATTTTGTTTACTTGTATATATACATAGGAAATTGTACCAAATGATCGATAAATCAAGAAAAGGAGAAGAATTTTTTAGCAAATTCTTTATCTTTCTTTTCCGCAATTCATTTACTTCCTTTCAATTCTTACATGGTATCATAGCAAGGTTGATTCAATCATCTTGTCTCATATTCTCATCCTTGTGTCTCAATTTCAATCATCTTATCTCAAATTCATCATTTTCAATAATCAAAATAATCTAATTTGTGCTTACTGTAAAAAGTCAGGCTATACAGTGGATAAATGTTACAAAATTTATGGATTTCCTGCTAATTTTAAATTTACAAAGCAGACAAAAATTCAAGAAAAAGTTTAAGTCAACAATAGTTTCGACATTGTTAAGGAACAGGTGGGCAGTAGCGTTCCAAACACCAGGTCCTTGACTCAAAAAATTGTGGGACAACTGTTAGAGTTTTTTCAGCGATTTAATATTGTAAAGCAAGGTAAAAATACTCAAGTTTTTGCCAACGTGAGGGTTGGAGATAAAGCTAAATTTTTCAATTCGTATGCACACCTATTAAATATTGACCATAATTCTTGGATATGAGATAGTGAATTTACTCAGTATGTGTCTCACGATAAATTAATTCTTTCAAACTTTAAAGCTTTGCCTAGTGTACTCATGGTGTATCTTCCTAATTCATACAAAGTAAGGGTAACTAGTTCTGGAACAATCTAATTATCAAAACTTATTTTAGAGAATGTTTTATATATACCTTGTTTCAAGTACAATCTCTTGTTTATTTTAGAGAATGTTTTATATATACCTTGTTTCAAATACAATCTCTTGTATGTACCAAAATTGCGTAGACAATTCAACAATTATGTGTTATTCACTCCGACTTCTTATTTTTTGTTTTAGGGCCTTTCTCTGAAGAGCCCATTGAAAATTGATACAGAAAAAGGAGGACTCTACATACTCAAATCAACCCAGTCAGATAATCTTTCAAATACTCAAGTTAATAAAATCTCAAACCCTAACTTAGGTTCTAATTCAGTTTCTTATAATAGGACTTCCAGTTTTAATTCAATTTTCCATTCATGTTTTGCCTCGTTTGATTTCAAAATAAAGGAGAAATTGTGGCATTACAGATTGGGGCATATGCCGTTGAATAATATGAAAAGCGTTCCTTTAGATTCAAACTATCTTTTTCAACAAGCAACATCTTAACAAAAAGTATTTTTAAGTTGATACATATTGGCACCTGGGGATCAAATAAAGAACCAACTCATGATGGGTATAAATTCTTTCTTACTATTATGGATGATTTTAGTAGAGGAACATGGACTTTCCTATTAAGTAGTAAATCAAATGCTTTCACACTCCTCAAATCTTTCTTAGTTATGGTTGAAAGACAATTTTAAATCAAGGTCAAACTAGTAAGATCTGACAATGCACTTGAGTTAGGAAGTGGCACAACACAGTCAGAATATTTTATTTCTAAAGGGTTTCAACATCAAACCTCATGTGTGTCTACTTCACAACAAAATGATGCGGTTGAATGAAAATATAGGCATTTTCTAAAAATATTTAGGGCTCTTTTGTACGAATCACATCTACCCATTCAATATTGGGGTGAATTATTTTGACTACAGCGTATCTAATCAATAAATTTCTTTTAAAAAATCTTAATGGTAAAACTCCTTTTCAAGACCACACCTAACTATTCTAATCTCAAATATTTTGTATGTCTATGTTTTGTTTCCACTTTATCCTTTCAAAGGTCTAAGTTGGCACCAAGGGCCACTGCATGTATCTTTTTAGGATATTCATCTGAGAATAAAGGTAAAGGTTTGGTTCTTGATACTAAGAAAATCATAGTTTTTATAGATGTTGTGCTTCATGAAAATATTTTTCCTTTTGCTTATTTTAAATCTAATGATTCCTACTTTTCAGTTAATACATCAATCCCAACTGCTGATTCTGATGATAATGTTGATGCTAACCAAAGCATCCCATCTCCCTTAGTTATCACTTCTACTTTACCTCTTGCATCTACCACTGTGGATCAGGTCCAACCTTCTGTTCCTTCTACTATCATGAACCAGGTACAACCTCATGTTCCTTCTGCTGTCATGGACCAGGTACATTCACCTGTTTCTCCCACAAATAATATTTCCTCAGTTACGAGGTCAACTCAAAAATGCAAAATTCCTAGCCATCTAGAAGATTATATTAGCAATTCTATGCACCTAGCTAATGTTAGATCTTCTTGTTTCTCATATCCTATCTCACCAGTCTCTCTTTCTGTCACAACTTTATCTTCCAATAATCAATATATACTGAATTCCTTGTCTAATGTTCAAGATCCTGTCTATTACAATCGAGCTATGTTACACAAAGGTTGGAAAGAAGCTATAGAAAAACTACCTCCTGATAAAAATGCTTTACCTTGTAAGAGTGGATTTATAAAGTCAAACAACATAGTGATGGCAACATTGAAAGGTTAAAAGCTAGGTTAGTGATTAGAGGAGATATTCAAAGGGAATGCATTGATTTTAATGAGACTTTTTCTCCAGTTGTTAAAATAATTACTATCCAATGTCTTCTAGCTACAGTTGTCAAAAGAGGTTGGGGGCCTTATCAATTGGATATTAATAATGCATTTTTATATGGAGATCTTCATGAGGAAGTCTACATAAAGTTTCTTGATGGGATAGTCCACCATCACTATCTCATGTTTGCAAGCTTAAAAAGTCTATATATGGACTTAGTCAAGCCTCTTGGCAATGGTACTCAAGACTTACGATTGCTCTTAATTTTAAAGGGTTCACTTATTCTCTTAATGAAAAGGGGCCTAAAATGTCCTTCAACTATGTAAAATGATGCAAAAATGCTCTTCATCTACCTATTAGGCCTAAAATGCCCTTTTCGTTTACCTATTGGGTCAAAAATGCCCTTCTCACCTACCTATTAGACCTAAAATGCCCTTTCTGTCTACCTATTAGGGGGTTTGGGCCACAGGTTAAAAAGAGATTTAAAATGAGGTGTAGGTGACATAAGTCTTAATAATTGAGTAGATGTGACAATTACTTAATTATGGATTAAGAAAGTTTGGAAAATTTCAAAATAACCCATAAGTTTTTAAATTTATACTTTGATCCAAATATTAGTTAATATAATGGGGAACGAAGGGAAAAATGCGCCTTTTTCTCTCTCCTCATCCATTGTTATTTTTTCTCTCTTTATGATATTTGTTAGTCATTGTTGCTGCTGCTTTATTCATCATCTTTTGATTCATTATCATCAACTTATACTTCATTATCATCTTCATGTTCTTCTTGTTGACCATTGTTGTTGTTGTTGTTGTTGTTGTTACCCCAACTGCTGCTCTTTGACCAAATTCTTATGTCAAATTTTATTTCGTAAATCACTTTTAACTTTGGAATTTACTTGAGAGGAGACTCTGGTAAGTTAGATTATGCTTTTTAGTTGAATTTGTCATCTGGGTAACTGCTAGTGCGTTGTTTTTTCAACAATATCTAGCACGCGAACATGAATGCAATATAAGATCAATCTGTTTAAACATATCCATTATCTGCGGCACCAGATAAATGTTCTGTTGTAACAGTAGACTCATGTTTATATTTCTAGGTGCCCGTAATATGAATCGAATAGATGGATATTCTGTTGCACCAGATAAGTAATCTGTTTCAACAGATAAATAAGTTGTTTCATCAGATTACTAATTTGTTTCAAACAACAAAATACGGCTCATATCACAAACCTAACAGATAACTCATATGTTCTTGCTATTGATACTGGAATCAAATTATTCCTTAATTGTAGACATGTCATTCATTAAGAAATAGAAATAGACAACACGAAAATTAAATAAGAAATAAGAAGTCAAGTGCATCAAACATAAATTTTTATAAAACAAAAAAAAATACATATATAAAAGAAAAAAAAAGCTTAATTATTATTATCATCATTATTATTTGTATATCCAGCCGGCCAATCTTCAATCGGTAGTAGCAGCGCCCTCCTAAGACTGCGGATCTCCCGCAGCATCCTTACTCTGACGGCGGCCAACTCCCAATGCAGGTCATGAACCTCCTTCTTCAGTTCTCGCATGGCATCTCGTAAAATAGCGACATCCCACACAGGATCAGCCATATCTAGAAAATGCATAAGTTGACAAAACACACGTAAAAGCAAAAGTAAAGAAAAGAAAGAATTCGAATTTAATTTAATATACAACGAATATTTACACAAAAATCAAGAAAAAAACTTACTAGAGATAGGAAAAAGCTATCAAGTCCTTAAAGAGAAAATAGTTGAGGGTGTAACAAGAGCAAGGAAGAAACAGTTTGTAGTAGAATGAACGACTGAGTAAGGAGAGACCTATTTATAAAGGATTGAACTTGAATGAGTTAGGCAAAAAATCGCAACTGTTCACCTCCATTTATTAATGACATTCTTGATTACTGTAAAAAGTTATGACTTAATTAAATTAAGCAATATTGTGATAAGTCATGACTTTTCAGCTTTATTATTATTAAAATAATTAGTTCTTTCCAGGAACCTTTTTTTTACACTGAGTTGGACAACAGATTATATATCTGTTGCATCAGATAAATCATCTGTTACAACAATATATCATCCGTTTCAACAAATAGATAACCTATTGTATCAGATAATATATTTGTTGCAACATATAATATATATATATTTTTTTAAAAAAAAAATTATTTTCATGACATCCAAATTTTTTGACTTTTTAATTATATAAATTAATAAAAAAGATTTAAAAACAAGAATATTTCTGGTGAGTTTTTTACGGTTTAAATTTTGTTTATCATTTATTTCATTATTCTTTTCTGTGAAAAGAAATGACTTAATTAAATCAAGCTGGTGAGTTTTTTATTATTGTGACAAGTCATGACTTTTTAGCTTATTAAATTTAAATAACCTTTTTCTTAATTTAAAAATCGAATACACCTGGTTTTCAATAACCGTTTCTTTAATAACCATTTTTATCAATTGAGTTATGGCACCAGATTGTATATCTATTGCATCAGATAACCCATCTGTTTCAATAGATATACCATCTATTGCTATAAATCGACCATCTGTTTAAGGAGCTTTTTTTATCTCTTCTAACTGATTCATCAGTCGCAACAGATGAGAAATTTGATGCATCAACAACATTTTTGTTTTTGTGTGTTGAATGTGTTTAGACAAAAGTCACAGTCACGACTATTCATTCACTTTTTTCTTAACAATCATATCATCATATATCTTAATTAAATTAATCCAATATTGTGACTTTTTAAAATTAAATAATCTTTCTTTTACGATTATAATATCATTTAGTTCCTTATTATTTATTAACGAATCATTTTTAGGAGAATTTCTCATCATGACTTTTCACCACCATCTGTTGCCACAAGTGCTCAATCCCTACCTCCAACTGTCAACATGTTGAGAATAGGAAATAAATAGAATGATAATTAAATATTGAATAAGAATTAAAAATTCAAAGTCGACCAAACCAAACCAAACCAAACCAAACATATATATGGATTTTTTTGAATCCCTTATAGGTAGATCGGATATAAAAAAGAAAAATACATACGCTAAAAGAAAGAAAAACATAACCTAATTATTATTACTACTACTATTATTATTATTACTATTATTATTGTCAACCTGGTAATTTTCATCCGGCAGCAGCTGGGCCCTCCTCAACCTTGCTCCGAAGTCCGGCCAAATCCCTCTGGAGTTCATCAAATTGCCTTTGAAGTTCCTGTACGGACTCGATATGAATCTTCTTGTACGAATCTGGATAAACCATATTTGTATTGTAAGTATAGTAGAATGAACAAGTGAGTGAGAGGAGGCCGGAGGGACCTATTTATAAAATGATTGAATTGGAAGGGAATGGACTTAGTCAAACCAAAAGCCACGACTGTTCATATCCCTTAGTTAAATAAAACTGGTGACTTTTTGAATAAGTAAATTAAAAAAAAAAGGGATCTAAATACAACATTTTATCTTTTTATTGTATTTCGGAAAGAGACAGATTGGTAATCTGTTGCAAAATATATTCCACCTGTCAGATAACTTACAACATATTGACAATCTATTGCAACAGGTGGATATATCAGTTTGCTTTTCTATCATTTGTGGCGTCTGTTGCACTTGCTAGTCATCTGTTTATTTAATTTCATCGAGAGCAATCGATTTTTCTAAACACTTCTTGGCCAAACTCAATTTTTGCTCTTGGATTGCTTTTTTTTTTCTTTGCATCCTTCAAGCTGGCCTCCAAATTAAATTTTTACTCTTGGATTGATGGCAAAAATTGAATTTGGAGGCCATCTTGAAGGATGCAAAGAAAAAAAAAAAGCAATCCAAGAGAAAAAATTGAGTTTGGCCAAGAAGTGTTTAGAAAAATCTATTGCTCTCGATGAAATTGAATAAACAGATGACTAGGAAGTTGCAACAGACGCCACAACTGATGGAAAAACAAACTGATATATCGATTTGTTGCAACATATCGTCCATATATTGTAAGTTATCTGACAGGTGGAATATATATTGCAACAGATCACCAATCTGTCTCTTTCCAAAATACAATAAAAAGATAAAATGTTGTATTTAGATCCATTTTTTTAATTTACATATTTGAAAAGTCACCAGTTTTATTTAATTAAGGAATATGACCAGTCGTGGATTTTTGTTTGACTAAGTCAAGTCACCACTTCCAATTCAATCATTTTATCATTGTGGTCGTTAAGCTCAGTATAGAACTGTTGATCTTTTGTGAGTTTGTCAAAGATGACCACTTTCTTTCTTGGCAGCTTTCTTATAATACTCCTCTTGGTCCTTCTTAGCTCTATGCAAGGTCAAGGAGAAGTATGGAAGGTTCTCTTTGAGTTTTTCCAAGGAAAGCGCTCTCTCGGCTGATAAATCCTGTGTTGCAGCATATATATATAGTGCAGCACTCAATGCAGAACAATTTTCTAGTAGAAACAAGTCTTGAGAAGACATACTCAGTAATATATCGATATCACCTTTCGTTGTGTCAAGTAGTTCTGTTGATATCTTGTATTCTACGAAGAAGATTGATCAGCAGAAAAACTAAGTGATTGAGATCGTTTAATCTGTTGACTAACTCGAGCAAAGACGTCTTCTGGATTATCAAACTTAACAGGGCAGTCTGGTGGTTCAATAACATCAGATGTCTTATTTTCGGTATTAGCTAATGATGGGGAGATTCTTCCTTTCTCACCATCCTGAGAAGAAAAACCACTCAAAATTAGATGGAGTATCTCTATATAACGACACAAGATGAACTAAATCTAGAATTCAGTTTTTCCTTCCTATTCCTCCCCTTTTTTCTTCTCACTTTTATCAGATCCGAAATTTTTCTTTTTTTGGATACTTGATAATACCTTGGAATATTGAAACACCATTCCTCTCAAGTGAGAGTAGACCACCAAGACTTGACATCATAAGTAAAGGTTCTACTTGTGTTGTGTATCGCCTAGAAACGTGAGTTTTTGAGTGAACCGAGTTCCTATAGGGTTTGCGTGAGAACTTGGTGCTTTTTAACGTGTTTTGTAGGGGTTTTAGAGTTTAATATACTCTTTAGTTACTACTTTACATGTTCTCCTTGTGTCAAGTTATCTATCTTCTTTATCATTAATTTTGTGTTTGCTTCCTTGTGTGTTTTGTGTCTTGCTTGTTACGGGTGTTTGCGGGTCATTGCGGGTCACTTGTGGACTGTTTTGACTTGTAGATACCGTGTGGTATCACAAGATATGCAGTTTTAGAAAATGGAAATTATCTCGAATACCTTGTAAACATGATATTTGTGCTATATTGATGAAAACAGATAACATTGAAGACTATGTTCACATTGCTATAGGGTCATACAGGAAAGCATATATAACCATATTGCCTATGAACGGGCAACATTGATAGCCTACATCTAATCCACAACCATTTCCACCACCTATTTGAAAAGAAGAAAGGAAAAAAACAAAGATTAAGAAAGAAAGAAAGAAGGGGATGAGCCTAGAGCCTCGAAGACTAGGACGAAAAGGAAACAAAATTCAGTTGATTGTAGCAAGTGTGGTAGATCCGGTCACAATAAAAGAACCTGCTCTTTATTTAATGTTGTTGAACCAGATCCAATAAATTATCCTTCATTTTTGGACTTTATTATGATTGAGAACACATCAAGTTGGATGCAAAAAATTTCTTCTTTCCGGGAAATACTTTCGTTGAGATACATATATCAATAATGGGTGTATTTCTTTACTATAATGAAACTTAGCTCACTTAAGGTCCTCTTATTTTCTTTTCAGGTTAGAAGATGATAGTAGCAGGAGACCGCACTTCAAGTTGCATAGGTTGATGTTGGCCGTCGTTGTCATTTTGTTCATTTCATGATGACATGTTTAATTTGGGAATGACTCAAGTTTATTTTGTAATGTGATGACTTCTAAGTGAATTAAGTTCATTTAGTATAACTCAATTGTGAAGTTTTCAGACCTTGATTTTCTGCATTTTGCACTTAATTTCAAGTTTTTGGACTTTTTTCAATTTCTGTATCATGATTTATTATAATCTGCACTTTTTTTCTGCATTCTGTGCATATTTTTTTGCTTTCTGCACACGCTTTTCAGTTTTTGCACTATATTGCTCTTGATTTTGGACAAATTAGAAACTCAGTCAACTTGAAATCCTTTTATAATATCTGATATGACTGATTTAAAGTCATTACTCTGAGTCACATTCTAAGGCTAAAACATCGTTAATTGTAACGACTCGTTAAAATTAGATTTAAACTCGATGTCCGAATCACAGTCATACTTGACTTGACCAAGTCGTTGATAGTAGTTTGGTCAGATGTTATATGTAGTAATACTCCTTTTGTTCATTTATTTTTGTAGTTCCTTATTTGAAGAGAGTACTTATCTGACAACAAACTGCATTTTTTTTGGTAATAAAGATCTTATTGTATATAACAAAAACTACATGGGAGCTACGTGCAATGTGGACACCTCAAAATTACAAGGTTTATACTAGAATTTAAAGGTGCATAAGAAGTACTAGTACATGCTATAGTAAAAGCTAACTGCACCAGCAAAAGTATATGTTGCAAAATGTGACTCCTGGACATTGTTGAAACTATTTGTCTTGTATGTATGCTTCCCATTTGTGTGTTTAACAAAATGCTTGTTAAACATTGTGGAACTCTTGCTTATTTTTGGCTAATATTTATTAAAAATATTTTTTTAATAGCAAAAAAATATATGTCTAAGCGTTTTCTTTATATATGAAAAGAATTGATGCTTGTAGATCATATCACTAATTGGGGTTGACTCCTAATTACTTTATTGAGTTTGTTATTTCTGTATAACTTTCTGAAAGACTCTTTTAGCCAAGTTAAAGACTCATATATCATCGTACTATAAGCATGAGATTGTCATTCTCCACTTCTAGGAATTAATTCATATTTTTTTCCTTCTCAAAACATAAGTGGTGAAAGTTTGGGTGAACATGAGAGATGATTTTGGTCAAAATCTCAAACTATTGCTATAAATGTTGTGTGAGGTAATTTTTTAAGGTAAAATTTCACATATAGCTAACTTAGACCCCTCTCAGTTAACTTCTTAGTCTATATTTTAATAATTACATTTTATATATTTTATTAGTGATTAAAAGTATTTACAATCCTAATATACAAATATTAACTAATAAATTTTGTTACTATTTCAGTTACATTTAGAGATAAAAGAGAAAAGGAGAGTGATTCACTCCCTTTATTCTCTCCAACATCCCTCATTATTCTCTAACATGCCTCATTATTATTGAGTATTAAAACCCAAATCCTGAAGATCACGTGTGTGAACAAATTTGAATATCATGAATGTGATGATATTCATTCTAATTTGTAATACATAATGTATAAAAACCAACATATGTATATAGAAATTGTTATGCATACATATGTATATACATATATATAGATATGCATACGTAGATATACACAAACACATAATAGATGTGTGTACGTATGTATATGCATAATATATATATGAACCAATCCATAACAAACATATACACATATATATATTTGTACCAACACAGAACAAATTTGTATACATATATAGTTATATAAAAGTATACATATTTACATCAAACAACAGACATCTCATACATTCATATGTAAATAAAAATATACAAATAAGAAAATACTTTTCAATTAAGTTTTGTTAGTCATTTGTGTCAAATATAACAATTACTTGAAACCCTAATCAATATTGCAAATATGGAGAAATTGGATGAAAATTAAAGACAAATTAATGAAGAAGAAGTTAGATTGAAAAGAATTTTAATTTGGGATATATACCACTCAAATACGAAAAAACATACGAAACCAATGAATACAAATGAATCCAATAAAACAATGCATACTTACATATAAAACCATACACAAATAGGGCTAAATACAGTTAAATCACCTACGATACAATTATCAAATTGATTAAAATTGGATCAAATACCCAATTGTGAAAACAATTCATCAAGTTCATTATGTGAAATTAACACTAATATACAATTTAATTTCCAAATTTTACATTCTTTTCAATAACATCTCTAGAAAATTGAGATGAAGTAGAAACATTACATCAACGGTTAAGGAATGATCGAATTGATTAAGCTTTGTCTCAAACATTCAATAGAATATGAGATCAAAAAATTGAGATGAACGGCGCCGCTCTTTAAATGTATAGTCAATTATACAATCACATTCTACAGATTTCAATTTTTTTGTCTCTAAATCGTACATCCACAACATCGATGGGACAATAGTGAAATTTTGTCGTGAACACTTCCGTTGTCTCCCTCAAATACCAGTTGCTCTTCTCTCTATCTCTGCCTCCGCCGGTCATTCAATCGTCACCTACCCAAGAACGACACACTCTTTTCTCTCTCTCTTTTTCTCGATTAATCCACCCAATTTCTCAATATCTTCTCTTCCATGAACAATGTTGATAGAGTGATACAAGCATGGTTAGCATAGGAGATATTAGGATGGACTTCCATATATGAATGATAACTTGAAGCCCGAAGAAAGGTAGGTATGGAAAAACAAATACACAAGGTCATGAGCAATCAAGATGTCATTAGGGAAATAAAAAAGGTCCCTTGTGGGTAATTTATAAAATAGTCACTTTTAAGCTATTTTTGTAATAGGCTATTTTTGTAAAGGCAACTATAAATACTTATCTTAGTCATTTTCATTACTTAGATTTTTGATGATTGAATTATCTTGAATAGACTTGATATTTTTATTACTCTAGGTTACGGTAGTATGTCATGACCTAAACCAGGGCCTAGTTGTGATGGGTATCTCAAGTTCCACATGGATCGGAGATCACCCCCTTCACCTACATCTCAACAACCTCAAGTGTCGGATGAATTCCAAACATATAACAAGATAGTGCAAAAATAATACTAATGATAACTCACAAAGTGTCTAAACCAATCCACCAAAATAACATACCCAAGTCCACAGTAATTTAAAAAATCCTCTACAAATCCGAAGTCAATAAAATGTCAGGACATACCCCCGACAATAGTCAAAACCAAAGTATAAACAAGTCTAAGACATAGAATATAAAGACTATGAAATGAAGCCTTCCAAAGTATAAAAGTTCACCACTTCAATGTCAACTTACAAACCACTCGAACACCTGATCATTGCGCAGGTAAAGTAGAAGAAGTTATGGTACCTGCATCACATGGGGATATAGAGTCCGAAGATGGTTAGTGGTTGGAGCACTAGCATGTAAATCATGGATAGAGGAATAAAATAATGCTAGGATTCAAAACTAGGCCAAATCATCATATGCAATCACATGTGTATATATATTATACATATATATATCGTGTCGGGATAGGGAACAAGGTTTAACATAAACTTTGAAATCTTAACATGGGTTGTATATCTTAACCACCATATAACAAGGTACCCACGAGCTATATGGGCCCAACTCTCCACTAGCTGGAAGGGCCCCAGTGTGTGTAGCTGCACGAACCAGAGAATATCCATATCCGTATATGCCTTTTTGAAGGACTCAAACCTCCTGATATAATCAAAGTAACTTAAGCACCAATGTATACAATATGGGGGACTCAAACCTCCCACTCATATATTCATTCAGGGGACTCGAACCTCCCGATCATATAGATACCCGCACCAGCTAGCGCGGTTTTCATTGTTAGTCCTTTGAACTCCACTTTCATGGCCCAGCTACACATCCCGCTTTAAAGCCCAATTAAAACATTCATCACATATATACACAACCAGTAATCCAATTACTTACCAAAGGCATCCCATTGGTATTGTCATACTAACTCCACTTGCAAGCGTACAACAAGCCACAATCATTATTAGTCAACTTTGGAACTCAAACCCATTATCTAAACAAAGACCTCAATTCAATTCAATATTTAGGGACTCGAACCAATTTAGTCAATTAAATCACCAAGGTTATTATTTAAATCAAATTATGTTCATCAAGACCTTCGTAAACCATTTACCAATCATCAACATTCCTAGGCCATTGCCATAGTTCAAAACACAATTCATATGTGACAAGATTCTTCTCATTGACATTTTCACAAACAGGTTGAGGGCATACCATAATCAAACCTTATTAAAGACAAAAACCATCAAGTTAGGGTTAAGCATTACTTCTTAGTTTAAATCATAATTTTCAAGAATATACATGTGCAAAACCACCATCAAAACATGTATAATCATAATTTAAGACATGAGAAAACAATACTCAGTATTATATATTCAAACCCTCAACCATGGCTTTCAAAACCACTATTAATTAACCATAAATAATGTTTAAAATACATGATTTTTATGAACTAACAATTAAAAAAGAGTCACATGCCTGAGTCATGAAGATTCACAGAGAGATTTTGATCCTTAAGCCTCTAGATGACCACCTTGAATAAACCCTAATCCAATCTTCTAGAGAGGTTTTTAGAGAATGTTTAGAGAGCATTTCAATCTTATAAAGTGTAGAATAAGGACCAAATAGTGTTATAATACGTGGGTTCTTCAGGGCTTGGGGTGAGAAATGTCCAAAATACCTCATCTTAAAAGTTTTAAAAAGAACGCAAGAGGGTACAGTTGGACCCCTCAACTCGTATCCACAACATATGAGTGGTACCCTCAACTCATAACATGATCAAAAAGTTGGACACCACATTATGTCCAACATACGACTCCTTAGCTAACTCGTATCATCACCATATGACTAGTACAATTTAAGTCATACCCTAAGCAGAATATCAAAGGCTAGACACAGGACAACATAAGGTTGGACACTATACTTCTCGTATCATGAACATACGACTTGTATGGAGTCTTCTCGTACCTTGACCAAAACTTGGCTAATATGTCACCGATCAACATACAACTAGGGTCCTAGACCCATATCCACACCGTATGAGTCATGGTGCGAGTCGTATGATGATCAGAAGGTTCAAGACTTAAGAAATTTGGCAAGGGCCAAAGTTTGAGGTGTTTCATAGTAATTGGATTCAATCCCAATTGTTAGATTAGATCGATTGATTAGGGTGGATTTCATTGTTGTTAGTGTTATCTTCTTTACTTGATTGATCATCGAGTTATCATATTGTGGATTCAATTTGATTTCTCGTGTATTTAATTAAATTTTCTTTCGCCCCTGGTTTAATTATAGTTTAATTGAGCCTTTTTTTCATTTCTAATCTCTTATTTCACTATTATCCTTTAATTTTATTATTTAATTCCATATTTCGATATCAATTTTAGACACCTCTGACTAGGATCTTATTATTTTGGTATCAAAGCCTAGGTTAAGATTTGTTTTCATAAATTTTAATCTTGGAATTTTGATCTCTTCAAAAATTCAAAAAAAAACTTCAAAAATCCCAAAAAGAATTAAAACAAAACTATTTTGATTTATCATTTTTTACACTAGATCCTTATTCTCTAGTGTCATTTGAGTCAAATTCAAAAAATTTATCCAATTCTGAGTTCTTAAGAAGATTCTACCATTAAACGAGCTTGAAGGTTTGAAATTTGAAATGGGTCTTGAAGATTAGGGGTGATTCGATTGGATTTTGTTCTCTAACTTGAAAGAAATCTACTTCTAAAATTTGAGATGATTTTGAGGTGACTTGAAAGGTGTTGGAAAATTGTGTGTTCTTCATAAGATTGAAGATTTGAAGATGTTCATAAACTTGAAAAATAGGTCTTTCGATCGAGGTTGAATTATAGGTTAAAATTTGATAAATTTTTCTCTCGAGGTTGACAGAAAGCTACTTTTAAAATTTAAAACAATTTGGTGAAGAATTGAATAAGTTGAAAATTTTGTGTTCTCGAAGTTCATCACGCTCTTCATGTGTTTTTGAGGAAGAAGGAGATCTGATCCAAAAAGAAATGAAAGAGAAAATATTAAGTGTTTGTGGGTCTAAATGAGGGGAGAAAACTAAAATTAAAAAAAAATTAAGTTGCCACATCAGTGCGTATCAGAGCGTGTCAATAGATTGCCATCACCATTTTGGGGCATTTTCATCTATTTTTCTCTAGTTTTGGAGCATTTCTTTGTGAAATTTAACCATATTTCTTCTTAAATATTTTTAAGTACCAATCTTGATAAATTAATTTTATTTTATTAATTATTGTTAAAATTAATCTAAACAAGTAACAATATGAAGAAAAGTAAACAAGAAAATAAGGAGACAAGACAAGAGATGAGAATTTTTCATTCTTCCAATTGTTCAAGTGTACAAGTGTATACAATATGAATCCTTATGTCTATCTTTATAGTGTCATATAGAAGCATGCAAAAAGTTGTTATAAACATGACATTAACCATTAGCATAATGGAGGAGGTTATGGATGTGTAAGGTCACAAGAATAATGGTCATGAATGGTGGAGGTTATTTTCATAATGAAGGAGGATATTGGAGGTAGGTAGTAGGAGTAATTTCTAAAGTAGTGGGCATCCACATATATTAGTTTTACAATACTCACCCTTGGATTTCCATAGATGTTGTGCCTCGTTAAAACATTACTAGAAAAAAGATTTCGTGGGAAAAAATTTCTAGTGAAGGAAAAAGCGTACACATATCTTATAATATGCGTTTGTTTGCTGCCTCATTAAAAATCTTGCAAGAAAAATTCATTGGGACAAAACCTATGCCAAGGATGAAAGAGTGCAATGTGTATTTCACTCCCCCTGATGCAAATATCATTTCACTTCTTAAAGATGTCGTGTCCCAATCTTGTATGTCAGCTTTCAAATGTCGATTTGATTGTGCCGTTGTGATCAAATCACATTCATGAAGATTTGCATTCTTGAAATCGTACTGATGTATTATTTTCTTATTTCTTGGATATGTTAAGCCCATGAACTCAGCCAAATAAATTCTTCCAAATCACTTTATATGTGACCTAATTGTCGTAAGTCATTTGCACATTGAACTTGTTCGTAGCAACAACCAATTAGATGTGAAAACTTCATTTGCATGATATTAAAATTGAACGTAGATTAAATATTTGTAACGCCCCAAAATCTGATCTCGAGACGTCACACGGTGCTCAAGGCTACTAGTAGCCCCAAGATAACCCTTTGAGCCTGCTACTAGGTTTGAACCTTACTTTAAGATAAACTAGTCAAGAAATAATGTTGTATCATACCAAAACTGAACTGAATAAACTTAAGATACTGTCTGAATAGCAAATACTGAAAGTTTGTAAATAAACTCAAAGTCTGACAAGCCTCTACTACTAAAGAACTAGAGAGTCATTGGGACAGACCTCCAACTGACTCGGACTAAACTGAAAATGATAACTCAAATACTATGAAAATTGGAAATCTGAAGAAGTAGGCCCTCGAATCATGAGGACTCAACACTGTGATAGCGTAGATAGAGATGCCCGAACTACTCATGTTGCTGATACTGAACACCTGAACCTACATTATAAGACAATGCAGCACATAGACGTATATGTGGATCAGTACTTTGAGGATGTACTGAGTATATGGGGGTGTAATGCATAAGTAAAACATCATCATAATTTGGAAAGTAAAAGCATGATGGATGTATATGACTCACATAAGCTTGATTATCTAAAATACCAAAATATAAAATCATGCATAACAAATCATATTTACAAATTTAATGAGTCATAACACTTAGTCTTATAAAGGCTTTTCCATCATTCTTTTCTTTAGAAACTTAGAAACTTTGGGAGCTTTGAAAATCTTGAAACTTTGGGACTTAGGGAGTTTCTTCTAACCGACATAAACCATATGAGCTGACATAGAGTCCAACGTCTTGCCCACGTTGGGGAGAGCTGTTCCATCCTTGCCATCGGAATAGAACCTTAACTTAAGTGATCACTATCTTAGCCCACTAGGGACGTTTAAAACCTACGGTGGCTCATAGTTCTGTGGCATGAGACTTGGAATCATACCCAATTCGGTGCTAAATACTACTCCCATACTTATTGCTTAGAACTTTTAGGAAATTCACCTTAAAATAGCACAAGGATTCGTAATTAAAATCAATTATTCTTCTCTTTATTTTAAATCATAAACCATATGAATAATGTGGATTCCTATCTTATCTCTGATCAAAAGATCAACTTTCTTTATCAAAATCTGAAAATAGCTAATCATAGAATGCTTAAAACATAGTCATTCTTGAAATGTCAACATACAAACTAGGGCTCAGTGACCCATACTTCAATTTCATGTCAAACACCATATGGTTCATGCTTGATAATACAAATATTCATAATTCAACTTAAAATATGGAAAATATGACCATACACATTAATTTTTTGAAAGTAGACATGTAATTCAATATCCAAATCACTTAAAATCTCAAAATTATGCAATTAGCAACATTAGGTATAAACCCTAACTTAAATTTCATGGAAAATCATACAAAACTCAGCAATTTGTAATTTAAAGTAAGTTTTTGGGCACAAGGATGAAAAGTTTATCCTTGTTCAAAACCCCACATACCTTGGATGATGAACTAGATGAACAAGTTTGCTTTTGGAATTCTATTTGTGCTCTTGAATGATGATTCTTGGAATTCTTGAATTGGAAACTTTGAATCTTGAATTAATTTGGAAAAAGAGTGGTAGAATCTTGAGATTCTTGAGGTTGATTGTTGAAGTTTAGGGTTTTGGTTGAGAGAAATTTTGAGGAATATATCATAAAATGCATGTAATAGACTTAAATCTTGTGTTTGGACGGTTTTGGGGGTTGGGACAAAGTCCAAATACCCTCTTTAAACTCCTAAATGAAGCTGAAAAAACGTAACTGGATCCCAATTTAATGGGCCACCGCGACGCGCCACTATCGTGGTGTCTCACTAAAAACTGACGAATTAGAAATTAGAGACCTCTGTGACGTAGAGCTATCGCGTTGTCCCACTGGATTTTGACAATTGGGACCTGAAATTTCAACGCGATGCACCATCATCGCGGTGCCCTATAGAAATTCTATTTTGGCCTTTGGTGCGATGCACCACTATAGTGTTGGACTACTAAAATTCGAAAATTAGGAAAATATACCTCTCCGCGATGCACCAATATCACGGAGGTCCACTGAAAATTGACAAATGGGAATTTGGACCTCGCTGCAATGCGCCAACATCGCGGTGGTTCACTGGAAAGTGATAATTAGAAATTGTCCTTCACCGCGATGCGGTGACTTCCCAGTTGGCACATTGTCAACTTAAAAATGCTCTAACTTCTTCACCGAGTGTCGAATTTGGGTGAATTTGGTATCGATGGGAAACTTATTCAATTTCCCAAATAATAAAAAGTTGAAATCTAGAAAATTCTCTATGAAACAAATATTATTCATTTTGGAAGACATCCCTTAACATTCTAGGAACGAATTTAAGCTAGAAAAAAGTTTGGGGTATTACAATATTCTTCCTGCATTTGCGTAACCAACAATCTTTCGACAATAGCTGTTAGAAATAATAAATCCATATCACTAATATTTGATTTCACTCATATTCACATAAAAGTGACATTATATCTTTTCTAAACATTAATAAAAATTATTATCTCATGTATAGAATAGTAGGATACATAAGTGCAATAATTGCACTAATACATGGTATTTTTTAACCATTTTTATTTTCATATGATGAAAATTAATCTTTCTTTATGGTAAGCAATCTCACAATCATTGAGATATTCAATCGATCGAATCTCTTTTAAATCCTTCAAAAAAAATTCTATTGTATTTACTGTCTAGATAGACATAACAATCATTCGTTATACGCATTCAATTTTTTCATATATTGTTAGATTTAAAGAAACCTTATTGCATCCATCATAGGAGAAGGCATATCCAAACAATAATGTCAGGACTTTTGTGAATAACCTTTATGCATCAAGGCACAAGTCATACTTTATACCTTACAATTTTACTTTTCGCACAATCACCTATTTGTACCCCATTGGCATTATATCTTAGTCTATGGACTAATTTCAAAACATCACTTTTCAAGTGAAATATAATATACTTGAATTGTGTATTTTATTTGTCCATACTATTTGACAAATTAAATTCAAGATCCTAGTAACCATTTATAATGGTGACCGCAACATTATATCAAAATTACCGTTGATAGTTATTTGATATCGATTCCATTATGACATAACATATCGAGATCGATCTCTTCTTTTTCATTATTTTCAGGTACCTGAACCTTTGCCAAGGTTTTATGAAGAGTTATTATGTCATGGTGCTTTTTAAAGCACTTGCCTGATTATCATTAACCATATTTATCATTTACTCCTTTCCTTCTTCAAGAATTTTTATGTTTGAAATCAATTTTTCTATCACACTTCAGGCCTGCCATAGACTTTGTCCATCAAGGACTTCTCATTGGAGCATTTACAACTGAATTATAACACATGGTTAGTCTGACGATGAACTTGCAATATTTTGCAAATCGTGAATTATCTCTGGAACTCTAAGATTTTTGTACGAGGATCTAGATAATTCACTCCATATATTTTAGCTATTAATCATATCTCCCCCTAATGTTAGAAAATCTAACATTCATCCCAATCTTATTTGGGGATTCATCTTTGTGTGTGGTGGATATTGCCTATTTAAATTCTTAAATGGATTTATTTAATTTCAGATCTTGAACCAATAAATAGGGGAACCTTATTGGCTTAATGCATACAAATGTTGCTACATTTAAGTAAACTCATCTCATATCAAAAAAAAAATTTGGGAGATTTTTTTTCATAATCAATGATTCAACTATAATTTGAGGCACACAATTTTTCTACTAAACCAATCAGCATTATCAACGTTCATAGTTTGAAACCATGCTCTCAATTTAACAATTTGAGCAAACAACCTTGCAAAAATAAAATTGCAAGTTGATAGAAAAGTGCATATGACCAACCATAGATTTATCTTATTTCATAATAAACGATCTACATGACAGGTGAAAGGGTCCAGATTTACCTTATTGTACGTTTTAAAAATTTAAGAAATATAACGATAACCTTAGCCGGTATAGTGTTTTATCATGAGAACAAGCAACATATGAGAATTCTTGAAGAATCATTTATTTCTTCAATGTAAAACCTCATGAATTCTCAATTATCTTTGCATCACATTTGAACCAGGATGGTCAACCGGTCATGTCAACTTATATATTTCTTGTAAACTTTTCGTTTACTACAACATGTGATTTTCATGATCATATTTGTATCAACAAACATGAGAAAAATGGATAGACTTTCCCATAAATATTTATAACCCATTTCGATTGTAGTAATATGAAGATATAAAAACTTTTCATAATTTATAGTCTCGAAATAATAATAATTTATTTTCTTGTCAATTTTCTTGAAGCTTTAAAAGTTTCTATGGAGATTTACTACAATTTCAATATCATAAATAATTTTATTCCTCCATGTAGTAACACATTAGCTTTTCGAAGCTATCAAATACTTATGCACTACCTCATATTTCAAAAGACCATTTGTATGGTGACCATCTACTTTTAGGGAGAAAATAATTGTCATTGTAGTCAAAATTATTATATGCAAGACCTCTTTGTTGCTTTACTTTTGCCTTTAATAATTTATTTTTATAACATTTGTCAAAGTTTTTTTGACGTACCATATGTACGTGATTAGTGACAAATTCATTCGACCACACCATAATATTCATTTTGGTCATAGCCAAAACTTTTATACACAAGAAACACTTCTTGCTTTTACCCTTTGGTAGATCATGATAAAACATACTATAACATTAATGACCTTTTATACCAAATTAAAATTCTTCATTTCTCTCTAACCTCCCATAGAGGTGAGTTTTAATATTTATCCAACCAATATAAGCACAATTTTATTCATAACTTTTTTTCACATTTTGATACATTCACTATCAAGAATGGTCAAGCATTCACAATGTTTATATGAGTCACATTCTTTTCAAGAACTGGATTATAATCATATGTGTTTCATAATTTATTTTATAAGTTCATTGTCATGCTTTGACATTTATCGTATTTATAGACCCACCTCGACATTACTTTGAAAGCCAAGTGTATCTTCACTTTTCTTCTTTTCTCTTTCGATGGAGGATTTATAAAACCTATCAAATTAGGTTGCACAAAAATCTTATGCCCACTACCTTTCATACCAAATTGATGGTGAACAAAAAATTACCTTCACTTTTTGAAGGATAATTTGAAGAATCCATAGTGTTCTTCCTTTTTTTTAATTATGAAAGTGATGACTATTATTACATTGTTCCTCAACGTTCACATATATTTTAAACCACTTGTCTTCTTTCAGACTTATATGCACTGCTACCACATTCATATCAAGAAATGGAGCCAATCAATGTGGCGGATTTCATTATTTATCATCAAAAGCACATTTACACCATTCATCATTATCATCAAATAGTGCATTGGAACTTTAATCCAACGACTTTTCAATATTAGGCGTTTTAGGCAAAAATTCAGTGCGAGTCAATCCCAATATCTTATAATCATAATGCATCGAGATTTTAACTCAATATCTTATCCTTTTGGTGCTATGGAACTTGAATCCACCGTCTTATCCTTTGACCAATAACATAATAGGCCAAAGTTCAGTAGAACTAGCCTCCAAATCTTTGAAGAAAAATACTAACACTTCATTAAAATATACTACTACATAATATAGAATTGTATCTGTCATATGATAAAAGTAATAATGAGCCAATAGTTTAGGACCATAATAAAAAAATTTGATGATTATCGTATTTCAACTTTCATTAATAAGACACTGCCTCTCATTTTGTACGTCATTATTATTAACTATTTTTTTCACGGAGTACTTTGCAGTGCTTATATTTTATAGATTTTCAAATTATGTATAATTTAAAAATAAATTTTGAGTACAACTTGGTCCTCTTAAAAGTTTATGAGATGTCCCTGCAAACTTCGATAATAAGGAAAAATTGTAGGATTCAAAGTATCCCTGCACAACATTTTAATTAGTATAACACTTTGTAATAATAGTCATAGAATTCAAAATATATATAAATAAAAGTTAAATTGATATATAGAAAATAAATAAATACCAAACCATTTTAATGATATTACTGCATGCATCACTAGCCAAATTGAAGTAAAAGAAATTAGGAACATACCTCATTTTCATAATGCAATAAAAAATGAATTTCTTACCAAAACTTGAAGCACAATGAATATGTCATTGACAAAAGCTGAAGAAGTTTTTGAGATGATGAAATAAGTTTGAAGCTTCATGCTGATAACGTGTTAAAATTAATCTAAACGAGTAACAACAACAACAACAAATCCAGTGTGTTCCCACAAAGTGGGGTCTGGGGAGGGTAAGATGTACGCAGTCCATACCGCTACCTCCGAAGAGGTAGAGAGGTTGTTTTCGATAGACTCCCGAATCAAGATAAAGAATAGGCGACAAGGAGATGGATTACATAACAGAAAAGGCGTAAGGCATAATAAAAAGTAAATCAGAGCAATACGAAAATACGAGAGATACGGCAACACGAAATAAGCAGATAGCAACTGAGAAAATATGAAAGGGACACCCACGTATAAGTAACACATACTCTCCGCCATAGAAACCTATAGACACAGACCTAAAGTTACTAACTCGGCTACACAAGATCTCTCCTGGTGGATTGCTACAACCCACACCCTCCCGCTAGCCTTCTACCCTTACCCGCGACCTCCACACCTTCTTATCTAGGGCCATGTCCTCAGTAAGCTACAGCTTCTCCATGTCATGTCTGATCACCTTCCTCCAGTATTTCTTCGGTCTACCTCTACTCCTCTTGAAGCCATCCAATACTAATCTCTCACACCTACGCACTGGGGCATCTGCGTCCCTCCTCATCACATGTCTAAACCATCTCAGTCTTCATTTTCGCATCTTGTCCTCCACCGACGTCACTCCTATCTTCTCCCGGATAATCTAATTCCTAATCATGTCCCCTCTAGTAAGCTCGCACATCCAATGCAGCATCCTCATTTCCGCCACCCTCACTTTTTAGATGTGGGAGTGTTGACTGGCCAACACTCCGCGCCATACAACATGGCCGGACGAACTGCCACTTTATAGAATTTGCCTTTAAGCTTAAAGGGCACTTTCTTATCACACAGCACCCCCGAGGCGAGCCTCCACTTCGTCCAACCTGCTCCAATATAATTGGTGACATGCTCATCAATTTCATCATTCCCCTTGATCAAAGACCCAAGATACTTAAAACTATCCCTCTTACAAATATCTTGGAAGTCCAACCTCACCACCACATTGTCCTCCTGCCTCAAGTCACTAAACTTGCATTTCAAATACTCTGTCTTGGACCTACTCAACCTAAACCCCTTCGACTCAAGAGTTTGCCTCCAAACCTCCAATTTGTCATTCACGCCCCTCCACGTCTCATCAATCATCACTACATCATCCGCAAATAGCATACACCAAGGAACCTCACCTTGAATACTCCGCGTCAACACGTCCATCACCATCGCAAATAGGAACGGACTAAGAGTCGATCCCTGATGCAACCCTGTCTCTACCAAAAAATAGTATAAGTCTCCTTCCGCCTCCTCACCCTGGTCTTTCCTCCACTGTACATGTCCTTAATAACTATGGTGTACGCTATCAGGACCCCTCTCACCTCCAAAAAACCTCCCTCATAACTTTATCATACGTTTTTTATAGGTCGATGAAGACCAAGTGTAAGTCCCTCTTCCTTTCTCTATACTGCTCCACCAATCTCTTCACCAAATAGATTGCCTCTGTCGTTGAACGACCAGGCATAAATCCAAATTGGCTCTCCAAAACAGACACAACCCTTCTCAATCTCCGCTCAAGAACTCTCTCCCAAATCTTCATAATCTAAACGAGTAACAATATGAAGAAAAAATAAATAAGAAAATAAGGAGACAAGACAAGAGATGAGAAATTTTTATTCTTCCAATTGTTCAAGTGTACAAGTGTATACAATATGAACCCTTATGACTCTATTTATAGTATCATATAGAGGCACGCAAAAGGTTGTTATAAACATGACATTAACCATTAGCATAATGGAGGAGGTTCTAGATGTGTAAGATCACAAGAATAATGGTCATAAATGGTGGAGGTTATCTTCATAATAGAGGGGAATAATGGAGATAAGTAGTGGGAGTAATTTCTAGAGTAGTGAACATCCACAATTATTAGTTTTACAACAATTATACCTTTCTTTTCTTCATAATTTGATTTTATTTTGTAGATTATCCTGCTAATTATTACAATTTCTTTAAGTCTAATTTTTTTCTTTTATTTTTTTCTTTGTGTTTTCTCTTTTAATTTCGTAGTTAATTTCATGATTTAAGTCCGTTAGTTTAATTTGAGTCATCCTTATTTCAAGAGTCAAAGATTCATTCCTCCACAAGGATAGGTAACCTTGAATTGATTGAGCAAAGGTAGAAGCACAATCAATTTGAGAATGAATCCATAGAAGGTGAGGTGAGAGTTCAATAAAGAATGACACGAGACTTTTATTACTAACTTGTTTTCTAGTTTTGTAGGTACAAATGTTGATATAAGAAAGAATGTCATTCATATATTTAGATTATTGTGGAGATGACATTAATGATTGTGCTTGTAGCGATTTGAACTCTGAGTATAGTGATGATGAGACTCATGAGGGTTCTTTGAGTTATTATGAGTAAAGTAATGAAGATCATGAGTATGATGGTGAATCCTATGAAAGATGTGAAGGTCGAAGAGATTACGATTGGCATGGTTATTAGAATTACTACACCAGAGATGGATATGAGATACATGGAGCTTATGGTTCTTATGATAGACATGAAGGAGTAGAAGTATCTTATGGTGAATTTGATGGTCAAAAATAAAGGGTATGGGTTTTCTCATGTTACACGCCATGGTGATGAGGACGATGTGAGTATGATTCTTTCTCCCATAAGTCATATGAACTCTTTGAGGGGGATTATGGTAGAAGGGAAAGTCATGGGGGCGAATTACCTTCCTCATCTTGTGTTACATACTGTCCTAGTCGAGAGGGTATATATATGTAGGTGGAACTGATTCGAAGACATCGTGTGGGCTATAGTCGAAGAATATTCTCTACTTCTTATGGTGAAAAAACATGTACTTCTTTTCATCATTCCAATATGACTAGTTCTCCATATGGTAATGATATTGGAGAAAGGGTGGGAGGATCAATGAGCCATAAAAGTAGAGGAAATTATTTCAAGATGAGTATGATCGGTAGAGGCGAATTCATGAAACAAAAATTACAAATGAACCTTTCTTAATTAAGGGTCCTATTACTTTAAGGATGAACAAATCATTTTCTTCAATGCTAATAAAACTTGAAAATATCTCTTAGATGGTCTCCAAGAAGTCGAAAGCAAAACAAGTTACTCCTTATGGAAATGTTCTTGAAGAGGATCTAGTGAATGAAATAAAGGCTACTCCGAGAAATCCAAAGTGAAAGTTAGAGGTGAGGTGATCTCCAAACTCTTTCCAAGAAATTCTTGGTACTTGTCCTAACTCCAATAAAATTAAGAGACAAAAGATTCAGAGAAGTAAGGGTGTAATATGTGACAACGTAAGAGAGAGAACAAAGAGGTTGTGAGAAGTGATGTGAGAGGGTTATCACAATATTATACTAAATTTTATAACTTTTCTTCATTTTCTAGTTGTCTTCTTATACAGGTATCCTTAGAAGAATTCCTAGTGAGATGCCTCGAGCAATGAAAAATCATAAGGTGTTAGAAAACTTTCCAAAGGAGCAAATATTTTTTAATGTTGAAAAGCAAGGTGAATGCAACCTTCTGATGACCTACAAGATAAAAAAGCTAAACCTTACACACTGTAAAAAGTAGAAGATCCTTATGTGGCTAGTAGTCAATTAAGTGTAAGTGATGACATGTATATGCGTGAGCTTACATATTCTTTGCCTTGTGATGAACTTTATAATACCTTGTTACATAGTGATAATGTATTTATTGAGAGTGTTTATATACTAGTTGATCCTATTGATGACCTAATTGATTTTTCTCGTAAGATAATTTTTTGTCCACCTAGTGTTGACACTTGTTCCTTGAATGATAGTACATTTTCTTATGATCTTTGCCATGTTTTAATAATGTGCATGTTAAGAATGTGGATACACTAGTTATCCTATTGATGACCGAATTTATTCTTATAGTAAGTTTAATTTGTGTCCACTAATATTGATACATGTGTTTTGGATGATAGTTCATTATCAATTGATATTGGTGTAGGTCAACTCGTGTGTAATGACGAATCCACTAATGAGAAATTTTGTGATAAACTTAAGGAAGCTCAATTTAGTGTTGGCATTGATACAGTTGGTTATGGATATAGTCATGTGAAGTCATTGCACCTAAATGATGAATCTTTTAATTGTGATCTCATTCTTTGTTCTTCTCATGAGGATTTTAAAGTGGAATGTATTTTTCAGGATAATCCCTTGTTTAAGAGTGACATGACTAATGAAAGTAAAATGCATAATGGTGTGTCTTGGCATGATAGTAGTGTAGCCTCTCTTAAAGGCTGTCAAGTGATTGAGAATCCACTAAGTATGATGATACACTTTCTGAAGGCAAAACTCTCTTCATGAAAGATGATAATACATCTATTAGAGGGGTTAGTGATCGAAAAGAAGGGGTTGTATTTTCTTCAATAACCCTTTCATTCTTGTGGGACCCCATGATTGATTAAGGACTTAATGTTTGTGGATTAAAAGTGATTTTATATGTAGGCACACCATGGATGAAGTTCAATTAAGTAACACTTTTCTATACTATTTGTTTGGATATGATAATGCTCTTGCCTTTGAGTGGAGTGTGTTGTGTGAAAGTGAAAGTGTCAATGGGGAAATAGGTGTATGTTTGACCTATGTTTATGGATTTTCTTTTTCTTTTATCCTGGTAATGATTTGAATTATGACATTTGTGATGAAATATTTGATCCATATGACAAGAAAGTTGTGAGTGAGGTTTTTGGCTTGCGTGGTGATAAGTATAATTATAACATTTATTTTCTCTTATGTGATTATTGCTTGGTGTTATTACTTGATCTTATGAGTTTGAATAAGATATGTTTGTCAACTTATGTGAGGACTACCTTTGTATTTGATCCAGTGGTGAATTGAGAGTAATTTTATTCTTGAAGATAGCTACTGCATTGGGTGGAGTCTTGACTTGGGATTACCTTGTTTATGACCTGACACTTAGCTATATGGTCTATTATTTGTTACTTTACTTAAAGAAGGATTTGTGTTTTTCTAAATGTAGAACCATTGAGGACTTGCATGTGTGGTTGCCTAAATGTCATGTTTCTTACTTAAAGAGGGATTTGTGTTTTTCTAAATATACAACCATTGAGGACTTGGATGTGTGGTTTCCTAAACGTCATGTTTCTTTTGATTTACCCCTTTGTCAGTGTTTCCTATGTAGCCAAGTATTTCTTGTTTTTCTACGTTACAAATCATTTGTGGATCATTTTGATGTTTGGTTATATGTGAAATGTGTGCACCCTTGGCATGGTGAAAGATTTATTATTGCTAACCCTCATTCTATGAGGATATGTTTGTTGTTTTTCCTTCTCATGTTTTTGCAAGGTTCGGATTTGAGGAGGAATCCTTTTGAAGAAGGGAGGATGATACGAGCATGGTTAGTATGAGACATATTTGGATTGGCATCCATATATGGATGAAAGTTTGGTTCCCGGAGGAAGGCATGGAGAAACAAATGCACAAGGTCATGGGCAATCAAGAAGGTTCCTTGTGGGTTTTTTGTAAAATAGTCACTTTGGGCTAGTTTTGTAATAGGTTATTTTAATAAAGACAATGACTATAAATGTTGTCTTAGCCATTTTCATTACTTAGATTATTGATGATTGAATTGTCTTGAATAGACCTGATATTTAGTTACTCTAGGTTAGGGTAGCAATTGGGTTTAATTTCAACTGTTAGCTTAGATCGAGTGACTAGGGCATATTTCCGAATTGCTTGTGTTATCTTCTTCGCTTGATTGATCATCGAGTTATCATATTGTGTATTCAATTTGGTTTCTCGTACATTTAGTTGAGTTCTCTTTCTCCCTTGATTTAACTGTTGTTCAATTGAGTCTTTCTTTCTTCACTTCTCATTTTTTATTTCTCAACTATCCTTTGCATTCTCTTAGAGACTAGAGATAGAGATTAGAGATTGGATATTAGAAATTAAAGATAAAGATTAGATATTAGAGATTAGAGATTATTGATGAATTTTAAAATTTATTTATTTCAATTTTCATACGTCCAGAAGTGGAGTCAAAAGATTTTTTTCAATTTTGGAGGAACACTTCATAATCGTTATATTGAGGGAAACAATATTTTAGACCATAAATCACTACAAGAACAATATGACGAAGCAAATTAAGTAGACAATATATTAGGAGTAGGTCCTGCTTGATTAAATAGACAAGTTATGTGGGCACTAATCCTTGCTCCTATCAGATGTAGTGAACTGGGAGGCTTAACCATCAATTTTGTAAATTTCTTGTTGATGGGATCATGAATATAAAATGGGTTCGGTTGTTCAACAAAGCAATAACTCATCGGAAGGAAGATTCCCAATAGGTGTGACGTTAAAAAAGCATCTAACCAGTTCATCAGGAATGTTGATTTTATGCTTGCTCCATATGGAGTTCTGATAATCTTCTAATGCCCAAAGTTCCAAAACCCGCTTAAACTATGTCTTCTTAATACGTGATAGGGCTTACACGCCCTTCAAATTGACCAAGTACTATGAAACTGGCCTCAAATATTGTTTGTATATATGTGAGGGCACACGTGGGAGGTTGAAAATTGTGAAGTGCTCTAGGTGGACATCAAAGGCGAGAAAATATTGACTCCTTCCATCTTGGAAGGTACGTTGCTTATGATTGTGAGGAGGCATGGTATACCGTTTCTTATTGAAATTATCTAGAGTTAGAGTTAGGTGATTGAGTCAAGCTAGAGTTCTTGAGGAGTCCTGTTAGAAGTAGTTGGAGGCGGAAATGGCAGAGTTACTGCTTGATTTCCTTGTAATAGAGTTGTTGCTAGGAAACAAAGGGTTAGGAGGCTAATCTTTGGAGTCTATATTAAAGGGGTTGCTTGAATATAGTGAAATTTGAAATCTTGGAGGCAGGTCGGGTTTTTTTCTCCTTTGAGCAAGGAGTTTCCACGTAAAAATCCTGCATCTTTACTCTGTTGTACTCCTGTACTTTTTACTTTAATTATCTCCTAGTTCTTGTTGCTTGTATGATTCTGAGAATAATTTCCTGAGTTGAGGAGGAACCCACCCCCAAACCATTTCAAGGTTCTTTCTAAAGTAATGCGCTTCGAACTTCTAACTATCTCTACATTTTTCTGAAAATTCTAGCATATAATTTTTGCTATCTTATTTTATTTTTTGTACTGCATGTCCTTACAACTTTACATATGCATGCAGTGTTTCTTGAGGTAAGTTTACTATGTTTCATTTTAATATGTAATTCTCATATTTAATTCAATTATCTTTGAACTTTAAAGTTTATTATTATTTCAATTTTCATACGCGTGTTGATGTGGAGTCAAAAAAGTTCTAAATTTTGGAGGGGGGCCTCAATCTTTGGTAAGAACAAAGTTAATAATTCTAGTAATCATAATCAGGTTCCAGTAAATAATTTTATCGATGTTTGATGAAACCCTTCATTATGAGAAAATATTTTAGACCACAAAGCTATACAAGAACAACATGATGAAGAAAATTAATCAGATAATAGTACTCTCAGTAGTCCTATTAGAGCCCGTAAAAAAGCAATCGCCAATGTGGTTCTCTTTTACGCATACTATGTAGTCATGTAGATAACCCTTTATATATCGAATTTGAAGTGGTCACACTGTTGGTTCTGGCTTGTTTCCATAAACAGACCTTAATAATTGTGGGGTCCAGCCCCATAAATGTTGTTGCAAATATTTCAATGTATGGGAAGGTTTTTCGAACCTCTTAGCAGAAAGCAAATCTGCAAATTTGAAATTGTTGACATTGCTACCTCCCTATATAGGTAAGCAATGATGTCACAAGGATATATTTTCTCCTATGAAAGGAGCACGGTAACTCAATTGAAAGATACACCAAAACAGAGAGAAAAACAATAGAGAACAGTGAGGTGTTTCACAGACTGTGATAAAAAATAGTCTGTAAAGAAAAATTAGAGTGAGTATTATTTTAGTAAGGTGAGAGTCAAAAGAGGGTTATTTCTTTTGAGTGTGTGGTAGTCACTTTGAGTATTGTATTTGTGACTATGGTGTAAAATTTCTTACTATAGTAATATCAGTTCCTCCACTTAGTCCGTGATTTTTTCCTTATTTAGAAGGGTTTCCACGTAAAATTCTTGGTGTTATTATTTTTATTTATTTTCCCTATTATTTTATCACAAATACTTTTATTGTTATTCTGTGTTTACCCAATAAACTGGTATCAGAGCCCACGGTTTGCAATATTTGTATTATTTGGTAAGCAATAAAAGCCAACACAAGTAGAATTATTACTTTAAATAGCGTTAATTATGTCATTTGGAAGGGAAAAATGGAAGATCTACTCTATGTCAAGAATTTTTAACAGCCGGTCTTTGACACTGTAAAACCTGAAAATAAGATCGATGAAGAGTGAAATCTGATGTACAGACAGGTTTGCGGTTTTATCAGACAGTGGGTTGACGATAATATGTTGAACCATATTTCTGGGGAGACACATGCTCGGTCCTTATGGTAAATGCGGTTAATTCTTTAGAATTTTCATCTAACTTTAAATGGTAAAATCCTGATTTACAATCAAATTTACTAAAGTAGTTATATCCTTGTATTTGTCTTATTTTTAATATCTTATTTGGTATTGGATAATTGTATGTCATAGTTTTTGCATTTAAATTTCTATAGTCAATAACCATTCTACTTTTTCCTCTTTTTTGTTCACTATGTTTATTTACTATAAATGTTGAACTATTATGTTTACTATTGCTTTTTTGTATATACTGTTTTTCTAATAATTCATCTATATGCATTTTAAATTCTTTTAAATCATCAAAATTATATGTTAATAGTTTTTGAGTTATTATGCTATTTTTATCTATTAATTCAATTTTTATAGTAGTTTTATATTTTTTCCATCCTTTTAATGGATCTTCACGATATAATTGTCTTAATTTTTTCTTTACTATTTCTACTTTATCTATTGAAAAAATAGTTATTTCTTTTTTATTTATCGAAAATACAACTAGTTCTACTGTGTCTTCTGTATTTTTTATATTTTCTAACTTTTGTGTAATTTTTTCACTTCCTTTTATCCAATCGGTTTTCTTTCTTATTTTATTAATAACTCTTTTTGCTCTTACTTTTTGTTTACATGGTGTTGTAAACCACCAATCTGTTTTAGTTATTATATGTGGGTATAATTTATCTAAAAATGGCATTCCTAAAAGCATATCTTTTGATGTTAGTTCATAATTATAGATTTCTTCTATTGTTATTATTTTATCCCATATCTGTATTTTTACATTTTTAGCTTTATATGTAATTAAACTTCCTTCATTATTAAATCTTCTGACTACTATTGGTGCTTTGTAATTTATCCCATTTACTTTCTGGTAAACAGCTGTATCTACATAAGTTTGTTTCTGCTCCTGTATCTATCATAGGTGTATAATACCTATTATAATATCCTCCTACTATTATTTTTACAAGTACATATATTTTCATATCATGTTAAAGTTTTTTTTATGAATAATTTCTCTTTATTATATGTTATAGATAATTGTGTATGTTTTATATTGTATGGTTTTACTTATTCTAACCATTTTATTCCTAATATTATATCTGTTTTTTGCATTTCTTCCTTTATTTCAGATCCTATGTTGTTTAAAGTTACCGGAAGTAGTATATATTTGGATTTATTTGATTAATTTATTAATTATGATAAAATCAGATTTAGATATCCACCAAAATATTATAAATATTGTTTAGATGAATAACGTACAAAAACCACAAAAATATAAGGAATTAAAACAAATAATATCTTAAAAACGTAAAGAATTAAAAATAAGGATAGAAAGGCTACAATATAATATAATTGTCGGAATTAGTAAAAATTCAACAAATGCACAAAAAGAAGAAATATCAAATTTAGAATCAACAATAGATAGTCTAGAATATATATATATCAACATAACCTATATACATTTAAATGAAATGAACAAAGAAGAATTTATAATAGACGAAAAAACATATGAAAATCACGAAGGATCAAAAATAAAAATAGTAATCTCTAATTTAGGAAGAAGATAAAAGAAAATAGGTGAATATTTATATTTAATGTTAGAAAAAGAAGAATTAAAATTAGAAGATAAGTTGGCAGTCATGGTAAAAATAGAAAAAGAAAACGAAGAGATAGACAGAAAAAAGAAAATAGATAAAATAAAACAACAAACCACAGAAGAAATACGAAAAATAGAAGAAACTAAAAATAGTTGGATTACTGAATTAGAAAAAGAACTACAAATGCTAAAAGATTTGTATGAAAAAGGACAGAAAGAAAGAAAAAGAAAAAGATAAAGAACAAAAATTATTAAACGAGATAAATCAATTTAAAGAAAAATTAGAAATAAAAAATAAAGAACCAGAAATCAGAGAATTAGAAATAAATACAATAGATGCTGAAGAAACAGATAATTATGATTCAGAAGATAGTGAAACATATACAGAAATTCTAGAAAACATAAGAAAACTAGAAATTAATGAAAAACAAGAAGTAATTAATAAAGAAAATCTAGAACTAATAAATACAGAAGTAAATACTCTAGATAAAAATATAATACCTAGTGCATCAAAAATAAGAAAATCAACATATAATTACAAAAGTAAGTTTAAAAGATATAATCCAAAGGATGAATATAATAAATGGACACCTAAACAAATAATTAATTACAACTTTTTAGATTTAGACTGTGTAATAGACACAAATAAAATAATACAACTATGGGTAGGATATATGTCAAAACAATTATTAGATAATAAAATAGATACAACAAACACACCAGAATATATAGAAAAGACATTAATAGGAACAGTAAAATTATGGTTTTTAAACCTAGTCAAAGCAAGTAAAAAAGTATTAAGATCTGATAACAAAACAGAAGGAACATCAACAACTACTAAAATACTACCAACAGAAATATTGAAAAAATATGAAATAGCTATAAGAGATGAATTCAGCAGTATGACAACAGAAAAAGAAGAGCAAAATAAAGAAAAAAGATATAAATAGAAATTTAATGTTAAAACTAGCAATATGTAATATGTGCTATATAGATGAGTATGTGTGCGCATTTAAAGAATATTATTATAAAGGAACATATAATATAGAAGAAAGTAAAGAAATAAGAAGATTATGTTTTAGTAAATTACCCAAACCATTTAGTTCAAAAATAATAAAGAGTTGGGATGAAACAAAAATAGTAGATACCCTAGGAGCAAGAATAAAATTTTTACAACAATAGTATAGAAATCTATGTGAAAAATATAGAGAAGAAATAAAAATGGAAAAAACATTAATAAGAAATTTAACATGCTGCAAAGATAAAATAGCACCTCAATTTGGATGTGAAAAAAAATATTATAAGAAAAGAAAAAGACATAAGAAATATAAGAAATACAAGAAATCAAAATATAAGTATAAGAAACCAAGAAAAAGATATTATGTAAAAAATTATAAACGTAAAAGACCATATAGGAAAAAGAATGTACTTGTTATAATAGTGGAAAACTAGAACATTTAGCTAGAGATTGTAAATTACCAAAAAATCCAAAAAAGAAACAAATATCAGAAATAAAAATAGAAAATACAGAATATATGCAGATAGATTATATAGATTATGAATTAGAAAGTGAAGATAGTAAATATGAAATTTCGGAGAATGAAACAGATAATAAAATAAATAGTGAATTAGATGAATCAAATGACTGAATAAGATATAAAAATGAACCAAATAACTGAAGAAGATATAAAAATAATAACAAAGGAAGAATATTTAAATGAAGAAGGAACATATCAAAAAATAATATTTGATAGTCATATATTTGGTGAAATAAAAGGAAAAGAGTTAGACTTAAGTGTAGAAAAAATATTTAAAATACCAACAATAAAAAATATATTTAGTAGAAAAAAGGAAGAATACTACGTAGTAAGCCAAAAAGAACATGTAATAGACTGTAGATATGCAAAAGGTAGAGCTAGTATACCACTAGAAATAAAAAGAATAATTAATAAAGAAATAAAGGATATAAAAAGTAAAGACCCAATAAAATATGTACACCTTGGAGGAACAGAGATATTAATAAAAGCATGCTCTAGAGAAGGGATAGATACACCAATAGAATTATATTTAGCAGATGATAGAATTATAAAACCTATAGAAAAAAGTATAATGACTGCTATAAAAGGAAATTGAATATACCAAAAATTTAAATTTATAATAAGTGTGAATTATTCAGTAGCAATAACAGATAAAAATATAGATAAATCATTAGTATTATATTGGAAAATATCAGGAATAGAACTAATCCTAGGATGTAAAATATTTATAACAAGATGTAAAAATCTATATGTATGTTAACAAAACATAAAATAACAGGAAAAAATAAAATTAATAAAATACAAATAGAAAGTCCTTTTGAACAATTTGTAAAAACAATTGATAATAATGATTATAGTTACAAAAATATAGACATAGAAGAAGATTTAGAAATAATAAATGATAGAATAAATACATCAAAAAGAATAACTCATGAAAACCAGAATCATCAAGCTCATAAAAAAGAACAAGTTATGAAACAACTTCAACAGTTAATTCAAACCAATATTACATAATAGGAACAATAAATGAAAAAGAATATTTAATACTCTTAAACACAGGACAAGAAGAAAATTATATAACAAAATATCTAGTAAGAAGTGAACAAATAAAATCTAATAGTAATATATGTCCAGATCTACCAAAGAGTCTAATAAACATTAAGGATACGATAGAAAAAAAGATAATAATAGGAGTTAGCAAAATAAAAATAAAATTTAAAATAAAGGAAGAAATGCAAAAAGCAGATATAATATTAGGAATAAAATGGTTAGAATAAGTAAAACCATACAATATAGAACATACACAATTATCTATAACATATAATAAAGAGAAACTATTCATAAAAAGAACTTTAACATGATATGAAAATATATGTACTTGTAAAAATAATAGTAGAAGGATATTATAATAGGTATTATACAACTATGATAGATACAGGAGCAGAAGCAAACTTATGTAGATACAACTGTTTACCAGAAAGTAAATGGGATAAATTAAAAACACCAATAGTAGTCAAAGGATTTAATAATGAAGGAAGTTTAATTATATATAAAGCTAAAAATGTAAAAATACAGATATGGGATAAAATAATAACAATAGAAGAAATCTATAATTATGAACTAACATCAAAAGATATGCTTTTAGGAATGCTATTTTTAGATAAATTATATCCACATATAATAACTAAAACAGATTGGTGGTTTACAACACCATGTAAACAAAAAGTAAAAGCAAAAAGAGTTATTAATAAAATAAGAAAAAAACTGATTGGATAAAAGGAAGTGAAAAAATTACACAAAATTTAGAAAATATAAAAAATACAGAAGACACAGTAGAACTAGTTGTATTTTCGATAAATAAAAAAGAAATAACTATATTTTCAATAGATGAAGTAGAAATAATAAAGAAAAAATTAAGACAATTACATAGTGAAGATCCATTAAAAGGATGGAAAAAATATAAAACTACTATAAAAATTGAATTAATAGATAAAAATAGCATAATAACTCAAAAATCATTAACATATAATTTTGATGATTTAAAAGAATTTAAAATGCATATAGATGAATTATTAGAAAAACAGTATATACAAAAAAGCAATAGTAAACATAATAGTCCAGCATTTATAGTAAATAAACATAGTGAACCAAAAAAAGGAAAAAGTAGAATGATTATTGACTATAGAAATTTAAATGCAAAAACTATGGCATACAATTATCCAATATCAAATAAGATATTAAAAATAAGACAAATACAAGGATATAACTACTTTAGTAAATTTGATTGTAAATCAGGATTTTACCACTTAAAGTTAGATGAAAATTCTAAAGAATTAACCGAATTTACGGTATCACAAGGATTTTATGAATGGAATGTATTACCATTTGGATATAAAAATGCACCAGGTAGATATCAACATTTTATGGATAGTTATTTTAAACAATTACCTAATTATATAGTATACATAGATGATATACTACTATATACAAAAACAAAAAAAGAACATTTAAAATTACTAGAACAATTTACAGATATAATAGAAAAATCAGGAATAAGTCTAAGTGAAAAGAAAGCTGAAATATTGAAAAAACAGATAGAAATTTTAGGGATACAAATAGATAAAAGTGGAGTAAAAATGCAACAACGTATAGTACAAAAAATAATAAATTCAAAAGAAGAATTAGATACAAAAAAGAAATTGCAATCATTTTTAGGATTAGTAAACCAAGTAAGAGAATATATACCAAAATTAGCAGAAAATCTAAAGCCTTTACAGAAAAGATTAAAAAAGGATGTAGAATATAATTACAACGAGGAAGATAAAAAACAAGTTCAGAAAATAAAAATACTTTGTAAAGAATTATCAAAATTATAATTCCCAGACAAAAATAAAAAATTTACATATATAGTAGAAGCAGATGCAAGTGAATATAGTTATGGAGGAATACTTAAATATAGGTACGAAAATGAAAAAATAGAACATCATTGTAGATATTACTCAGGTACATTTAATGAAACAGAAATAAAATGGAAAATAAATAGAAAGAATTTTGTTCATTATATAAATGTTTATTAGCCTTTGAACCATATATTGTATATAACAAATTTATTGTGAGAACAGATAATACCCAGGTTCGATGGTGGTTAACAAGAAAAATACAAAACTCAGTTACGACGAGGAAATTCGGAGATTAGTATTGAATATATTAAATTTTACATTTACGATTGAAGTAATCAAGACTGACAAGAATGTTATTGCAGATTACATATCAAGACAAAGCTACTCAAACTGATTTACCAATGGAAGAAGCTGATGTCAAAGATACCTAAACAGACTTAATATTACAAGTGTTTGAACAAATGAAGTTATTACAAGAACGAGTTATCATATTAACTACTGAAGTTACAAATGTAAAAGTGCAGGTTGAGCACTATAAAAAATAAGAAGCTATTAGCAAAGATACTGTGCAGGAAGAGCACATTAAAAAATTAAACCTAGAAGGTGACGATGAGAAACACCTAAAAACTCAAATTACTAACAAAATTATAGTTACAGCTGCAGGCGCAAGTGATGTATCCAAGGGAAAGAATATAGTCACTCAAAATAAACCTGAACCACCAAAGAAAAAGAATTATAACCTCAACCAGATATTCTCAAAACCATAACACCAAATATACAAAAAATCAGAGTCATCTATACCTCCCCAGATACACACATATTCCGAATCACTCAATCAACAAAAGCAGACTTATAACCATATCACTTGTACATATATTGATAATATTTATACCTTACAAAAATTGTTAAATACAAAACCTATCTAGAGTAAAGATTTAGCAAAACAAAACCAAGGATATATTACACAAAAATGTCAGAACTATAACAAACTTATTGCTTTGCCTGGCACCAGTGCAAACTTAATTTCTTCATGTTACTATTATGGACTATTATCTACAGTTTACACAATTACTGGAGAAGAGTTAACAAGAATTTCAGATATTCACAAAAAATTTATGGATTATAAAAGGATTACGAAGGGACAGTTATTCTATGTCCACTTCTACTCAGCACCAGCAGAAATATTGTTTGATGAAATAAAACAGACAATTACTGTTGTCAAGATAGAAATGACATGAGACTATATTATCCCTGAAGAAATATGTGAACAAGAAGATATAACCAAAAATCAGATATCGGATTTCTACCGAAACAAGAGAGTTATTGGACTTAGCAGTATATTAACTGAGTTAGCAAATAATTATATAAATTAAAACCCAGTTTGAATTTACTATAACAGAAATCAATTATTGGTTTACTCTACTTGTAAAAATATTAGAGAAAATGACAAAGAAGAGATAAGAAAATGGATCATAACGATCCTAAAACCAGAAGAGTTACCAGTCACAAGATCTATTACAAAAGAAATTATTTCAGAAGAAGCTATGGATCAATTCTATAAATAAGTTGGCCAAAGATACGATGACCACTTATGCAGCAGATGTAGTGGAAGACACAACTTTATTCCAGATGTGATGCTAGAATAGCAAGAAGATAAAAAAAAAAGAGCAACGAATCAATAATGAAAGAAGACAAGATATTAATGGAAGAAAGTGACATATGAAGATAGAAAGAGACATATTGAGAAAAGATGAATTATCTTTACATAAAGAAATTATGTAGTTATTATTTTTGACTTTTTGAGTCTTTGATTTTTTGTCTTGTATAGCTTTATAGCCTTTATAGATTTATAGCCTTTTTGACTTTCTGTAACATGTGAATTATTAAGTAGGATACGTGTAAAGTTAGGAATAGTATAGAACAGGATACACATTTCTTTTTAGGATTATAAATAGCAGAGCATTTGCTCAGTTAGAGGTAAGCCTTCATGAGTTGAAGCAAAACCCTCTCTTGTACACAAAAAACTTTTGAATTAGTTAATAAAAAACAGGTATATTTCTAAGGAAAAGCTATGAATCAGACAGCTATGGAAAATCTAGAATTATCAGATTTACCAGAACAGGTATTTATATTTATGATTATGAATAGCTAAATTCATAAATTCCTTACAATCATGATATGATAAAATAAGTTCATGTTAGTTACTTTATAGTAGAATTATTCAAAGAATAGCATGTTAAGAAGTTTATTAGCAAAGTGGAAAAGGAGAAAAATTTCTAAGAACTATGCCATCCTAAAGGTGAAACCGGTGAGTCAAGAAAGTCGTGATAGGGGAGTAGCCAGAGTAGAGGCGTTGTTTAAGGGAAAAGTATCCAGATTACCATGCTAATAGTGACCGAAGAACATGTTATTTAAGAATAATCTAGTATATAGTAATCTAAAATGATCATATTTTGTTATGTGTATGATTGAAGGAAATATTTTGAAAAAGCATCATATGAAAAATGAATACTTATTTATCTGACGAAATGGTAGATAAATTCAAAATACTTGTTTTGTATATACTTAAGGATATAGAAATTGTAGATATAAGAAAAATCATATTGGAAAAAATATTTGATAAATATTTTATGACTAGAATAAATTACATACCACACCTACCTACCTACTCTTATAAATACTTACATACCAAACCTACACATCAACCATGATAAATTACGTATATTTAGAAAATTAGAAAATGGATATGAAAAATATACAATTAATAGAAAAACTAATGAAAACAAATTTAGAAGAATATATGAGAACTAAAGATATAAAATATATAGAATTCCTTAATGAAAATATAGAGGAATTATTAAGATTAAAACAAACAACTAATAAATAGTATGATAAAGCAATTAATTACTAGAATCCAATTCCAAGTTATCCAAGTTATTCGTAGAAACCTAAGCATAATATGGATAATATGACAAGATATATATCTGATGAAACTAAGATACAAATTTTATATATCATAAAAGACTTAGAATTAGAAAACATAAAGAAAATAATATGGGAAAAAATATGTGATTATGAAGATGAGTTACTAAGTACTAATTGGATAGAAGATGAATTAGAAAATATAGATTTCTATGGTAGAAATAATTCAGACAGTTATTATTCAGATGGATATTATACAGATTAAAAATGCTAGAATATATTCAAAGAGTTAGAGAAAAACAAAGTTGGCTATACGAAGAGCCTATGTTGTTTAAAGTTACCGGAAGTAGTATATATTTGGATTTATTTGATTAATTTATTAATTATGATAAAATTAAATTTAGATATCCACCAAAATATTATAAATATTGTTTAGATGATAATTTTACTTATATACAAAAAATTAAATAATTTACGACAAAAATAGCCAAGGTTTCTTTATTTTTAGCGATAATCTTTAGAAAAACTCCTTTTTGTTGTTCTTTTCTGCGTTTTTTTAAAAATTTAATTTATTTATTTTTTGCTTTTTTATAAAAAAAATTTGGTTCAACTTTTTTCATGTATCAATATTGTATAAATGATTTATAAATATGTATATATAATGTACAAATAGTTATGTAGTGTATATGTAATGTATCGATATTATATAAATAGTTATATAGTATATATGTAATGTATCGATATTGTATGAATGGAGTATAAATGCTTCTCGATATATAATATAATTTTTTTTGTGTGTGTATAATGTATATGTAATATACTAATATCAATATTTATTTGACTATAATGCATTCCAACCTAATAAATAAAAATATAAACAAAAAATAATATAGATATTCCTTTCTATATTAAGGCTTTTTTGACTGGTTGTTCAGTTGCACTTATCTCTCTAACCTTTTGTTTGATCATTAGAGAGAGACATTTTTTTTTTTTAAAAGATGGTGCAACTCAAAGCAAAATATAAAATTCAGAAATAGCATATTTATCCTCTTAATTATGAGTTTCATAGCAACAGTTTCATAATTACATAATATAGCAAGTTGTATTTTGTATTTTTGCAAACTGTTGCTACAAAAATACAAATACATATGATTTTTACTGCCCTTATGATCGATATATATTTTGTATTTTTGCAAACTGTTGCAACAAAAATACAAATACATATGCTACAAAATATAATTTGATAAAAGTGTTGTTATTTTTTGTAATTTAATACTTAAGTATGCTACTTTATGTATTTTGTGCAATTGAGCCGGTGGCCATTTTTTGTGTAAATAGTTTGGCCAACTAGGTACTTTGGAAATAACACAAACCCAAAGGCCATTTAACGTAAATGATAAGTGGGTTATTTTTTGTATAACAAATTTAACTGAATGATCATTTTGTATAATTTTCTCAGAAAGATTCATTAGTGTCAAGTAAAACATGCTTTGCCTTTTCAAATAAATAGTTTAAGAGTATTAAATATTCTTTTTCATTTATTGTTCCTGTTATGTAATATTGGTTTGAATTAACTGTTGAAGTTGTTTCATAACTTGTTCTTTTTTATGAGCTTGATGATTCTAGTTTTTCATGAGCTATTCTTTTTTATTTACTTATTCTATCATTTATTATTTCTAAATCTTCTTCTATGTCTATATTTTTGTAACTATAATCATTATTATCAATTGTTTTTATGAATTATTCAAAAAGACTTTCTATTTGTATTTTATTAATTTTATTTTTTCCTGTTATTTTATGTTTTGTTGTTAATATATATAGATTTTTACATCTTGCTGTAAATATTTTACTTCCTGGGGTTAGTTCTATTCGTGATATTTTCCAATATAATACTAATCATTTATCTATATTTTTATCTGTTATTGCTACTGAATAATTCGCACTTATTATAAATTTAAATTTTTGGTATATTAAATTTCCTTTTATGGCAGTTATTATACTTTTTTCTATAGGTTTTATAATTCTATCATCTGCTAAATATAATTCTATTGGTGTATCTATTCCTTCTCTAAAACATGCTTTTATTAATATTTCTGTTCCTCCAAGGTGTACATATTTTATTGGGTCTTTACTTTTTATATCGTTTATTTCTTTATTAATTATTCTTTTTGTTACTAGTGGTATACTAGTTCTACCTTTTGCATATCTACAGTCTATTACATGTTCTTTTTGGCTTACTACGTAGTATTCTTCCTTTTTTCTACTAAATATATTTTTTATTATTGGTATTTTAAATAATTTTTCTACACTTAGGTCTAACTCTTTTCCTTTTATTTCTTCAAATATATTACTGTCAAATATTATTTTTTGATCTACTCCTTCCTCATTTAAATATTCTTCCTTTATTATTATTTTTATATCTTCTTCAGTTATTTGGTTCATTTTTATATTTTCTTCAGCCATTTGATTCATCTATTTCATTATCTTTTTCATTCTCCGAAATTTCATATATACTATCTTCACTTTCTAATTCATAATCTATATAATCTATCTGCATATATTCTTTATTTTCTATTTTTATTTTTGATATTTATTTCTTTTTTGGGTTTTTTGGTAATTTACAATCTCTAGCTAAATGTCCTAGTTTTCCACAATTATAACAAGTACATTCTTTTATAGATTTCTTTTTCCTATATGGTCTTTTATGTTTATAATTTTTTACATAATATCTTTTTCTTGGTTTCTTATACTTATATTTTGATTTCTTGTATTTTATATATTTTTTATGTCTTTTTCTTTTCTTATAATATCTTTCTTCACATCTAAATTGAGGTGCTATTTTATCTTTGCAACATGTTAAATTTCTTATTAATATTTTTTTCATTTTTATTTCTTCTCTATATTTTTCACATAGATTTCTATACCATTGTTGTAAGAATTTTATTCTTGCTCCTAGGGTATCTACTCTTTTTGCTTCATCCCAATTCTTTATTATTTTCTAACTAAATGGTTCGGGTAATTTACTAAAGTATAATCTTCTTATTTCTTTACTTTCTTCTATATTATATGTTCCTTTATAATAATATTCTTTAAATGCACACGTATACTCATCTATATAGCACATATTACATATTGCTAGTTTTAACATTAAAATAAAGAAAAAGATATAAATAGAAATTTAATGTTAAAACTAGCAATATGTAATATGTGCTATATAGATGAGTATATGTGCGCATTTAAAGAATATTATTATAAAGGAACATATAATATAGAAGAAAGTAAAGAAATAAGAAGATTATATTTTAGTAAATTACCCGAACCATTTAGTTCAAAAATAATAAAGAATTGGGATGAAGAAAAAATAGTAGATACCCTAGGAGCAAGAATAAAAATTTTACAACAATGGTATAGAAATCTATGTGAAAAAATATAGAGAAGAAATAAAAATGGAAAAAACATTAATAAGAAATTTAACATGTTGCAAAGATAAAATAGCACCTCAATTTGGATGTGAAAAAAGATATTATAAGAAAAGAAAAAGACATAAGAAATATAAGAAATACAAGAAATCAAAATATAAGTATAAGAAACCAAGAAAAAGATATTATGTAAAAAATTATAAACATAAAAGACCATATAGGAAAAAGAAATCTATAAAAGAATGTACTTGTTATAATTGTGGAAAACTAGGACATTTAGCTAGAGATTGTAAATTACCAAAAAACCCAAAAAAGAAATAAATATCATAAATAAAAATAGAAAATACAGAATATATGCAGATAGATTATATAGATTATGAATTAGAAAGTGAAGATAGTATATATAAAATTTCGGAGAATGAAACAGATAATGAAATAGATAGTGAATTAGATGAATCAAATGACTGAAGAAGATATAAAAATGAACCAAATAACTGAAGAAGATATAAAAATAATAACAAATGAAGAATATTTAAATGAAGAAGGAACAGATCAAAAAATAATATTTGACAGTAATATATTTGACAAAATAAAAGAAAAAGAGTTAGACTTAAGTGTAGAAAAAATATTTAGAATACCAACAATAAAAAATGTATTTAGTAGAAAAAAGGAAGAATACTACGTAGTAAGCCAAAAAGAACATGTTATAGACTGTAGATATGCAAAAGGTAGAGTTAGTATACCACTAGTAACAAAAAGAATAATTAATAAAGAAATAAACGATATAAAAAGTAAAGGCCCAATAAAATATGTACACCTTGGAGAACAGATATATTAATAAAAGCATGTTTTAGGAAAGGAATAGATACATCAATAGAATTATATTTAGGAGATGATAGAATTATAAAACCTATAGAAAAAAGTATAATAACTATCATAAAAGGAAATTTAATATACCAAAAATTTTAATTTATAATAAGTGTGAATTATTCAGTAGCAATAACAAATAAAAATATAGATAAATCATTAGTATTATATTGGAAAATATCAGAAATAGAACTAATCCTAGGATGTAAAATATTTATAACAAGATGTAAAAATCTATATGTATGTTAACAAAACATAAAATAACAGGAAAAAATAAAATTAATAAAATACAAATAGAAAGTCCTTTTGAACAATTTGTAAAAACAATTGATAATAATGATTATAGTTACAAAAATATAGACATAGAAGAAGATTTAGAAATAAGAAATGATAGAATAGCTCATGAAAAAACAGAATCATCAAGCTTATCAAAAAGAACAAGTTATGAAACAACTTCAACAGTTAATTTAAATCAATATTACATAATGGGAACAATAAATGAAAAAGAATATTTAATACTCTTAAACACAGGACAAGAAGAAAATTATATAGCAAAATATCTAGGAAGAAGTGAACAAATAAAATCTAATAGTAATATACGCTCAGATCTACCAAGGAGTCTAATAAACATTAAAGATACGACAGAAAAAAGAAATAATAATAGGAGTTAGAAAAATAAAAATAGAATTTGAAATAAAGGAAGAAATGCAAAAAACAGATATAATATTAGGAATAAAATAGTTAGAACAAGTAAAACCATACAATATAGAACATACACAATTATCTATAACATATAATAAAGAAAAATTATTCATAAAAAGAACTTTGACATGACATGAAAATATATGTACTTGTCAAAATAATAGTAGAAGGATATTATAATAGGTATTATACACCTATGATAGATACAGGAGCAGAAGCAAACTTATGTAGATACAACTGTTTAGCAGAAGGTAAATGGGATAAATTAAAAACACTAATAGTAGTCAAAAGATTTAATAATGAAGGAAGTTTAATTACATATAAAGCCAAAAAAGAAAAAATACAGATATGGGATAAAATAATAGCAATAGAAGAAATCTATAATTATGAACTAACATCAAAAGATATGCTTTTAGGAATGTCATTTTTAGATAAATTATACCCACATATAATAACTAAAACAGATTGGTAGTTTACAACACCATGTAAACAAAAAGTAAGAGCAAAAAGAGTTATTAATAAAATAAGAAAGAAGACTGATTGGATAAAAGGAAGTAAAAAATTACATAAAAGTTAGAAAATATAAAAAATACAGAAGACACAGTAGAACTAGTTGTATTTTCGATAAATAAAAAAGAAATAACTATATTTTCAATAGATAAAGTATAAATAATAAAGAAAAATTAAGACAATTATATAGTGAAGATCCATTAAAAGGATGGGAAAAACATAAAACTACTATAAAAATTGAATTAATAGATAAAAATAGCATAATAACTCAAAAACCATTAACATATAATTTTGATGATTTAAAAGAATTTAAAATGTATATAGAAAAACTATTAGAAAAATAATATATACAAAAAAATAATAGTAAACACAATAGTCCAGCATTTATAGTAAATAAATATAGTGAACAAAAAAGAGGAAAAAGTAGAATGATTATTGACTATAGAAATTTAAATGCAAAAACTATGACATACAATTATCCAATAACAAATAAGATATTGAAAATAAGACAAATACAAGGTTATAACTACTTTAGTAAATTTGACTGTAAATCAGGATTTTACCCCTTAAAGTTAGATGAAGATTCTAAAGAATTAACCGCATTTACGGTACCACAAGGATTTTATGAATGGAATGTATTACCATTTGGATATAAAAATGCACCAGGTAGATATCAACATTTTATGGATAGTTATTTTAAACAATTACCTAATTGTATAGTTTACATAGATGATACACTACTATATACAAAAACTAAAAAAGAACATTTAAAATTACTAGAACAATTTACAGATATAATAGAAAAATCAGGAATAAGTCTAAGTGAAAAGAAAGCTGAAATTATGAAAAACCAGATAGAATTTTTAAGGATACAAATAGATAAAAGTGGAGTAAAAATGCAACAACATATAGTACAAAAAATAATAAATTAAAAAGAAGAATTAGATATAAAAAAGAAATATCAAATTTAGAATCAACAATAATAGATAGTCTAGAATATATATATATCAGCATAACCTATATACATTTAAATAAAATGAACAAAGAAGAATTTATAATAGACGAAAAAACATATGAAAATCACGAAGGATCAAAAATAAAAATAGTATTCTCTAATTTAGGAAGAAGATATAAGAAAATAGGTGAACATTTATATTTAATGTTAGAAAAAAAAGAATTAAAATTAGAAGATAAGTTAGCAGTCATGGTAAGAATAGAAAGAGAAAATAAAGAAATAGATAGAAAAAAGAAAATAGATAAAATAAAATAACAAAACACAGAAGAAATACGAAAAATAGAAGAAACTAAAAATGGTAGGATTGCTGAATTAGAAAAAGAACTACAAATGCTAAAAGATTTATATGAAAAGACAGAAAGAAAAAGAAGAAAAGGATAAAGAACAAAAATTATTAAATGAGATAAATCAATTTAAAGAAAAATTAGAAATAAAAAATAAAGAACCAGAAACCAGTGAATTAAAAATAAATACAATAGATGCTGAAGAAACAGATAATTATGATTCGGAAGATAGTGAATCATATACAGAAATTCTAGAAAACATAGGAAAACTAGAAATTAATGAAAAAAAAAGTAATTAATAAAGAAAATCTAGAACTAATAAATACAGAAGTAAATACTCTAGATAAAAATATATTACCTAGTGCATCAGAAATAAGAAAACAACATATAATTACAAAAATAAGTTTAAAAGATATAATCCAAAGGATGGATATAATAAATGGACACCAAAACAAATAATTAATTACAACTCTTTGGATTTAGACTGTGTAATAGACACAAATAAAATAATACAACTATGGATAGGATATATGTCAAAACAATTATTAGATAATAAAATAGATACAACAAACACACCAGAATATATAGAAAAGACATTAATAGGAACAGTAAAATTATGGTTTTTAAACCTAGCCGAAGTAAGTAAAAAAGTATTAAGATCTGATAACAAAACAGAAGGAACATCAACAACTACTAAAATACTACCAACAGAAATATTAAAAAAATATGAAATAGATATAAGAGATGAATTTAGCAGTATGACAACAGAAGAAGAAGAGCAAAATAAAGAAAAAGATATAAATAGAAATTTAATGTTAAAACTAGCAATATGTAATATGTGCTATATAAATGAGTATACGTGCTCATTTAAAGAATATTATTATAAAAGAACATATAATATAATATAGAAGAAAGTAAAAAAATAAGAAGATCATATTTTAGTAAATTAACCGAACCATTTAGTTCAAAAATAATAAAGAGTTGGGATGAAGCAAAAATAGTAGATACCCTAGGAGCAAGAATAAAATTTTTACAGCAATGGTATAGAAATCTATGTGAAAAATATAGAGAAGAAATAAAAATGGGAAAAATATTAATAAGAAATTTAACATGTTGCAAAGATAAAATAACACCTCAATTTGGATGTGAAGAAAAATATTATAAGAAAAGAAAAAGACATAAGAAATATAAGTATAAGAAACCAAGAAAAAGATATTATGTAAAAAATTATAAACATAAAAGATCATATAGGAAAAAGAAATCTATAAAAGAATGTACTTGTTATAATTGTGGAAAACTAGGACATTTAGCTAGAGATTGTAAATTGTCAAAAAACCCAAAAAAGAAACAAATATCAGAAATAAAAATAGAAAATACAGAATATATGCTGATAGATTATATAGATTATGAATTAGAAAGTGAAGATATTATATATGAAATTTTGGAGAATGAAACAGATAATGAAATAAATAGTGAATTAGATGAACCAAATAACTGAAGAAGATATAAAAATAATAACAAAGGAAGAATATTTAAATGAAGAAGGAACGAATCAAAAAATAATATTAAGAAAATGCATAAGAATTTAGATATTTCCACCTTTCATAGTACTTTTCCTACTAATTAATGTACTTTAGAAGCAATTAGTTATCTACCCGCATTTAATGTTGTTACCTAATTCATAAGTGTTGGGTTATGCTTGTCAATTTATTTATTTAACAATGCGTGTACAAATAAAATATAAAATTTTGAAATTATTGGAAGTTATAGGTATTAAATTTTAACTTATTTGTATGGCATAAGAATTCGTAAGAATTAGTACTTTAAAATAGAATAAAGTTTACTTTATAAATCTTTCTTGAGCTATATTAGAAGTACTTACATTTAAAAGAAAGAAAATAAAAGGCCAAAAAATAAGAGGAGAATCGGAGAAAAAGGAAAGTATCAACAAAATTGTAGGAAGAACCTATGTATATTGCATGAAAATTATAATTTAATTTGCATGAAATTCTAATAAATTTATTCTTTTCGTTTGCAAAAATAAAAAGTTTATAGATGAGATACAACATACAGTAACATATTTGATATACAGTATTTATTTATATTATTAAAAATAAATATAATAACGTGAATATAATTACTACTTTTTAATAATATTATCCTTAATTTTTGTGTATATTTTATTGATATTTTATTGATTGACGTGAGATACACGTGCAAAGCACGTACACTAATCTAGTATATATATATATATATATATGCACAACGGAAGCAATTCTCATGGATCAATATCTTACATTAATGGTATGATAATATAAACTAACAAACGAAAATCAGAAAGCACTTACGTCTCAAAGCTTTCACAAAACTTGTTCAACGCTTTGGTCTCCAGATCTACAACTTCTGTTATTTCCTGATTAACTCTGATTATCGAATTTGTGTGAGCACGTGATTTTTTTATTAAGAAAAGAATGATCTCATTCTGAATCACAACCCCTATTTATCCAAGTTTTCTATTGAAGGGAAAAGGAAGAGACAAAATATTTTTGTCATTTAAGAGTAAAATCATTTTCTACTCTTAAAACACGTTAATGAGCAAAATGTTTTCCGTTTAAGACAAATGTTTTTTTAACAAAAATCATAATTTTAATTAATTATTTCTTATAGAAGACCAGCAAATAATATTAATTCTTCTAATAGGTTCCTTTTATTTTTTAAAGTTGATTAGTTAATCAGGTATAGCTCGGACCACAAATTTATTAAGTGAATCTTCCAATCATGATATTAATTTGCAAAATAGCGAATTATCATATCATTATAAATTACAAATTATTCCACTAAAAATTTATAATGGCACTCCTCGATTTAATTTTAAAATCTATCATTACATCTTATTTAATTCTCCACGTTAGAATTATCGACACCAATCAATTAGATCAAAATTTTGAAAAATTTAATTCATTGATTAATTTAATTCTTTATTTATAATGTTTAACTTATTTCACATGACGGATATAAAATCCACCTGTAGGGTTTTCACATGAAAACTTATAAGCAACCGTAAAGGGGTGTCTTCTATCTCAAGTCCAAGACATGGTTCTATTCAACTAATTATTATTTCACTAGGTGATTTATCATCATCCAATCTATTGGAAATATATTGATTCATAAAAGAGTTCACCTTTTAATAGATTTAAATAATAAATTAAACTAATCATGATAATTAGATTAGATTAAGAGTATAACTACATGTAATGGACTAAGAAAATTGTTTATTAATATTAAAAACATACACAAACATCTCTAATTGGTCCGTTCAATACATACGAAATGTACTAGCACAAGAAGTTGAAATATTACCAGTACTCCCATAATTAATAAGAAATTTCATTTAATCTTGTGCTACAATCACCAAGATGTTTGTTCTACCTCATCTTTGATTAAGAACATTAATTTATAACTTATAAGAACCATCAATTTTAATCTTTTGTGCATGAGTAAAAAATACTCCATACACAAAATTGTCTACTATATAAGTAAAGCACATGCATGTTAACACTCTATTCAAATAAAGTTTTTATTAAATTAAATAAATAAAATAAATTGTATTTACATCCTATAACATAAACCACATGGTTAATAGTGTATCCTAACAATCTCTCAATTAGACTCATAACCATGTATGCATAATTTTAACACTCATTTCTTCCACATGCTTATCAAAATCCTTCTGGATTAAGCCCTTTGTAAATGAATTAACCAAATTTTTCTTCGACTCGATCTTCGAAAATCTCACATCACCTCTTTGAGTTATCTTCCGAATCAAGTGATTTTATTTTCTATCAATATGCTTACTTCTTTTATGACTTTGTGTTCCTTTCGAGTTTGCAACGGCACCACTATTATCACAATTAAGTGTGAGTGATGCTTGAACGCGAAGGAGCCACTTCAAGCTCTTTTAGAAAGTTATCGAGACATACAACCTCCTTAGCTGCCTTAGAGGCATCAACATATTCTGTTTTCATGATGGAATAAGTAACACATGATTGCTTGATACTCCTCCAAACAATGGCTCTACCTAATAACATAAATACATATCCTGAGGTAGATTTTCTAGAATCTTTATTTGACTGAAAATTTGAATCTGTATATCTAATAGATACAAGATCCCCCAAAGTGATAAACAAGCATATAATCCCGAGTCCTTTTCAGATACTTGATTATGCTTAACCACAGTCCAATGTTCTTGCCCAGGATTAGACTAAAATATCTTAATCATTCCTACATCAAAGCAAATATCAGGCCAGTACACAACATAGCATACATGAGACTCTCTACAGCAGAAGCATAAGGGACCTCCTTCATTCTTTCTATTTTATCGATCGTTTTGGATACTGATCCTTTAATAGAGTAATTTCACGCTTAAAAGGAAGGAATTCCTTTCTGGAATTTTACATGTTAAACATTGTAAAATAGAATCAATATAATGTGTTGGATAAAAACCTAATATCCTTTGTTTGCAATCTCGCATGAGCTTGATCCCAAGGATATGAGTCGTTTCTACGAAGTCTTTCATATCAAAACATGAGGATAGTCATTCCTTAATAGAATTCAACATGGTTACATTATTTTCTATGAGCAAGGTGTCATCTACCTACAAAATAAAAAATGTTACTTATCTTCGTCCCACTTTCTATAGATGCATGGCTCGTTTTCACATTGATCAAAACCAAAAGTCTTAATCGAATTGTCAAAATAATTATTTCATGCCCTAGATGTCTATTTCAAACCATAAATGAATTTCTTAAGTTTACAAAATTTATGTTCATTACCAATTTCCATGAAACCTTCTAATTGTGCCATATAAATGCACTCATCAAGACTTCCATTTAGGAATGTCATCTTGATATCCATTTTATAAATCTCATAATTATAATGAGTAGCAATGGATAAGAGAATCATAATGGATTTAAGCATAGATACCGGCAAAAGGTTTCCTCATTATCAATTCCTTCTTCTTTAGTAAACCCTTTCGTTACAAGCCTAGCCTTAAAAGTTTACACTTTTTCATCCACACCTTTTTTTTTCTTATAGGTCCATCTACAGTCATTGGGTTTGACTCTCATAGGTGGTTCTACAAGTTTCTAGACTTTATTTGAGTACATAGACTCCATTTTAAATTTCATAGAAGCAATCCATATTTCACCATCTTTATCATATAGTGCTTCAGCATAATTAGGGGGGTTCTATATTGGGATCCTCAGGAATTCTATTGTATGATTCTCCCAAGAGCGTAAACCGTAAATATTTTCTAATAATTCTCTCACTACAGGATCTGCTACACCTAAAACTAAATTCTGAACACCCTAAATATCTTCCTGCACAATGACAAGTTGCTCGATATTATCCTGAATGTATTTCTCCATAATGATAGATTGCTCTATATTACTCTCACTACTTTGAGGTAGCGTGATGTTAAGTGTTTGCTCTTCTGCAACCTCTTGCCTATTGACATTTCTCTCATTACGTGGATGCAATGGAATGTCAATGATGTTTTTTGAAATTTGTTCTTGTGCTTCATTATTCGTTATTTTATTGCTCAATTTTTGTAAACCAAGTTTACTTCTAGGAATATGATTTATTAAATAATTCTTTTCAAGAAATCTGGCATTTGTTGAGATAATTACCTTCTGATCCTTAGGACAGTAAAATAAACCACCTTCCATTCCTTTTGGATATCCAATAAAAATGTATACTTCTTTCTTAGATTCTTGCACATATATTGGACAACCCCAAACCTGAATGTGTCGTAGACTAGGATTGCTCCCACTCTATAATTCAGATGGAGTTAAAGGTACCAATTTTGAAGGAACCAAGTTTAGAATTGTAATGACTTGATTTTTTAGAATTATTTATTCTTATGTTATTTGATCATTTTACCTCTCTCCGTAGTTATTTTATGATATTTTAGGGGGGTGACAGACACGGTTCTCAATGTATTACGATGCAATTAGTGCGAGTTTGTAGTTTTTGAAGGTTAAAAAAGCTTTATGGTTGACTTTGATTAATTGTTTTGTGTGTCAGATGGTAAAACGAACTGCACCGACAGATCTAGAACGTCGATTTTGGATTGGTAATATAATTGGAGTGATTTTATGATTTATATATCTCATTTTGACTCTTAATTCAAAAAGTTGTGAAATTGAGCATCCAGAATCAACTCTATGAAAACAATCTCTTTTAAAAAATCTAATGCTGCCATTGAGTTTGGAGCATCGAAATTGATAGGGTAGCATAGTTTGTTTGCATTCTCGGGATTCTGGATGAATTTTGAAGGATTAGTAGAGATTTGAAAATTTTCCATGTCCTACTGGTGCAGCTGCTAAAGTGCCATTTTGGCCGCTTTGGCGGTGGATGCTAAAACGCCATTATGGCGGCTTTAGTAATCGGCTCCAACTGAGAAGGGGCATTTTAGTGGCCTTGTCCTCTTTAGAGGAGGCCTCTAAAGTGGCCCCTTGTTCTCTTTAGCGGACTGGCATGCACAGGGGTAATGCTAAAGCGATACTTGACCACATTAGCGATGACCTCTAAAGCGTCCATTTGACCGCTTTAGCCGTCAGTGCTAGTATTGTACATAATAATTTTTTCCTCAATTTTCAACCATTTTTTAGATAGTTTTGGGGAGATTTCTTCTATTTTCAAGCTTGGAAAAGCTCCAAATCCCCATTTCAACCATTTTACTTTGATTTTTGTCATCTAATGCTTGTTAAAATACGATTTCAAAAGTGAAATTTGGAAATTTTGGTCCGAAAGGCCTAAAATAGTTTTCTTCGAGTTTAAACCCTATTTTTAACTCATTTTCACTTGATTTTTATTATATGACTTCCTTTAATTATGGATAATATGTTTATGATCTAAAACCTTGATTTTACCCTTCCTTTTCGAAAATTTATTTCGAGGGTCCATTTGACTACGACTCAAAAATAGGCAATATGGGTATTGTTGGCTTTCTTTTAACGCGTAGATTCTATATTTATATGTTTTAGTTATTTTTTAGGTTGTTCGAGAGGGGAAGGCTCTGTGTTAAAGGTTTTTGGAGTAGATTTTCTTCGTTTGAGGTATGTTATAGCTTAACTTTCTTCAGACTGGATAAGTAGTTAATACTGATATAAAAGTATGTTATGGGTATGGGTATTAACTAGGAAAATATTGTTATTAATGTATGTGTTGTGTGGGGGCCTAAGTTGTTGTTACTAGTGGTTTGAGATATTGTTTGCTATGTGTGACTCGTGTTGGGTCTTAGATAATATTTTGGCCTTGTGTATATGTTTTGGCTATTTTTTTCTTGGTGGAAAATGCCTAAGTTGGGGTTTATACAGTATCAATAATATATTACTTGCATATCTTACTCTAATGGTACATGGACTATTTTAGATGATGGATGGTTGGCTTATTGAGTGGATTTTAGCTTACGTGCTTTTATATTGGTTGGATTTGAAATTCTCATTCTGATTTGGTTGTGAGCATTACATACCCATATCATGTATACATTCATGAGGCATTGGTACCATTGTAGAAATACTGGTTTTTCTGCAAAAATGTGACACCTTTTGAAACCTTTTGCCGAAGATCATATATCAAAGAGGAGTTATGGTTATTGGATTGGTATTGATATTGGTTATTGTATTGTATACGAGTTGCAAAACCTCCCATGGTTCTTACCTCGAGAGAAGAGCTCGGTAGGTATATACGAGGGTTGTACGACAACGTCGGACATATCACATCATCATCATTATCATTATCATTATCATTATCATTATCATTATCATTATCATTATCATTATCATTATCATTATCATTATCATTATCATTATCATTATCATTATCATTATCATTATCATTATCATTATCATTGCATTTCATACATTATGCACCTGTTGTATTTTACTTTCAAGTTGATTTGATGTCTACCTATTTCTATGTTTCTTTTCATACTTGTAACTCTATATGTATTATAACTAGAACTGTTAGTGGAGACGATGTGGGCTAGCATTTGGGACATCTTTTTATTATAGATGATGTACCCATAGTGTGTATTTATACTTTATTTTCTACTTTTCTCAGTCAGCCTATGATACCTACTGAGTACAAGTGAACCGTGCTCATCCCTATTGTGATCTTTCGGTGTAGATTTAGGTACGAGTGCATCGTACGGTAGCTGATTGATCTTGGGTGTATTTATACGCCTAAGCACCATAACTTATCCATATTTTAGCTATGTTTAGAGAACAAAGTGCCTAGTTTCTTATGTTTTTACTCTACTTCAATGTAATTGAGCTAACCGATGTGATTAGTATGATTTCAGGTATTAATGAGGTAGATGAAGACATAATGGGACTATGGAATGCGGATGGCATATGACACAAGAGAGAGTAGCAATCTGGACCAAATGTGGGCCTAGAAACTATGTCCAAGACTAATTTGTCATTTATAATTAGTTCAGGGACTTAGAAGGAAATTATGAGAGAAGAGATTATTAAAAGACTTAATTGCTGAATTTTTATTCATTATTCACTATTCTGTATTATTCTGAGAGAGGAGAAAGACGTCTTAGCTTGAGGAGAGAGAGAGAAACATTTTTCTCTCTTGTTTTCACTATTTGCACACCAAGACCGCCTTTTAGTTTTTGGTATGATGAATAGATTTATGATGTTTTTTGCTTTATTCATGAGTATCTAAGTTTATTAGTTAGGGTTATGGAAGCCTTGTAGCATACAATCTATCACTTTGGATTTTGAATTCATTATGCATTGATTTGTTTACATCATACTCTCTTCGCTTATCTCGAATTCTCGTGGTTGCAAACATAGAGGATATGCCTTAAAACGCAACTTGTTCAAAATAAAAGGTTGATGTTCGAAAAAGAGAGTAGTGACAAGAAAATAGGATTACCACCCCTATTTTATAAGTTAATGCCTTAGCAGGATTAACTACTTGGAGATTTCGTATTGTTTTTGGTGAACGTTTTTTATTCGAGAGAACTAAAGTGAATTAGTCGTTGATGGTTGAGAAACACTAGGATTATGTTATTAAATACAATACGTTTCTCTGTAAGCACGATGCATGTATGAATTCATAAAGCCCATAGTTAGTAAGTATTGAAAATTACAAGGTGGACATAACCTTAGCTTGCTATTTCTCTGAATTTGAATACTACTACACATATTTCATCTTGTTAAACTGAAAACATTAATTTGTGAGCTGAACCAAATCCCCCTATTTATTTTACGGAAACAAATGATTAAAAGTCAACTAATCTGCATACAACTTAATTAACACCATATTCTTTGTGGGATTCGACCCCAACCTAGTTGGGTTATATATTTGACAACGATCGCTTACTCTCTCGTAAAAGAGGTGAAATTTGAGCGTTATCAAATTTTGGCATCGTTGCCGGGGAGTACGGTTGTCGATTGAGTTTATGTGTGTTAATTGACTGTTAGTCAAGTTTTCTTATTTTATGTTATTTGTTGTTTTTGTTTGTTACAGGTTCGTTGTTGTTTATGCCACGAACTACAAGTTCAGGAGAACCATTATTACTCTTCAATCCTGAACCTCATCTCATTGAAAGAATGGCTAACCAACAGGAAGCTGAAAGATTAGCCATTTTGGATAATGCTTAATTAAATCTACAAAATGCAGATAACCCAGGTCGGGTACCTAATCTAGATGAAGAGGACCTGGGAGATGATGATTTAATTGACCCAGCTAATAGGAGACGTGCAACAGGGGTATTTGCACCTGTAAATCAAAATCGTCCATTCAGAGGAAGACCAGACCGCCAAGTTGCGCAGTTTGATGTTGACAATGATGAGGATGATTTAGATGGAACTGGATCTACAGGGGAAATCATTCTACCACCACTAGCTCCTGGGGTAAAATTCAACATCACCAGTACTATGATCCAGCTCCTGAATCTGAAAGGACTCTTTGGTGGATTACCTGGTGATGATCCAAATCTACATTTGGTGAATTTCATCAGTATTTGTAAGTCATTTGATAATCCTGGAGTGGGACAAAATGCTATTCGTTTAAGATTGTTCCCACTGTCTCTATCTAGAAAGGCAATTATGTGGTTGAATGAGCTGACTCCAGATTCTATAACAAACTGGAGGCAATTGAAAGGAGATTTCCTAGAAAGGTTCTTTCCGCCCTCCAGAATGTTACAGTTGAGGGACAAGATCAGCAACTTTAGGAAATTGGCTAATGAATCTTTGCATGAGACTTAGGCGAGGTTTAAAAAGAAGTTGACTCAATGCCCAAACCATAAGATGACTGATGAACATTTGATGGAAATACTCTACAAAGCTTTGAACTCACTTACAAAGCCAATAGTGGATAATGCTACAAGAGGAGATTTTATGGAGCTCACCTTTACTGAGGCTGCGGACATGTTATAAAGAATGACTAAGACAAGTAGAGTTTGGCATACCAGAGATTCTGTGGTAGCAAGCAATACTGGGTCTAGTGTAATATTAGCAGAGCAGCATATGAGAGAAGAAGAGTGTGATTAGAATATGGCTCACGTGAAAACCCAGATGGATCTGCTCATGAAGTATTTGCTATCAGGGAATATAGAAAAGGTAAAAGTTGTGGGGTCCCACGGTAAGAGAACTGAATCAAACACTGAGGAAGAGGCTAACTATTTGCATAACCAGAGGGTTTTCGGACCGGTGGTCAAGGAAACCAAAGTTGGAACCATCAAGGAGATTGGAAGAATAAAAGTGATAGGAGTGGACTGTATGTACCTCCTGGAAGCCGTGATAATGCTGCCACCAGTTCAGGTAAAATGTCCATGGAGGACACGATGGAGAAACTATTAAAAGGAGTTGAGGCGACCAATTTTGGGGTGACTACTATGAAAAGTGACATATCTTCCATGAGTCAACTAGTAAATTCGCACTCAATCGCTATTAAATAACTGGAGCAGCAGATGAGCCAATTATCCATAGCATTCAACCAAAGACAGAATGGGACTCTACCAAGTGATACAGTTTAGAATCTGAGGACTGATGGATCATGTATGGCCATTACCACTAAGAGCAGTAAGATGTTATCTAGTCCAGGTTTGGGAGCATCCTCTTCTACTGATGAGGTCGAAATAGATTGGTAGATGGTTGATGAATCTCCAGTGGTGCTTGTGAAGTTGGGAGGTTCAGAAAAGAAGAGTGCAAAAATGGAACAACCACCTAAGCAGAAACATGTTAGTGACATGGAGCTAGGCATAAGAAAAGAGGTAGAAGTTGTTCCAACTGAAATCCCAAGGCAACCACCCCCATTTCCACAATGATTAAAGAAGAAATAAAATGATGGCAAGTTTAGCAAATTCATGGCTATGTTGAAGTAGTTGACAGTGAATGTGCCCTTAGTTGAAGCACTGGAATAGATGCCCGGATATGCTAAGTTTATGAAAGACCTGTTGACGAAGAAAAGGACTGTGAGCTATGAAACGGTATACAATCTTCATCATTGTAGTGCTATTGCTACAAGATCTATTGTCCAGAAGAAAGCTGATCCGGGAGCATTTACTATTCCATGTACGATTGGATTTCGAAAGTTTGAAAAGGCCCTTTGTGATCTTGGGGCAAGTATAAATCTTATGCCATTGACGGTTTTCAAGAAACTGGGTTTAGGAGATTCTACACCCACTAATATGCGGCTTCTAATGGCGGATAGATCGGTAAAAAGGCCGATTGGGATTCTACATGATGTACTTGTAAAAGTTGTTGATTTTATATTTCCTGTCGACTTTGTAATTCTTGATTGCGAAGTGGACTTTGAAGTACCCATAATTTTGGGTAGGCCGTTCTTAGCAACTGGGAGAGTGTTAGTTGACATGGAGATGAATGACCTAAAATTTAGGCTAAATGAGAAAGAAGTTAGTTTTAAAGTATGTCGGTCTATGAAGCAACAAAAGGAGATGAGTGTCTTCTCGATTGTTGATGTATTCTACGAAGATGAGCAAGATGTACCAGTTAAGGATATGTCTTTTGTGGAGACCATAGCTGGTTTGCTTGAACTTGCAAGTTGGGATGTGAGGGACTTCAAAGTGGTTGGACTAGGAATAAAGCATTGTCTTGATCCAACAAATGAGGTACAAATGGTATCATCGATGTATCTAGATGAAGTATGAGTAGTCAAGATAATCGAGTCGTGTCGCGACGTTAAATCAGGCGCTACATGGGAGGCAACGCATGATTTTATTTCACTTTATCATGTTAAACAAAAATGCAAAAAGAAGAGTCGAGCCACGACCGAAACTACGGCGCTTGGTGGGAGGCAAACCATTCTTCTAATCATTTTTGTTGTTTTTGAGTAAGTGTAGGTGCATGAAGTACTAAGGGGGAGATTAGTACCAAATTTGATTTGGATTTGAGCTATGTCAATGGTGGTAAGTTTAGGAGTGATGGGAACATTACAGGTAAGTTGGAGTGGTCAAATGTGTAAGGCTCAAGTATGATTTGCATTAGAGTCGTGCCTCGAATGATGTTAATTGATGATAGGCGAATTTACACGCCTATAGCACTATATTTTGCCCATATTTTAGCCTAGTTTTGAGAACAAATTATATATTTTATGCACTTTTAGTCCATTTTCCTGTAAGTGAGCTAACGAACATGATTAGCAAAGTTTCAGGTATAAATGATGCAGAATTCAGCATTTCATGGATAACTTGACGCCAAAGAAAGCTTCACAAAAGGAGAAAAGCCAATCTTGGACGCCAAGGACTAAAGATGGCACATGGAAATTTTGTCCCGGGCTAAAACAACATTTCTGAAGACTTTGGGGACTAGCAGTAACTTATTAGGATTAGGATAATGATACATTAACCTAGTACAATTGGGTTAAGTATTACATTAGCTTGTTAGGATTAGGATAATGATACATTAACCTAGTACAATTGGGTTAAGTATTTCATTAGCTTAGTAGGATTTGGTTAAGCATTTCATTAGCTTAGTAGGAATAGGATATGGGTATTATAAATACCCTATCTTGCTAGAGATTTTAAGACATCTTCTTACATTCAATTCTATTCTATTCTACTTCTAAGACATTCTAGTTCTAAACAATCATTCTTCCATTAATTCTATTTTTCTTCTTCTATTCATCTATTCTTAAATTCCACAACAAGAGAAACGTTACTTTGCTAAGGGATTCACGCCTAACGCCTACCACACCATTACAAACGTGAAATCTTTATTGTGGTATAACAACAATGTCAATTGTGATTTCCTTCGCACTCATGGGTAACTAAACTTCTCTGTTGGGGTTATGGAAGCCGAATGAGATACTATTTATTGCTGTGAGTTTGTGAGTTCATGACACGTATGTTGCTTATATCATTATTCTCTTCATCTTAATCTAAATTCTTTGTGGTTGCAAATGCAAGAATACGCCAGTATAACATTTAACTTGTTCGAAAGAAAGGTTATCTGTCTGGAAAAGAGATAATGTCAAGGTAGTAGGGTCCCATCCCCTATTAAAAAGTTAGTGCCGTAACTGGATTAACCTCTTGGAGAATTCGTACCGTTAGACACGCTTTAAGCTCGAAAGAGTTAAAGTGAAATAATCCTCGAATAGGTCGAAAGACGCCTGGATTTACGATCGAATACAATTCTCTATAAGCACATGCATGTCTGAATTCAACACACTCATAGTCAATAGAGACGTATAACTCAGAAGGTGGAAATAACCCCAACTCCTCAATTCTCATTGTTTCACAACCTACTAAACATTCTTTCTTTTTACTTTGCTATTTTCTGCTTTACTCTCTTATTTTGGTTACATTACTTTCACAATATAATTTCCCCCTTTTTTCGAGAATTACACTAAAAGTCTAGTAATCTTCGCTTACTTGCTGACCAAGCTATTCCCTGTGGGATCGATACCCAACCCAGGTTGGGTTCTATATTTGACAAACGACCGCTTTACACTCCTACGAGAGCTGTAGATTGAGCGTTATCATTAATTCGACCCAAAAAGTTTCGCGGTGAGACTTTATTTTGTGACTTTCAATGGGTGCGGGGGCAAAGCCCCCGCGGTATGGACCTTTCCAACCAAGAGTGTGTCGCACATCCCATCGTATATGCTCACTGGACCAACTATGCGATGCATAATGCTCCGCACACCTTGATGTGTGCGATAACTTATGCGTCACACACTTTAACATGTGTGCTAAGATATGCATTGCATATCTATCCGCATATGCCCACTGCCTTAAGTCTGCGATACCTTATGCGACGCACACCTTGATGTCTGCGATAGGTAGTACGTCGCCCACTTCTCCACATAGGCTCACTGTCCCAACTGTGCGATAACATATGCGACGCACACTTTGAGATATGCGATAAGATGTGCGTCGCACACTTAGTCCAAATAAGCCTAAAACCCGACTTCTAACTTTAACTTGGGTCAACCCGACCCAGATTTTCATTCTTCAAATAGACTTCACGCCCTGAATGCCCAAATTCATCCTTATTTCACCCTTAAGCCGCCCAATAATGAGCTCTCACCATTCTCTTTGTCCTTCACTAATCTTCCATCTTCTAGGTAAGTTTTACTTTTTTAATCCTTAGTTATTGTGACTCTATGTTATAGTTAATTGATTTCTTAAGGTTTACGAATTAAATTCTTGCCATGGTGATGTTGTGGAAGTGATGGTGTTTTGTATATCTTGATATGGTTGAAAGTGTAGGGCATGATTTTGTTCAAAAAAAGTGTTTCATTGAAATAGAATTGGGGGAATTAAAGTGAGTGAATTATATTGTGACTAATGTTGATGCACCATGTCAAAGTGTATGTCGGCGAAGTCTGAGTACCCGACAATAACACTTATTGGTTGATACTAAAAAATTAAGTGTGGGGTGGTGACTTCATCACCCTCATCTTAATTATAATTAGTTTCATTATGTGTGGCTGACGTGGATGATTTGATGAACACAGGAAAAATGGCTCTGATGATGATCTCAATGCAGGTGGCATGACTCCTAATATGGATGAGGAGTACTACTAGCCAGGTTCTTTATCTTGTTATTTGCACTGGGGACAGTGTTGAGCATTATTTATTTTGTTTATTTTGTTTCTTGTTAGATGTTTATTCTATTTAGTCATAATTAGGTACCTTTATCGATGATGGATAGATGACGACCATCTTAAGAGAAAATTAGTCATTTAATTGCATGTAGCTATTTTTGTGGATCACATGACATTATAACATAAGTATGTGATGGATCATTACGTTTGAAACACTTAGGCTCTAGTTGTGACTCTTGTTGTGATTGTTGGTTTTATTTGAATTCATGTAATTGTTGGGTTGAGAATCTATAATGCTCCTAATTGAGTTGACCATGTTCCATGAGTGTGTAAGACTGTTGTATATTCCTTATTGTAACTGATGCTAGAACATGCTTGGTGTGTGTGCAAAGCAAAATACAGATTGTGAGTTTAGGAGATGATTTAGGCATTTCTTTGATATCCATTGTTCATACCTTCTTTTGACCTACCTTTGTACATTATCTTAGCTAGCCCCGTTGAGCCTTTATCTTGTTCTTTTGTTAGCCTTATATATAGCCTATTCCGTTCTTTAATAGACCATAATTTGATCCAAAATCTCCTAAGCGCTTTAATGTAAAATCAATTTGAGTTAGGAGTTTGACAATTAGAGAAAAAAGGTGAAATTGATGCCCCAAAGTCTAGTTATTGGCAGGTGAAATTAATGTGGTTGGGAGTAGCGAAAATTGTTGAAAAAGTTCCAAATTTTATCCCGGGCATATTACAATGAACCTATTTTGGCCCTTGTCCTTCTTGGACATTGTGCACCTCAACTAAGGCAAATCGCTTAAGTTGAGGGTGGCTATTATAGGAGTGCGTAACATGAAAAGGGTGCAAAAAAAAATATTTGAAAGGGTTGCATACTCCCACCATAGTGTTATTAATTAAGCTTAACGAGTTGGGGTGAAAAGCAAATTTTTAAAGATAGCAGAAGTGGAAATTGGGTGTTAGAGATTGGTCTTAATTGCATAATGTAGTGTATTAAAGTGCTTAGGAAAGATAGTCACTATTTCTGGCCAAAAATAGTTCCTACCCATCCTTTAGCCTGCATTCCAACCCGTAAAAGACTTATTTGATCCTAATCTTAGCATTCTGATATTAGTGGAGTATTACACTAAGGGCAAGCATATGGTCATCAGTGGTAATTTGAGAATTCTTTGTGACAGTGAGCGCAACTTGATTCTTGTACCCATTTTGTTAGAAATTGCATGATTGTGAGTGATTATGGGTAACTTTCTTGTTGTGAGGGAACACGGTTGATGAAGGTTGGGTAATTTATATGATTTCTATGCTTAAACTATATGCATGAAATTGCCAACTTAATGAGTCTATTCTTGAGGGTAGGTTGTCTCTAGTAATGATTCCTGAATCTACTTCTTGTTCATAATTGTTGTGTGAGCCTATTTGAGCATCTTGTCTTCCTTTGTGGGTGATAAGACTTGTGTAGTATGTATAAATAGATATGTTGTTTGAGGACGAACAAAGCTTTAAGTGTGGGTGGTGATCTTGGGTGTATTTATACGCCTAAGCACAATAACTTATCCATATTTTAGCTATGTTTAGAGAACAAAGTACCTAGTTTCGTATGTTTTTGTAATGCCCCAAGAACCTATCCCGAGAAGTCACATGGTGCTTAAGGCCACACACAGCCTTAAACTAACCCTCTGAGCCTGTCTTTACTCCTATAATTCACCATGACAATAATCGAGCAGTAATAAGGAAGAATAATCATGCCATGAACATACTGAGATACAAAGTAATACTTTCCTGTATAATCAAAGTATTAACGTTCTGTACATACTGGTACCCTAGTCTGACAAAGACTCTACTACATAAGACTGAAGAGCCATTGGGATAAATCCCCAACTAACTCATACTGAACGGAAAAATAACAACCATCAATTAGCAAGACAAAAATCATGAACATAGGTCCTCGAACCATGAGGACTCACCAACCGCAAAAATGAAGATGAAGGTACTCAAAAATCACTGTCGCTGCTAAGACTGAGCACCTGAACCTATATCACAAGGAAATATAGAATACAAAAGAGTATGGGAGGAAGTACTTGGGAATATACTGAGTATGTGGGGGTGGATGCAACATTTTAAATAATATCATAAATGTAAAAGAAAACCATGCATGCTGACAGTAATAACTCTCTTCGCTTGAATTATCAGAAACATTATTTCCATAAATCATCAGTAATAACGCGTGCTTCATAAATCTCATAAATCATGCAACTCAACTCCAAAAGCTTTGACTCATGACTTAGAGAGACTCGATAACTTAAGGTATTTAGATCATTATGGGTTTGGGAGTTTCTTATAACCGACATAACTACACCATATGAGCCGCAAAGAGTCCAACATTTTGCCCTCCTAAGGAGAGAACCCCACATTGGCAGGGGTGTCGTACTCTTTCCAGGGAGTACAACCTCAATCTCATCATCATAATCTCATACTCGGCCTTTGTCCCACAATTATCAACATCAATCCTACGGTGGCACGTAGTTCTGGGGAAATACCAAATTTCCCGCTCGGTGCTAAATACTCCTTCCAGACTCAGCTCAGAACTCGTTAGGAAATCCACCTCAATCAATATCAACTCATGGGTCTATCATGATGATAAAAACAATAGTATATCTCATCGGTAAATCATATACGACTGTGGATTCCTAACTCGACTCAAATTCAAACAATGTTTCTCAACATCAAGTACATTTGCTTATCAAATCATTTCAAATATCAAAAGTTTCAAGAAAACATCATAGGACTCATTCATGACTCTCAATTTCAATATCAATATGTATTCAATAATTAAATTCTCATGGAAGGCTTAAATCATGACACTTATCTCAACTCATTTGAAAATCATCAATGCGTAATGACAATATACAACTCATGGAATAAATTCTCAAATTAAGAAACATGATGGTGAAATAATCATAATTATCAAACTTATTCAACTCAAATCTCATAAATCATAAATAAATAAATTTGGATGTAACCCACTTGCAAAATCATGTAAAACAGTAATAGAAAGTAAATCTTTAGGCACAAGAACGAAAGGAGTGTTCTTGTTCAAACCCCACATACCTTGGATTTTGATTTGAAGATGTAGAAACTTGTTTGGAACTCTTCTCACACTTTTAGGCCAAGATTCTTGATGCCTTTGACTTGAGAAACTTAGTTCTTGAACAACTTGGAGAAAGTCATGGAAGTTTCTTTGAATTTCTTGGAAGAGGATTTGGATTTTGCATCTTGTAGAAACCCTAGTTTCTAGGAGATTCTTGGAAGATTGGAAGAGAAAGGAGAAGGAAATTAGTGGCTCTTCTCCACTTTGATATATATATAAGACCACATGGGGAGGAAATTACCAAAATGCCCTTTTTGAAAATGCTGAAATTTGCTGATCGGGGCCTGTGACGGTCCGTCAGAGGAACTGGCGGCCCACCAAGTCATCCGTTACTCGAACGCCAAAACTAGAACGTTCGGCCTCGACGTGACGGTTGAAGTGATGGTCCGTCAGAAAACTGACGGTCCACCAAGTCGTCCGTCACTCGAGGGCAAGAAATGAGACATTCTGTCTCGACCTGACGGACCCTTTGACGATCCGTCAACTTTTTGACGGTCCACCAACTTGGCTGTCGCACGATGGCCTGAAAAAGGAGTCACTCCCTTGGCTTGACGGGGCACTTGACGGTCCACCAGGGACCTGACGGTCTACCAGGTCGACCGTCAAACCTGGGCGATTCGATACCGTTGAGTAAAACGGCCATAACTCACTCATCTGATGTCGGATTTTGATAAAATTGGTATATATGGAAAGATTATTCAATGCTCTACATGACAAAAGGTATAAATTAGAGAAATACAACATGGTTGAAACATCAATCACTTATTAAGTCATACATATCCACTCAAAAGATGGATTTAGGCTTAAGAAATGATCGGGGTATTACAATATCTCCCCCTTGGACACATTCGTCCTCGAATGTTGCCAAATAGGCCAAGAAAAAAAGAAAATGAGGATGTATAGATGGAACGACTCATATCTAAGGGCTCACTTTACTCTAAACTTTTGAGTACTTCACCAAGTTCACGAATCGTAGAGGGAATAACCATATAGAGGAATACATTAGATTAGGAGGAAACTGAAGTAAGGAAATAGTACCTTCAACTTGATTCGAACTCGTGGAAAAAAGATGAGGGTAATTGGCTCGCATATCCGTTTCTTCTTCCCAAGTGGCACCCTCTATTGATTGATTTCGCCACAGAAATTTAACCAGGGGAACTTCCTTGTTCCTCAGTCTACAGACTTAATAATCTAGGATTTCAACCGGGATTTCATCATACGAAAGGCTATCCTGAACATCCCAAACTTCCGACGGATCAACAACAACAGAGTCTCCAATGTGCTTCTTGAGCATAGAAACATGAAACACATGATGGACAACTGACAATTCTGCAGGCAACTCAACCTCATAAGTTGCTTTCCCAATATGATCCAAAACTATATAAGGGCCACCATATCTGGGACTTAGCTTCCCTTTCTTTCCAAATCTTTTCACCCCTTTCATGGGTGAAATTTTCAAATACACCAAATCATCGACTTCAAACTCAAGAGCTCTTCTTCTCACATCTACATACGACTTCTGACGACTCTGGGCTATCTTTAACCTCTCTCGAATTAACTTAACTTTCTCTATAGCCTCAAATACAGCATCAGGTCCAATCACAACAGCTTCACCCACTTCGAACCAACCTATGGGAGATCTATATCTTCTTCCATACAAAGCTTCAAATGGAGCCATTCCAATGCTAGCATGAAAACTATTTTTGTAAGCAAATTCAATCAACGGTAAATGTTCATCCCAACTTTCTTTGAAATTAAGAACACAAGACCTCAACATATCCTCCAAAGTTGGAATAATCCTCTCAGCCTGACCGTCTGTCTGCAGATGAAAAGTGGAGCTAAGATAAACTTGGGTGCCAAGACCCTTCTGGAAGGCTCTCCAAAACTGAGAAGTAAACTGAGTACCTCTATCGAAGATGATAGACAACGGAACTCCATGCAACCTGAATAACTCTCGAATATACAGCTTAGCATAGTCCTCCGCAGTGAAAGATGTATGTACTGGCAGAAAATGTGCTGACTTAGTCAACCTGTCTACAACGACCCAAATAGAATCATCATGACAACGAGAGAGAGGTAAACCGGTCACAAAATCCATGTTCACCACTTCCCACTTCCAAGTAGGAATACTAAATTCTTGCATCATTCTATCGGGTCTCTGGTGTTCTATCTTCACCTGCTGGCAAATTGCACACTTCTCTACGAACTTTGCTATATCCTTCTTCATACCATTCCACCAATAAATTTACCGCAAATTGTGGTACATTTTGGTAGCACCGGGATGAATAGAATACCACGCGCCATACGCCTCAGCCATGATCCTCTTTCTCAAATCATCAATGTCAGGCACACACAATCTATTCTGAAATCTCAGTACGCCATCTCCCCCTTGGAAGAAAACCTCCACCATTCGGTCTTTAACTGACTCTTTCAGTTCGACCAAACGAGAATCCATATCCTGCTTCTCCTTCACTTTCGAAACTAGGGAGGATTCGGAACTACTCTCGACCCAAACATTACCCTCAGCTGAGTCAACCAATCTAACACCTAACCTAGCCAAACGATGCACTTCATGGGCTAAGTCCCTCTTATCTTCCCCAACATGTGGTACACTACCCATGGACGACCTGCTAAGAGCATCTGCCACTACATTGGCCTTGCTCGGGTGATTTAACACACTCATATCGTAATCCTTTAGCAATTCTAACCATCACCTCTACTGAAGATTCAATTCTCTCTGAGTAAACACATACTGTAAACTCTTGAGATCCGTAAAGACATCAATATGAACGTCGTATAGGTAGTGTCTCCAAACTTTCAAAGCAAAAACTACTACAGCTAACTCGAGGTCATGGGTCGGATAATTCTTCTCATGAGGTTTCAACTGCCGGGAGACATAGGTTATAACTTTACCCTTCTGCATTAACACACAACCCAAACTAACTCTGGAAGCATAATAATATACCACAAAATTATCGATACCATTAGGCAGGGTCATCACAGGGGCTGAAGTGAGTCGAGTCTTCAATTCCTAAAAACTCTTCTCGCAAGAATCTGACCACTGAAATTTAACCTTCTTTTGGGTCAACCGGGTCAAAGGAGCAGCAATGGAGGAGAAACCTTCGATAAAACGACGGTAGTAGCTAGCTAGACCCAAGAAACTCCTAATATCAGATGGGGAAATAGGTCTAGGCCAATTTTTCATAGCTTCTACCTTTTGAGGATCAACTCGAATACCTTCAGAAGAAATAATATGACCTAGGAAGGCAACTGATCGAAGCCAAAATTCACACTTGTTAAATTTGGCAAATAATTGATGATCTCTAAGGGTTTGCAGGACTATTCGGAGATGATTTGCATGGTCGTTCTCACTTCGAGAGTATACAAGAATATCATCTATGAACACAATAACGAACATATCCAGTTACTGTCTGAAAACTCGATTCATAAGGTCCATAAAAGTTGTTGGGGCATTAGTTAACCCGAAGGACATAACCAGGAACTCAAAATAGCCATAACAAGTGTGGAAAGCTATTTTTGGAATGTCATACTCTCTGACTTTAAGTTGGTGATAACCGGATCTCAAATCTATTTTTGAGAAATAACTGGCACCTTGCAGCTGATCGAACAAGTCATCAATTCTAGGAAGAGGGTACTTGTTCTTAATTATGACCTTGTTGAGCTAACGATAGTCAATGCACATGCATAATGAACCATCTTTCTTCCGCATGAATAGAACAGGTGCACCCCAAGGAGATACACTGGGCCTTATAAAACCCTTATCAAGAAGATCTTTGAGTTGCTCTTTCAACTCCTTAAGTTCTGCGGGGGCCATACGATACGGAGGAATAGAAATAGGTTTTGTATCAGGGAAAAGATTAATTCTAAATTCTATCTCTCTATCGGGAGGTACCCCTGGGAGATCTTTCGGGAAGACATCGGGAAACTCATTGACAACACTAAGAGACTGAATAGTTGGAGTCTCAGACTTAGTGTCTTTAACTCGAACCAAATGATAGATACAACCCTTGGATATCAATTTCCTAGCTTTAAGATAGGATATGAAATGACTTCTAGGAGATACAGAATTTCCAGACCACTCAAAAGCTGGATCATTGGGAAACTGAAACTTGACTACACGGGTACAATAGTCTATCGACGCGTAACAAGAGTGAAGCCAATCCATATCTAGAATAATGTCAAAATCTACCATGTCTAGCTCAATCAAATTCTCATACATGACTCTGTGAAGGACAGTGATAGGACACTTCTTATATACTCACATAGCAACAACAAATTCACCTATCGGGGTAGAAACTAGAAAAGGCTCAGGAATCTTTTCAGCCTTGATCTCAAAATTCATAGCCACCAACGGAGTCACATAAGAAAGACTAGGCCCAGGGTCCATCAACACATACACATCAAAATGAAATACACGGAGCATACCAGTAACAATATTTGGGGAATCCTCCTGCTCCTGGTGGGTGGTATAGCATAAAGTGATTCTGGCGCTGACCGCCTGCAGTACTAGACGACGTACCATGAGGAGGAGGAGAACGAACTACTAGGGCTGGAGCACTAATAGTCTGATTTTGGGGACGAACATCGCGACTCCTCTATCTAGCATACGGGTAATCCTTGAATTTGTTGCCCAACTTACCTCAACCAAAGCAACCCCTCTGACTGAGTAAGCACTCCTCGAGATGGTCTCTACCGCACTTCGGACATGGGAGAGAACGAGGTTTATTACTTACACTGTCCTAGGACCTGACATAAAAGGCCTAATACCCTACTGCTGCCTGATTCTGAATGCAGGAGTACTGGCCGATGAAGGCGCTGGCATAAGAGAATGACTCTGAAACTGAGGGCGGATCCCTCCAGAAAACCTAGTCTGACCAAACCCCTACTACTCAGATCTAACTCTCTTATTCTCTCTCACTCTCTCTCTCTCTCTCTCCTTTACTTTGTCCACTTCAATCTGCTGAGCATGAATCATTAGTCTTGAAAGGTCCACGTCCCTATTAAGCATAGCATATCTATACTCTTTCACAACATAACTAGATACACCAGCCAAGAACTTACTCATACTAGTTCTAGAATCAACCATCATACCGGGAGCATACTTAGATAACTGGTTAAACTTATGGCAATACTCCTTAATTATCATTGGGCCCTGTCTCAAGTTCATAAATTCTTCTAATTTTGCTTTCCTCAGCTCCGGGGGAAAGAATCTGTCTAAAAAGGCATCTTGGAATAATTGCCAAGACACAGGTGTATCATTCTCCCCTCTACTCTTCCTCCATATCTCCACCTAACCATAAGCAACATCTTTTATTTAATAGGCAGCCAATTCAACACTCTCCTCCTCAGTCACGTGCATAATCTAAGTGATCTTTCTCACTTCATCTAAATACATTTGTGGGTCCTCACCTACTTTCGACCCATAGAACTCAGGTGGATTCATTCACATAAAGTCATGAACTCGAGCTGCGACAGAATTATTTCCTTTTGGAGGTGGAACAGTAGCCTGGGTGTTGGCTTGAGCGTTGGCAGTGACCGTCTGGGCTAGCGCTTAGAAAGATTCCTGGAATTCGGCATGGGACACCATCTTACATAAAGGATCAACGGGTTGAGGTCGTTCGTTATTTCTGCGAGCTCTATGAGGAGGCATTTTCTATCATAAGAGAGCATGAATTAACCACAGAGAGAAACAGTCATAGGCACGATAGACTCTTGAAAGAAAGAAACAACTTTTCCTAAAACTTCTCGTAGCCTCTTGCTCATAGATGTGGCGCGCTACACACCAATGATCAAGACTCTACGTGACACGGCTTGTCAGACTCCCTAGGACTCTTTAAAACCTTAGGCTCTGATACCAAGCTTGTAACGCCCCAAGAACCTATCCCGAGAGGTCACATAGTGCTTAAGGCCACACACAGCCTTAAACTAACCCTCTGAGCCTGTCTTTACTCCTATAATTCACCATGACAATAATTGAGCGGTAATAAGGAAGAATAATCATGACATGAACATACTGAGATACAAAGTAATACTGTCCCGTACAATCAAAGTACTAACATTCTGTACATACTGGTACTCTAGTCTGACAAAGCCTCTACTACATAAGACTGAAGAGCCATTGGGATAGATCCCCAACTGACTCATAATTAATGGAAAAATAACGACCATCAATTAGCAAGACAAAAATCATGAACATAGGTCCTCGAACCATGAGGACTCACCAACCGCAGAAATGAAGATGAAGGTACTCAAAAATCACTGTCGCTGCTGAGACTGGGCACCTGAACCTATATCACGAGGAAATATAGAATACAAAGAAGTATAAGAGTCAGTACTTGGGAATGTACTGAGTATGTGGGGGTGGATGCAACATTTTAAATAATATCATAAATGTAAAAGAAAACCATGCATGCAGACAGTAATAACTCTCTTCACTTGAATTATCTGAAACATTATTTCCATAAATCATCAGTAATAACACGTGCTTCATAAATCTCATAAATCTCATAAATCATTCAAATCAACTCCAAAAGCTTTGACTCATGACTTAGAGTGACTCGATAACTCAAGGTATTTAGATCATTATGGGTTTGGGAGTTTCTTATAATCGACATAACTACTCCCTGTGAGCCGCATAGAGTCCAATGTTTTGCCCTCTTAAGGAGAGAACCCTACATTGGCAGGGGTGTCGTACTCTTTCCAGGGAGTACAATCTCAATCTCATCATCACAATCTCATACTCGGCCTTTGGCCCACAATTATCAACATTAATCCTATGGTGGCACGTAGTTCTGGGGAAATACTAAATTTCTCGCTCGGTGCTAAAGACTCTTTCCAAACTTAGCTCAGAACGCGTAAGGAAATCCACCTCAATCAATATCAACTCATGGGTCTATCATGATGACCAAAATAACAGTATATCTTATCGGTAAATCAAATACGACTGTGGATTCCTAACTCGACTCAAATTCAAACAATGTTTCTTAACATCAAGTACATTTGCTTATCAAATTATTTCAAATATCAAAAGTTTCAAGAAAACATCATAGGACTCATTCATGACTCTCAAGTTCAATATCAATATGTATTCAATAATCAAATTCTCATGGAAGTCTTAAATCATGACACTTATCTCAACTCATTCAAAAATCATCAATGCGTAATGACAATATACAACTCATGGAATAAATTCTCAAATTAAGAAACATGATGGTGAAATAATCATAATTATCAAACTTATTCAACTCAAATCTCATAAATCATAACTAAAGAAATTTGGGTGTAACCCACTTGAAAAATCATGTAAATCAGTAATAGAAAGTAAATCTTTAGGCACAAGAACGAAAGGAGTGTTCTTGTTCAAACCCCACATACCTTGGATTTTGATTTGAAGATGTAAAAACTTGTTTGGAACTCTTCTCACACTTTTAGGCCAAGATTCTTGATGCCTTTGACTTGAGAAACTTTGTTCTTGAACAACTTGGAGAAAGTCATGGAAGTTTCTTTGAATTTCTTGGAAGAGGATTTGGATTTTGGATCTTGTAGAAATCCTAGTTTCTAGGAGATTCTTAGAAGATTGGAAGAGAAAGGAGAAGGAAATAAGTGGATCTTATCCACTTTGATATATATATATAAGACCACATGGGGAGGAAATGACCAAAATGCCCTTTTTGAAAATGCTAAAATTTGTTGATCGGGGCATGTGACGGTCGACCTGACGGTTTGTCAGAGGAACTGACGGTCCACCAAGTCGTTCGTCACTCAAACGCCAAAACTAGAATATTTTGCCTCAACGTGACGGTTGAAGTGATGGTCCGTCAGAAAACTGACGGTCCACCAAGTCGTCCGTCACTCGAGGGGCAGAAATGAGACATTCTGTCTCGACCTGACGGACCCCTTGACGGTCCGTCAACTTTTTGACGGTCCACCAACTTGGACGTCGCACGATGGCCTAAAAAAAAGTCACTGCCTCAGCTTGACTATGCACTTGACGGTCCACCAGGTCAACCGTCAAACCTGGGTGATCCGATACCGTTGAGTAAAACGGCCATAACTCACTCATCCGATGTCGGATTTTGATGAAATTGGTATCGATGGAAAGCTTATTAAATGATATACATGAAAGAAAGTAGAAATTATAGAAATAAAACATGGTTTAAACATCAATCACTTTGTAAGTCATACATATCCACTCAAAAGATGGATTTAGGCTTAAGAAACGATCGGGGTATTACAATTTTTACTTTACTTCTATGTAATTGAGCTAACCGATGTGATTATCATGAATTCAGGTATTAATGAGGTAGATGAATACATAATGGGTCTATGAAATGTGGATGGAATATGACACAAGAGAGAGTAGCAATCTTGACTAAATGTGGTGCCTAGAAACTATGTCCAAGACTAATTTGTCATTTATAATTAGTTTAGGGATTTAGAAGGAAATTATGAGAGAAGAGATTATTAAAAGACTTAATTGCTGAATTTTCATTTATTATTCATTATTATGTATTATTCTGAGAGAGGAGAAAGGCGGCTTAGCTTGAGGAGAGAGAGAGAAATGTTTTTCTCTCTTGTTTTCACTATTTGCACACCAAGATCGTCTTCTAGTTTTTGGTATGATGAATAGATTTATTATATTTTTTGTTTTATTCATGAGTAGCTAAGTTTATTAGTTAGGGTTATGGGAGTCTTGTTGCATACAATCTATCACTTTGGGTTTTGAATTCATTATGCATTGATTTTTTACATCATACTCTCTTCGCTTATCTTGAATTCTCGTAGTTGCAAACATAGAGGATATGCCTTAAAACGTAACTTGTTCGAAAGAAAGGTTGATGTTCAGAAAAGAGAGTAGAGACAAGAAAATAGGATTACCAACCCCTATTTTATAAGTTAATGCCTTAGCAGGATTAACTACTTGGAGATTTCGTATTGTTTTTGGTGAACGTTTTTTATTCGAGAGAACTAAAGTGAATTAGTCCTTGATGGCTGTGAAACACTAGGATTATGTTATTAAATACAATATGTTTCTCTGTAAGCACGATGCATGTATGAATTCATAAAGCCCATAGTTAGTAAGTATTGAAAACTACAAGGTGGACATAACCCTAGCTTGCTATTTCTCTGAATTTGAATACTACTACACATATTTCATCTTGTTAAACTGAAACCATTAATTTGTGAGCTGAACCAAATTCCCCCTATTTATTTTACGGAAACGAACGATTAAAAGTCAACTAATCTGCATACAACTTAATTAACACCATATTTCCTGTGGGATTCGACCCCAACCTAGTTGGGTTATATATTTGACAACGACCGCTTACTCTCTCGTAAGAGAGGTAAAATTTGATTGTTATCACTGATTTCGTGCGGTGCTTGGAGTATTTTTGAGGTAGTGGTCGCCCTATGCTTCTAAAGTCGATCTCCTACCCTATCTTATCTAGTTTATGTCTTGTTTACATTCAGAGATAGACTTATGTTCCTCTTTAGTTATCGATTGTATTTTCAGATTTTGAGTTGTATGTAGATTATTATTACACTACGATACCAGGTTTTGGGATGATTTATGGCATCATTGTTATATATGTTTCTGTCATTATTGTTGTTTTGCCCCTTTTCGATTCGAGGGATTTGGAAAACATTATTTTCGACCTTTGAAACTATTCCAAGACTTTAAAAAAAAAATTAAAATAATTTAAGAAATTACATTGTCGCCACTTGATTTTTGAGAAAATATCAAGAAAAAACTAAAAATATTACTTAAAAAATTCAAAACAGAAAAATCTTTTAAGTTTAGAAATTCCGAGTAAGTGGTTCTTATTAATACACTTGGAAGGTTGTTAAGGCACCAAGAGTATCCACTAACTTGCGGTTATTTGGACTATTTGAAAATAACTGTTTAACTAACTTTAAAAGGGAAAGTTGATTTTTTGAAAAGAAAATGGTTAAGGAAAAGTTTAACTTCAAGATTTGTGCAAAACGAGTTTTGATAACTTGGCAAAAATTTTAACTAAGTCTAAGAAAACTAAAAATAAACAACTAGCATATAAAGGAGAAAGGGAGAAACTAAAAGATTTTGTGGCCATAAGGCCCAAATCATTCAAATGAAACTGTCCTAGTCTAATTTGGATTTTTGCCCCACTTACACCTGTCCTAGTCTAATCATTTAGGCTTTTGGCCCATAACATGTCCTAAGCTAGTTTTCGGACCTTGAAGGCCCAAAAATCCGCTTCATCTATACTAATTAACAACTTTAGCTTCGAGGCCCAAATGAATGAATAAAAGAGATAAATAAATAAATAAATAAAAAATAAAGAATAAGACAAACAAAAACCGAGACTTTTCAAGTCTCTTAGCGACCTCATGAATGGATTTTGACCCATATTCCTCCTTCTATCTTCTTGCACCCGCACACCATGTAATCGACTTTGGGTTTAAACTTAGAACTTGACTCAAAGAGGTGGGCCCCATTGGCGCATTACAAAATACAAGAGGAAAGAATTCTATTTGGACTCCAAAACTGATTCATGCAAAGAAAAAAAATTAATTTGTTCGAAAATTCTACACTTAATAGATAAATGATGAGATGAAAAAATAGTGTTCTCAAGCAAAAATAAATACTATACTATGATATCAAAAAAAATCAAATTATCCAACGAAAAGAAAATTAACCTATTTCTCAAAAAAATTTACAAAAAATTGAGCATAGCACAATATAATCAACTAATTCCTTGAAAAGAAGACATTGACCCACAAGTATAGTTGTTTAAAATTTAGACAAATATTTTCTATAAATTAACACATATTTGCATCAAATACTATGATATGGTACAGTCTAAGACATGTTTTTATTAAAGAAAGAAAGGGAGGAGGAGCATAAGATGAGAAAATCTTTTTGTAACATCTCAAATATGACATACAAGACATATTAATGCAAAAATATTTTTTCAATACCGAATGGAGTCAATCAATAGATTTGAAGAAAAATGTAAGCCCCCGCAAAATTCTAGTTTAACTCAGTCCTTTAAAGCATGAAAAGAGGTCCCAGACTTAGAAATTTCAGCTAAGTGTTTATACTTAGAATCATTTTTAGCCTTCACAATTTGGCGATCTTATTTTGCGACTCTTATGACCTTAAAATGTCGATCCTTGGATTGAATCATGATCAGGTGTGTCCATAGGTCACTTCGGGTGAGTTTCAGATTTTTTGGACCACGTTTGAAACATGTTTGGGTGACCAAAATAGTGGGTCAATGTGATCTCGATGCAACGCATCGCCCATCGCGTCGATGGATGTTTTTCTCAAGATTCAGTGCAAATTACAGTGAGCCGATGCAATATCGATGCGTCGCGTCGGTCTACACATCCTTGGGCACGATTTTAGTAATTAAAAACCCGCGTCTAGAGGGGTAATTGGGTCATTTTCCCCACATTTATTCAGCTCTAAAACACAAAATTAAACTATCCTAAGGGCAAAAATAACTTATTCTCTCTCAAATTTCAGAAGAACAAACCCTAGGGCATCCAATTTCAAATTCAAGCTTAAAGAACACACCATCAATTTTCACAAATTTGATTATCAAGGTATGTTAGGTGTTCATCCAAGGGTTTCCTTCCACCCTTGGAGTTCAAGAACCTCTTTTAAAACCACAAGGTGATTGTTTTCATGAATTTCATATTGAATTTGACTGTATTCATGATTCATGGCATTATTTGGATTTCAATCCATGATTTACTACAAGTTTTAGGAAATTAAAATAGCATGTGTGGTGAATTATATGATTTGCATGTTAAACCCTTGAAATTATAATTGATTATTATATCCACGATGTTCATGTGTTGACTATTATTATGTGAAATAACCATGCTCCCCATGTGCTTGATAGAATGCCTATGTGAATTGAACAGTGAAATCATGACTTATCACCATGTGGTCCCATTCATATACAAGTTCATGTATCTCAAGTGTTTGACTAAATGCCTAGGTGAATGTATTGTTAACAAGTATCTATTGTCATGCTTTGCAAGAATATGCCATGCTTTACTTTCTATGCTTTCGAGTCCTAGGGGTATTCAATACCCAATAATCCAGATGTTTACCTAGAGCTATAGTAGTTACAAAATAGTCTCAGTAATGTCACAAATAGTAGTACTCAGTCAGTTACAAAACTCAGTGAAACTCAGTATCAGTCCAGTTCAGCTCAGTATAATAATCAGTGTCTTCAGTTGGGAGTAGGATTCAGCACCGAGTGAACCCAAGGATGGGGGCTCACTTGCCAGTAGAGGGTGTGATCCCTAGTATCATTCCTTGCGTTCCACAACTACATAGCCAACGTAGGTTGAAATATCCACCTACCAGTTGAGGGTTGATAAGGTATTTTACCTGTCAGTTGAGGGTACCACCATTTTTATTCTGGGCAACTTCCAGATGAGGGTGACTCTTCAGTTTTTCTTTACCCATGGCACGGTACTGACACCCTTCCAACTAGGGTTATAGGTTAAACCCCAATCCATTCAGAGAGGGGCATGTCGGTTACATGATTACCTCTCACAGTTTTAGTTTCAGTTTCAAACTTAGTATAGAACTCAGTTCAGTTCTACAGAAGCAGGACTATCAGACACAGTCACCCAGCTTAGTATAGAACTCAATTTAGTTCGATAGAATCAAGATTGTTAGAAATAGTCACCCAATTATCAGTAATACAGTTATTAGTAATCTCATATATCAGTTACTCAGTTATCAGTTACTTAGTTATCAATAACTCAGTTATCAGAACTCAGACTCAGATATAGTAATAATCTCAGATACAGTATATATGTATATGTACAACATTACATACTCAGTATTTACAGTAGTTTCAGTATTCCATGTACTCTCATTCAATTACTTCATATCATTCAGTCAGTTACTATTCATGCATATGAACCCTTGTATTCAGCCTTATCTCATCTAGCATACCAGTACATTCCACGTACTAATGTATATTTTTTCTTTGCGCTATGATGTCTCATATCATAGGTCCAGACGCTTAGGTTTCCGACCGTGCTTAGACAGATTCATATAGTAGCAGTTTTAGTAGTGAGTCCTCGTCTATCAAGGATATGCTTTTATTTTAGTATTTTCAGCAGCTTCAGTATTTCAGTAGTCGGAGTTAATTGGGGGCTTTTCCTATCAACTCCATATTAAGACAATTCAGTTAGAGGCTTTTCAGACTAGACTAGTTCAGATAGTATTCAGTTTTAATTATCATTACCAGATGTTATATTTAATAGTATTCAGATTGTGAACCTTATGGCATTTCAGCCTAACTTCTGCATTATTTCAGTATTATTATTCAGTGCTCATAGCAGGTACCAGTCATGGGTTAGCTTGTGGTCCTTCAGGGTCATAAGCACCGTGTGGCATTTGGGGTGCAGACTCGGGGCGTTACAAAAAATTCATGATTGTAGGTGAATAACAATGGGACGTCTAAATGCACAAAAATACTTCAAGAAATAAATCAATAAGCGAGGTGAAGCAAATAGTATATATTAAACATGTTTGAGAAATAATATTCAAAGATAAGATAAGAAAAATAGTAAAAGATTAATTCTAAGAAAAAATGTCCAATTATGTCAACTCCTATTTTAGTTCTACACCATTTCAACAAAATCTATAACCCTAACAACTGTTCAATCTAAACAAGAGAAAATCAAAGATAGTTTTGATCACGAAAATGAGTAAATCGTGACTGCAAATATATATCAAAAGAACTTAGCATTTCATCGTGGCATATAATCATAGAGAAAAATAACTCTTGAATCAAAAGAATCAAGGATCGATAAAGGAGTTAGATCTTTAAAGTAGCACTTGAATTATAATTTCTATATGTGAATGAGCCCACTATCATGTGTATGCCAAAGTGGTCAACTTCAACCTTAAGCGGTTATTTTGTGAATCACTAGGCCACAAACATGACACACTATGATATGTCTTTCAAAAATAACACAAATTCCTAGATACAGGTAACTCACTACTTCAAATTGAGAAACAATTCCACAGGCCTTTAACAATAGTAACTATTCTTTTTCAACATAAAGGAAACAACTTTACATACTAAAAGAAAACATATCTGCCAATAATGAATTTAAACGAGGCATGAGTACGTATTTAATCAAGCAAAGGTCAAAACATTATCCATCTAATTTACTAAGGAGAAACAAACAATAGTAACTATTCTTTTAAACATAAAAGAAATAACTTTACATGCTAAAAACAAACATATCCGCCAATAAAGAATTCAAACAGCGCATGAGTACGTATTTTAATAAAGTAAAGGTCGAAACTTTATCCATCTAATTTACTAAGGCAAAACAAACAATAGTAAAAAAAAATTCAACATAAATAAAATAAATTTACATGCTAAAGGAGAACATATCCATCAACAACGAATTTACACAAGGCATGGGTACACATTTTAATCAAGCAAAGATTGAAACTTTATCGATCTAATCATAATAATCAAAGAATAAAGTCAAATAAACACGTTAGCTTATTTTATATCATGAGCATAAAAATAGCCATAATATTGATATCACAACATCCTATGGCCGTCTACACTAAACAATACCAGTAAATAAAATTACAAGTATGAAACTACGAAGAAGGAGATGAAGAAAAAAATGATAACAAAACTAAAAGGAAAAGGTGTGTTTACCTTTTTTGGAGAAGAAAAATGGAACTTCAAGATTTCTTCAAAGTCTTGATCACCACCGACAATCAATCTTTCGAAAACCCTAATTAGCCTACCGCCTGAAAAATTTTACTAAAAAATATTAACTCTTTGCTCAAAAGTTTTTTTCACTCTTTGAGACTTTCTTTCTATCAAAATGGTGGTAGTATCTATAGGAATGGATGGAGATTGAATTCTTTAAATTCATCAATTTGGGAGAAAGAACTCAGGGGTATTTTGGAAATTTTAAATTGAGGTAAGGTTTGTTGGAGGATAAGGTGAGGTGAAATTGTATAATCTAGTATAAATTTTGAATTTCAAAAATGAAAAAAGAATAAGGTTGAGGTGGAATTATACAATCTAGTACAAATTTTGAAATTCAAAATTTGAATTTTTGGTTTGGGGATAGATGTTGGTGATTTTTTTTGTGGAAGCTATTATACGTTGGGTAAAGGAGAAAGGTAATTTGGTCGGGTTTTGGAAAATATTGATGAGCCGCTGAAGGGAGTAGGCTGGTGGGTCAGCATGATGTGGGGTTGGGATGGTATTGGGTTGGTAGAAAGCTTTTGGGGTTATTTAAAAAATAACCCCAATCAATTTAGGATTTAGTCATCTTATTAAATTTTTGGCCAAATTGAAATCAATTGGGCAATTGCGTTGCAGTTATGGTCAATTAGATTTCAATTATGATCAAATTTAATAAATCGTCTAATTAAATTGAAATTTGTTACGAACTAATACCTCATTTAATCTCGAGCTTCTTGATTAGATAAAACCAAATAAATATTTCTCCAAATAAATTATTTTTTGAGGACAAATTATATTAAATCAAGATTTTACCAATTTGAATTAATTTTCAATCTTAATCTCAATAAAAGTCCAATTTTGATAAAAATATTCATTTAAGTAACAAAAGTATACAATCTCGTATATGTAAATACAAAAATATATAATCGTCACTTAAATGACAAATTAATCCAAATAAATATTTTGGAGCGCATTTATCCAGATGAAATAACTATTTGATTTTATTAAAAAACAAAGAAACTCAGGATTAAATTTAGTCATGGAGGGTAAAAATTAGGTGTAAACAATTCCATATCTATGGTTTGACTTTATTGAAGTCTTTCCTTGGGATTTGGTGTTGGTTTCTCATTCCATATCAGTTTAGGTGATTGGCTTACTTGTCAAGGCTTGTTGCGATAAGTGTCATTATGACCCTTAGTTTTTAGGTCGCAACAAATTGGTACAGAGCCAGGTTGATTGGTCTCATCAACGTAAAATAGGATGTCTAGTAGAGTCTCGCGGATCAGTACATAGATGTTTGTATCTATCTTGGAGAGGCTATAAGATATACTTAGAAAACTTTCCTTATTTTTCCGTATCGTGTGAGTTTTTCCATTCCCTGCATCCTAAATTGAGTTTGCTCTTTTTTGTGCAGATGGTGAGGACTAGGTCCCGTGAGTCTAGAGGTATTGAGCCATCATCCAACGAGAAATCCCGGTCTATTGGGCAAGTTGAGAGTCATGGACGAGCCTGAGGTAAAGGACTGGCACGATGATCTACTCCTTCCAGAGTAGTACTAGGACGATCTCCCCTGAACCACAAGTTAAGCATACTATATATATAAGACCTACTCAGGTTCCATAGAGTTTTTCTACCCGGGTCTTGGAAGGGTTATTAGTTCATTTGCTAACTCATTTACAGGGTCTTCCTTTGCATGTACCTGGTTCTTCCAGCTTTGAGTATTGTACCTTCATCTACGCTAGAGTTTGCATATGGTATTCCTGCGATTCCGAGTATGGATCCTCCAATGGTACTAACATCTGCTTGTGGTACTCCACAAACTCCAACTATTATTTCTTCTTCTGTGCCTGTATCCAAGTATGGTATTTCAGGGTTAGGAGTTCAACCTTTATCTATTTTACCCCCTTAAATGGGATCTTAGCTAACTAGATTTATTATGTCTCCTATCATTGTGAGAATAGTTATGTCTTTTAAGAATCAAAAGAGGTTTAAGAGATTCACTCTCTTAGGTCCATTTAGGTTCAGTGGTTTTGTGGGCGAGAATGACTATGAGTTCTTGATTGATTATCGGGAGAAGTTGCATAATCATGGATTACTTAAGTTGTATGGGGTTACTTACACAACCTACTAGTTGAGAGACGCATCTAGGGTTTGGTGGAGGTAACTTGTTAGTTGCAAACCTCTAGTTCGCCAGAGATGACTTGGGATCAGCTTGTTGAGGCCTTTTTGGACAGGTTTGTGCCCTTCAGTCTATGGGATCAGATGAGAGATAAGTTTGATCACTTAAACTATGGATCCATGACTGTTATGGAGTATGAGGCACATTTCTATACCTTCTTTAGATATTTTTTTGCCAGTATTTTTATCAAGTTTGAGAAAATTCAGAAGTTCGTGAAGGGATTGGATGTTTCACTTTAGTTTGCTACTATCTGAATGGTAGCGTTAGGGGGTATCAGGGGCATTATTTTAGAGTATAGTGGATCACGTGAAAATGACTAAGTCTATTCTTTAAGAATCTCAGGAAGGAGCCAAGAGGGTGTGTCGTCAAGGCGAATTCAGTAATTGCATCCTTGAGGCAGAGATTCTAGAGGTTTTTATGGGTATCATGGCAGACCCGTACAGGCAGCCTTGCATTGTTTAGGTAGTGGGTTTTCTGGTTCAGCAGCTTCAGGTGGTTGTTCTAGCTCAGTCGTACCTCCCTCTATTGATTCAGGCCATAGAGGTTGTTGCGTGTATAATGAGTTTGGCTATTTGGCCAAGGACTATCCCCGCTGTATTTTTAGGCCTGCTTTTATATTAGTAGTGAGAGATATTAGTTCTTCTAGAGGTGTCTGGGGCAGAGATAGTGGTGCCTATAGTGGTGGTCACGGGACTACTTAATGAAGTAGTAGATGTGGATAGTGCTAGTAAATACCTGCCAGACCAGAGGCAGAGGCTTTCTATGTTGTTCTCATAAGTATCATCCCTATTTCAGATTTGCATTAGTGTTATTTGATTTGGGATCGACTTTCTCCTATGTGTTTTCGTATTTATTGACATCAGCTCCTATCTTGACTTTTCCCAAGGAGGGCGTGGGTTTTATCATCTTCTGTGATGTTTTTTGTATTGGGTTAGGTGTTGTCTTGATGCAGAAGGTTAAGGTAATTGCGTATGCTTTGCTTCATTTGAAGCCCTATGAGAAGAGTTACCCTGCCCATGATTTGAAGTTGTGCGTGATTGTCTTTGCTTTGAAGATATGGAGGCAATATTTGTATGGAGTCCATTGTGAGATCTTCTCATATCACCATGTCTTCAGTATCTCTTCACCCAGCGAGATCTAAATATGAGGCAGCATCATTGGCTTGAGTTTTTTAAGGACTATGATCTTACTATTCTTTATCATTCGAGCAAGGCTAATGTGGTTGCGGATGCCTTAAGCTGGAAGTCGACTAGCATAGGTAGCTTGGCGTATCTTTTTACACAGGAGAGGCCTTTTATTTTAGAGGTTCAGTGTTTGGATAACCAAATGGTTGGGCTTGATATTTTGACACCTGGATGTGTTTTGGCATTTGCAGAGGTTAGGTCTTTCTTGATGAAGAAAATTTGGGCTTATCAGTTTGATAACGTTGGGTTGAGAGTGATTCAGGATAAGGTGTTGAGTGGTGAGGCTAAAGAGGCCTCACTTGACTCTAATGGTGTTTTGATGATTGGAGGCCGAGTCTGTGTGTTAAGAGTGGGTGATTGGGTGAGATTGATATTGGAGGAGGCTCATTGTTCTAGGTATTTTATTTATCCAGAAGTGACTAAAATATATCATAATTTGAAACAGCACTACTAGTTGGGTGGTATATGGAAGGATGTAGCAGATTTTATAGCTCGTTGCCTATGTTGCCAGCAAGAGAAGGCTGAGCATTTGAAGCCTGGTGGTTTGCTTTAGAAGTTACCCATTCTCGAGTAGAAATAGGAATGGGTTACTATGGACTTTATGACTGGGTTGCCTCATACTTCTTATAGTTTTGATAGTGTTTGGGCCATCATTGATCAATTGCCCAAATTTGTTCTTATAGTTTTGATAGTGTTTGGGTCATCATTGATCGATTACCCAAATTTGTTCATTTCATTCCTGTCCAGGTTTTTTTTAGTGCTGAGAGGTTAGCCTATTTCTATATTCATGAGGTAGTTCGTCTTCATAGTGTGCCAGTGTCTATCATCTCAGATATAGGTTCAGTCTGCATATTGCACTTTTGGCATTTCAGAAGGATTTGAATACTCGGGTTCTCCTTAGCATAACCTTTCACCTCTAGATCAACAATCAATCAGAGTAGACTATTCAAGTTTTGGAGGATATGCTCTACACTAATGTTATGGACTTTGGAGATCAGTGGGAGCAGTACCTAGCATTAGTGGAGTTTATGTATAATAATAGTTATCATTCTATTATTGAGATGTCCCTTCGAGGCTTTGTATGGTAGGCGTTATCGCTCCCTAGTTGTTTGGTTTGAGTTTTCTAAGATTATACATCGAGGTACAAACTTGATTTGCGAGTCTTTGGATAGTTTGGGTCATTCAGGATAGAAATAGAGCGGCTCAGAGTATGTAAAAACATTATGTGAATCGTAGACTTTGTCCCTTGAAATTTAGTGTTGGTGATCGAATCTTCCATCGTGTTTCTCCCATAAAGGGTATGATGAGGTTTGGGAAGCGGCGATAGCTCAACCCCAGGTATAATGGAATATGTGAGATTCTTCGGACAATTGGGGATATAGCTTATGAGTTAGAATTGCTCCCGGATTTATCAGTTGTTCATCCAGTTTTTCATGTTTTCGTGCTTCGGTGTTACATTCTGAATGTGTCTTATGTCATTCATTAGGATTCATTGCAGTTAGATGAGAGGTTGTCCTTTGTTGAGGAGTTTGTCTCCATCCTAGCCATGGATGTTAGACAGTTGAGTTCTAGAGATGTTTTGGTACTTAAGGTCCAGTAGAGGCATCGACCTGCAGATGAGGCTACTTGGAAGATCGAGTCTGATATATGTGGTAGTTATCCCCAGTTTTTTGTTGATTCAGATATTTCCTATACCTATAGTTTGAGGACGAACTAGATTTTTAATGGTGGATGTTGTAATGACATTTTTTAGAATTATTTATTTTTGTATGATTTAACTATTTTACCCCTCCCCGTGGTTTCTTTATGATATTTTTGGGGTGTTGGAATGATTAACACATCTCCTAATGCATTACAATGCGATTTGTGCGAGTTTGTGATTTTGGAGGTTAAAAAGGCTTTATAGTTGACTTCGGTCAATATTTTTTGTTCTGTGCATCAGATTGAAAAATGGACTGAGCCAGCGAATATGGACTGAGCCACATAGTTGGTGGATTTTATGGATTTTGTATCTCATTTCGATCCTCGGTTCAAAAAATTATAAAATTAGGTCTTAGGGGTCAAATATGTTAAAACAGTCTCTTTTTAAAAATCTGATATCGCCATTGAGTTCGGAGCGTCGAATTTGGTAAGGTAGCGTAGTTTTTTTGCGTTCTTGAGTTTCTAAATGAATTTCAAGGGGTTGGCGGAGACTTGAAAGATTTTCAAGTCAAGAAGGTGCAGCCACTAAAGAGCCATTTTGACCGCTTTAGCAGTGGACGCTAAAGCGTAATTTTGGCTGCTTTAGTGACAGTCTCAAGCTGGGAAGGGGCACTTCAGCGGGCCTTATCCACTTTAGTGGAGACTGCTAAAGTGGTCCCTTGTCCGCTTTAGCGGATTAGCATGCACGCGGGTACCGCTAAAGCGGTACTTAACCACTTTAGCAGTGACCGCTTTAGCGATCAGTACTGTATATAATTCTTTTTTTATTAATTTCCACCATTTTTTAGACTTTCAGTTTCGATTTTAGAGTTTTCTGGTGTTTTTTTCCATTTTCAAGCTTGGGTACGCTCCATATCCTTATTTCAATCATATTACTTCGATTCTTGTCATCTAAAGCTTGTTAAAACATTTCAAAAGTGAAATTTGGAAATTTGGCCCAGAAGGCCTAAAATGGTTTTCTTTGAATTTAAACCTCTTCTTTAACTCGTTTTCACTTGGCTTTTATTCTATGGTTTCCTTTAATCATGGTTAATATGTTTATTAACTAAAATTTTGCTTTTACCCTTTCTTTTTGAAAATTCATTTTGGGGGTCCGTTTTGACTCCGACTCGAAAATAGGCAATATGGGTATCGCTGGCTTTCTCTTACCGCATAGACTCTATATTTGCATGTTTTAGTTATTTCGAAGACCTTTCTAGAGGGGAAGGCTCTGTGTTAATTTTTTTTAGACTGGGTTTTCTTCATTGGAGGTAAGTTATTGCTTAACTTTCTTCAACTGAGATGGGTAGTTAATACTGATATAAAATCATGCTATGGGTATGGTTATTAATTAGAAAAATTATGTTATTACTGTATGTGCAATATGGGGGCCTATGTTGTTGCTACTAGTGGTTTGGGAAATTGTTTGCTATGTGTGACTCGTGTGGGATCTTATATGATGTTATTAGCCTTGTGTATGTATTTTGGTTATTTTCTTCTTGGTGGAAAATGCCTAAGTTGGGTTTTATATAGAATCAATTACATATTTCTTGCATATCTTACTCTGATGGTACATGGAATATATTCGATCATGGATAGTTGACTTATTAAGTGAATTTTAGCTCACGTGCTTGTGTATTGGTTGGATTTGGAATTCTCATTCTGGTTTGGTTGTGAGCATTATATCCCCATATCATATATACATTCATGAGGCATTGGTACCACTGTGGAAATACTAGTTTTTCAAATAGAAATGTGATACCTTTAAAAACCTTCTGCCAAAGACCATGTGTCGGAGAGGAGTTATGGTTATTGAATTGATATTGGTATTGGTTATTGGATTTTAAATAAGTTGTGAAACCCCCCATGGGTCCTACCTCAAGATCAGAGCTTGGTAGCTGTATATGAAGGCTTTGTGACAACATCAGACATATCCATCATCATTATCATTTTCATTGCATTTCATACATTATGCACCTGTTGTATTGTACTTTCGTGTTGATTTGATGTCTACCTATTTTTTTTTGCTTTCTTTTGTACTTGTGCTTGATATATTTATTATAACTAAAACTGTTAGTAGCGACGGTGTGGGTTACCATTTGGAACATTTTCTGATTGTAGGTGATGTGCCCATAGTGTGCATTTATGTACTCTATTTTCTACTTTACTTAGACGGCCTATGATATCTACTAAGTACTAGTGGACCGTACTCATCCCTACTGTACCCTTTTGGTGCAGATCCAGGTATGAACCTGACGCGCGGTAGCTGATTTTGGGTGGTGATAAGAGTATTTTTGAGGTAGTAATGTAACACCTTGAAAGTACACCCTGGACGCGACACGGTGCTTACAGTCAAAAGTGACCACAAGTTAACCCATGAGTTGGTACCTGCTGTGAGCACTGAACGAAACTGCTAATAAAAGATACACATATGCGAAATAACTGAATATACCATAAGGTTTTATAATACTAAGACATTACTGAACTCTTAAATCTGAAACAACTGTATGAAAGTAATAACGTAAAGACTGACAATCAATTGAAAATTGGATAACTGTCTAAAAGTGTCTGAAAGCCTCTAACTGAATAACTGTGGAGTTGATGCGACATATCCCCAACTAACTTCGACTAACTACTGGACTGAAGTACTAAAATAAACATAATCAGCCTTCAAAATATAAGGACTCGCCACTTATGTTGTTGTTGATGTGCTGGAATATCTAGGTGCAGTCGGGAACCTGAGCGTCCAAACCTATGATATGATATATCATAGCATAAGAAATGAGTATGCAGTCAGTACTTTGAATGTACTGGTATTCTAAATGAGGTTAGGCTGATATACATGGGCTCATGTGTATGAATAACAATTGACTGAATGAATAGCATGAGATAACTGGATATGAATGAGTGAATACTGTAAAATCTGAGAATACATGACCAAGCATATAACAAGATTCTAAAATAATATGTAAACTGAAATACTAAAATCTGATAATTGAATAACTAATAAAATGTATGCTATGGTCAAGCAAAACTGAATTGAATACTGAAACTGAAACTGTGGGAGGTATCATCTAACCGACATGCCCCAAAGCTGATCTTATCAGGGTCCAACCTGTGACCCCAGTTGGAAGGGTGCTAGTACCGTGCCATGGGTACTAACAATGGATGTGGAGTCAGTCTTGATCTGGCGGATGACTCCTGAGATCAGTCCTAAACTGGCGGGTGATCCCTGAGAGTGTCAGTTCTAAACTAGTGGGTGACATCTCATAACCTACGTTGGCTACGTAGTTCTGGAACTTAGGGATTGCTTCTAAGAACCCAGTCCTAGCTGATGGGTGAGCCCCCATCCCTAGGTTTGCTCGGTACTGAATCCTACTCCCAACTGAACTGACATTGATTACTGGACTAATCTAAGCTTAACTGGGCTAACAACTGAGCATGATACTAACTGACTGATAAGTCTCATTCCTTATCTGAGATCATCCTGAAACTACTGAATTTCTATAAACATCTAAGTAACGGGTGTTCATAACCCTCCAGGACTCGATAGTAATAACAATAGGGACACATGTAAGCTTTGAAACCATGTAAGGGAACCATTGTTCACGATTATTCACTTAAGCATATCATCAAACACATGGGGAACAAGACTTCAACATGGGGATACTTTAAACATGATGAGATAGCACGATCATATGACCAAATTATAAACTGAGGATTTTATTCTGAATTCTCATGAACATAAAAGGGAAACCACCATATTTAAAACATTCTATAATGCATTCCACTTGAAATAATTTATAATCTTAACTTGAAATTTAAATGGTAAGAAATTCATAGACATAAGCATGTGGATGAGTGAAACATGTGGGAATAGCATAATTGCAATACTAAAACCATACTTAGGGATTTAACAATGAAATTTCATGCTTCAAACGCGTAAGGGCTGCTTTCAATGAAAATAGATTGTAAACATTAGGTATAATCAAAATTCATAAAATCTTCATGGAGAAAAATTATTATAAATATGTAATTTCTTGATTTAAAACATAAAAGATGGATTCTTGGACTCCATGGCTGAAAAGGGCCCATGGATGAACATCTAACATACCTCAAAGGATTAAATCCTGAAGAATATCACAAGCTTGAATGTTCTTGGCTTGTAAACCCCAATTATTGATCTTTCTTGGATGGGGAGAAGGTTTAGATTGATGAACAATTAGAGAGTTTAGGGTTTCTTGTTAAATGAAATTGGGGAATGTGGGCAAAATATACCCTTTTAGCTGTTTAATCTCGTGTTTTCACGATTTGGAGGTGGTGGAAAAAGACTAAACTACCCCTGGAAATAAAAATTCGCAATCGGAATGTTGTTTGGGCTCTCACTGTGACGCACTAAGGCTTCCACCGCTATAGCCACCGCAACGCGGTGCAATCACGGTGAGCTTCAGTTTTGGAAATCCAAACATGGTCCAAACCTCATCCGAAAAATCTAAAACTCATCCGAGACATGCTACTTACACCTTTGAACATGAATCAACTCAAAAACTTACGTCTCGGGGTCGGGAAGGTCAATTTAAAAATCATCAAAGTTAAAAGGCCAAAAATAAACCTAAGTCTCCAACACTTAGCTAAATTTTCAGGTTCTAAGCATCTTGTGCATGTACTAAAAGCTGAACTGAACTAAGGAAAGTATGGGGTATTACAAGTGATCACCCTATGCTTCCAGAGTCGATCATCTACCCCATCTTACCTAGTTTACGTCTTGTTCGTATTCAGAGAAAGACTTGTGTTAATTTTTGGATTATCTATTGTATTTTCAGACTTTGAGTTGTATGTAGATTGTTCTTACACTGCGACACCAACTTTTGGGGTGATTTATGGTATCATTTCTATGTATGTTTTTACCATTATTGTATACACATGGTTCAACTTCATTCTAGAAGTCTTGCCTTGGGATTTGTTGTTGTTTTTTATTTTATATCAGTTTGGATGATTGGCTTACTTGTCGAGGCTTGCTTCAACAAGTGTATCATGTCCCTTAGTTTTTAGATCATAACAAGAATATAATTTGTTGTTTCTAATGAATAACCCCAAAAAAGAAAAGGACAAATTTGAATAACTTAACATTGATCTAACCATTTTCATAAGAACTCTATTTTGTTGTTTTGACACACCATTTTGTTGTGGTATTTCTAGAGCAGAATATTGAGATGCAATTCTTGATTTTGATAAGTATTTAATAGATTTCATAGAAAAGTATTCACCACCATGATCAAATTGTAATGTATGGATACGTATATTTTGTCGCTTTTTCGCTTCTATCTTAAATTCTTTGAATTTTGTAAAGCACTCAGATTTATGATGCACCAAATAAATGTATTCATATTTTGAATAATCATCTATAAAAGACACAAAATGCCCAAAATAACCTTTTTCTTGTATATTCATAGGACCACACAAATCAAAATGAATTAATTCTAACTTATTACCGACTCTATTCTCTTCGGAAGGAAAAGGTCGATTGGTCATTTTTTCTTCTATACGGGATTCACAAGTTGGAAGTGCATGCACTTTCAATGAACTCAAAGGTACATCAGAAGCCAACCATGAGATTTTATTTATGTTAATATGATCTAGATGTAAGTGTCATAAGTATGTTTCACTCAATTTCAAAATACGTTTTCTTTTATGTGATTGATCAACATTATTAAGTTTCTTTATTTGTAGCATATTATGGGAAATGTCAAATACAAATAAATCATCTATCCTAGGAGCGAAAATAATAAAATACTTATTTAACTTAATAATTGCACAATTATTAGCAAAATAAATGTTGTAACCATCATTTATTATTTTTTATTTTTTAAACTGAAATTAAATTCCTTCTTATAGAAGATACATAGATAATATTATTTAAAGTCAAAATTCTAGAACTACTGAACGTATGGAAATATTTTCTATAGCTAAGGCTGATGTCGATTTCCCATTTGGTTGAAACACATTGAGTTTTTTTCACTTAGGCATTGTGTTTCTTGAAACCCCTGCAAAGAAATGCAAATATGATTAGTGACTCCTGAAACTATAACTAAAAACTAGGTAGAAACAGCCGCTAAAAATGATTCAACGACATATGGAAAAGAGTACCTTGTTTCTACATCTTTGTTACATAGTTGAGGCACCATTTCTTATGATGACCAGGTTACTTGCAATGATAGAACTTACCCTTAGACTTAGTCATACCACCATTAGCACCTGAAACCTTACGGGGTTTTTTTTTCTTTTTCTTTTTCCCTTTAGGCTTAGAAGTCAAAGATGAAGGTTTATCAACCAGCAACACTACAAGAGGAGTTTGTTGCTTAATGATAGATTCTGTCACTTGTAGTTCTTTCAGCAGTTTTGCAAGGAACAAGTGTATCTTATTCATGTTATAATTTAAGCAAAACTACTGAAAATTATCCGGCAAAGTCAATAGGACCATCTCTACCTGAGATTCCTTATCAATAACTGCAACAAGAATTTTCAACTCGTTAAACAGACTCATTATTTTAAAAATGTGCTCTCTCACTTATGTTCCCTTAACTATTTTCATGGTCAAGAGGATTTTCATAGTTGTCAGCTTTGCAGCACGATTTTGCTTACCAAATATCTCTTTGAAAGATATCGTAAGCAGTAATCATGGACGGATGTTGATGCAGCAACAAATTTTCCATGGGGAAAGAATGTAGCATCTTGTCATCTGTCAAGATTAATCCACTTATCATAGGCTTTAGTATCATCTTTAGTGGAATCAGCTACCTTAATAAGACATTCCTCAATCAACACAAATTTAAATCTCTCAGCAGTAAGAATAATGTATAAAATTTCATTTTCAATCAACATAGTTAGGGTCTTCTAGTTTATTTTGATTTAGGTTAGAAGTTAAGGAATTGAATAAAGACATGGTTAACCTGTTATATAATTAAAAACAGATCATTAGACATGCTGCAGAATAATAAAATTCTTAAAAACCACATCACACATATAACCATGCACATAAACAGTTAGAATCGTTAGAAAAACTTAACCATTTAAGCAAATATACATGCAATGTTAAATATATTATGTCTTAAATAAAACAGAATCAACTCAGTTAGAGAGTATAATGTTGATTTAAGTTAGATAATCACATTTCATAAGTCTTTGTACTATTGAATTAACATACAACTTAATTGGAAAGATAATACAAGTCATCAAAAATAAGAGACTAAAAAGCAGTATTATACTATATAAGTTTATTCGATGGAGAAAATAAACTATGTCAACGTATAAACTCATATTATCTGTCATAATTAACCACTGTAATCATAAGGAATTAACCCTATCACCACTGGTTTGCAAAAACATAATTTTTTCAGAATTTTTAATTTTTCAAAAACCACAAAAATGCACAAAATAAATCAAAATGACTCTGAATGGACAAAAAAGAACCTACATCGCAATAAAGAGGTGAGTATTTTCTAGTGGGTCATTTTCGATGAACCTACCAAATTTCAGGCTATTCGGAGTTCATCAAAAATTGAAAAACTCCAAAACCGATCAAATTGTCAATTATCGGCAAGGTTGTTTGTGAGGGTCAACAAGGCTTCCCGCACTTCTTGGACTTACCACTACACTGCTTATTAAGTAATGTAAGTAACGAAGGTAGTTGAACAGATTCAAAGAATTTTACAGTTTTTCCATAATTCAAAAATCATATTTAGGCATTTACTAGTGATATGGCTTGCGAGGGTGAGACAGACTGCCTAGGTAGCTTTCCCTTGCCACCACACTGCTCGTTAAAGGTTAGGAATAATGGCTATAGTTGGGCATAATCACATTATGGTTTTACCCTTAATCCAGAAAAATAGTTTTCACGAAATTAAGTAAAACATATAAATTTATTTTCTATTTTCTAGATGATAAACTTAGATTCAAGAAATCATTAACATCATGCATAACATGATAAACAACCATCAACAACATGATTTATACATTGATTATCAAAAATATGTAAAGCAATCATGCAATTTTTTTTACATGATCTAGTATATGTAAGAAGACTATTGATATCAATTGATAGAATATGCACAGCAAAAGCAATTCCCATGGATCAATATATTATATAATGACATGATAATATAAACTAACAAATAAACATCAAAAATCACTTATCTCTCAAAGCTTTCACAAAACTCGTTCAACGCTTTAGTCTCCGGGTCTACAGCCTTCTGATATTTCCGGACTAACTCTGATTATCAAACTTGTGTGGGAAAGTAATTTTTTTATTAAGAAAAGGATGATGTCATTCTGAATCACAATCCCTATTTATCCCAGTTTTCTATTGAAGAAGGGAAAAGGAAGAGGCAAAACATTTTTTCCTTTTAAGAGTAAAAACATTTTTTGCTCCGAAAACACTATTAATGAGCAAAACATTTTTGCCTTTCAAACAAATGTTTTTTTAAATAAAAGTCATAATTTTAATTAATTGTTCCTTATAGAAGACCAGAAATAATATTACTTCTTCTAGTAGGCTTCCTTTCTTCTCCAAAATTGATTTGTTAATCAGGTATAGCAGAGACCGCAGATTTATTAAGTGAGCCTTCCAATTATGATATTAATTTGTTAATCAGGTATAGCAGAGACCGCAGATTTATTAAGTGAGTCTTCCAATTATGATATTAATTTAAAAATGAATGAATTACCATATCATAATAAATTAAAAATTATTCCACTAAAAATCTGTAATTACACTCCTCGATTTAATTTTAAAATCTATCATTGCATATTATTTAACTTCCCATGTTCGAATTACTGACACCAATCAACTAAATCAAATTTTTAAAAAAATTAATTCATTGATTAGTTTAATCCTTTATTTATAATGCTTAACTTATTTCACATGACGGATATAAGTTTCACATGACGGATATAAGATTCACCTGAAGGGTTTTCACGTGAAAACTTATAAGCAATCATAAAGGGATGTCTTTCTCAAGTCCGAGACATAGTTCTATCAACTAATTATTGTTTCACTAAGTGATTTGTCATCATCCATCTATAGGAATATATTGACTAATAAAAGAGTCTCACCTTTTAATAGATTAAAATAATAACTCAAACTACATAGATTATAATAATTATATCAAGATTAAGAATATAAGTACATGTAATGAACTAGAGATGTTGTTTATTAATATTCAGAACATAAACAAACATCCCTAATTGGTCCGTTCAATACATACGAAATTTACTAGCATAAGAAGTTGAAATATTACCACTCTCATAATTAAGATCAAATTTTATTTAATATTGTCCTACAATCATCAAGGTGTTTGTCCTACCTCATCTTTGATTGCAAACATTAGTTTATAACTTATAAGAACCGATAATTTTAATCTTTCATGCACGAGTTAAAATACTCCATACCCAAAATTGTCTACTATATAAGTAAAATACACTTATGTTAACACAATGATCTATTCAAATAAAAATTTTATAAATTAAATGAATAAAATAAATTGTCTTTACTATAAAATAAACCACATAATTTAATAATATATTTTAACACTATACTACCTTAAAAACATGAACTACCAAAGCTTGAAAGTAAAATTACAAAAATAACCTATTATCATAAAAACCTAATTACTCTAATTATTAAAAAAGAAAAAATAATTGATGCTCCCCCCTGAACCAACACATATGTGCAAACATGTGCTCCTTCAAAGAGGTGAAGCGATGCACTCTTTCAGGATTCCCTTAAATAAATTGTCTACTTAAATATAAAGATTTATGTCGAATAGATGCCATTCCTACGATCAACTTGGTTTCACAAGCTATCTGTCTTTTGGGGAGTTGGGGGGGATGGGTTAATGACCCTTCAGGTCATATTCTTTGCTTCGCTTGTTTTTAGCATTTCGTGCCTTTTCATAATGGCTACGGGTCATTTATGACTTGTCGAGACCGTTAGTTCAGTTTTTGGGCAATTCCTGTGGGTTTTAAGCCCATCTCCTTATTTTGGAGCCTTTGAAGTTGTAAAATTGATATTCGAACAAAACTCCTAGTAGATGGCCTCGGATGAGAATCCAGACAGCTCTGTTAGCTCTGGATCATGGACTTTTGACTACGGGGTCTGGGTCCCCAGACCTTCAGATTCATTTTAGACTAGACTTATACTATTTATTAACCTTCAGATTCATTTTGGACTAGACTTATACTGTAAAAGGGCATCCCGATGCACTAAAGCTATCGCTATGCGCGGTGTCCGGGGAAGGGCCCCACCACAAGGGTGTATCATACGCAGTCTTACCTTACATTTCTGCCAGAGGCTGTTTCCAAGGCTTGAACCCGTGACCTCCTGATCACATGGCAGCAACTTTACCAGTTACTCCAAGGCTCCCCTTCGACTTGAAATTGTGATACATATATTATAAGGTGATACATTTAAAACTGACTAGATATTTATTTAAGGAAGTAACAGATTCTCTTTTATTCTATGGAGCAAATCACGCATAATCAAATGTACTCCATTAACTCATCATCTTCTACTGTGTAAATCAATGTATTTCTTCCATTTGTTTTCGTCCTTGACCCTCTTCAATACTCCTTTAATTGTAATATCAAATACATCCTTCACAGTCCCAAGACCTCCACTTGGCCTTGCATACACTTTTCTTGGAATTGTCTCTACTACTTTTCCCCTCATTTTCCTCACTTGACCTTTACTATAACTCTTCAAAATATCCTTAATGGAAGTTGTCTTGTTTCTCACTGCTTTCAGGTCTATAAACACTGAATAACTCCCCGAATCTTCAGGAAAAAATCACTGGTACTGAGTGTAAGTCGTTCACCACTGGTACGACATCGTTGACGGAAATGAATGAAGAAGAGAAGGAAGAGAAGAGGAATTATTATTTGAATACGTGATACATCTGAAATCTGAATTATTATTTGGCACCGGAGGATTACTATGTGATACATCTGAAATATGTGTGATACATTTGGTTGTATTTCCATGAATTTTTTTTCAAAACTAGATATTCAATATATATGCTACACTTGACATATAAGTTAAAGTTTGAAATTTCTGATTCATAATTAAAGAGTGTGATTTTAAAATTTATATGATTCATATTAAATGTTTATCAAAGTTCTGTGATTCATATTAATAATGTCTAATATCATACACCAATTATTGAGATACATGCTGATGTGGAAGAATGTGACACTAATTAGTTGCTATGGGCAGATTAGTCATTTCATAAATAAAGTTAACACGTAGCATCTTTTAGAATTCAGTTAGTAGTTATAACCAACTTCTAAAAGCTACCGTGTATATATACTACATGTACATCTCTATAGTTTCAACTTTTCAAATAAGAAAAACTATGAAGCTTTCTTTTGGCTCTCTTCTTCTCTTCATCATCAAGTTTACAGTTTCTTACTTCTAAAGAAAAATCTTCATGGTATCAGAGCTAGGTTAATCGGACTAAAGTTATTACACAAATTCTGAGAATTGGTGTTTTTACATTGAGTATATTGTACGAATTGAGTCTCAGAACAACACTCATAGTTGATTTGTTCCCAGATTTCTGAAGTGCAATTGTAATTGATTTCTAAGAAATCCGCAAGTTTCATCCAAGTTTCTGAAGTCTTGCAGTCAAATTGGTGATTTAGCTTCCGCGGAACATAGAATTCTTAAAGAATCTTTGCGAATTGTCAAAGTGTCAAAAATGAACAAGGAAATGAGGAAAATATACAGAATGGTCAATTTTCTGGTTTGTCTTCTCAAAATAGTATTAATTCTGGAATTTCTACACCAGGACGAGGTATCGGTTATAATCACCCTCTTTTCTTAAGCCCAACTGATGTTAGTGGCCTTAGTATAATTTCATTTCAATTGCTTGGGACGGAGAATTATGCATTGTGGAGTCGATCAATTAAACTGACTCTTCTTGTTAGAAACAAGATTGGTTTGATAGATGGTACTTGTAAGAAAGATGCATTTAGAGAAGAGTTATGGGGACAGTGGGAGAGGGTCAATGCTATTGTTTTATCTTGGCTAATGAATTCTGTTTCTAAGAGTTTGTTGAGTGGTATTGTTTTTGCTTCAAATGCTTGTATTGTATGGGATGATCTCAAAGAAAGATTTGATCGTGTGGATGGGTCAAGAACCTATAGCCTACACAAAGAAATTAGTACCTTGATGCAAGGTACTGCATCTGTGTCTGCATACTACACTAAACTGAGAAATCTTTGGGATGAATTTGAGGCTCTTGTGCCACCTCCCACCTGTAAGTGTGAGAAATCTAAAGGGTTTGTAGAACACATGAATAGACAAAAATTGTACCAATTTTTTATGGGTTTAAATGAGATGTATCATCAGGCTAGAAGTCAGATCTTATTAATGAACCCTTTGCCAAATATAAATCAAGCTTATGCAATGATTGTTGGTGATGAGGCACAGAAATATGTGGTGTCAACTACTGGTGGTTTGGGTATGAATATCATGACATCTAACAATTTGGATCCAACTACTTTATATTCCAGAGCAGGTAATCAATTTAATGGAACTCGTGGTAGTTTCATTGCAAATCAAAAGTCTAAGAAGAGTAATTTTGGTCTAGTGTGTGATTAATGCAAATGTAAAGGTCATAGCAAAGACCATTGCTACAAGTTTGTGGGGTTTTCTCTTGATTTTAAGTCCAAAAAGAAGGTGGGCACTGGAACATATAATAGTGCTCATGTTGTTTGTAATGAACATGCGTCTAGTCTTGAGCAAGAAATGCAAAAGGATCAGGCTAATTTCTTATATGGAATGAGGGTTGTTGGCCCAAGTAGAAGTTGGAACAATCAAGGTAGTCAAGTTGAGAATGCACAACATACACAGAATCTCAAAACTGTTAATGAATTAGAGGAACCTGCTAAGGAATTGATACAGAGTTGTACTTTTACCAAGGATCAATATGATCAAATTCTAAGGATGTTGCAACAAGGTTCTACCAACATGACTGGAGATGAGACTAATGCAGCCAATTGTACAGGTAAAGCTTTATTTGTATCTGAAGATAGTGAGGTCTGGATAATTGACACTGGAGCTACCAATCATATGGTATCCAGGTTAGATATGTTGTTAAAAGATTCTATAGTGCAGTGTAAAGAACCAAAGAAAGTGTTCCTTCCCAATGGCGAAGTGTCAAAATCTACATACGTGGGATCATGTGGTTTATCTGCTACAAGCCTGATTACTAATGTGTTTCATATCCCTGATTTCAAGTACAATCTATTGTCTGTGAGCAAACTAACCAAGAAACTAGGGTGCTCAGTTACTTTCTTTCCACATTTTTGTGTCTTTCAAGAGCTTTACAATGGGAAGGTGAAGGAAATTGGTAAAGAACATGGAGGTCTCTAACTATTGCTAAAGAATTTGTCTATCACAGATGAGCAACAACCTTCAGTGACTAGTAGAGCTATGCAATCAGGAACTAAGTGAGAGGATATAGAGCTGTGGCATAAGAGATTAGGATATACTTCTTCTGTAGTTCTTAGCAAGCTTATATGTATGAACAAAGAGGAACTTTGTAAAGTGTCTAAGTGCAATATATGTCCTTATGCAAAGCAAACAAGACTAGCTTTTCCTTCAAGTAGTATTAAAAGCATTTATAGCTTTGATTTGGTTCATCTTGATCTGTGGGGTCCTTATAAGACAGCTAGCTACATTTGATGGAAATAAGTATTTTCTCACAGTGGTTGATGACTTTTCAAGAATGACATGGGTATTTCTACTCAAACATAAGTCTGATGTGTATCTATACATTAAGATGTTTTTGCAGTATGTTAAAACTCAATTTGGGAAGTCTGTAAAGGTCTTGAGGTATGATAATGGCACTGAGTTTGTCAACTCAGTGTGTGATGCTATGTTTAAATACTTGGGTATAATTCATCAGAGATCTTGTCCTTATACTCCTCAGCATAGTGGAGTAGTAAAGAGAAAACACAGACACATCTTGGAAGTGACTAGGGCCTTAAGATTTCAAGCAAAAATACCTTTGAGATTTTGGGGTTACTGTGTTTTAGCTGCAGTATATCTCATTAATAGGATGTCAAGCAGTGTTATTCAAGACCAGACTCCTTATGAAAGACTATATAGTGTAAAACCTATGCTCATTCATCTCAAGGTGTTAGGGTGTCAGTGTTTTGCAAAAATACTAAATGAACATGACAAGTTAATGCCTAGATCCAGAAATGCAATACACATGGGATATTCAGAAAATCAGAAAGGATATGTGTTGTATGATCTGAGAGATAGCACCTTCTTTATATGTAGAGATGTCATATTTAGAGAGGATGTATTTCCTTTTGCTGAAATAGAAGCTCAAGCCAAACAAACTGTTTTTATGGATCCAGTGTCAAGTTGTGATGCTTTGTTACAAAATCATGGGTATGTATGTCCAGTTGTGCGAATAGAATAAAGTCAGTCTATCACAAATCCTAGTCCTATTAGAAGCGAGATGGAAATTCAAGACAATAATGAGAATGTAGAAGCTCAGAACTCTGTGGATGATTTGATAGATAATGCAAAATTTCAGATGCCTCAACTTGCCATTGAGCCTGTGATTCCACACAATATAGAGGTTGCTCCCTTAACTACTGATATTCAAAATAGAAGGTCAAGCAGAGATAGACAAGCTCCTAAATGGATGAAAGATTTTGTGTCCTTAAACATTTGCTCAGATGTTCAGTATCCTATGTGCAACTACATTAGTTACAGTCATTTATCACCTGCTTATCTGGTAGCTATTTCAATACTTGTAGAGCCTACTACATATTCAGAAGCTGTGAAAGACAAGAGATGGATAGATGCTATGCAAGCAAAAATCCACGCTCTTGAAGAGAAGAAAACTTGGGAGATAACTGATCTTCTTGATGGCAAGAAACCTATACGTTGCAGGTGGATATATAAGATAAAGTACAAGTCTACCGGTGAAGTAGAGAGGTTTAAAGCAAGGTTGGTTGAAAAGGGATATAGCCAAAAGGAAGGCATAGACTACAAGGAAACTTTCTCTCCATTAGTTAAGATGGTTACTGTTAGATCTATTTTGGCTATTGCTGCTTCAAAAAACTGGCATATACATCAAATGGGTGTATTTAATGCTTTTCTACAGGAAGATCTACATGATGAGATTTATATGACATTACCTCAAGGACTTACAAGTCAAGGGGAGAAGGTGTGCAGACTTAGCACATCCTTGTATGGTCTTAAACAGGCTCCAAGGCTATGGAATCAAAAGCTAACAGAGGCATTGGTTAATCTAAAATTTCAGCAGAGCCAACATGATTATTCCTTATTTGTCAGGAAAACAAGTGAAGGAATAACTGTAGTGCTTGTGTATGTTGATGATATACTTATTACTGGAAGTAGTTTTAAGCTTATTCAAGAAACAAAAGAAGCTTTAAAGATGGCTTTCAAAATGAAGGATCTAGGGGAGTTAAAGTACTTCTTGGGCATTGAGTTTACAAGGTCTAAGGCAAGTATTCTTATGCATCAAAGAAAATACACTCTTGAATTGATAGCTGAAGTTGGATTGTCTGCAGCAAGACCAACAAATACTCCTATAGATACAAATATGAAGTTGACTTCTGTGCAATATGATGAACATTTAAGGCAAGGTCAAAATATTCCTGATGATCCACTTGTTGATCAAACAATGTATCAGAAGCTTATTGGTAAATTACTCTATCTCAATATGACCAGGCCAGATATCTCTTATAGTGCTCAGACTTTAAGTCAGTTTCTTCAACAACCTAAAAAAATCTCACATGGATGCAACATTTAGAGTTGTCAAATACTTAAAGAAGCAACCAGGTCAAGGTTTACTCTTAGCTAACAACTCAGATGGAAAGATTTCAGCATATTGTGATACTGATTGGGCAGTATGCCCCCTTACTAGAAAATCTGTTACAGGGTATATGATCAAAGTAGGGAGTTCATTGGTCTCATGGAAAGCTAAGAAACAAACTACGGTTTCAAGGAGTTCAGCTGAGGCTGAATATAGAAGTTTGGCCAGTACAGTTTCAGAACTCATTTGGTTAATTGGTATTTTAAAAGAAGTTGGTGACAATGTTCAACTCCCAGTTCATGTGTATAGTGATAGCAAAGCATCAATTCAAATTGCTGTCAATCTAGTAAATCATGAAAGAACAAAGCACATTGAAATAGATTGTCATTTTATTAGAGAAAAGTTGCAACAAGGTCTGATTATTGTGAAGTATGTGCCTATTCAAGATCAACTAGCAGATGTTCTGACTAAAGGTTTACCTAGATATCAGCATAAGTATCTGTTATGCAATCTTGGAGTTTTAAACATTTTCTTACCTCCTAGCTTGAAGGGGAGTGTTGAGATACATGCTGATGTGGAAGAATGTGACACTAATTAGTTGCTATGGGCGGATTAGTCATTTCATAAATATAGTTAACACTTAGCAGCTTTTAGAATTCAGTTAGTAGTTATAACCAACTTCTAAAAGTTACCGTGTATATATACTACATGTACATCTCTATAGTTTTAACTTTTCAAATAAGAAAAACTATGAATCTTTCTTTTGGATCTCTTCTTCTCTTCATCATCAAGTTTATTGTTTCTTACTTCTAAAGAAAAACCTTCACCAATGGTGGTGTCATCTCTACCACACTAGTTTGTTGCTTAGTTTCCATAACTCATTTGTTGTTTTCCGAAACTATCTACCCCTGATATATCCACTTCTAACTACCCTTGGCTTCCTCCTCCTTTTTGGTTCTTGAAATAGTTGTTTAGGGTATCTCAAAAGGTGATGTTTGTTGCACTAGTTTAGGTCTAGAAGAAGGGCATACATGACCAATATTTTAACACTGATCACAATAATCAGGCTTCAAATCAAATTGCACCTACTGTTGGAATTGACCCCCCATTAGGATCTATAACAGTGACCACCCCTGGTATATTTCTAGTAACATCCACCTCAATTAAACCCTTGCAAAAGATATTCTACTCTGTTTGGTCTTACATTCATTGCAAATATAGGCTTGCCCACAACACTTGCAGTTCTGCTAAGTGAATCATTCCCACAACAATTCATAGGTAAATTAGGAAAGCTAACCCATAAGAGAATCTCACTTAAGAACTCAACATTGAAGTCAAAATCTGCAGTCCATTGTTTGAGAATTATAGGTCTATTGTTGATCGTATGAGGTAAAGAATACAAAATATATTGCATTTTCTCCATATTCTGGAACTTAATTACATAGTAACCATCTTCATAAAGGTACAAATCTGGTTCATCTATATCCACCCATATTATATCGATGTACCTTCGCATGCTCAGGCAATTCACCTATCACGTTGGCTATTAAAGCACATCTTAATTTTTTATTCTCCTTTGCCACCTTCTCTTTATCTAATTGCCCAACAATTCCACCATTTAAAATAGTAGGAGGAATATAGTGCAGGGGCATACCATGAATGAGATGCTACTCTATTTTGTTTAAACAAGTTTACCCATGGGTTTCTCGACGGAGTTGGATCCTGCTAATACGAGCTAGTTCCAATTCCTTTCTTCTTATCTAGATCCATAGTGCTCGGTGTGTTGGGTTTGATATGTATGAAAAGTGTGAATGGAAAATATAGGGAAAATAGTGGAGTGAAAGAGAGACACTAAAATGGAAAGTGCATTTTTTAAGGGAAAGTTAACTAATTCTCTCACATTGGTGGGAGAAGGAAACGTGGAAGTGTTTATAATAAGAAGCACTTACTCTACAAGGATAGTGAGTCAAGAACAAGGTGGTGTCTTGCGCCGTCATCGCTTTGGCTTTGGCTTTACAAATGATTGATGAGATCTATCTAATTTGGACAAAATTAATTTTGACAAAAATTTGATCCGAAAAAAACAAAGGAAAAACGCAACTATATGCATGCATGCAGTGACAGAAACACACTGTTTACAAATGATTGATGAGATCTATCTAATTTGGACAAAATTAATTTTGACAGAAATTTGATCCGAAAAAAACAAAGGAAAAACGCAACTATATGCATGCATGCATGCAGTGACAGAAACACACTGTTTCGAAATGCAGTATAGAAGTGAGATGACTGATTCATGAAATGGTATGCCCGTTCGGAAAAGACGAACAAACATGATTTTTCCAGAAAGGTTTAGTAACGAAAATTTTCTGAATATACAAACCCTTCTTGTCTTCAAAAATATTCTATGTGATCAATCAAATCTTTGAGTGAGTTTGAAGATATTCCAATTGTTTGAGGTACCGCTACAGTTGGTTTGTTTGACCATTTTATCTTGGAGAAAAATTTCGCAATCTCGGGTACTTGAGGGGAATTATTTCCATAAGGACACATCGTGAATTCGGAGGACTTGGCCATTTCTATTTCATCTTATTTTTCTGGAAGGAAAAAAACATACTTCTTAGAAAGATCACTTTGATCTTGTGTTGAGGGTGTTGTTGTAATTCATAGTGTTCTTGTTTTATACTTGAACTAGTGTTAAAGTTATTCTGTCAAATTACAGATTCTGTGTACCCGAAACATAGAAGAAACAACAATCTTAAGGAAATAAATAACACAACAATCTTAAGGAAATAAATAACTTTACAGGAACTAAAAAAAAAAATTCTTTTGGTTTCTGGAGATTAAAGCTATAAGCTTTCTACTCCGTTTGAACTTAACTAGTGGTTTGAAGAAATAAAATTTTTATCACAAGTTAAAGATCACTCGGTTGACGATTGAAAGTCATAAAAACTTCATCGTTAAACTAGAAACAAGAGTTGTTTAAAGTTGTTGCAACTTTATTGATAGTATTTTGATATACTAAAGTTACTGTCTTATTGTTTGAGGAAAATGAGTATCAATAGTCAAATGCATGATACTGGAACGACTATGGCAACAACTAGTATTGCCACGATGAGTCGTACTAATGTTCCGCAAGCTATGGCACCGGCGGAGAAACCCAGAAAGTTTGCGGGTATTGACTTCAAGAGGTGGTAGCAGAAAAAAAAATTCTACCTCACAACTCTTTGTCTTCAAAGGTTCACGTTTGAGGAAGCTCCGGAGGTGCCCGAGGAAACCACTGAACAAGAGTGATTCGTGATTGTAGAGGCTTGGAAACATTCAGATTTCCTTTGCAGGAATCTTGAGTGGTCTCCAAGATGACCTCTACAATGTGTATAGTGGAACAAAGACAGCAAAAGAGTTATGAGGAGTGCTAGAACGGAAGTACAAAACGGAGGATGCAGGAACTAAAAAGTTCTTCATTGCAAGATTCCTGAAATATAAAATGATAGACAGCAAGTCTTTTATTTCCCAAGTGCAGGAAATGCATGTGATCATCCATGATCACCTTGCGGAAGGTCTGATCGTGAATGAAGCATTTCAAATAGCAGAAATAATAGAGAAGCTACCACCTATGTGCAAGGACTTCAAGAACTATTTGAAACACAAATGTAAGAAGATGTCAGTTGAAGATCTAATTGAACAACTGCGCATTGAAAAAGATAATAAGGTTGTAGAAAGAAGGTCAAGAGAAAATTCTACAATGAATGGAGCAAATATTATAGAAAATGAATACAACTCCAAAAAGTGAAGGCTGGAAATTAAAGCAATCAACCCAAGAAGAAATTCAAGGGAAAGTGATTCAACTATGGCAAGATTGGCCACAAATCCACAGATTATCCGACCCCTAAGAAAGGCAAGAAAAAGGACCAAGAAAATGTGGTTGAGTCCAAAAAGAAATAGATGATCTATGTGTCATGCTTTTCGAATCCAACTTGGTGGAAAATCCTCGTGAATGGTGGATGGATTCCGGTACCACCCGCAATGTTTGTGCTAATAAGGAGTTGTTCTCAACGTTTGCTCCGCTCAAGGAGAAGAAAAATCACTACAAAAGTAGAAGAAATAGGAAAAATATGCATGAAAATGAATTCAGGCAAAGTGTTGACACTCAACAATGTCCTGTATGTACCATAGTTAAGAAAGAATTTGATTTCTGTATCACTTCTAGATAAAAATGGAATCAAATGTGTAACTATTTTCGGAAAAGTTGTAATTAGCAAAGGAGAAGTGTATATAGAAAAGGCTATCACACTGAGGGCCTATATAAGATGAGTGTAATGACTATTGAAATCAATAAAAATTCTGCTTCTTCTTACTTTCTTGAGTCTAATGAATTGTGGCATGAACGTTTAGACATGTCAATTATAAAACTTTGCAAAAACTGATTAACTTAGAAGTTTTGCCAAACTTTGAGTGCAATAAATTAAAAGTATGCTAAGCATTCGTATAAGTCCATTGAAAGTAATTCCAATCCCTTAGACTTAATACATACTGACATTTGTGATATGAAGTCAACACCATCACGTAGTGGAAAAAAGTATTTCATAACTTTATTGACGATTGCACTAGATATTGTTATGTCTACTTGCTAAATAGCAAGGATGAAGCAATAGATGCGTTTAGGCAATACAAAACTAAAGTTGAAAATCATTTAGAGAAAAAGATCAAAACTATAAGAAGTGATATGGGTGGAGAATATGAATCTCCCTTCGCCAAAATATGTGTAGAAAATGGAATTTTTCATCAAACTATGGCCCTGTATTCACCTCAATTTTATGGAATTGCGGAAAGAATAAATCAAACTTTGAAGGAAATGATGAATGTCTTACTTATAAGTTCTGATTTACCGCAAAACTTGTGAGGAGAAGCTATCCTTACAGCTAACCGAATACTCAATAGAGTTCCCCATAGTAAGACACAATCAATTCCTTATGAAAAATGGAAAGGAAGGAAACCCAACTTGAAATATTTCAAAGTGTGGGGGTGTCTAACAAAGGTCCAAGTTCCTATACCTAAAAGGGTTAAGATAGGACCTAAGACGGTGGACTGCGTGTTCATAGGATATGCTAAAAGTAATGAAGCATGTAGGTTTTTGGTTCATAAATCCAAACATTTGGATATTAATGAAAATACGGTAATTGAATCAGATAATACTGAATTCTTTGAAAATATTTATCCATATAAAACTAGACATGAATAATCTAGTGGGGGTCTAAACGACCTCGAGATAAACCAAGGGAGAATGTACATAATGATGAAAATTCAAGACGTAGTACACGTCAACTTTGTTTGGATAATATTTTGTAACATTTCACTTAGAAAATGAGCCTCAAACTTTTAAAGAAGCAATGTCGTCGTCAGACTCAACCTTTGGGAAAGGCAGTCAATAGTGAGATTGATTCAATCTTAAGCAACCATAGTGGGAGTTGGTTGATCTTCCACCAGGAAATAAACCTTTAGGTTCTAACTGGATCTTCAAAAGGAAAATGAAAGCGGATGGTACTATTGACAAATACAAGGTAAGACTTATAGTAAAAGGGTTCAAACAGAAAGAAGGCCTTGATTACTTTGATACATACTCGCCAGTAACAAGAATAATGTCTATTAAAATATTAATTTACTTGGTGGCAGTATATGGTCTTGAAATCCATCAAATGGATGTAAAAAAACATTCCTGAATGGAGAATTGGGGGAAGAAATATATGTGGAATAAACCGAGGGTTTTGTGGTTCCAGGAAAAGAGAATAAGGTGTGTAAACTTATTAAGTCACTAAATGGACTAAAGCAAGCACCGAAACAATGGCATGAGAAGTTTGATCAAACTATGTTGGCAAATGGGTTCAAGATAAATGAGTGTGATAAATGTGTTTACATTAAAGACACTCCAAATCACCAAGTCATTTTTTGTTTGTATGTGGATGATATGTTGATCATCAGTAGAAACATTTCTGACATAAATTCTTCAAAATGAATTCTCAAGAGCAAGTTTGATATGAAATACCTTGGAGTTGCGAATGTGATCTTAGGAATAAGAATCCATAAAACTCCATAAGGGTTGGCATTGTCACAGTCTCATTACATCGAAAATGTACTTGACAAATTCAAGTATCTAGAATTTGGTATCGCCAAGACTCCATTGGACGTGAGCTTTGCACTTTAAAAGAATGAAGATGAAAGTGACTCACAGTTGGAGTATGCAAGAGTGTTGAGATATTTAATGTATATAATGAATTGTACATGACCATACATAGCATGTGCTATTAGTAAGATGAGTCGGTACACGAGTAATCCCAATAAAATTCATTGGATGGCAATGAAAAGAGTTTTGGGGTATCTTAAATACACAAGACTATGCTTTGCATTATAATAAATATCCCGCGATACTTGAAGGATATAGTGATGCAAAGTAGATCACTAGATCGAATGAAGTAAAATCCATAAGTGGATATGTATTTACTATCAGTGGAGGAGTGGTCTCTTGGAAATCATCCAAACAGACATGTATTGCTTGCTCCACAATGGAATCTAAATTTATCGCATTGGATAAAGCTGGTGAAGAAGGAGAATGGCTCTAAAATTTCTTGAAAGAATTCCTTATTGGCCCAAACCAGTGACACCAGTATGTATACACTGTGATAGCCAAGCGGTAATAGGTTGGGCAGGGAGGATGATGTATAATGGTAAATCTTGTCACATAAGATGGAGACATAATACCGTTAGAGAACTTCTCTCTAGTGGAATTATCATTGTTGACTATGTGAATTCAAAGAATAATGTGTCAGATCCACTTACAAATGGCCTATCTAGAGAAGGAGTTAAGAGAACATCCAAGGAAATAGATTTAAGGCCTAGGATAAGTCAGTATGGCAGTAACTTTACCTAGAAGACTGGAGATCCCAAGAGATAGGTTCAAGGAGATCAAACAAAGTTATGTCTGACAGGTTAAATATTGTTAAATACCCAACTCATTCTCATGATGTAGACAATGTTTAGTAAACAAGGAAAAGACTTATGGTGTGAAGTCTTTTAATGATTATCTAAATTTGGAAGATTTGACCAAGTAGTTTAATCTATAGGATTGAACGTTTAGAAATCACCTATGTGAGGGCGAAGTTGAAGACGCTTCAAGGAGAATGTTAGTAAAGGTCTATTCTCTAAGCTCTCATGAGACCGGGACGTGTTCATGGCTGAAACGAACAAAACCGTAAGAACCATAAACAGTAAAATGCTAATTATGTGACATGTGTTATCTAGGTGTACATTAAAGCTCGATAATTCAAAGATATCAAATCTACCGATTGACCGAGTGCACCCGATGCATGTTTAATATGGAAAGTTCAAAGGAAAACTCACTTATCCAGATGCAATCAGTCTTTGATTGATGATCACATACTTGTTCATAAAGTTTTACGAAAAAATAGTCATTCCCCATTTATGTGGAGAATTGTTGGGTTCAATATGTATGAAAAGTGTGAATGGAAAAATGGAGGGAAAATAGTGGAGGGAAAGAGAGAGACTAAAATGGAAAGTGTACTCTTTTAAGGAAAAGTTCACTAATTCTCCTACATTGGTGGGAGAATGGAACTTTGAAGTATTTATAATAAGAAGCACTTACTCCATATGGATAGTGAGGCAAGAACAAGGTGGTGTCTCGCGTTGTTGTCATCGCTTTCTCGGCTTGGCTTCGGCTTCGACTTCATCGATCGATGAGATCTATCTTTTTTGGACAAAATTTATTTGACAGAAATTTAATTCGAAAATCCCAAAGGGAAAAACACAATAATTTTTTTCTGTGTTTTGATCCTCCATTTATATGCATGCATGCAGTGGCAAAAACAATGTTTCAAAATGTAATACAGAAGAAAAATGATGCTTCGAAAGGGATGCACCCTTCAACGAAATGACACACTAATTCATGAAATGGTATGCCCATTCGAAAAAGACGCACTCTTTGGATGAACAAACCTGATTTTTCCAAAAAGGTTACACATTTTAAGTGAACCATTGCCACCTTTCAGAAGAGGCATCTGATGGTTATATAAACTTGATTTTATCCATATGTTTAGTAACGAAAATTTTTTGAATATGCAAACTCTTCTTGTCTTCAAAAATATTCTGTGTGATCAATCAATCGTTGAGTGAGTTCGAAGATATTTTAATTGTTTGAGGTACCACTATAGTTGGTTTGTTTGGCCATTTTATCCTGGGAGGAAAATTCTGCAACCTCGGGTACTTGAGGGGAATTATTTTCTTAAGGACACTCCGTAAATTCTGAGGACTTGGCCATTTCTATTTCATCTTATTTTTTTGGAAAAAAAATATACTTCTTAGAAAGATCACTTTGATCTTGTGTTGAGGGTGTTGTTGTACTTCTTAGTGTTCTTGTTTTATACTTGAACTAGTGTTGAAGTTATTCTATCAAATTACAGATTCTGTGTAACCAAATACATAGAAAAAATAACAATCTTAAGGAAATAAATAACTTTACAGAATCTGAAAATTTTTATTCTTTTGATTTCTGGAGATTAAAGGTATAGTCTTTCTACTCCGTTTGAACTTAACTAGTGGTTTGAAGAAATAAAATCTTTATCACAAGTTAAAGTTCACTTGGTTGACGATTGAAAGTCATAAAAACTTCATTGTTAAACTAGAAACAAGAGGTGTTTAAAGTTGCTGCAACTTTATTGATAGTATTTTGATATACTAATGTTACTGTCTTGTTGTTTGAGAAAAATGACTACCGAAAGTCAAATGCATGATGCAGGAACGACTATGGCAGCAACTAGTATTGCCATGATGAGTCGTACTAATGCTCCGTAAGCTATGTCACCGTCGGAGAAACCCGAAAAGTTCGCGGGTATTGACTTCAAGAGGTGGCAGCAAAAAATATTTTTCTACCTCACAACTCTTTGTCTTCAAAGGTTCACGTTTGAGGAAGCCCCAGAGGTGCCCGAGGGATCCTATGAACAAGAGCAATTCATGATTGTGGAGGCTTAGAAACACTCAAATTTCCTTTGCAGGAATTACATCTTGAGTGGTCTCCAAGATGACCTTAACAATGTGTATAGTGGAACAAAGACAGCAAAAGAGTTATGGGGGGCGCTAGAACGAAAGTACAAGACGAAGGATGCAGGAACTAAAAAGTTCTTTGTTGCAAGATTTTTGGAATATAAAATAATAGACAGCAAGTCTGTTGTTTTCCAAGTGCAAGAACTACAAGTGATCAACAATGATCTTCTTGCGGAAGATCTGATCGTGAATGAAGCATTTCATGTAGCTACAATAATAGAGAAGCTACCACCTATGTAGAAGGACTTCAACAACTATTTAAAATACAAATGTAAGGAGATGTCAGTCAAAGATCTAATTGTACGACTGTGCATTGAAAAAGATAATAAGGCTGCGAAAAGAAGGTCAAAAGGAAATTCTATAATGAATGGGGTAAATATTGTAGAAGATGACTAGTTGACTACAACTCCAAAAAGCAAAAGAAGGCTGGAAATGAAAGCAATCAACCCAAGAAGAAATTCAAGGGAAAGTGCTTCAATTGTGGCAAGATTGGCAAATCAACAGATTGTCGGGCCCTGATGAAAGTCAAGAAAAAGGACCAAGCAAGTGTGGTTGAGTCCAAGAAAGAAATAGATAATATATGTGCCATGATTTCTGAATGCAACTTGGTGGGAAATCCTCGCGATTGGTGGATGAATTCCAGTTCCACCCACCATGTTTGTGCTAATAAGGAGTTGTTTTCAATATTTGCTCCAGATCAAGGAGAAGAAAAGATCTTCATGGCTAACTCTGTTACTGCAAAAGTAGAAGGAACAGGAAAAGTATGCTTGAAAATAACTTCAGGCAAAATATTGACACTCAACAATGTCCTGTACGTACCGTAGTTAAGAAAGAATTTGATTTTGGTATCACTTCTAGATAAAAATGGATTCAAATGTGTAACTATTTCCGAAAAAGTTATAATTAGCAAAGGAGAAGTGTATTTAGGAAAGGTTATCTCACTGAGGGCCTATATAAGATGAATGTAATGACTATTGAAATCAATAAAAATTTTGCTTCTTCTTACTTGGTTGAGTCTAATAAATTATGGCATGAACGTTTCAGACATGTCAATTATAAAACTTTGTAAGAACTGATTAACTTAGAAGTTTTGCCAAACTTTGAGTGCAATAAATCAAAGTGCCAAACGTGTATGGAATCAAAGTATGCTAAGCATCCGTATAAGTCCATTGAAAGTAATTCCAATCCCTTAGACTTAATACATACTGACATTTGTGATATGAAGTCAATACCATCACGTGGTGGAAAAAAGTATTTCATAACTTTTATTGACGATTGCACTAGATATTGTTATGTCTACTTGCTAAGTAGCAAGGATGAAGCAATAGATGCGTTTAGGCAATACAAAACTAAAGTTGAAAATCAGTTAGAGAAAAAGATCAAAACTATAAGAAGCGATAGGGGCGGAGAATATAAATCTCCCTTCACTGAAATATGTGTAGAGAATGGAATTGTCCATCAAAATACAGTCCCGTATTCACCTCAATCTAATTAAATTGCGGAATGAAAAAATTAAACTTTGAAGAAAATGATGAATGTCTTACTTATAAGTTCTGGTTTACCGCAAAACTTGTGGGGGAAGGCTATCCTTACAGCCAACCGAATACTCAATAGAGTTCCCCATAGTAAGACACAATTAATTCCTTATGAAAAATGGAAAGGAAGGAAACCCAACTTGAAATATTTTAAAGTGTGAGGGTGTCTAGCGAAGGTCCAAGTTTCAATGCCTAAAAGGGTTAAGATAGGACCTAAGACGGTGGACTACGTGTTCATAGGATATGCTAAAAGTAGATAAACATGTCAGTTTTTGGTTCATAAATTTGAACATCCGAATATTAATGAAAATACGGTAATTGAATCAGATAATGCTGAATTTTTTGAAATCATTTATCCGTATAAAACTAGACATGAACAGTCTAGTAAGGGGTTTGAACGACCTCGAGATGAACAAAGTGAGAATGTACATAATGATGCAAATCCAAGACGTAGTACACGTCAAAGAACGTCAACTTTGTTTGGATCAAATTTTGAAATATTTCTCTTAGAAAATGAGCCTCAAACATTTAAGGAAGCGATGTCATCATCGGACTTATCCTTTTGGAAAGAGGCAGTCAATAGTGAGATTGATTCAATCTTAAGCAACCATACATGGGAGTTGGTTGATCTTCTGCCAGGAAATAAACCTTTAGGTTCTAAATGGATCTTCAAAAAGAAAATGAAAGCGGGTGGTACTATTGACAAATGCAAGGCAAGACTTGTAGTAAAAGGCTTCAAACAGAAAGAAGGCCTTGATTACTTTGATACATACTCGCCAGAAACAAGGATACCGTCTATTCGAATGTTAATTGCCTTGGCGGCAGTATATGGTCTTGAAATCCATCAAATGGATGTAAAAACCGCATTTCTGAATGAAGAATTAGAGGAAGAAATCTATATGGAACAACCCGAGGATTTTGTGGTTCCAGGAAAAGAGAATAAGGTGTGTAAACTTATTAAGTCACTATATGGAATAAAGCAAGCACCTAAACAATGGCATGCAAAGTTTGACCAAATCATGTTGGCAAATAGGTTCAAGATAAATGAGTGTGATAAATGTGTTTACATTAAAGACACTCCAAATTACCAAGTCATTGTTTGTTTGTATGTGGATGATATGTTGATCATCAGTAGAGATATTTCTGACAAAAATTCTACAAACGAATGCTCGAGAGCAAGTTTGATATGAAATACCTTGGAGTTGCGGATGTGATCTTGGAATAAGAATCCATAGAACTCCACAAGGGTTGGCATTATCATAGTCTCATTACATAGAACAGGTACTTGACAAATTTAAGTATCTAGAATTTGGTATTGCCAAGACTCCATTTGATGTGAGCTTTGCACTTCAAAAGAATGAAGGTGAAAGTGACTCACAGTGGGAGTATGCAAGAGTGTTGGGATGTTTAATGTATATAATGAATTGTACACGATCAGACATAGCATGTGCTATTAGTAAGTTGAGTCGGTACACGAGTAATCCCAATAAAACTCATTGGATGGCAATGAAAAGAGTTTTAGGATATCTTAAATACACTCAAGACTATGCTTTGCATTATAATAAATATCCCGCGGTACTTGAAGGATATAGTGATGCAAATTGGATCACCAGATCGAACGAAGTAAAATCCACAAGTGGATATGTATTTACTATCGGTGGAGGAGCGGTCTCTTAAAAATCATCTAAGAAGACATGTATTGTTCGCTCTACAATGGAATCTGAATTTATCACATTGGATAAAGCCGGTGAAGAAGTAGAATGGCTCCAAAATTTCTTGGAAGATATTCATTATTGGCCCAAACCAGTGGCACCAGTATGTATACACTGTGATAGCCAAGCGGAAATAGGTAGAGTAAGAAGCATGATGTACAATGGTAAATCTCTTCACATAAGACGGAGACATAATACCATTAGAGAACTTCTCTCTAGTGGAATTATCACTGTTGACTATGTAAAGTCAAAGGATAATGCGTCGGATCCACTTACAAAAGGCCTATCTAGAGAAGGAGTTGAGAGGACATCCAAGGGAATGGGTTTAAGGCCTAGGACAAGTCAGCATGGCGGCAACTCTACCTAGCAAACTGGAGATCCCTAGAGCTAGGTTCAAGGAGATCAAACAAAGTTGTGTCTGACGGTTTAACATTGTCAAATACCCAACCCATTCTCATGATGTAGACAATATTTAGTAAACGAGTATAAAACTTATGGTGTGAAGTTTTTTAATAATTATCTAAATTTGAAAGATTTGACCAAATAGTTTAATCTATAGGATTGAACGTTTAGAAATCACCTATGTGAGGGTGAAGTTATAGCTTTTTCAAGGAGAATGTTAGTAAAGGCTTATTCTCTAAGCTCTCATGAGATCGGGACGTGTTTATGGCTGAAATGAATAAAATCGTGAGAATCATAAATAGTAAAAGGCTGGTTGTGTAACTTGTGTTGTCTAGGTGTACATTAAAGCTCGACGGTTCAAAGATATCAAATCTACCAATTGACCGAGTGCATCCGATACATGTTCACTATGGAAAGTTCAAAGGAAAACTCACTTATCCAGATGCAATCAGTCTTTGCTTGATGATCACATACTTGTCCGTAAAGTTTTACGAAAAAAGTAGTCATTCCCCATTCATGTGGGAGATTGTTGGGTTCAATATGTATGAAAAGTGTGAATGAAAAATGGAGGGAAAATAGTGGAAGGAAAGAGAGACACTAAAATGAAAAGTGTACTCTTTTAAGGGAAAGTTCACTAATTCTCCCACATTGGTGGGAGAAGGTAGCTTTGAAGTGTTTATAATAAGAAGCACTTACTCCACATGGATGGTGAGGCAAGAACAAGGTGGTGCCTCGCGTCGTCGTCGTCACTCGCTCACTCGGCTCTCAGCTTCGACTTTGGCTTCGGCTTCATCGATCGATGAGATCTATCTTTTTTGGACAAAATTTATTTGACAGAAATTTAATCCGAAAATACCAAAGGAAAAAACACAATAATTTTTTTTCTGTGTTTTGATCCTCCATTTATATGCAATCATGCAGTGGCAGAAACACTGTTTCGAAATGCAGTACAAAGCGAAATGATGCTTCGGAAAGGATGCACCCCTTCAACGAAATGACACACTGATTCATGAAATAGTATGCCCGTTCGGAAAAGATGCACTCTTTGGACGAACAGACATGATTTTTTCAGAAAGGTTACACCTTTTAAGTGAACCATTGCCACCCTTCAGAAGATGCATCTGATGGTTATATAAACTTGCTTTTATCTGCAGGTTTAGTAATGAGAATTTCCTAAATATACAAACTCTTCTTGTCTTCAAAAATATTCTGTGTGATCAATCAAATCGTTGAGTGAGTTTGAAGATAGTCCAATTGTTTGAGGTATCGCTACAGTTGGTTTGTTTGGCCATTTTATCTTGGGAGAAAAATTTCGCAACCTCGGGTACTTGAGGAGAATTATTTTCTTAAGGACACTCCGTGAATTCGGAGGACTTGGCTATTTCTATTTCATCTTATTTTTCTGATAAAAAAAATATACTTCTTAGAAAGATCACTTTGATCTTGTGTTGAGGGTGTTGTTGTACTTCATAGTGTTTCTGTTTTATACTTGAACTAGTGTTGAAGTTATTTTGTCAAATTACAGATTATGTGTACCCGAAAACATAGAAAAAAACAACACAGTGTAGTCCCAAAAGTAGCTAGAGTCGTTCGCTTAGGTCTTCCTCTTTCCTGTCCACGACCTCTTCCTCGTCCTTTCGCCATGGAATTCACAGTGGTGCAAGTTAACTACTGTGTGCCGGGAGCATGGAGATGAGAGAAATTTTAATTGTACCTTATTATGTTGTATTGTATGGTACTGTATTGTTTTAATAAATATAATGCTTGGATACATTGTATTATTTTTCATCATTGCATAATCTCACACATCAATAATTTGAAGGATAAATCTACTAAAAAAGTAGGATACAAAGTAGGGCTACTATATAAAAAGATAGGATAAAGGATAAAATAGGATTATCAAATAATAAATAAAAATAAAATGAGAAAAAAAATTAAGGAAACACGCGATACTACAAAATCTATGGTTACATAAAGTGAGGTGGTTCATGGTTACCTGGTATACCATACCATTTATTTTAAGAAATAATCAAAACACACATGTTGCCTTTAGAAACGATAACATACTATATCATGGGTAACCACCATCTAAACAATGTGAGTAACAATATGATACTATAGTATGGGTAACCACCATCCAAACAAAGTTACTTCTCGATAAATATACAAAGTTCAAATCAAAGTTGTTGCGTTCTATTGAACACATACTTCCTATGTAGCTCCGCCTATGTAGATTTTGGAAGCACATTGTGGAAATAATGAATAGACAAAACGACCATTGATAAGGGAAAATTTATTGCTTCACTGAATTGTCCTTATCAGGTGTCGACCTTGCATTTGCAAGACTCCGAAAAACTTTCAAGATCCCTTTAAACGTCACACATCCGATCAAAGTGTAATCCTCATCCATGACCCAAACGGAACTTGCACGATGTGCAAGTGCTTGAATCATCACAGCCACCAATGAACTGCTTGGGTAACACGTGATCGCCTCTGCCCTTCTAGCTGAAGAATATCGTCCTGAACCATTATTTCTGCAAACCCCTAACTCGTCATCAGAAGAATAACTAGAAGCTGAAGATGATGATGACGAAATAAAGGAGAACTCTCGATCCATTAGTTCCAATACTGCGCCAAGCTTTTTCTCTTTCAATCTCATCTTCACCAGCTCGAATAAGTCCTCTGGAGGACCGCCAGAGTCAATGTAAGCCATCAGATCACCAGCTGAAAGGGTCATGATTGCTGCTGCTGCAGTCTCGTCACAGTAGGCAAGAGTGGAGGGAGAGATTTCACCGATTAATCTGTAGTGATCGTCAACAACTGCCACAGAAGTTTGCTCAATGTGTGCAAGAGTAAGGGAATCTAAGGCAGAGATTGCAGGGTCATGGTAACGAATAGTCATGACGTTACGATCTATGATATTGAGTGATTCAACTGAAAAATTGGGCATAGGGGAGAAGACACCAACAGAGTTCAGAAGGAAGCGAACAACGTCTTCTTGTGTTATCCAGCAGTATTCAACTCCATCGCGATGTTTGCAACTCGAGGAGGATGATTTACTCAGTGTTTTCCTTGACTTTGTGCTAATGTAATTTTGGATTGGTATAACAAGATTCTGGGTGCCATCAAGAATACAATCTATTGCCTCTAGCAAGCTGAACAAACAAAAAAATTCAGAAGACCGTCAATAACATGAAACAACAAATGTAAACAGAAAAAGATTTCCAGCAAAGCTTCAATTAAAACATAGCAAACCTCGTGTTGCATTCAAGTTCCAAAAGTTGTTCAAGAAAAGTAACCGAACATATCTACATACTTGATGCTAGATCTAGTGAACAAGTACAACAACAACAATATATCCAGTATATTCCCACCAAGTGGGGTCTGGGGAGAGTAAGTGTACCCAATCCATACCACTACCTCAGAGGTGAGATAGAGATGTTGTTTCCAATAGACCCCCGGCTATCTAGTGAAACACGTAGAACTAAATATTCGTAAAAGGACAAGAAATGGTCAAGTTGTAGCAGCCACAGACAATTTTTGTAGCTAATGAGAAAAAGATGGATGAAATGAGGTTGGGATATGATGAAAAAGTTGAAGATCATAACAGATTGGATTGGTAAAAAGGATCCATCCACCCAACGACAAATAATTTTTCATTGAGTAGTAGTAAGATTCAAATACACGACCCTAACTAGTTTGGGATTCAGAAAATAATAGTCTGTTGGAAGAGAATTATACGCACATTTAAAGAAAATAATCATAGTCTTCTTTCAACCATTCCGTGGATACTGCAGCCAAATTGGCCTGAAAATGTAGCACTTCTTCCTCCCTTTACAACAACACACTCAGAGGTAGTTTGGCAGAGTGTATAAGAATAGAGCAAAATATAGTACATTAGTAATGCTTGTATTAGTAATGTTTGTGTTAGTTATGCTTGCATTAGTTATGCTTGTATTTTTCTTATGCAGTGTTTGGTTCGATGTATTAAAAAAACATGAATTACATAATTTTAAAAAAAAAAAGAAAAAAAAAATTATATAATATCTTCAATATATATGTTGGAAAGGATGCGCAAAAATTTTTGAGGGGTAATAGGGTCTTTAAGCATGTTATAATGCATGCATTAGATCCATTGCATTACTAATGTCATGGATTTTGAGGTATTAGTAATACACACCTCAATACATAATAGAGTGTACATTAGTTATACATAAGATAAAAAGGTATACCGAACAAGGTACTACTAATACACATTAAACTAATGCATGCATTAACATTTCAATACACTCTACCAAACGACCCCTGACAGTGTAATCCTACAAAGTGGGTCCGGGGTGGCCTGGGTAGAATGTATGTCGACCTTACCCCTAGCCCCCTACCTTGGAGGTAGAGAGGTTGTTTCCAATAGAACCTCGGCTCAATGACACTTCTTCCTCCCATTAAAAGTTAGAGTTAATACATAAAAATGACCCTAAACTTGACACCAAATTAAAACTTTGACCTTAAACTTTGATAGTGCACAAATAGGACCTTTAACTATTCAAAACCTGAACAAATATGACCTCTAATTTTGCAACCTCATACGTGAGTTTCACCCGCGCCTACGTGGAAAAGTAATTCAATCACACGGTGCCACATCGTTAAAAGGGCTGACTTGGAAGGAGGTCATATTTGTGCAGTTTTGAATAGTTAAAGGTCATATTTGTGCACTGTCAAAATTTTGCTTTTTGTGTTAAAAAGGCGTCATTTTTATTATTATTATTATTTTTTTTTATTTTTTTTTTATTTTTTATTTCTATAGCTGCTACACCTAGCTTTTTTTTTAATTAAAAAATCGAACCCGCGCAGTAGGCTGAAGGAAGCGCCCAAGAAGAGCAAATAACACCACTGGACTATCTAAGTGTCTTGTTTCATGTGGTTTAACATTAATATACGTACATAAATATAGATTTTCTACCTTATATATATAACGTAATTTTTTTACCGAGGGGGTTCGGGTGAACCCCATGGCAACCACGTAGGTCCGCCCCTGCATTAATTTAATAATGTTTTAATAACGTTAATTTAGTAACATTGTAATAACATTAATTTGATAACGTTAATTTAATATACTACTACCACTATCCTTAATAACGTTAATTTAATAACGTTTTATTAAAACTATAACTTTTTTATTATTAGTATAGTTTCATCTTTAATTTAATATTTAAATAAATTATATTTAGATATATTATAGAACTTAAATTCGCCCTCTGCTTTATAATATATATACATACCCGGGCTATTTTTTTCGTATGAGGCTGACCCACCTAATTAATAAATCTTCAATATTGCTCTTTTTCCGCAATGACAAAAGAAATTAGATGTCATTTTCATCTTTGAGTCAAAAAAAAAAAATAATAGTGAAAAGTCATTTAAAGTTCATATTTGTGCAGTTTTGAATAGTTATAGGTTATATTTGTGCACTGTCACAGTTTAAGGTCATATTTATGTATTATGTGCCCTTAGATTTTAAGTTGGACGCGCCCAGTTTTGCGTGTCGAACACGCGTTTTGCCACATAGGATTGGAGGTCATATTTGTGCAGTTTTGAATAGTTAAAGGTCATATTTGTGCACTGTCAAATTTAAGGTCAAAGTTATAATTTGGTGTCAAATTTAGGATTATTTCTATGTATTAACTCTAAAAGTTAAAATTTATGTGTGCACCATAAAGACAGCCTCTCATATCCTGTTTTTTCCTTTGATTAGAATGAACACCGAACCATTTCAAAGAAAAGAATTAACATTGTGTATCCATGGCCATCACCAAAGTATAACTTTAATTTGGATATCTCCCTTGGAACCATATAACATCTCACTTTCCACAAAAGAAATAAACACAAATAGATTTAACAAGTAGAGAGTCCATCAGTTTTTCTCTGACTAAACTTTTTCAAACATTTTAGAAAAAGATTTTAACTTCACAATTCACTGTTTTCTTCTTCTCTGTACCCTAGATTTGAAGCACTTGAGCTGAGGGTCTTTCGGAAACTGACTCTAATATGCCATCGAATTTCTAATGAATAACATGAATGAGTCATTTTCGACGACATATTTGAAACTTTTTCCCAGAAAATATCACCACAAGAAATATTCCACTCTACTTCCATAACGCACTTTGTACATAAAAAGAGAATGCATTCATTAACGTGCCATTTAAAACGACTAAAACAAAAAGTAAGAAAAATTGAACGTATATAACCAAATATAGCTAACAAATTTCAAACCTGGAATTAGGAGCCAAATGCCTCACAACAACATTCCCTTTAGGCAAAATCTGTTCAACACAAGTCTCCAAAGCCTTGTTCAGATTATCCAAATTGTCACATTTACATAGATAACAAATCATATCAACCATACCTAGCTTCCCAACACATTCACATTCTTCAACTTCAATATTTTTCGAATAATGATCACATCTCCATACGCTCACCTGACTCTCACCGGATTTTTCCAACACAGCTAACCCCTCCGTTAACGTGGATGATGCTGATAATGGCTTTAACGCAGGTTTTCCTACGCATAAATCTGATACATTCCGGTTTAGAAATGTAACTGCCATGCGTGCAATAAGAAAATCACACAGATTTTGAATTTTGAATTATACGAAATTGTATGTATAACGAAAAAATAAAAATCAATAAATGTACGAATTTAATAATGTAAGATTTTTTTTGTTATATCTAGAGATAATCGGAAAAAATGAATAAATATGTATACCAATTTAAGAATTATACGATTTTCTTATATGTAAAGTGAATAAATATGTATACGAATTTTAATGATTGTACAAACTTTTTATGTATAGAGATAAATATATGAATAATTATATCTCTATATACAGATCAATAGAAGTAACTGTCCTGCATGCAATGAGAAAATCACACAGTTCTTTGAATTTTGAATTATACGAAATCGTTTGTATATAGAGATAATCGAAACAATAAATAAATAAATAAATATGTGAATTTTAGTTTTAAGAATTATGTGAATTTTTTTTTTATGTATATATGATTGGAAAAAATGAATAAATAATATACAGATAGAAGTGGACGGCGGAGATATAACGGAAAATTTTTGCGTGACCGCCGTACACGGTGGTGCTTTTGGGAAATGAGGATTAGGAAGAAGATGGAAGATGGTGAAATTTTGTATATTTATAGTGCGATTAATTACTGGAAATTGTTGATCAGTGGTTATAGATTTTTTTGTTTTGAAATGATCTTTCGTCCACACGTTTTTTTTTCTTTTTTGATATCTGGTTGGTTGGTTCTGAAAATTTTATGGTTGGGACAATATTTGGTTGAAAGTTAACAACAAGAAGAAAAAATATTGAAGTTGAAAAAAGATTGTATGAATGTTATATTATAATATTTTAACATGAAATTCATTTAAAGAAAATCTACTTTTATGGGTGAAAATTATTACTTTTAATTTATTTGATCTATTTTGAATTGATACGGAGTTTAAGAAATAATTAAAAAAAATGGAATCCTGTGCTATTAAATTGAATATGTCAAATGTATAAAAATATCATTTAATCTTATCGTTTTAAACATATCAGGTGAAAAGTTAAAATTAAAGAATTACTAAAATATTAAAAGAATCATTTGTTTTGAAAACAGTTAAAAAGAAAATTATCAAACAAATTAAAACAGAGGTGGTACTATATTTAACTTGAAATACTCCTAAAATAAACTCTAGAATAATGCACTTCAACCAAATCAAAATGCCTCGACCACTTTTTAGTATTTTCTAGCAGCGATTCCTACTGCATTGCTCACGGTCTTCAAAAGTGTCATTGTCATTCGAAAAAAGAAATATCATCCTAATGAAATCCTTATTCTTCTCTTATCAATGCTTGAGATGTCTGGTTCCTTCTTTCGTTCTACTTAAATGGAGCTATCCAAACTCTCCACAAAATATAAAATAGGACCACAACCGTATTGAATTCTCTAAAGATTGTATATTTTTGGAGAAACTCAACAGAGATACGACATCTAAAGTAAAAAATCTGCTAAACTTAAATTCCTACCTGGTTGCATAGGTCCATGTAGTCAAATACTTGACTTTTTTACTAATGAAAACTGACTTTCTATTAGAGAGTGATGGAGAAAAAAATTCAGTTGAAAAACATTCAATAGCAACTAAAATACATTATTGTTATATTTTCTTGCTAGGAGCCGTTGTTGTGTAGTCTCTTTCGGGCGGTTCGTTGTTGTTGTTTTTTTGAATGCGTGTTCAAACTTCAGATTAACAATATAAGGGCTCTTGGCACTTGAAATATATTCTAACTATATTATGATGATAATAATTATTGTATGAATTTCCTTGTTATGATGGAAATAGTACTGGAAATGTTTCCTGATTAGATTATGATGTATTTTAGGAGAAAGGACAAGTGCATCTTTCTCATATTGATCAAGGTTTTTCTTGTGTTTGAAATAAAGTGCAAGAATCAAGGACGTAAGATTGTACCGCTTACTCTACAGTACGAACCTCATACACAGCCGTGCTCCTTTAATATCACGAGAAGAAGGGCTTAGCCTCTTTGTTGTACCAATTCTTGTTTGTCATACAGCCGATTCTCATCTTTCATCTTTTCTTACCAATCCTTATTTACTCTACAGCCAATTTTCATCTTTTTCCTTTTCTTTAGTGCACCAAACTTGTTGGAAACAAGGTTCTCGATTGGCTTACTTAAGTGGGGAAAAAATTTCTTCACAAATACACAGTGTGAGGTAAATTGGGTCTAATAACTAGTCCAACTTCCTTATATCTCAATTCTTAGACTTCATATCATTGATTATTCATGTAAACTTCAAACAATTTCATTAGAATATCAATTTGGTGGTATTAGTAAATACTAGTTTTTTCTTGAAAAATATCCAAAATATTTCCCATTTCCCAAACGAAACACCAGAAAGTATTTTTCAATTATTTTTCTTTTTCGAAAATCAACTTATTACATACCAAACACAGAGCATAGCCAATGTAATTCCACACGTGGAGTCTAAACCTTACCTTACCTCACGAGATGGTTTTTGATAGACCCTCGACCCCAAACACACCGTAACTGAAAATTGTATGCAGGAATAAAATACAATTATAAGGATAGCAAACAAGTAAAAATGACCAAGATGCACAGAAAATTTTCAGAACTTCAACTAAGAGACTTTTTTTCCAATCTATTATAAGAATTACAGTAGTATAGCTTGTCTGCTGTTTTGATTACATTTTACTCATGCAGATATTCATACACAGAGAAATCATCATAAAGCAGAGACACATTTACATAATGGAGCATGTAATAGCAAAGTTCACAGAAGTAGCAAGGATTTTCAGCTGCCCATTTATCGTCCACCGTCACCTTAACTGCTTTAAAAATCTTGCAAACAGAGCATTTCTGGAACCTCAATTTTGACTGAAAAGTTATCAGTGGATATGCAGCTCGATTCTGCACGTCTTCGGGGTGTATCAATCTCATGTCTCTTATTACAACTTGATGTTTGCAGTCACCCTTTATATCATGCAACAAAACAGATAAAGTCAATCACATCTACATATAGTATTCATGCTAAACATGAACGAGTTTAATAAACAGGTAAATCTCACTGATTAAATAGGTAACCTGAAAAAATGATAACCGATTGTAATAGTAGATTGCACCACACTGATTGCACCACATCGTGGTGGACAAGATGAGGAAAGCGAGACTGAGATAGTTCGGACATGTGAAATAGGAGATGCACAAATGTCCCAGTGAGGAGGTGTGAGGTGTGAGAGGTTGACCATGGTGGGTCTGAGGAAGGTAGAGGTAGGCCCAAGAAGTATTGGAGATAGGTGATTAAACAAGACATGACACACCTGCAGCTTACATGACCCTAGAATATCGAGATCTGGGATTAGGGTAGAAGGTTAGTAGGTAGTTGACTATTATTACTCTTATAATCTTTTTCTTCAATTTTTATTATTACTTGTTGTTTCCTTTGCTTCAGTTATCGTAGTATTTGTTGTTATTATTGTTCTTTTCTTCATTATTTTCATCATGGCTTCTTCACTACTATATTCCCTCTTCATACGTGGTTTGAAATGCTTTACTTAGCCGATGCCCGATGGTTTATTGGAAATAGCCTTTCTACCTTCACAAGGTAGGGGCAAGGACGACGTACACACCACCCTCTCCAGACTCCGGCTGTGAGATTACACTAGATATGTTGTTGGTGTCATTGATCACTAATGCAATCCCCCTCCAGAATAACATAAGAAAAAGATCAACCACTAACTGTGACATAATACATCCTTGCCTATTATAAATGACTTGTTGACTCCTCAGTAACTTCAGACAGAAAACATAGCTGCTCCTCTTTTCTGAATGTCTTCCGGAGTCAAAATCGCCTTGACCCCCATTCATGTAAAGAAAGACACTCTTATAGGAGCTCTAGTACACCAGACAGCCTTCCTAGCCCTTATAGGAGCTCTTGTACACCAGACAACCTTCCTAGTCACTTTATTGCCACAAGAGTTTACGCTAAAATTTCGCGTCTTTTTGAGAATATAGTGATTGAAGGTGCTGAAAGGAACGAGTTGAACCTTAAATCAGGGGCGGAGCCACCTTTGGATAAGGGGGTTCGGATGAACCCCCTTCGGCGGAAAATTATACTATTTATGCATGGTTAGAATTATTTTTTATGTATCCATAGTAGATGTTGAACCCCCTTCAACTAGTTCGTATGTTCACTTCTGAACCCCCTTAGTGAAAATCTTGGCTCCGCCACAGCCTTAAATCATGTCGAAATTAATTGCATAAAATCTATAACATCTGGGAATCAATGCAGACTTAACAAAGAACAAAACATGATAGAATCAAATAATCATTATAAGTGACACCAACCAGTTACAACTGAAGCTATGGTTGATACATTTAAAATTACATCCCGGTAGAGATAAGTGTGAGGACGCGGATTAGGATAGAAGGCTAGTGCCAGTTTGAGTCGTTGGGGTAAGGCATTACTTGGTAGATGTATTATTCTTGCTAGGACACTTTGTTGCATGCTTTATCACGAATTTGTTTACTATTCTTTGTTTATTATTCCTTGTGGGTGGCGTATTTATGTCTTGACATCTTGTTTCATGCTTTATTAAGTATTTGTTTATTATTCCTTGCCTTGAGCCGGGGGTCTATCAGAAACAGCCTTTCTACTTCTCCTGAAGTAGTGGTATGGACTGCGTACATCTTACCCCCCAGACCCCACTATGTGGGAATACACTGGGTTTGTTATTGTTGTAGAGATAAGTGTGAGATTCGAAGAACTTCAATTTTTAGATAACCTACCATTTGCCTTAAAAGACATTATTTTCCAGCATTGGAAGGATATGGCTCCCAAGGGAGGAATAACTACAGAGGATTCATACAGCCGACACCACTAGACAAGGATTGAGGCATAGTGGCTTGAAAGACTTGATGGATGAGTGGAACTCTGTGTGTAAACTCATTGTATTCATCTTAGACTTCTGTGGTGAAGTATTAATAATGAACATTGGTTTGAATTAAAAATGAACAATTCCCTTGAGCAATAGGAAAATAAAGCAAACTGAAAAAGAAATATTACCTGGTGACAATAAAGATATCCAGCACCAAGTCGAAACCGTAAGTCACAAAAACGAGTTTTTTGCATTTCAATGGCCTTGAAATGGGGCAATTGTGGTCCAATTCTATTGCCTAAAAGTGCCTTCTGTTTTCCTGGCAGTTCAGCAGAGGTGATAGATTCCCATTTTTCCAGCACCTCACTTCTAGAATCTTGAATCCAATCAAGTATTGGCTTACTATAGTCACTAGCAGAAGGATGCCTGAAATCATTGCAAAAGACATCCTATGGAAATATTTAGGTTGGTAATGAGAAAATTGATAATATATCATTAAAAAGAAAACTCTGCTAGACCACTTACCTCCACAAGGAAGAAGCCTGAAGGATCACTTTTGCCTGTCTTTTTCATTATCTCATCAGTAATGCAATAAATCTTGTCTCTCATTTCCGTCAAAAATTGCCGCCCAAGGACCAGAAATTCTTGAGTCTACAAAAATATATCATCATAGTCAGTTGTAAAAATGGGACAAGATATAAAGTTACATGAGTATTAATAAAACAGAAGTAACAACAGCCAACAGGAAGATCTTTGATCGTCTTCAACAAGGTTAACACTCATCTATATTGTTTCCATACTATGGCAGCAGGTCGGAATAGTTAAAGCATGCAAAATGCAACTTGAATAAGCTATAACCTAGCAAAATTGCCTTCTATTTCATCATCCAGATAAGGTCTCAAACATACAGTAACCGCGAATTAATGACTACTGTAAAGAATAAAATGAAAGAGGAGGTGGCTAACAAAAATAGACAAATGCAATAGTACTAAACTTCACTTCATCAGTGCTTTAAAGATAGCATAAAGAGCATGCTCATACTTTTATCCATGACTTTTTGTAATGATAGATCTCAACACAGAGGATAGCTTCTGGAAACTGCACTGCAATATGTTCATGAGTATTTACTGCTCTCACCTGCCATAAAAAAAAACAAGAGCAAAATCAACAAACCATCATCTGTTTAAAACTAAGATAGCAGAAAAATCAGGGACAAAACTATAAAGTGTTATGTACATCAAACTCAGATTAAAACTGCAATGAATTTACTTTAGCCTGCTATTAGAAGCGACACGCGAAAGGTCATGATCACAGAATACACTACAGATTAACAATGTGAGTGCAATGTATTGGCTAAGATGAAATTACTTCAGCTAGATATCACCTATATGGATATATTTTTTTTCTCTATGTGCGCATCATTGGCCCAAGTCTATACTGATTCCAAGAAATTAGAGGTCATTCAACAGAACCCCCTGGTATGTGATTTTAGGTCTACCTCATTCCCTTTTAACACCTTCACTCACCACAATTTTACACTTATAGCCGGTGCATATGTAGGTAAACGCAGGATAGGACCGAACCATCTCAAGCGACTTTCTCCTATTTTATTTTCAATGCGTGCTCCTTGCATCTTCTAGCAAATGTGGTCAGTTTATTCTTATCTAACTAATTTATCAAATAAATTTGGCCATTTCCTTAATTTTAATGGCTATTAGTTAAAAGTATATTCCAGGGTAGTGGGGTCATAGGCGGTGATGTCACTCATCGTATTGGTGCAGCGTGGATGAAGTGGAGGTTTGTCTCCGGCGTCTTGTGTGATAAAAAGGTACCACCAAAACTTAAAAGGCAAGTTTTATAGAGTTGTGGCTAGACAGACATTGCTATATGGGACGGAGTGTTGGCCAGTCAAAAACTCTCATGTTCAGAAGATGCATGTCGCTGAGATGAGGATGTGGAGATGGACGTGCGGACATACTAGGTGTGATGGGAACAGGAATAAGGTTATTCGAGATAAGGTGGGAGTGAACTCCGTGGTGGATAAGATGAGGGAAGCGAGATTGAGATAGTTTGGGCATGTGATAACGCGAGGTTCAGACGCCTCGGTGAGGAGGTATGATAGGATGGATATAGTGGGTACGAAGAGGGGCAGAGGCAGACCGAAGAAGCATTGAGGTAAGGTGATTAGACATGACATGGCGCAAATTCAGGTAACCGAGGACATGACCTCTGATAGGGAGATTGGAGGACGCGTATTAGAGTAGAAGGTTAGTCGGGTAGGAGTATTGTCGTACACACCATAGTATGTTAGCTTAGGTTTTAGGCGTAGATATCTCTCATTGTTGTTATTTATTGTATTTCGATTATTGCATTATTTTGTGGTTGATTATTGTTTTTCTGGTTGATTTTATATTGTTTCCTTGTTAGTTGTCATATTTTCTTGTTTTCCTCTTCTTTGTACTTGGATTTGCTACGCTTGAGCCGAGGATCTTCCCGAATCAGCCTCTCTACCTCCCCAAGGTAGTGGTGGTCTGCGTACACTTTACCCTCCCTAGACCTCGCTTGTGGGTTTTTACCGGGTATGTTGTTGTTAGTAGTAGTAGTAATTAAAAGTCTATCTGACACACTAATCCAATAGAGGGATGTCAAAAACAGTTCACTTTTTTAGTGATCAGAAAAAGCAATATTCTTTGAAAATATATTAACTATAAATTACTGAAAATTAATAAGAATTATAATGTGTGTTATCCTTACCCCTTTCAGTAAAAAAAAGATCCCAGACACACTTTTCGAGGTGAAACCTTTCTAGCGTACTATTCACTCCAACAACTTTCTCAGGGAGATTTTCCGGCAACTAATCTATCACTACACCATGGAGGAAGAGAGTATTTACTATAATGCAGGTTTTAAGTCATACGACATTACTAGAATTAAATCAGAAGCAGAGATTTGGTACGAATGGGTAGAACACAGCAGACATTTAATGAGAAAAGTTGAGATCAGCCATAAAGTTTTGAAGTGGATAGCATTTGTATTTATTGAGGCGACAAGAGAACAGAGAAAGACAGTTAAGAGATGGAGCATGAAGGATCATTTCTCGGAATTCTTCTGCAACCCTTAAATACAATGAGAATGGAAGGTGTATTAGTTTTATTGCTATTCGAGGGGAACATAAAGCTGTCATCATTACACCGGAGACCACATTAAATGGAGGTTGGAGAAATATGGCACAGAAAATAGTCAAGTTCATCAATGCACAAAGTACAGTAACAGAAGCAGAGCATGTCAGCACAAAACAACTTGAATCTTCATTCAAGGAAGCCTTCATCAGCAACAGATGTCGACAGAGGTGGCAAAAACTTCTCAGATCCAGATCAACAACAGCAAAATTAACATCAATGGGGGCTCGTCGATCTCTGATAAAGACCTATAATGCAGGTTTTAAGTCATACGACATTACTAGAATTAAATCAGAAGCAGAGATTTGGTACGAATGGGTAGAACACAGCAGACATTTAATGAGAAAAGTTGAGATCAGCCATAAAGTTTTGAAGTGGATAGCATTTGTATTTATTGAGGCGACAAGAGAACAGAGAAAGACAGTTAAGAGATGGAGCATGAAGGATCATTTCTCGGAATTCTTCTGCAACCCTTAAATACAATGAGAATGGAAGGTGTATTAGTTTTATTGCTATTCGAGGGGAACATAAAGCTGTCATCATTACACCGGAGACCACATTAAATGGAGGTTGGAGAAATATGGCACAGAAAATAGTCAAGTTCATCAATGCACAAAGTACAGTAACAGAAGCAGAGCATGTCAGCACAAAACAACTTGAATCTTCATTCAAGGAAGCCTTCATCAGCAACAGATGTCGACAGAGGTGGCAAAAACTTCTCAGATCCAGATCAACAACAGCAAAATTAACATCAATGGGGGCTCGTCGATCTCTGATAAAGACCTACTTGGCAGATGCATAATCGGTACATTCCAAAGACAAGCACATGAGATTCCAACACTGAACGGCGTCCGTAGATGGGCTTGCAATACTTGGAAAACAGTATTCGGAGTCAGTGTCTTTGCCATGAACGATGAGAAATTTCTTTTTGAACTTCCATCAAGGAATGTGGCAGAGCATGTGTTGTCGGGGGAACAGATATGGAAGAAACATAAGGTTCAACTGGAATGCTGGAATCCAGCAACTGGTTGCTGGCTGGATGATATCAAGAGAGACTGGGTTTGGATAAGACTTCTAGGTCTTCCATTGAGCCTATGGTCGCAAAAAAAATTCAAAATGGTCGGCGACCTCTGTGGGGGCTACGTGGAAACTGAAAAAGAAACAACCCTGAAGAATCACCCTTACTGGGCACGCATCAAGGTGAGAGGTGATGGCAAGAGGGTTCCGAGAGAGATTGAAATAGATAGTGATGGTTTCTCTTACAATATTCCGGTATGGGTTGAGGCGCCGCTGACTATCTAATAGGGGGAGAAGAGGAGAGAAGTTGGGTTGCTAAGTCCAGTGGATAATGGGGGCAGAAATATTTATCCATCAGATAAAGAGAAGTGGCCATAGCTACATTCAGTAGACCACGGGGAAACATCGTACGAAGGGGGCAGCATTAATAAACGGTTACTTGATAACAGGCTGTCCAAAGAGGGCCCACAAACTTTAGGGATGAGACAAACCATCCATGGGCCAAACAATTGCAGACCCACTTATTACTGCTCAACCAAAAACCACATCGAATGAGGCCCAACTGGAGGACATTTTTAACATTGAAGTACATGCAAATACAACATTTAAATCAAAGCAGAACACTATCAACTCCCACGCATCAAAGGCCACGGGAAATGATACAGCAACAATTGCGAATGGGAAAAAGGTAGAAGGAGATGCCCAGAATAATCAAAATATGGTGGAATATATCACCGAAGAATCCCAACCCCCAGAATCTCCACGACTAAGCAACATGCAAATAGCAGAACAAGTAGAAGATTTGAATTGCTCAGGGGAGGATTCTACTCCACTCAATGTGCAATTTCCAACAGAAGAATTGGATCCAGATTAACATTCCAATCTGGATTCATCAGCATATCCTCAGTCTTAGCAAAGAATTTGGGGTAGAATCTCAAGATTTCAAGGAGGCGGCGCTAGCCTTATTCGTGAAAATTGATGGCAAGAAGCAAGAAAGAATAGACAAACAACAAAACCAGACAAATGCTAAAAAAGAAAGGGGCACGGGAATTAAAAGGATTAGAAATGGGAAGCAGATTCATGAGTAATGGTACTAGAAGTAAGGGAGGATATCTAGCTATACTTGATCAATGAAGATCAACATAGTATCCTGGAATGTTAGGGGGTTGAATTGTATACGGAGGTGACATGATCCAGTCTTGGAAAACGGAGGTGATATGTTTACAAGAGTCCAAAGTGGAGGGGGATATCAAGGAAATAGTGAAGGACATATGGGGAAATAGATGTTAAAAATTCGCCTAATTAGAGGCTAGTGAAACCCGGGGTGGAATTATCATAATGTGGGATAGTAGAGATTGGGAAAGGGAGATTAGTAGTCTTGGTTCTTATTCAATGTCTGGCAAATTCTCTGGTAAGAATCAAGACTTCTCTTGGCATCTGACAAGTGTGAATGCACCTACTGATCGTAAGGAGAGCGAGGAAACATGGGAACTTGGTGCAGTCAGGGGTTTATTCACAAGTCCTTGGGTTTTATGCGGGGACTTTAACACAGTCAGATATCCATCGGAAAGAAAAACTGCATCAGAATCAACAAAGCAATGACAGACTTCTCTGAATTTATCGTAGATTTGGAGCTGGTAGATCTGGATTTAATAGGAGGTCAGTTCACTTGGAAAATGGGGGACAGACAAACAATAGTAGCAAGACGGGACAGATTCCTTATTTCAGAGGAATAGGATACAAGCTTTAGAAACATAAAGCAGTCGATTCTCCATAGAGTAACCTCTGATCACTCTCCACTTTTACTTCAATGTGGTGATTGGGAACACACCAAGACATACTTTAAGTTTGAGAACTGGTGGCTGCAAACGGAAGAATTTGGGGCAAAGGTAAAGTTCTGGTGGGACTCCATTCATTGTTCTGGCAAACCTGACTACATTTTAGCCTTCAAGCTAAACGCTTTGAAGGAAAAGTTGAAAGAATGGAGTAAAACTATTCAAGGTAACCTTAGTTTACTAAAGCGGAATGTTCTTAAACAATTAGCTGAGTTGGAGGAAATTCAAGAACAAAGGGGGTTGATAGGAAAAGAATTAGCTACAATGCTGACTCTAAATATGGAATTTAAAGATATTGCAAGAAAAGAGGAGATTGCATGGAGGCAAAGATCTAGGGCACTATGGTTGAAACAAGGTGACAGGAATACAAAATTCTTCCATGGGACTGCTATTGCACAAAGAAGGGTCAACACCATTGACAAAATCTCAGTCGGAGGGGATAGTCGGAGGGGATATACTGACAGACCCAGTACACATCAAGAAAGAGATAGTCTCATGCTATGAAGAGCTTTACTCAGAAACAGAGGAATGGAGACCACAGTTCAATATGAGAGATTGCCCAATGATTAATGACGAAGACAATGAGAAGCTAATGGCCACCTTTGAGCCACACGAAATCCTATAAAGTATCAAATCATGTACAGGGGACAAAGCCCTAGGGCCAGATGAGTACACTATGGCTTTCTTCAATCAATGTTGGAAGGTGATTAGCTCAGATGTGATAGCAGTTGTACAAAATTTTCATGCAGAAGGGTTTTTTGAAAAAAAGCTAGAATTCTACATTTGCGGCTCCTATTCCCAAGAAAGTGGGGGCTATTGAACTCAACGACAACAGGCCAACCAGTTGTTTAATTGGGAGCGTATACAAGATCATATCAAAGATGTTAGCAGAACAGTTGAAGAAGGTGATACACAAAGTGGTGGACAGACAACAAATGGCTTTTATTAAAGTAAGACAAATCATAGATGCAATTCTAATAGCTAACGAGTGTGTTGATGCTAGACAGAGGAGTAATGAGCCAGGAATTTTGTGCAAACTTGATATCTAATATGCTTTTGATCATCTATACTGGAAATACTGGAAATATTTGCTTGAGGTCCTTCAAAAGATGGGTTTTGGTACCAAATGGATAAAGTGGATCAAACACTGTATTACTACAGTAAAATTTTCAGTCTTGATAAATAGAAGCCCAACTGGATTCTTTCCCTCACAGAGAGGTGGTTAAGACAGGGGGATCCGTTATCCCCTTTCTTTTCATTTTGGCAATGGAAGGAATAAAACCGCCAAATTAAATTGTTGGATCAAGGGATTTCCGGCAAATCCCAGGCTAGTGAACAACCGAGAAATAACTCATCTACAATATGTGGATGATACTTTGGTGTTTTGTGAGGCCTCAAAAAGACAAGTTCTGATTCTGAAGATTATTTTTATCTTGTTAGAATCAATATCAGGTCTACATTAACTGGGGGAAGAGCTACATATATCCAGTAAATGAAGTGAATGACATTCAAGAATTGGCAAACATTTTAGGTGGTAGGGTAGGTGAACTACCTACAAACTATTTGGGTATGCCTCTGGGTGCTAAGAGCAAATCAAAGGGGATTTGGAATGGTGTGCTAGAAAAATGTGAGAGAAGGTTAACAAATTGGAAGAGTCGGTACATATCATTAGGGGGAAGATTGACCTTAATCAAGGTGTGCTTGATGCAAGCCCCACTTATATGATGCCTATATTCCCTGTCCCTGTTAATGTGATCAACAAGATTGATAATTTAAGGAGAAACTTCCCCTGGAAAGGCATTGAAGACAAGAAGAAGATCCGTTTAGTGAAAATGGCAAGAACTGAACAACAACAACAAGGAAGGAGGCATGGGAGTCAGGAACCTGAAAGCACACAATAAGAGTTTGATGTTGAAGTGGCTATGGAGATATGCCACAGAAGAGAATATGATATGGAAAGATGTCATCAGAGTATGGAGAAGAGGGCAACTGGACAACAAACCAAGTATCTACGCCATATGGATGTAGCATTTGGAGGTCCATCAGAAATCTCTGGCCTTTATTTAAGTCAAAACTGGGATACAAGGTTAGGAATGGCAGAAAGATCTCATTTTGGAATCTCATTTTGGAATGAAAACTGGATTGGTCAAGCCCCTCTCAAACAACTAAATCCAGAAATTTTCAACTTGTGTCAATAACAACAAGCAACAGTGGCCGATATGTGGAATGTACAAGGATGGAATCTCAACCTTAGAAGACTTCTGAATGATTGGGAACTGACGAAAATAATAGAATTCTACAACACCCTTGCATAGTTCAATGGTTTTGTGGAGGAGGAAGACAGGTTGGTTTGGCAACTTGACAGCCAGGGGAAATTCTCAGTAAAATCTGCTTACAAGGATTTAAATTCTTGCAACAATCAGGTGGAGTGCTGGCCATGGAAAATGATATGGAAAGTTAAAACTCCACACAAAGTGGCCAGTTTTAGCTGGTTATTGATGAAAGAAGCAGTTCTGACTGAAGAAAATCTGGCTAAAAGAGGATTCAGTTATGCTCAAGATGTTACTTGTGTGGTGAACATACAGAGACAATCAGTCATCTTTTCTTACATTGCAAATGGGCTGACCAGCTGTGGAAACTTTTTATCAACCTACGGAAAATTAAATGGGTGGTGCCAGGTAGCATTAAGGAAGTTTACAATACTGGAAAAGAGATGGTAATGCAGCCAACAAGGAGGAGAGATGGAAGATTTTCCCAGCAGTCTATATGGGCAGAAAGGAATCAGAGATGTTTTGACGACAAATATAGCAACATTCAGAAGTTCAAGATGAATTGCTTAGGCCTCTTTTACTTTTGGTGTAACCAGGAAATGTTAATACAAACTGGAGATATTTTGATGTGCTAAGTGGGTTGTTATTAGTATAGTAGTCAGGACCCTTTTTGTTATTGGCTACTTTTGAGGATGACTACACAATTTGTGTAGTATGCCTGTTGATATATATAACTGTTACTTTTATTTAAAAAAAAAATTGTGTTAAACCCCCTACCTCGTCCCTACCCCATACTCAAGAAAATGAAAGCACACCAAAGACGCTCTTAGAAACGGGATTTTTCACGTACAGATGGACAAAATATTGATCTGCCAGTGCCCAGCAAGCCAGACTTTTGCCGTCATAGGGGAAGGTGAGTTTGATGGTCACATAGTTTTGTCATGGCATTCGGAAGTAATGAAATTTGCAATGAGATTATATTGGGGGGTTGAAAACTGTTTGTTTATATCTCTTAAGTGATTAGAAACTTCTCCTTCAAATACAGGCAAAAGACTGAATGAGTCATTATTTCTTTTGACAGCCGAAAGAACCCTTAAACTAAAGCCTTGCTCAAACCTTTTAAATTCTAGACTCAACCGAAACCAGGAAATACAGTAAACGAGAATGAAGGGTCTTAGAAGCATTACCTTTGTTCCCAAACTTACTGACTTGAGTGATATCATCCTACCACCCCTACTGGAGGATGTTGGAGCAGATTGGCTGCTGCTGCACCTACCACTGAACCAATATAAAAATGATAGCTAAGATTAAGAACCCAAAATATGCAAATATAAACAATGGATATAACAGGTTGGTTTAGCATGAAAAAAAACTTATCAACTAGAAACGATGATCTGTACTTGAAAGAGTGCAATCGTGCTGCTGCTTTCTCTTCCTCTTGTTTTTCTTGAATTTTTGCAAGTTGTTCCACCTTCGGCATATAGTGTTCCTACAAAATGCAAGAACATCAACTTATCATTTGAAAAAACAAGAAGCAAACGCACTTAAATTAAAACTGCAAGGAGAAGCAACCAATGTATGTGATGTCTGACCAAATAACTGGCAGCTTTTACAAGGCAAATTATGCATTTTCTTTTCTCCTGCTCAATTTTTTTTTCCTGGGGGGCAATGTATCCTGATCAAATATTACTTTCTCCTGTTTTAAAAATGTATTGCTAGACTTGGGAGATCTCTCATTTTCAATTTGTTTACGTTGTATACGCTACTAGGACTAATAGGACATTATAAATAGATTTATATGAGTTTTGTAGGCTTTTTAGAGGGATTGACTGGAGGACCTTTAATTCATGCTTCATCACTTCTAAAGTATGTGTTATGGAGAATCACCTTTCAGTTTTCATAGTTCCACTTCTTTGCTATCTATGATGAATGCTTATGAGTCTAATATTGGAAGTAAATTCTTAAGGGATTAAAAGACTGAAAATAAGCCTGAACGTTTCATTTACTCTTAATACATCTTAGCCTAGATCATCAATATAAAACAGACTGCTAGATTACTCATCCAAATGATCTATAGTCCCAGTTATGATAGGATAGGACACATACTTCAATTAAGAGGTGAGGAGACAGAACTCAAATCAGTAAGAACCAAAGAAAGACTTCAATAAAACAGAGAATAGAGTGCTAGAACAGATATGTTTAACAGAATAAGGTCACTACCATACATCAACATCATTCTTCTTCCTCCATTTCTTCTTGTTGGACTTTCTTTTATTTGAACCTTTTCTGCTGACGGACCCAGCAGGGACGTGTTTTGAGCGTTTCCTCTTGTTGGACTTACGTTTATTTGAACCTTTGCTGTTGACGGCCTCAGGAGGGACATGTTTTGAGGGATCATGGATAGTAGAAGAGTCCACTTCTCTCTCTGACCTTTCCAATGAAGCAAGTTTAGCATCCAATTTCCCATTATCTGTTCTTCTTTTAGTAAGAAAGGGGATGAAAAAATAGAGATAAGCAAATGAGTGTGGAACACACGCAAAACTGCAAACAAGCACATACACAAACAAATAGAATGAACAATGAGATATGGTTTTATCAGGTTTAAGTGGTGTTGGTAACTATAATTTTGACATCAGAAGAGACTTGAAAATATGACTGTTTTGTAAAAAAGAACATGCCAATGACTTAACACAGAGAATGTCAAAACCTGAAAGAATAATTCTTTCCATACACTTATCCATAGATATATGCACATGCAAGAATAATTTTTAAATATCACCATGGTCGTTAAATAGTAAATACTGCTTCACAAAGGCAATCCAATTCCTACACATCTTGCTACTCCCTTTTTTGCGTTCCTTTATTTTTTTCCCTTAATCAATAAACAGTCATCTGGAGGTACACAGATCTTCACATGCACAGCTCCCTAGAACAAAAGAGAAGGTAACCACTGATCCCAACTTACAAGCTAATAATGTATCGAAGAGGTACATAATTGTAATTGGACATACATCATAAAATTGTGGATATATACTAACACGAATGGAAGAACAGAGATCACCAAAACAGTAAAATGAGTCTTGGTCTAGAATATTCATTTCACTAACCTTGTATCGAGGTGCTCTGCCAAAGTTTGTGAAGAGTCTTTTTTCAGCTCCTCGTCCTGTCAATTAACATGAAGATCCCTTTTATTTCCTTTTCTAAGTGAAAATTTGTAAACTAACCCTTTTTCCTGATAATTTGTAAACTAACTGTTATGACGGCTTCTTATAAGTAAAAGGTGTTACCTTAAATGCTTCTTCAAAGGCCTGAGCCACCAAATCCTCTTCACAGATAATTTTAAGATCTTCAATCCTGCAAGAATCAACAACCAGAGTCAGTTCAACCAGAATAGACTGTTCAGAAATAAAGAGGTAATCCATACATAAGTTCCCTTACCGAAGTGAAACTTGAAGAGTCAATATCATAACAACTAAGTACTACTGTTTTTTTATTTTTTTGGACAAGTTCTACTGTCCAATTGCGTAGCAGGGAGTAGACATGCAATAGAAAACCTAATCAATTTCGTTATCCTTTAAAGTAAGCCCACTAGATTGAAGTAAAAGAAAAAAGAAATGAATTATCAGCTTCCAAAAAAAAAAATGACAGTTATTTTATGTCATCTCCCCTGTCTGAATAACAAACTTGGAGCAGAATGCTCTAAAATCCAAACTCTGAAAAGGGAAAAGAATCCGTCCGTGCAACGAAACCCAAAGGCACACAAACAGATAGCTGGTCTCAACAAAAGCTAGAGAAATCCCTCAAAACTTTCCAGGAAATCCTGTTTCGATTGTCGCTCCCATATCCATCACATACTAAACCAAAAAAACTGGCAGTGTTGCATCTCAAACAAATGAAATAACCACAATCTGAAATTAATAAAAGATATGCAAGAGAAAGTAAGTGGAAGGTACATAGGGTACACATCGGTTTTCTCTGCTTTCCTAGAATCAAAGAGGAGCAGAGAAGAGGAAACACTTACGATATCTCATCATCAAACATTTCCAGTGAATCAGAGGACAACTCTGCCTTGAGGCGCTGCATAACAAAATTAAGATCCTCAAAATACTGACCAAAATCAAAGTTTCAGAAATGATGAAATCCAAAATGGCCTTCTTATCTTCTACCTATCATATTTTACTTTTGATTATACGGGATCCAGGGGAGCTCGGCATACAAACTCCTGATACAAGTATGTGTTCACATGATCATGGAATCCATAAAAAGTATAAAAGCTTCAAATAATGAGTGCCATTAAAATCCAAACATAAAACAGCTTCATACCTCAAGTTCACGGAAGATGCTGACCTCAAAGTCAGCAACCTTAGTGAGTGGACCAACCATATCGGAAATGTAAATAGGACCACCACGAGGCACAGAAACATAGCTTTCATCTGCTGAAACCTCAGGATCCATCATCCAGGAACTTATTTACCACTTACGAGCCGAAAATGGAGAAGAGAAACAATAGTTAAGCATATAATGGGAATTTCAATTCTCAGACCATGAAACACTAGGTGTGTCTTTGTCTATGTATAGAGAAAAGACGAGGTCAGAAAAATCAACACTCAATTTAGACATAAAGATATGTTTTCTGAACATTCGTGCAAACAAACAACAACAACATACCTAGTGTAACGCAACAGTGGGGTCTAGGAGGGTAGAGTGACTTAAAGTTGTGTCTTAGGCTGCACGTTCATGCAAAATGTAATGAAAACGGCGGTCAGATTGCTTAGCATTGTCAATCTGCAGCAATAAGTAAAAGAGGCAGATGGTGCAACAGCAAGACAGAGAAACTGAACAAGAAACAACCTCAACATAGTGTCACAATTATTTCAAAAGGCTACCGCAGCCTAAATATAACAAGAGAGAGTTCAATACCTGGGTTAACACGTCAATATATATATGAGCAGGGGTTATACAGTCTGGAAAAGAAATACTGCCTCTTATGAATGGACAAAACAAGTTTCCGTATTCTTTTTTTAATGAAAAAAAAAGAGTTAATGGTAAAAAACCAAAGTAATTCGGTTTTCTGAGTTTCATACCTAAACTATCAGGTGCGTGAGTTTCCTACCTGAACTACCACCAACTACTTATCAAAACACGCCTCAATTATTAATTGTTTAAGTTTCATACCTGAACTTTCAGGTAGAAAAATTGATTCTTCAAAGATCAATTTGAAAAATCACTACATGGTCACGATAAACATGAAGTGCTTTTGATATGCAATTAAACATACTAATTTCCGATAAAACATTTATTGAAATATGATCAAGAAACAAATGGGACACAGAAGCCAGGAAAAAAAAAAGACAACAAAAATTAGAAAGTCCCTTAGAGTATGGTTATAGAAGTATTTTTGTACTTTATCTACACTAATGTATATAAAACATCCCTAATGTTTGTAAAAGTGGAAACTTTGATCTAACCCTTAACAAGGTTTGTCCTAACTAACGGAGAAGACCTCAATTTGGGTTTAAAATAACAGAGTTAGTAACCGAGTTAAATATTCTGTTATCTCTCGTCTCCCAAATTAATCTCATCAACATTTTTTCTTATTCAGTCCCCCATCCCATTAACCCCCTTCTCCCAAAATCCCTAGAGATATATAACCAGATTATTGATGATACATCAACGGCATATAACAATTCATGTCTACAAAATGGACATATACAACTACAGATGAACTACAAACTGTCAAAATTCACTATTAAAAGGGCAAAGTTGGTTACCTCCAGAATTGGATCTTCCAGAGACCCAACTCCTCTTCCGTGTATATAGCTAACACATCTGCCGTTTTGATGATACTACCTTTTGAATTCAAATATTGTATCCTTGATTTTCTTCAGCTTTTTCAGAAATAGTTTTAGCACCAAAAGCCAAAAGAAAGAAATTAGGGATTTATTACCTTCTCTCAGCGAACTAGTATGGGTATGGGAAGAAAAAGTTTTTTATCTTTGAATAGGTTAGGGTGACAGCTTCCGTTGGGAAAAAAATGAGTTGAAGCTACTCCCAAGTTTTTAATTCAAAAAAAAAAAGGATAAAAGTGAGTTTCACAATATTATTAAGTTAAAATTAAAAAAATTAAGTTACTTAAATAATTAAAATAGTTATTTGATAGTTGTATTAATTATCTTAATAATTAATAAAATTATTGAATGATTTTAAATAGTTATTGAACAACTTTGTAAAATTATTTGACAATTATCAAAATCGTTCGATAACTTTACAAATGCAAAGTTAAATTGTTCAGCAACTTTGCAAAGTTGTTCAACAACTGGGTAAAGTTATTGGAGCGAAAATGTTTAAAAAATAAATTGAAAAAAATTTATCCTTTTTACCTAATTTTTAATACTTAAAGGACCTCACTTAATTGGAAAACTTGTTTATCCCTTTTAATTCAACATTCCGTTGCCGTTAGTCCTGAGCTTTTTTCTCTACCATCTAAAAACTCACCTCTATTTTATAGCAACATTTTTTAATAATTACTAGATTAAATAAATAATTGCAAGTTATAGCAATTTCTAAATCTTTTTTTGTCATATTTAATATTCACATTATATCCTTGTTTATAGTCTTTAACATCTATCACTATTCATTAAATCTTTTGATAATTGTGTCAAGTGTTATTGTTGGTATCAAAATTATCTTCGTTGTTTATTTTATTACTAGAGGAGCATGGCCCATGTCAGCACGGGCCCAACATTAAGATATTTATTTGTCTTTTCAATCTTGATATATTTAAATAAAAAATTTTAATAAAAGGATTGCATATGTTTTCTAGGATTCATCCGGAATCTAGCATGAGTTCAACATATGTTATTTTAATACGTATTTAGATAATTTAAGTTGTTAACTATTTTAATTTATAATATTTTTTATGTAATTTTCAAATTAATATACGTTGTTTTTCTTGTCCAAATTATTGTGGCATTGATAGTCAATTATATTTTAAAAATAATTTAAGTTTTTAATTATTGTGATTTATAATACTTTTCTTCTATTCCAATTTCAGTGACACTAATATAATTTCAAGAGTCGACCAAATATTTTATATCTTTTAAATTTTTTAAGTTGTTAATTATTGTGATTTCTAGTATTTTTCATGTAATTTTTTTTTTGAAATATATAACATATTAAATTGCTTTTAGATATTTTAAGTTGTTAACAATTATAATTTATAATACTTTTTATGTAATTTTTGAATAATATATGCTACTCTCCTTGTCCGGAATTTTGTGTCGACGACGGCCAATTATATTTTTTAAATAATTTAAATTTTTTATCATTGTGATTTATAATATTTTTTCTATCTCAACTTATATGGCCCAATGCTTAAATGACCATAATAATTAACTAGGGATGATATAGTAAAATCACGACTGCAACAGCTGAAGTAGAAATCAGTCAATTTTCAAAAAAAAAAAATGTTAATTATTGTTATTTACAGTACTTTTTATTTCATTTTCAAATAATATATGTTGCTTTATATTTTCTTCTGTCCCGTCTCAATTTATGTGGCACTAATATAATTTTGATAGTCAATCAAATATTTTATGTTGACATATCATTTTGTTATTCTTATTTTTCTAATACATAAATGACTTATAATAAGGAGTGATATAGTAAAATCATCGTTCGAAAGACGAAAAATTAATTTAAAATATTAAGAGTTAATTTCGTATTTTATGTCTATTTTATTTTTCATTAAATATTATTTATTTTCTTAATACCTAGATGACTCATAATAATTAATTAAGAGCGATTAATTATGTTATTACTAGAACAATTAATATAATTTTATCATATCCAAAAGTAATCATCGATAATTCACCGGAATAGTATATTAATTAAATACGGGATGCTATATTTTCATATGCAAAATATGATATTATTAAAAATTATTGGATAGTGCATTATATTTATCTTTCACAATGATAAAATTTTACTATATATTTTTTTTTATTTCTTTTTAACTTGATACATATTGACCCAACACAAATTCTAAGAAAATATTCATTAGAAATTTATTTTATTAAATTAAATTTATTAATTTTGTAATTTAAAAACTTTAAGTTAAGTTTAAATATTAGTATTTATATATAAAGAAAAAGTAATTTTAAAATTTAAATTTACTAAAATAAATAAATAAACAAAAAGATTATTTTTTATATAAAAGTCAATTAAAATAATAAAATTAATTTACTTTAAATATTTAGTTGCAATTAATTAAGATAAATTTTTATTTTGTCATAATATATGTTGCACCGATAAAATTTTGAGAGTTGAATAGAACTTTTATCTATTTTTAAAAAAGTATTTTAACTTGTTAATTATTGTGATTTATAATAATTTTTACGTAATTATTAAATGATATATTTACTCCTTGTGTCCCAATTTATGTGGTTTCGATACAATTTTGAGAGTCAACTAAAATTTTTATATTTTAAATATTTTAAGTTGTTAATTATTATGATTTCCGGTACTTTTTCTTTTATCTCAATTTATGTGGCATTGCTAAAATAATGAGAGTCAATAAAATTTTTATATGTCTTTTAAATATTTTAAGTTATTAATTATTGTGATTTGTGGTTACAAATTAGTTTTGAACATGATAATCAATTAAAAAAAAAATTACTTCCAATATGTAGTTATAGTTAATTAATATAAATTAATATAATATATTAAATATTTAAATCACTATGATGAAACAATGAAATTATTATATATTGGGGCATGGTATCTAATTAAGTGGGAGTAGAGGAATTTTTTGGTAAGAGTCAATAAAATTTCTCTATGTCTTTTAAATATTTTAAGTTATTGATTATTGTGATTTTTGGCAACAAATTAGTTTTGAACATGATAGACAATTAAATAAATAAAACTTTTTTACTTTCAATATGTAGTTATAATTAATTAATATAAATTAATAAAATATATTAAATATTTAAATCATTATAATAAAATAATAAAATTATTATATATTGGGGCATTGTATATAATTATGTGGAAGTAATTAGATTTTTTGGTAATTGGAAGAGGTGGTCGAAACCACCTCTTCTATGTAATATATATATATATATATATATATATATATATATATATATATATATATATATATATATATATAAGAAACAAGTTTTAAAATCTATTCACAATTTAAGGAGTCAAATATGGTGAATATATATTTTTTTATATTGATACATTATTTTTGACTTTTTATTAACTTTGTTAATTAAGTTAGTAGTTCTATACTTGTACTATTTTCAGTGTTACTTTACTGATAAATGTTTTCCTTCTTTATCATAAATTATCCTTTTTATATTCTTTTTTGTTATCATGAGTATAAAGTTGGGTTTCCCATCATTCATTTCTTCGTTCTGATTAAATATGTCTTCACTTTTAAGAATCAATAACTTTAATTTTAAGTCACCAAATTTGTTATTTATCAAGTTTTTAATCATATGATATTTATATTAATTTGATACATAGATGGTTAAGAACAAAAGCACATGTACCTAGTTATAGTCAAACAATAATGATGATAAGAGACCAATCTTATTATGATTAGCAAGATAATTTTTCTAACTTATTAAAATAACCTTTCTTCTTTGTCAGTATCTCGTAATTAATTGATTCGTTTTTTTAGCTTTTACTTTATTTATTTTAGTTCACACTGATGTGGTGTGTCTGATCCCATTTTTTCTAGATAAAATATAGATCTTCAAGTGCTTAGGATTAATTAATCGGAGCCTGCTAGCTAGACAAATATTATGAAATAACAAAAATAAGATATTAAATAATCAAACTAATGTATAAATATTGATAGCTAGTGACATATATGCGATATTATAAAGGAGATACATTAATATCAGTTCAATTAAATATGGTAAATAATATTTAATGTATGCAAAATGCAGATATACGAATAAACTAAAGAGCATTGTAAAATCTTATTAATGCAAAATGCATGATAAAATGTGTGTGTGTGTGTGTTAGAGCATTACAAATGTGAAAACATACACAGTAATGAACATCAATTTAGTAAGATGGTTTCAATATAACATAATAATTGATATAAACATCAATAATAGCGACCATGATATAAATAAAAAAACATTCACAAAACATTCAAATCGTGATACGAACTTTAACGAGAAAAATATATTTTATAAAGTTTAACAAAATCTTTCATGAACAAAAATAGTTTGAACTTATTACATTCAAAGAAGCCATAACTGGACAAAAAATTCATGATTGAACATAAACATCTACCGCATCCTTGACTTGTGACTTGTAGGGTTATGGATTTGAAATTTCAGAACAACTCTCCTGGATTCTTTGAGACCACTATGTTTGCTAGTAACATTCTAAAATTTTCGTTGCATCACCAATTATTTCAACACGTTCTTCTTCAACTTCTTCAAAATCTGGACTTAAGCCTATCAAACGAACGCTATCATTTGAAAATAGATTTCTTTATTTTGAAATTCTTTCGTTAAAACTCTATTTTCCAACATAAACAATTGCTCCTTCATTTGAATGTATTGGTTCGACCGATATATTCTTAGTTGTAACTTATAATAGATATTTCACGAAAAAATCAGCAACAGTCTTCTTTTGTTCCAGATAGACCTTCACACTTGTGTCATTCTGTATGACCATTGGCGTGTATCTATCACTTATTATGTACTTTATTTCAAATTGATTTAAAGTTGTGTCTATCCTTAGCTGTATTGCAATTGCTTTTACTAATCCTTTATAATTTACAGTTGCATCGTACATAATTCCGTCGACACCAAAGTCTCTTGGTACGTATATCTATTCCAACAACAAATATTATATAAGTTTTGATTATATCATGCATCCCATAAACATACACAAAAACAACTACAATTAATCTTTCAAGTGTATTTCATCATCATATTATTTGAATTTCAACATTTTAACAATAAGGAATTGAAGAAAAACATAAAAAAAAAAATTAATTATTTTATTCCTAAATTGTTTAAAATAAAAATATTTAATTCTTTAAATACGTTTGAATGCAAAATATCAATTTGCTAAATAATTTAACATACCTGACGAATCTCATCTGTCTCCATGATGTGTCATGATTGAATACAAATTATCACAATTCATATTTGTATAAAACAACAATAACTTATGAAAGCTTTCCTTTCAATAAAAATTCTCAGAAATTGCAAAAAACAACAATAACTTATGAAAGTTGTTTACTTAAACAATATAATCTTGTAGAAAAAAAAAACATGTATGGAGATGGAAATAGAAACAGGCGCTTTAAAAAAGGAGAAATAAAAGCGATTAGAGAGAAATTGGGGGATGTGATTGATATCAATTATTAATTTTAACTATATTTAAGGAAGGAATATTATAGTTAGTTATATTAAATCTATATTTTCCTTTTCTGTAATGATTTTGATATGTTTTTTTTTTTAAAATATATATATATATATATATATATATATATATATATATATATATATATATTTGTTTTTTTAAAATAAAAATTGCAATAACTTGAGAACTAAAAAGAGTTGTTATAACTTACAATAAACAATCTAATAAGTTTATTTAGTTAATTTCCCCCTTAATGAATAGTATAATTTTTTGTTGGAGTAAAAATATAACGAATATGTGAGCAACATTGCTATTTTTTGGTTTCCCATCCAGTGTCTGGTACCCGCATTGGAGCCCGACTAATCCAGATTCACGCCGGGTAGGACCCCATACGGGGGTAGCGCTCCCAACAGAGTTTTCTCCATGCCCAGGATCGAAACCTCGACCTCTGGTTAAGGGTGGAGCAGCCCCATCCGCTGCACCACAACCCATGTTAGTAACATTGCTATTTATTACTCCCGCTGTTACTAAATCTTTATCAAGATTATTAAAAATTAATATTTTTAACACTTATTATTTTAGAAAATCAAAATATAATTAGTTGTTTGTTTTTATATTTATCCTTAGTCATTAATATGAGGAGATATTAATATGTTGAAAAGAGAGAACTATTTGCACACCCACTATGGGTGCGTTAGCATTCCAAAATATTGAAATTGAAATTGATTACCAAGAAAAGAGAAGTATTTCCCGGCTCAAAATAATTGGCATGTTTGTTAAAAAAATTATCTTAAAATAATTGTCATGTTTAAAAAATCAATAGATAATTAATCACTTTTTTCAACTCTACTCTTAGTAATAATTATTTTTGAATTAAGAGACAGGTAAATAGACAAAGATTAAAAAAATTAATAAGGAAAATATTAGTCAAATTATGCTCCTAATTAATTTTTCCTTAATAATTGTGCAAAATCTATACATAATAACTATTTTGAAATGGATAAAGTATTAAATAAAAATGTATAATAAATAAGGATAATTTAGTCAAATAACCCTCTAGTTAATACTTTTCCTAAGGGATGTACAAATAAAAAATATGAGATGTATTCAGGAATAGAGGGAGTATAAAGAGTACCACAACCTTTGTTGGAGCAGTAAATACTGGATTCGAGAGCTCTATTAAAAGTTGCCATTAAAAATGAAAAAGTATTTACCACTCAATTAAAGTTTTTGTGGTAGTAAAGATGGTGATTGACTGTGTTATTCGTGAGGATTTTTTTTTGGGACTTAAAATAATACAGTAGGAGTAACAATACTTACCCCCTCCCCCCTCAAAAAAAAAGAGTAACAATTATCACAAAATAATCAACCATCAAAGAATGTGATGCGATGGATGACTGCTTCTTTTTTAATCAAATGTCTCAATTTTGAATCTTGAATATGAAAAAAACCTTGATAGAAAGCGCAAGGGCTTCCCCTGAAGGACCCGAAGCGATGCGAAGCCAGATTAATCAAGCTCCAATATGAGTATGAAACTCCGGATGCAAATTCAAAAATAAAAAATAAAAAGAAAGATAATCAACTTCCTTGACGTTATTAGGGTCAATTTCATGTATCCTCATGCACCTATGGTTCATTATAGAGATATGCAAGAAAAACATGTCAAAGAGAAAGGAGTTGCAACTCTCAAACCATTCTCAAGTCTCAACCTCTCTTCACGAACTTTACCATAAAAAAAAGGAAAGTTTAAAAATGCTAATTAACACAAAAAATTGAGCTTTCCCCAAAATTGTAGCATAATGGGTAAAGGAAGAAAGACACGCAGCTATACTGAGAAAATAACATGTTCATAGTTAGTAGTGTACACTGCCAATCGATCTAGAAAAACACAAAGTTGATCGTTCAAAGAAATCTGGATCAATGCCAAGATCCATTGGGGCCATTGGAACAGGCAAGTACCCATCTCGTTGTTTGGCATGTGGAGAATTCCTTTAACAATGAACTAGCTAAGTCTTAACCTGATATTCCGAATTGTAAAAGTTCTCGACCAAAGGTAACTGCAATCTTCAATCAGATCAGTGTCCCTTATTACTTTGCAACTGCGTCTGACTCAAAATACCTACTGTGAATTGACAAATACCTGCAGCATGATGCAGAATAAAACTGTAATAAATGCACTTATTCCATACCACAAAGTTAAAACAAAGAGGTAAATGAAAACTGTAATACAAGATTATGGTATAGGGAAGACATGCAACATTTTCTGTACTTCTTCAAGCATGCATATGATGACAGACGGATCTTTTTCGGACTTTTCAAGTCAATGAGTTCAGACTCCTGCGCATAATGTAACCAGTGAGTTCTGTTTTGGGCTGCTGTTTTTGGAGTGCCCATTGATCAATTTGAGTTTCATACTATGGTTTTTAGGAACACTAATTGCTAGCAGACAAAATGTTTTTGTCAACACCATGTGGCATAAGAATCGACAGTGGTCTGGATCTATTCTGAAGGTAGGTCAACAGTTAAACCAAAGAAAATGTGTGGACAATCATGTGTTAGAGGCGTGCAACCACATTCGACGATAAGAAAAGGTGTAACAGAAAGGGAATGAAACTGAAAAGAATCCTCCACATCAACTGTTCTGTGGGCTGAAACTCACCTCCAACTCCAGCAATGAATCATGTGTTTTCTTCTCACGCGTGTCGAACACTGTAATGCCTGTGATTCTCTGTACCCCATGCTTCACAGCAATCAGATTCTACATGGGAAAGTGAACCAAAAATCATTTTTATGATGCAAGGAAACAACTAAACGATCAAATAAACGATTGAAAGATATATCCGATTAAACAACAACAACAACAAACCCAGTATATATCCGATTAAAAAACAATAAAAATAGCATTTGACTATCCATTTTACAAGATGAAATAGAGGATTAACTCACCAACTCGAATTCTGAAGAACTAAATGCTTCCACCTGTGCCAATTGCTGTAACCAACAGAGAAGTTTAGACAAGAAAAAGACGCACATGCACAACTACTGTAAAGAGAAACAGCTAAGCTGAAATTAGACTCGCTGGTGAAGCAGAAATTGTGATACAGAAATGAACTTGCACATCAAAGTGCACAATTAACATGCTGAGAATGAGAGTCCGACAACTAGAAACAGAATGAAATGCATGCACAAAAACTTCAACAAAAAGAAGGTAATTTCATTAGATCATTAAATGTGAGAAAGGATAAAGCTAATCAGGATAGTGCTGAAGCCATTTCAGTGTCTCACCACAGTTAGAAGACCATTAACCATGATAGCCTTCTCATCAAGTGAGTCACTTTGTGACACCCAAACTTCAAAAGGACCCAGCACCCTGTCTGTCTGGTTTGCAAGATTTAGACGTACCTACAGAGGCATCCACAAAGACATCCAGATTCATGACGGACCAATCACAGGCAGAATATGGAAAACTAGCAAATGCAATTGAAATGAACAAACCTTGTCACCCATTCCATAGATAAAAAGACACTCGTAATAATCCCCAAAATACCAGTTTTAAACAGCAGTCAGCATAGTGTAAGGAATAATGCACTATTAATTTGTCTCTCTATATATAAACTCAGTCTTACCACGAAAGGTTTCTCCAGCATGATAACTGATGGCACTTCCACTGCTCTTAGCTCAATGTCTTTATGAGCAATGGGCTGCAAGGTGTGAAAAAAATACCTTAGGAGTGAATCAAAACTTCATTATTATAAATCATTTCACTTACACTTCCAAGAATTTGTTGTGTCTGAAGGCGTCCGGGTTCACCCAAATTTGTAAGCCAAGTTATCTGGAGTTTGCCCAAGACATTACTTCCCTCCACCTTCGGCAGTGGAATGCCATCTGATGACAACTTCAGTTGGTAGAGGAAATTATGGATCCCACCCCCAGATCTTAAGAGAATAGGGGGCTTAAATACATCACTGGCAGATCAAATAGATCAGCAAAGCTTAGTCAAGCTTACAAAGGTGAATGCTAAAACCAACTAGTGGACATATCAAAATTTTAAACCAAAAGAAAAGCTGCAATTCCCATGGTATAAGATAAAATATCTATCAGTCAACCTCATTGGTTGTTTGCTATCTGGACGTTGATCAACACCTCTTAGTACTGTAGCATTCCAATGCTGAGCTGGCTCAAAATCAACTTGGTCCATATAGAGATTAGATTTTGTATGGTTCTCTATGCTAGCCTCCAAAAAAGTGGTTTCCTGGGATAGGAAAAGGAGTTAGTGTCATGAACAGGAAAAGTATAAGATATGCAGAAGCAGATATCGCTGCTTCTGGTAAATGATTTTTAAGAGTCAAGATGGTTTGTACTATTAAAATCAAATGGATCTCATGTGATCTTTTTAGCCACAAAAAGCTTCCAAAATGAGTTGAAACAGCTGACATTCCGTATAAGCAAATGATATCTAGGGGTGGCAATATGCATATATTCCAAAGTGGAAAATGAGATACAGTATGCTGAATGTAACCACAAATTGGCCTTAACTGACACATTCCCCAACCAGTGAAATTGAAATAATGAGTGCAAAAACTGACTTTTCTTGACCCATTTTCTTTAGAATTTCAACATGAGAGTTAGGAATGCAAGATCATAAACTTACACTCAATGAGCTTTAACCAACCTACCTACCTTAACAACGCGGACCTGCAGAAACAAACAAACAGTTATTATCTTGAAAAAGTACGAGAAGACTTGAGAAATATTAAAGAAAGCAAATATAAAAGATATTAAAACAGCGGCAAATATGGTAAAAACTGCTCCTAATACACTGAATAAATCATATATAATCATGTCACGTTAACCATGCAAACAGCTTGGGTTTTTGTGTTATACCTTTGTTCTAACAGAAAGTGGATTCGCAACCATAAATTTGAAATATTGTGGAAGATATTTCCGCTCACCGTCGTTGTCACTATAAAGAGCGGTGCAGACCAACCTAGAAAATGAAGCTATTGGATAAGTAAATTATCATATTGGCAGAAAGTTACTATCAACATGGAACACCAACTTTTATGATGGATCTTACGTGTGCGCACCAAGTTCTTTCACATCATGTTCCACTATGAAGTCATATCTCCCTCCAGCACGTATTGATTCAACAGGTGATTTAGAAGTATCTAAAAGAAGTATCCTCTGCCTCTCAGTTTGGATTTCTGCCTGTAGAAAAATTAAATATCACTTCTATAAACCAGTTCTTAGAGTCAAGAATTCCAATTCAAAAGGTATAGCAATTTCTAGCTCATCCTAGTTTACTGGTCTATGAAAAATAAGATCCCAGTATTAACTTGACTCACAACCAGAGATACTTTAGTTCTAACAGAAACTGAAGCTTCATAATCGATGCTTAAGAGACATTCCAATGTTCGTACATTCACAACATAGACTCAACTGTGAACATTGATCTAATTCATTTTATTCGGTGTAAGACACATTTGGAACGTACTCTCCAAATATATAAAATTTTAACCAATGGCTTTTTATGAAGAGCTTAGTTTAGACACAAATGATCAATGCAAGAGCATAAAGTTCATGCATATACAAATGCCATAACATGTTTCGTCTATATATCTACTTAGTCAAGAATGTCCTTTATGTGTGCACATTTCTAAATATGCAAATGCGACTCTAAGATCAGAAGATTGCTATAACATTGACAATCTCAATTCACTATTTTTCCCATGAAATTTTCCAGATCAGAAGCACACGCTTCTTGTAAGACAGTTCACCAAGTAGAAAAAACTACTCCTAGTTGGTTATATTTGTGTTTTTTTAAATAATTGGTAATATTTATGTACTAAATGCAGTAAGTAACTCAAACAGGGTAAAACCACAAGCTTCATTTATGACTTGCGAAAGAGCAAGAGAGTTCAGCCATGCCACCTAACAAATTTTATGACCTCAGTTGAAATTGTAAAGAATCTTGCTAAACAGGTTGAATACATTCTTAGAATCTCTAGCTCTATATACAGTAGCTCCTTAGAGTAATCAGCTAAGCAAGCAAATCACCTTGATGGTAACATCTCTAACTTCAAAACTGGAGCTGTTATTTATGCTTATATAGCTGCAGAACGTCTCTCCCAAATATATCGCCCTGCAAAATCATAATTAAAAGGGGAAAAAAGCAATAACTAATCACAACGAATCCAGCATATAAGCGATTGCACATCTCCCATCATCTCTTGTTCAAATATATGTAGAAAATTTAAACAAAATTTTTGAAAACATATACTCCATTCCAAAAAGAATATCAGATACCAGTGTACAAAGGCTCAAACCATTCAACCTCATTGCACTTTGAGCATTACTTCTTTCAATTTTTAAAAATAAAATGTCCACATATATAAAAACTACATAAATGGTAGTAGTAATAAAGATTCAACTTTTGTAATTTAAAAATATATTTAGAATGCTACAAATTTACAACAAGAATCTATTGAAGAAATAACATAACAAGATACAACACAAATAAAGCAACAAAGAGCAATACACATTGAAGAAAAGAAACTACACAATTACTAAATAATACTCCCTCCGTTTCAATTTGTTTGTCCTATTTTGACTTGACACGTAGTTTAAGAAAGTAAAAAAGACTTTTGAATCTTTTGGTATTAATTTAAAAATATGTCAAATGAACCAAAATGCCCCCTTTAATCTTGTTGCCTTAAATATGTCCTGTGAAAAGTTGGAATTAAAGAGTTGCTAAAAAAGGAAAAGACAAACTCTTTTTGAAACAAATTAAAAAGAAAAGTAGGACAAACAAATTAAAACAAAGGGGGTACTACTAATAAGGAGAATCGGAGAGGAGGCTGCCCTCTCTGCTTCTCTCACACAAAGTGCGACAACATTCAACCACCTACTAACCTTCTAGACTAATCACTGTCCTTCACACCTTCCTATCTAGGGTTATGTCCACAGTTTGCTGAAGCTGCACCATGTCCTGACTAACCTCATTTTCCAGTTCTTCTTCCACATACCTCTACCTCTCCTAACTCCTGATATGGTCAACCCCTCACACTTCCTTACTGACACATCCATGCACCTCCTCCGCATGTTCGAACAATCTCAACGTCATTTCTTCATGTTGTTATCCAAGGACGCCACTCCCATGTTACCCCATATAATTTTGTTCTTAATCATATCTCTATTAGTATGATCACAGATCCACTAAACATTCTCATGTCCACTCTATTCATCTTTTGCATGTGAACGTTCTTGACTAGCCAACACTCTGCCTAATAACATCAGTCTAACCACTCCATACAACTTACTTTTAATTTTAAGCCTTGACAACACATTCTTAACACACAGTACCTAAATTCAAGCCTCCATTTAGCCCACTCACTCCAATACGATGCACACATCCTCACAATCTCCCTGTCTCCTTGGATTATAGATCCAAGATACTTGATACTCATCATAACTGGGAGTACACATCTTGAGAAGTTCACTTAAATAATAATGTTACTACAACCAATTGAACTATCAATATAGTAATAGTGTCTTCTAAAATAGAATGAAGGTAGGTACTGCACATCTTAAGAAGATTTTAAATCCAGATGCAACGTACACCAATATTTTAGTCCGAAAAGAAAAATGAAGCACTATAAGTTACAAAATAGTACTCCCTCTGTCCCAATTTATGTGGCAATGTTTGCTTTTTGAGATTCAAACTACGTAAACTTTGATCAGCATTTTGAAATGTACTCCCTCAGTCCATCTATCCCAATTTAAGTGTTACTTTTCTTTTTGGTTTATCCCAAAAAGAGTTCCTCTTTCTATACATCGCAAGTTTTTCAATACTGATATTCTACATGGCAAATTTAAGACCATAGGATTTAATAGAAGGACTACACACATCTTTAATTTGAGACCACAAATTCAACTGTCACCCTTTGTTTTCTTAAACTCCGTTGACAGTCAAACTAAGACACGACACTGCAACTTGTACTTACCATATAGTATTTGAAGATCTAAATTTTAATTTTAAAACATTAAATTGATCTAGGCACCCATGGGTGTGGACTAGTGGTCAATGACGTGGTTGAAAACCTTGAGTTCTCATGTTTAAAGCCCAGCGATGACAAAAAATGCAAGGTGAATTTTTCCATGTATTCGATCCTTGGTGGACAGAGTTACACGGTACAACCTATTGCTGGAGGGAAGTGGCAGGTATCATGTGAAATTAGTCGAGGTGCACACAAGCTGGCCCCAACACCACAATTATTGAGAAAAGTATATTGAATTGATCTAGCCTCAATTTTAACTTTACAGATTAGTCAAATCGACTCAAAAAATGAAAATGTGACACATAAATTAGATTGGAGGGATTAATAGGGTCTTATACTAATATACTCCCTCCACTCCTTTTTAATTGCTCTCTTTTCATTTTTAGAGACAAACAATACAAACTTTGACCAACATTATAAGACGCATTTCTTAATCAAATTGAGAAAAGAAACATTGCAATTTATAGTAGTACTTTTAAGGTAGTTTTTGAATATCTAAATTTTAATTTTTTTAAAAATAAATTAATTCAATCTAATTTAGTTTTAAAACTTACTTAAATTGACTTACGAAAAACAAGGGGATCAATTAAAAAGTAATGGAGGGAGTACTGTGTATCTTAAGAAATGCACATAAGGATTTAAAACTCCAGATAGACACAATATAGCAAATGGAAGCTAACCCAAAGGACTGAGGGAGAAGTAGGAGACCCGGAAGGCAAAGAGAAAATTTGGTCTGCTGTTACAGGTTACCCAATTTTTTACATAAAATTGAATAACCTGCAATAGCAGGTCAGGTTTACTGTAATTCTTACCGTGCACAAAGCTTAAATTCTATACTAATATACTCTGTACCTTAAGAAATGCTTGCACGTAAGGATTAAAAAAAAGTAGCAAATAAAGCTAACCCGAAGGACTGAGGGAGAAGTAGGAGACCAGGAAGGCCAAGAGAATCAGAAGTGTGTTGAAGGAGGTATCTATTCCGGTAAGAAAAATCAGACGGATCAGCTGACGTGTCACTTTCACCGGTAGCGTCAGCGAGGAGGCGAGGGAGATGAGTGGCGGCGATTGGATCATCGAAGAGATTTTCACCGAAAAGGAGATCGGACGGGTCGAATCGGAGCGGAGTTTCGACGTGGAGCGAAGGACGGCAAAGGCGCATGACCCGAAAGGCTAGTGAATGTGGACCTTGTGTACTACTCATCTTCATTATTTGCTCAACAAAGATTCAAACGATGAAGGAAAGGGGGGTTTTGGTTTGATCGGGGAAGAATATAGATTATGAAATGTTGTTGAACTTAACACCCAAAAAAGAGAAGCATTTTTTTCACTATAATTTCATTTTTAAATATATTTTTATTATTATATTATTTTATTTTTTCTACTAGGTAGAAGAGCCAATAAAGGGGCGACCAAGGTAGAAATGTAATTTCATATATAATAATATCTCTGCCACATACTAAGACCCTATTTGTTTGCATTTAATGGAGATTTGAATCTGAATAGTTTAGACTTCAGTTCATTAATTGCATTTTTTTTTAAGTCTCTTAAAGCATCTTAAACCTCTGAATCAGACATGGAAATGAATGACATTCAGATTCTTTTTAAACATAATTTATTTTCTCACAAATTTCAAATTTTATTATTTTTTCTAAATACGTTATTCTCCCACCCTCTTTTCACGTTGCTCTCTCTCTTCACGTTTCTCTATCTCTTCCTCTTCACATTATTTTCCTTCTCTTTCAGGTATGATCCACCAAAACTATTTATAAATATTTTTATTATCAATTTAAGTATGCACTATTTGTTGCTCAATATCCATGCTTCACTCCAGAAGATATAATTGGATCTTCAATTGAAATCATGTTTAATCTTCTTAATTCATCACGTATAAAATAAAGGTGAAAAAGATCGGCATGTAGTTTGTTTTGCTTCACTTTAGTTTTTGGAAGAATGCACATAGATGTATATTGTTGTTTTGCTCATCGTGTAGGATAGAACATGTAAATGAATGAAATAACAAAAATTAGAATTCGTTTAAGATTAGAAGTGGAACACTTTAATTTGTTCTTTTGCTACTTTGTACGGTCCCATTAGCACATCCTTGGGTGCCGTTATAATATGTATTATTATTTTAGCTTCTCAGTCTTCTGAACCGGGGGTCTATCAGAAATATCCTACTTGTAGAATTTCATACTACTCCATCAAGAGATATTGATTGAATTGATAATTTCGAAGTGAAACTGGAAGTGATTGTATGATATAATATTTTTCAGATAATATATTATTTTATTATTTTTTAATTTTAAATTGCATATTTATTACAAATAAATAAATTATGTATATTCAGATATTAAAAAAACAAACAATCTTAATCATTCAATAGTCAGATCTAAAAACAACATCTTAATCATTCAGACATCTATTCAAATTCAAACGTCTTAATCTTAAAAAAAAAAAACACAAATGCACCCTAAACCTAGAAATCTCTAGACACTCTTTCCATTGCTTCAACTGAGCATTTGTATCACTTTTCTCATTCAAAAAATTTTCACTTCTCTCCACGTTTTCAACTGATTTCAAATTCAGCTATGCTCAACCAGTTTATTGGAAGTATACCCTTAGAATACGGGGATATTCCAACACTTCAAGCCCTTCTCCAATAAGTTAACTGGTGCGATACCACCAAGTTTAGGGAAGCTAACCTCACTTTTGTGGTTAATGCTTGCTAACAATTCACTGACCGGTGGCATCCCACATGAGTTGGAAAATTGCAACAGCTTATTGTGGTTGAATCTTGCAAACAATCAACTTTTAGGGCCAATTTCACCTCAGTTAGCAAGAATTGGCTCTGGCTCGGAGGAATGCTTCGCTATGAAGAGGTGGATACCAACTGATTATCCTCCATTAAGCTTTGTATATCAATTGCAGAGGCCTATGGGATAAATTGCTCAAAGGGTATGATTTATTTCAAGTATGTGAATTTCTCTACCTTTTTTTTCAATTGAATATAAAAGTTATATTATTTCACTTCGTATAACTTGAAGTTTATTGTCCTAAAGAGATCACCTTCCAAGCTTTGTGAAAGGATTTCTTAGTCCTTCAATAACTTTTTGTTATCATTTCCTCCAATTTATCCATCGTTTCACAAACCTTATTTATTGCTTAGTCTTTGAGCTTATGTCTTTTCCTAATACCAGGATATTTGAGGATGCGACATACAAAAGCAGGAAATATATAAAGTGTGTTGAGTTACCTCTAACTCAGCATGAGTTGTACAAGCAGATTGTTTTAGATCCTCCCCGTGATGTATTGTTCTATGGTCTACTAAACACTGGGAAAACTATGCATGTAAAGGCTGTAGCAAATCATACCATCGCAACCTTAATAAGGGTTTTTTCCTCAGAATTTGTTCAGAAGTACTTGGAGATGTATGCATAAAGTCTTATTTTCAGTTTAAAGTATTTATATCTCATAAAAAGAGATAAGCGGAAGAACATGTCTAAATCTGCATGTTTGCTTTTAGCACCATAAACTTAGTATGTCTTTTATAGTAAGTGTTCTTACATGACAATTGCAATATGGAGGTGTATTCGATGATGCAGTTCTAAAATTTTACTGCTCTCTCTGACGAATAAGGACCGTAAAAAAAAGTTATACGCACTCACGGAGTAATGATGGTATATAATTGATTTATGATGATACAACAATTTTTGAAGTATGTTTGAAAACGTTAAGAATGACAGATTTCTTAAAACTTTATCCTATAGCTGGGCCGACAAAAAGTTTTTGATGTGACAAGCTCGCTAAGGTGACACTTCTCAACAGCAAATTTTTTGATAAGAAGATTGGACAACAGTTTACAGAGGGTCCAAGAATTGATAAATAAATCAAGACCTTCTTCGATTTTCATAGTTTCCCACTCCCTTCTAATTGTGATTCCCAAACTACTTTGCAGATTGTAATGCTTAGCGCATCTACTACACTTTTTGAATCTGTCAACGTCCTCTGCCTCCAACAACAGGGCCTCCATCAATAATAACAACTACCTCCGCCAAAAGGGAATTGTAAGTTAAAACTGTATCTAGCTATTAATACCATCTCCGAATTCCGAAGTGTTGTCACATGCCTCATATCTATTGAATTTCCTTCTTTCAGTTTTGATCCGGTGCACTTGCAACATATCGATTGAAATTCCATGTTTCCATTTTCAAATTTTTAAACAGGCACTTATTGCCCAACCGATCACAATTGTTTGTTATACATTGAACATTCTCTCTATTTGATCTACTTTTAATGCGGCAGCCAATGATACATAACTACAACAAATTAAATTGTATTTTAAGGTCAATTTCCAATTCATCTGTATAGATTCAAACAGTTCATCCATTTGCTTTACTTTCTAGGCTGCCAATTAAATCTGTCATTATCAGTGTTGATTCCCCTGCAACTCACAATTACAGAATTAATTTCCCATCGGCAAAGCTATTCTCCCCTGTGGACGAGTTGTAAGTTCATATTTATTAATTTTATATTCATGTTATCCCATTAATTGTATCTATTCACACATCTATATTGGAGCCAACTAAGATAGTCAATCCATGAACTTTCAGAATTCTTTTACTTAACCGTTGAACTGTTAAAATAATTTCAATAAGACTTTCTCCCGAATATTCTCGGTTCTACTTGATATTTTACCAATTTCTCATGTTGTTAACGCTTGTGGAATTTTAAAAATCAAATTACGGCATTCTCACTTGAGCATTGGTTCTTTCACCCTTATGATTTTACATGCAGAAAGACAAATGACCTAAGTAGAAACTCTTAAAACAACTTTCTGTATGGTGATTCTCTGTTCCTTTAAAATTACACAAATTGTTACCTATTTCTTAAATGTTTATGGAACTTGAATAATCTCCCCCCATAGACGAGTTGTAAGTTCACATCTACTAAATTTATACTCCCGTTAGTAAACGTTTTAACATTCTTTTGTCTAACTATCAAGCTGATAATCAAAGTTCAAAACAACTTTCTCCCCACCCTTCTGTGTTTTACTTATTTGTTACCGATTTCTCAGATTCTTTATGCTTGTGAAATTGGTAAAATAAAAAACTCTCAAAACAACTTTCTACTCGATGATTTTTCGTTCCCTTAAAACTGCATAAATTGTTATCTCTTACTTATTATGTCTATGGAACTTGAAGAATAATGTAATGCCATCTCATCTAAATATTGTTTCATACTCTCTTATATTCTTTTGATTTTAGGTGTACGTCGGGAATGTAAACTGTATGTATCTTGTTGAGAGTACGATCACTTTACTCTATAAAATCACAAATAAGAGAAATTGATATTATTACTAACATGGAATACACTTTTACCATCTAATTCAATTTAAGATGATTCATCTGGATATTCATATTCATAATAATAATATATTACATTCATCTTTTTCCTGTAAAGGCCAGTAAACTAAAAGGTCAATGACACTTTTACCCTCCTCATTACACTTTAATAAACCTGATTACTTAAATAATGTTCGCTAATCCTATGCAACATTTCAAACAGATGCATCGCAAGTCATCATAGCTCCTTGTTTAGTTGCATCCTTTGGGAAGCACTGTTCAAGCATCGCAACAAATTTGTTCGACCATCTTTAAAACCAAATCACACAGATGACAATTCCTCTTCAAACACCATCTTCTCTGCAAATCTTAAGGTTTGATTTAGTTATTTAGGATCCTCCAGAATACTTTTTCCTTCTAATTCTACAGTTTCACATGTTTACTAATTAATTATAGATTTTGATTCTTACCAACTTTTATATTTGTGACAGGCTCTTGGCATCACAGTTTGCACGATCATCTCTTTAACTTCAGAAGTATTCTCAATCTGTTCTGCTTTCAAAGTTCCCAGCGACATCGACATCTGTCCAAAGCAAATTATAACTCTCAGTCAGTTTCCTTACACCATACACCTAGCCTCTAATTTCACTTGCTCTTTGAACTTCACCCCATAACAACGAAATCACTTGCAACTTATGCTTCCCCTGAAAATCATAACCAAAATAAACAAATCTATGTCTCTGTCTATGATGAAGAAAAATAGTTCATAGATTTGTTCCTGCTATTTGGCGTAGTAATAATAAAGTATTATTTTACAGCCACAAGAGAAATGATCCAAAGGTTTACGATTCTCCCAAATATTTCTCTGTGCAGCTTAATACTTTTGGATGTTTGGCTGATAGATACATTCACAGTCCTTATGGTTAATGAGATTGATAGTTTCTCCTTAATAATCAGTTAAATTGGTACTTTTTCTTTCGTTGATACTTGTAGGCTCACTTGATCCAAAGGTAAATTTGAGATTGTTTGTGTTATATTAACTTACCATATTGCAAAAGTTCAAACAACGCATCCAATTTTTGCAGCAAGTGTTCATTTCACTGCTTTGAAATACTTCTTTTAAAAGTTAAAGTTCTATTAGAAACAACCTCCCATCATTATAAAGAGGTGCTTTCGAATCTTTATGGTTCCCCACTTTGCTTGCATCCTTTATGAATCGCTCTGCCCCTAATGACACCTCTTTCATAGACCTGCTCCTTCCAGCTCTGTTCTTAGCCTCGTAGTACTACAATTGCATCTTCGCTACAGTCTCTATAAAAACAAATCATCTGATGGCAATTTCTCATCTTCTTTGGCAACTTTCAGGTTTTATTCGGTCCTTGATACTCTCCTTCGACACCAGTATCATCTTCAAATTTCACAAAATACACATTAGCGAAATAACTATAGAATTACATCCTTTAACTATTTCTATATTTTAAATAAGTTGCCGCTATCATTAACATCAAATATACTTTCTAAGTTGTGTACATCTGCTCTCTACTTCCAAAGTTTCCAGAGACATCTTCCTACTGCAAATCTAAACTATAATTTACAACAAATGATCGGCCTACAAAAATCAGAATATTTTTTTAGCCTAGAGGAAAGAGAAGAGTGTTTATAGTTTATTAGTCTGTATTAGATGATTAAAGAGATGCGATTAGTGGATTATTTTTCTATATGGTTTGCAGGAAATAGTACATCATATAGTTGACTTAGTGGATCCATTTGAAGGTATTTCTTTCTAAATTAGATGGTCTAAAGCGATGAAACAATAATTTTCAGGAATTTCAATAGTTGCGCAACACATGCCTTCACCCAATGAAGCGTTATCTATGTCCTCTGCATTGTCATAAATTGTAATCTGGTGCATATTTTTGTTGCTTTTGTGTAGTGACAGTCATGACCAATAAAAGCCCTTTGTTTTCCATTTTGTGAAACATCCGAAACTTAAATCAATGAAGGGTACACTTCAAAATTCCTCAATTTGTTGAAATCCTCAAATTAACAGTTATATCTTTCACTTGATAAACAATTTCCAAAGTAATCTCTTAAATGGGCCAAAATGATATGATGATATCAAACAATCATAACCATGCACTTTCACAACATATGTGCTATATTTTGCAGTCTTGAATGTCTTCATTTATTCTTCTTCAACTTTCCAAACTATTTCCATGTTCTTTCTTCAACTTTCCAAACTGTTTCCATGTTCTTCTGTTTTCATTTAATAAGCAAATAATATTAAATTGTAATTAGGGGAATTGCTTGTTTGAGACGAGAAGAAGGTGATCAAGGGCCATATAGATAATACCAGAGTTCCCAATTTGGCGAGTTAGATGATTTGCAGGTATTTTGCTAGGCATTTGTTTATACTTAACGGAAAAGTTCGAAACTAAAGTATCTGACAGGGTGATAATGGTTTTTCAGAAATAAGAAAAACTACCATTGCCCTTCATTGCAACTTTAATTTTGTCTGGCGTATATTATTATAGGCAGTAGACTGGAATTCTACGTACCTAAGGCTTTTTTAAATAGAAAAACAAATAGCCCTGGCCTTCCTTGAAGCAGACACAAGCGAAATAATATAGCTGGTGTTTTTTTTCCCCTAAAAAGGAACTCTTGATGTGTTTTCCCTCATTTCGGAGATTTGACAACCTTTCTCCCCAAACATGGGACCTCTTTGTGCTTCCCAAACAACATAGGGAAAGAAAATATTCTAATGTTATTTTCTGAAGATAATTTTTATCAACCTTTGTTCTTAAGTTGTAGATTGAAGTGAGTATAAGTGAAGACAAGGATCTTGGACAACAAGATAAACATCGAATAAAACAGAATATAAAGCAATTTCTGGGATCTCTTCAGGAAATATTGCTTCAATTTGAGTAGGAACTGAAAGAGTTGTAGTATGCTATTGAATCTGGTATTATTTTTTAAAGCTTTATTTATTTCTTTTCTAAGACGCTTGTTGTTTGAAATTATGGATGAATGCCCCTTCGACTGGAAAGTGTCACTTCAGCTTGTATTCCTCGAAATGTAGTACCATATAACAACTAATTATTTGGACTTTGGATTATCTGATGTTGTGATGATGCTGACTATTTTCTTGTTATTTGATGGTATTTTAAGTGCATTGTTGAAAGTAATCTAATACATATCAAATTGCCTAAAAAACTCAACTTTTCCAGTTCGTAGCCTAAATGGTTCACGTGAAATTTGTTGGAGGCAAATATGACCCCCTTCCCTTGATTATATGAGTATTTAAATTTACCTTATAATTCTGCAGGTGTTTTTTATTAAAGACATATTGCAAAGACTTATTGACATGTTTGCCGAGAAGGTTTTGCACTCAATCACTATGGTATTCCAGGAAGTTCCATCAGATATAAAACAAATAGTTCATTCTATGATTGATATGTTTGCTGAGAAGGTTTTGCGTCAATCATGGAGGCATACCAGGAAGTTCCACATGGAGCAAAGAAAAAAACCAGGGGTCCATGGCAATTCATCGATTTTCTGCCTTTTGTTGATCCGTCAAGAGATAGTTGTGCAAGCTCAATCAGGAAATTATTGAATTGTTGAACTGTGGAATGAATGTTAAAATGATTACAAGGGATCAACTGGTAATTGGAAAAGAAGTTGGGTGTCGCCTGGGAATCGGAAGAAATATGTATCCTTCATCTGCTCTGTTTGGACATATTTCCAATCAAGATAAATCAATTGCTGTTGATGACGATTTATCAATTGATGAAGTTATATAGAAGGCCATTGGTTTTGTTAGCTCTGTCCACCCTGAGCACAAATATGAGATAACAAAGCACTTGTAGTCTAGGAAACATGTATGTGGAATGATTGGTAGTGATTTCGACGATATTCCTGTTTTAAAGAAGCCTGATATCCGGATAGCTTCTTGTAGAGCAACAGTTACTATGATATGTGAATTTTAATGGGATTTCTAGGATTCTATAATATATATATACTTTTGGGATTCGATGATATGTCCATGATAATGATATGCAACGATGTGCTAAAAGTGAAAACAATACGAGTTCTTAAAAGAGTGATACGCGTTGGGCCCGTGCAGAGCACAGGCATTCTTATCTAGTATTATATAGAAAAATGAGTTCAAGGCGACCAAGGGTAAAATCGTCTTTACAACATTCATTAAACCCATTCCAAAAATATTTTCTCTTCTCCAAAATATTTCTAGAGATATCTACCATTTTTCAAAATAACAAAATCTTCAACTTTCTTTTTGTGCCACAATCATTACTATATACAAGAGAAAATTTGACATTTTGGTAGTCCTCACATCAATTTTTTTCGTCAATTTTATCTCTAATTTAAATTTTAATTATTCTACAAACTTTCATCCATTTTGATAAATTTGAACAATTATTTGGACTTATTAAATACTACAAAATTGATGATTCATAAAAAAAAGACAGTGACACCATAGAAATTATTTATACAATCAAATTCAAAATTGATCCAAGGATTTATTGTCTTTCTATTTTGTAGAAATGTTTATTAATCTGACTTCAAATTTTATTTTTCCTAAGAAATTTATCATGGATAAGTAATTAAAGTATCTTGATATTCCCTTTCTAACTTAATACATGCAAAATTATTAAATAAGATTTTTTTTTTATATATAGTTAAAAATGTTTGAAAATTTAATTTTTTAGAAAATAGAATTTAACTCTCCAAATATTAATGATACTAAATAATGAAAAATACGAGTAATGCTTTTTCACATTTTTCTATGGTGAATTTTTCTGACAAAAAATAGGACTATCCACATTTTATAAAATTTAGGACAAAATAAGTAATTTAACATGAAATATTAAAGCTTCATACACATTTAAAAAAAGTATAAATTTCTTAACATGTATTTTTAGGGAAAAAAAACTAAAGTTAATAAATTTTTTTAGTAACTTTCAATTTCTATTTTATGGTTTAATATGAAGAAAAATAATTAAGCTAAATAACGTGAGAGTGTTTTTGAAAATAAACTATTTATTCTTAGAAAAAATGCAATGCATATTATTTTTAATATCACAAACCAAACAACCACTAAAAAATAATAATAGTATCACATACCAAATAACCACTGGAAAATAATAACAGGATAACTAATTCAATAACAATTAATTCTAGTATAACTAATCCAACATAACTAATTTCATCATAACTTGTTTTCCAACCAAACGACCTCTAAGTGTATAAAAAAAATTTCCCGAATTTCTTTTCAATTCTCTTCAGATTTTCTATTTTAGTGATTGAATTTATCCCAGACCGTTTTTGCCTTGAGTTGGAATTGGTCGAAAACAACTCTCTATCTCACATTCGAGGTAGATGTAAGGTCTGCGTACACTCTATACTCTCAGACCTTACTTTGTCGGACTATATTGGTATATTATTGTTATTATTGTAGTGGTTGAATATCAAGGATGTTGAATGAAAGATCAAACTTTTAGTTAAAATAAATTAAGGTTGTAATTCCATTTGCTTGAGGATTCTTTTCAAATTTCAAAATATGATCGTTCTAATTCTGATTATACACAATCTGATCATTTCTTTTTAAAAAATAAATAAATTATCTTCAGCTACAAAAAATTTGCTTATCATTTTTATCTCTTGATAATTGTAAGGACAAAATTTAGATGATAAACTTATTGCAGATACATTTTATTGTTGACTAATGAAAACTCCATTACTGAGAATGACTTGAGTGCGGTGAGGAGAGCCACCAAAAGGCATCATTTGCACGACATAAATTAGAAGGCCAATTGATTCAATCCGCCTTAAGTTGTTATTGTTTCTGTGAACGCATCTTAAATTATAAAAGAAGCCGCGAGACGCTATGAATTAGATGTGTCATATTCTAATTAGTATCCTATATAGGAATATTTCTGCTAAAGTAACTGGGGCTTACTCCGTGAAGGCGTCTTGAAAGAACTTACATATAGATTTCTATTGTAGTTTAGTCACATCTGTCGAATCCTAATGTGAAAAGACTTCTTTATCTGAATAGGAAACATAGCTTTGCTAATTAGATTACTAATATTTTTCTTTGATCTCTTCTCAAGACAAGTATCTTGCTGATAAAAGTCGGGGCTTTGTATTGGACTATACTTGAAGGTAAAATGATGTTATATTAAGTTGAATTGTCTACACTATATATCCTAGCCATTTTAGATGGATTGTTTATTAGTGACTCTCTACTCCTCAACTAAGAGGTTGTAATGTATGAAGTCTTGACTGTCCTGCTACTTACAAAGTCAGGGTAGTAGATTAGTTATGTGTTAATCAACATAGACTATTTTTTTACTATGCCTTAATGCATAAGAGAATCTTGGGATCATATGGGTCAATATATAAAAATATGTCCTTAAATCAACTCTTGAAAAGACAAAGGCTAGACTTCAAATCAAAAGAGACTTAAACATTGAAATTAAGTGGATCTTTATTTGATTTAAATATGAATCTCAAGTTTTTCTTCAACAAAAATAGATTTTTCTTTGACTTCTAATTCTCTTTCTTAATTTTTTTAAAAAGAATTCCAGTCAACAAAAAAATTATTTTAGGTAGAAGTATCCTTTTGTGTAAAATAACTATTTCTACATGGATATAAGATTTTGCGCTTTATTTTAAGTTCAAAACATGTTGATGTTATAGAATAATAACTCTTCATCATCCACATATGAATATTTGTTTTAGGTGCTCACTTTGTATTCCATGGACAAAGAAGTGTCCTGTTATTTATTACAATGGTACAAATGAGATTCAGAGAAGCTTTGTGCTACTGCAATTTCAACATCGATAGACGCTGCCGCAACTGCTACTCCTTCAGAAAGAAGTAAACTATAGGTTTTTTCCCCTCTTTATACTATCACCAATTACTACTTGTTTTTTGCTGAAACTTCTATTATTTTATTTTAATATCTTAACGTTGAAACAACTGGAACTACATTTAGTAAAGTGGATTTATACAAACATGCTTTTTTTTATAATACTGTTATTTTGAATTGTTTATAAAATTTTATGGTTAAAACTTTATTTTCTTTTCAATGATCGCTAAGCCATTTGTTCCCGGTGAATATAATCTTGAATGTCTTTTACTTTAGCTCATGAATTATAACAATATTGGTACATTAAATTGCCATCTAATAAAATAAATTTTCAATGAAAAAGGAAGAACCTTAATGCAGCCAAGATGTTTGGTTATGTCTAAAGCAATCAAATAGTTCTTTTGGATGAAAACGATGAAAAAGATGTGGCATGATTAGTATATGTCTATACAAGTGAGCATTTCTTGTCTTCATTTAAAAGCAAATATTGTTAAAAGCATAAATGTTGTTCCTCTTTTGACATATGAATTTCTTTCGAACTGTAGAATTTTTTTATGGAAATCACTTCATGATTTATCACATTTTATTTTACTGATTCAATAAAAGTTCATTGTGGTTATGTCTAAAGCAACCAAATAATTATTTTACTCCATCTAGCATAAGAGGTTTCATATCCCAAAATTATACACCCCCACTTAAAAAATAATGACGTACTTTTCTTTTTAATTCGTTTAAAAAATAATGACTCATTTTATTTTTTGAGAACACTTTGATTTTAATTTTTCACGTGGCATCTTTGAGACGACACAATTAAAGTAAATTTGACGTAAATTTAATTTAAGACCACAAAATTAAAAAATCTTCATTATTTTCTTAAAATTCATGCCAAGTCAAAGCAGATCATTCTTTTTTAAGTAAAGAGAGTATTATTTAGCGAGTGAAATAGTTGTGTGAAGATAGAGAATTTTTTTTTTGCAACCTGATAAGATTACAAAGTGCTTAATCCAAAGATTTAAATATAAAGTTTTCAAGGTAGTCCTCAGCTTCTCAATTTTGTAGTTATTCAAGGTTGCTCAACTTGAAAGTAGTTCTATTTCTCAGGTGATGAAAAACTAACTTGTGTTTGGAATGTTAAAGAATGACCTTGACAAGAAGGAACAAGAGACTAAGTCACTAAGGTATCTTTTATTTCTTTTATAACAGATTCTAAATATGGTTAAACATCGACAATAGCATACATTAACAACTTTAGTTACTTAAACTCCCTTTAGGTACCATGTTCAGTTCTAATTGATTTTAGAGGCATATCCTCCTGAAAATAGAGACAACTTTAGAGAGAAAAAAGAGAAAATTGCATTTTTGAGGCTATATATTGAGCATTATGAGGAAAAATGATATCAATATGAGCCAAAGATGAAAGCTTTGGAAAAAAAATTGGCAAGATTGGTAAATCTCTATACAAGTTAGCATTCTGTGTCTTCAGTTCAATCAAATTTTGTCAATTTTTAACATTTGAATTTTCTTCGAACTATGAGATTTTGTATGGAGATCACTTCAGGATCACCACATATTATTTTATATGTTCAATAAAAGTTCACTTTATTTACGTATATTTCACTTACTTATTAAACATCAGTGACTTGAACTAGTATAAGAAACGAGGTCGCTTACTTGCTTATTCAAAATTTAATTGAATGTCAATATTTTATTCTAAATTTCTTTATAAAAGAATTGAGCATTTAAAGCAGGTCAAAGTATAGTCATGCTTTTGATATAACTAAAAATCCTCTAAGTCGATGGGTATTCGTTAATGTTTAGTTGTGTAAGTAATTATTACTTTTTTTCTGTTGTACTCAGATATACAACCTAAGAGCAAAAAATAAAACATGAATATAGAGAAACTGAATAAAGTATAGCCATAATATAGTATATCATAGTGGTATAAGAATCAATCTTCTTTTATCTTTCTACTTCAGTTTTCTTTATGTGAATTTTGTCGGTGTACTACTTTCTGACCTTTTTGTTTAGGGATGACATCCTATTAGTTATGTTCACGAAATAGATATACAATTTATTCAAATTATTGTCTCTAATATCATTCAACAGTTTATCCAATGCATGAAAAATAATTACCTGAATTTTTATTCTTCAATTTCATTATTCGAAGCAAACATATATACTTTTCATATCGGGCTCGTGCAAGCACGAGCATACTTATTTAGTATTATTATATAGAAGATCCATAACTAGGACGACCAAGGGCAAATTTGTCAATTAACAAAAAGTCTAGCTTAAACTTATTGTACATTATGCAAAGAGAGGGGAATTAAAAAAAAAAATCTATGTTCCAGAAAATTCTAATGACTATGCTTTGAAAAATTTAAAAAATCAAGTGACATCTTAAAGAAGTGGGGCCCATTATTTTTCTTCAAAAGGTTATGGAGAAGTTCTTTTCTTAAAATTTTCTTCATGTAATAGCTTCAGAATTCATGATCATACACTTTTTTTCTTTTTTTCTTATTTATTTAAATAATATACTTGACTCAAATGAAAAGAATAATTTTAAATTTAAAGAGAAATTATATTTGAAGTTTGTTCCATTTAAATATTTTTAATTTTGATTTCAAATAAACTTTCTCTGCTTTTATCCAAAACCACGGAATAAATATTGTGAAGTTTTTTCATGTATCTTGAATTCGATGTCTAATCAAAGTTATATAAATTAAAATATTGGGAGACATAGTTTATCAGTGGATGCGTAAATACTCACATATGTTTCATAAAGGATAAAAAAAGTAAAATTAATTTTGGCCACACATTTAATTGCATAAAGTAGTTATTACTATATTATAGTAAAATAAAAAAATACTCAAAATTATTGAATAGGTGTGTATCTATTATACACAATAAGCGAATCCCTCCATAATTTCAAAACTTCACTTGATACATATCATTACAAAGATTTACAGTACATATAAATTATGGAAACATAATTACTTACTAATCATCTGTTAAAATTATTTTAAACAACTTATTAAAAATGTATTATTAACTACCTCATGTTAAATTACTACAATATATATCATGTTAACTTTTGTTAATTCTTTAGATTCATCTTATTTGAGATAGTAAATTTCCTCATTAGATAGACAAACCATTCTAAAAGAAATTTCTTGCTTACTATATTAAATTAATCTCCTATTCTTGACGTATATAAGACAAGACATAAAAACAATCTTTTAACATTATGATTCATTAAAACTTACATTCATGTTCTTATTTTCGTTTGTTAAACACACATGAAACGAATTTAAATGTATTTATGTAACGCCCGCTACACGGTGCTAACAATCCTGAAAGACCACTAGCTAACCTATGACTGGTACCTGCTGTGAGCTCAGCATAATAATAATACTGTAATAACAATATAACTGAATAAATACAGAAATTTGGCGAAATATCTGCCATAAGGTTCAAAGCTGATTAATACTGAGTAAAACAATGTCTGAACAAGGTATAACAATACCAAAATTGAAAACAACTGTCTGAAATACTCTAGTCTGAAAGCCTCTAAAACTGTCTGAACTGTGGAGTTGATGGGACATGTCCCAAACTAACTTCGACTACTGAAATAACCAAGTACTCAAATAATAAAATAATGAAACAATCATGTCCTCAAACTATGAGGAATCATCACTGACTCTGACTGCTGATATCTGAGTTGCTAAGCGCAATTGGGAACTTGAGCGTTCGAACCTATGGTATAAAACACCATAGTGCAAGAGAAAAGTATGCGTCAGTACGTGAGAATGTACTGGTACACAAAGTGAGGTAAGGCTGAATGCAAAGGTTAATATGCATGAGCTAAAACTGACTGAATAACATGAACAAGACTGCACGAGAATACATGCATGAATACATAACTGCAACTGAAGTCATAAGGATTCTGAATACTGAGTTTACTATTAACATGGATTACTGATAATTGTTATAACTGATAACTGAGTGACTGTGTCTGACAGTCCTGATGCTGATGGGACTAGCTGAGTTCCGTACTAAGCTGAGTGACTATAGCTGATAGTCCTGATTCTGTAGAACTATCTGAATTCTTTACTGAAGACTGAAACTGAGACTGTGGGAGGTAATCATTTAACCGATATGCCCTTTTTTTCTAGATTAATTTGGGGTCCAACTTGTAACCCCAATTGGAAGGGTATCAGTACCGTGCCACGGGTAAGGACAAAATGTGAGTGACCCTCGTCTGGCAGGTACTCTAATGAGAACAGTGGGACCCTAAGCTGACAGGTTAAGACACCTCATCCACCATCACCTGACAGGTTTGATGTCTCAATCTACGCTGGCTATGTAGTTCTGGAATGCAAGGACTACTTCTAAGGATCACACCCTCTACTGGCAGGTGAGTCCCCATCCTTGGGTTCACTTAGTGCTGAATCCTACTCCCAACTGAATAGAAACTGAACTGAGTATACTGGACTGAACTGGATTGAGTTTATCGAGTTTATTGAGTTTTCCTGAGTTCTGTAACTGACTGAGTTCTACTAAGTTCTGAAACTAACTGAGAGTTCTACTGATTGTGATAAGATTAAGATTACTCTATGACTGACACTGTCTCTACGCACACAACTAAGTTTTCAGATATTAAATACCCCCAGGACTCGATAGCATGAGTAGTAATGAGACATGACAACACTTGCATACTTGACAATAGCCAACAACTCACAATACAATCATTGAGGCATTTTATCGAGCATTTGAAAGTCATGAACTTGTACATGAATAGGAATTTCTTGTCAACATACTATAATGGCACTATTTCATCCACATAGGCATTTTGTCAAACATATGGGGAGCATGCTTTGGTCACACAATAATCAATACATCCTATTACCATGGCTACATCCATGAACTTGCAAATTGAAGGGTTTATCACGAACATCATGTAAATCATCACATAACAGAATGAACTCTTGTAGTTAATAGTTTATAACATGAATCAAAACCCAACAACAACATAGACATGAAATTCAATTCAAGTAACTCTTGAAAACTCATAATAATACAATCTTTGTATTTTGAAAGAGATTCTTGGGCTTCATGGATGAAAGGTAACCATCAATAAACACCTAGCATACCTTAGAATGTTAATCCATGAAGGTTCTTGAAGGAATTCTTAAGCCTTGTTCTTGAATTTTTGAAACTAGGGTTTCTTGCTTTTGAGAGAGGATGATGAAATTAGGGAACAATTGAGTGAACAATGATATATTTAGGTCATATGGGAATTAATTTCGTGTTTTAGGATGACCTAGTTCATGGGAAATGTCTAAAATACCCTTGGGATTTAAAATCCCATAACTGGAATGCGAATTAAAGCCTCACCGCGATGCAGTGGAGTGGCCATCGCTATGCTCACCGCGACGCGGCCTAATCGCGGTGAGCTACTGGATCATGACATTTTCTGATTTGAGCCTCACTACGACATGGCCTAATAGCGGTGAGCTACTAAAATTTTCCAAATGCCAAAATATCTTTCATCGCGACGCGATGGATGGACCATCACTATACTCACCGCGACGTGGTCTAATCGCGGTGAGCTACTATTTTTGAAATTTGTATTCGATCCAATCCTTGTTTGAAAAATCTAAAACTTATCCTAGACATGCTATTTCCATCCCTGGATATGACTTAACTTAGAAATTAACGTTACGAGGTCGGGAAGGTCATAAATAAATTTACTGATGTTTGAAGGGTTTAGAAAGGACTATGTTATAATACCTAGTTGAAATTTTCTAACTTTGGGACCCCTCAATAAGCATTAAAGGCCGAGTTAAGCTTAGGATTTTTGTGGGGTCTTACAATATCTCCCTCTTGGGAACATTCATCCTCGAATAAAACTGACTAAACTAAGGACACAGATAAACTGAACTTAGTCACTGAGCGTGGACATCTAAAACATGTTTACATGACTGACATTACTGATAAACTGTAATTTCATGCTGAGCATGCATATCTGATGCATGAGTACATGACTGAGGATACTGATAAGCTGAAGTTTCATACTGAACATGCATGTCTGATGCATGAGTACATGTTTGAAATGATAAATGCATGACTGAATATGCGATGGAAATAGATACCAAGTTTAAAAATTAAATCTGAACATAAAGCTAAGTAAAACTAAGAAAAACTATTACCTTAAGCCAGATTTGAGTTTGTGGAGAAGAGGTGAGGGTACTTGGTCCGCATATCTGCTTCTGCTTCCCAAGTAGCTCCCTCAACGGACTGATTCTGCCAAAGAACTTTGACTAAGGGAACTTCTTTGTTCCTTAGTCTACGAGTCTGATGATCGAGGATCTAAATTGGAACCTCTTCTAAAGAAAGATCATTCTAAATTTCTAGGCCCTCTGTAGGGACTACGACTGCTGGGTCACCTATGCATTTCTTAAGCAAGGAGACATGGAACACTGGGTGGACTGAAGACAGATCTGAAGGCAATTCGAGCTCATAAGCTACTTTGTCGAAGCGACTGAGAATTTTGAAGGAACTGACATATCGGGGACTGAGTTTCCCTTTATTTTCGAACCTCTTTACTCCCTTCATGGGAGAGATTTTTAAATACACTAAATCACCAATCTCAAACTCGAGATCCTTTCTTCGCATATCTGCATATGATTTCTGATGGCTCTGAGCTGTATTGAGCCTTTATCTGATCAACTAAACTTTTTCTAAGGTATCTAATACCAAGTCAGGCCTTACTATAACGGCCTTACCCACTTCGAACCAACCGATTGGAGATCTGCATCTCCAACTGTAGAGAGCTTCAAATTGAGCCATCTGAATACTGGAATGATAGCTATTGTTGTATGCAAACTCAATCAAAGGCAAGTGGTCATCCCAACTACCTTTAAAGTCAATTGCTCACGCCCTTAGCATATCTTCTAAAGTTTGAATGGTCCTCTTTTCTTGACTATCTGTCTGAGGATGAAAGGCTGTACTGAGGTAAACTTTGGTACCAAGACCCTTTTGGAATGCTTTCCAAAAATAAGAGGTGAACTGGGTACCTCTATCTGAGATAAGTGACAACGGATCACCGTGAAATCTAACCAACTCTCTGATATAGAGTTTGGCATAATCCTCAGCTGAATAAGAGGTATGAACTGGAAGAAAATGAGCTGATTTGGTCATCCTGCCTATAATGACCCAAATTAAATCATGCTTACGACGAGTACGAGGAAAACCCATCACAAAATTCATGTTCACTTCTTCCCACTTCCAAGTAGGAATACTAAACTCCTGCATGGACCTACTAGGCTTCTGCTGTGAAATCTTAACCTACTGACATATTGAGTACTTAGCCATAAAATCTGCAATATCTCTCTTCATCCCACTCTACCAATAGATCTCCCTTAAATTTTGGTACATCTTAGTGGCCCCTGGGTAAATCGAGTAGCGCGCATCATGAGCTTCTGCAAGAATTCGCTGTCTTAAGTTATCAACACTAGGCACACACAGACGACCTTAACAATGCAGAATACCATCTCCCCTTTGGGAGAAAACCTCTACTTTCTAATCTCTGACTGACTCTTTCAATTTGACTAAACTGGGATCCCTATCCTGTCTCTCCTTTACTTCGAAAACTAGAGATGATTTTGAACTACTCTGCACCCATATAATACCTTCTGCTGAATAGACTAAGAGGACACCTAGTTGGGCTAACTGATGAACTTCCTGGGCTAACTTCTTCTTACTGTCCTCAACATGAGCAACAATACCCATAGACAGTCTACTAAGAGAATCAACTACTACATTGGCCTTGCTTGGATGATAAAGGACACTCATGTCATAGTCTTTCAACAACTCCAACCACCTTCTCTGATAGAGGTTGAAATATTTCTGATAGAACACATAATGAAGGCTCTTATGGTCTATGAACACATCAACGTGCACCCCATACAAATAGTGCCTCCAAATCTTTAAGGCAAACACTACTGCTGCTAACTCAAGATCATGAGTCGGATAGTTCTTCTCATGAGGTTTAAGCTATCTGGAGGCGTAGTCTATGACCTTACCATACCGCATAAGGACACAACCCAAACCTACTCTGGATGCATCATAGTACACCATAAAGCCATCTGAACCATTGGGAGAGCCAAAACTGGGGCTAAGGTGTGCCGAGTGTTCAACTCTGGAAAACTCTTCTCACAAGAATTTGACCACTGGAATTTGACTTTCTTCTGAGTCAATATGGACATAGGGGATACAATAGATGAAAATACCTCAACAAACCATCTATAATAACTAGCCAAACCCAAGAAACTCCTGATATCTGACGGAGAGATGGGTCTGGGTCAGTTTCTCACTGCTTCAGTCTTTTGGGGATCAACTCTAATGCCATCACTAGAAACTATATGGCTAAGGAATACTATTGATATTAGCCAAAATTTGCACTTACTAAATTTGGCGAATAACTAATGATTTATGAGGGTCTACAATACTATTCTAAGATAGTCTGCATGATTATGCTCACTGCGGGAATAGACAAGGATGTCATCTATGAAGACTGTGATGAACATGTCCAAGTAATGCTCGAACACACGGTTTATCAAGTCTATGAAAGATGCTGGGCCATTGGTAAGACCAAAGGACATGACTAGGAATTTGAAGTGACCATACCGAGTTCTGAAAGCTGTCTTCGGAATGTGACATTCTCTGACTCTGAGCTGGTGATAGCCTGATCTGAGGTCTATCTTAGAAAAGTAACTGGCACCCTGAAGATGGTCAAACAAGTCATCAATTCTGGGAAGTGGATACTTGTTTTTGACCATGACCTTATTGAGCTGACGATAGTCCATGCACATTTTGAGAGAACCATCTTTCTTACGGATGAATAAAACTGGTGCACCCCACGGGGACACACTGGGTCTGATTCATCCCTTGTCTAAGAGATTCTTCAACTGTTCTTTCAATTCTCTGAGCTCTGCAGGTTCCATTCAATATGGTGGAATAATATGGTCTGATTATCTGGAAGAAGGTCAATGCCGAAGTCTATTTCCTTTTCGGGAGGAATTCCAGGAAGATCTTCAGGAAAAATGTTTGAGTATTTATTCACTACTAAGACTGATTCAAGACTGGGAGTTTCTGAATTATAGTCTCTGACTCACACAAGGTGATAGACACATCCCTTAGAAATCATTTTTCTCGCCCTTAGGTAGGAAATAAGCTGACCCCTAAATACTGAAGTACTACCCCTCCACTCTTGGACAGGTTTATTTGGAAACTGAAATTGAACAATTCTGTTTCTGCAGTCGACTGTGGCATAGCAGAAATGAAGCCAATCCATGCGGAGAATGATATCAAAATCAGTCATCTCTAATTCGACTAAGTCTGCTGAAGTGACTTTTTGAGATACCATAACCGGATAGTTCTTGTATACCCACTGGGCTATGATGGATTTATCCACTGGGGTAGATAATGAGAAAAGCTCTGCTAGAATTTCAGGACTGACCCTAAAATCAACTGCTATATAAGGAGTAACAAAAGACAAGGAAGCTCCTAGATCTAACAAAGCATAAACATGTATATGATAGATATGTAACGTACCGGTGACCATATCAGGAGAACTTTCCTAATCCTATCGGGACTAAAGAGCATAAAGTCTGTTTGGACGTTGCCCACTGGTGGCACTAGATGAGGCATCCTGCTGATTTAGGTGATCGGACTGAGCCGGAGGACGGTTACGCTGACCCTGAGAACCTGATTGGGGAGAATCTCTGACTCTGTGGCCTGGCTTACCATATCCAAAACAAATATCACTGCCAGATCTGCAAATACCCTAATGGATCTTACCACAAGTCTGACAAAGAGGATTGGTTCGAGCACTGCTGACACTACCTTGAGACTTCGAGCCTGGCGCCCCATCTCTATTGCCGTCTCTAAATTTCGGCACTAGGGCACTAGCTGAGGATGGATCTGAAACTGAAGATTTTGGGAAGAACTAAGAACGATTCCCACCCTCTGACTTAGGCTGAGCAAAGTTGAAACTACCTGTCCTAGCTCTCTTGTCCTATTTTTCTCTTTCCTTATTTTTCTGCTCTTTTATCTACTAAGCATGGATCGTGAGCCTAGCCAAGTCCATCTTACTAATCAATATTGCGGTTCTGCACTCTTTAACCATACTATCATTCACTCCAAACACAAACTTACTTATTCGGGATCTGTTATCTGCCACCACATGAGGAGCATATCTAGCTAATTGAGTAAACTTGAGAGAATACTCTTTCACTATCATGTTGCCCTGCTTGAGGTTGATAAACTCTAACACCTTAGCTTCTCTTAGTTTTAGGGGAAAAATCATTCTAGAAAAGCAGTGGCAAACTCCTCTCATTGAATGGGCCCTGCATCTATATCCCTCTCTGCTTTCCACTGTTTAAACTAAGTGTAATCCACATCCTGCAAATGGTATGCATCTAGCTCGGTACTCTCGCTAGCAGTCACTCTCATAATGTCTGTAATCTTTTGCACTTGATCAAGATACTCCTGTGGGTCTTTATCTGATTTAGACCTGGTAAAAGAAGGAGGATTTATTTGGGTGAAGTCCCGAATCCTGGATGCAGTAGAATTGACCAGTGGGTTGGACCTAAATTTTGCATGAGATACGTATTCGTCCAGGGGATCTGCCTGAACGGGTTGAGGTGCTGACTGATTTCCAATCTCCTTTCGTTACCCTTCTTGGGAGGCATATAATGTAAACGAAAAGGAGAAATAGAATAGATTGAGATTTTAACTTGAGTTCATGCTCATTCGTATGACATGAGTACTGAAAGAAGGGAAACTATTCATAAAACATCTTATAGCCTCTTGTCCATAAGTGTGGCGCACTATACACCCATCCATAAGACTCTACTCGATGTGGCTTTCAGACTTCCTAGGACTTTATTGAACCTTAGGATCTGATACGAAGTTTGTAACGCCCCAAGTCTGGTACCCCAGACACTACACGGTGCTAACAATCCTGAAGGACCACTAGCTAACCCATGACTGGTACCTGCTGTAAGCTCTGCATAATAGTAATACTGTAATAATAATATAATTGAATAAATGCAAAAATCTGGCAAAATATCTGCCATAAGGTTCAAAGCTGATTAATACTGAGTAAAACAATGTCTAAACAAGGTATAACAATACCAAAACTGAAAACAACTGTTTGAAATACTCTAGTTTGAAAGCCTTTAAAACTGTCTGAACTATGGAGTTGATGGGACATGTCCCCAACTAACTCCGACTACTGAAATAACTAAGTACTGAAATAATGAAATAATGAAACAATCATGTCCTCAAACTATGAGAACTCACCACTGACTCCAACTGCTGATATCTGAGATGCTAAGTGCGATCGGGAACTTGAGTGTCCGAACCAATGGTATAAAACACTATAGCGCAAGAGAAAAGTATGCGTCAGTACATGAGAATGTACTGGTACACAAAGTGAGGTAAGGCTGAATGCAAAGGTTTATATGCATGAACTAAAATTGACTGAATAACATAAACATAACTGCGTAAGAATACATTCATGAATACATAACTGTAACTGAAGTCATAAGGATACTGAATACTAAGTTTACTGTTAACGTGGATTACTGATAACTGATAACTGAGTGATTGTGTCAGACAGTCCTGTTGCTGATAGAACTAGCTGAGTTTTGTACTAACCTAAGTGACTGTAGCTGACAGTCCTGATTCTGTAGAACTATTTGAATTCTTTACTGAAGACTGAAACTGAGACTGTAGGAGGTAATCATCTAACCGACATGCCCTTTTTTTCTAGATAGATTTGGGGTCTAACCTGTAACCCCAGTTGGAAGGGTGTCAATACCGTGCCATGGGTAAGGACAAGCTATAAGTGACCCTCGTCTGGCAGGTACTCTAATGAGAATGATGGGACCCTCAACTGACAGGTTAGGCCACCTCATCAACCCTCACCTGACAGGTTTGATGTCTCAACCTACGCTGGCTATGTAGTTATGGAATGCAAGGACCGCTTCTAAGGATCACACCCTCTGCTGGCAGGTGAGTCCCCATCCTTGTGTTTGCTCGGTGCTGAATCCTACTCCCAACTGAATAGATACTGAGCTTAGTATACTGGACTGAGTTCATTACATTTACTGAGTTTTCCTGAGTTCTGTAACTGACTAAGTTCTACTGAGTTCTGAAACTATTTGAGAGTTTTACTGATTGTGATAAGACTGAGATTGCTCTATGACTGACACTGGCTCTAGGCACGCAACTAAGTTTTTGGGTATTAAATACCCCCAGGACTCGATATCATGGCTATATCCATGAACTTACAAGTTGAAGGGTTTATCATGAACATCATGTAAATCATCACATAACAGAATGAATTCTTGTAGTTAATAGTTTATAACATGAATCAAAATCCAACAACAATATAAACATGAAATTCAATTCAAGTAACTCATGAAAACTCATAAATATACAATCTTTGTATTTTGAAAGAGATTCTTGGGCTTCATGGATGAAAGTTACCCATGAATAAACACCTAGCATACCTTAGAATGTTAATCCTTAAAGGTTCTTGAAGGAATTCTTGAGCCTTGTTCTTGAATTTTTGAAACTAGAGTTTCTTGATTTTGAGAGAGGATGATGAAATTGGGGAGCAATTGAGTGAATAATGATATATTTAGGTCATATGGGAATTAATTTTGTGTTTTAGGCTGACCTAGTTCATGAAAAATATCTAATATGCCCTTGGGATTTCAAATCTCGTAACTGGAATGTGAATTAAAGCTTCACCGCGATGTGGTGGAGTGGCCATCGCTATACTCTCCGTGATGCGGCCCAATCGCGGTAAGCTACTGGATCGTGATATTTGCTGATTTGAGCCTCACCACGATGCGGTCTAATCACGGTGAGCTACTAAAATTTTCCAAATGCCAAAATGGCTTTCATCGCGATGCGATGGATGGACCATCGCTATACTTACCGCGATGAGCTACTGTTTCTGAAATTTGTATTCGATCCAATCCTCATCCAAAAAATCTGAAACTTACCCGAGACATGCTATTTCCATCCCTGAATATGACTCAACTTAGAAATTAACTTTTCGAGGTCGAAAAGGTGTAACGCCCCAAATCTGGTACCTAGAATGCTACACCGTGCTCATGACTTGAAGGACCACAAGATAATCCATGACTGATATCTGTACCTGTATACTGCATAACATACTGAATAATACGGAAACATGAACTGAAAGGCCATAAGGTTCACATAACTGAAGTAAAACATAATATCTAAATAGGGTATGAAATACCCAAAACAACTAAAAAAGCTGTCTGAACATAATAATCTGGAAAGCCTCTAACTGACGGAACTGTCTGAGTAAGGAGTTGATGGGACATGTCCTCAACTAACTCCAACTAATAAACTAATTAATGAGATAATAGAGAAATAATCATGTCCTCGAAGGATGAGGACTCACTGCTAACTCTGACTGCTGATATCTGGAATCTACTGATGCTCTGGAGCTCATGTCTTTGAACCTATGGTATAAGACACCATAGCGCAAATGCATCATTACTTTGAATATACTGGTATACATGTGAGGTAGGATGAATGCATGGGGTTCATATGCATGAAAAATATTGGCTAACTGACTAATATGAACATGAGAATACGTGCTTGCATACATAGTAACTATATCTGAAATCGTGATAACATGAGTATGCTGATGACTAACATGACTAATGAATGAATTCCGATAATTAATAACACGAGTGACTGTATCTGACAGTCCTAAATCTGATGGAACTAACTGAGTTCTGTACTGTATCTGAGTTGACTGTATCTGATAGTCCTGAATTCTGAAGAACTATCTGAGTTCTTTTACTGAGACTGCGGGAGGTAGTCATCTAACCGACATGTCCCAAATGATGCATTATAGCTGAATTGGGGTCCAATCTATGCCCTGATTGTAAGGGTGTCAATACCGCACCACTGGTAAGGACAACATGTGAGTGACCCTAATATAATAGGTAACTCTAGTGAGAACGGTGGGAACCCTCATATAGCAGGCTAAGCCACCTCATCTACCCTCATATAGCAGGCTAAGCCACTTCATCTACCCTCATATAGCAGGCTATGATGTCTCAACCTATGCTGGCTATATAGTTCTGGAATGGAAGGATTGCTTCTAAGAATCACACCCTTATATAACAGGTGAGTTCCCATCCTTGGGTTCGATCGGTGCTAATTTATACTCCCATATGAATTGACACTAAACATAATTTATTGAACTGAACATGGACTAAGTTACTGACTTCTGTTGACTAATGGAATACTACTGATATCTGACAACTGACTGAGTTCATGAGATTATGGAGATTTCCTGAGTCATAAGACTGTCTTAAGTCTAAGGATTCATAGCTTGACTGAGAGTATCGTGAAAACATGACATGGATCTAGGCACACAACTAATGATTCGGGTACTAGTACCCCCAGGACTCTATGGAAGGAAACTGACCAAGCATAACTTACTTGAACATATAACTAACATCATAATCCATAATACATTTATAGAAGCATTTCATCAAAACATGTGATAGGCATAACTTGTACATACAAAGGGATTTCATGGTATCATGCTAGTTAGGCACTTTTCCTTCATCTAGGCATTTAATCAAACATATTGTAGGCATGGTACATGTAAACATCATTGTACAATAATTAAACATCATGGTTCAATTCTAATTTCATCATTCAAGGGTTTAGTCATAGGTTTGCATGAATCTATATCTTTAATAATTTAACGCACATAGAATTTATCACCCAACATGGAGTAGTATTCAATTTCTCATTATCCACATGAACAAGAGCAGCGCAATCATGAAATTCATAAGAAAATCCATAAACTTGAATTTAGAAAAGGGATTCTTGGGATTCATGGACGAAAGGAGTTCATGAATAAATACTATGCATACCTTGGTTCGTAAATACACGAAGATTGACGGAGGAAATTTTTGATTCTGAATCTTCTACGAAAAGCCCTAGGTTGTTCTTGAGAGGTTTTTGAGAGAAGAGAGTGTATTTTGGGTGAAAAGTGGCTGAATCACATGTTAAAGGTCTTAAATAGGGGTGAGAAATTAACCCTTTTAACCCTGTACGCGTCTTGTAATTTCAGTAAAAATTTCTCGAATTGGACCCCTGGCGCGACGCGACGCTATCGCGCTGTGCCACTGGAATTTGACTATTGGGAAACTGAGGGATGGCGCGACGTAGAGCCATCGCGTTGCCCCTTCTTTTGTGACCTGGAACTTTGGCGCAACGTGGAGGAAATCGCGCTGAGACACTGGAAAAGGACAATTGCCATTTTAGCTTGTGACGCGGCGCGCCACTGACCAATATGGTGTTGTTTTAAGACGGAAACTTGAAATAGTCATAACTTCTTACCCGGTTATTGGATTTAGGCGAATTTTATATCGATAGAAAGATTATTGAATTTCCTACATGAAAAAAAGTGAAAATCTTAAAAATACCACGTGTACAAAAGTGGATTCATATTTTAAAGAATGCTCCTAACATTTTTTAGACAATTTCAAACTAGGAAAAGGTATGGGGTATTACAAAAGGTCATAAATAAATTCACTGAAGTTCGAAGGGCTTAGAAAGGACTAAGTTCTAATACCTATTTGAAATTTTCTAACTTTGGGACCCCTCAATAAGCTTTAAAGGCTGAGTTAAGCTTAGAATTTTTGTGGGGTCTTACAATTTAAAATCAATTTATGTATGGATTAGTATTTTTTATTGCTTCATATGATTATATAAAATAATGTTAATAAATAGATATTTATAATTTTAATTTATTCTCTTGTATAGTTTTTAAATAAAGGAAAATATTAAAATTAGTTGTTTAATATAAGAGAATGTGTTTGATCTGATATTTAAATAAGCACTAGAGTGTATGATATTTTAATGTTAATTATGAAAACTTAAATAATTTGTAAGATATCATTTGATTTTATAAAAATAAGAAGTTATATTTTATTATATAGTGTGATTTCTACTTATGCTTTCTATTGTGTTTATTAAAAAATATTAATAATTATTTTTTTAATAAAATTAATTAAAAAACTATAAATATATTTAAAATCGTAATATTGGGCCCGTAAACGGGCCCTTCATTATCTAGTATGTAAATATATGGAAAAATTACCCAAATAAACAACATAAGTTTCTAAACTACACTCACTGCACTCTGGGGTCTGGAATGCGATAATACACGCAATTAATAGAACTTAATCCGAATGACCACACCTGAAAGTGGAAAACCCACTGTTAATACTACCTTCTGAGATAAACTCTATCTTTCTATAGCCATCAATAATCATCATATAATACTTGAACACTTACTAACTTCGAATCTTCATGAATATCCCCATAGTTGAGGTGCACACCCTCTAGTTCTTCTACTCTTATTTTTATTAGTTCAACCTTCAAAACTCAAACTTAGATTCTAATACTTAACATAGATATCACCAAGCCTTTGATGAACCATACTTCTTCCGTCATAGCCTACCAATATCGCGACCCAAAACTTATATCTCTCTACCATGAGGATTAAGATCATATCAAAAGGCTCAACACTATCAGTCAAAACTCCTTAACTTGTCCATTTAAAATACCATGTAATATCTACTAGTATTTCTCCACCTAGAAACTCAACGGTACTACAAGCCACACACAACATGTAGTAGCCTTTGAAAAATACCACAACCTCATATCACCTTGGGCATACTTCTACATCATACATACAACATCATATACTTCATTACGAATCAAATAAACTTAAGCTCTTGCATACATTGTTCAAGCCTATTAGATCACTTTCATATAACTAGTATCATTAACCAAGAAATCATCACATCCATCTTCATGGACATCAACTGTTCAAACTTAATGTCTAGTGCTAAACATGATTTACAACCCAACCTTACACATAATTCTTGCAAAACATACATCATTAATCTTAAGCCACTATTCTTACAACCACATTTTACATTTGAATTCAAGTCTATAGTCTAGCATCAATCATCTACCATCAATGAAAAATGCAACATAATATACTAGTCCACCAAATTGGGACATCCTACCCAAATACCTTATTTTATCTAGCTACTACCCACGACTAAAACATCTTTATGACATTACTACTATACCTAAAAAATCTACTACATACCTTCTCACAAATAGTACTAGTTTACAACTACCAACGAAAAGAAGGTCAAGGGGTAAAGTCACATAATAGACATGGTCAACCTTATTCTTATATCATAACCTCATACAATCTTATCTACTTATACGACTTTCTAACATCACATTTACTTACCCAAGCGTACATTTAGTCTACCTTCAAATTACACAAAAAGCCATGAGTCTATAATTATAATTTACTGGCTAATCTATCCATTTTCATACTTTAAGCAACAACAATTCACCTTAACTAATAACTCCTTCCCTACATTTTACTAAACTAACACACAAGGACATATCACTTCATTACCAACTCAATCTTACGCAAAAAAATTCAGCTATACATATATTTAATAATCCGCCCTTACCATTTTTCTTGCCATTACGCCTCTAAACCCCCAGTTCCAACCAACAGAACAACAACAAGTTGCTAGTGAATCAAAATAGGCCTCACACGGCTTCACTAGACTTTGATTTTGTGTTTTGAACAAGGAAATGAGATGAATGACAAGGCAACCATACTAGTGAATCGAAAGAGCCCCACACGGCTTCCCTAGACTTTTAGTTTCAACAACACAATGATAACAAGATTACAAGAGATAGAAACTTGACACACAATATTCAATGATCTAAGAATACACATCTTACTCTGTATAAATAAAAATCTGAGTCAAACACTTCCCTCACAGACTACCATACAATCCACACATACTACTAGCTACCATATTAGTCTATCACTATAAAGGGGTAAATTATCCTCAAACATCGGTTATCCAACTAAAATATTTATTTACACAAAAGTCACCCTCACTCTGACTTCTAACTTTGTGACTTCACATCACCAACTTCTTGGTCCAATATCACTACCAATAGGTCATGAAAACAACAGTTTAACTCATACTACTATTTGGTTGGAAATACAGTTCCAACATTCTGCTACATATCATTCCCTTTTTTAGGCATGACATCTGTAACATATTTTTTTTTGAAAAGGGATGAATACACTTAATACTGCTGGCTAAAAACCACAATCTCATCAGAATCAAAGCTCACACTAGAATTAGTACACTCTGAAGCACAAACGGAATCTTCTCAAGTCCTTACACAATTTTTAAAATCTTATATGACTCAATCAGAAAGGACCATACCATTTAGACTCTAAACTTCTGCACTTGAATCACCCCAATAATGAGACATATCTGAGCACATCAAAGTAAGGAAAGAATTGGGATAACTTTACTTTCATATGGGCAACACCATAGCACAAATTAGAGTATGAAAGAGGAATATTCTGACTCCATAGCACGAATTTGAACATGAAGAAAGAGAGACATTCCTAAACACCTTGTAGCCACATATTTATAAGTATGGAGAACTACACACCCATAAACAAGACTCTACCCAACGCAATTTCGCAGACAACCTGGGACCATGTACCGTGCTCTGATACCAAGTTTGTCACGACTCGAACCGGGGCTCTGGCCGTGACGGACATCCCAAACCATGAAGGCCCGGACGTCCTACTCTATCTGGTAATCATGCACAACATTCATATAATAAAAAAAATATGGAAATATAATTTAATATGGAAACATGGTCAAAACTCTTGGTTCAGTTTAACAATAAGGAATGAAATCTGAAATCAACTAAACAACATCTGGAACAGTCTGCGAAATCTTTACTACATAATCAAGTGATAATTGTTTGAAAACTGGGACAAGGCCCCCAGTAGACCAAAACAAATAGAATAACATAATCTGAAATAAACAGGCCTTCTGGAACAAAGAAGGCTCACCACTGCACAGATCACTTCTCTCTGAAATACTCTACTGCTTAGCTGGATCTCTAGATTGAGCCTCTGAACCTGGGAGGTAGGGGTCAATACATATATACTGGTACACAGAGAAAATTCAAAATAATAATTTATATTCAACATATATGAGAGCAATTTAAAATAGTTCATAAACATATCGTATAGTAAAAAATCACATGGTCATTTTGAAAGACTCTGTAAAATCATATGAACTCTGTGACACTCTTTGTTTTACTTCTGCGCTAGGTGGTATACCCTACAACTCTGAAATTTTATGGGCTCTATGGAATCTGCTATTAACTCGGCAGCCAAGCCCCCAACCCAAGTGTGCCGCAAGGGTCGGAGTCTCTGAATCTACTACGCCACGCGGACATCGCTAGCATACAATAATAATCTACCCGTATCGACAAATATAGTTTTAGGCTAAGAGTTACTTGAACTCAAGCCTTCTTTGGGTAACTACCTAACTCTCTTTATGCCTATTTTTAACGCTTTAAAACATGCATTCTCTGAAAATATACTCTGAAAACAGACTCTGTTATGGCATACAAACTTATGGTATCGTCATACCATTGACTTGCAAGTCACATCTCTGAGCCATTGTTAGTTTATTATAATCTTTGTTTTCAAAATATAAAGTTTGGGACCACTATATTGATAAATCAATTCGAAGAACCCCTTCTTTAGATACTCATGTAAACACATGTATGCAACTCTCTTTGACAATATTTCAATGATACAAGGTGGTCATGTAAAAAAATCTCAATCTTATGCAAATCTTTCTCTCTTTAACAAAACACATTTATGTCAAGAATCTCCCTCTCAAAATATCTAAATCATGCTAAAAATACTATGGTATTTGAGTAAACTATTTTCAAATCATAAATCATGCATTTCAAATCCTTCACATTAATATCATAAACTTAAAGTTATCACAAGAGAGGGATTTCTTAAGTTGTGCTCTCAAACAATCTTTAATCTAAATCTTCATACATATACATATACATGTAAATCAATTTAAAGGGGGAAAAAGACCTCAAGAACAAATCAACAGTACAATTAAACATTCATAATGTATAATAAAATCATGTATTTCAAAACCCCTTTTCTAAATTCATGCTTGATAATCTTTAAATTATGTTCTAGTGTTTAATAGCCCATGTAATTTTTAGGATAAACCCCACGTACCTTAGATTATGAAATTTGGATGAACACTTGCTTTTGGAACTCTATTTGTGATTTTTATGGATGATTCTTGAAGATCTTAGTTTGGGAATTCTAATTCTTGAATCAATTTTGGAATTTAACAGTGAAATTTTGAGGGATCTTGAATCTTAGGTTGAGGCCCTAAAGTTTGGTTCTTGAGAGGATTCGAGAAAAAAAGAGTGTATTTTTGGTGAAATGGAGGTTGAATTCAGTGTTTGTGACGTTATGGGGTGAAGGGAAAATACCAAAATACCCCTCCAAAACCGTTTAGGAAATGCTGAGTTTTAAAGGTGACGACCTTGGCTGATAGGTCATCACATATGTGATAACTTATCACACCAGGTCGTCACTCAGAGGCTAATTTTTGTGAGTTACTTCCTTGGGCTGACGACATGGCTGATAGGTCGTCACATATGTGATAACTTATCAGCTCAGGTCGTCACTTGTCGACAGACAGATATGCTGAAGTAAAATAGGTATAACTCTTTGTTCCAATCTCGGATTTGGCCGAAATTGGTATCGTTGGAAAGCTAATTCGAAGATATTTCATTTGATATATAGTAGGACACCCAGCTGTGGTCTAATACAAGGGGTTATGGTCGATTGAATCTGACCCAAGTTTCGACGCTCACTCAAACTCGAATGATAGGAAAGCTTTCAACTCGTCCTTGAGTTTGGGGACCTCTATGATCTCAATTTATGCTCAAATAGGTTCCCACACTACATAATTGATTAACATGTCAAATTTGCATAGGATTTATGGCTTTTGGATCATTTACATATAGAAACGATGATTTTTCGTTCTAGCCCGAAATGCGGGGTGTTACAATACATTAACTGCACAAACTTATACAACATGTATCTAAGACATTTCTATTATATATATAAAACTAAAACACAACAAGAAACATAATTAATGGAACTTCATAAACCCAGATACAAGATGTTCAAAATGTATCATTATCATAACAAAATGTATCTCGGCCTTCATAACATAAAGACCAAAAATATTCTGTAAAATAATCATCAACTAAACGTTGAATACAAAATTAAATTAACAGCACCTGCTACATAAAAAATATAACATACCTTTTCTTGTTCGATCTTTTGGCATAAAAATTGAAAGAACGCGCAATTGCAAACCGTGCCATAACCGAAATGCGAGTACACTTGTCCTTGTAGATTTGCCTAACCTTAACATCACTATGTTTGGAATAAGTAATGATCTTGTTCCCCTTCCTATCCAACAAAGGCAAAGGACAATAAGAATTAGATTTATAACTAATTATTTCTGCAACTTTTTCTGTTGGACTTTCCAAACACATTACAACACCAACTTTCCCATCAAGCAACATTTCACTAGCAGATTTATCTAATGTAGTGATGATAAGAGGATACGTCCCAAATCCACTCTCAGTTTTCTTAATTTTGACATACAGCTTCACACTCATTTTGTTATGAATCAATAACAGACAAGCATTTCCTTCAACAATGTAACGAACTTCAATTTTATCCTTGTTTCATCAATTTCCAGTTCTCCCGCAATTGTCAAAATCAATTTTTTGTAAGTTACATGTTCACTGATCACAATTGCATTACTCTTATAACTAACATACTTGATTTTGTTAACTCAAACACCGAAATAACATAACAACACCGAAATATTCATATCAAATACACAAACAAAATTAACAAATCAAAGAAAAAAATGTTCGTATGTTTTCTCTGAACAAGATGAAGGAAGATTTTTCAATTTCAAAAAAGATTATGAAAACGTTTTTGGGTTAACGTCGTAGAATAATAAACTGATTAGCATAAATTGTGGAATTTTTTTTACCTTAATTAGTTAGCATAAATGCTGTTTTAATGCAAAGTTATCTGTTACATCCCTTAAAACGTGCTGATTTAGTTAATTAAGACTTGTATCTGTAGTATGTATCTAATGTAATTAACATGCATAATCAAAGGTAAAAAGTTGAGATTTTATGAGATTTTGAAAAAAGTTGTGATTTTTAGTAATTAATAGTAAACATATCATTATATATATAATTTTTACTAAATATATACTAGTTTAGCCGCACGTGTCACGTGTAATTTTTGATTATTTAAAATTAGACGATTTTGCAACAAGTTTCAAACATATATTTTATATTTTATTGTAAGCACATAAATATTTTATCACCAGAAGTTTCAAGTGGTTAATGGATCGTCACTTTTTTCTTTGTCATGCAATATCTCTTTTTCTTGCCGCTAGGGGCTAAGAGAGACACATCTATTCGAACTATATTTGTAGTACGACTATTTTTTTCTATATTTAAAATCTTTCTTTATTTTTAAAGTTAAATCTTTAAGAAATCTTTGATTACTTACTAAAACTTTTACAACTTTGGTATTTCTTATATTAGATCTTCTTATAAAACTTTTACAAATTTGGTATTTCTTATATTAAATCTTTTTAAAATCAACTTCAGTTGATTTAGAATTCTTAAGCTAATGAAAAAGGTATTAATTGTCACTAATTCTGATGACTTCTAATAAGGAAATAGTTTCTATAATTATTTAATTAATTTTCAAACTCTTAAATATTAGGAAAATAATAAAAAGATGATTTTGTCTAAAACAGAGACTTTTAATGAAGAGCAAAAAGTCAAATAATATTTCTGCGACCCTTCATACTTTTAATGTATTATAAATTACAGATATAGACTATATATTATATATTATATATAAATATAAATACTAGTTTAGGTGTACACGTGTCATGCGTGTACCTCACTTTATTAAGTTCAAACGTTACACTAAAAAGGATATTTGTTTAAATAATAAAGATGAATACAATAATTAAATTCAACATCTTTTGGAGAATTTATTTAATTAAAACTAACTTTTACCATAAAATTTCTTTAGCCAATCGGCATTTATCTACCACCTGTAAACTATAAAAAAATAATACGATAATAACGATAACAGAGATATCAAAATAATACAACTAAACTTAACTTTTACACAAAAATATTCTCAAAACAGAGATATAAATACAATACAATTACACCTAACCTTTATCTAAAATTTTTTTCAAAGCCGACTGACATTCATCTACCACCTGTAAATTGATCTACGACCTGTAAAGTACAAAAAAATAATATAATAGTGATCACAAAATTTTAATTTTAATGAAAATAATTCTTGTCTGAGCAAAAAATTTGACCCTAAAGAATGACTTGAATGAAAACAAAGAAGATATATATATATACACACGTTGAATTCTATTATGTTGACAAAAATAGTGAAGATTAGAAAATTAAGCATCCACCAATCTAGAAATGCAACTGAATCAAGTTAGATGAGCATCAATCATATTTTTTCAATAAGTTAATCGATTTCTTCTCTAGTTTGACGTGCATCTCAATATTTATAGAAGTATTTTCTTAATAGAGTCCTATATTAGAAGTATTTTTCTATCATATTTTAGGAGTATTTTTCTATTCTATTTTAGAAGTATTTTTTTAATTGATTAGTACAAAGAAAAATATTAATTGATTCTCCTTTCATATATTTTAGGAATCCCATATATGTTAGGAGTCTTGTTAATAAAATAAAAATAATTAAATAATAAATTAAAAAAAATAGTATACCCTTGTTATTAATGAAAAGGTACAAATATACCCTCGAACTTTAATAAATGGCACAAATTTATCCTTCATCATGCTTTAGATACAAATATACCCTTCTCAGTAGGACAGAACACATGTCAGAATCGTATTGGTTGGCCCTTTTTAATTTATTTTATTTGTGAATAATTTAATCTATCCTAAATTATAACACATACCCGATCCAAATAACCCAACCCGACCCATGTGTAACACCCCGAGTCTGTACCCCGAACGCTACACGATGCTCATAATCTCGAGAGACCACAAGCTAATCCATGACTGGTACCTGCTGCAATAACTGAATAATAATACTGTAATTATGCAAAAATTAGGCGAAAACTTACCATAAGGTTCAAACTGAAAGTAAATACTGAATACTAAAAACTAAATACTGATATATCTATCTGAAATACTATAGTCTGAAGAGCCTCTACTGTCTGAACAAGGAGTTGATGGGACAAGTCCCCAACTATCTTCGACTATTGAAATAAACTGAGTAATGAAATACTAAAATAATCAGTATGTCCTCGAACTATGAGGACTCACCACTAAGTCTGATGCTGATAGATCGGGCGGCTAAGTATGATCGGGATCCCGATGCGTCTGATCCTATGATATAAGACATCATAGTGCAAAAGAAAAGTATGCGTCAGTACTTTGAATGTACTGGTATGCTACGTGAGGTAGGCCGAGATGCATGGGTTCATATGCATGAACAATACTGACTGAATGACATGAGTATAACTAAATGAGAGAACATGCATGAATACATAAACTGTAACTGAGATCATGATAACATAGGATAATGAGTTCTGAATTACCGATTTATTAATATCTGAATTTACTGATACTGTGTATCTGATAACTGAGTGACTATATCTGACAGTCCTAATTCTGAAGAGTTGGCCTGAGTTCTATACTGAGCCGAGCGACTGTATCTGATAGTCCTGATTCTGTGGAACTATTCTAAGTTTTGTACTGAATATAGTGACTGTGACTGACAGTACTGATTTCTGTAGAATTGAACTGAGTTCTATACTGAGAATGAAACTAAAACTGAGACTGTAGGAGGTAATCATCTAACCGACAAGCCCTTCTCAATTTGATTAGGTTCCAACCTATAACCCCATCTGAAAGGGTGTCAGTACTATGCCACGGGTAAATACAAGTTGAGTCACCCTCATCTGGCAGGTGCTCTGAATGAGAACGGTGGTATCCTCAACTGGCAGGTTAAAATACCTCATCAACCCTCAACTAGTAGGTTGATGTCTCAACCTACGCTGGAAATATAGTTTTGGCACGCAAGGACTGCTTCTAAGGATCACACCCTCTACTGGCAGGTGGGTCCCTATCCTTGGGTTCACTCGATGCTGAATCTTACTCCCAACTGAATAGACACTGGACTAATTTTTAAAATGTTCTAGTCTAGACTGAACTGTTACTAATCATTTTAACTGACTGAACTGAACTGAGTTCACTGGATTCTGAACTGATTACTAACTGAATTCTGTGAACTGACTGAGTTTACTGAGTTCTGGACTGAATACTGCTGAGTTCTGAACTGAAGGGTGAATTGAGACTGATTACTGAGTACTACTAAAACTATTCTGTAACTACTATAGCTCTAGTAAGCAGTTAGGTTTTTCGGGTATTAAATACCCCCAGGACTCGATAACATGAAAAGTAAAACACTGCAAGAATTTAGTAGCATATAATTGCTCACTAACGATGCATTCATTTAGACATTTTACCAAACACTTGGTATACATGAGCCTGTGCATGAGTGATATCACATAATATCATGATATACTTATACTAGTCAAGTCATATTAGCATATTTACAAACACTTGGAGCATATAATCCATGCACATGACACTAACCAAATATAGGCACCATAATTCAAATCCCCATTTACAATTTCAAGGGTTCAACATGGATTCACATGATTCTAGACATATATCAAATAGCTTCACATGAAACTTGTAACAAAACATGGATTAGAAACCCAATTAATCATTATAATCATAAATATAATCAGACCCAACATGAAATTCATGAAATCAATACACTTAAAGTTTTAGAAATAGATTCTTGAACTCCAAGGGTGGAAGGGACCCTTGGATGAACACTTGACATACCTTAACAATTGAAATCTTGAAGATTGATGGAGTGTTCTTGAGAATTGATTTTGAAATTGATGTTCTAGGGTTTTGATCTGGAGAGAAATTTGAGAGAAAAGAGTGTAATTTTCTTTGTGAGGTCTGAATTTTGTGTTTTAGGGGTTGGGTCGAAGTGAGGAAAATGTCCCATTTACCATCTGGACGTTGTTTTAATGAATGAAAAATTGGCTTAGCGACGCACAGATTGATGCGCCGCGTCATTGACATCGATGCGATGGCCAACGCGCTACATCGGTTCACTGGAATTTGCACTGGGAGCTGGAGGAAAATATTCATCTGCGCGATGGGCGATGCGGCGCGTCGAGATCACGCCGATCCACTGGTTTGAGCTTTTAAGTTTGTTTCAAACGAAGTTTGAAAAATCCAAAACTTATCCGAGAATATTCACTGACATTCCTGATCATGATTCAACCTAAAAATTATTACTTTAAGGTCATGAGGGTCGTGAAATAGAGTCTCCAACCTACGAAGGCTAAAATAATACTAAGTCTGAATACTTAGCTAAAGTTTTCTTAGTCTGGGACCCTTTAATAAGCTTTAAAGGACTGAGTAAAGCTTAGGATTTTATGGGGTCTTACAATATCTCCCTCTTGGGAACATTCGTCCTCGAATGAGACTGACTAAGCTGAGAAAAACTAATAGACTGAGCTTGCACACTGAACATGCATATCTGATGCATGGAACACCTGACTGAAACTAATGATAAGCTGAGTTTTCAAGCTGAAGATGTATATCTGATGCATGAGTATATGACTGAACTGATTCATGAATGCATGACTGAATATACAATGGTAACTGATACCAAGTTTATAACTATAACTGAACATGGAACTAAGCCAATCTAAGAAAGACTGTTACCTTAAGTTGGGAATACTGATGAACCTGAGATCATTTACTAAATATGCATGAATGGGAACATGAGAATATAACTGAGACTGAAACATGATACATGAACTGAAATGATCCCCTGAATACATGGCTTACGGCTGAGATTGGAACTTGAGGGTTCACCTATGAGTACCCACCACTCCAAACTGGATTCATTACGTAAATAGAAGATGAAAGGTTTAGGTCTTGAAAGCTCGGGGGATTATAGTGCATCTCCTCCTTGGGACATTATGTCCCCTGAAGAATGTTGACTTAGCTGAGATACTAATCAAAACTGAGATGATGCACAGGACACCTACGAACTGAATCGTGACTGCATATCAGGGATTTGAAACTGAGGCATGACACCAGAACTGAGCTGAAATCAAAACCACATGGTTTCTCGATCTTGGAATAGTTACATTCTTGAGACTTCGAATTATGCGACTAGATGGAAAGATGGGAAACCAAACTATACGAACTTGTATGCTTTACTGCTAAACTGAAATCCTGGCTTTATAGATTTACTCATGCCAAAAAATTGTACTCGACTGGAGCATTTCCTTGACACTCTTTCTACAGAGTTCTGGTGACTTTAGAAAGCAAGGAATCTTGACATGGGCTGAATAGAATAGTTAAATAAGAAAATCATATCCTGGCTAAAATTCTGTAATATGAGTCAAGGTCTACAAAACATCATCTAAGATGGAGTGACTAAGCCTTATGCGCTACAACTACAAACTTTCAAGCTTAGACATATCCCTTGAATACTCTCTCAACTATACTCTCCACCTTAGTACAGGATATCACCTGAGACTACTGAAAATATTCACATAGGTGCTGAGCACGAGTGCATAAACTTACTAACTTATTTGATTATCTAAATGGATGATAGCTGAATACTTGGTCATGTATTATTGAGCTGTACTAAGTCTGAATAACTAGACGGAAACTGTAGAGTATTATGCATATGAGGTAAGGGTTGACTGGGTAACATGGGATAACTGAGCATGAATTTGTGAAAACTGTATTATTTGAGAAGGCAATACCAAGCATATAACATGACTCTGAAATAGTCTGTAAACTGAGGTACTAAAATACTGATAACTGATACCTGTACGCTATAGTCAAGCAAATCTGAAACTGAACTGAGTTACTAATCTGATTACTGGACTGTGACTGTGACTGAGATTGTAACTAAGATGGTAATTGAGACTGTAACTGAGACTATAATTGGGATTGAATGCTGGGCTCTGATAGATACGTAACGGGGACTGACGTAAATCGAGGATCTAAATAGACACTCACACTCTATATTTTCTCAGCTTCTCCTCTGAGGAAAAAATTTGATTTCCCCCCTTCTGCAACTACATACAACTTCTTGCTAGCCATTTATTGGCACACTAACTTGATATTCAAGATTATCTTCATAGCTACAGTCTCGTGTAAGACAAACATGCAAAAATCTTTCCTTTAACATAAAACCTTTACTCTCTCCCACCTAAGAAATCTCTCATCACTACATTATTTTGTAAGGAGAGTCCACTAAAGGGTTAAAACATGAGGACCTGATGTATGCATGAATACTATATCAAACTCGACATTTAACTGAGGCATGAGGAATAGAATATCAACACCATGGATTTATCAAAAGATCTAAACTGAGGATACGCACGACATAATATGAATTTAGCCGATCGCTAGGAGTGTAGCATGGGTCATGGGAACCGAGCATACTATACAACATGACATGGGTACCTGAGTCATGAGCTGCATGACCAGAGTCTGGAGTTTCTGTATTTATGGAACATGGTTTGTAACACTGAGTGAACTGAAATTCCTTATAATAGGAACTGTAAGCACACATGATTTTTGCTAACGTGCTCGAATATGAGCCATGATCATAGAGCTGACATATAAGACATGAATAAATATCATGATAACTGATGGATTTCGAGTGTTTGAAGTACAATTCGGAGATGCTCCGCGTGATCATTCTCACTACGAGAATAGACAAGAATATCATTGATGTAGAATATAATGAACATGTCCAAGTACTGCTTGAACACGTGACTCATTAAGCCTATGAAAGCAGCCGGGGAATTAGTTAGATCAAAGGACATGACTAGAAACTTGAAGTGACTATACCGGGTTCTGAAGGCTGTTTTTGGAATGTCACATTGCCTGACTCTGAGATGATGATAGCTTGATCTGAGGTCTATTTTAGAAAAGTAACTGGCACCCTGAATTTGGTCAAATAAGTCATCGACTCTAGAAAGTGGATACTTGTTCTTGACCGTGACTTTATTTAACTAACGGTAGTCAATAAGCATTCTTAGAGAATCGTCTTTCTTACGCACGAATAGAACTGGTGCACCCCACGGGGACACACTAGGTTTGATGAATCCCTTATCTAGTAGATCCTTCAACTGTTCTTTTAACTCTCTGAGTTCTGCTGGAGTCATTTTGTATAGTGGAATAGACATGGATGAGTATCTGGGAGAAAGTCTATTTTGAAGTCGATTTCCCCTTCAGGAGGAACTCCGGGAAGATCTTCGGGAAACACATCAGGGAATTCATATGCTACTGACACCGATTCAAGAATAGGGATTTCTGAATTAGAGTCTTGGACTCGAACAAGATGGTAGACACATCCCATAGATTTCATTTTTCTTTCCCTTGGGTAGGAAATAAGCTGACCCCCAAGTGCTGAAGTACTACCCCTCCACTCTAGGACGGGTTCATTAGGAAACTAAAAATGGACAATTCTGTTTCTGCAGTTAATTGAGGCATAACATGAATGAAGCCAATCCATGCCAAGAATGACATCAAAATCGATCATCTTTAATTCGACTAAGTCTGCTGAAGTGACTTTATGAGATACCATAATCGGACAGTTCCTGTATACCCGTCGGGCTATGATAGATTTACCCACTGGGGTAGATACTGAGAAAGGCTCTGCTAGAATTTTGGGACTGACTTCGAAGTCAACAACTATATAAGGAGTTACAAAAGACAAAAAAGCTCGTGGATCTAGCAACGCATAAATATGCAAATGATAAAATTGTAACGCACCAGTGACCACATCAGGAGAACTTTCCTGATCCTAGCGGGACTGAAGTACATAGAGTCTATTTGGGAGTTTCCCACTGGTGGCATTAGAGGCGGCACCCTGCTGATTCGGGCTACCATACTAAGTTGAGGGACGATTATGCTGACCCTAGGAACTTGACTGGGGACAATCTCTGACACTGTGACCTGGCTTGCCACATCTGAAACACACATCACTGCCAGCTCTGCAGATACCCTTGTGGTTTCTGTCATATTTTTGGCAAAGAAGATTTGTTCGGGAACTCCTTGGCCTTGACATTATGGCCCTCTTATTCTTTTTCCCCTTTCTCCTACACCTCTCCTCCCCACTCTGCAGAGCATAAGCTATAAGCCTAGATATAATAACATCTAGCTGATTGTTCTGAGAAATTATAGAATGAGCTAAGGTGGTGGAAGCAACTCTAAATTCAGCATAAGAAACATGCTCATTCAGGGGATCTTCCTGAACGGGCGGAGGGACTGACTAGTTTTCATTACTTTTTTTGTTAGCTTCTCTGGAAGACATATTATGGAAACATATGGAAGGGATGAATTAAACTGAGAGTTTAACTGGATCTTATCCTCACTCGCACGACATGAATGCTGAAAGAAGGGAAACTTTTCCTAAAACATATAATAGCCTTCTATCCATAAGTCTGGCGTGCTATACATCCATGCACAAGACTCTACTAGATGCGACTTTCAGACTTCCTAGGACTCTGTTGAACCTTAGGCTCTGATACCAAGTTTGTAACACCCCGAGTCTGTACCCCGAACGCTACACGGTGCTCATAATCCTGAGGGACCATAAGCTAACCCATCACTAGTACCGACTGTAATAACTGAATAATAATACTGTAATTATGCAAAAATTAGGTAGAAACTTACCATAAGGTTCAAACTGAAAGTAAATACTGAATACTAAAAACTGAATACTGATACATCTGTCTAAAATACTCTAGTCTGATGAGCCTCTACTGTCTGAACAAGGAGTTGATGGGACAATTCCCCAACTAACTCTGACTACTGAAATAAACTGAGTACTAAAATACTAAAATAATAAGTCTATCCTCAAACTATGAGGACTCACCACTAAGTCTGCTGCTGATAGATCAGGAATCTAAGTATGATCGGGATCTCGGTACATCTGATCCTATGATATAAGACATCATAGCGCAAAAGAAAAGTATGTGTCAGTACTTTGAATGTACTGGTATGCTACATGAGGTAGGTCGAGATGCATGGGTTCATATGCATGAACAATACTGACTAAATGACATGAGTATAACTGAATGAGAGAACATGCATGAATACGTAAACTGTAACTGAGATCATGATAACACAGGATACTGAGTTCTGAATTACCGATTTATTGATATCCGAGTTTACTGATACTGTGTATCTGATAACTGAGTGACTATATTTTACAGTCCTAATTTTGAAGATCTGGCCTGAGTTCTATACTGAGCCGAGCGACTGTATCTGACAGTCCTGATTCTGTGGAACTATTTTAAGTTTTGTTCTGAATTGAGTGACTGTGACTGAAAATCCTGATTTCTATAGAATTGAACTGAGTTCTATACTGAGACTGGAATTGAAACTGAGACTGTAGGAGGTAATCATCTAACCGATATGCCCCTCTCGATCTGATTAGGTTCCCACCTGTAACCCCATCTGGAAGGGTATCAGTACTATGTCACGGGTAAAAAAAAGCTGAGTCACCCTCATCTGGCAGGTGCTCTGAATGAGAACAGTGGTATCCTCAACTAGTAGGTTAAAATACCTCATCAACCCTCAACTGGTAGGTTGATGTCTCAACCTATACTGGCAATGTAGTTCTGGCACGCACGGACTGCTTCTAAGGATCACACCCTCTACTGGAAGGTGAGTCCCCATCCTTTGGTTCACTCGGTGCTGAATCTTACTCATAACTAAATAGATACTGGACTGATTTCTAAACTGTTCTAGGCTAGACTGAATTGTTACTAATTATTTTAACTTACTGAACTGAACTGAGTTCACTAGATTCTGAACTAATTACTAACTGAATTTTGTGAACTGACTGAGTTTACTGAGTTCTGGACTGAATACTATTGAGTTCTGAACTGAAGGCTGAACTGAGACTTATTACTGAGTACTACTGAAACTATTCTGTAACTACTATAGCTCTAGTAAATAGTTAGTTTTTTTTTGAGTATTAAATATCCCCAAGACTCGATAGCATGAAAAGTAAAACACTACATGAATTTAGTAGCATACAATATTTTCTCACTAATGATGCATTTATTTAGACATTTTACCAAACACTTGGTATACATGAGCCTGTGCATGAGTGAGATCACATAATAGCATGATATGCTTACACTAGTTAAGTTATATTAGCCTATTTACAAACACTTGAAGCATATAATCTATGCACATGACACTAACTATATATAGGCACCATAATTCAAATCCCCATTTACAATTTCAAGGGTTTAGCATGGATTCACATGATTCTAGACATATATCAAATAACTCCAAATGAAACTTGTAACAAAACATGGATTAGAAACCCAATTAATCATTATTATCATGAATATAATCAAACCCAACATGAAATTCATGAAATCAATACACTTGAAGTTTTAGAAATAGATTCTTGAACTCCAAGGATGAAAGGGACCCTTGGATGAACACTTGACATACCTTAACAATTAAAATCTTGAAGATTGATGGAGTGTTCTTGAGAATTGATTTTGAAATTGATGTTCTAGGGTTTTGTTCTTGAGAGCAATTTGAGAGAAAAGAGTGTAATTTTCTTTGTGAGGGATGAATTTCGTGTTTTAGAGGTTGGGTCGATGTGAGGAAAATGTCTCATTTACCCTCTGGACGCTGTTTTTAATGAATGAAAAACTGGCCTAGCGACGCGCAGACCGACGCGCCGTGTCGTTGGCATCGACATGATGGCCAACACGCCGCATCGAGTCTCCGTCGGTTCACTGGAATTTGCACTGGGAGATGGAGAAAAATATTCATCGACACGATGGGCGACGAGGCGCATCTAGATCACGTCAATCCACTGGTTTGAGCTTTTAAATGTGTTTCAAATGAAGTTTGAAAAATCTGAAACTTGTCCGAAAACACCCACTGACATTCCTGATCATGATTCAACCTAAAAATTATTACTTTAAGGTCATGAGGGTCGTGAAATAGAGTCACCAACCTAAAAAGGCTGAAATAATACTAAGTTTGAATACTTAGCTAAAATTTTTTAAGTCTGGGACTCCTTAACAATATTTAAAGGACTGAGTTAAGCTTAGAATTTTGTGGGGTCTTACACTGTGTAATAGAGAAGCTTCAAAAGACATTTCACACGTCTCTATTCACGCATGTTTCTTTCTTCCACTCTCTCACACTCACACTCTCTCACTAACCCAAAAAATACTAAAAAATGAATTGGTTCAATTCATGTTTCGATCCATCTATCATCTAGAATCGAGTAGAGATTTGTTTAATATTGTGATTTTGTTTAATGTTCTGATATTAGATTAATATCTGATGCTGTTTAATATTCCTCATAAACGACAGTTGTTTGTTTTTTCTGATTCATGAACGTCGATGAGTCAGAAATTATTTCTGATTCATGACTGTTGTTACCTACTTTAAATTCATTAATATTGTTACACCATTGTTCACCAACTTCAAAGAGTGAACAAGAAGACTATATTTTAAGAACAGAAACATGAGAAAAACTTGCAAAGTTTTGGACATTCCTCAGCCAAACCAAGGTCCTCATTGTATTACAGGTCAGGTCGAGTTATTTGAATCGAGTATGGTTATAATTTTGGATGGATTAAATTATTCACAGATAAAATAAATTAAAAAGGATCAACCAATACGATGCCGACACATGTCCCGCCGTTAATGAGAAATGTATATTTGTACCCAAAGTATGATGGAGGATATATTTGTGCCATTTATTAAAGTTTGAGGGTATATTTGTATCTTTTAATTAACAGCGAGGGTATATTTATACTCAAAGTATGACGAAAGGTATATTTATACCATTTATTAAAGTTTAAGGGTATATTTGTACCTTTTCCATAAATATAAATATAAATATAAATATAAATATAAATATAAATATAAATATAAATATAAATATAAATATAAATATAAATATAAATATAAATATAAATATAAATATAAATATAAATATAAATATAAGTATAAGTATAAATATAAATATAAATACGTATCAAACAACCATGGTGGGCTGGTGGCAGCTTATATGCTACTGTCCTTCTCTTGCCATAAAAGTTAATTAACGAAATAAAAATATATGCTAGTTTCATTTCATTATGTAATTTTCAAATAAATTTGATAAAACAATTAAAGTGAAGTGTAAAACATTAAAAAAAAATGCACACATATGCGACGTACACATAAAGTCCGTGAGACAGTAAAATTAGGAATCCTTTTTCTACGTAAAATCTACCTACACTATTGATAATATTTTCTTTTTACTATATATTTTAGGACTTTAAAATAGCAAATAAGTTAATTTTAAATTATTAATTGCATATGAGTCATTAAAAATAAAAATCGCAAAATATTTATCAACTAACATTCATCTATCAAGAATACATGATTAATTATTATCTTCTCAATTAACAGTTGTCTATCAAGAGTAGATTATATTTTATTTATTGTAAACTTCAAAATATACTAAATTTTTAAAAACTTACCTCTCACAAATAAATTATCGTTTTAATAATAGATACTATCAAGATTACATTGAATAATAAAATTCTATACATTATTTTTCCCTATGTACGTTTTGGAACCTGCAAAAGTAAAGACAAAAGAAAGAAGTAAGTGAACTAAAAATCAAATAAAGAAAGACAAAGAGAATGATGACAATGAACGCAATAATATGACTCGAATCAAAATCAAAATAAAAAGAAAACTAAAAATAGAATAAGCCAATGTTTATGTTTCTAAGGTTTTTTGTAATACCCTGAGTTTTCATGTCATAAACCTCTCATTCTTTCCTCATGAAATCAGATCCAGCCTAAAGTAATGGTTAGTCACAAGTTGACGCTGTCGTTTTGATTTCATCCATATAGCTATTCTCATGAAAGTTCATGCACTCACAGATCAGTTCAGTAGCCCACTACATTGGGATTCAGTCAATACAGTTTATTTCAGTTGTGGATGATAGCTTATATCCTCAGATTCCTCAGTGCTTTCATCTTAATTAGTCACATTCGAGGATGAATGTTCCCAAGAGGGAGATATTATAATACCCCATACTTTTCCTAACTTAAATTCGTTCCTAGAATGTTAATGGAAATCTTCCAAAATAAATAATATTTATTCCATATTGAATTTTTAGGATTTCGACTTTTCATTGTGTGGTAAATTGAATAAGATTTCCATCGATACTAAATTTGCCCAATTTTGACACTCGGTGAAGGAGTTATGATATTTTTAAGTTGACAGTGTCCCACCTGAGCAACCACCGCGTCGCAGTGAAAGACAATTTCATAATTGTCAATTCCAGTGGAACTCCGCGATATAAGTGCATTGCGGAGAGGTCCAAATTCCTATTTGTCAAAATTTAGTAGACCAACGCGATGTTGGCACATCGCGCCATTGGCCAAAATCGCAAAATTATAGGGCACCGCAATCGCTCCACGCCGCGGAGAAAGCCCAGTTCCTATTCATCCTTTTTCCAGTGAGCCACCGCGATAGTGGTGCGTCGCGATGGCCCAGTAAATCAGGATTTTTGGTCATTTTTCCAGTTCTGTTTGGGAGTTTAGAAAGGGTATTTTGGTCAATTCCCAAGCCCCAATCCATCCAAACATTAGATTTAAGCCTATTCTAAGCACATTAGGCTTATATTCATCAATTTTTTCCCAAACAAAAACCTTAGACTTCAAAGCTCTTTCTCCAGGAAATCAAATTCCACCAGGGTTTCTCTAAGAAAGCTTAAGATTGAGGATTCTCAAGGCAAGATAATCAAGAATCTATCTTCAAGAGCACAAATAGAATCTCAAAAGCAAACTTGTTTATCTAATTCATCATCCAAGGTATGTGGGGTTTCAACAAGGACAATTTTTTCGTCCTTATGCCCAAAATTATGTTTTAAAACAAATTTCTTATGTTTGAGATTGGGTTTATACCCAAAAGTATCTTATTGATGATTTTGAGCATTATACTATTGAATTACGAAATTCCACGTTTGTTTTGTGTTAAAGAATTCTTCTTTATGATTTTGAATACCATGAGTATGTTATGAGATATTGATTTTGGATTTTGGATTGAGTTTAAGCATATATTTGTGATTCTTGATTTTAGTATTTCGATACGGTTGAAGTGTTTTCAAGAAAACCTATTAAGCATAATGATTTACTATGAAATTTCGTGAGTTTGAGACATGGGTTATTAGACCCTAATTTGAGCATTTAAATTCTAAGAACTTGTGCTTTGAGCACCCTGAGACTAGTATATTTTGAGTTGAATAAAAAGTATTTGATCTTTGGATCCCCAGTTGAGTTTTGGAATCCACTTTTCATAGTTTATTTCATATTACAGATATATATAGCTGGTTTACATTATAAACCATGAGATTATTTTTAAAAGTGGATTTCCAATGAGATAAGCATAACAAATAAAAAGACAGTAGTATTTAGCACCGAGTTGGGTATGTTTCCAAGGTTTCATACCCCAGAACTACATGCCACCGTAGGATTGAGATTAAAGTACCCACAGAGGCAGAGATAGTGATCACTTAAGTTGAGTATACTCCTTAGGAGGACGAGGACTCCATATAGCTCACATGGTTTATATCGGTTAAGAGAACCTCCCTGGTAGTATAAGATAATGAATAACTTTTCAGATAAAGTATTTTCCTTAAAGTTTTAAAGCTTATAGATTACAGATTCTAGAATAGAATTTTTTTTAAAAAACTAAGTGTAAGGGCTCACAAGTTTTACTCAAATTATGCTTTACAGAAAGATAACAATTACAGATTTCAATTTTCAAATTTCAAACTTAGAATTGAGTCCTTTCTACACTTAGACAGTATGGTTTAAAGATAGAATATTAGCACAACTTTTAGAACTAAATGTTATGGATCACTAAATTTACAAGTATGATTTGTTTCTCAAGATCATTATTTTCAGTATTTTAGATATTCCAGCTTATGTGAGTCATTTACATTTAGCATGCATTGTTTTACAAATTATGATGATGAGATAATATTTTACTAATGCATTTCACCTCCATATATTCAGTACAACCTCAAAGTACTGATCCACTTATATATCTATGTGCTACATTGTCTCATAATATAGGTATCAGTTCAGTTGTAGCACGCATACCATATTCAGACAGATTGCAACTTCCAGTCAGCAGGTGATGAGTCCTCTTGATTCAAGGGCCCGAGTCAGTCATATAGTTTGAATAGTATTTTATGTTATTTATTTAGTCATATTAATTTAGGATAGTTGGGGATCATGTACCAACTATCTATAGTCAGTATAGTAAAGGCTTCATAGATGTTAGTTAGAGTCAGTTATGTAATTTAGTCCCTCTTTTCAGATTTTATCAGAATGTACAAGTGTACAAGTATTGTATTTTTCTCAGATTCCATCATGGTTATGTCTCCGCACAATAAACTCTGTCATTTTATACATGTTTAATCAGTTACTTATCAGTATGCCAGCTCATGGGTTAGTGTCACGACCCAAGCCGGGGCCTAGCAGTGACGAGCATCCCGAACCATGAAGGCCCGGAACACCCTTCTCTATCTATCTGGTAATCATGCACATAATTCATATGATAAAAGGTAATGCAGAAAGAGAAATCTAATACGGAAACATGGTCAATCTGAATGTGATCATAATACTGAAACTGAAATCTAAAATATATCTGAATAATAATGTCTGACTCAGTCTGCGAAATCTCTACCATGAACTAATCAAAGTTGTCTGAAAGCTGGGACAAGGCCCCTAGTAGACCAAAACCTAACTAATAGTAGTAATATGAAATAATCAGGCCTTATGAATCATAGAAGGTTCACTACTGCAACTCCGATCTGTGATCTGGAATCTCTACTGTTTATCTGGACCCCTAGACTGTGCCTCAAAACCTGGAAGGAGGTGGGGGGGGGGTCAGCACAATTGTACTGACATGAGAAGTAATCCAAAATAGAGTAATTGAACATATATGTATATATATATATATATATAATACGTGAGAGCAAATTTTCATCAAGCATTATGCATAAAACAGTTTTTGAAAACACATGGGCATCTTCTGAAAATATATAACCTATCTGTAAATCTTAAACTCTGATCTGTGTATTACTTCTGAGTTAGGTGGTATCCCCTACAAGTTTGATATTCCACGGGCGATATGGAATCCGCCATTGACTCGGTGGGGAAGCCTCCAACCCGAGTATCCCGCAAGGGTTGGAGTTCCTGAATCTGATACGCCACACGACACTTAAGTCAGCGTATAATAATATACCCGGGTCGGCAAGCCACGGTTTTGGGCAAAGAGTTGTCTGAACTCACTCTTTCTTTGGGGAACCACCTAAGCTCTCTTTATTCCCTATTTTAGCCTTTTCTGAACATGCATCATTCTGAAGTTCTAAAACATGCAAAGCTGATAAAGTCTCATTTCTGTATTTGTCTGTGTCTGTTATGGCATTTTCTGAGTTTGGTATCGTCATAACAAGACTTGCAAGTCATGATTTCTGAGCCATAATACATTATTCTAAATCTTTTTATTTAAAACATAGCTTAGACCACCAAAAACATACAACTGATATAGAAGATTTCGTGTTCCGAAACTCAAGTCAAAATCATGCAAACACTTCATCAAACATATGGTGGTCTAGTGCCTTTAGAAAATCATGCACTCTTTTATTACATGCATTATGAACATTAAACATTCATGCAAAATTCCCTCTTTAGTGATTTAAAACCACCTTCAAATCATAACAAGAGTTCAACCATTTCATATAATGCTTTTCAAGAATGCATTGCAAAATAAGTCATATGCTATGAAAAATCTGAAAATTCATAATAAGAGGGAATTCACCAAAAGTCATTCTCTCAACAAGAATTCATTCTTAAATACATGCTTTCATACATACATATTCTCAAATCCCTTTAGGGAAGGTCAAAAGACCAAAACAATGATGTTAAAACATCTAGTACGTGAATATATACATAGTTTCAAAAACTCCATTCTAAAACATGATTTTTCTATGCCCATGAGAATTTAGGAAAACCTCGCGTACCTCTATTTTGGAAAATAATGGGTGCTTCTTGAAGCCTGTGGATTGGGGATTCCGAATCTCTAATCGATTTTGAAAACCCACAGTTGAATCTTGATTTATTTGGGTTTTTAGTTTGAAACCCTTGGGAGTGTTCTTGAGAATTTTTAGATGAATGTGGATGTATTTTGGAGAATTGGGGACTGAATTTCGTTTTTATGGCTGAATAAGGATGGAAAAAGGACCATTTTGCCCCAAAAACGGAGTGTTTAAGTCACTTGAAACCATTACATAGGCGCCGCCTATGCTATCGCCTATGTTTACATAGGCGCCGCCTATGCTATCGCCAATGTTTACATAGGCGCCGCATATGCTATCGCATATGCTTTCCAGTGGCCATGTGCGATTGGTTAGGCGACACATACTACTTTGAAAGGCCATAACTTCTTGCTCGGGTGCCGGATTTTAGCAAAATTGGTATCGTTGGAAAGCTAACTCGAAAACCTATCTTTTTACACATAGTAGGCTCTTTAATTCGACATATACAAAGAGTCATGGTCGATAGAAGTTGACACAAATTATAATGTCCACTTAAACTTAATCGATCGAAGTAGTTTTCAACTCGTCCTTGAGTCAAAAGACCTCTATGGTCTAAATTCAAGCTTGAATGGATTCACATACTACACAAATAATTAACATGCCATATTGGCATAGGATTTATGGCTCCGGGATTATCAACGCATCAGAATCATGGTCTATATTGTAGCCCAAAATGCGGGGCGTTACAGTTAGCTTGGGATCATTTGTGGTCCTAAGCACCGTGTGACGTCTCGAGACCCATTTTTGGGGCGTTACAGTTTTCATACTTTTAATATATTATAGATGTAGATGTAGATGTAGATTTGTAGATTATTTAAATCTTCTTAAAATCAAATTTAGTTGATTTAGAATTCTTATTCTAATGGAAAAAGTATTAGTTGTCATTAATTTTAATGACTTCTAACAAGGAAATGTTTTATCATAAATATATTTAATTAATTTTCAACTCTTAAATATTAGAAAAAAAATAGTGCAAAGACTATTTTATCTAAAGCAAAGACTTTTAATGAAGGGCAAAAAGTTCAAACGATATTTCTAAGGCCCTTCACACTTTTAATATATTATAGATAGATATAGATATTACTCATATATACAATCCGCTTGGGAGCAACTGAGCGTTGTCTTTCTAGATTGCCTCCCAAGGGCTATTTCTTCATTACAATGCACTGTATGCCTGCTAATCTCATTGTAAACGTGTTAGTCACTTGTTTCACCAACTGCACTTATACGCATGAACATGGTCTCAAATCAGAACACAAAATTGAAAAAAAGGCGTTTCAATTTACTGATCTTCTTGACTACTAAGCTACTTCTTCTCCTCAGGTGCATTCATAGTTGTTACTGTTATTCTGCTTTATGATTTGTTTTACACATGGCTAAACTGTTGTTGTAATTTTAAGCTTTCAATTTTTTCTTCAATCTTGCAATAATCTTCACTTTTTTCCTGCATGTTATTTCAATTGTTTTGATGATTTGTAAAGTTTAGCATTTCTGCTTTAATTTTTCTCTTCATCTTAGTATTTTTTCATGACCCAAACTACTGGACCGTGAAGGCACCTACACTATTCTAAGTAGCTAGGAGAACCCTTATTGCCCAACTAAAAATATGCGGAACACTTCTGTTTTAATGGAATACTAGATTAAATATAATAAGGTAAATTAAATATTAATAAATAAATTTTTTCAAAAACTTCTTACAAGTGTCCTTCACAATCCCAAGACTTGACCAGACATGTACAAGAACTACCTATTACAACATAGACTGACAATGAAATAAATAATATAAAGACTCTAACATCTGCCAGGAAGAAAGTGCATGCTGAATATCGTCATCCCTCTAGAAACTGCAAACTAACCTGTATTCAGTCTACACCCCAATAAGGAATGTAGAAAAGTAGGGTCAGTACAACCACACGTACTGGTAGGCATCATCGGCCGACCGTGTTAGTTCATATAATCATAAAATAAAATTAAGGAAAATAAATCATGACATCTTGAATGGAATATAATTCACCTAAGGTTATAATAATATTATTACTTTACCTATATAACTTATATCATCCAACTACTCTTCCAACTTCATCAGTATTATATTCGCTACTAACATACTCTAGCCTCATTAATTCACATCATCAGCCACAATCCAATGCTAATACAACATTATTCCTCTTTATTCACCTTATATTTTTCATTACTCATATTCACAGGAACAAACCCGTAATCATAGACAACCCACACTAAATTCTTGGCTTAACAACCAAATGCTTTATTATAATATTAAAGAATGATAACTAGCCATTCTGGTAAGCTACCATTAAAACACGTATAAATAAAACAAGTCTACCAATCTATAAGTAAGTACAAAGTTTCACTTTTTCAAATACATATCACATAATCAAATACCCAATGAATTCACAATACAACAATAACAGATCAAACAATACTCACAAACGAGCCACATAACCACAAAGAGTATCAACCATACTGTAAACATCCGCAGACTCAACATAAATATGTACACACATGCTATGGGACTTATTTTTGCCCAAATAGTCATGACCTACAGGGAACAATCTATGTTCATGTACCGTACCGGCATGGTACCCGATCCAACATATACATATCCGTACCGACGTGGTACCCGATCCAATATTTACATATCCGTATTGGCGTGGTACCCGATCCAACATATACATATCCATACTAGTGTGGTACCCGATCCAACATAACATATCCGTACCGGCGTGGTACCCGATCCAACATAAACAAGTATTATCAATATCAAATTTACACAACCTCACATATACAACAATGTACTAAGTTTACAAGTACATTTAAAGTCATAAGATAATTCCATCAAGTAAATTTTCAGCAATCATTTATACACGCATCAACAATCCAAGCATCAATAATTTCAAGCATGTCCGAATACCAATCAATAAGTATTCATAGCGTTACTTTAAGGAGTTATCATTATCAAACAAGCCACTCATAGACACACTTCAATAAACTATCATTATCACCAATTTAGCCTCTCATGGGCATCCAATAGATATAGTATTTTTATCAATATCAAAACAAGAATATCATAAAATAAATCTCAATTTAATTCTTACGCATACAAATTACTATTGGAGCCTTGATTACTCATTAATTATTAAAAATATCATTATCTTCTTAAATACCACAACTTGGGTGCTAACATCACCACCTATAACTAGCACATTCACGTGTATCATTTTCCTCTACCTCTTTCCACATAATACAATCATTACACTAATTCAAGTCATCTATCCCTTAGATATTACTATGCTCATCAATATTCGATCTTAGCATAATTCTCCTCATCACTTGATTGCACAATACATACAACCTAATACCATTACAACTCAACTAGGTTCATCACTAGAACAACTAAAAACAATATCATGTTCATATACTACATTTACAATAATCTCTTTTCGAGGACATAACAAATAATATCATAAATATCACATAATCAATCAATAATATAGTTTTTAGGATTAAAGTTAAGTACTCGTATCTTAATCCACCTCAACTCCATGCCCGCGGGCCTAGACATGCTTTCTCCCATCAATTCTAAATTATGAGAATATAAAATAACACAATCTTCTACTCACTAAACCTAGCCTACCTAGACGCCAAGCTTTTGAAAGAAAAAACTTGCAACAAAGATGATCTTTCCTTTCCTTCATGCCTTGGAATAATCAATCATCTAAAAATCAAGCAATTATAAGAGTATTAAGTAATTACTCTTCAATCAATTATCTTGGGGATTCAATCCCACTATTTCTACCCTTCATTCAAGGTTTATATCATTTCCAAATTCAATTAATCATTAATTAGATCTTTCAAGCTTAACTCATCTCCATTAATAGAGCTTTTATGCTAAAGGTCTCATCTTTACGGAATTCAAGGTTCCTAACCATCAAAATTCATAATCTAATTTATGAAATTCTTGTTAGAAATCTTTAATTTATAGATTAGAATCAGATCTAGGTCATACTAAAACACCCATGAGTATTCCCCAAAAGAATTCCTCCATTAAAGGTCTTTCTAAGGATTCTAAGATGTTAAAGGATTAAAAAACGAAGAAAAATAATGGAAAAACTTACCCCAAGGAGGGAATTTCACCGTAAGCCTTGGAAAATCACCTCTCTAGGGTTGAGAAATGAAATTTGAGTTTTTTAGACTTAAAATACAGCTGAAGCTGATTTAAATACCATCAGAATTTTTGCTACAGCGAAATCTCGCTTCAACCCAGATAGTGCTCAGTAAAATAGTCATAATTTTTTACTCCGAATTTGAATTGAGGAACGATTTATTGAGTTGGAAAGAGGACTCAGAGATCTTTAATTTAATAGGTATTGGGACCCCTAACTCTTTATATTATATGAGATATGGTCATTTTAAGTTAGCCCTAATAGAAATTCATACAGAAACTGTATCGAAAAAAAAGTTTTAAACTTAACTTTGTGTTAGGGATATTAATACGAGTACGATCACAATCATGGATAATTTTTGAGTATTTTGAATAACACCTAAAGAGTGCACAAGTCTAAGTGTGAAGGAGGCCCAAAACCGTCCCAAGCACACTCCATGGGCTGTTTTTTGGAGCCCTTTTCATTAAAGGGTCTTTTAGTCTTTTGTTTTCTATTTTGTAATGTAATATAAATTGAACATTGTAGGGTTTTAGTTGGTAGTTTTTATGAATGTTGAATAAAGAAAACTCCTCTTAGAGAGAGAGTCCACAACCAAAACTAGGGCATAACATAAGGGTGGATTTTCTTGTGTGTTGCATTTTGCTTAATACGGTTGTGCTTGGGTGGTGGACGCCTCTCTTGTGTCAATTTTAAGAGTTAGGCATTTGTTGTGTGAAGTGTTAAAGGTCCAAGAGTGGAATATGCTCTTGGATTGTTAAGACTGCATCAACACTTGTCCAACTATCTATCTTGTATCTTGTTTTAGTTTCGGCTTCTTGTGTTGTTAATGTAACCCGTTTGTTCTTGTTGCTATTGTAATATTGTGGATCTTTATCTTGTGTTGCTAAACTTGTTGTTGGCTGGATGTTTTGGTGTATTAACACCTTGTATCCTTCTTTCTTGTTCTAGATAGTGAATCCGAGAGAGGTCCCCATTTGGTCCTCGGATTCTTAAGATTGGGGACTGATTTGGAGTGTGTTTTGTGTATTCCGTTGTCTTTCTCGTATCATTTTGTATCAAAGAAAGGTTTAATTTTATTCCAACAAAATCAATCTTGGGATTATTATCTTGAAAATAAAAAAAAAGTGAAAAAGAAGAAAAAAGAAAAAAGTTACTGTTCACGTTTTTTGTTTTTCTCAAAAAACTTGATTTTTGTGTGTTTTGTGTGTTTCTAGTGTTAGATATTTGTTCTCTAACACTATCAGAGTCTAGAAATTGAAAATCCCAACAAAAAAAGAAGTCTCAAAATCGAAAATCCCAAAATAAAATACTAAACCCGTTTTTGACCCTAGGTCAAATTTTGAGTTTTTGATTTTGTGTTTTTTCTTGTGTTTTTAGTTTTAGATTTGTGTTCTCTAACACTATAGGAGTATTGGGTTCGAATTTGAGCTAAATTGGAGGTTATTTGAGCCATCCACCATTGTTGAGCTTGAGTTTGAAGAAACTTGAAGGGTTATTTTTGGTACAACCCCTATGGAACCCGAGGCTTCAAATGCACAAACAATGGAAAATAATGCCATCAATCTCATTTTGGCTCGCCTTGATGCTATGTCCCGAGACCTTGCTAGGGAGAATGCGGTTCTTGAAAAAATTGGCTCATATGTGGTAACTATGAGTGAGAGGTTGGATCGAATGGAGAGTCAAAGGAACTCTCATGCTTTGAATCCCGACACTTCACTTCCAATGACCAATCCTCCAAGACCATCACCTAATTCCGCAAGCTAAGCTCCAAATAGCCCTCAAAATCGAGACATAACTAGGCCCATTTCCCCACAATTCGATCAAGTCCAACAAGGACTTGGACACCAAATGCCTACACTAAAACCGAACCCTCCCATCTAAGATCCACTTAACCAAAGGCATCAACTTTAACCAATTCAAATTCCTACCATCCAAGCTCCACAACCAAAGCTCCGCTTCACTAAACCAACCCTCTTGACCGAAGCTCCACTTTACCAAAACTGATATGTCCATGTAGAGGAGAAAGATAGAAAGGAAAATGAAGGATTTGGGGTCTACGACAATGCTTGTATGATGGTAGGAGACTTGAATCGGATGAGATTGAAAGTAAAGCTCAAGATAGAGAGGAAGCCAAGATTCAAAATGAAGATGTCGGCCGAGATTTGTTGTTATTGAGCTTGCGGGTTCTCCATGTTTTGCGGACTGTTTTGGGTGGTTTTTTTGGAGTGCCAATTGCACGAGGTGAAGCCGTGAATTTGTGGTCAAATTCCTCTCAAGATGGAGAGGATGATACGAGTACGATCACTATCATGGACACTTTTTGAGTATTTTGAAGACCACCTAAAGAGTGCACAAGTCTAAGTGTGAAGGAGGCCCGAAACCGTCCCAAGCACACTCCATGGGCTATTTTTTGGAGCCCTTTTCATTAAAGGGTCTTTTAGTCTTTTGTCTTTTATTTTGTAATGTAATATAAATTGAACATTGTAGGGTTTTAGTTGGTAGTTTTTATGCATGTTGAAGAAAGAACACTCCTCTTACAGAGAGAGAGTCCACAACCGAAACTAGGGCATATCATAAGGGTGGATTCTCTTGTATGTTGCAGTTTGCTTGATACGTTGGTGCTTGGGTGGTGGACGCCTCTCTTGTGTCTATTGTAAGAGTTAGGTGTTTGTTGTGTGAAGTGTTAAAGGTTCAAGAGTGGAATATGCTCTTGGGTTGTTAAGACTACGTCAACACTTGTCTAACTATCTATCTTGTATCTTGTTTTAGTTTCGGCTTCTTGTGTTGTTAATGTAACCCATTTGTTCTTGTTGCTATTGTAATATTGTGGAGCTTCATCTTGTGTTGCTAAACTTGTTGTTGGCTGGCTGTTTTGGTGTATTAACACCTTGTATCCTTCTTTCTTATTCTAGATAGTGAATCCGAGAGAGGTCCCCATTTGGTCCTCGGATCCTTATGATTGGGGATTGATTTGGAGTGTGTTTTGTGCCTTCCGTTGTCTTTCTCGTATCAGATATTGTATGACCTTAATTAATAGCTAAAGAAATTTCAAACTAAGTTATTGATATTAGATCTCATGAATAATTAAATTCGTCGGGCTTGAGTCTATCTTGAGACATTCAAAGGCTAAAATTTTCACCAAAAAATTTAAGATGACCTAATAAATAAAATATTAGCTAATTTGGACCCAAATTAGTATTGAGGAATGTGAATAATTTAGTAATGACAAAATGGGTCATTACAGTTTTCCTTCAATTTTGAGATTTGTTTGAATGGGTTTATTAAATTTAGATTTTATTATACAAAATATTACTCATATATACAAGCCGTTTGGGAGCAACTGAGCGTTGTCCTGCCAGCTTGCCTCCCTAGGGCTATTTCGTCATTACAGTGCATTGTATGCGTGTTAATCTCATTGTACACACGTTAGTCTCTTGTTTCACCAACTGCACTTATACGCATGAACATGGTCTCAGATCAGAACACAAAATTGAAAAAAGGGCGTTTCAATCTACTGATCTTCTTGACTACTGAGTCGCTTCTTCTCCTCATTTGCGTTCATAGTTGTTACTATTATTTTGCTTTGTGCTTTATTTTACACATGGCTAAACTGTTGTTGTAATTTTAAGCTTTCAATATTTTATTCAATCTTATAATAATCTTCACTTTTTTTCCTGCATGTTCTTTCAATTGGTTTGATAATTTGCAAAGTTTAGTATTTCTACTTTCATTTTCCTCTTCATCTTAGCGTTTTCCTTCGGTTTTGAGATTTGTTTGAATGGGTTTATTAAATTTAGATTTTATTATAAAAAATGTTAGTCATATATACAAGCCGCTTGGGAGCAGCTGAGCGTTGTCCTGCCAGCTTGCCTTCCAAGGGATATTTCGTCATTACAATGCATTGTGTGCGTGTTAATCTCATTGTACACGTGTTCGTCTCTTGTTTCACCAATTGCACTTATACGCATGAACATGATCTCAGATCAGAACACAAAATTGAAAAAAAGAGCATTTTAATTTACTGATCTTCTTGACTGCTGAGCTGCTTCTTCTCCTCAGGTGCGTTCATAGTTGTTTCTGTTATTCTGCTTTGTGATTTGTTTTACACATTCTAAACTGTTGTTGTAATTTTAAGCATTCAATTTTTTCTTCAATCTTGTAATAATCTTCACCTTTTTCCTGCATGTTCTTTCAATTGGTTTGATGCTTTGTAAAGTTTAGTATTTCTACTTTCATTTTCCTCTTCGTCTCAGTGTTTTCCTTCGATTTTGAGTCTTGTTTGAATGGATTTAGGGAATTTAGATTTTATTATAAAAAATATAAGGAAGAAGTGAGGTAGAAGTGAAGTAGATTCTTCTCTCTCTCTATCTTTTCGAATACCTTATGGTGGGTGGATGAAGGAGGTCGCCGGAATATAGGCAATGAAGGTGATAGGAGAAAACATAAATGGAGAGAAACTATTTCTTTACTTAATCGTCTGTTGTTGCTATTATATGTTTGAAAGAGCTGTAAATTCAAAACCTGGTTAAATATTAATTTGTATGAGAAATTTGGAGTTCAGTGAAAGGAATAGCTGAAACAAGGTGCGAAAATAATGCAGGAAAGATGTTTGCCGAAATGCTTAATTTGGAGTTGGTGTTGCTTTCTATTAAATTTATTGTAGTGGATTAAGAATTGTGTCTTCTGTTTTTCACATATTCTGATAATATAAGTTTGCTGTTTTCACTCTTTCTCCACTCCTGTAACATTGAAAATTCTAAATTCTTTTGTCCTTCGCTTGAGCAATAGCACTAATACAACACTAATACATAGGTTTCGATTTTAGATACTTCTCTCTACAAATTAGAGTCTTAGATCCATAGATTACGAGGAGATTATGTTGCTTTTTGATGTATATTCAACATATTTTTGTACTTCTTAATCTTGAATTAGATCTATCTTTTATTGCTAATTATAGTGATTATGCTTAGTTATTCAATTGATCGGTTTTTCTCTATGCTTATCCTTTTTCATTTTGTCTCTGTTATTTTTTCCTATGTTAATGGTATGTGTTAAGAAGCAACGATCAATATGAATATTTTACCACAATTTTCATATTAATTGATATATGATTTTACGTCTTGAAAAATAATTTGAGGAGTAAGTAATTAATGTTGAAGGTAGAACATGAAAAGAGATATAGTTTTCTCTTTATTATGCTAGCAACGACAAATAAAGTGGAATAAAGAGAATAGTTTTTAAAAATGAAATTCTGCTGCTTTGAAATAAAATGGAAAATGGTCACTGTTTGAGTGTATAGTACATTTATTTTGTCCATTACTTGCCGATGTAGCTTGGGTTTGTTAGGTGGAAAAATTAATATGAAAAATGTAACTCCTCATGGTGGAGAATGACATACTTGCTATAGTTGATAGAAATGATCTGTCTTCTCCTCTTGAAAGCTTAAATTTTGTCTTGGTTGCATTGGGTTCTCTTAGATTGAAAGAACAGGGGTTTAGCATACCACTTTGAGCCTCAACTTCTGCTTTTTGTTACTGGCTAAAACATTTGATATCTTCAGTAAACATGAGAAGCTTTCTCAATTAAGAAAACCACATATCTTTTATCAAGTAACTTTTGCCTTCGCAACCAAGAGGAAGAAGAAAATGATTTAGTTCCAATGAAAACAATTATAGAGCATCTTTGAGATTAGTTGTTGTTGGCTATTTTGGTCTTTCCAGGTTGATGTTAGATGTATTAAACCCTTCTCCTGCTGCACGTGTGCCTTTTAACAGATTTCATATGCGAATGGCACAGAGGGGCAAAAAAGCGACATTGTACATGTATAAAATTCTTCCCTTAGAAATATTTTCAGCTATCAGTTTGTACGCTCTGCCTCTGACTATCTCTTATCCTCACCAAGCAAATACAATTAACAATACTATGAAGGAATCATCTTTGTAAATAGGTATCTCAAGGAGCAGGAGATTACCATTTATAAGAGCATTCATGCTGCAAGAAGCCAAAATAAAAGGCTGCAATAAATATCAGTAGCATTCTGTAAAAACAAAAGATTAAATGATGAAGTTGCACCTGCTATTAAAAGGATTTTCTTCTTTTATTTTTAGCAAGAAAATCTGCAGCTCTATTTTGTTGCTCTGCTGTTTGTGCTCTTCTCTTTCACTTGATTTAGTATATTTTCTTCCGACTTCTTTTTGAAATCATTTGTGTAACTTCATCTTAGTAATTATCGATAGTATTATAATGATGCTCACCATATTTAATTTTCTTCATGCCGACTTAACTGCTTGAGTAAATGTGTAAATGTTGTATGGTCATGGCATGAGTCCTATGACTCCTTATATTTATATTAAAACATGTTCCGCCAAAAATATATAAATTGTTCACAATGCAGATGTCGACAACTAGAAAATCCGCAGTACCAGCTTACTCCTCTCAAAAATGAAAGTACTACTCAATAGAATGAGCTTCTAAAATCAAACTCAGACGATGTGAGTGATATAGACAATTGTCACAAGAAAAAAATGAGTTCCTTCTATTGTAGCAACGCTCCAAAAATCTTGAATTAGTAAGCCCATATCTCTTGATTGCATCCACCAACAAAACATTACATCCTCAAGTAGGCATTGAAAGACATAAAAAGACAGCTTTAACAATACGAGAGCTCGCTTCTGTTATGGAAAGAGGTTCGATAACTTTAAATATTATGTTGTTTATGATTTTGCTTGCATATTCATTGTTAATGTTGGGTATACTTTTCTTCTTACAATAGAAAATATATGTCACGGTAACAACCCAAGGATATCCTTTGGCAAAGGAAAGAATATAACTAACCACTTCTCTGTATTTAAAATTGGTTCATTTCTTCCCTTTAAAATATTATTTCAAATTTTATCTGCAAAAGATATATCTTATATTAAATGAACAACTATTTATTAGGTTCAACATTAACTATCTTCACTGAACAGTTTGATGTTCGCTTACCTAGACAAATAACTCTGACAACACAAGAGATGTCTTCTATTACCAAAAAAGGTTAGACACACCCAAAAAGGTGTAATATGATTATTATATTGCTCTTAATTTGACTTGCACGTATATTTTCTATTTTAAATATGATTTTTCTTCTACATCAATTGATATATTCTGTGCGAACAATCTAGCGGCGATATCTGACTGTGATAAAGAAAGGAATGTAACTAGCAACATCACCGTATTTGAAACTGGTTCGTACTCACTGAAATATTCTTCCAACTTTATTTTGGTAACAATACATATCATATTAACTAAACTGATTACTCATTAGGTTCAGCCTCAAATGCCTCGACTAGACGACATTATCCAACAACATCAACTGTCACCAAAAAAGGTATGTCTTCCTTTGATATTTTGCCAGCATTTGCAATCATTCTGTGGCAATATGTGATTAATTATTGCACTTGATACACCGAAGTTGTAGATCAAAAACAGTAGGCTGTTGGAACCAACTACTCAATAATCCAAGCATTTTGAAAGCTGTACCAAACTGTAAATATTGTCGAGTAAAAAGCTTTGAATATGCACCACCAAGATTTTGTTGCAACAATGGTTCAGTTAGGCTTATATCACATGAAATTCCAAATGAATTGTTGAATCTTTACTTAGGCAATACTGAAGAATCTGAATATTTTCATACTTATGTTAGACTCTATAATAATATGTTTGAATTCACTTCACTTGGAGTGAAATATGACAGAGTAATAGCCAAAAGAAATCATGGTATTTATACATTTAAAGCACAAGAAAAAATGTATCATTTTATAAACGATCTTTCAATCTTTTCTGATTTTCCTGTTTGTTATGGATATCATCGTCTAATTTTTTTTAAAGAATATTCATAATTATTTTCATATCATATATATCCCTGAATTATCAAATTTTTATATCACATTGAGGTCTGGTGCTGGTTTAGATCAACGGGTATATAATCTGCCAAGTGTATCTGAAGTAGCAGTGTTATGGCTAGACAAAGAAATAAATAATAATAATTTTGCACCCTATATTCGAATTTATACTCATAGTAACATGAGCTAATTAGTTAATTATTATTATGGTTGTTATGATCCTTTGCAATATCCTATTTTATTTTCATATGGTCAAAATGAATGGCATTGTGGTATTCAAAAAGTTATATTAAAATAAATTGCCATAAAGAAAGAAAGCTAACTATGAAAATGGACACTTTCCAAGATTATCTAATATGTGTTCAGTTGATGGACTACTTGATATGGAAGCTGATGTTCTACAAAAAGAAAAAAAGCAAAATATTATTTCTTGTAGTGAATACTATTATTATAAACTTTAGCTACGAGATGATGATGAAAATGGAATTTTGCATGTAGGTGGATTATTTCAACAATACTCAGTTGATCAATTCATAAAAGTCGAAACTCAAAGGTTAGATTTTGCAGCCTTTAACCAAGATTTATTTAGAATTGATATGCTACAAGGACTTCTCGATATCCTAAGACTTGGTGAAAGAGAAGCTTCTAAGATAGAAAAAAGATATCTCCCTTCAAGTTTTACAGGTGGTTCAAGAAATATACGTCATCGTTATATGGATGCTATCGCACTAGTTCAACATTTTGAAAAACCTAATACATTTCTTACTATGACATATAATCCCTCTTGGCCAGAAATAAAAGAACATTTATTGTTTAACAGATGAAGCTCAAAATAGGCCTGATTTAATTAGCCGTGTGTTCAAAGCAAAAGTGGAAAAAATGAAGACTGATATACTAAAATGAAATATTTTTGAAATGTACACTATAGAATTTCAAAAAAGAGGTCTTATCCATGCTCATTTTCTTATTAACTTGCTGATGATTATAAATTACTAACACCTGAAGCATATGACAAATTTGTTTGTGTTGAGCTACCTGATCCTAATGTAAATCCTTACTTATATACGCATGTTATCAAACATATGATGCATGACCCTTGTGGTCATTTGAACCCTACAAATTCATGTATGAAAAAAATATGCAAATTTAAGTACCCTAAAAGCTTTGCTAATGAAGCAACAAACGGAACAATTCATACCCAATTTATAGAAGACGAAATACAGGTAAACCTATAAAAGCCAGGAAATAATTCCTGGATAATTCATGGGTTGTTCCTTACAATCCTTATCTACTATGCAAATATAATTGTCAAAGTTTGCTATGATATTTAAGTCATCAAATATATATATAAATACATCTGTAAAGGACATGATAAAATTTTATTTCATGTCCACGAGAATAATACAAATATTGAAGTAGATGAGATAAAAAATATCAATCTGCTAGATGGGTTTCACCGCCAGAAGCTATGTGACGTTTATTCGCCTTTGTTATTAGTGAAATGACTTTAAGTATTTATCACTTGCAATTACATCTTGATGAACAACAATTAGTCTCTTTAAAAAAACCCAATGATATTAATAGTATAGTAAAAAATCCTATGATTAACCAAACAATGTTAACAAAATTTTTCTTGATGAACGCAACAAATGAAGATGCTAAAGAACTTAATTTATTGTACAAAGATTTTTCACAACACTTTGTATGGTCATCTAGCTATAAAATGTGGACCAAATAAATACGTGGTAAAGTTTTTTGCCGTTTTATAACGTCTTATCCAATAGAAGGAGAAAGATATTATCTTAGATTATTACGAATGAATGTAAAAGCACCAAAATCATATGATGACCTTCTTACAGTAAATAGTGAATGTTGTAAGATTTTTAGAGAATCTGTGAAAAAAAGAGGCTTGTTACATTGTGATAATAACTTGATTGAATGTATGTTGGAGTCTACTTGTTATCAAATGCCTTATAGTTTGCGACGTTTATTTGCTACGATATTAGTATATTGTAACCCTGACAATCTAAAGAAACTATGAAAATAATTCAAAGAATCAATGTCCGAAGACTTTAAACACTTACAAAATTTTACAAAAAGAGATATCCACTTTGCTATTTTAAAACATATTAATGATATATTACATTCTATGGGCCATGATATTAATGAGTTCAACCTTGTTTTAGAAATTATTACATCTTCAAAACTAACAAACAAAGCAAAAGAAGTGTATTTTGAAAGAAACATCATTGTGAGTGATGAAGAACTATTATTACACCAAAAATTAAATTCAGAACAAAAAAACATATGAAATAATCCTCCAAAGAGTATCCGCTAACAAATTAGGAGCTTTTTTAATTGATGGTCCTGGCGGAAGTGGTAAAGCATTCTTATATTGTGACTTATTAGCAACTGTGAGATCTAAAAGATTTATAGCATTAGCAACAACAACTTCTGGCGTTGCTGCTTCGATCATTTCAGGAGGACGAACAACTTATTCATGCTATAAGTTTTCAATTAATATTGATGAAAAATTCTCTTGTAATAACAGCAAATAAAGTTTGCTGGCATCTTTGATTCACGACGCAAAATTGATTGTGTGGGATGAAGTATCAATGGCAAAAAAAAATATGATTGAAACATTTGATTCTCTTTTGAAAGATATAATGGATTCAAATATGCTATTTGACGGAAAAGTTGTCGTGTTTGGTAGAGATTTTAGACAAACTCTCCCTGTCGTTCGAAGTGGCAAAAAAGAAGACTTTATTCAAAAATGCATATTAAATTAAGAAATATGAAGCTATCTTGAGAAACATTGATTATCAGAAAAGCTGCGCGTTAAAACCGATCCCTCTTTTTATGAATATTTGATGCGCATAGGAAATGGATAAGAAAACACTAACATGAATGGTAAAATAATTATCCCAAACTGTTTCATTGTTCCGTATACCACTGAAAAAGAATCAATAGATCTTCTTTTCATAACAATATATCCTAATTTTCACACGTCTTTTGAAGATTTAACTTTTCTAACTTCCCGTGTTGTATTGAAAACAAATAATGACTTCATTGATGAGTTAAATGATAGACTTATAACTCAATTTCCTAAAGATTCAAATACATTTATTGTGATTGATGAAACTATTGAGCAAAATGATCAAAGCAAGTTTAAAGATTTCTTACATTCATTGAACCCTCCTGATGATAGGAAAATTTACACGCCTATATCAATATATTTTGCCCATATTTTAGCCTAGTTTTGAGAACAAAGTATATATTTCATGCACTTTTAGTCCTTTTTCCTGTAAATGAGCTAACGAACATGATTAGTAAAGTTTCAGGTATAAATGATGCAGAATTCAGCATTTTATGGCTTACTTGACGCAAAAGAAAGCTCACGAAGGAAGGGAAGGGAGTTTACACGCCTAAGGACCAAAACTGCTGCATGGAAAATCTGTCCCGGGCTAAAACAACATTTTTGAAGACTTTGGGGATTTGCAGTAACTTAGTTGGATTTGGACAATGATACATTAACCTAGTACAATTGGGTTATGTATTTCATTAGTTTATTTGGATTATGATAATGTTACATTAACCTAGTACAATTGGGTTAAGTATTACATTAGCCTAGTAGGATTTGGTTAGATATTTTATTTATCTAGTAGGATTAGGATATGAGTATTATAAATACCCTATCATGCTAGAGATTTTTAATAAGAATCGGGGAGACCACAATACTTTCTTCCATCCCTCTCATCTTCCACTACAAACAATTCTACACCTCTTCTAATCTATCCATTAATTCTATTTTTCTTCTTCTACTCTTCTATTCTTAAATTCCACAACAAGAGAATTGTTACTTTGCCTAGGAATTCACGCCTCACGCCTACCACCTAAGCTACATGAAATTACTCAATCTTGTGGTATAACAACAATGTCAATTGTGATCTCCTTCGCATTCATGGGTAACTAAACTTCTCTGTTGGGGTTATGGAAGCCGTATGAGATACTATCTATTGCTGTGAGTTTGTGAGTTCGCGACACGTATACTGCTTATATCATTATTCTCTTCATCTTAGTCTACATTCTTTGTGGTTGCAAACGCAAGAATACGCCAGTATAACATTTAACTTGTTCGAAAGAAAGGTTATCTGTCTGGAAAAGAGATAATGTCAAGGTAGTAGGGTCACCCCCTAAAATTCCCTACTAAAAAGCTAGTGCCGTAACTGGACTAACCTCTTGGAGAATTCGTACCGTTAGACACGCTTTAAGCTCGAAAGAGTTAAAGTGAAATAATCCTCGAATAGGTCGAAAGACGCCTGGATTTACCATCGAATACAATTCTCTATAAGCAGTTGCATGTCAGAATTCTACACACTCATAGCCAATAGAGACGTATACCTCAGAAGGTGGACATAACCCCAACGCCTCAATTCTCATTGTTTACAACTTACGTAATAATCTTTCTCTTTTACTTTGCTATTTTCAGCTTTTATTTAATTATTTTGGTGACACATTACAAATCCCCCCTTTTTACGAGACTTGCACCAAAAGTTTAGTAATTTTGCTTACTTGTTGGCCAAGCTATTCCCTGTGGGATCGATACCCAACCCTGTTGGGTTCTATATTTGCTAACGACCGCTTTACACTCCTACGAGAGCTGTAGATTGAGCGTTATCAAAAATTGGCGCCGTTCCCGGGGAATACAAGTGTCAATCAAGTTCGTGATAATTACTAGACCCTTTGGTCAAAGATTCTCGTACTTTTATGTTTAGTTTTTGTTTTTGTCTACTGCAGGTTTTTATTTTAGTGCATGCCCCATACTCAAAGTTCTGGTCAACCGTTATTACCAATCAATCCTGAACCACAACGCATTGGTAGAATGGAAGCACAAGCTGAAATCGCAAGGATGGCTGCTCAACAGGAACAAGCAAGATTGGCTGCCCTTGCCGCAACCCAGGTTCAACAGCAGAACATTGATAACCCTGCACGAGCAACAAATCCTGACGATGAGGATTTAGGTGATGACGAGTTACTAAACCCAAGGTATGATGCTGAAATCACAACACCTGCCAACAGAAGAGGTCGACAAGCTCGGTATAGACATGATCGCCAACCTATGCAGCCAGCTTTCGACGATGATGATTTTGATGGTGCCGGAGCCACTGGAGCTATAATTCCACCACTATTAGCGCCCGGAGCCAAGTTCAACATCACAAGCACCATGATTCAGTTATTGCAACTCAAGGGATTGTTTGGTGGACTAGCAGGCGATGATCCGAATATGCATCTCATCAACTTTATTTCACATACAAGTCTTTTGACAATCCTGGTGTTGGTCAGAATGCAATTCGATTACGTCTATTTCCATTGTCTCTGTCTGGGGAGGCAACACTATGGTTGAATGGGTTGACTCCTGATTCAATTACAAATTGGAGGCAATTGAGAGACGCTTTCCTAGAATGATTCTTTCCGCCTTCCAAAAGGGCACAATTGAGAGATGAAATCAACAACTTTCGTCAGCTTCCCACTGAAGCTCTTCATGAAACATGGGAGAGGTTCAAGACAAAGCTAGCGAGATGCCCAAACCATCACATGACTAATGTTCACCTCATGGAGATATTGTATAGAGCCTTAAATTCAATAACTAAGCCAGTGGTGGATAACGCAGCTGGAGGATCTTTTATGGACCTCACCTTTGGTCAAGCAAGCAATATTCTAGATTGCATGACGAAACAAAGTAGAGCTTGGCATACCAGGGATTCCGAGGTAGCAAGCCCCACTTTATCTATAGGCATGACTGCAGACCAAAGAAGAAGACAAGAAGAACGTGATCAAGATTTAGCGCACATGAAAACGCAAGTGGATCTTCTGACAAAGCATTTATTATCAGGGAAGACCAAAAAAGTGAAAGCTGTGGCGCTAAAAGGAAGAGACGAATCTGATTCGGAAGAGGAGGCCAACTACTTGAACAATCAGGGGGGTTTCCGTGGGAATACCCAAGGAAACCAAGGTCGGAACTATTATGATAAATCTGGAAGCAAAGACCAAGTTAGTTGGAAGAAAAACAATGAAAAGAGTGGTTTGTACGTTCCCCCTGGTAGACGTGATACCACCACATCTAATTCTGGAAGTATGGAAGACATGATGGCTAAATTATTGAAAGGAGTGGAAGCAACAAGCGCGGGAGTTACTGAGGTAATTAATGATTTGTCCTCCATGAAACAACTAGTTGATTCTCATTCCACTTCAATCAAGCAAATAGAGCAGCAATTAAGCCAACTTTCAGCAGCACTCAATCAAAGAAAGGCTGGCACTTTACCTAGCGATACTGTGCAAAACCCAAGGAATGATGGGTCATGCATGGCCATCACTACCAGAAGTGGTAAGGTGCTGGAACCTTCAGCAAAAGGCAAGCAAGTGGTTGACGAAGTTGCGGACATGGATGATAACGCAAAAGGAGAAGATGCCGCAACAACCAGTCCTGACATCAAGGACGTCACGCCCAGTGACGTGCAGCCTGAAAAAATGGAAAAACGAAAGCAAGAGGAGAAGAAAACTGTGGAGAGAACACTTCCATACCCACCACCACCTTTTCCCCAAAGACTGAAGAAGGTGGCGGATGACACTAAGTTCAGCAAATTCATGACTATGTTAAAGCGGCTGACCATTAATGTTCCATTGGTGGAGGCACTTGAACAAATGCCTGGGTATGCAAAGTTTATGAAGGATCTTTTGACAAAGAAGAGGGCAGCAAGTTATGAGCTGAAAGACGATGTGCATCATTATAGTGCAATTGCTACCCGATCGATAGTTCAGAAGAAGGCCGACCCCGGAGCTTTCACTATTCTTTGCACCGTCGGATCTTTGAACTTTGCCAAAGCATTATGTGACTTAGGAGCCAGCATCAATTTGATGCCATTGTCGATCTACAAGAAGTTGGGGTTAGGAGATCCTACTCCAACCAATATGAGGCTCGTCATGGCAGATAGGTCGGTAAAACGACCTGTTGGTATTCTATGCGATGTCTTGGTAAAAGTTTCTTCATTTATCTTTCCAGCAGACTTTGTCATCTTGGATTGTGAAGCAGATTCTGAGGTTCCCATAATCTTGGGGCGCCCTTTCCTTGCTACAGGAAGTGTGCTCATTGATTTGAGAGCTAATGAACTTTCATTCCGAATAAATGACGAAGTGGTTCATTTTGATGTTTGCAAATCAATGAAGCAACCCAAAGATCTTAGTGTATTTTTGGTGGCTGATGTTTTCTTTGATGATGAGAAAGAACTACTTGAAGAAAAACAAATTATTGATGATCCCTTGGAGGTTGTGCTCATGTATGGAGAGAGTGAAGATGCTGAAAATTCTGAAGAAGCCATTTGTGCTCTATCGGGATTAGGAACATATCGCTATACTCCCAAGAAGCTGGATCTTGATCTCAAGAATCGGCCTACACCACCAGCTAAGCCATCTATTGAAGAGCCACCCACGTTAGAATTGAAGGAGCTGCCAAGTCATTTGAAGTACGTATTCTTAGGAAGCGGAAACACTCTTCCAGTCATTATGGCAGCCGATTTGGGTGAGCGACAAGTTGCAGCTCTTATTGCTATTCTACGCAAGTATATTAGAGTTATTGGATGGACCATTGCGGATATTATTGGTATTCTACCTGGGATTTGTACACATAAAATTCAGCTTCAAGAAAATTGCACACCCACCATTGAGCATCAAAGGCGTCTAAACCCACCTATGCAAGAAGTGGTGAAGAAAGAGATCATCAAGTGGTTAGACGCAGGAGTTGTGTATCCTATTTCTGATAGTACATGGGTAAGCCTTGACGGTGGTCACGAATGCAAAGAATGAACTTATTCTACTCAGGCCCGTCACTGGATGGAGAGTATGCATGGACTACTGCAAGCTGAATTCTTGGACACTCAAGGATCACTTCCCAATGCCATTTATGGACCAAATGCTAGATCGATTAGCGGGGAAAGGATGGTTTTGCTTCTTGGATGGTTATTCAGGCTATAATTAGATTTGTATTGCACCCGAAGACCAAGAGAAGACAACGTTTACATGCCCATATGGTACGTTTTCCTTCAAACGTATGCCATTAGGGTTATGTAACGCACCAGCCACCTTTCAACGTTGTATGATGTCTATTTTCTCTGATATGGTTGAAGACACTTTGGAGGTATTTATGGACGACTTTTCAGTTGTTGGTGAGTCTTTTGAAGCATGCCTGGCAAACGTGAGCATGGCATTACAAAGATGTGTAGAGTTCAACCTTGTGCTGAATTGGGTGAAGTGCCACTTCATGGTAAAAGAAGGAATCGTTCTTGGGCACAAGATCTCTGAAAGAGGAATAGAGGTTGACCGAGCAAAAATTGAGGTTATTGAGAAGCTACCGCCTCCAATTTCGGTGAAGGGAGTTCGTAGTTTTCTTGGCCATGCTGGTTTCTATCATAGGTTCATCAAAGACTTCTCCAAAATTACGAGTCCATTGTGCAAACTATTGGAGAAAGATGGAAAGTTTGACTTCAATGACGATTTCTTAAAGGCATTCGAATGCCTTAAAGGAAAACTCATTGAAGCCCCTATTATGGTAGCACCAGATTGGACTCTCCCATTTGAAGTCATGTGTGATGCTAGTGGTGTAGCCGTTGGTGCTGTTCTTGGTCAGAGAAAGGAGTAATTATTTCATCCTATCTACTATGCGAGTAAGGTCCTAAATGAAGCCCAAAGGAACTACACTGTTACTGAACAAGAGCTCCTCGCGGTTGTGTATGCGTTTGAGAAGTTTCGTGCCTACCTATTGGGTACTAAGGTGATCGTTCATACAGACCATGCAGCTCTTAGGTATCTAATGACAAAGAAAGATGCAAAACCAAGACTAATTCGATGGGTATTGCTGCTGCAAGAGTTTGATTTCGAAGTTAAAGATAGAAGAGGTTGTGAGAACCAAGTAGCTGACCATCTCTCTAGACTCGAGAACGAGCATGTGGCACAACCTGAAATCGAGATTGATGATGCATTCCCTGATGAGGAGATCTTAGCCACGATAATAGAAGAGTTACCATGGTATGCCGACTTTGCAAACTTTGTGGTGAGTAATATGATACCTGCAAATTTATCTTACCATCAAAAGAGGAAGTTTATGCATGATGTACAACACTACTTTTGGGATGAGCCATATTTGTTTCGACGATGCGCGGATGGTGTTATCCGACGATGTATATCCCATGAAGAGGTGCCAAATATATTGGAAGCATGCCACACTTCCCAAGTTGGGGGACATCACGCAGGTAATCGGACAGCAAAAAAGGTATTGCAAAACGGATACTATTGGCCTTCGATATTTAGAGATACTCATTACTTTGTTAGAAGATGCGACCAATGTCAGCGACAAGGTGCTATTTCAAAACACCATGAGATGCCCATGATGAAAATCCTTGAAGTAGAGCTCTTTGACGTATGGGGTATTGATTTCATGGGTCCATTCGTAAATTCATTCGGAATGAAGTACATCTTAGTTGCTGTGGATTATGTCTCGAAATGGGTTGAAGATGTAGCGTTGGCCGACAATGAGGGAAAGCGTGTTGTAGCGTTCTTGAAGAAGAATATCTTCTCTCGCTTTGGAGTACCACGTACTATCATAAGCGATGGAGGATCTCACTTTTGCAACAAGCTATTCAAGTCCGTGTTGGCAAAATATGGTGTCAAGCAACATAAGGTAGCCACGCCTTATCACCCACAAACTAGCGGACAGGTAGAGGTTTCCAATCGAGAGATCAAGCAAATCCTTGCGAAGACGGTAAATGCTAATAGGAAGGATTGGTCGCGGAAGCTGGACGATGCACTATGGGCGTACAAGAATGCATTCAAAATGCCAATTGACATGTCCCCTTATCAACTAGTTTATGGGAAGGCTTGCCACTTACCCATTGAGCTCGAGCACAAGGCATTGTGGGCGCTGAAGCGATTGAATTTGAATTGGGATGATGCAATGAAGCTGAGGATGGAGCAACTGAACGAGATGGATGAATTCCGTCTACATGCTTATGAAAGATCAGACCTATACAAGGAGCGGATGAAAAAGTATCATGATCAGCGGATTGTTCGTCAAAACTTTCAAAAGGATGATATGGTACTTCTCTTCAACTCCAGATTGAAGCTCTTCCCAGGTAAGTTAAAGTCTAAGTGGTCTGGTCCATACAAAGTTATCCAAGTCTACTCGTCTGGAGTAGTCGAATTGGAAGACAATAATGGTGTTGTCTTCAAGGTGAATGGCCAACGTGTTAAGCCTTATATCGTTCCTCTTGACTCGATGAATTCTATGGCCATCACTTATCTCGACGAAGTTTAAGTACTCGAGGTAACTATGTCGAGCCACGATAATAAAAAAGGCGCTAGATGGGAGGCAACCTATCGTTTTATCATTCTTTTTTTTTACTTGTTTTGCTTTTGATAATGAAAATCCAAAAATAAGAGTCATGCCACGACCAAAACTAAGGCGCTTGGTGGGAGGCAACCCATCGTACTAATCATTTTCATTTGGTTTTAAGCAAAAATAGGTGCAAGAGGTATTCAACGAGGAGATTGATTTCAATTGACGATTTGGACGCATTGTATGGTAAAGTTGGTAAGTTAGGAATAGTGATGCATAAGGCTATGGATTGAGCATTGCTCATGCCAAACTAGGCATCGAGGAAGGCTAGGCCTAGGTAAAACTAGGCCACGAACGATGCACAACCTATCCTATAGCCTAAGGTCTCGGAATCTAGTGTGCTATACACTATGCGCCGCCCAGCCCTAAGTGTTCTTTTGACTATGCGCCGCCTATGCTATAGCATTAGGTCTCAGGATCTCATATGCCATAGACTATGCGGCGCATATGTCCCTAAATGACATAGACTATGCGCCGCATATACCATGACTATGCCGAGCATTATGCGCCGCATATGTAACATTTTTGTCTCCAAAACCAATTGTAAATGGGTCAAAACCCGACCCATTCTCTTCCTATATAAAGGGGACTTAGTCTTGAAACATAACCACACTAGAAATTAACCTAAAGGCGCTGCATTCCCTCTCCAAACCATCCCAAATTTTTTCTTTTTGCTCTTCCAATTCACAAAACCATCTCCAAAAGCTTCAAGCAAGTAAGTACTCTCTTATTCTTCATTTATTTCTCGTAAGTACTACGTTGCTATGTCTATTATAAATTTCTACATCGTATAAGATTGATTGGTGATGTTCATGTGTTTTGATCGTTGATACAAAATCATGTGAGTAAACATATACGTAGGAAAATCTTGACTTGTTTCCGACTTGAATTTGGTTTTAATAGCATTGTTATACGATTTGCGGAATTGCTATGGTGATGAACATTGACTATCATGTTATGATCTTGTTACTTGGATACTTACATGCTAGACTATCCCGTTCATCGGGATAAGCCTTATAGTTGCCTACCGACTTAGGAGGTTGCGATTGTTGAAAACATCCATACCATGTTACAACCCCTATGTAGTAGTGTTGTTATATCTAACATGAAAGTAGTGCAATGGCTGCAAGTAGTAATACATTACTGATTTTCTTGTCGGAATATAATCCTTAAACGTATGTCGACGAAATCTGAGTAATCGACCACTTTCACTTCACTGATTTGTGTCAACAAAACTAAGTGTGGGTTGGTACCCCTACTGCTTGTTTATAGATTGTATCAACTGAGATTGTGCTGCCATTAACACTATTTCTAGTCTCAGGTACAATGGCACCTAAAGTGAGGCAAGGCAAGGAGAAGGCTACCACTTCCCAAAAGGGCAAGAAGAGAGGTAGAAAGGACCAAGGAGAATCATCCTCAACACAACTATCCCATGAACATACATGCATGGGAGATGTGTGGAGTGGGCGTATACTTTGAGGAACCTCTAGATGATGATGTGCCGACTGATGACGATCGACGCTTGCCAGACTCTGACGAGGAGGAGAACTCTGACGACGACTCTTATGATGATTCCGACGAAGGGGGTATGACCCCCGACATTGAGGAAGAGTCCGACTAACCAGGTTCCTCGTATTTATTTTCCACTGAGGGTAGTGTCCCGTTTAAGTATGGGGTGGCGGTATCGTATGCTATACTTCTCTATCGCATCTATGTTTGTTTATTTTGTTGTTTTTTTTGTTGTTTTTTCCGTGTTTTAGTTTTTTTGTTTTTGTTGTTTTTTCTAGCTTCGCATGAAATTATTTTGATTGGCAGCATGAGATTATAACAAGAGTATGTGCTACAATTGTGACTATTGAGACGTTTAGGCTCTAGTTGTGACTCATTATGTGATATTGTGTGGTTCAATTCCTTCACTTGTTGGGTCGAGAGTCTATATTACTTCCAAGCAAGTCGACCATGTGCCTAGTGTGTGTGAGATAATCGTATATTCTATGTGTGTGGCTGATGCTAGAACTTGCCTGGTATGTATGCAAAGCGAAAATAAGGAGTGTAAGTTTAGGATATGATTTAGGCATTTCTTTGGCAACCTATATTTGTTTACCTTCAGTTTTACCTACCCATGGACATCATCCTAGTTAAACCCTTTTGAGCCTTTAGCCTATTTTCTTTGACAACCTTGTATGTAAGCCTAATCCATTTTTTTCAAGACCGTAATTTGATCCAAACTCCTAAGTGCTTTAAAGTGAAAAAGTCATGTGACAACATAAGAGGAAATTGGGTGAGTATGATGCTATAAATTGTAATGGTGCTTGAATGTGTTATGAAAAAGAAAGTGCTATCATAAGAGGTATGTTGTGAAAAGAAAAAGGAAAAGAAAGCTGAAAAGCGAGTTGTGCTTAAAATTGAAAAACAAAAGAGGAGAACAAGGGTGGTAGAATAAAAGAAAGAAAGGTTGAAAGAAAAAAAAAGTGTCAATGATACAAAGTGATGTATTAAAGCGCTTAGGAACTTAGTCACTATTCCTGGCCAAAATAGTCCTACCCGTCCCTTAGCCTACATTAAAACCATCAAAAGACCTACTTGATCCTAAGCTTAGCATTCTGACATTTAGTAGAGTATTACATTAAGGGAAAGCCTATGGTCATCAGTTTCTACATATGAATTCTTTGTGAGAGTGAGAGCAAGGACATTTTGATACCCATGTTTGAAAAATATGCTATACTTGTGAGTGATTATGGGTACTATAGTGTGAGACACACATGGTTGATGAGTTTTGGGTAGTTATATATGATTCCTTGTACCTTAACGTTTGCATGCGAGTTGATCACCATCACGTGTCTATGCTATAGGTTAAATTATTTCTACCTATAATCGAAAAGCTACTCTTGGTTGATAATTGTTGTGCTTGTCTTGACAAATGTTTTGTGTTGTTGCTGTGAAACCCTAAGTTGATGTTTAGAAGGACATGGTATTTCGTTCGAGGACGAACAAAGCTTCAAGTGTGGGGTGTTGATGATAGGCGAATTTACACGCCTATATCAATATATTTTGCCCATATTTTAGCCTAGTTTTGAGAACAAAGTATATATTTCATGCACTTTTAGTCCTTTTTCCTGTAAATGAGCTAACAAACATGATTAGTAAAGTTTCAGGTATAAATGATGCAGAATTCAGAATTTTATGGCTTACTTGACGCAAAAGAAAGCTCACGAAGGAAGGGAAGGGAGTTTACACGCCTAAGGACCAAAACTGCTGCATGGAAAATCTGTCCCGGGCTAAAACAGCATTTCTGAAGACTTTGGGGATTTGCAGTAACTTAGTTGGATTTGGACAATGATACATTAACCTAGTACAATTGGGTTATGTATTTCATTAGTTTATTTGGATTATGATAATTTTACATTAACCTAGTACAATTGGGTTAAGTATTACATTAGCCTAGTAGGATTTGGTTAGATATTTTATTTATCTAGTAGGGTTAGGATATGGGTATTATAAATACCCTATCATGCTAGAGATTTTTAATAAGAATCGGGGAGACCACAATACTTTCTTCCATCCCTCTCATCTTCCACTACAAATAATTCTACACCTCTTCTAATCTATCCATTAATTCTATTTTTCTTCTTCTACTCTTCTATTCTTAAATTCCACAACAAGAGAATCGTTACTTTGCCTAGGAATTCACGCCTCACGCCTACCACCTAAGCTACACGAAATTACTCAATCTTGTGGTATAACAACAATGTCAATCGTGATCTCCTTCGCATTCATGGGTAACTAAACTTCTCTGTTGGGGTTATGGAAGCCGTATGAGATACTATCTATTGCTGTGAGTTTGTGAGTTCGCGACACGTATACTGCTTATATCATTATTCTCTTCATCTTAATCTACATTCTTTGTGGTTGCAAACGCAAGAATACGCCAGTATAACATTTAACTTGTTCGAAAGAAAGGTTATCTGTCTGGAAAAGAGATAATGTCAAGGTAGTAGGGTCACCCCTTAAAATTCCCTACTAAAAAGCTAGTGCCATAACTGGACTAACCTCTTGGAGAATTCGTACCGTTAGACACGCTTTAAGCTCGAAAGAGTTAAAGTGAAATAATCCTCGAATAGGTCGAAAGACGCCTGGATTTACCATCGAATACAATTCTCTATAAGCAGTTGCATGTCAGAATTCTACACACTCATAGCCAATAGAGACGTATACCTCAGAAGGTGGACATAACCCCAACGCCTCAATTCTCATTGTTTACAACTTACGTAACAATCTTTCTCTTTTACTTTGCTATTTTAAGCTTTTATTTAATTATTTTGGTGACACATTACAAATCCCCCCTTTTTACGAGACTTGCACCAAAAGTTTAGTAATTTTGCTTACTTGTTGGCCAAGCTATTCCCTGTGGGATCGACACCAACCCTGTTGGGTTCTATATTTGCTAACGACCGCTTTACACTCCTACGAGAGCTGTAGATTGAGCGTTATCACCTCCTGGTCTACCTCCCTACAAATTAACCTTAAAAGAGAATTGCCCTATTATCTTATTGAGAAATTTAAATCCTTGTGAAGGTTTATATAATGGTACACGATTGATATGGTGTGATTTTAAGAGTTACTTTATAAGTGCTAAAATTGTCTGTGGTGATTTTAAGAATACACATGTATTTATTCTATAAATAGTGTTGTTATCTTCAGATGATGAAAAATTACCCATTTCCTTTAAAAGAATATAATTTTCAGTACGGCTATGCTTTTCTACGACGCTAAATAAAGCTCACAGGCAAACATTAGATTATGTTGGAATTTATTTACGTGAGCATGTCTTTTCACATGGCTAATTATAAGATTCTTTATAAAGAGCGAAAAGTTCAAATTGCATAAAAATATTAATTCGACCACCTACTGCTGATAACAATGATGACCAGTCCACTTATAATATAGTATATGATGAAATCATTTCTAAAGCTCTTCTTTAACTTAATATATATCTATGTTTTCTTGATGTTTTGTTGTCATTGCTGACATTATTTGCTCATCATATTGGTAAAGGACAACTCATTTTGCATCTTCATCAACTCTTTTCATATTTAATTTTTCTCTCTTTTCATATTCATTTGAGCCTAAAACTTCAGCCAAACACCTCATATTTTTGAATAAACACTTTTGACTTTCCAAAAACTTAGCCAAATAGGCTACAAATTTGAATAGAAAAATATTGGAAGTGATTCAATTGTATTGAAAATGCTTAATTGTTTGCCAAGTTGCTTCCTAAGGATGAAGCTTCCAAATAGTTTGGAGAAGTGGTTCCACAATTGGATAATTTTCTTTTGAGATTGCCTTAATTGATAGAAAGTAGAACTCATTATGAAAATGTTGTTGATGAAGTTTTGAATAGAGTTAAAATCAGCGTTCGTGTAATACCCCGTACTTCTACTTAGCTTGAAATCGTCCCAAGTATGTTAGAAACTTACTTTGAAAGATGAATCCACTTTTATTTATATGAAATTTTTAAGATTTTGACTTTTTGTCATGTGGGAAATTGAATTATCTTTCCAACGATACCAATTTCATCCAAATCCGGTTTCGAGGTAGAAAGTTATGGCTGTTTTACAGAAAGCAGTCAAAACTGCCCAGGTGCGACGATGAGTGCCGACGGACCGTCGCCCAAACCGTCGCAGTGGAGGCAGTGAGACCACCTTCTGCCTAAGGGCGACGGCTCAGGCTGATGGATCATCGAGCTAGTGATGGACCGTCGCCCAAGCCGTCGCAGTAGAGGCAGTGAATCCCTATTCTACTCAGGTGCGACGGTCAGGACCGATGGACCGTCGACCCAGTGATGGACCATCGCACCCACCGTCGCATAGTTTGTTCAGTTATTTTAAAGTCATTTTTAAAAGGGTATTTGGATTTTTTTCCACCCGTTTTAACCCCTAATAATATTAGACCAAGGCTCATAAGTTCATTATCCATCTACAACATCAAATTAGGGTTTTCTTTCAAAGATAATCCCAAGAACAAGATTCACATCCTTCTTCAAGAAACTAAGAGATTCAAGTTCTTCAAGTCCAAGGACTTTAAGGAACTTACAACCCAAGTATGTCATGTGTTGATTAATGGGTCCCTTTCACCCATGAAGCTCAAGAATCTCTTTTCAAAATCCAAGATTTATGTATTTATGAATGTTCATGATTTAAATTGAATTGAAATTCATGTTCATAATGTGTGGGGTTTTGATTCATGTTTGAAATTACATACTCTAATGATTGACCCTAGGATATGGTGATTTGCATAATAATCATGATAAACTCTTAAATTTACACGTTGATTGATGTATCCATGATTATTAGATGTGTTGATGATTGTATAACCAAAGCATGCTCCCCATGTGTTTGATTAAATGCCTATGTGAAGGAAAAGTGCCATACTAGTATGATTATATGAAATCCTCATTTATGTACAAGTTTATGCATGTCCAGTGTTTGATGAAATGTCTTAGTCAATGAATTATGGATATATGTGTAGCCATTGTGATGCTTTAGAACTTGTACTTCATGAAATCTCCAACTTATTGTATTATGGATTGTGATGTTGGTCATGTATTCAAGAAAGTTATGCTTTGTCAATTTCTTCTCATCGAGTCCTGGGGGTACTTGTACCCGAAAATTTAGCTGTGTGCCTATAATCAGTGTCATGTTTTTAAGATACTCTTAGTCAAGCCATGATCCATAGAATTTAGTCAGTCTCATGACTCAGGAAAACTAAGTAATCTCAGTAGTATTCCGTCAGTCAACGAAACTCAGTTAACTTAGTCCCGTTCAGTTCAGTTAATCATGTTCAGTGTCTATTCAGATGGGAAGAGAAATTAGCACCGAGTAAATCCAAGAATGGGAACCCACCTGTTACATGAATACCATATAATTCAGAGATTATTTTATCAATTTTGTACCTTATGGCCTTACACCCCTTATTTCTGCATTTATATAGTATATTTTTTTAGTGTTCAGGTATAAATATCAGTCATGGGTTTTCTTGTGGTCCTTTAGGGTCATGAGCACCGTGTAGAATTTAGGGTATCAGATTTGGGGCGTGACAAACTTGGTATTTGAGCCTAAGGTTCAATAGAGTCCTAGGAATTCTGAAAGCCGCATTTAGTAGAGTCTTGTACATGGGTGTGTTGCGCACCATATTTATGTACAAGAGGCTATAAGATGTTTTAGGAAAAGTTTCCTTTCTTTCAGTATTCATATCATGCCAGTGAGCATAATCTCAAGTCAATCTCTCAGTCTGGTCTAATCTGTTTCTCCTTTTCTTATACAGAATATGCCTCCTAAAAGAAAAAATGAGAATCAGTCCGCCCCTCAGCCCGAAGAACCTTTGGGTGAACATGTTTCTCATGTAGAGTTCCGAGCTGCATTCACTACTCTTGCTCAGTTAGTTGCTACTCAGAATGAATGACTAATTTCCGTTCTGGCCAACCTAGTGGCCAATTCAGCTGCAGCCAGGATTCGGGACTTCACCTGAATGAATCCTCCATCCTTTCTCGGGTCTAAGTCAGATGAGGACCCTCATGAATTCATCGATCAGGTTCAGAAGGTTACATACATTATGGGGGTTACTCCTAGTCAGAGTGCTAATCTAGATGCATATTAGTTGTAGGATGTTGCTCACACTTGGTTTAATCAGTGGAAGTAAAAAAGGACAGATGATGCAGGGCCTATTGAGTGGGAGGATTTTGTCACCGCATTCTTAGATAGGTTCTTTCCCCTAGAGATGAGAGAAGCTAAGGTGTTGGAATTTATCAACCTCAGGCAGGGAAACATGATGGTGAAAGAGTATTCTCTTATGTTTACTTAATTATCCAGATATGCTCTTCATGTGGTTGCAGATAGTAGGGCCAAGATGAGTTAGTTTATTTCTGGGGTGAATGATAGTGTGGTCAATGAGTGCAGGTCCGTGATGTTGAATAGTGACATAAACATAGCCAGGCTTATGACTCATGCTCAGCAGATAGAGTAGCAAAATATTAAGATGAGGGAGAAACAAAATAAGAGAGTAAGGATAGGTAGTTTCAACTTTGCTCAGCCCAAATCTGAAAGAGGAAACCATTCTCAATTTCATCCTAAGTCAGCAGTTCCAGCTCCTTCTTCATCTAGTGCTCCAACTCCTAAGTTTAGGGATGGTAATAGAGATAGAGCGCAGGGAAGTGTCAGCAATGACCAAACTAATCCCCTTTGTCAGACTTGTGGTAAGAACCACAAGGGTGCTTACAGAGCTAGTAGCGATGTCTATTTCGGATATGGCAAGCCATGCCACAGAGTCAGAGATTGTCCCCAGTTAGGTTATCAGGGTCAGCAGAACCATTCCCCAGCTCAGTTCGGTCGTCCAAATCAGTAGGGTGCCACCTCCAGTGCTACTAGTGGGCAACACCCAAATAGACTTTATGCTCTCCAGTCTTGGCAAGATCAGGAAAATTCTCCTGATGTGGTCACTGGTACGTTACAGATATTTCATGTGCATGTTTACGCTTTGCTAGATCCAACAACTTCTTTGTCTTTTGTTACTCCCTATATAACAGTTGATTTCAGTGTCAGTCCCAAAATTCAAGCAGAGCCCTTCTTAGTCTCTACCCCAGTGGGTAAAACTATCATAGCCCTACGGGTATACAGGAACTGTCCGGTTATGATATTTTAGAAAGTTACCTCAACAAATTTAGTTGAATTAGAGATGACTGATTTTGATGTCATTCTCGGCATGGATTGACTTTATTCCTTCTATGCCACAATCGACTACAGAAACAAAATAGTCCAGTTCTAGTTTTCGAATGAACCTGTCCTAGAGTGAAAGAGTAGTACTTCAGCTTTCAGAGGTCAACTTGTTTCCTACCTTCAGGCAAGGAAAATAATATCTAAGGGATGTGTTTATCATCTTGTTTATGTTAAGGACTCTAGTTCTGAAACTCCCAGTATTGATTCAGTCCCAGTAGTTAATGAATATTCAGATGTCTTTCCCAAAGATATTCTAGGAATTCCTCCCGAAAGAGAAATAGACTTCGGCATCGATCTTCTTCTAGATACTCAGCCTATATCTATTCTGCCATACAAAATGGCACCAGCAGAACTCAAAGAACTGAAAGAACAGTTGAAGAATCACTTATATAAGGGATTCATCAGGCCCAACGTGTCCCCGTGGGGTGCACCAGTCTTATTCGTGTGCAATAAAGACGGTTCTCTAGGAATGTATATAGACTACCATCAGCTCAACAAAGTCACGGTCAAGAATAAGTATCCTCTTCCCAGAATCGATGACTTATTTGACCAACTTCAGGGTGCTAGCTATTTTTCTAAGATAGACCTCATATCAGTCTATCATCAGCTCAGAGTCAGAGAATGTGACATTCCAAAAATAGCCTTTCGTACTCGGTATGGTCACTTTAAATTCTTAGTTATGTCCTTTGGTCTTACCAATTCCCCAACAGCTTTTATGGACTTGATGAACCGTGTGTTCAAGCAGTACTTGGACATGTTCATCATAGTCTTCATAGATGACATTCTGGTCTATTCCTATAGTGAGCGTGATCATTCAGACCATCTCAGAATTATACTTCAGACTCTCATAGATTATTAGCTATTCGCCAAATTCAGTAAGTGCGAATTTTGTCTAAGGTCAGTAGCATTCCTTGGTCATATCATTTCTGGTGATGGAATTAAAGTAGATCCTCAAAATACCGAAGCGGTAAGAAACTGGCCCAGACCTGTCTCTCCATCAGATATCATGAGTTTCTTGGGTTTGGCTGGCTATTACAGATGGTTTGTTGAGGGATTTTCTTCTATTGCATCCCCTATGTCCATATTGACTCAGAAGAAAGTCAAGTTTCAGTGGTCAGATCCTTGCGAGAAGAGTTTTCAAGAGTTGAAGACTCGACTCACCTCAGCTCCAATTTTGGCTCTTCCAGAGGGTTCAAATAGGTTTCTAGTGTATTGTGATGCATCCAGAGTAGGTTTGGGTTGTGTCCTCATGCATCATGGTAAGGTCATAGCCTACACCTCCAGACAACTTAAACCCCATGAGAAGAATTATCCTACTTATGATCTTTAGTTAGCAACCGCATTTTTTGCCTTAAAGATTTGGAGGCATTATCTCTACGGAGTTTATGTAGATGTGTTCACAGATCATAAGATCCTTCAGTATGTCTTTTCTCAAGAAGATCTCAATATTCATCAGAGAAGATGTTTAGAGTTCTTGAAAGATTATGACATGAGTGTCCTTTATCATCTGGGCAAGGCCAACGTCATGGACGATGCTCTCAGTAGACTGTCTATGGGTAGTTTTGCTCATGCTGAGGACAGTAAGAAGAAGTTAGCTCAGGAAATCCATCAGCTTTCCAGACTAGACGTTCGCTTAGTCTATTTAGAGGAGGGTGACATTTGGGTTCAGAGTAGTTTAGAATCATCTCTAGTTTTCAAGGTAAAAGAAAAGCAAAATAGAGACCCCAGCCTTTTCAAGTTAAAAAAGGCAGTCAAGGATCAGAAAGTAGAGGTTTTCTCCCAAGGGGGATATGGTGTATTGCATTGTAAGGGTCGTCTTTGTGTTCTAGGTATAGACGACTTAAGGCAGTAAATTCTTGCAAAAGCACATGGTGCACGCTACTCTATTCATCCAAGGGCCACAAAGATGTACCGCAACTTGCGGGAAATCTATTGGTGGAGTGGGATGAAGAGACATATTGCAGAGTTTGTGGCTAAGTGCTCTACATATCAGCAGGTTAAGATAGCGCATCAGAAGCTTAGTGGGTCCATGTAGGAGTTTAGTATTCCTACTTGGAAGTGGGAAGAAGTGAACATAGACTTCGTGATGGGTTTGCCTTGTACTCGTCGCCAGCATAATTCAGTTTGGGTCATTGTAGATAGGATGACCAAATCAACTCATTTTCTTCCAGTCCATACCTCTTATTAAGCCTAGGATTACGCCAAACTCTACATCAGAGAGTTGTTCAAATTGCATGATATTCTGTTATCTATTATCTCAGACAGAGGTATCCAGTTCACCTCTCATTTCTGAAAAGCATTCCAAAAGGGTCTTGCTACCCAAGTTCATCTCAGTACCGCCTTTCATCCTCAGATAGATGGTCAACCAAAAAGGACCGTTCAGCCTTTAGAAGATATGCTGCGAGCGTGTGCAATTGATTTCAAGGGTAGTTGGGATGACCACTTGCCTTTGATTGAGTTTGCATACAACAACAACTATCATTCTAATATTCGGATGGCTCTATTAAAAGCTCTTTATGGTAGGAGATGCAGATCTCCAGTTGGTTGGTTTGAAGTTAGTGAGGCCTCAGTTATAGGGCCTGACTTAGTATTCGATGCCTTAGAAAAAGTCCAGTTGATCAGAGAAAGACTCCAGGCTGCTTAGATCCGATAGAAGTCTTATGCAGATGTGTGCATAAAGGATCTTGAGTTTGAGATTGGTGATTATTTCTATCTAAAGATCTCTCCCATGAAGGGAGTGAAGAGATTCGACAAGAAGGGAAAGCTCAGTCCCCGATATGTCGGTCCCTTCAAAATTCTCAGTCGCTTTGGCAAGGTAGCTTATGAGCTCGAATTGCCTTCAGATCTAGCCTCAGTTCATCCAGTCTTCCATGCCTCTTTGATCAAGAAGTACATAGGTGACCCAGCCGTTGTAGTCTCTATTCAGAGCATAGATGTTCAGAACAACCTCTCTTATAAAGAGATTCTAGTTGAAATCCTAGACTACCAGACTCGTAGACTGAGGAACAAAAAAGCCCTTCTAGTCAAAGTTCTTTGGCGAAATTAGTAAGTTGAGGAAGCTACTTGGGAAGAAGAAGCAGAAATGCGGACCAAGTATGCTCACCTCTTCTCCATAAACTCAGATCTAGCTCAAGGTAACAATTCTCTTTAAGCTTTTTCAGTTTCATGTTCAGATTTCAGTTACAAGCTTGGTATCCATTTCATGCTCAGAATTCCATTATAAACTTGGTATTAAGTACCATTGTATATTTAATCATGCATTCATATGTCAATTTAGTTATATAATCATGCATCAGATGTGCATTCTGATTATGAGAACCTTAGTACATCAGAACACTCAGTCATGTATTTATGAATCAGTTACACATGCATTAGATATGTGTGTTCAGTATGATATATTCAGTTATCAGTCATGTCAGTCATGAAATCATGTTCCAGTCATTCATGTTCAGTATGTATATTATTTTATTTTCTCCCCTCTTACTCAGTCTCATTCGAGGATAAATGTTCTCAAAGGGGAGTATTGTACTACCCCGTACTTCTTCCTAGCTTGAAATCACCCCAAGTATGTTAGAAACTTACTTTGAAAGATGAATCCACTTTTATTTATGTGGAATTTTTAAGATTTAGAATTTTTGTCATGTGGGAAATTGAATTAGCTTTCCAACGATACCAATTTCATCCAAATTCGGTATCGGGGTAGAAAGTTATGGCCGTTTTATAGAAAGTAGTCAAAACTGCCCAGGTGCGACGATGAGTGTCGAAGGACCGTCGAGATAGCGACGGACCATCGCCCAAATTGTCACAGTGAGGCAGTGAGACCACCTTCTGCATAAGGGCGACGACTTAGGCCGACGGACCATCGAGCTAGCGACAGACCGTCGCCCAAGCCATCACAGCAGAGGTAGTGAACCCCTATTCTGCCCTGGTGCGACGGTCAAGACCGATGGACCGTTCACCCAGTGATGGACCGTCGCATAGTTCATTAAGTTATTTTAAAGTCATTTTTAAAAGGGTATTTGGGTCTTTTTCCACCCATTTCAACCCCTAATAATATCAGACCAAGGCTCATAAGTTCATTAACCATCTACAACATTAAATTAGGGTTTTCTCTCAAAGATAATCCTAAGAAAAAAATCCAAATCCTTCTTCAAGAAACTAAGATATTCAAGTTCTTCAATTCCAAGGACTTCAAGGAGCTCACAACCCAGGTATGTCATGTGTTGATTTATGGGTCTCTTTCACCCATGAAGCTCAAGAATCTCTTTTCAAAATCCAAGATTTGTGTATTTATGAATGTTCATGATTTAAATTGAATTAAAATTCATGTTCATGATGTGTGGGGTTTTGATTCATGTTTGAAATTACATACTCCAATGATTGACCCTAGGATGTGGTGATTTGCATAATAATCATGATAAACCCTTAAATTTACATGTTGATTGATGTATCCATAATTATTAGATGTGTTGATGATTGTATAACCAAAGCATGCTCCCCATGTGTTCGATTAAATGCCTATGTGAAGGAAAAGTGCCATACTAGTATGATAATATGAAATCCCCATTTATGTACAAGTTTATGTATGTCCGGTGTTTGATGAAATGTCTTAGTCAATGAATTATAGATATATGTGTAGCCATTGTGATGCTTTAGAACTTGTACTTCATGAAATCTCCAACTTATTGTATTATGGATTGTGATGTTGGTCATGTATTCAAGAAAGTCATGCTTTGTCAATTTCTTCCCATTAAGTCCTGGGGGTACTTGTACCCAAAAATTTAGTTGTGTTCCTAGAATAAGTGTAATGTTTTTAAGATACTCTTAGTCAAGCCATGATCCATAGAATTCAGTCAGTCTCATGACTCAGGAAAACTAAGTAATCTCAGTAGTATTCCGTCAGTCAACGAAACTCAGTTAACTCAGTCCAGTTCAGTTCAGTAAATCATGTTTAGTGTCTATTCAAATAGGATTAGAAATTAGCACTGAGTCAACCCAAGGATGGGAACCCACCTGTTATATGAGGGTGTGATTCTTAGAAACAATCCTTGCATTCCAGAACTACGTAGCCAACGTAGGTTGAGACATCATAACCTGTTATATGAGGGCAGATGAGGTGGCTTAACCTGTTATATAAGGGTTCCCACCGTTCTCACTAGATTTACCTGATATATGAGGGTTACTCACAGATTGTCCTTACCAGTGGCGCGGTATTGACACCCTTCCAATTGGGGTTACAGATTGGACCCCAACTCAGCTATAATGCGTTATTTGGGGCATGTCAGTTAGATGACTACTTCCCACAATTTCAGTTACAGAATCAAGACTGTCAAATACAGTCATTCAGTCTCAGTAATAGAACTCAGATAGTTCTACAGAATTCAGGACTATCAGATACAGTCAACTCAGAACAGTACGGAATTCAGCTAGTATCATCAGAACCTAGACTGTTCGATACAGTCGCTCCATATTAGTTATTTCAGTTATACAGTTATTAGTATCTCATGTTATCAGTACTCAGGCTCAGTAATCATGTTATCACGAACTCAGTTAGAGTTATTATGTATTCATGCATGCATTCTCACGTTCATGTTATCCAGTCAGTTAGTATAGTTCATGCATGTGAACCCTTTTGCATTCAGCCTACCTTACATGCATACCAATACATTCAAATGTACTGACGCATTTGCGCTATGGTATTTTATCCCATAGGTTCAAAAGCACGAGCTCCAAAGCATCAGTAGCATTCCAGTCTCAGCAGTCAGAGTTAGCAGTGAGTCCTCATCCTTCGAGGATATGACCATTACTTTATTATCTCATTAATTAATTTATTTCAGTAGTTGGAGTTAGTTGGGGACATGTCCCATCAACTCATTATTCAGACAATTCAGTCAGTTAGAGGATTTTCAGACTATCATGTTCAGACAGCTTATTTCAGGTTTTGTTTTGGTATTGTGATACCATATCAATCAGAGATTATTTTATCAGTTTTGAACCTTATGGACTTACAACCCTTATTTCCGTATTTATATAGTATATTATGTAGTGTTCAGGTACAAATATCAGTCATGGGTTAGCTTGTGGTCCTTCGGAGTCATGAGCACCGTGTAACATTCTGGGTACCAGATTCGGGGCATTACAGTTCTCTTGTTGGAATCACAAGACTGTGGCATTGTCTTCCTTAGTCAGGTAGAAGTAGTTTAGAATTTTTGTTTGTCAAAATCACCCCTTTACTTTACTTTAAAAATTGTAAGATTTAGATTAAGAGAAGAATTAATTGTTAAAACTCTTATTCTAATCCCCTCATATTTGATTAAAGATTGATGGGAACCTTCACAATCTTCAAAAGAAAGTCACAGTCCAGGATTCAGAGCACCAGAAGACACTTTCTGAGGTTAGGATATTGAATTCAGTATTGTGGTAATTATGAGATGAAGTTATAGTTCAGTTATGCGAAACACTTTTTCTGGATAATATCTTTGGATGAAAGCACCTCCTTTGTTTGCACTCTGCCCTTAATAAGTGTTGTGATTGAATAAATAAATCACAAAATAATGTCGAGTAGCATTTTAGGTCACAGTATATATACGCTTGTTATGAGCCATTCAGTTGTCTAAACATGATATTCCGATGGACAAAATCTTCTTTATGCTTCCTTGTGCTATTGGTTGATCTCCACGACAGTACTAGATATTGTTGCCTTTACAGAACTTAGGCTACATGGCAAGGCAAGTCTCTCTGTTAGGATAGGATACTTGATTTTTGTATCTTCCTGCAGCAGTTATTGTTGGGTTCGAAATCGAGAGGGTGTCATGCAGAAGCTTAAAGTTTGCAAATCAACGGTGATAATTCAGATAAAAAATAAAACATATATTAAAAGGACATATTATTAATATTATTCGGTCAAACGACCTACATATTAAGAACAATATTAAAAAAATAAAACCTATGAAAAAGCACAAACCTATGAGAGAAATCTCCCCCCTAAACCAGACTCTTTTAACGACTACATTGTGGATGCTATTGTGTTATGGTATGAGAAGGGGGTCTTCTATTTATAGATATTCAAAACCTTTCCTCCAAGAAAGAGGTTAGCCAAATATGGAAAAGAATTATATTTTTTCTTTCAGGAAAAATAAAAGTAATTATGGTAACTTTTATTTTCCTTCTAAGAAAAAGTAAAACTTAAATATAGTAAGAAAATCAGGGCAAAAACCCTAACAGTTATGTCCCAAGTTGACACCATCTGATTTCAACCTCCCAAAGCTTTGTCTCAGCCAGGATTCGGTATCAATCCTGATCCTTTATTGGCTCTTGGAAATACAACTATTTTTTCTCCCTGGGATGAGCTGCTGCTTCTCCTCAGGTGCGTTCATAGTTCTTACTGTTATTCTGCTTTGTGATTTGTTTTACACATGGCTAAACTGTTGTTGCAATTTTAAGCTTTCAATTTTTTCTTCAATCCTGTAACAATCTTTACTTTTTTCCTGCATGTTCTTTCAATTAGTTTGATGATTTGTAAAGTTTAGTATTTTTACTTTCAGTTTCCTCTTCGTCTTAGTGTTTTCCTTCGATTTTGAGATTTGTTTGCTGATTAATAAGAAGATACAACTAATTTTAAGTATAAACAGCCTTGCTGAAGAAAAACTACAAGTTGAATTATGTTATTCTCAGATGATACAAAATTCACTAGTGAATGAGTCATACAAAATTGCAGCAACACTTAATGCAATATGTTTTTCAGAATTGACTAATATAATCCTATACTTTTTGTTCTCTTCTGAAACAAAAGACGCAACAGGAATCTGGAAAAATTTCAATGAATTGACAAGAAATGCTAGGCAGATTGCAAATTTTCTCTTTCTGAGAGGATTTTCTTTTTATTCTTTAAAAGGAATTCTGCTGTCTAAGAACTTGTGTGTTCCATTTCCAACTTAAATTATGTTAATGTGGTGGTCAATCTACATTTTCCCTTACCTTGGAATATAGTGTAGATGCGATAGACTTCATTTTTACTTTGTTACAGAATTAACTTCGTGTCTTCTATGCTTTGCTGCAGTGAATGTTTCATATGACATGCAAAGCACCTAAAAAGCAAACCAAAAGGGTCATTGTACCAGTGGCATCCAAAGCAGGAGTTTATATATGGTTACTTCCAAAAGTGTTTGATATTTATGTTATTTATACTACTTTATATGGATTTATCCCATGTAATCATTTTAATTGTCTTCCATGTAAAGAGGGTAACCTGTAACCTTTTAAGTCTCGACTATTGATACTTTATTGTACATATTGGTTTGTTAATGTTGGGCCTGGACGTTCCCCACTAGTATATATAGAAGAGGGAAGGGAAGCAGGTGAAGGTCATTCTATTTCCTCCGTGATTTTACTATATCACTCCTAATTAATTATTATATATCATTTACGTATTAAAAATTTAATAATATTTAATTAAAAAAGTAAAATAGACATGTTTGCTTTAGCTGCTTCTACCGTAATTTAACTATTTCATCTCTAATTAATTATTATAAGTCATCTAAGTATTTAATAAAAAATTAAAATAAATAAAAATAAATTAACTATTGATGTTTTAAATTAAATTAACATTTTATACGAGGTCCGCTTAAGTTTTTTTCACACCCATTTTTTATAGTACTTTTGCTCTATTACTTCTAATAAGTTATTAGAGGCTTTGGGCCATAGGTGACAAAAGGGATTTAAAATGAGGTGTAGGTGACACAAATCTTAATAATTGAGTAGATGTGACAATTACTTAATTATGGATTAAAAAAGTTTGAAAAATTTCAAAATAACCCACAAGTTTTTAAATTTACACTTTGATCCAAATGTTAGTTAATATAACGGGAAACGAAGGGAAAAAAGGCGCATTTTTTTCTCTCTCCTCATCCGTTGTTATTTTCTCTCTTCACGATATTTGTTGTTCATTGTTGCTGCTACTTTATTCATCATCTTTCGATTCATTATCGTCATCTTATACTTCATTATCATCTTCATATTCTTCTTGTTGACCATTGTTGTTGTTGTTGTTGTTACCCTAACTGTTGCTCTTTGACCAAATTCTTATGTCAAATTTTATTTCGTAAATCACTTTCAACTTTGGCATTTACTTGAGCGGAGACTTTGGTAAGTCAAATTATACTTTTTAGTTAAATTTGTCATCTGGGTAACTGCTAGTGTTCTGTTTTTTCAATAATAGCTAGCACGCAAACATGAATGCAACATAAGAGCAATCTGTTTAACAAGATCCATTATCTGCGGCACCAGATAAATGTTCTGTTGTAATAGTAGACTCATGTTGGATTCATGTTTATGGTTCTAGGTGCCCGTAATATGAATCGAATAAATGGACATTCTGTTGCACCAGATTAGTAATCTGTTTCAACAGATAAATAATCTGTTTCACCAGATTACTATTCTGTTTCTAACAACAAAATACAGCTCCTGTCACAAACCCAACAGATAACTCAACTCATATGTTGATCTCTTGCTATTGATACTGGAATCAAATTATTCCTTAATTGTAGACATGTCATTAGTTTAGAAAAAGAAATAGACAACACGAAAATTAAATAAGAAATAAAAAGTCAAATGCATCAAACATAATTTTTTATAAAACAAACAAAAAAAAATACATGGATAAAAGAAAAAAAATCTTAATTATTATTATCCTCATTATCATCATTATTATTTGTATGGCCAGCCGGCCAATCTTCAACCGGCAGCAGCAACGCCCTTCCCAGCCTGCGGATCTCCCGCAACATCCTTACTCTGACGGCGGCCAACTCTCAATGCAGGTCATGAATCACCTTCTGCAGTTCCCACATGGCGTATCGTAAAATAGTGACATCCCACACAGGATCAACCATATCTAAAAAACACATAATTTGACAAAACACACACGTAAAAATAAAAGTAAAAAAAAGAAAGAATTCGAATGTAATACAACGTATATTTACACAAAAATCAAGAAAAAAACTTACCAGAAACAGGAAAAAGCTATCAAGTCCTTGAAGAGAAAGTGGTTGAAGGTGTAACAAGAGCAAGGAATAAATAGTGTGTGTAGTAGAATGAACGATTAAGTAAGGATGGACCTATTTATAGAGGATTGAACTTGAATGAGTTAGGCAAAAAATCACAACTGTTCACCTCCATTTATTAATGACATTCTTGATTACTGTAAAAAGTTATGACTTAATTAAATTAAGCAATATTGTGATAAGTCATGACTTTTCAGCTTCATTATTTTTAATAATTAGTTCTTTTCAGAAACCGTTTTTACACTGAGTTGGACAACAGATTATATATCTGTTGCATCAGATAACTCATCTGTGACAACAGATATATAATCTGTTGCAACAAATAGATAACCTGTTGCATCAGATAATATATCTGTTGCAACAAATAATCTATATATATCTTTTTTTTTAAAATTATCTTCATGACATCCAAATTTTCTGAATTTTTAATTATATAAATTAATAAAGCAGATTTGAAGGCGCAACTGTTCACCTCAATTTATTAATGACATTCTTGATTACTGTAAAAAGTTATGACTTAATTAAATTAAGCAATATTGTGATAAGTCATGACATGATTTTTTAATTATATAAATTAATAAAACAGATTTAAAGGCGCAATTGTTCACCTCCATTTATTAATGACATTCTTGATTACTGTAAAAAGTTATGACTTAATTAAATTAAGCAATATTAAAATAATTAGTTCTTTCCAAGAACCATTTTTTTTACACTGAGTTGGACAACAAATTATATATTTGTTGCATTAGATAACTCATCTGTGACAATAGATATATCATCTGTTGCAACAAATAGATAACCGGTTGCATCAGATAATATATCTGTTGCAACATATAATTATATATCTTTTTTTTTTAAATTATCTTCATGACATCTAATTTTTTTGACTTTTTAATTATATAAATTAATAAAGTAGATTTAAAGACACAACTGTTCACTTCCATTTATTAAAGACATTTTTGATAACTGTAAAAAGTTATGACTTAATTAAATTAAGCAATATTGTGATAAGCCATGACACAATTTTTTAATTATATAAATTAATAAAACAAATTTAAAGGCGCAACTGTTCACCTCCATTTATTAATGACATTCTTGATTACTGTAAAAAGTTATGACTTAATTAAATTAAACAATATTGTGATAACTCATGACGTAATTTTTTAATTATATAAATTAATAAAACAGATTTAAAGGCGCAACTGTTCACCTTCATTTATTAATGAAATTCTTGATTACAATAAAAATTTATGACTTAATTAAATTAAGCAATATTATGATAAATCATGACTTTTCAGCTTTATTATTATTAAAATAATTAGTTCTTTCCAGAAACCATTTTTTTTACACTGAGTTGGACAACAAATTAAATATCTGTTGCATTAGATAACTTATCTGTGACAACAAATATATCATCCGTTGCAACAAATAGATAACCGATTGCATCAGATAATATATCTGTTGCAACATATAATCTATATATATATATTTTTTAATTATCTTTATGACATCCAAATTTTACGACTTTTTAATTATATAAATTAATAAAGCAGATTTAAAGTCACAACTATTCACCTCCATTTATTAATGACATTCTTGATTACTGTAAAAAGTTATGAATTAATTAAGTTAAGCAATATTGTGATAAGTCATGACTTTTCTGCTTTATTATTATTAAAATAATTAGTTCTTTCCAAGAACTATTTTTACACTGAGTTGGACAACATATTATATATCTGTTGCACCAGATAACTCATCTGTGACAACAGATATATCATCCGTTGCAACAAATTGATAACCGATTGCATCAGATAATATATCTATTGCAACATATAATCTATATATTTTTTTTTTAAAATTATCTTCATGACATCTAAATTTTCTGACTTTTTAATTATATAAATTAATAAAGCAGATTTAAAGGTACAACTGTTCACCTCCATTTATTAATGACATTCTTGATTACTGTAAGAAGTTATGACTTAATTAAATTAAGCAATATTGTGATAAGTCATGACTTTTCAGCTTGCCGATATTAGTTCTTTCTAGGATCACTTTTTACACTGAGTTGCGACAACAAATTAAATATATGTTGCATCAGATAACTTATCTTTTACAACAGATATATCATCCGTTGCAACAAATAGATAACCTGTTGCATCAGATAATATATCTGTTGCAACATATAATCTATATATCTTTTTTTTAAAAAAATTATCTTCATGACATTCAATTTTTTTGATTTTTTAATTATATAAATTAATGAAGCAGATTTAAAAAAAATAATATATTTGGTGAGTTTTTTACGGTTTAAATTGTGTTTATCATTTATTTCCTTATTGTTTTCTGTGAAAAGAAATGACTTAATTAAATCAATTTGGTGAGTTTTTTATTATTGTGACAAGTCATGACTTTTCAGCTTATTAAATTTAAATAACCTTTTTCTCAATTTAAAAATCGAACACACCTGGTTTTCAATAACCGTTTCTTTAATAACCATTTTTTAAATTGAGTTATGGCAACAGATTGTATATCTGTTGCATCAGATAACCTATCTATTTTAACAGATATACCATCTGTTGCAATAAATCGACCATCTATTTAAGGATCTTTTTTTATTTCTTCTAACTGATTCATCAGTCGCAACAAATGAGGAATTTGTTGCATCAACAATATTTTTTATTTTTGTTTGTTGAATGTGTTTAGACAAAAAGTCACAGTCACGACTATTCATTCACTTTTTTCTTAACAATCATATCATCATATAACTTAGTTAATCCAATGTTGTGACTTTTTTTAAATTAAATATCTTTCTTTTACGATTATAATATCATTTAATTCCTTATTATTTATTAACGAACCATTTTTAGGAGAATTTCTCATCATGACTTTTCACCACCATCTGTTGCCACAAGTACTCAATCCCTACCTCCAACCGTTGACATATTGAAAATAGGGAATAAATAGAATGATAATTAAATATTTAATAAGAATTAAAAATTCAAAGTCAACCAAACCAAATCAAACATATACATAGATTTTTTTGAATCCCTTATAGGTAGATCGGATATAAAAAAGAAAAATACATATGCTAAAAGAAAGAAAAAACATAACCTAATTATTATTACTATTATTATTATTATTACTATTATTATTACTATTATTATTACTATTATTATTGTCAACCGAACAATTTTCATCCGGTAGCAGCAGGGCCCTCCTCAGCCTTGCTCTGAAGTCGGCTAAATCCCTCCGGAGTTCATCAAACTTCCTTTGAAGTTCCTGCAAGGACTCGATATGAATCTTCTTGTACAAATCTAGATCAACCATATTAGTCTTGCAAGTGTAGTAGAACGAATGAGTGAGAGGAGGCCGGAGGGACCTATTTATAAAATGATTGAATTGGAAGGGACTTGACTTAGTCAAACAAAAAGCCACGACTGTTCATATCCCTTAATTAAATAAAACTGATGACTTTTTGAATATGTAAATTGAAAAAAAAACTGATCTAAATACAACATTTTATCTTTTTATTGTATTTTGGAAAGAGATAGATTGGTAATCTGTTGCAAAATATATTCCACCTATCAGATAACTTACAACATATTGATAATCTGTTACAACAAATGGATATATTAGTTTGCTTTTCCATCAGCTGTGGCATCTGTTACACTTTCTAGTCATCTGTTTATTCAATTTCATCGAGAGCAATAGATTTTTCTAAACACTTCTTGGCCAAACTCAATTTTTGCTCTTGGATTGCTTTTTTTTTTCTTTGCATCCTTCAAGTTGGCCTCCAAATTCAATTTTTGCTCTTGGATTGCTAGCAAAAATTGAATTTAGAGGCCAACTTGAAGGATGCAAAGAAAAAAAAAAAAGAAGCAATCCAAGAGAAAAAAATGAGTTTGGCCAAGAAGTGTTTAGAAAAATCTATTGCTCTCGATGAAATTGAATAAACAGATGACTAGCAAGTTGCAACAGACGCCACAAATGATGCAAAAGCAAATTCATATATCCATCTGTTACAATAGATTGTCAATATGTTGTAAGTTATCTGACAGGTGAAATATATTTTGCAACAGATTACTAATCTGTCTCTTTCCGAAATACAATAAAAAGATTAAATGTTGTATTTAGATTCATTTTTTTTAATTTACATATTCAAAAAGTCACCAGTTTTATTTAATTAAGGGATATGAACAGTCGTGACTTTTTGTTTGACTAAGTCAAGTCACCACTTCCAATTCAATCATTTTGTCATTATGGTCGTTGAACTCAGTATAGAGCTCTTGATATTTTGTAAGTTTGTCAATGAGGACCACTTTCTTTCTTGGCAACTTTCTTATAATACTCCTCTTAGTCCTTAGATCTACGCAAGTTCAAGGAGAAGTATGGAAGGTTCTATTTGAGTTTTTCCAAGGCAAGCGCTCTCTAGGCTGATAAATCCAGTGCTGCAGCATATATAGATAGTGCAACACTCAATGCAAAATAGTTTTCTGGTAGAAGAAAGTCTTGAGAAGACATAATCAGTAATCTCTCGATATCAGCTTTCGCCGTGTCAAGAAGTTCTGTTGATATCTTTTCCTATACATGAGAAAATTGATCAGCAGAAAAACCAAGTAATTGAGATTGTTTAATCTGTTGACTAACTCGAGCAAAGACGTCTTCCACAGGGCAGTCTGGTGGTTTAATAACATCAGATGTCTTGTTTCCGGTATTAGATAATGATGGGGAGATTCTGCCTTCCTCATTATCCTGAAAAGAAAAAGCACTCAAAATTAGATGGAGTATCTCTACATAACGATACAAGATGAACTAAATCTAGCATTCAGTTTTTCCTTCCTATTCCCCCCTTTTTATTTTCTCACCTTTTTCAGATCTGAAATTTTTCTTTTTTCGGATACTTGATAATGCCTTGGAAATTGCTTTCTTTCTCCTCTTAGACTTAATGTCTAATGGAGTGAATGAAACTGAAATCCTCTTTGATCGAATGACACTACTGTTAGATATCAATTCCTTTACATCAGCAGTTAATGCATTAACAGTATTAATCACTCCATTATGTTTTGCCTTACACTCTTCACATTTGCATACACAAGATAAGTAAGGAGGGGAAAGATTGATCATTCTTCTCCCATATAGAGGAAAAAATATCCATCATGCAAAAGTCTACACCGTCGCCAGAAATGCTTGCCACAACGAAAGTTTATAGAAGGCATGACAAATAAACATGAGAAACTTCTGACATTAAATCTTAACAGGGTATCAGAATAATATTCATGGTCCCTCAGCCATATCAGTTCGGACCTATCAAACTTAACTGTAAAATTGCAGATATCTTGTTTGAATGATCTATGACTAATCGGTAAAAACAACATTCACAAAATCAGTGTACTCTTTATGTGTTTCCACGATAACATTATCAGTAATACATACCTCCCATATATGAAGTGGTTCCATCTGCATGCAGCTTATTCCTATGAACCTATCTTTACTGCATCCTCTTGTGATGGTCTGGCAAAAGTTGATCAATTTTCAGTTCCTTATATATCTACAAAGAAGAAGGAAAAAATTAATGTCATAGAAAGAACATTATCCATCTGTTGCAATAGATGTAGAGTCTGTTGCATCAGATGTGGAGTTTGTTGCGTTAGATATGGAGTCTGATGCAATAGATGTGGAGTTTGTTGGAATACATCAAACCAACCTTGCTGGTGGTTTGATTTGTTTCAATAGTTGCTCTGTCTGTTGCAACATCAACAACATCATAAACTACAAACAACAAATAAAAAACATCAACAACAAAGAAAATAACAACATTTGTTCCAACAACATCATCAACAACAAAGAAGCATATATCCTATGTTCCAACACCATCAACAACCAGGGGAAAACCCATATAGAGTCCTCCGGGTGCGCGAGCACAGACTGAACTCGTATCGAACTTTATATATGTATATGAAAATTAAGAAAACGTATATAATCTAATCAGTGAGCACCCATAGTAAGAGTTATTTGGTTAGCCTAGTGGTTATTTTTGGGTTCTTAAGGCTATTTATTTCTTTTGGACTTGAGTTCAATTCCCACCCAGCACATATTTTTTAAATTTTGGTAACCAACTCTTCTCTCCTTATACACTTTAAACTTTCTTTTATTTTTTTCTCCTTACTCCTTGTGTTGATTGTTCAGATTCCACTATTTTTAAGCTAAGAAGCACCCACCGTCTAAAAAGCCTAGATCCACCACTGTCAATAACACCACACCACAAGTTCCAAAAATGTCAACCCCACCAACAACATCAATAACAACATCAACAATAAAGAAACAAACAAAATACATAAAAAAATGATACTGCCAACAAGGCTTTTAAACTTCTCCCAACAAATGACTTTTTTTCGCATCTTGTAATAAAAATTCTCGGTTCGTTTATTCAATAATTAAAAGTTTCTTCAAATTTTTTAAATAAATATGATATGGGTAAATAGTAATTAAATAAAAAAAGATGTAAATAACTTGCAAAGAAGAAGACGAGAATGAAAGAGCAATAGTGAATCATACCTTAATGTCAAAAGGGGATCAAAACAATAATTTTTGTTGAGGAATCTAAGATATGGATCGGTTTAGATCCGAAAGGAAATTTATGAGAAAGAAGAGAGAAAAAAAGGCTGTGATAACCCTAAGGAGGATAGAAAGAAAAAGATGAGAGATGAATAAAATAAATTTAGGGCTGAAGGAGAGATGATATAATTCTAATTTCTAGATGTAATACCCTTAATATTAAATGACTAAAAAAATGTATTTATTCAAATCTATATTTTAAATCATAATTAATAAGGCTAATTTGGTAAAATAAACCCTTAATTAATATTTTCTTAATGGGTGTGCCAAGTCAATAGGGGCCAACTAATATAATATGAAATGGAAGACGTATTAGGGGTTTCAATATTCATTAATAATTTGAGGGTCACAAGGAAGAAAACGGGTGACATTGAAAAGACAAGACAAGACTACTCAATGAGATTTTTGAGTTATCCAAGAAACATTTTTACTGCCTTTAGTAGTACTACTTTATCTACTCGAACAAAAGCTTTCTTTAAAATTAAAAAAAAAAAGATTCTCAAACAGATATGTCATCTGTTGCAACAGATATAAATATCTGTTTGAAAAATTCCAACAACTCAGTCATCTGTGACAATATATGGAAATGTCCATTTGATAACTAAATAAAAAATGTCATCTGTTACAACATATATCAATATCTTTTTGAAAATTTTCAATATCTCAATCATCCGTCACAACAGATGCAAATGTCTATTTGATAATTAAATCAGATATGTCATTTATTGCAACATATATTATTATTTGTTTGAAATTCTCCAACAGCTCAGTCGTTTATTGCAACAGATTTAATTGCAATTAATTTAGGTGGAACTAGGGATGAATGAATGAGCTCACAGGGTCAACAACAAACCAATTGATCTTTGCAATTGCATGGTGTTGGTATTACGTTCATCCCGACTCGAGTCATCGATCGATCACTCTGAGTTGAAATAAGTTCTCATTAACTTAATGTTAAGATTAATAATAGTACCTACATGGATCTAGGTGGAACGAGGGATGAATGAATGAGCTCACAGGGTCAACTACAAATCCAATTGAGTCGTTGCATTTGTATGGTGTTAGTATTGCGTTCATCCCGATCTGAGTCAATTATCGATCACTCTGAGTTGAAATAAGTTCTCATTAACTTAATGTTAAGATTAATAATATTACCTACATCGATCTAGGTGGAACTAGGGATGAATGAATGATCTCACAGGGTCAACTATAACTTCAATTGAGTCTTTTGTCAATTGCATGATGAGACGATATTACGTTCCTCCCGACTAGAATCATCGATCGATCACTCTGAGCCAAAACGATTCTTACTACCTCATATGTTAAACTAATACCTTAATTGAATAATCTAGGACTAGGGGTGAGTTCTCATAGGGTCAACTGCAATTTTAATTGAGTCTTTTGGCAATTGCATAATGAGACAGTATTGCGTTCCTCCCGACCAGAGTCGTCGATCGATCACTCTGAGCCGAACCAATTCTTACTACCTCATATGTTCAACTAATACCTTAATTTATTAATCTAAGACTAGGGGTGAGTTCTTATAACATCAACTACAATAGATGACAACACCTATTTGATAATTTACAATAGATGGGTAATCTATTACGACATGTGACTTAATCCATTTGATAGTTTACAACAGATGGATAATCTGTCGCAAAAGATGACTTAATATGTTTGATAGTTTACAACATATTCGTGATATGTTGCAAAAAATGACGTAATCTGTTTGATAGTTTACAATAGATGCGTAATATGTTGCAACAGATTACCTAATCTGTTTGATTTGATCCAACAAAAAAGATATCTGTTGCAGTAGGTTGAACATTTGTTTATATATAATTTCAATTGAGTTCATATGTTAGATTAATACCTTAATTGAATGTGAGTTCTCATAGGGTTAACTACAACTTCAATTGGGTCTTTTGACAATTACATGATGAGACGGTATTGCGTTTCTCCCGACCAGAATCATTGATTGATCACTCTGAGCTGAACCAATTCTTACTACCTCATTGTTAGACTAATACGCTAATTGATTAATCTAGGACTAGGGTACTAGTACCTTAATTGAATAATCTAGGACTAGGGGTGAGTTCTCATAGGGTCAACTACAACTTTAATTGAGTCTTTTGGCAATTGCTGATGAGACGGTGCTGCGTACCTCCCGACCAGAGTTGTCGATCGATAACTCTGAGTCAAAACGATTCTTACTACCTCATATGTTCAAATAATACCTTAATTTATTAATCTAGGACAGGGTACTAATACCTTAATTGAATAATCTGGGACTAGGGGTGAGTTCTCATATGGTCAACTATTAATTAATCTAGGACTAGGGATGAGTTTTCATAGGGTCAGCTATAACAGATGGCAACGCCTATTTGATAATTTACGACATATGGGTAATCTATTGCGACATATGACAATCCATTTGATAATTTACAACAGATGGGTAATCTGTCGCAATAGATTGCTTAATCTGTTTGATAATTTACAATAGATTCATAATATGTTGTTACCTAATCTGATTGATAATTTACAACAGATACAAAATCTGATGCAACATGTTGAACATTTGTTTTTATACAATTTCAATTGAGTTCATATGTTAGACTAATAGTACCTAAATTGATTAATCTAGGACCAAGGGTGAGTTCATAGGGTCAACTAGAGTACTTGGTCAACTACAACTTCAATTGTTTTTATACAATTTCAATTGAGTTCATATGTTAGACTAAAAAGTACCCTTATGGAAATTACATGATGGAAGGGTTAAAAATTACGCATATCTTTTATGATTTTAAAAATAATTATGATCAATTCGGACCAAATTAACATTTTCAAAACTTGTCATTCTTTTCCAATATACAAATCAACCCATACAAAATATTTCATCATTTCAAATCTCGAGTTCGCGCTCTTTCTCTCTCATTCTCACTCAACAATACAGTACATGCAATAACTACTCAACAAATTTGCTCAACCCTCTACAACAGATCGCTTTTCTTCTCTTTTTCGACCACATAGGTGTTATTTTCAAATTTATTCTTGCTTTTATCAGTCATTTTCTTTGTCTTCATAGGCAATAGAGTTCGAGAAGAGTTCTATATTTGTTATTATTTTCTAAAAAATAAGGGCTTTTAAGTTAATGATGAAAAATAAAACTTTTAGTTGTATTATCTTCGAGAATGGGTTTATAATTTTGAGTTTTGATGGTAAAATCGTAGGAAGAACTCGAGAAATCCCTAGTTTCCATCGCAGTATTTCGTTGACTGTCGTGGTATTGTTAGATGGTGTTTGTGGTGTTGGTGGTATTTGTGGTCGTTGTGGTGGCACTGGTGGTGGCATTGGTTGGTGGTGTTTGTGGTGGCTGTCGGTGGTGTCGGTATTCATGGTATTTGTTTATGGTATTGGTTGGTGGTGTTCGTAGTGGTGGTTGTTGGTGTGTCAGTATTTGTGGTGTTTGTAATGTATTTTTTTAAAATTTATGCATACGTCATTTGTAATGTAATTTTTATTTTTCTGTTGTTTGTAGGTAAAACATGTCTCCCAAAAGAAAAGAAAGTGAAAGTGGATCAACGTTTGACCACCCAAAAAAAGGCTACAGTACAGAGGGATTCAGAGGAGCTTCCTGAACAATCTCAGTTAGGGAAAAGTGAAGCTGAGGAGAGATATGAAACCAACGTTGAGGGAGGTGGACAAGGGTCTGTAGATGGTGATGAAGAAAATGAAAGTGAGAAAAAGGAGGAATTGGAGAGTGAGAAAGACAAAGAGGATGCTCATCAACATGATGATAATGGATCACCAATGTGGCGTGAATTAATACTGACATCCCAGCATGATCCTGTCAAAACTTTTAGTATTGATAGGTTTTAAGTTGCGATGCCAATAAATGACCCAAAACCAAAACAACTAACTGGTTAAATTGTACTTAAATGTCAGATGGGGAAATTGTTTGAATATTTTATGAAAATTATGAAGAACGAAAACATAGGTGGACTTTTTAAGAAGAGCTGCTTTGGACGCTTTCTTGAGCTTCCTGAGGACCCCTCTGCCCATATCTGTTTCCCTATGACGATGGTATATGGTCTTCTCAAGTGTAGGATCAAGTACATAGGGGATGATAAAGATCCGGAGGAGGGGGGTAAAAAAAAGATGGATGAAATCTGGATCAACTACTATAGCATGCTTGTTTGTTTTGGCTTGCAAGAGTTTGCCATAGTGACAGGCTTGAGATGCCATCGTCCAGAAGAAACCACCACCCCGCAAAAGATCCAAGGCAAGAAAACGCAAAGAAAAAATAGATGGGTTGTTTGACATTGCTCGACGTGGCTACAAAGCATCAGATTTGTTGATAGATCTCGAGGATAAAACCATACCAGAGAAGTACAGGGAGAAATTGTGCTTAGTTTGGTTTGCCCATTCAGTTATATTAGAAAGAGACGTCAACAAGGTTGTAGAAGATGATTTATTGGCGCATGCTGAGAATTTTGATAAATTCAACAATTATCCTTGGGGATATGACAGTTTCTACTTGGCTGTCCAATATTTACTGACAAAGTTATCCTTAGGGACGACCATATTAGACAGCTTTCCTTGGGATTTCATGGTAAAATTAATCACTAATTTTACTCATCCATTAATGTATATTGAATATAGTTATTATGACTTTTTTTTGCTTGCTATTTACATTTTTTAGGCTTGGGCATTTAAAGCCATTCCTCCCCTCTGAAAGTAGTTAATGGATTACTCGGATGAGGTTTCTCATCCAAGGATATTTAGGTGGTTGGCTGCAAAGAGCAAAACCAATATTAAGGAAACTGATCTCTTTAACCCTCCAAATGATGCAGTACGTCTTCTTCAAGTAAAATAATTTTACTCAAAGAAAGATATTGAACAGATGTTATATCTGGTGCAACAGATGTTATATCTGATAAACATCTATTGCACTAGACGGGACATCTATTGCGACAGGGTACAATTGATATCTTGCATCAGATTACCCATTTGTTTCTTTGGTTCTCCGAACCCGACTCCTAACAGATTAACTAGCTACTGCAAATTATGCAACAGATGTGTAATATGATAACATATTGTTCATATGTTGTGACGTATAGATCATCTGTTGTATAATAGATTACCCGTCTTGTGCAACTGTTGCAACAGTATTTGATATTTTGCATCAAATTATCCATGTGTTGCTCTGTTTCTCTGAACTAGACTCAAATGAATTTTAACCATATACTGCAAACTATGCAATAGATGGGTCTTTTTTTTAAATGTAACCCAACTGTGAAAATTATTATATTATATAATTTAAATGCATCTGTTTTTTTTTTTTTTTATAATTTGTGCATCCATGGATCGTGCCTACTGAGGAGAGAAGTCGGTGATGACTTCTTATATTACTCTAGGTCATGTTGATACTATAGAAGACCCAACGGTGGAGTTAATAAAGAAGGAAATGGCTAGAGAAACAACCATAAGAAGAGCATTTAGGCAAGGTCAGCCTAATGTTGAGGCTCTTTATGACCAACCTACTAAGACAGATCCGGGTGCTTCTTATGGTGGACTTGTTGGTGTTGGTGGAAGGCATGATGATTCTACTACCACTCATGATGATGAGCATGTTGATGCTCAAGAAAGAATAAATATGTTTGAAAACACCCCTTTTCACCCTTATACAGGTCTCTCTCACCTCTCTTCACCCTCGTGTTCTCATTGCGAATGTGAAGAGTTCAAAGAAAAACAGGATAAACTCTTTGAAAAAGTAGAGGCTATCTCTAAAGCTATTGAGTAATTCAAATCCAAGAGGTGTTTCATACCATCCAAGAAAGTGAGAGAGACACACACTCCTACATTGTTAGTTAGGAGAAAGAAAAGAGAAATTAGAGATGTACTCTCCGGTCGAAAATCAAAAGAAATTGCAATTCCTCCCTCTCCAAAAGTTGTTGAAGTTAAGGGGCCAGTCAAGAAGGTGGACATATACACAAAACTTGGTGCCAAAAAGAAGAGGGATCTGCGACAAGCCAAGAATGCCAAGCCAGGCGCACCAGATTACCCCAGGCCTCCCTTTTCCCCCCAAGACTTCCAGACTATGACTGATATGCGTATGCCGTACGAGGACAAGGCAAGTTTACTTTTCCTAACCTAGCCTTTCTAATCTACCCCATGAAGAAGAAGATACGCAACAGATTTCACATCTATTGTAACAACTGGGTATACTGGTGCAACTGGTAGTGGTTCTGTTGCAACTTTTTATCCATCTGTTGCATAAGTTGCATTGGATTATTGATTCAGAGAACCCTATGCAATAGATGGACCATCAGTTGCATCTTTACAATTACTAATCTATTTAAAAATTGACTTCTTATATCACATCATATTGACATAATTCTCTGCCTCATGAGAAAATGGCAATTAACGTACCGGGAAACTTATGACGTTGCCGATAGGATAATGGACCTCAACTTCTGGAAGAAGCTCAAGGATAGGTACGATCAACTCAATCGGGAGGCGTTAGCCCTTGGAGTGGTACTTGATTTCCTAGTTCCTACGTTGGTCTTGGATGAAGAAGAAATGATAAAATATGTTAGAGAGAAGAGGTTAAATCCACACGGCAAGAGCTGGACCGAGGCAAAAGAGGATCCTTGAAGTCATTAGCATGAACGACATGCATTATTGGGCTGTTGAGATACTACTCGAGGAGGGAAAAATCAATGTTTATGACTCCAACATACCTCTTGTCGATGATTTCGATCTTTTTTTCATTGTGGAGCCACTGATGGTGCTGTTGCCCATCTTGTTGAGGGAGAGTAAACTGATGAATTTTCCAAAGGAAGTGTTGATGAAGAAATCATGGGATTTTGAAGGTCAAAACAAGGGAATGATCCTTCCAAAATATTATGCCGCTAAAACGAGCGGCTCACACGCTTTTGCACACATCGAATGTTTGCTGACCAACACAGAAATGGCCGAGCCAATGACTTTTCTATGCGACAACGCTGTTGAAACCTATAAGAGGTCTGGGCTTATGGGGTACTAACTGGACGCTTGAAGCCTATGTATATAGAAAAGCCTGTGAAATAGCAATTTTTAATTTCAAGTCACCCTACACTTTATTATATGTATATGTAGTGGCAATATTTTTTTCTGATGAAAGTTGAGTTTTTTATAATGCAATAGATTGTCAATCTGTATTAAAATATATTTAATCTATTATGGCAGATAGTTTATCTGTTGCAATAGGTTGGTCATCTATTGCATTACGCCGATGTTATTTCTATGAATAATCTAATAATCTAAGTCTAATCTGTTGCAACAGTGGGAAGACCTGTTTGATAATTTCCAATAGATGACCTAAATTTTACAACATATGCCTAAATCTTTTTGATATTTTCCAACAGTTACACTTGAATATCCATGTGCTCGACAACACCAAATCAGTAGCAAATACACACACCACCATGAAAATTTCAGCAATTAGGCTTGAATATCCATGTGCCCAACAACACCAAACCAGTAGCAATAACGACAATAATGTAGTATCTTCTTGCTCGATTTTGTTTCTCTTCAGAAGCCTTGACTTTGTTCAACAAACCCCAGATTATATGATTTGCATTGAAGGGTGTCGTTCTTCATACCAATCAAAGTAATCGCATCCACCCAATTTCTATAAAAAAGAGAACACAATTATAAAACAATTATAAGTCAATAATTAATCAACTAATTAAATAAAAAAAATATTACCTTTGAAATCTTACAAGTAAAAAACCTATGATCTGAATTTTGTTGAGTCTAAGAAGTCTTTAACAGAGCTTCATGACCGTACTTACAATATCAAAAATATTTATCGCCAAAAAAGTGGAAGATGCGCTCGATATTGTCAAGCTTAGCTGAAAAAAATGAAAGAAATAATTTGAAGAATTTGGATAGATAAAAGAAAATGACGATGAAGAAGAAGATTTGGGATTTTAGGGTTAAATTTTAGGAGGAAGATAAATATATAAGACAATGGGGGGGGGGAATGACCGCTGGGGGCCAAGTGACGGCAAGTCAGTAAAATGTGCCAGACTGACACATTTGACATTTGATGCCTATTTTATTTTACGTGTTTAAAATGAACACTGTCTACTTGATGCCTATTTCATTTTAGGTGTTTGAACTGAACACCGTCAATGGATTCCGCCTTTTTTATTTTAATTCACTTTAACCTTTTTACACGTAGTGACAATTTTTTATGTGCAACGAAAGTTGATTTTTTATAATGCAACAAATTCTCCATCCATTGTAACAGTTATTCTACCTGTTCTAACATATAGTTTATCTATTGCAATAGATTGTTCATATATTGGATTATCTCGATGTTTCTATCTAAGTCCATCTATTGCAACAGTGGAAAGACCTGTTTGATAAATTCCAATAGATTACCAACCTATTGTAACATATGTCTAAATTTGTTTAATTTTTTCAATAGATGTGTCGTCTATTGCAACAGATACATTATCTGTTGCAATATTTGAATCTAGTATTCCTTTTCAATTAATAAGTTCAAATCTAAGGAATAAGTAAAATTCATACACAAACTAAAATAAATCGAAGCCTTCAGAAATTAGCTGAAATAAGTCAACGAATAAATGAAATGTAAAAAAATTCTTATGGGTACAAATCTTAACAAATACATCAACAACAATTTAAGAATGATGCCAAGGATTACTTTGTCAGGCTTAAGCTATAAAGATCTACTCAGTATGGACAAATTGTTCTTCATCCGGTGTTATGGAATTCAGCTTTGCTCGTCGTGGATCTTTATTGTCGCTTATGTATGGTTTCTGCACTTTCTGTTCTCTGTATTTCCATAAAAAGAGTAGAATATTGTCAATGCTGTTCAGCAGTAGCTTCTTCTACATCCAAGTGGAAAGCCAGAATTGGTCAATGCTAATCATGGAGATACAACAAAATAGAAAAGGATAACTCATATGTTCTAGAAAATCAAACTGGTCTTCCTCCTATTTTAAATTGTCCCAAACAAATTATATTTCTATTCCAACAATGAATCAATTGTTGGGACAAATTTCTACATGAGAAAGACCCTGTATGATAATTTCCAATAGATGAACCATCTGTTGCAACTATGAATCATCTGTTGCAGCAGATAGGTCTTTTGTTGGTACAAATAAAAGAGGTACAAAGAGCTGTTTGATTTACTAAAATAGGTGAGACATATGTCATAACAAATACTTTATCTGGTGTAATAAGTTAGTCAACTGTTGCAACAGATGTATATATCTGTTTGATAATTTTCAGCAGGTGTGTCATCTGTTGAAACAAATATGTGTCTGTTTGTTTTGTCAGTTGGAAGACATATATATTCACCTTTTTCAGCTCAAGCTGCTCTCCTTTGGACATTGTACGTTGCTCAGTGCAACACACAGACAGAGGAGTTGCGATTTCGCTTTTTTGGATGCTTGATAATGCCCTGGAAATCACTCTCCTTCTCCTCTTAGCCCTAATCTCTAATAGAGCGGATGGAAATAAAATTCTCTTTGATGGAATGAGACCCCTCTTAGATGTCAATTCCTTTACAAAAGCAGTTAATGTATTAATAACATTAAACACTACATCATGTTTCGCCTTGCAGTCTTGACATTTACATGCAGAATATTCGCTAGGAGAGGCAAAATATGTATAACCAGTATGATCATACTCATAATGGTTTTCTTTAAATACTATAAGAGGAGAATCATTAGCACCAACAGCAGAACCACTACCACCACCGACAGCTCCATCACCACTAAGACCATCAACAACAACAAGCCCACCCTCCAAAATTATTTTTCTTGTAATGGCCGTTGCTCCAAACAATTCCATTTTTATTCTGTCGATGACCTTAGGGTCCGATAAAGTTTGTACAGACCGTAAAGTAAGAAAAAAGGGAACTTCTACTCTCGATTGGTCGGAACTAGCGACGGATGCACAATCTAACATAAATTATTACATATATTAGAATGATGATTAGATCATTAAAAAAATCATTAATTAAAAGAAAAAATTAATTATAATTATACTTACTACATCCTTCGGGGGGTTGAAGAGATAATTTTTTTTTGTATTTTTATCAGTTTTGGCCGACAACCATCTCAAGATTCTTGGACAGGAAACTCCTTCCTGATAGTTCACTTGTTGTCTCAAATAAGTAATGGCTTCAAACACCCAAGACTATAAAATAACACCAATAAATCAAAACCATTATTGAGTAAAAAAAATGAATGATATCATAATAGAAGAAAGAAACATTTACCATGAAAGCCTATGGGAAGCCATATAAGTTGACTGTCTTTGGCGCTAACGGAGTCAAAAAATATTTGACAATCATTTTAAAGCTTTCATAACCCCAAGGATAGCTATTAAACGCCTCAATATCCTCAGAGAGCTTTATTAAACCGAGGTTTATGTTGTTGTTAACGTCTCTCGCCCAAAGAATATTATGTACAAATCAAACCAAGCACAATGCCTGCTTGTGCTTCTTTGAAAGTCCTTTACTTTTCAACGCTTCTATCAAATTTTTGTTTTTGAAGCTTGGACCAACAATGGACACCAGGTCATCACGATCACACTACTTGCCTTTGCCTTTTTTGGGTGTGCGGGGTATTTTTTTGGGTTAAAATAGGTATAACTTGAGAAGGAGGATAACATTTTAGTCTAGTAACTATGGTAAACTCCTTCCAACCAAAACAAATAGGCTTTCCACAGTAATTTATCCACACCTTATCCATCTTATCTTTTTTTTCATACATAAACCTATGCTTGAGAAGTTCTTATACCATTTTTATTTGGAAACGAGCATTGTTGTCCTCCAAAAAATCAAGATATTTCCCAAAGCAGCTGTCCCTGAATTAAGTATCATTTTTTTTCTCAAATTATTTTTCTAAAGGCGTCGAAAGATTTTCCCATGGAAGACTTAACTACGAAATCACCCGTTAAATCTGCGGCACTATCGCACTGCATTCTCACAGGATAACGATCAATGATGAAGGCTTTGACCAACTCTTCGGTGGAAGGGCTATTAGCATTCGCATCATCTCTTTTGAAACATTCCTCCTCCCCATGTTCATTATAATCTGCTCTCGATTGAGATAACGCTTGTAAAGCAAGCTCAAAGAGTGGTGGATGTAGCCTTGCTGCTTCACTTGTTCCTTTACTTGGACTTGATTCGGTTTATGTTCTTTTGGGAGTCATATTATCTAAAATTAACAGGAACATACAAATATATTATAGTTGATTAATGCATGGTTAAAAGAGGATAACAGTAAATCAAACAAGCAAAATAGTAAAACAATAGTTGCAACAGATCACCGATATGTTGGACCAGGTAGTATATCTATTGCAGCATATAACCAACCTATTGCAGCGGATGAGTAATCTATTGCAACAATACAAAACATATCACTCATCTTTTAAGACAGATGAATGGTCTGTGCAATAGATCATACATTGTCGCGATATATGAGTGATTCGTTGGGACAGTTAAATAACCTGTTGTAATAGATGAGTAATCTATTGCGATAATACAAAAAAAATCACTCATCTGTTGAGAAAAATGAATGGTCTGTGCAGCAGATCACACATCTTTTGCAACATCATCTATTGCAACATGTGAGTGATCTGTTGGAACAGTTAAATAACCTGTAGCAACGACTGAGTAATCTGTTGCGATAATACAAAACATATCACTCATTTGTTGAGAAAGATAAATGGTCTATGAAACAGATCACACATCTGTTATGACATCATCTGTTGCAACATATGAGTGATCTGTTGGAATAGTTAAATAACTGTAGCAATGGCTAAGTAATCTGTTGTGACAATACAAAATATATCACTCATCTATTGAGAAAGATGAATGGTTTGTGCAACAGATCGCATATCTATTGCAACATATGAGTGATCTATCAGAGCAGTTAACTAACCTGCAGCAACGGCTGAGTAATCTGTTGTGACAATACAAAAGATATCACTTATTTGTTGAGAAAGATAAATAGTCTGTGCAACAGGTCACACATCTGTTGCAACACATGAGTGATCTGTTGGAACAATTATTAACGATCAATAATATTTAGATTTCTTCCAACATAAGGTCGTCTATAGTGGCAGATGAATGATCAGTTGGAAAAATCAAGTCTTGGACGTTTCCTGTTGGAAGAGTTGATAGGATTTTATCCAACAGGAGGTTCATCTGTTGCATATGATCATTAATCTCATGGTTCTTCCATTGCATCAGATGGTTAATTAGTTGCATCAATTTTTTTATCCGATGCTTAATCTATTGCAACATATGGTTAATCTGTTGCATCAGATAGTTTATCTGTTGCATTAGATGATTAATCTGTTGCATCAGAATTGTAATATGATGGTTTCTCTAATGCATCAGATGGTTTATCTGTTATATCATACAATAAATTTGTTGCATCAGATGGTTAATATGTTGCACCAGATGGGTAATCTATAGGAGGAAACAAAAAATAGTAGCACGATTTTGTTCAACAAAAAAATAACAATTTCACCATTTTTACCAAGAACAAAAATAGAACAAATCAACCCAAATTGTTTTTTTGTTTTTATAAGAAAAAACAATAAAATCAAACTTCAGAAAAATGTAGCAAACAACAAAATATCATAATTCACTTCGAAAAGAAAAGAGAAGAAATACCAGAAATTAGGCTTTTATTCAGACCGCATTTCAAATTAATGCAACATATATTGAAATTATTAACCAATACTATAAGAGAAGTTGGCTCAAGTTCCTCATTTTCTTCAAAACTAAAAAGGCCATAAATTTTTACCCGAGAAAGAAGAAAAGGAACGATGAAGAATTCAAAGCTGTTATGGCCGGACAGCAAGACTGTCACGTCGATTGAAGGTTGAAGTCAAAAAGGAACTCGAAGAACAACTATTTGTATTCGGATGTTGAAGTCGCCTAGGATTGAAATGAGAAATTTACAGAATAGTTGGTTGGGAGAGAGTTGAGAGAAGCTGTCGAGAGAGGGATGAGAGACAGGTTGATTTGTATTGAAGAGGGGAACTCGAAGCCCAACTATTTGTCGCCGGAGGTAGAAGTCACCGAGGGTTGAAGGGAGAAATTTTGCAGAACTGTTGGTTGGGAGAGATTTGAGAGAACCTGTCGAGAGAGAGGAAAGAGTGGTTGATTTGGATTGAAGAGGGGTGTGGGTTGGGTTGATTTGTATTTTTGAAAAGATTAGAAAATTTTGAAAATATTAATCAAGTCTACAATTAACTTAATCAAGTTTCCTATTGATGTTTGACCCTTTAAGTTGGTCAATGTCACCAATCCTTCATTCAAGACTTAAAAGACACCTTTCCTTCAATTTTCTCAAGTTATTATATGTCATCTAAGATATGTATGCTTCGCTGCTTCAATCGTGATTTTATTATATCACCCCTAATTAATTATTATGGTCATATAAACATTAAAAAATTAATAATATTTCTTTAAAAAGGTAAAATAAAGACAAAATGATATGTCAATATAAAAATTTGATTGACTATCAAAATTATATTAGTGCCACATAAATTGAGAGGGAACAGAGTAAGTCATAAAGCAACATATATTATTTGAAAATGAGATAAAATATATTGTAAATAACAATATTAAGAACTTAATATAAAAAATATATATTAAAAAAATTTGATTGAAAGTCAAAATTTATGTATGCTACATAAACCTAGACGGAGTGCGTCTTATTGAAAAATTATGTATGAAAACATTATAAATTATACAATTAACAACTTCCAAATTTAAAAGATATAAAATATTTGATTGACTCTCGAAATTATATCAATGTCATAGAAAAAAATATTACAAATCACAATAATAAGAACTTAAATAATTTTAGTGATTGATTATCTAAATTCTATTTGTGTCACAATTAAGAAAAAAAAACATATGTTGGCACGGGCCATTGATATCTAGTTTTGTATAAGAAGTGGGAGTGGAGCTGCTGAAGCAGACTCCACTCCGTCGACATCCCTGCTTGTCATCTGTTTCTCTGTGATTTTACTATATCACCCTTAATTAATTATTATTTGATATTTAAGTATTAAAAAATTAATAATATTTAATAAAAAAAGTAAAGTAGATATTTATGACATTCCTGCTTCAGTTGCTTCAAACGTAATTTTGCTATATTACCCCTAATTAATTATTATAAGTTATCTAAATATTAAAAAATAATACTAATTAATAAAAAATATAAAATAGACATAAAATGACAAATTAACTTTTAATGTTTTTAATTAATTTGACATCTTAAATGAGGTCCACTTAAATTTTTTTAATACTCCACCTGCTGCATATGAACAATCAACCTAGAAATATCCATATCCTTGATCAGTAATGCAGTCTTGCTTTCAAGGATAAACTCTCGAGACAACCTTGAGGCAAACTTTCTCATCATGGCCTTCATATCGGCCACCATATCCGGAGCATACCTTGAAAACTGATGGAGCTTCAAGACATATTCCTTGACCGATATCTTTCCCTGCTTCAGATTAACAAACTCCTCCGCTTTCGCTTCCCTCAGCTCCTGACGAAAGAAGTGGTCCAGAAAGGAGTTATAGAAAGTCTCCCACAAGGACGACTCCTCAACATCATCCTTTACCTTATTCCATTCCTTATACTATTGGTACGCCACATCCTTTAGCTAATAAGCCGTAAAACTAACCCCTTCCACATTCGTTGCCTGCATCACCCCGAAGATTTTCTCCATTTCATCCAACAAACACCGAAGATCCTCCTCCACCTTTACACTAGTAAAAATAAGACGATTCATTTTTATAAACTGGCCAACCCTTGTGGCCACAATAGATAAAACACTAGATTCACCCCGCTCAGCCTAAGCAACAACCAATTGAGCAATAATATGAATCGATTGAAAAAATTCCACATTAGTCACCTTACTCTGAGAAGGACTAGTAGCAACCGATAGAACTCCAGAAATATCCAGAACTGGACCCCTAGACCGAGTATGGATCCCTTAAGTAGAACGACTCCCATCAACATTGTCCCCAACTGGGACAGAAGAGTTACCTTGTGTCTCAGATCATCGAGGCATGATCTGAAAAATGAATAAACCAGGATTAGAAAGGACCTTAGATCTTACAACTTTAAAACAAAATACCAAGAAAGTGAAACATTCCTAAATGCCTTGTAGCCTCTCCCTTATGAGTGTGGCGCACTACACACCCTTAAAAGAGACTCTACTCAACAAAGCTTTGTGGATTCCTAATTGACCATGAACCTAGGGCTCGGATACCAACTTGACCTAACTCGGCCGAAGGCCTTGTCGTAATAGGCATCCCAAGTCCATCCAGGACCGGGGACCACCCCCAATACCTAACTCAACCGTCCTACGCATACCCTGAGTCGTATGAATTTTGAAGATATAACAAGATAGCATGTATTTGCTCAATTTCAGACTCTGGGATAGGTCTATTACCGAGATCGACCTAAACGAGTCCAATCATCCAAACCCAACCAATAATCAATTACCGAACCAAACCATAAACCAAAACCAAAATAATAACCAAACAAAGTTCCATAACATAACATAAAAGGATGAAACATTGAGAAAGTTAGTCCAACAGTATCAATCCCAATACCAGTGCCAATAATAAGGATGACACTAATACCGATCCCACCCATACAAACCCGTAGTAGTTCCACAATAGCCTCTATTGACACCCAATTTTGTCCCGTCTTTCGTTTGAGTCATCTCATTGTGCTACTAAATAATTTTGATAGCTTAAAAAATATATGTATGATATTCCTATAATTAGGACTTTATGCAAGTCGTTCCACCATTGTATTTTTAAACTAAAAGTTATCGACGAAATTATTGTTATTATTATAATTATAATTATTATTATTATTATTATTATTATTATTATTATTGTTATTATTTATTATCATTACAATTTTGCTATATTGTGAATTATCATCGTATTTTCTCAAACTTTCGCAAAAGACATTATGTTTATTTATTTATTTATCTATTTTCAATCGAATGAAGTATTTCAGCGACTTTCTTGTTTATAAATATTATAGTTCAATTTCAAATTTATCATGCGACTTTGTTCAAATAATTATATTTTAATGTCAAATAATTTTTGTCATTTATTCGGATATTTATAATATGTTTTGTTAAAAGTATTATTTAAATTAATTTAGAAAGCTAAAAGAACATAAGAAAGAAGGTATTTTTAAATTAGTCCATTTTACAATATTCTTACAATTTGCCCCAATTTCAAGATCTGACCCATAAATCCCACCTTTTCTCTCCCCTTCTACCTCAACGCCATGTGGACACCACGTTGGCGCCACATAAGGTGCCAAAAGGACACAACACACGCCAAACACACTTTTGTTGCACTTCTCACACAACCTAGAACACGCCTGACACCTCCTTTGCCACGTGTCTTTGCCCTATTTGTTGGTCAAATTCATTTAATTTCCAATTATAGAAAACTTCCAATTTTATCCTCACTTATTTCACCTAAAATACCAATAGTGCCCCCAAAAAAACCTAAAAATTAGCCTAAGTTTTTCTACTCTCAATGAACTGCCTCTTTGAACATGCCTCAATGTTTTCTTCTCCTCTTCAAGCAAAAATACAGACCCCTTTCACCATGAGCAGGATTTGCTACTCCATTTTTGTGATGAATCCTTTCCGTCACGTGAAGATCGAGTTGAGGCAAATTCCAACATTTGAATGTTGAACGTTCAAAATTTGAGGAACCTAATTCCCGCTCAAAGGGTGAATTCCAACAAATCTTCCATAGGTGGTTTGACCCATGGTGTCATTCCACGAATTTAGGAAACGACTTTACGTCAAAAGGGTTCAGGACCCGATGACGACCTTCATATTATGTGCAGAGATAACGATAAATTTATCCAAGTCAAATTTTGATCAAATTGAGTTTGGAAAATTCTAACTCCAAACTCGTGTAGTGTCATTAATTGAATCTTGAATCAATTTATCGAAATCTCAATTATTTGATGCTTAGGCCTACCTTCGGCATAAAGGAGTCACCTGCATATTAGGACGTGTTATTTAACATATTTGTGTTATTCGTTTTATGAATTTTCTTGCTTACTTGGTACTTGATCTAAATGAATTCATTCGACTTGATATTTATTTGCTAGCTTTACATTTGTTTTGTCCTTATGTTCAGAGGAAAATTTAATTTATTATCTGTTGCATTTTTACATATATTATATCATGACATCTGTTTAAAAGTCTTTTATTGTAACATTGTCGCGCTTAACACATTTTAGCGATTCTAGAGAATTATTTAGGAAATTATCTTAAGCCCGTCGAATTCTTAATATTTCGATTAAGGTTATCTTTCATTTCCATTTGACAATCTTCTATAGGGTTCACATTCTTTCTTTAATTTTTTTAATGATTTTAATTTGTCATTATCTTTAATTTTTCCTCGAGCTTTTCAATACTCGTGTCTGAATTTTGTTAGAACTTCATTTTACTCTGTTAATGTGGGCATAATTCTTCGCAAATATCTTTCCTATCTACTTTTTCTACATCATTCATTTCAAATTTTTCCAGACTCATGTCAAAACTCGAGCTACTATATCTTCTACCTTTTAAAACTCTGCTAAGTCCTTTCTTTATGGGTGTAATCTTCTACTTGTAGCGACGGAATATCTAGCCTGTTAGTGTTATCTTCGTAGTATCTATGCAGTGCCGATCTACATCGTGAAATTCTTACTCATGCTCTTAAAGTCTTTCGACCTTTTATTGGACTTTAGGCCATTGGTTGCTTCTTAAGATGGTAGATACCCAAATTTATATACACAAATCATCCAATCGCACTTGATTTTATTTGTTCAACTTTCTTCGTTAATTTGTTTTAGGGCGACGACCCAAGTTTGGTACTTATTTAAAGTCTCACTCATTCAATATGCTTGTGTTTTTCCTATCTTAGGATTATAGGAATTGATCTTTCCGCACTCATTTTAAATTCAAGCTTTAGCACGTTAATCAACAAAATTTTTCATCCTTGATAATTTTTAACCCAACGATGCAAAATAGAATTTTGCGTCATTCACAATCCTTTGTCTTATCAAAATTCAATCTCCATGAGCTCTTTTCCTTATTAATTATTATCTAGAGCTTATTATCTCTACTTTATACCCTTTATATGACTCGATCTATTAGGTTCTTTTTAATCACTTTCTAAAATTCTCTACGTTTAACCATTTCAATTCAATACTTACCAAATATTTCATTTTCCTTCCAAAGGTTGACTTAAGTTGAGCACCAAAGGTAATTCAAGGATGATATGGCCGACCAAATTACGGTGATTGACCTTAGTGAGGATGAATTCGACTGTGAAGAACCAGAGTCGTATCAAGATAAAGTTGCTAAGCTTGATACAAAAGTGTCACAAATGGAGCAAGAAATTGACAACATGAAAGAAATGATAGTTGACCTTAAGAACTCATTCACTAAAGGCTCAAAAGCATACTCTCCCTTCGGCATTATTGCCACACTTCCCCCCTTTGAAGCTTAAGAAACATACTCTCCCTTTGGAAGTGCTGCACCCACTTTTGATTATAATGACCAACTTTTCTCTAACATGCACTCATCCTTGCCAAAAGAGTCATTCAATAACCTGGCGAAGATGAGCAAAAGCAGAGCAAAGGGTGGAAGGCATTTTGACATTGAGACTAATCAGATTTCCTTTACAAATGATTCTGCTTTACGTTTTGATAAGGATTATGACAATATTCTGATGTACTATGAAGTTGGAAATCCCATAGACCACCTGAAGGCATATGTTGATTGGGTGAGAAATATTGGATAAGATAATAAATTGAAGATGAGACTCTTTGTTAGGATACTTACAGGTCCAGCTTTGATGTGGTATGCAACGCAAGGTATGTGTAAATGGTCTTCTTGGGGCAACCTTATCGATGATTTTGTCAGGAAACATGGGTCTTCTAGCAATATTTCTAGAGGGGTTGGTTCGTCTAAATGGAAGTCTGTAGAGTTTCCTAGGGTCCCAAAAGGAAAAGAACTCCTGCAATTTTTGCAAACACTTACAATCGAACCTGGAAGAACTCCAACAATGGTTCCCTGAGCATAACGATTAAGGTGATGTAGTATTATTTTTAAATATGTTATCTTGGACTTATATAGAAGGATGATCAGTTTTTGGGTAGCATTTTTTTGGAACAATTATTATTGTTGTAATGATCAATCCTTTGTATGTTTTAAAAATTTCTTTTATGTAAGGCGAACTACGGTTGACCTGATTTCCTCGGTGGATATGGAGGTGGCCCACATAGGGACTCGGTCATATTATCACAGAATTTTAACTTTCTTTTTGCATGTAATTGGAATTATGTTTGACCTGATTTCCTGTCGGACACAGGATACGTAGGCAACCTACATAAGGCTCGGTCTCTTTATTATGTTTTTATTTCCCCCCCAAAAAATATGAGGGAAGACAACTAAGGCAGAACCTTGGCATTCAATCAAGGTATCGTCATCGTAATGTCTTAAAGATAGGACATGATTTTGGCACGCAAGATGATGCATCATCGTTATAATTGTTTTTAGACTAAGGCAAATTTTAGGATACGTTAGAGTTAGCAAGTATAAGGATCAAGCTAGAGCCAAGCTTTGGTGTTCTACATAAGTCAACCTTTCTTCTGATTACTACTCCAAATAAATCGTTACTTTTATTTTTTACATCTCAAGCATTAGAGCCTACTAGCTAAGAAGTCTCCGAATCCACTCGTTCCGCAACTAAGATTGTCTTTTCTAGTCTAGACCTCTTACTTAGGCTCATCACGGATCAATCTTTTCATAAAATATTATTATTATTATTATTATTATTATTATTATTATATGCATTGCGCATATATTGACACTTTATTTTATATTTAAAATTTTATTTTTGTTTAGAGATTGCCTGACATTGAACATTGTTTTGACTATGAATTTGCATTGAGAACGATACGGTAATAACTTATAGGTGTGAATCATTCAATATTGGAGTGGGTTTAGTGCAAGCACAAAATGATGATGGCAAAAAAAATGTGGTTCGAAGAAATATTTTGGTCAATTTACTAAGTACTTTTAGCCTTCTTTATACCACTACCACGACTTCCAACTCAACCAAAAATATTTGTTTAACCGTATCACCTCGCCCAACTCCTACCTATACGATCTCTCCGTAAATGCCATCAATATATACTAGCAATCTCAAAAATTCCCAGCTTACTATGGTGCCAAATACCCATGCTCCCACAGTTGTGCTTCCTTTCAAGGAAAATAAGCACGAGCAGCTATCAGTTTGTCAAAATGCAAAACATGGAAAGGAGTTCAGTCAACCCGCCACGAAAATCTGGGCAAAGAGCTCTACAATCTGAGAAAAGAACTTGATGAAGAGTTGTGTTTAAGAAATTGCCAGAGTCTAAGGTATGAATACTTGTATGTGCACCCGAATATTGAGCTTCCATCAGGGTATAATCTACCCAAATTTAATACTTTCAGCGGGAAAGGAGATCCTATTGCACACTTAAAGGACTACTACAGCAGGTTAATTGGAATTAGACATGATGAAGCCATACAAATGAGGCTATTCATTCAAAGTTTATCAGGAGTGGCGCTAACTTGGTATACCAAGCAACACTTTAGCAAATGGCGCACATGTATGGCTCGTGACTTTGTAAGGTAATACTAGTTTAACATTGGTGGCGATCTGTACATGATCGATTTGATCAAAGTGAAGAAGATGCCGCATGAATCCTTTCAAGAATATGCCATGCGATGGAGATTAGAAGCTTCACGAATACAACCTCCACTTCCCGAGGATGAATTGATCTCAATCTTTATCCAAATTCAAGAAGGCCTATATTTTGATAAGTTACCTGGAGCTTATGCACATAACTTCTCCGATCTAATTTGAATTGGTAAAGAGATAGAAAACAACATTCAAGAAGGAAAATTTTGTAGGAGCAGTACAAGTTGTTCATCCTGTTTTCCAATCGAAGATATCAAAAAATCTGGAAAATGTAAACAACTTAGCTTTTGTTCATCAATCGCAGTGCCTTCAAGGTCACCAGTCTTTGAAATCTCATGCTTCTTTTGACCTTCGTAATGCGCATCTCCAGCCTTTCTATCAGCAAAATTTTCAACATAGCTCGAAGAAGCAGTTTCAACAAGCATAATCTATCTCGCGGCCATGAAAGAAGATGAAACCTTTCTCCTTCACTCCTCTAGATGAGTCATTGACAGATATATTTGAGTGATTGTGAACTGAGGGACTTTTGCAACCCAAAAAGGGATTCATACTTAAGTATCCATCTCTAGACTGGGATTTATCCAAAAATTGTGCTTATCATTCAAATATTCAAGGACATCACACTGAAGATTGTCTAGCACTAAGATTCAAGATTCAACGTCTTATTGAGAGTGGAAAGGTAAAGCTGTAGCAAGAGCCTCTAATCGGTTGTGGTAATGTCGCAAATAAGGGAATAATTTTTGTTAAGGGTGATCCATCGAAATTGGCACCAAGGCATTTGAAGAGAAAGAGGGCAACAAGTCTAGAAGACTGACAAAGGAATCATTTTACAACTTGAGAATATAATTTTCCTTTTCCTCCTTTATGAATAGCTTTTATTTTGTAACCTGAGAATATCATTCTCCCTTTTCTTCCTTTATTAGTAGCTACTTTTTTTTAACTTAGTTCCATTCCCCTTTTCTTCCTATATAAGCAGCTACTCTTTCACAATCCTTTTCAGCCTTTTCTATGAATTACATTTGACCTGATTCCTGCTAGAAATGGGATATGTAAGCTCCTGTTTTGGTTCAGTCACAATATTATTAAAAGAAAAAAATTCATTTTCTCCCCATAACTAAAACTGGGACAACTTTGCAGATGGCCTATCATAATTTTGGCAAAGCAGGTGTTTTGAGATCATGGGCTACATACACATCTTTAAATCCCAACACTGCCATAACTACAAGAAATACAAATTCAAAGTCAAGACTTTATGGTTCAATGCAAGGCAATCATTTTATTTTATACTAACAAGTTTTCTTTGAGTAATGCAGATGTGGAGTATCCTTGAAGGAAATTACATGCTAGCAAAGCATGACAAAGGCAATACAAATACGATGCAAAACTAATGCGATTTAAATTTCAAAACTTACAACTCTTTTTGAGTGCAGAACCTTCTCGCATCAAAGTTTGCCAATTATGCCACATTATGAATAATAACTAATGTGGCATTGCAACATTAATATTTGTTATCGCAAGGGCACCACATTTGAATTTTCATTGCTGCAAAGGCACTACATAGAGTTGTGAATGTTTGTTATTAGATACAATCGCACCAAGCTTGCACTACATTAATTTTTTATAAGTTTGCAATACACATTGGGTTCGTCCACCCTAAAATAGGACACATTGGGTTCGTTCACCCTAAAATAGGACACATTGGGTTGGTCCACCCTAAAATAGGATACTTTGGGATCATCCACCCTAAAATAGGATATCTTGGATCGTCCGTCCCAAAACAGGATAAAGTGGGTTAGTCTGCCCTCCAATAAGACTATTTATGCATGTTTGCTTTAATTAGATATTTATGCTTACTTGCCTTTAATTGAATAGATCATAATACATTACCTATTTTTGGCTAGCGTTGCACTCTATCTTTTAAATTTTCTCAAAATTACTGGTGAAAATTTCTCCAAGCTCTCTGTACTTGATTATTTTTTTTGTAAGTTTGCAATACGTAGTTGAGTTTGTCCATCCTAGAATAGGACACACCGGTTTGTCCACCCTAAAATAGGACACTATGGGTTATCCACCCTAAAATAGGACACTATGGGTTATCCATCCTAAAATGCGGCATCTTGGGTTCGTCCACCCTAAAATAGGACAGAGTGGGTTAGTCTGCCCTCTAATAGGACCATATATGCACGTTCGCCTTTAATTAGATATTTATGCTTGCTTGTTTTACTTGAACATATCGCAATGCCTTAATTATTTATTTAATTTTATCATTATTATTTTTATTAATTAGTTAAGCACTGCATGCTATCCTTTAAATTTTCTCAAAATTATTAGACAAAATCACACCAAGCTCTCTGCACTGCTTTAATAGTTGTAAGTTTGTACTACATTACGGGTCTGCCCACCCTAAAATAGGACACGTTGGGTCCATCCACCCTAAAATAGGATATGTAGGGTTCGTCCACCCTAAAACATGATACATTGGGTTCATCCACCCTAAAGTAGAACACATTGGGTTCGTCCATCCTAAAATAGGACATATTGAGTTCGTCTACCCTAAAATAGGACACTATGGGTTTATCCACCCTAAAATAGGATATGTTGGGTTCTTCCACCCTAAAATAGGATATATGAGTTAGTCTGCCCTCCAATAAGACCATTTATGCACGCATGCCTTCAATTAGATACTTATCCTTACTTGCCTTTATTTGAACATATCGTGATGCCTTAATCATTTATTTAGTTTTATCATTATTATTTTTGTTAATTAGTTACGCACTTCATGCTATTTTTTTAAAAAAATTTCTCAAGAATTATTTGAGAAAATCTCACCAAGCTCCCTGCACTGCATTCATATTGTAAGTTTGTCATGCATATTGGGTCTGTTCACCCTGAAATAGGACACGTTGGGTTCGTTCACCCTAAAATAAGACACTTTGGGTTCATCCACCATAAAATAGGATATTTTGGTTTCATCCATCCTAGAAAATAGGATATTTTGGGTCGCCCACCCGAAAGTAGGATATTTTGGGATGGTCTGCCCTCTAATAAGATATTTTATACATATGTCCACTTTCAGTTGAATATTTATACTTACTTGCCTCTAATTGAGCGTCTAGCAAAGCCTTAATTATTTATTTATTTATTTATTTATTTATTTTAATTAAACAATACATGCCATCTTTTGATTTCTTGGAAAATTAAGCTCAATTATTCGTTTGTTTGTTATTAAGCATTGATTTTGCTAATATTTCTACTTAGATTGATAAATTTTGCAACCACAAAATTTAAAGTTGTTACTTCTAAAATACTGAACGTTCAACCAATCACATCTAGAGAAGCGATGGATACATTTGTCTCATGGTTTTTCTACTTGGCAGGAAAAAAAAACTCGTATGCAGAAAAAGGAGACTGCACAACGTGGAACTTTATCTTAGCAGTGAACTGGGGCAATTTTTTCGAGAGTCAAGATCACCAAAAATGGTCAAGGATCTACTCTTGAATCTTGCTCAACCTACGTCTCACATTTGGGGTGCATAGGAAATTTTACATCAGCCTTTCATTTTTCAATTAACAAAATCTTAAATCCCGCACGTTTTCCATCTCTATCCCCTCTTCTTTGTTTTCTTTATCAATCTTGACACTCAGTTTCATCATAATTCGATACAGGGATGGTTTTTCTTTTTTTCTTTAAAGTATTTTTTTTTAAAAGTATCGCTCTTTAGCTATGAATTTACTTTATTTCGTCCAATACCTCTATTTTGTTAATCCATAGTTTCAATTTCACTCTGATTCCCTTTACTCTTTATCCTCTTAAGGTTTCATTTTGCTTGACTCCATTTTTAACTTTTTCAAGCCTAACCTCTTAGCCGCTACAATTGTTCTTATCAGTTAGCGATTCTAAGGCACCTTTATGGATCACGGTGTTCTAAGCTCACTCGAACTTCTTCCTTATCATGACTCTTGAAATACATTTGGCCTGAATCTCATGCAACCCGAGATATGTAGGCAACTCAGAGAACGGAGTTCAGCCGCAATCTCCCTAACATTCTGCTACATATCCTCCTAGATCCTGTCAGCTGGGACAAAATTATGTTACTAGTCAACTTCTTTGTTCAAAAACTCTTTCATCATTTCCAACCAAAGAGGGACACCTGTTGACACCCAATTTTGTCCCGTCTTTCTTTCAAGTCATCTCTTTACGCTTCTAAATAATTTTGATAGCTTAAAAAAATATATGTATGATATTCCTATAATTAGGAGTTTATGCAAGTCGTGCCACCATTTGTATTTTTAAACTAAAAGTTATCGACGACATTATTGTTATTATTATTATTGTTATTAGTTATTATCATTACAATTTTTCTATATTGTGAATTATCGTCGCATTTTCTCAAACTTTTGCAAAAGACATTATATTTATTTATTTATCTATTTTTTATTCGAATGAAGTATTTCGGTGACTTTCTTGTTTATAAATATTATCGTTCAATTTCAAATTTATCATGCGACTTTGTTCAAATAATTATATTTTAATGTCAAATAGTTTTTGTCATTTATTCGGATATTTATAATATGTTTTGTTAAAAGTGTTATTTAAATTAATTTAGAAAGCCCAAAGAACATAAGAAAGAACGTATTTTTAAATGGGCATTTTACATAAACCCCAACATTTTGTTACCTAATTACTCTCTCTCTCAACTTTTATATTAATACGTGATATCCTGAATATGATACATTATTTAATCTCCTATACATAAGTTTATGATACATTACTAACTAATTAATTGGAGATAAAAAAAACTCAGTAAAAGTGCCTACAATTTAGTAATTAACATACTCAATTTAAGATTGTGTCTGTTTAATTACATAAAATCTGCAACAACTTCTTTATTTGAAATTTGAATAGTCAAATCAAGCTTCATCAATCATAATATTCCAAAACTAATTCAATCTTCAATCATTCATTCTATGTTCATCATTAAAAATCTCATCCCCTGCGTTCAGAAAAAAATAAACACAATATAAGAATTTGATGTCTCAGAAGTACAAATCCCATATCCCATATATATCTTTCTATGTAAAAAATTTAATGTATCAGGAATGACAAACCCATATCACATACATATGTTAAATGTAGGAGGTGTAAAACATTTAATGTATCAGGAATGCGAAACTCATATCACATATAAATCTTTTTATGTGTCAGAAAGCATTCAATAGTTTGGTCAGAAAATAGATCTATGTATCATAATCATTATATTAAATGTATCAGGTATAAAAATGAACCAAAATCACATATAGGTTGAATTATATGTCAGAAAGCATGCAATGTCTTATTAACCTTGGATTATGTATCAGACATATTATATTGAATGTATCAGGTGTAGAAAGAATCAAAATCACGCCTAAATTTTATGACGTATCAGAACAAACAAATATGTACGAATACAATATGGTCATCTGCAATGAATCTCTATTATTATCGAAATCCCCGATTTGAAGACTTGTTTATTCATATGATACATTACGTTAACAAGAATATGTATAATTCATACCTTTGATAAAAAACTTTTGTTTTAACAAAACGATACATTACATTATCTTCGATGCCAAAATGATGGGCTCCTAGCATGTCCTGTAGTTTTTTATTGCTACGTAATGTATCTTTGATGCCAAAACGATGGGCTCCTAGCATGTCCCGTAGTTTCATATATTTGATGCCATAACTATATATTACGTTATCTTTGATGCCAAAACGATGAACATCAACCAACAATATGCTTCTTATTGCTACTACCAGCAATCTCCCGCAGTTTCTTCATCATAGTCGGATAGTTACGATACTTCGATCTATTTTCACAAAAAGTCACTATCTTTGTAATAAAAAAATTATGAAAACAAACTTACCTCCTATAAATTTGAAGAAGAAAGTTAATGGATGTTGTAATTGAAAGTTGAAGCTTGAATGTTGAAGTGGTGGCTGATAACACGGTTGAAATTCAAAATTGCTGAGTTGGTGAAAAATATCAAATACTTCTCCATGATTTTGGGCGAGTTTTGAGGAGCAGGAGACGTAAAAATAGGGTGGGTTGTAATGTATCAGCAAATATTATATTTTTTTTTGAGTTAGAAGGAATTTTTGTAATTAATTTAGTGAGATGAGATTTTAAGTAATAATGAAAAGTTAAGTTGTGGTTTTAAGTAATTTTTCCTTTTTAAATTAGCCCATTTTACAATATTCTTGCAATTTGGCCCAATTTCAAGATCTAACCCATAAAGCCCACCTTTTCTCTCCCCTTCTACGTCAGCGCCACATGGACACCAAGTTTGCGCCACATAAAGTGCCAAATGGGCATAACATACGCCAAAGACACTTTTGTTGCACTTCTCACACAGCCCAACACATGCCTGACACCTCCTTTGCCACGTGTCTTTGCCCTATTTGTTGGTCAAATTCATTTAATTTCCAATTATAGAAAACTTTCAATTTAATCCTCACTTATTTCACCTAAAATACCAATAGTGTCCCCCCCTTAAAAAAAAACCTAAAAACTAGCCTAAGTTTTTCTACTCTCAATGAACCGCCTCTTTGAACATGCCTCAACGTTTTCTTCTCCTCTTCAAGCAAAAATATAGACCCCTTTCACCATGGGCAGGATTTGCTACTCCATTTTTGTGATGAATCCTTTCCGTCACATGAAGATCGAGTGGAGACAAATTCCAACATTTGAATGTTGAACGTTCAAAATTTGAGGAACCCAATTCCCGCTCAAAGGATGAATTCCAACAAATCTGCTATAAATACTCATGTTTGGAAGCTTAAAAAAAAAGAAAAAGGGAGGAAAGGAAGAAAAAAAAAAGGAGGACGGACGACCTAGCATTGTTTGTAGTTTTTTCTTGGCCATTCATTCTTTCGGCCGTGAGCAAGCCTTTTCCGCTGCTCTCACTTGCTGAAACATCACCCAAAAGTTACTGTGTGTTCATTCATTACATTGCTCTTTTCATTCTCTTTCACTTATGGTATCACCCGAGGCTTTTTCACCCGTTCCATGGCACGATAGTTACTAGTCTGCCTTTTTTAAAGTCTCCCCATTGCATTTTATTTCGATCTCGGGTTTTAAGAGTGTTCATGCTTCATCGTTTGAGTTTGGGTATAGATCGTAGGCTTGAAAACTCCCCCATTCACTGCCCCGCAAACGGTACATCCATATCCTCTGTCCTCTTTTGTTTTGTGATTAAGTGATGTGTGTTTTCTAAAAAAAAAAAGAGAACTTGTGTGTACTGCAAGATTTTGTTTAGCTATAGCAAACAGTTTTAAAGTTAGTTTAGTTAGCTACAGTGAAAACTATGTTTAAATGTTTCTGCCGCGTAGTTTGGACTCTGCAAAATCATGTTATTTTCACTATTTTTCTTTGAGAATTAGATAATAGCCACATTGAATCTGTTTCTTTTTAAGGTTATTAGCTTGTTTGGTGTCTTTAATGGTGAAATTTGGCATAGATTGCTTGAAAAATGTCATCTTTCTCTAATAAAACTTAAAATATGATTTACACCCCTGCAGCCTTAATCCGTATTCCATATGCATACATATCTTTTGAAGTCTTCGTATGTATGTATTTTTATTGCCAGGAGTGTTCCGTATATTATTTTCTTAAGAATATCAACATCTCTTTTGAAAAAGATGTTTGCTTAGCTTAGTTTTATACTAAATGTTAGGCAGTCTTTTATGTATTCCCTAATGGAATGGGCCTTCTTTTTACTTCCTTATTTTTGACCTTACGTGCACATACAAATAGGATTTGTTTGCAGGAACATTTTTGTGCATGGCATACACATTGACCCTTTAAAATGGGCATAAGTTACATTTCTTTCTCCGTGCTTTTGGTTCGTTGGTTTGTTATAAATTTAAGCTTTATGTATTAAGGGATTAGTTGTGCATCAAAGACATGCGGTGATTTAGCTATTCTATTTAAATTTATCTAGTTTGAAATTCATGTCTTAGCTTTTTAACATTACATTTGTCGTGCGATTTTATTTGGGATTATTTAAGCTGGACCATCGTACTAATTTTTTATTTCCTTTCTATTTTTGCATGAACACTTCTGGAGCAAACAACCTTGGAGTCTTAAGGCTAGACTCTCGTATCCGCTTGGAGTCTCAAAACATGAGCAACAGTATATTGCATCCGAGAAAGGAGTGAACTCCATAATCTTAAGTCAAATCTGCCAACAGTATAGTGCCCTTTCCTCTCCCAAGTTTCATTTCTTATTTGTATACACCTATTATTATTTTGCGTCGACACTTTTTTACACATTAATGTTGAAATTTATATCCTGTTTATGTATGTTTGGACTAGTACAAATTTTATTATTATGGTAGCAAATGTGGCCGTTTTTCCCTTCACCTACTAGATTTAGAAGTAATTTATATCATCTAAAAATTAAAATTTGGAAGGTAGTAGACACGTCATTTTGAATAGCTGGTCGAATTGTTAGAATCTTTTAACGCTTTAATATAGAATAAATAAAAGTTAATTTTAACTAATTAGTAGTATTGATTTATTCAATATCAGTTTTGACGGTAGGCGAATTGGTTACCGTTAAAGTTGAAAATCGACTACACTTATTTTAGATATAGTAAAGTAATTTTGTCTCAAATAAAGATGACAGCTATGCAATTTGATTTCATGAGACATTCTTAGGATCTTTAACACACAAAAAACTTATTTTTGCAAAACACATATTTTTTTAAATAAAACAAAATCAAGTCACCATGGATATAAGAAATTATATATCTTAAAGTTATCTTTCAATAATTCAGTTAGTATGGTGCGGTTAATTTTTGTATTCACATTTATTTTATAAAATTGATAAGAGAATGGCAAAAGATCTTTTGTTTAGAGCAAAAAAAGAATGAACTTTTTGTAACGTGTCTAATCTTTTGTTCAAATTGATAATTAGAAGTCTTTGTATATATATAAAAAAGTGATTAGAAATAATTTCTTTTTTTTAATATCTTTGAAAAAAAAAGATTTGAAATAACTTCTTCTATAAATCTTTTTAAAATGATTTGAAATACCTTTTTTAACAACAATAAAGTTTGTATCATTTTAAGGACTTTAAAGGTTATCTTCAGTCATTTTCGCAAATGAGTGAATTTTTAATATTTTTAATTTTTTCTTATAAACGATTATCATATCTCATTTTAAATAAGATATAAAATTTTTAAAGTAATATTTTACTTATCTAATCTAAGTTTGGTCGGTTAACCGTAGTTAGAGGATTCTTTAGGATGCCTAATCCCTTCCCTTTAGGATAATTAGAATCCTTACCTAGAATTTTAGGTTGCGTAGACCTTAAAATGAAGTCTTTAATTGCTTTAATAATAGGTATTCTAATTCACCATAGAACTAATTAGGTGACGACTTCTTTTAATTTAATCAGAGGTTTCCAATATGTTATACATTATTTTGACCTCGTGTTAAAATGGGGTGTAACAACCTCTAACCAAAAGATAACCAATATTTGATTGACACATGCCCCCAACCATAGCCAAAACCAATATTTATAAATAAACCAAAGTATGTAAAAACATCCATGACCATGTGATGGATCCATCCGAAATATGGAAGCTCACCACTTAAATCCAACCAAGCTGGTCCTATGTCTAAACACTAAGTAGGAGGAGTAATGGGTTAGCGAGTAAACGCTAGCAAGAAACTCAGGATAAGGATAAAATAATGCCATCCAGTGAAATCAAGTAAACTAACCATATGCACACAAAACATATATACATATATATATATATATATATATATATATATACATATATATAAGATCATGCCGGGAAAGGGAATCAGGTTTAGGATGCATTTAAAACATTAACCTGGGTATGTGTAGTCTACTGTCCTAAAACCACCCACGAGCTATATAGTGTAACCCCCTGAATAGGCTGCGGTCCATATATCCGCACGAATCAGAGATACCATAAGAGTAGGGGATTCCCAAGTACTCTTCACTCTCCATGATACATATGTACAGTGTACTTAGAGGATTCCCATGTACCTCATAGTATCATATATGGTCTCCATGACTAACCCCTAATGTCAGAAAACATGAGTTTTCAGTGTCCGTCCATTGGACTTTCACCTTCACGGTTAGCTATCATACCCTACCATTATTGTCCAATTAAAACCATTTCCATCCAACCAAGCCATTATACTATTATTATTAACCAAGACTATGAGAAATGTGTATCACCATACCGACTATAGTTTGCAATAATGTCCTTAGCCAACCTTGATGTAAAGGGATTCCCATATACCCATAAATTACATTATCAAGTTAACTTGGGGGAATATCGTGTACCCCACAAGTATTCCATTATTAAGTTTGCTTGGGGGAGTCCCATGTACTCCACAAGTTTTCATTAGCATGTTTACTTGGGAGATTCTCTTCTACCCCACAAGGAAGTTTAAATAACCATATCCATGACCATCAAACCTTACCAATTGACCTTTCTAAACCATTTAAACCATTTATAACATTTAGGGTTCCATTACCAAACCATACCACACAATAGTTTCAATAAAAGTCCAAACCCACCACTCATACCCTGAGCCTCTCCCTTTGACCCAATATTGTCCACCATATGACTCACCCAAACCAAGTCATACCTAAGCATATGATTAGTACCCTTGACCCGTACCTTTGGCAGAATAGAATCATAAGAGGTTTGAATACTGTCCATTATACGAGTCTATGGTATGACTCGCACCCTAGCTTATGGATCATGGTAAGCCACTCGTACTCAGATCCAAGTTATTTTACTAAGTCTCAAATCAAGTGAAGGAAAAATCCAAAACAAATAACCCGTATCCAACCATACAAATTGTACCAACCCAAGTCATACCCATTCCAGAAACTAATCCAACCCACCAACCAACGCTGGTCAGCATACGACCAAGGCATACCACTCATACCCCATTATACAACTAGTACCCACTGGTCGTATGCTGTCCAAAACCTAGAAATCTAGAAATTTTTTGAGGGTACCAAACCTAGGGTGTTTCATTGCCTCTAAGAAATACTGTAAAAGTATCCTCTCAAAGTTTAAGCATTCAATCCAGAAGCTCAAAATATGCACAAGTCTTTTAGCGGACTCCTGATTCAAAGGATGAAGTTCAATAAATTAGCTTCTATATTTTCTTATCTTATTTGGGCCATCCACCCTTTCAAAGGACATATCTTATTTGGGTCATCCACCTTTTCAAAGGACATAGCTTATTTGGGTCATCCATTCTTTCAAGAAGACATACCAAAACATTACTTCATTCGAGATGACACATCTTGGTATATTTGGTCCATCCACCCTTTCAAAATGACACATATTATTATTTTGTTTTCATCTTTTAAGAGAATATATTATGTCGTCACCCCATTCAAAGTGACACGTTGCATTCAAGATAGGTTGTCCTCCTTTCAATGAGACACATTGGGCCGTCACCCCCATTTAAAGTGACATATTGCATTTAAGATAGGTTGTCCATCTTTCATTGAGACATGTTGGACCATCACTCTGTTTAAAGTGGTATGCTACATTCAAGATAGGTCGTCCATCTTCCAATAAGACACATTAGACCGTCACTCCCATTTAAAGTGACATGTTACATTTAATATAGATTGTCTCCTTTCAATAAGACATATTGGTTTATCACTCCGTTCAAAGTGAAATGTTACATTCAAGATAGGTCATCCTCCTTTCAATGATACATGTTGGGTCATTACCCCGTTCAAAGTGACATGTTACATTCAAGATAGGTCATTATCCTTTTAATGAGACACGTTTGATCATCACTCTGTTCAAAGTGACCTATTACATTCAAAATAGGTCGTCCGCCTTTCAATGAGACACGTTGGATCGTCACTTAGTTCAAAGTGACATTTTACATTCAAGATAGATTGTCTGCCTTTTAATGAGATACGTTGGGCTGTTACCCCGTTCAAACTGAAATGTTACATTCAAAATAGGTTGTCTGTCTTTCAAAGAGACATATTGGACCGTCACTCCATTCAAAGTGGCATATTATATTCAAATTAGGTCATCCACCAAGCTTCCACCACCCTAACAACACCACGAACCAGATCTGGTTGATATTCCAAGTTAAAATTCTTCGTTTCTTTCTATTTCTAAACAGAACCGGTTGGATAATATTAAGACTCACTGGACGTGAAACAACAGTGGATTTTTACTAAAATTAGCCCTATTCAAATTGATTTTTGTGATAGTTTCATATACAGGTTGGTTGTTCAGTCGCGTTTCTTGATTCGGGTTCATTGGGTTTCGCTACTGGTTTGAGTCTCGGGATCCCGTTCGACTTAATTCATTCATCGCGACCATTTTCAAGCTGTAATTTTTTGAATATTGAGTTTGGAGGTTGGTTCATTGTTGAGGAACACTATTCTGACGACATTATTCCGGTGACACTATTATGGCGATACTATTTCGACGACCAATTTCTACCGCAAATTGTTGGAATCCAGCGACTCAACCAAGTATACAGACATAACCCAACTTCGATCAGGTGCACTTGATCCATCTTTTCTATTTGTGTTTAGCTTTCTTGATACTGGTAGTATTCTGTACTATTCTTAGCTGATTATCTGGTTGTGGGTGTTGAATTTCTTGTTGATTGGTTAATTTGTAATAGTGTTTTACGTGTGAATATTTTTGTTGTTCTTAGTAGTTTTGGAGTATGTTACCTTATCTGATTACTGTTACGTGATTTACTAGCATATCCATTAATTATGGTAGTATTAGTTCCCGCTATTGACTATTGTTTATCAAAATTTGTGTTATATTAGTGGTTTTGTTTCTCTCTATCTATTATAGATTTTTGGTTGTTTCCCTAGCTCCTTTATTGACTTCATTGTAACTAGTGTGCCCTTTTTACCTTATCTTGATCCCCCTTTGTTATCTTTCTTCCCTTTTTCCTTTCATCTCTTTCCGCTTTGTTGCATAGTGGCGGTGATTGGCGATGGTAGACAAGGGTTATGTCATAGGTCGGGGGAGGGGTCAGGGTCAGGGTCAGGAGGTGTTGGGTCTGGGTCGGGTCTAGGATCGTGTTTGGGGTTAGGGTCTAGGGGTAGTAAGGTTAGGTGGGATAAGAGAGCTTCTAGGTTGCGAGTTGGGTCTTGGAACATCGATAGTTTGTAGGGTAAGTCTATCGAGCTGGTGTAGATTCTTAGAAAGATGAGGGTTAGTATAGCGTGTGTCCAGGAAACTAAATGGGTAGGCACTAAAGTGAGAGATGTAGATAGATATAAGTTATGGTACTCGGGTAGCGTGAGACATAGAAATGGGGTAGGTATCTTTGTAGATGAAGATCTTAAGGAGCAGGTGGTAGAGGTAAAGAGAGTTAATGACAGACTGATGTATATTAAGCTGGTCATGAGAGGGTCTACGGTGAACGTTATTAATGCTTACGCCCCGTAAGTAGGTTTGGACGAGGAGGAGAAGAAGGAATTCTGGGAGGTTTTAGATGAGGTGGTGAGGAGCATCCCGAGCACTGAGAAGATTTTCGTGGGAGAGAATTTCAATGGGCATATTGGGTCTCTGTCGAGAGGGTACAATGCTGTGCATGGCGGTTTCAATTTTGGTGAGCGGAATGAAGGAGGAACTTCTCTGTTGGATTTTTCTAGGGCTTTTAGGTTGTGGATAACGAATTTGAGCTTTTCGAAGAAGGAGGATCACTTTATTACATTTTGTAGTTCAGTGGCCAAGACTCAGATAGGCTTTTTGCTTCTTAGAAAAAGGGATAAAGCGCTATGTAAAGACTGTAAATTCATACCTAGCGAGAATCACTCAACTCAACATAGGTTGTTGGTGATGGACTTGGTTATGAATAAGGGCAATAAAAAGAGAAGTGGGGAGGCACGACCCAGGATTAGGTGGGGTATCTTGACTTTGGTTAGTGCTTTGGAGATAGAAGAGAAATTGAAGAGTAGGGGGCGTGGGAGAGTAGAGGGGGTATGGATAATATATGGGAGACGACTGCCAGTTTCATTAAGAAGACCGCTAGAGAGGTGTTGGGTGTCTCGAGAGGTCGACTTGGCAAACCTCGAGAAGACTGGTGGTGGAACGAAGAGGTCAAGAGAAAGATGGAGTCTAAGAAGGTGGCTTATGCTAAGTTGGTTGGGAGTAAGGATGATAAGGAAATACAGAAGAATAAGAAGGAGTACAAGGTAGCTAGAAGAGAGGCTAAGTTAGTGGTTATGACAGCTAAGACAATAAGTTTTGAGAGTTTGTATGAGGTTTATGAGCAGAAAGATGGAGATAAGAAGTTGTATAGGATGGACAAGGACAGGGAGCGGAAGAATCATTACCTTGACCAAGTAAAGTGCATCAAAGGAGAGGATGGTATAGTGTTGGTTGAGAATGCCCTCATTAGGGAGAGATGGCTGTCCTATTTTCATAAAATTTTGAACAACGAGGGGGACAAAGGTTCTGTGTTGGGAGACTTGAAGATATCTGAGGAGGTTCACGATTATAGTTATTGTAGGCATATCGAGATTGAGGAGGTTAAGGGGGCTATTCGCAGGATGCGGCGGGGTAGGGCGACGGGGCCAGGCGAGATTCCAGTAGATTTTTGGAAAAGCACTAGTAGGGTAGGTATGGAGTGGTTAACAAGGTTGTTTAATATTATTTTTAGAGATACTAAGATGCCTGAAGCGTGGAGGTAGAGCACAACAATTCCAGTGTATAAGAACAAGGGAGACATTCAGAGTTGTACCAACTATAGAGGTATTAAGTTGTTGAGTCATACTATGAAGGTTTGGGAAAGGGTGGTAGTGTTGAGGATGAGGAGAACTGTGACGATCACTGAGAATTAATTCGGTTTCATGCCTAGTCTCTCAACCACTAAGGCCATTCACCTTGTGAGGAGATTAGTGGAGTAGTTTCGAGAGAGGAAGAAGAACTTGCACATGGTGTTTATTGATCTAGAAAAGACATATGACAGAGATCCTAGGGAGATTCTGTGGAGGTTCTTGGAGGCTAGAGGGGTGCCTATGACATACACTAGGTCGATTCAGGATATGTATGATGGTGCGAAGACTTATGTGAGGACGGTAGGTGGAGATTCTGAGCACTTCACAGTTTTGATAGGGTTGTACCAGGGATCGACTCTTAGCCCATTTCTATTTTCTTTGGTAATGGATGTTTTGATGCAAAATATTCAAGAGGAGGTGCCTTGGTGTATGTTATTTGTAGATGATGTGGTTCTGATCGAAGAGACTCGGAGTGGAGTTAATGATAAGTTGGAAATTTGGAGACAGACGCTTGAATCTAAAGGTTTTTGATTAAGTAGAACCAAAATAGAGTACTTGGAGTGTAAGTTCAGTGATATGTTGCAAGAAGATGGAGTGGTTGTGAAGCTAGACTCTCAGGCCATCCAGAAGAGGGAGAGTTTCAAGTATCTGGGTTCTATAATTCAGGGTAATGGTGAGATTGATGAGGATGTCACTCATCGTATTGGGGCAGGTTGGTTGAAGTGGAGGCTCGCTTCGGGAGTCCTTTGTGATAAGAAGGTGCCCCCGAATCTTAAATGTAAGTTCTACAGAGTGGTATCCGGATGGTTATGTCGTATGGAGCAGAGTGTTGGCTAGTTAAGAACTCCCACATCCAAAAGGTGAAGGTGGCGGAGATGCGAATGCTACGATGGATATGTGGACATACCAAGAAAGATAGGGTAAGGAATGAGATTATTCGGGAGAATGTGGGAGTTGCCTCGGTGGAGGATAAGTTACGAGAAGTGAAGCTACAATGGTTCGGGCATGTGATGAGGAGGGGCCTTGATGCTCCAGTGTGGAGGTATGAGACTCTGACTAGGGATGGTTTTAGGTGGGCTAGAAGTAGACCAAAGAAATATTGGAGGGAGGTGATTAGGAATGATATGGAGTAATTATAGCTTACAGAGGACATGTCCCTTGATAGGAAGGTATGGAGGACGCGGATTAGGGGGTGGGAGCGAGGAGGTAGTAATAGGGGAGTGCTCCTTTGGGTATGGAGTTTCTGGTTCGTAGTGTTGTGGCTGTAGTTTGGGGCTAGTGGTGTTGGGTTTTTTGCATCCCGTACTAGTTTATTATGCACTTATCTTTTATGTTTGTTATACGGTTAGTTTGTTTTATGTACCATACTAGTTTATGTGCACCTACTTTTTGTATTTGTTATACTGTTATTTATCCTAAGCCGGGGGTCTATCGGAAACAACCTCTCTACTTCTCTTGAGGTAGTGGTATGATCTGCGTACACTCTAATCTCCCCAGACCCCACTAGGTGGGAATACACTGGGTATGGTGTTGTTGTTGTTGTTATTATTAGGTCGTCCACCTTTCAATGAGACACGTTGGACCGTCACTCCATTCAAATTAGCATGTTACATTCAAATGGGTCATCCGCCTTTCAATGAGACATATTGGACCATCACTCCGTTCAAAGTGGCATATTACATTCAAAATAGGTCATCCCCCTTTCAATGAGACAAGTTGGAACGTCACTCCCTTCAACGTGGCATGTTACATTCAACTAGGTTGTTCACCTTTCAATGAGACACGTTGAATCATCTCTTCGTTCAAAGTGGCATATTATATTCAAAATGGGTTATCCTCCTTTCAATGAGACACGTTAGATCGTCACTCCATTCAAGGTTGTGTAAATTGGTTCATCAACTATCTCAGCACAACATGTCCAAACAGTGTTGCACCAATTTACGTTAGTTTAATGCTACATTTGTAGCTTACTATTTTGTTTGAGATATTGTCGAGAGCGTCTGAAATGGTGAAATTCTCAATTCAAAACCACAGGTGTGGACGACTCCAAAAAGGACGCAGCACAACGTGGAACTTAGTAGCAAACTGGAACATAGTTCGATGAGGAATATCAAACTCTTTGGATGTGAGTTAAAGGACGACTTCCACTACCTTCAAACCATACCCCTTATTTAAATTTTGAATAAAGATATGATCTTTTAATCTTATCTTAGATATGGAATCTACTTTACAGATTTAGCTACAGTTCATAGTAAACAGATTTACAAGAGGTTTTCATTGTAAAACCATAGATTAGTTTATAAAAGTTGATTTCCAACAGAATGAGCATGCATATTAAAGGGAGTAGTATTTAGCACTGAGTTGGGTATGTTAACATACCACAAAACTATGAGCCAATGTAGGTTTAGATTATTAGATTATTTCCATTTCTATATGGATGACAGATACAAATGTGATAAGTTAGATTAGGTCATACTCCTTGGCAAGAGTATGACACCTCTCCCCAATGTGAGATTTTCCCATAAGGGAACTAGACGTTGGACACTGATAACTCACATAGTGTATGTCGGTTAGAAGAACCTCCCTAATAGTAAAGCCTTGAAGAATAGTTTTAAAAGTATTTTTCAAATAGAAAAGACTATAGAATAATCATAATAGAATAGCTTTCAGAAACTAAGTGTAAAGACGCACGACTTCATTGAGATATTGTTTTATATAAGTCATTAGCTACTAGATTTCACAATTCAGATTTCAAATATAAAAATGAGTCCTTTATACACTTAGACAACATGATTTAATGCTAGAATACAAGTACAACTTTTATAAACTAAATGTTATAGCTCAATAGATCTATCCAATATGTTTTTCTATTCATGATTATGATTTTCAAATTTCAGATATTCCAGCTTATGTGAGTCATCTATATTTAGCATGTATGCTTTTACAAATTTATAATGCTATTGAGATATTGATTTACTTATGTATTCTCCCCCAGATATTCAGTGCAATCCAGAAGTACGAATCTACATATACATCTATGTGCTACATTGTCTCATAATGTTGGTTCATGTACTCAGTTTCAGCAGCGTGAGTGATTTTGAGCAAATTCATCTGCATCCTGATAGTTGGTGAGTCCTTATAGTTCGGGGACTTAGTCTTTTATTTTTTCAGCTTACTAGTATATATGATTCAGTATTCACAGACAGTTCGAGTTAGCTGGGGGTTTTTCCAGTGACTCTCTAGTTATTAGTAGTAGAGGCTTGTCAGAATGCTAGTTATGATTCAGATTTCCAGTATTAATTGATCAGACTTTTGAGTTTAGTATTTTTAAATATTATATTCAGGTAGCTTCAATTTAGCATAAACAGAATTCCATATTTTAAACTTTATTTTATATCTATACTTCCCTATTATGAGTTTCGGATTTAGTAGAAGGCAGACAGGGTTGGCTTAAGGCTACTCGTAGTCCTGAGCACCGTGTGATATCTTAAGACCTATTTTCAGGGTGTTACAAACTTGGTATTAGAGATTAAGGTTATATGAGTCCTAGGGTGTCAGAAAAGCGGTGTTAAATAGAGTCTTGATCTTGGGTGTAAAGCGCTCCACATTTATGAGCAAGAGGCTACAAGATGTTGTTAGGAAATCATCTCTTTCTTTCATGATCTATCATGCTTATAGTATCTCTATTTGCTTTTAACTCATTCTCTTACGTTACAGTTGAATATGCCTCGTCATCAATCTAACGCCCATAAAAATGATAACCAGCCACCCCAGCCTGCTGATCCTCTGAATGGGAGTGTATCCCATGTTGAATTTTGGGTTGCAGTTTAGGCGTTAGACCAAGATGTGACTGCTAATGTTTAGGGCAACCATCAGGCGACAGCCCTACTTCAGTAGAATAGTGATTTAGCAGTAGCCAGAATTCAAGACTTTATGAGAATAAATCTGCCTGAGTTCTTTAGGTCAAAATCCAGTGAGAACCCATAACTTTACTTAGATGAGGTAAGGAAGATCACCTAGATTATCCATGTTTCTGAGAAGGAGAGTGTAGAGTTGGCATACTATAGATTGAAGGATAATAACATATGATTGGATGGTTATGTAGACGAATGGTAGAGCTAAGAATACAGTTCCTATGAGTTGGAAGGTATTTCAAGATGCGTTTCTAGACAGGTTCTTTTTGCGTGAAATAAGAGAAGCTAAGGTTGAAGAGTTTGTGAACCTAGGGTAGGGCTAGATGATAGTGAAAGAGTACTGCCTTAAGTTTAACCAGTTGTCTAAGTATGCCCCTGATACGATGGCTGACCCTAGGGCGAGTATGAGTAAATTTGTTACTGGAGTATCTGGTTTGGTAGTCAAGGAGTGTATGACTTCCATGCTTATTAGGGACATGGATCTTGCTAGGTTGATGATTAATTATAGCAAATTAATGCAGAAAAGTTAAAGGGAAAAGAGAAGGGAAATAATAAGGCTAGAACTGAGCAATTTGAGTATGGACAGACAAAGTATAGAGGGGGAAACCATTTGTAGTTCCAGAATCGTTCATCTATGCCAGCACCATCTTCATCTAGTGCTTCCGCTCCCAAAACTAGGCAAGAGCAGTAGGGTAAGACTTTTATGTCCAGATCTCAGAATAGTGTGAGTGGAAAACCTAGTTATCCTCCATGTTCTAAGTGTGGTAAGAATCATCTTGGTGGGTGCTTGTTGGGACATAAAGGTTTTTATGGTTGTGGTAAGTTAGGTCATGGAATCAAAGAGTGTCTGCATGCTAAGCAGGGAAACAGGGATGCTCGTCCCCAAACTCAGGCTACTAGCGCACAAGCCCTTTTAGGTCGCCCAGTCCCTCTTCAGGGTGTATCATCCAGTACCGGTGGCAGTCTGCGCCAAATTGGTTTTATGCTTTACTATCCCATCAGGAGAAGGAGGATTCACTAAATGTTGTTACCAGCATGCTTTGTGTCTTTCATCTTGATATTTATGTGTTGTTAGACCCTGGGTTGAGTTTCTTTTATGCGACCCCACTAGTTGCAGTAAATTTTGAAATAAGTCATGAAAAGATCCCTGATCCCTTCTTAGTTTCTACCCCAGTGGGTGAATCAATTGTTGCCAAACAGATCTATAGAAAGTGTCCTATCATCGTCCTTCATAAAATCATGTTAACAAATTTAATAGAGTTAGATATAGTCGACTTTGACCTTATTCTTGGCATGGATTGGCTCTATTCCTATTATGCATCCATAAATTGTCGCACCAGAGTGGTGAAGTTTCAGTTTCCAGATGAGTTAGTATTTGAGTGGGAAGGTAATTTAGTGTCTCCCAAGAGTCATTTCATATCCTTTATTAAAGCCAAAAAGTTGATCTAAAAAGGGTGTAGCTATCATCTAGTTCGAGTCAAAGACACTAAGTTTGAGACTCCAACAGTTTAGTCAGTTCGTGTAGTCAATGAGTTTCCAGATATTTTTCTCAAATATTTGCTAGGGGTACCTCCCGATAGGTAAATAGAATTTGGTATAGACCTTCTTCCAGATACACAGTCTATCTCTATTCTTCTATATCGTATGTCTCCAGCCGAGCTTAAAGAGTTAAAAGAGCATCTCAAAGATCTATTAGATAAAGGTTTCATAAGGCCTAGTGTCTCTTTATGGGGCGCTCCCGTCCTATTCATACTAAATAAAGATGGTTCTTTGCGAATGTGCATTGACTATCGTCAGCTTAATAAAGTCACAGTAAAAAACAAATATCCTCTTTCTAGGATTGATGACTTTTTCAACCAACTCCAAGGTGCAAGTTACTTATCAAAGATATACCTTAGATCCGGCTATTATCAGCTCAAAGTAAGGGAATGTGATATTCCAAATACAGCTTTCAGAACCCGTTATGGTCATTTTGAGTTTTTACTCATGTCATTTGGTCTTACCAATTGCCCAATAGCCTTTATAGACTTGATGAACAGATTTTTCAAACATTATTTGGACATGTTTATCATAGTCTTTATCGATGATATTCTTGCCTATTCTCATAGTGAGGATGATCATGTAGACCACCTTAGAATAGTGTTGCAAACTCTTAAGAATCACTAGTTGTTCGCCAAATTCAGCAAATGTGAATTTTAGCTAAGATTGGTAGATTTCCTCGTTCATATTATTTCCAGTGATGGCATTAGATTTGATCCCCAAAAGACAAAAGCAGTAAGAAACTGGCCTAGACCTATTTGTCCATCAGACATCCAAAGTTTCTTAGGTTTAGCTGGATAATATAGACATTTTGTTAAGGGTTTTTCTTCTATTGCGTCCCCTATGTCTAGATTGAATCAGAAGAAAGTTAAGCTTCAGTGGTCAGATTCCTGTGAGAAGAGTTTTTAGGAGTTGAAGACTTGACTCACTTCAGCCCCAGTTTTAGCGCTACCTAATGGTACAAATGGGTTTGTTGTATATTGTGATGCCTCTAGAATTGGTCTTGGTTGTGTTTTGATGCAGAGAGGTAAGGTTATAGCCTATGCCTCTAGTCAGCTTATGCCCTCACAAAAATAACTACCCTACCCATGGCCTTGAGTTAGCTATTGTTTTGTTTGCATTGAAGATCTGGAGGAACTATCTTTATGGGGTGCATGTTGATGTGTTTTTGGATCATAAAAGTTTGCAGTATGTGTTTACTCAGAGGGAGTTAAATCTTCATCAGAGAAGGTAGTTAGAATTGTTGAAGGATTATGATATGAGTGTTTTGTATCATTCGGGAAAGGACAATGTAGTGGCTGACGCCCTTAGTAGATTATCTATGGGTAGTGTTGCTCATGTGGAGAATGATTAGAGAGAGTTAGTTCGGGAAGTTCACCGGTTAGCTAGATTAGGTGTAAGGTTGGTTGACTCAGCTGAAGGAAATTTTTGGGTTCAGAATAGTTTAGAATCTTCTCTAGTTTCTGAAGTGAAAGAGAAACAGTATAGGGATCCTAGTTTGGTCAAACTGAAAGGGTCATTTAAAGACAAAAAGGTAGAAGTTATCTGCCAAGGGGGAGTTGGTGTGTTGAGATACCAGAGTAGATTGTGTGTGCCATGTGTTGATGATTTGAGGAAGTGGATTATAGCAGAAGTGCATGGTGCACATTATTCCATTCATCTAGGAGACACCAAGATGTACTGCGACTTACGGGAAATCTATTGGTTGAGTGATATGAAGAGAGATATCACAAAATTTATAGCCAAGTGTGTGACTTTTCAACTAGTTAAGTTAGAGCACCAAAGACCTGGTGGCACTTTGCAGGAGTTTGATATTCCCACTTGGAAGTGAGAAGAGGTGAATATGGACTTTATGACTAGATTACCCCATTTGCGTCGACAACATAATTTGATATGGGTTATTATAGAAAGACTGACCAAATCAGCTCATTGCTTGCCAGTTCACACATCCTACACAACTGAAGATTATGCTAAGTTGTACATCAAAGAGTTTGTTAGATTGCATAGAGTTCCCTTGTCCATCATCTCATATAGGGGTACTCAGTTTACTTCTCAGTTTTAGAAAGCCCTTCAGAAGGGTCTTAGTACCCAAGTTCATCTCAGTTTAGTTTTTCATCCACAGACAGATGGTCAAGCAGAGATAACCATTCAGACTTTAGAAGATAGGTTGAGGTCATGAGTTTTTGATTTCAAAGGCTGTTAGGATGACCACTTTCCATTGATCGAGTTCGCCTATAATAATAGTTACCATTCTAGTATTCAGATGTACATATTTGAAGCTCTTTATGGGCAGAGGAGTAGATCACCAGTCGGTTGGTTCAAAGTGGGTGAGGCCGCTTTGATTGGGCTAGATTTGGTGTTTGAAGCCATGGAGAAAGTCTAGTTGATCCGAGAGAAATTAAAAGCAGCTCAGAGTCGTCAGAAATCTTATGCAGACATAAGAAGGAGAGATCTTGAGTTTGAAGTAGATGATCTTGTGTATTTGAAGGATTTACCCATGAAGGGGGTGAAGAGATTTGGAAAAAAGGGAAGCTTAGTCCCCGATATATAGTCCCCTACCAAATTTTTAGTCATATTGGGAAGGTAGCGTATGAGCTTGAGCTACTTGAAGACTTGTCAGCAGTTCATCCAGTTTTCCATGTGTCCTTATTGAAGAAGTGCATGGACAATTCAGCTGTTGTAATCCCTCTAGAAAACATAGATATTCATAATAGCCTTTTATACGAAGAAGTTCCAGTAGAGATTCTTGATCATCAGATCCTTAGAATAAGGAAAAAAAAAGTTCCCTTGGTCAAAGTTCTGTGGCTTAATCAGTCCGTTGAGGGTGCTACTTGGGAAGCAAAAGAAGACATGCGTACCAAGTATCCTCACCTTTTATACATGAACTCAAATTCAGCCGAAGGTAACAGTTCTCCTTAATTCAATTTTTTCTAGTCTCATATTCAGCTATATAGATATCTTCATTTCAATTTATGCACTCATAGATTAGCTCAGTCGCTCAGTAAATTTTAGATTTAGTCATGCAGTTTGTTTTAAGTTGTGCATTCCAGCATATAGCCGTAGTTCCTCAGTATCTTCAGTTTAATTAGTCTCATTCGAGGACGAATGTTCACAAGGGGGAGATATTGTAATACCCCGTACTTTTTCCTAACTCAATTTAGATTCTAGTGTGTCAAGAATTAGATTTGAAAGTGTATAACTCTTTATGCATATGGAATTTTCCAACTTTAGACCCTTCAATGTGTAGATAATTGAATTAGCTTTCCAACGATACCAATTTCGCCTTAATCCGATACTCGGTTCAGAAGTTTTGGCAATTTTAGTGAAAATAGTAGGGCATTTCGACAGGCACCGCGTTGCGGTGAATGAAAAAATCGTAATTTTCCAATTTCCAGTGGAGAACCACAATTTCATCGTATCGTAGTGAAACTCCAGTTCCCATTGTCCTTTTTCAAGTAGCTCATCGTGATTTGCCCACATCGCGTCAAAATTTCCAAATGGACTGATACCATATAGCGGAGGAATGCAAAATGGCACTCATCCTTTTTTCAGTGGCGCAATGCGATGACGCCGCATCGCACTACAACCTAAAATAGCAATGGTCCCTTATCCAGTGATCCACCACGATAGCCCCGCGTCGCGGTGGGGTCTAAAATTGGGATTTCAGTTTCCAAACTTAATTTTTTAAAGGCCTATCTAGTCTTGTCCTCATCGCCCAATTCGTGAATAACGTTGAATTAATCCTATTCCAACCATTATTTGCTCACTTTTCATCGACTTCCTCTCAAAGAAACCCTAGAACATCAAAACTTAATTCCCAAGAAATCCAAATTCTAACATTCTTTCTTCAGGGAAACTTAATATTTAAGGTTTCCAATTCATGATAATCAAGAATCCATCTTCAAGAGAACAAATAGGAATTCAAAATCAAGTGTTCTCATCAATTGCATCAATTAAGGTATGTGGGGTTTTTCAACAAGGATAATCCTTTCATCCTTGTGCCCAAAATTAGTTTTTGAAGATAATTTTTTTATGAATTTACATGAGTTTCAAATTAGGGTTCATACCCAATATGGTTATTTGCAAGATTATGTTGTTTCAAGTGATTTAGATGTTGAATTGCATGTCTACTATTGTATTTTCATGCGTATTGCCGTAATTTCTAGATTTAGACCTGAATTATCATTATTTTCATTACTTAGCATGAGTTTTATGATGATTCGACTTGAAATAGATGCATGGGTTATTAGCCCTAGTTTGTATGTTGTTATTTCATGAAGATTATACTTTTAAGCATCCCATGATTTGTTATATTCAGATTTTGAACAAAGATTTGATCTTTTGACCTCAGCTTAGATATGGAATCCACTTTACAGAATTAGCTATAGCTTACATTAAACAGATTTACAAGAGGTTTTCATTGTAAATCCTTATATTAGTTTTTAAATATGGATTTCCAATAGAATGAGAATACAAATTAAAGGGAGTAGTAATTAGCACCGAGTTAGGTATGTTCACATACCCCAGAACCACGAGCCAATGTAAGTTCAGATTATCAGGTTATTCTCATTTTTATATGGAGGATAGATACAGATGTGATCAGTTAGATTAGGTTATACTCCTTGGCAAGAGTATGACACCTCTCCCCAACATGAGGTTTTCCCATAAGGGAACTAGACATTAGACAATAGGATAGCTCACATAGTGTATGTCGGTTAGAAGAACCTCCCTAATAATAAAGCCTTGAAGAATAGTTTTAAAAGTATTTTCCCAATAGAAAAGACTACAAAATAATCATAACAGAGCATCTTTCAGAAACTAAGTGTAAAGGCTCACTACTTCATTCAGATATTGTTTTATATAAGTTATTAGCTACTAGATTTCACACTTTAGATTTCAGATATAAAAGTGAGTCATTTGTACACTTAGACAACATGATTTAAAGCTAGAATACAAGTACAACTTTTAGAAACTAAATGTTATGACTCACTAGATCTATGCAACATGATTTGCTATTCATGATTATGATTTTTAGTTTTTAGATATTCCAGCTTATGTGAGTCATCTACATTTAGAATGCATGCTTTTAAAATTTATAATGCTATTTAGATATTTATTTACTTATTCATTCACACCCATATACTCAGTACAATCCAGAAGTACCAATCCACAAATACGTCTATGTGCTACATTGTCTTATAATGTATGTTCAGGTGCTCAGTTTCAGTAGCGTGAGTGATTTTGAGTATCTTCATCTACATCTCGATAGTTGGTGAGTCCTCATAGTTTGGGGACTTAGTCTTTCAGTTTTTCGGCTTACTAGTATAGATGATTCAGTATTCACAAACAGTTTGAGTCAGTTGGGGGTTTGTCCTAGTGACTCTCTAGTTATTAGTAGTAGAGTCTTGTCCGACTGCTAGTTATAATTCAGATTTCCAGTATTGATTGATCAAACTTTTGAGTTTAGTATTTTTAAAAATTATATTCAGACAGCTTCAATTTAGCTCATATAGAATTCCATATTTTTAACTTGATTTTATATCTATACTTCCCTATTATGAGTTTCAAATTTAGTAGAAGGCAGACAGGATTGGCTTAAGGCTACTCATAGTCTTGATAACCTTGTGACGTCTCGGTACCCATTTTCGGGGCATTACCCAAGAGTATCATCATATGCAAATAAATAGTATAGAAAGATGTCCTAAAAGTCAAATTTATCCAAGGTTTCCTTATGAGAAGGTGCACTTATTGATTCAAGCACATTAAGGCCTAGAACAAGAATAGGAACAGACAATGATAAAAGTGTAGTCGTAGCGCAGACATCACTTTTATTTTGAACACTATCCTTTCTAATATATGTACTATCATCTTCCAAGAAAAGAGTTTTGTCTTTGAAAAGTATGTCATTATACCATAGTGGATTGTCAATCACTTGGTAGCGTTTAAGATGGGTTACTCTTCTTTAAAGCCAAGACACATCACTATGCATTTGACTTTCATTAGTCATGTCAACCTCTAATACGGGATGATCTATAAAAATACATTCCACTTCAAAATTCTCAGGAGAAGAACAAAGAATGGGATCACAATTCAAGGATTCATTATTTAGGTGCAATGACTTCACATGACTATCTACATGGCCAACTATATTAATGCCAACACTAAATTGAGTCTTCTTAAGTTCGTCACAAAATGCATCATTTAGTGGGTCATCATTACATACGAGTCGATCAACACCAATGTAAATTGATAATGAAGTATCATTCAAAGCACATGTATGAACACTAGGTAGACACAAGTTGATGTTACCAGAGAATTGATTTGGTTATCAATAGGATCAACTAGTGTATCCACATTCTCAACATGCACATTATCTAAACATGCCAAAGAATCACATGAAAATGTACTATCATTCATGGCATAAGTGTCAACACTAGGTAAACATAAATTGATCTTACAAAGAGATCAATTTGGTCATTAATAGGATCTACCAGTGTATGAATACTCTCAACAAATACATTATCATTATTTGGAAAAAAATCATTTAGCTCACATGAAAATCATCAATCACTTACACTCAATTAGCTACTAGTCACACAATGTGATTACTTTCAACAAAGTTTAAAGCTTAGCTTTGTTACCTCGTATCTCATATGAATGATTATATTCACATTTGTTTTCAACATTAGAGCATAAATGTTATTTTGGGAAGTCTTTTAGTGACTCCTAATTCTTCATTGTTGGAGGTGTTTTACTAGGCTTGCTTTCAAGAATACCTGTACAAGAATTAAAATAATTAAAAAAGGAAGAGAGGTTAGACAAATTAGTATAACGTTGTGACAACCCTCTCACATCACTCCATACAACCTGTTCTTTTTCCTAGAGTTATTATGTATCACACCCTTACTCCTCTCAATCCTTTGTCTATCAATTTTCTTAGAGGTTAGAAAAGTTCTAAGAATCCCTTGTGGCTTGGAGGCCCCTTCAACTCTAGCTTCCACTTTGGTGCACAAGGAGTGGATATGTTGACTTGCATGTTCACCTCCTTAGCACCAACCTCACAAGGAGTAGCTTGCTTTTCGTCTAAAGAAAAATCCTTAGATTCAACTTCATGATGCTTAATTGAAGTTCTTTGGTCTATTGACTTGACTTTTTCAAGTAATTGAGAGCAATCATCCATTTTTTATCATGTATTCCAGATTTTTTATCAAACTCTTCCTCAATGAAGAACAATCTTTCCTTAACTTGTTAATGATTTCACTTGCATCTACTTTATTTCGACATATTGGAGAAAAAACAAGTTTCCCTTTGAGATCCATGATGTAGTAATACTAATCTTGTGTATATCGAAGTACATGATTCGAGAATCATTGAATTTCCAAACACATTTGACAAAAATCCATGGGCATTACATAACACCAAACCTTCTCTTAATAATTCCCAAGTGAAATAGGTACCTTGGCTCTCCTATCAACAAAAAATACCATTGAAGTAACAAAAGGATTTTTTTGGGGAAAGAAAGGTAACCTGAGCATGCTAACAATTAAAAGGGTTGTAAAGTTGATAACACTATTATCATCTATCACAACTTCAAGTTCTTTTCTCTCACAAATGATTATTTTTGTTTCAAGAACTCATCTTTTTTGGAACATACATATCATGAAACATTGAGTTTGCTTTACTTCATAGACTATTGATCTTTCCATCCTAACTGGAAAAATCAACAAACAAGTTAGTAGCTAAATTCCTCACGCCTCTCATATATGGAAACCCTCAACTTACCTAAAGTATCTTCTCGAAATTGATAGAGAACTTTCACTGTCCAATTAATTCACAAGATCATTTATTCTTTATGGAAGAATTTAATTTAGTTCTTCTTCTTTATGGAAGAATAGAATTTATTTCAAAGAAGAATGGATTACTGATGAGTGGAAAATTTGAAACTTATTTATATCTAGATTCTTGCACACTACAATGATTTAATTATGTAAATGAGACCAATCCTCCATTTAAATGTATTAATGTCCAATTTTTGTGATCATGTAGGGAATATGATGAATATGAGTTGAGATCAAGCTAGAACAGAAGGAAAGCGGGAAAAAAGAGCTGAAGCTAAAGATCAGATAACTCTCAGGTACAATTATCACGACTTAAGAGTCGCGATCGTGGTCAGTCAGTAAAAGTTAGCATATGTTAATCAAACTAAGATGCCACACAATAGAAAAATCATGATAACGACTAGGAGATGGGGATCGCAATTGGTCAAGAATTTTTAAGGGCAGAATTGTAATTTATAGCTAAATCCTAATACTCAAAAGGGCAAAACCCTTGCACATTTTTAGCATCTTTCAACTAAATTTCCAATTTTAGGTATAGAGAAAACATTCCGTATTGAGGAAAGAACAACTGTAAGTAATTTTTTCCAAGGGATTTTTAGTTGTAATTTGAAATTAAAGTTTGTATTTGATCTTGATTTGCTCTTCAATGGATGCATTGAATGCCAACTTGGGTATATCTCCTTTCTTTAGTTTTATGAGTAGCTAAATTTTTATCTTAGGGTTATGTCTAATTAGGTGGCTAATATTATGTGGGGGTTAATAGTTAGTCCATATAACTAGTACAAGATATTGGGTTTTTCTATTACTCTAGTTTGGAATTTAAAATTTTCTGTGAAAACCCTAATTTTCTTGGATCCCATATCATCCTTGAAAGAGGGATATGGGTGATGAGTAATTGTGAACTACAATTTGAATTAGCTTCTCTCATGGCATATCATAGAAATAGAGATGTTATCGGATTGAATATGTTCAAAAGAATCATATTAGAAATAAGGATGCTAGTATGAGGTATTGGATTGATGAATTTGTCATGTTCATGGGGTATTTGAAAGAGTCCATAAGTAAAATTTAGTGTTATGTTGAAAGACTAACACCGATACCCTAAATCTAGCCTACCCAAACCCTTAACTAAAACTTAGACTAACTCTTGATTACCCATACATGACTAACCCTTAAGATAGAATAACCCCAAGGTTTCTCTTAATTTGATTCACTTATAACTTGTTCAACCTTTTATTAGTGTCATTGTGTGATTTTTTTAAGCAAATATTTACACCAACCCCCATTTTACATTCATGTTTTGTTTTAGTCTCCCAATACCCATTAAAACATAGTTAACTCTCAATACACATAGTTATAGAAAACTAATTTATACTTCTTATGGATTTGACCCTGACTCTTATTAGGTATATATTGACAAAGACCGCCTTGCATAAAAATAATGATGTAATTTTAGCGTTATCAAAAATGGTGTCGTTGTCAGGGAGTGAATCTTAGTTATAACTATTGCAGTGTTGTTAGTGAGCTTGGTTAAGTCGTAGTGTTTTTTTTACCTTGTTTGTTGTTATTGTTCTTTCATTAGGCGATCTTCAAAGAAATAATGACACCATTAGCCACAATAGGAGCAATGATGGCTTACTTTATGGACACCTCGAGGATGAGGATCATCATAATGATGCAGGGCATGCTAGTGCCATCTGCATCCCACTGACTGAGGGAAATGGAGTATTCCATGTCACTAGTGTGATACTCCCTATGTTGAAAATGAAAGGTCTACGTGTGGGACAAGCTTACTAAGATTCCAACTTATATTTGAATAACTTTATTGAGGTGTGTGCCCCATTTTATATTACTCAAGAGTCTATTCGGTTAAGGTTTTTTCCATTCTTTTTAATGGGTGAAGAGGTGTTGTGGTTGAGATCTCTACCCCCTAGGTCTATTACATCTTAGTTCAAACTTATGGATGCCTTTTTGGATCGATGTTTTCCCCTATCTAGAATGCTAAAACTAAGAGATAAAATCCCAAAATTTTGTCAAATTAGTGGTGAGACCTTATATGAGGTGTGGCAACAAATTAATGACAAGTTGATACAATGACCTAACCATGAAGTCCCAAAAAATATGCTCCTCTAAATCTTTTATAGGGCATTGGACCAACTGAATAATATGGTGGTGGACAATGCATCGAGTGGTTCTCTTTTGAAGTTGTCATATAGTGTTGCGGTAAATCCTCTTGAGCAAGTCACTAAGTAAAATTGGGGATGGAACACTCAGGAATCTAAAGTGGTCAAAGGGTCCCCCGCCGTATCTTATGTCAACAAAGATCAAAGAAATAAGTATGAATAAAGGGATGAAAATATAGCCAAGGTGATGACCCAATTGGATCTACTCACTAATCACGTGATGGGAGCACCTACAAAAGCTCTTAATACCGTTCCCTCTCAAGGTGCCAAAAGCTATAATTAGGATGAAGCTAAGGCACTTGATGAAGAGATAAGGTTTTTGGCAAATCATTCAGAGGGTTCCTACCTCACTTTCCAAAGGCAAGAAGGCAATCAAGGTTGGAACAATTGAGAGCAAAATTGTGATTGGCATGATGTGGTTGAAGTTAAGGAAAAGACTCTTGATGATCAAATGAATGTGAATAGGAAGAGGTCTGAATTCCCAAGTAATGGTGCTTTAAATTTTTTTGAAGTGGGTGATGAGGAACTAATGATAGTTGGAAAGGATTGTGATAAGGAGAAAACTCCCAAAGTAATTGATGGTGATAAGAAAATGGGGAATGAATCTTAATGTATTCCATTTTACCCAATGAAAATTCCTCTTCCCTTCCCATAAAGATTAATGAAGAACGACGACAATGACAAGTTCAAAAAATTTATTACAAATCTTAGCAACCTCTCAATCAAAATTCCATTGTTAGAGGCTCTTCAAGAGATTCCAGGTTATGCTAAATCAATTGAGAACTTGATGTCAAAGAAGAGGATTGTGGATGGTGAGACTATAGAAGTGACCTATAGTTGTAATGTTATCATGTCAAATACCATGGTGGAGAAAAAAAGACCCGGGTGCTTTTACAATTCCTTGCACTATCGGGACTTAGAAATTTGAAAAGTCATTGTGTGACCTTGTAGCTAGTATCAACTTTATGTCATATGTTGTGTATCGGAGGCTAGGGTTGGGTGCTCCCATACCCACCTCCATAAGACTCTTGATGGTGTACTATTCAATAAGGAAATCAATGGGCATATTGAGCGGTGTGATGGTTAAGGTTTGACCGGTTCATCCTTTTGGTTGATTTGGTAGTCCTTGATTGTGATATGAATCATAAGATACCAATCATACTTGAGATACCATTTTTAGCAATTGGAAAATCTCTAGTTTATATGGAGTGTAGAGAATTGAAGTTTTAGGTGCATGATGATGAAGTCTCTTTCCATGTATGCAAAATCTAAATAAAAACACTAGAGATACAAGTGGTGCTATGATCGATGTTGTGGATAATTTAGTGGATCTTGGATTAATTTATCTCAAGGATCAAACTTGAATATAGATAGATGTCATGCTGCGAGGTTAAATTAGATATTGGATGGGAGGTCACCTATCATTGCCATTAAATTAGCCCATTCCTTTGCATTTTAATTGTTAGAATAGTTTTTAGTGTGTTTATTTTTTATTAATCCATGAAATTTTGGCACTCTTAAGGTGCATTTGATAAATTAAAAGCCAATAGGTAAAGTGGAATTGAGTAGAGGTGGAATGGTTGAAAATGGGGGGATGGAAACCTGGTCTCAGGTATCGCGATCACAGTCACCAGATTATGATCATGTACATGAGACTAAATATTCATAGAATTGAGCCTCAACTCCTGTAATAGCGGTGATACAATGGCTATTGGAATCCGTATGTGACCGCGATTGTAATGGCTTAATCGCTATCGCAGAGATAGTTGTTACAAAAAGGAAACCGTCTTCAAAACAATTCCTGCAATCTGTTACCTTCAAAATTCCAAAATATTCATCTATTTTCATCATTGTTAAGGGTATCCAAAGTACATATAATTATATATGCATCTCATCATAAGGTATGTTCTTTTGTTCCCCTCTCCATTGTGCAAATATGGGTCTTAGAAGAATGTGTAGGGTCATAGCATAAATATGTGGTTTGTGTGCTTAATTATGGTCTGAATTGATCGTGTTTGGTGTGTTAACCATTGTTATTGGTGTGCATCATTGGGGATGTCTTGATTACCCAAAATTGTTCAAAATGGGAATGAATTGTAGGTATACACCAAGTGTTTGGTAAAAAGGCCATATATGTTCATTGTTGTCTTTTCTATATTTAAGGGGCATAACTGAGCATTCAGGTATTGTGATTTATATATTAGTGTTATTTACTTGTTAGGAACACAAATTGGTATAGAGAATTGGCTTGCTTTTGTAAAAATCGGTTTAGGCCAACAGCCTCAGGTAACACAATCGCAGTAACCTGAGTGTAATTATGGTATGCAATCATACTCTAGTGGCCCGTGATTGAATCATCTAAGGGATGTATGGAAGATATGTCCAAAATTCTGAGTTTTCATTTTAAGCCCAAAGTTGACCTGTGAACCATTTCTTTAGCTTAAATAAGTCATATAACATTGTTTTCACATTATGATATTGACTTTTAATGCTTTGTGTTGTTCTAAGGGTTTGAAAATCTAAGGATGGTAGATTATGATTAGATTCAATTCATGGACCTTGAATGTTAGGCAGTGTATTATGAGGACCTCGTTAGGAGGAAGTTTCTCCCTGAGCAGGCATATATTTTAAAAATGTACCTGAGAAGCTCCCAGCTTTTCATGAGCGATTGTTGGCCACTGGGTGGAGGTGCTTTTCCCCAAACCCATGCCGAGCTAATGAGAATTAGGTCAGGGAATTCTAAGCGAATCTCAGCATAGTGAATATCTCAGAACCAGTTATGAGAATCTAGGGCAAAGAAGTTCATTTCGGGGCCAAACAAATCAATGAATTATATAGGCTGTTGAATGCTAATATGACAGGATTTGAGGACAAAAGTTGTGCCCAGGAAGCTAGTTAGCTGCAAAACTATGCCCATGAAAGGAAGTCACATGGGTCGCCACTAAAAAGGGGATACCTTGGAATGAGTTTACTACTAAGGCTCGAATCTGGTTGACTATCATGTGTAATCGTGTTTCTCTGTGCACCAAAATGACTTATATCCCTATCATGGGATCTCAAATGGTAGCTTTCCACTTGGATAACATTCTTTTGAATGTTGGTCGATTTGTGTTCTCTGACATTAAATATTACAAGAATAAAGGTGGCTCAATGCTTATGTTTCCATCTTTGATCATAAAGTTGTGCATAAAGGGTAAGGTTGAGGAGTATCCGGGGGACAACTAGGTATACCCCAACATGCCAATTTTCTCTTTGAATATTTGCGGTGAGGATGCTTTGTCAAAAGGCAAAAAGAGAAAGATCGAATTTGGTAAGTCGGTGGATTATAATATCAACACTTTATGGCCATCTATAGTTGGGACATTTGAGGAGCTCTCGAGTGAGATAGAGAAATATGACAGCTTGTTTCTGGGTTGCCCACAGGTTTGGGAGAGTCTTCTACCATTTGCCACTCCGATGTTGAACAGACTGACTATGAGAGGTTTCTAGTGGATCTGAAAGACCAAGGGGACACCATCTCTACACTTGAGCAAGCTTACTCTTTCTTAGCATGATCGTATAGGGAGCTACAGGATTTGCATGACATGATAATGAGATGGGAGAAGAAGAAAGACAAATATTTCACCATATGTAGAAAGGGGTGAAGGGCATGTTGAAGGTCCTAAAGCCCAAAGATAGACTTCCTTCCCTAAGAGTAGATGTTGATGATAAAGTCCCAGCTTCATGGTCCGAGGATGAGGATCCATAGTTTGATGATGATGATGAGGCGACAACTAGTGATGGCAGTTCTTGATGTAGTTTCAAGGATCCCCTTAAACTCTTTCTATGTTTTCATGATTATGTAGTGAGAAAACTGCAAGATTTTAGTTGGGGGTGCCCATCTCCATATTTATTTCATATTTGTCATTTCTGGGTCTGTATTATTTTGTATGCTTATTTGGATGTTTTTATTTTTCTTCGGATGATTTGATATTTATTTGTTATGGATAATTTAAGTTAAGTTGGGTTGTAATATTGGGTGGTCTTGTACATTTTGTGGATTAGTCACTTTTGTTTTTCATTTATAGATTTTTATTTATTTTAAAAATGATGTTGGATGAACCTTTTCCTATGATAGATTGAGTGACGACATTCTTAAAGGAAAATCGTCGTGTTGGGGATTTGAGCCACAGATGCAGGGGAGGTCCGAGTACCTATGGCATTATAGATTTAGGATTACTATTATTCCTATGAAAAGCTGAATATATATATGGTTTTCCCTTGCGAGATTCAAAATGTGAGATGACAACTTTATTTGGTGCTAACAATAGCCATATTGTGTGGTGAAATTTGAAACACGCATTCCCCTTCGTTCAAGAATTTTTTTTGTTTTGATCAAGGGCATGGACGTGAATATTTGTGTAACAATGTTGTAACCTCTTTTTGTGACTCCAAATTCTTTAGTAGTTAGTGCATTATAAATAACTTCTTTTGTCTCTAGTAGGAAATGCAATTGATCCTCCTTGAAAAGTTTGCATGCCATGTGCGGTGAGTTTAATTGATTGATTCTCATGCGTACTTTTGTCATCTATTACTTGCCCCGTTGGTATTTTAAATCTAGGCTTGATTACATGTGGTTGGCGAAATGATCTTAGGCCTTCTTTGTGATTATGGAAAACAACTCTAGCCTAAAAAGCCTACCTATGATAGAATAGTATCCCTAGTCAACCCTTTTGACCCTTTGAACTTTTCTTTGGAAACCACATTACAAGCCATGTAATATTTGAACTTAATCCCTCTTTTGAACCCTACCCTCCTTGAACTTAAAAGTCAACTTGAGGCTAAAAGCCTAAGTTGGGGGTGACAAATCTTGATAGAGGTGATCTTGGGCTATGATATTCTAAGCGAGTGCCTAAAAGATAAATAATAAAATCAAATAATTGATAAAAAGAATAGAGTCAACAAAAAAAAAGAAAATCATGAGTGTGCACAAAGAAAAGAAATGAGAGGAAAATGTTTTCAAAACATTGGCGAACCAATATGGTAAAGGAAGGCACATGAGTGAATTAAGAATGAATGAAGTGAACCATGACCCAAATTTTAGTTTAATGGTGTCTTATGTGAAGTTCAAAAAGGGTGTAGACACTTTTATCCTAAAGTTTTATCCTACCCATCCCCGAGCCTTCATTATAAGCTTGGAAAAGTCCTTCGAGATCTCCAACCAAATGTATTTGAGTTAGTGGCGATTGAAAATAAGGGCAAGCATATGGCATGATACTTATTTCCATTGAGAGATTCTTTATGTGAGTGATTGTTTGCACTTTAGTCCCTTATTACATGATAGAAACTATGGTGTGTTGGGACTCTCTTTCACGAGGAGGCATGTAGACTAATTGAGGTGGGTGAAGTTGTCATATTTTAGTAATGAGGCAAAAGAGTGTAGTTTAATCTCTATTGATAGAGAGTCACTTCTACAGAGTTAGTAGTTGTTGCGTGATAGTCCTTAAAAGTCTTTTGCATTCTTGAAAATGTAATTGATTTTTAAGGGAGTTTTATAAATAGTTTTCCCATGCTTGGGGGCTAATTGGTGGTTCTAATCGAGTTTGGAATCATTATTATCATTTGGTTGTATGAGTGGGCTTATAAGTTGATTAGTCTCATCAAGTATAGAATAATGATTTTTGAGGACAAGAAAAGTATTAAGTTGGGGGTCTTGGTGAGTGGCAAATTTTCCACTCATTTATATCCAGATTCTTGCACACTTCAATGAATTCATTATGTATATAAGACTAATCCTCCATTTAAATTCATTAATGTCCAATTTTTGTGATATTGTAGGGAATATCATGAAAATGAGTTGAGATCAAACTGGAAGAGAAGGAAAGTGGACAAAAAAGAGCATGAGCTAAAGATCAGATGACTCTCAGGTATGGCGATTGTGACCTGAGAGTCGCGATCGAGGTTAGTCAATAAAATTCAGCATATGGTGATCGCACCAGGATACCATGCCATTGCAAAAGCACAATCAAGATCAGGAGATGGCAATCGCGATTGACCAAGAATTTTCAAGGCAGAATTATAGTTTCATGTAGCTGAACACCAAAACTCAAAAGGGAAAAACCCTTGCACATTTTCAGCATCTTTTAAAAATTTTTTTGATTGTGGGTAGAGAGAAAACATTTCATATTGAGGAAAGAACAGTTGTTAGTAAATTTTTCCAAGGGATTTTTAGTTGTAATTTGAAATTAAAGTTTTGATTTGATCTTTCTTTGTTTTTTAATGGATACATTGAATGCCAACTTGGATAAATCTCCTTTCTCTAGTTTCATGAGTAGCTAAATTCTTATGTTTGGGTTATGTCTAATTAGATGGTTAATATTGTGTGGGGGTTAATTGTTAGTCCAAATAACTAGTAAAGGATGTTGGGTTTTTCTATTACTCTAGTTTTAAATTGAAAATTTTGGGTGAAAACCCAATTGTCTTGGATCCCAGTGAACTACAATGCGAAGTAGCTTCTCTCATGGCATTATCTTAGAAATGGGGATTTTATGGGATTGGCTATGTTCATAAGCATCATCTTAGAAATAACGATGCTAGTATGAGGTATTGGATTGATGGATTTGTCATGATAATGAGGTATTTGAAAGAATCCATGAGTAAAACTTTGTGTTTTGTTGAAAGACTAACACTAATACCCTAAATCTAGCCTACACAAATGTAACGCCCCGCATTTCGGGCTAGAATAAAATATATGAGTCTGATGCGTTGATAATCCTCGAGCCTTAAATCCTATGCCAATTTGGCATGTTAATCAAGTTTGTAGTATGTGAATCCATTTGAGCATGAATTTAGACCATAGAAGTCCTTCAACTCAAGGACGAGTTAAAACTATTTCGATCGATTAAGTTTTAGTGGACGTTGTAATTTGTGTCAAATTCTATTGACCATAACTCATTGTATATGATGAACTGGGTGGCCTACTATATACCAAATTGTAGATAATTGAATAAGATTTCCAACGATACCAAATTCGCCTAAAACGGACACCCGGTGAAGAAGTTATGGCCTTTCAAAGTTGAATGTGTCGCCTATGCACATATAGGCGATGCATAGGGCGGCACCTATGCAAATATAGGCGATGCATAGGGCGGCGCCTATGTAAATTTAGGCAATGCAAAGGGAGGCATGGTTTCAGGTGACGAAAACACTCCGTTTTGAGTTACTTTAAGTGCAAGTTAGTCCTTACAAAACCCAAAATCGTCCTTACACACTCCTAAACGGATTTGGGCCTATTAACAACATTGAAGCCTCCTATAAAATCCCAAAAATCTAATCCTTCAAGAACTTAAGAGAAGGAGCAACTAGGGTTTGAGAAAATAAGCTTGAAGGACCGATCATTCCGAAACTTCTTCGTGAAACAAATTACAGATTCAGAATCCTCTCGACGTAGGCTTCGATAGACACAAAAAATTCGTGGAGAATAAGGTACGCAGGGTTTTCCTAAAATCTCATGGGCATAGAAATCATGTTTTAAGAATTGGGTTTTCGAATTCATGTACATACTCATGTTTCAGAAGCTTTAATGATATTGTTTTGGCCTTTTGGATTTCCCCCAAAGTGATTTGAAAGTTATATGTATATATATATGCGTTTGTCCTGAAATATGAATTTAGAGCATGATTTTCATGAAACCTCTCTCTTAATGTAAATTTTTCCATGTTTCACGTAATATACAATGTTTTGAACATGAAAGAGAGGGTTGTGAATATTGAATATGCATGTAATGAAAGAATGCATGGTTTTGCCAAAAATGCACATGACCACCATATGTTTGATGAAAGTTTTGCATGGATTTGACTTGAGTTTCGGAACATGACATCTTTAATGCAAATTACATATTTTGGTGGTCTAAGCTATGTTTTGAATGAAAGCTCTTGCTTAATACATTATGGCTCAGAAATAGGACTTGCAAGTCTTGGTATGACGATACCAACTCAGACAAATGCTATAACAGACACAGACTAGTTCAGAAATCAGATTTTTATCAGACTCTCATGATTTAGAAATTTCAGAATGATACATGTTCAGAAAAGGCTAAAATAGGGCATAAAGAGTGCTTAGGTGGTTCCCTGAAGAAGGCGGGAGTTTAAGACAACTCTTTTCCTAAAACCGTGGTTTGCCGACCCGGGTATATTATTATGCGCTGACTTAAATGTCCTGTGGCGTATCAGACTCAGACACTCCAACCCTTGCGGCACACTTGGGTTGGGGGCTTCCCCGCCGAGTCAATGGCGGATTCCATACAGCCCATGGAATATTCAGACTTGTAGGGGAATACCACCTAACTCAGAAGTAAAACACAGATCATGATTTGAAATGAACAGACAGGTTGCATGTTTTCAGAAAGTGCCCATGTATTTTTCAGAAACAGTTTTATACATGATGTCTTGATGAAAAATTGCTTTCCCTTAATATATATATATATATGTATGTTCCATTATACTACTTTTGGATTGCTTCGCGTGCTAGTACTTTTGTGCTGACCCCCCCTCCTTCCAGGTCCTGAGGCACAGCCTAGGGGTCCAGCTACTCAGTAGACATTCTCGGGTTTGCAGACTTGATCTCACAGTAGTGAGCCTTCTATTATTCGGAAGTCCTAATTATGTCAGACACTATCTTATTTATTATGTTTTTGGTTTACTGGGGGCCTTGTCCCAGCTTCTTTTCAGACAAATGTTTATGTTCCTAGTAGAGATTTCGCAGACTGATATCAGATAGTATTATTCAGAAATATTACAGGACTTGACCATGTTTTCCTTACTCAGTTTCAATTCCACATTTTATTATGATTATGAATGTTGTGCATGATAACCAGATAGAGAATGGGTGTTCCGGGCCTTCATGGTTCGGGATGCTCGTCACGGCTAGGTCCTAGGCTCGGGTCGTGACAACAAACCCTTAACTAAAACTTTGACTAACTCTTGATTACCCATATATAACTAACCCCTAACATAGAATAACTCCAAGCTCTCTTAGTTTGATTCACTTATCACTTGGTCAACCTCTTATAATGGTATTGTGTGATTTTGTTTAACAATATTTACACCAAACCCCCTATTTTACGTTCATGTTTTGTTTTATTTTTGCATTACGGGTTAACACATAGTTAACTCTCAACACACATAGGTATAGAAAACTAGTTTAAACTCCTTGTGGATTCAACCCCGACTCTTGTTAGGTATATATTGAAGACAACCGCCTTGCATCAAAATATTGTTGTAAGTTGAGAATTATCAAAAATGGCACCATTGTGAAGCTTAGTTTTCACTATTGTGGAGTTGTTAGTGAACTTGAGTTAGCTGTAGTGCTTTTGTTTACCTTTTTTATTGTTTTTGTTCTCTTTTTAGGTGATCTTCGAAGTAATAACAACACCATGTGCCACAATGGGAGAAATAATGGCTCATCTGATGGTCACTTCGAGGATGAGGATCATCTTAATGATGTGGGGCGTGCTAGTGCCATCCGCATCCCACCGGCCAAAGGAAACAGAGTATTCCATATCACTAGTGTGATGCTCCATATATTACAAATGAAAGGTATATACGGGGGCCAAGCACAAGAAGATGACAACTTACATTTTAAAAACTTCATTGAGGTGTGTGCCCCATTTGATATTGCTACTATTACTCAAGAGTTTATTTGGTTAAGGTTTTTTCCATTCTATTTAATGGGTGAAGTAGTTTTGTGGTTGATATCTTTACCTTCCGGGTCTATTACATATTGGATCGAACTTACGGAGGTCTTTTTGGATTGATATTGTCCCCTGTCTAGAATGCTACAACTAAGAGATGAAATCACAAATTTTTGTCAACTTAGTGGTGAGCCCTTATATGAGGTGTGGCCTAACCATGGAGTCCCAGAGAAGATGCTCCTCTAAATCTTTTATAGGGAATTGGACCAACTAAATAAGCAGTGGTGGAAATGCATCAGGTGGTTGTCTTGTGAAGTTGTCATATGGTGTTGCAGAAAATCTACTTGACGACAACCGCCTTGCCTCGAAATAATGGTGTAAGTTGAGCGTTATCAATGACTCAATTAAAACTAACAGACTTGAATCAAGAAATTATCCATATAATAAAACTAGAAAAATGCACAAAGAAAGCACAAAAAAATAATAATTTGATCAAAGAACTTGATAACATTTAGTAGGGTAATCTACCAATTAAAATCAAGGTATGAAGACAAAGAAAGTGTAAAATTAATAAATCAAATACATTTATCAAGATTTGTAATTAGAAAATTATTTGAAAAGAAAGTTGGTTGAAATCCATGGAGAGAATGCTCCAAAAACATGGAGAAAAAAAACTGAAAAAAAGAGCTAAAGATTATCTCGAAAGGACACTTGAGGAATCTTCCAAGAAATTGTACCCTTGTATTTCTTTCCTTGTCTTTTCCCATTTTGGAATATTTTCTTTTGTACTACTCCCAAACACTTTCCTTTTCTCTTTCTTTTGGATCAAAACACCTTTTTAAATATTCTTCTTCTTGAAGATATGAAGATCTTTCAAGAATACTAAGAATAAATATGAAGATCCAAAATTCACAACTCCCTCGATTTAACACAAATCGGTACGAAATTCAAAACTCATGCTCCTTTTACTATGGAGAAAAAACTCCAATAACTTTAAAGACTCAATTTCAAGCCAATAATTTTATATTTTGAAATGCATTTGAACTTTTATTCAATTCATGAAGAACACCATGAACATTAAGAACACCCAAAATCAAACTTGATCAATTTTTACTCCATTTTACCCAAATTTAGGATACGGACTCCAAATGATAAGTAAAACAGACCCTAATGCAAATTAACTTCAAATTTAACCTGGATCTAAGAAATCACTTGTGCTTCTTTAAAAAAATTTTCAAATCCTAATAATGATAGAATATTCAAATCAACTCAGAATCAGACAAAATCCGAGATTTGTGCTCCAAATAGCATAGAGAACAAACCCAATAACTTTAAACCCTATATTTCCACCAAAAACCTCCATATCTAAAAATTCACTTCAAAACCTTTAATTTTCAAGGTGGAAGGCTTAAAATAACCCAGAATAACCCAAAGCTCATGATCTAGACTCTATTCATACTAGAGAATACAAATCTAGTATTAGAAACCTCAAACAATACTCAAATCAAAAGTAATTTTTTGAAAATTTTCAAACACATTTTCACTATTTTCTTGAATTTTTTAGATTTATGAACCTAGGATTGAGATTCATAAAAGTGAATCTCTAGCCTAAGATCTGATACCAATATGATAATAATCTCAATTGAGTGACTAAAATGATATTAAAATTGCAAGCAAATAATGATAGTGGAAAATTAAGATGGGAGTTAGGGGAAATTGAGATGAGAAGAGAAGGAAGAAAGGCTAATTGAATCAATTAACCAAGGAAGAAGAGAACATGATTTCATTAGAATAGAGAAACCCAATTTGAATCCACAAATGAGTAACTTTTGTGAAAATCAAGGTTATGCAGTTTTAGATCAACAATAGGAATAAATGATGAGTGATGATTTTACCACTCATTCACACTCAACATTCGTGAACATTTCCTCGATTTAAATGAATAAATGAGACATATTCATGAGTAAATGCACTAATATCTACTCTTTCCAGGTATAGAGTTAAAAAGATAGAAAAATGTGGATTGGAGCTTATAATGATCAAAAGGGAGAAGGAAAAGTCCAGCTGAAGACTTGCAACTGAAGCACCTCAGGTACCGCGGTCACGGTCTGCTGACTACGGTCACAGTAGTCAAAGATAGTCATAAAATCACGATCGCATGATTCTATCGTGGTGGTAGCAGTTACGATCGCGGCCAAGTGGTATGATCGCGGCTCAGCGGAAGTATAAAGCCCAAGGGCAAAACTGTAATTGCATGTGCTGATCCTAATTTGACAAAAAGACTCAAACCCTAGCTTCATGGAACACATTCTATCTTTCCTGATTTTTTAGGTTTTAGCTCTAGACTTCATAGCTTTCATTTTTAGAGAATAAAATATTGTATAAATTTTGGGTGAAGAATACATTGGAGACTTTCTAAGTGGAAGATTTGGTCACTTCCATTGTTGATATTGTGGGAGAGCCAAGTTTGAAGTTACATTCGCTAAGATCTTCAGTAATTTGTTTCAATGGAGATTATGGGTAAATCTATGCTTATTTATCTTATGTGTATCTAAATCTCCCTGTTGGCGTTATGTATGAATAGGGATTTAATTGTGTGTGGGTTGTTATTGTTAGCATCTATTTGGTAGTTCATGTTTATGAGTTTTATCATTGTTATGCTATATTGGTTAGGATTTGATAGGTGAAAGCCCCAAATACCCACATGGGTTTTATGAGTGAAAGCTCTAAGCTTTAGAAAGTTCAAGGCTATCTTCGAAAATAAGGTTTTGGGTGAACTTTAGAAATCCATATCATCCTCAAAAGTGGGATGTTGGAGACCAAAGCAATGATAGACAATTATGCGTGTAGTTTGGTAAATTTGCACTATCTTAGACATAAGGGTGAATGTGAGGTTGACTATGCCATGGCGATCATCCTAGAAATAGGGATTCCTAGTTGAGGTTGTGGTTACCAATTGTTGAACACACCTATTAGGTATTCAAAAGAATCAATGGGTGAAAGTTTGGTGTTTTGTTGAAAGACTACCATCAAAATCTATAACCAAGCCTACTCATATTTGATTTACTAAATTGATGTTGATGAGTAACACCCCCATGTCACTCCCTTAGTAGTTCATAATCCCAAGATCCGTGCTTAATTGTTAAAACTCTAATTAATCGTAGCCCTAAATTTATACTAGAAAAACCCAAAAAGAAATGCTAGTGTAGGATCCTATCTCCCCTATTTTATCTTTTTTGTACCATTTGTTTGAATTTATCTTGTATCTAATAATTTGAATTAACTTGATCGCCACTCACATTATTCCTTATGGATTTGACCCTAACTTCAAAGTTGGTTAAATATATTGACGATGACTGCCTTGCACTTAAATTGACGTGTAAGTTGAGCATTATAAAAAATGGCATCGTTGACAGGGAACAATTTTGCGTACTAAGTTAGTTTGAAATTTTAGTTTACTTTCTTGAATTCATGCTTGTATATAAGTGTTTGTGTTTTTCTTTGTAGGTAGATTTTATTTTATTATTACTTTTCTCTATGGCATCTTCGAAAAAAATGAGTTGGATAGTTGGAGGTCCTATCTTGACCACCTATGTTCATATTGTGGGGGATCACACTTCTAGAGAGATTGTAATTATGCTCCTCGGAGAGAGATGGAATCATCATATTGATCTGATATGGAGTATGGTTGTCTCTTGTGTGGTAGTCAAAATGGACATTAGGATGAATGTCCAAAGGACCCTCCCTCCTATGATACTAACTGAATTGCTAGATCTTCTTATGAGATTTATAGGTTTTATGATGAGAAGAAGGATGAGAAACACACCAAGTCCAATAGATGTGACCCAAGGCTACTAGCCATTTTGGATCAGTTGGATACAACGGGGGAGAATCTAGAACACATACATCAAGAATGGACAAGTGTCAAGAAAGAGGTAATGGGGAAAGAAGAAAAGCTTGAAACTATTATTACCATGCCCATTACCCAAGAAGTAGTATGCCAAGAAGAGAAACCAAGCTATGATGATGAGCTTGGTAGCGGAGAATCCTCGGCGGCTTCCCAATCATCCGACTCATATGAGGAAGAAGAAGACAAAATAAAATAAATGAGATTAGAGTAAAGAGAATAATCAAAGCAAACCTCTTATAATGACTCTAGCTCATTTAGGGGTGAATATGCTTCGGAGGAAGCTAACCCAAAATTAGGTGTTGGACCTCGTTCAACCCACTTTTCAACATTAGGCTTATAGGATGTGATAAGAATCCATCCCTTTGAACAAATGGAGGATTATAGGGAGGAAAAGTTTGACTTTTATATTTTTGAGTTTGACATTCCAAGGGAGCACATAGAACCCCATCTATCAAAGGCCAATGAGTTCAATTTCCAATTTACAAGGAATGACCTATTGATGTAAACCCTTTTACCCACGGAGGCAATCTAGAAGATCGATGTAAAGTTGGGTAATAGGTTCAAGTCTTCAAAATGATGATATCGAGGCTTGCTCTCCATTCCCTAACATTTTCCAAGTTTCATCTTGGAAAATTTAAATCTTCTATCCCTCTGTTGCTCATTGCATATTAAAAGAAAGATGGGACAGAGATTTAAATTTTCTATGTGGAAACATAAAAGGAATGAGTGGAGGCATTGTGCTATGATATTAAACTAAGATCTCGATGGAAGGCAACCCATCACATCACAAAAAGTGGCACATATCTTTTTATTTATGCATACTAGGGTAGATTTTGGTTTTTATTTTTGTGCATGCATAATCCCAAAAATTTGGTGCTACAAGGTATTTTGATCGAAGTTAAGAAAAAAATGTGTGAAATTGGCAAGTTTAGACTAAGCAGGAAATGAAGATACCCAGTTGTTTGGTATCAGTTATCTCGACCGCAGTCCATGCCACTGCGATCGTGGAAGTCGCATGACTGTGATTGCGGTCAATTTAGTTTAAAAGATCATTCGACTGCCCATTTCCCCCCATGATCCTCTCTCAATTTCTTTCATAATCCTCTTAAATTTTTGGCATTCCATTGCCTACACAAGCATCAATTCACCAATTTGCATCACCTAAACCGATAAGTGGCCGGGCATTCTCTGGTTTTGATATGAAATTTCATGCTTAGAACCTGTAGTGTAGAAAATGACCTAAGTTAATGTTTTCAATTACTAAAGACATTCTTATTTAAATTTTTTGTTGTGGTTAGCTATTGTAGTTGGTGTACACACGATTGGGGAAGTCTCGAGTACCCAATATAGAGCCTTAAACTGCTTAAATTGAAGTGTACACCATGTTTTTGATTAAATGCCCCTACAAATTCCTTGATCAGTTCATTTGCATTTGTGCCTATGATCACACACTCTAGGCTTTAATTCACTATTTATGCCATGTTAGAATGAGGGATTGGGGGTTAAAATATCATTTCGATGCAACGTGCTGAAACTGGAAATTTTGGTCTTAGGTACCGCGATCGCGGTCCTGATGACCAAAATCACATCACTACGGTTGCAGTCAGCAACCCATGATCACCATACCTGAGGGAAATTTGTGGTAGGCATTAAAATTTCTGCACATCCTTTTCTTCTTCCGAAACCTTCTATAACACCATTGCATGAACTTATCTATTTATACTAGTATGTATTTATTGTGATTGTACTGATGTTGGCCTAAGCTGTATTTCTTACAAGTTCTAAGTGACTCAAAAAGTGGAGATTTCAACGACACCCGATTCATGGTCGTAGAATGCCAACAGAAATACCTTGCAGACTTCCACAGAACAAAGTTACTCTTTGAAAGGGGTTTCAGCCTAGACAAGGTGGAAGAGAAGTTCCAAGAATTCCATGCTAGGCTCACTGCAACCCAGTGGACATGTTTTGTACCTGAACCCTGCTTAGCTAATGAGCAATGGATGTGTGAGTTATAAGCAAACTTCTGCATAGTTTCACTCGCAAACCAAGTAATGCAAATTCGAGGTAAGCAGGTAAACTTTGGAGAAGAGCATATTAATGAAATATATGGGTTCCCAAATGCTAACATGGGGGAGTTTCATTCCAAGGGATGCGATCCAGGGACTTGGATGGATGATATCTTAAGCCCTAGAAAAGAAGTCCCCTGGACCACCACCAAATGAGATATTTTGATGAAGGACTTCAAAGTTGAAGCTAGGCTGTGGATGGACATTATCTATAGTAGAGTCTCACCATGAACTCACATGACTATTGTTACAGACATGAGATCTCAGATGGTAGCTTGCATCTTATCTGGCATTACTCTGAATGTGGGCGAGATTATTTTCTATGGGTGGCGGTACTTCAAGAATCATTAAGGTACTTATCTTCTCCTTCCTTCCCTTATCACTAAGTTATGTAGGAGAGCTGAAGTGGAGGAATATTCCACTGACACAGGTGCACCCAGGCTCCCTTATCTGTCCTCTCAAATTCAGAGGTGAGGGCACACCAGGTCATAGTAAGAAGAGGAAGATGGACTCAATAAAAACAGTCCAAGAGGTCACAGACTATTGCAGAACCTCATCATCCACTACCTTCGATAATATATCAGTTCAGAGGTAAGAGGTGAGGGAAATATTATCCAGACTACCTCAGGGACCAGGAGAGTTCTTCACTGATTGTCATTCGTATGTGGCACAGTCAGATTATGATAAGTACATAGCAGAGCAGAAGAAGTAGGGTGCCATAGTATCAATCCTAGAGAGAGATTATTATACCTTAGCTATATCTCACAGGGACCTCAAAGACTCACATGAGAAGATGGTAAAGAGGGAGAAAAAGAGAGATAAGTTTTTCAGAAAGCTATGGAAGGGGGTGAAAGGCATCTTTAAGCTTCTCAAACCCAACTATCCACTACCTTTACCGAGATTAGATAGTGAGGATAATGCACTTACAGAGTGGTCAGCTGATAATATGGATAGTGGTGATATCGAGTCAACAGAAGGAGATAGCTCATGATGCAGATAAAGGGAGCCCCTTTTACTCTTGTCTTCTTCCACATAAAGTAAGGACACTACATTTCTTTCAGTAGGGGGTGGCCCCAAACTTAGTTATATTGTCTTGGTGTTTTGTTATCGGATATTTCTTTTTATGATTAATTTGGGATGATGTTTGGATGATGTTGTTATATTTGTGTTGTGGATGCTACATTTTTGGATACTCGGTTGGTGCCCTCATTTTATGGATTATTATGTCTTTTAGTTTTAGATTTTTTGCCTTAGCATTTGGTTTGATTTTTATTGAGACATAGGTGCAGGGGAATTCTGAGTACCCGTAGCATGCGTGTCAAGAATGCAAGGGAAGTCTAAGTACCTATGGTATTTTATTTTGTAAAAGTTGGGGTCTCTTTGTACACCACTGGTGAAGTCTGAGTAGCCATATGGGCAGTTAGCCCATATTGAGCCAAGATATGAGACTAAGGCTTTGGTTGTAGCCTTAGTTTAGCAAAGTATGCATAGTGCTATTGAAAAACAAGAAACCCCCTCCATCCAAAATTTTTGAAAAATCAAGGGCATGGACGTGAGCAATGTTGCAACAAATCTTTTTCTATTTGTGTGGCTCCGCAAATTGTTGACTTGTAAATAGTGATAATTACTCTACTTTTATCTCTCGTGAAAGGGATATTTTAACTCCCTTGGTGAATTTTTCATGCCACGTGTGGTGAGATTTTGGTATTCATCTCTTGTACATTTGTGTTATCAAGAACTTGCCCCGTTAGTGTAATGCCCCAACATTTTATCCCGAGACACCACACGGTGCTTAGGGATACACGTAGCCCCAAGCTAACCCTCAAAGCCAGACACTACCTTAAGGAATTCAATTCAACAATAGTCTTACACAACAAATAGATATACCACATCGGGTTCAAGAGAAATACTGGAGAATACTAGACTGTACAACCAAAATTTATTGAATGTCTGTACATACCAACCCTCTATTCTGACAAAGCCTCTATATATCGAAATCAAGGGGCCATTGGGACAAACCCCCAACTGACTCAAATAGTACTGAAAGCCATAACAACAGAATGATATCACAAAAAATATAGACACGGTCCTCGAACCATGAGGACTCACCACTGAGGGAATGTAGTTGAGGCACTTGAATATTGCTAATGCGGCTGGGGCTGAGTACCTGAACGTACATTACAAGAAAATGTACCCCATAGGAAAATATGTGGGTCAACACTTTGGAATGTACTGAGTATGTGGGGGTGCATGAACCAATGCAAAAATCATCATCAATTTCATAAAAGTATGCATATGTACAATGATGGATCACTTGGCTTGAGTTACATTGAAACATACTTTTCATGATCTCAGAGTAAATAAATCATATGATAAAAACCTCATAAATCATCATAAATAACTCAACTCCTCAACTCAAGACTCGGAGTGACTCGGTAATTCAACAAAATCAACTCTTATGGACATGGTAGGTTCTTATAACTGACATAAACCAGGTGAGCTACAAGGAGTCCAATGTTTTACCCTTCTAAGGAGAGAACCCCACATTGGTGGGAGCATCATACTCTTGCCAGGGAGTACAACCTAAATTTAGTGATCACAATCTCATACTCGGCCTCTGGCCCACAATTATCAATATCAATCCTATGGTGGCACGTAGTTTTGGGAAAATACCATATTTTCCTCTCGGTGCTAAATACTATTCCCAGACACAAGCTCAGAACGCATTAGGAAATCCACCACAAACATCACAAGGGTCTATCATGAAGACCAAATCAAATCTCTTTCTTATTTATCAAATCATAATCAATTTGTGGATTCCTAACTTGACTCAAATCAAATCAATCTTTCTCAATATCAAAATGTATCAATTCATTAAATCATGACAACATCAATAACTTTGAGGAAATATCAATACTCATTGTAACAACTCAATCTCATGAATCAATATACTCAATAATCCAGTTTGTCATAAGGAAGCTTAAAGCTTGACAAATAACTTGAAAGAACTTTAACTATCAACTCATGGTAGAAATATGAAATTCACAATATTAAATATCAAGTTATAACTTGGGAATAGCAAAATAATCATGTATAACAAAGCTTGAACAATTTATATTCTCATAAACTCATGATTAAGTAATTTAGGTATAAACCTACTTGCAAAATCATACAAATCCATGATAAAAATTAAAGCTTTGGGCACAAGAATGAAAGAATTGCTCTTGTTCAAAACCCCACATACCTTAATCTTTGAAATTGGATGAATTCTAGTGCTTGAGACTCTATCCGCACTTGTAATAAATTATTCTAGAAGTCCACAGTATGAGAAACTTGATTCTTGAAGAAATCTTGAAGATTTATGGATGATTTTTGGAAGATTAATGTCCTTAAATAAAAACCCTAGATATATTTCCTAAGAGAACTGGAAGAGACAATGAAGAAATTAGAGTTTAGATGGGAATTCTCATATATATAGGGGCCCTCCAAAAGATGGAAAAAGACCCAAATACCCTTGCAAAAATGTCCTTTAATTGATGAAAAAAATAGCTGACGACATTCATGAAAAGTTGTCAGACTTGTGACAAGTCGTCACAAAAGGTCAGATTTTATGATTTTCTGCTTAAGGTTGACGGAATTGGTGATAAGTCGTCACACTTGTGACAACTTATCACAAAATGACGTCATTGAGGGTGGAAATCTGCCTAAGGCTGACGACATTGGTGATAAGTCGTCACACTTGTGACAGCTTATCACAAAATGTCGCCATTCAGTTTTCCAGCCTGACATGCTGGAGTAAAATGGGCATAACTCTTGGCTCCGATACCGAATTTGGGTAAAATTGGTATTTTTGGAAAGATAATCCAATTATCTATCTTTTGGTAGGTGATGAGATAAATAATTCGTAGTATAAAGAGAGATATTATCATTTGAAGTTGAATATGCCAATATCCTTCCCAAGAATTCAATCGGTAAGGAATGTTTTGATTCACCTAATCGCTAGGACATCTTTGAGGCCTTAATCCATATCACCCTTGATCAAAAAACAACCAAAGCACTATAATTTAATTCTCATGAGCTTGATTCATGGTTGCACTATTGGTTAGAGTCTCGGGGTATTACAATATCTCCTCCTTGGAAACATTCGTCCTCGAATGTTGCTATATAGGCCAAGAACAAGAGAAAATGAGGACGTATAGCTGGAATGTCTCACTAAAAGGCTTAATTAACTTTATACCTTTGGATACCCTACAAAATGCACGAATTCGTGATGGAAGTTGACACATAGCTTAATCTTTAATAAGAAGAGGGTGGAATTAAGAAAGAATGGTACCTTCTGCTCGTTCCAAACTCACAAAAAAGAGGTGAGGGTACTTGGCTCACATATCAGCTTCGGCTTCCCAAGTAGCACTCTCAATAGATTGATTTTTCCAAAGCACTTTAACCAAAGGAACTTCTTTGTTCCTTAGCCTATAGATTTGAAAATCAAAAATCTCAACCGAAATCTCCTCAAATAAAAAGCTATCCTGAATATCTAAGCTTTCAGAAGAATCAAACCCGACAGAATCACCAATACACTTCTTAAGCATGGAAACATGAAATACCGGATAAACGCTAGACAACTCTGCGGGTAAATCCACCTCATATGCTACTTTCCCAATATGGCTCAGAATCCTATACGAACCAACATAACGGGGACTAAGCTTACCCTTCTTCCCAAATATCTTCACCCTTTTCATGGGTGAGACCTTTAAGTACACCAAATCATCAATATTAAACTCAAGATGTTTTCTTCTCATATCCGCATACGACTTCTGACGACTTTGAGCGGTCTTCAATCTTTCTCGGATCAACTTAAATTTTTCCATAGCCTCAAACACAGCATTAGGCCCAATCACAACTGCTTCTTCTACTTCAAACCAACCTATAGGTGATCTACATCTTATCCCATACAAATCTTTGAATGGGGCCATATGAATACTAGCATGAAAACTATTGTTATATGCAAATTCAATCAATGGCAAGTGCTCATCCCAACTACCTTTAAAATCAAGCGCACATTCCCTCAACATATCTTCTAAAGTCTGAATTGTTTGCTCATCCTAACCATCTGTTTGCAGATGGAAAGCAGAACTTAGACGAACTTGGGTACCGAGACCTTTCTGAAAAGCTCTCCAAAACTGGGAAGTAAACTGAGTACCCCTATCAGAGATAATAGCCAAAGAAACTCCATAAAGTCTAACGAATTCTCGAATATACAATCAAGCATAATCCTCAGCTGTATAGGACGAATGCATTGGCAAAAAATGAGTTGATTTAGTCAACCAGTCTACAACAACCCAAATCGAATCATGAAGACGACAAGAAGGAGGCAAACCAATTATGAAATCTATATTCACTTCTTCCTACTTCCAAGTAGGAATGCTAAACTCTTGCATTACACTACCGGGCCTTTGGTGCTCTACCTTAACCTGTTGAAAAGTAGAACACTTTGCCATAAATCCTGCTATGTCTTTCTTCATACCATTCCACAATAGATTTCCCGCAAATTACAGTACATCTTGGTAGCACCGGGATGAATAAAATATCGCGTGCCATGCGCTTCAGCCATAATTCTCTACCTTAGATCATCAACATCGGGAACACATAATCTACCCTGCAATCTTAACACACCATCCCTGTCTTCCTTCTCCTTTACCTCCGAGACCAAAGAGGACTCAGAACTACTCTGAACTAACATACTCCCTTCAGTGGAATTAAGTAATCTAACACCCAACCTAGCCAAACGATGCACATCATGAGCCAATTCTTTTTTATCATTCTCTACATGAGCTACACAACCCATAGACAACCTGCTAAGAGCATCTCCTACAACATTGGCCTTGCCTGGGTGATACAACACACTCATATCATAGTCTTTTAGCAACTCTAACTATCTTCTTTGTCTAAGATTCAAATCCTTCTAAGTAAACACATGCTGTAGGATTTTGTGATCAGTAAACACATCAACATGAACACCATACAAATAATGTCTCCAGATTTTCAAAGCAAAAACTACAGCTGCTAATTCAAGATCATGGGTTGGGTAATTCTTCTCATGAGGCTTCAACTGTCTAGAGGCATAAGCTATAACTTTACCCCTCTGCATCAACACACAACCCAAACCAACTTTAGAAGCATCACAATACACCATAAAACCATCAGTACCAACGGGTAAAGCTAACACTGGGGATGAAGTGAGTCGAGTCTTTAACTCCTGAAAACTCTTCTCGCAAGGTTCCGACCATAGGAACTTCACTTTCTTTTGGGTCAACCGGGTCATAGGAGATACAATGGAAGAGAAGCCCTTAAAAAATAATGGTAGTAACTAGATAGACCTAAGAAACTCCTAATATCAGATGGAGAGGTAGGTCTAGGCCAATTCTTTACAGGTTCTGTCTTTTGGGGATCGACTCTAATGCCTTCAGCGGAAACAATGTGACCTAGAAAAGAAACTGACCTTAGCCAAAATTCACACTTTCTAAATTTAGCAAATAATTGATGATATCTAAGAGTTTGCAAGACAATTCTAAGATGGTCGGCATGATCATCCTCACTTTAGGAATATACAAGAATATCGTCTATGAATACAATGACAAACATATCAAGATATTGCTTGAACACTCGATTCATAAGGTCTATGAAGGCTGCTAGAGCATTGGTTAACCCAAAAGACATGACAAGAAACTCAAAGTGACCATAACGGATTCAGAAGGCTGTCTTTGGAATATCACACTCTCTCACTTTAAGCTGATGATAGCCAGATCTAAGTTTTATTTTTGATAAGTAGCTCTTACCTTGTAACTGATCAAACAAGTCATCAATTTGAGAAATAGGGTACTTGTTCTTGATAGTTACCTTGTTGAGTTGACGGTAATCAATGCACATACGCAATGTACCATCTTTCTTACGCACGAATAGAACAGGTGCACCCCACGGGGAAACACTAGGTCTGATAAAGCCTTTGTCTAAGAGATCTTTGAGTTTCTCCTTCAACTCTTTAAGTTCTACGGGAGCCATACGGTACGGAGGAATAAAAATAGGCTGAGTGCCGAGAAGGAGATCAATCCAAAATTCTATTTCTCTATCATATGGGACCCTTTGGAGATCTTCCAAGAAAACATTGGGAAACTCATTAACAATGGTAACTGACTGAATAGTTAGAGTCTCGGACTTGAGGTCTTTAACTTGAACTAGGTGATAGATACAACCCTTGGAAATCAACTTCCTAGCTTTGAGGTAGGATATGAAATGGCTCTTCGAAGTTACAGAACTCCTGGACCACTCAAAAATGGGCTTATCAGGAAACTAAAACTTGACCACTCAGGTATGACAATCTATAGACGTATAGCACGAGTGAAGCCAATCCATACACAGAATGACGTCAAAATCAACCATATCTAGCTCAATCAAATCAGCACATATGAACCAATGAAGGACAGTGATAGAGCACTTCTTATACACTCACTTAGCAATAACAGATTCTCCTAATGGGGTAGAAACTAGAATAGGCTCAAGAATCTATTCAGGGTCCATTTCAAAATTTACAGCAACCAGAGGTGTCATATTATATAAACTCGAACCGGGGTCAATCAATACATACACATCGAAATGAAAGACACGAAGCATACCAGTGACAATATATGGAGAGTCCTCCTACTCCTGGAGAGGTGGTATAGCATAGAAGAGATTCTAGCACGAACCGCCAGCAGTACTAGAAGAGGCGCCCTGAGGAGGAACTGGACGGACTACGGTAGCGGGGGCACTGGTAGCCTGACTCTGGGGAAGAGCATCTTGGGTCCCCTATCTAGCATACGGATAATCTATAAGTTGGTGTCCCAACTTGACACAACCAAAGCAACCCTCTGATCAATAAAAAACTCGCCAAAATAATCTCTACCACACTTGGCACATGAAGGAGGATGAGGTCTGTTACTTATAATTTCCTGAGACTTGGATAGGATAGGCCTGTTCCCCTGCTCCTGCCTGCTTCTAGGTGTGGGAGCACTAACTGAGGAAGGTGTGGGCATAAACAATTGTCCCTGAAATTGAGGGTGGTTCCCTCCATAGAATCTGGACTGACTGAATCGCTGCTGCTCTAATCTAGCTCTTTTATTCCCTCTTATTCTCTCCCTCTCTTTCACCTTATTAGCTTCAATATGTTGGGCATGTATTATTAACTGAGAAAGGTCCGTCTCCCTATTAAGCATAGCAGATCTACACTCTTTCACAACGTAACTCGACGCGCTGGTCACGAACTTTCTCATGATGGTCCTGGAGTCAGCCATCATACTAGGAGCATATTTGGATAACTGATTAAATCTAAGACAATACTCCTTAACAGTCATAGAGCCTTGTCTCAAATTCATGAATTCCTTTATCTTTGCTTCCCTCATCTCAAGAAGAAAGAATCTATCCAAGAACGCATCCTGGAATAACTGCCAAGTCATGGGAGTGGCATCCTTTCCTCTAATCATCCTCCACATCTCCACCCAATCATATGCAACATCTTTTATTCGATAGGCAGCCAATTCAACACTCTCCTCTTTACTCACATGCATAATCTGGGTGATCTTTCTCACTTTATCCAAGTACATCTGTGGGTCTTTACCTAACTTTGACCCATAGAACTCTGGTGGATTCATCTGCATAAAGTCATGAAATTGAGCTACAACAGAATTATTCTCTTGCGGAGGAGAAATAGTAGCCTGGGTGTTAGCTTGAGCATTGGCGGTAACTGCCTAGGCTAGCACCTGAAAAGCTTCCCGGAATTCTGTATGAGACACATGCTCGTTCAAGGGATTAACGGGTTGAGGTTACTCCTTATTTCTACGAGCTCGACGAGGAGGTATTTTCTGTTATAAGAGAGCATGAGTTAATCGCAGATAAAGACACAGTTGTAGGCACGATAAACTTTAGAAAGAAAGAAATGACTTTTCCTAAAATGTTTTGTAGCCTCTTGCTCAAAGATACGACACGCTACACACCGATGATCAAGACTCTACGTAACGGAGCTTGTCAGACTCCCTAAAACTCCTTAAACCTTAGGCTCTGATACCAAGCTTTGTATCACCCTGAAATGTCATCACGAGATGCCACACGGTGCTTAGGGATACACGTAGCCCCAAGCTAACTCTCGAAGCCAGACACTACCTTAAGGAATTAAGTTCAACAATAGTCATGCACAACAAAGAGATATACCACATCGGGTTCAAGAGAAATATTGGAGAATACTAGACTGTACAACCAAAATATATAGAATGTTTGTACATACCAACCCTCTAGTCTGACAAATACTCTATACATCAAAATGAAGGAGCCATTGGTACAAACCCCCAACTGACTTAAACAGTACTAAAAGCCATAACAACAGAACGATATCACAAAAAATATAGACACGGTCCTCGAACCATAAGGACATACCACTGAGGGAACATAGTTGAGGCACTCGAATATTGCTAATGCAACTGAGGCTGAGTACCTGAACCTAAATTACAAGAAAATGTAGCCCATAGGAAAATATGTGGGTCAGCACTTTGGAATGTACTGAGTATGTGGGGGTGCATGCAACAATGCAAATATCATCATCAATTTCATAAAAATATGCATATATACAATGATGGCTCACTTGGCTTGAGTTACATTGAAACATACTTTTCATGATCTCATAGTAAATAAATCATATGATAAAAACCTCATAAATCATCATAAATAACTCAACTCTTCAACTCAAGACTAGAAGTTACTCGGTAACTCAAGAAACTCAACTCTTATGGACATGGGAGGTTCTTATAACTGACATAAACCATATAAGCTATATGGAGTCCAACATTTTGCCCTCCTAAGGAGAGAAACCCACATTGGTGGGAGCATCGTACTCTTTCCAGGGAGTACAACCTAAATTTAGTGATCGCAATCTCATACTCGGCCTCTGGCCCATAATTATCAATATCAATCCTACGGTGGCACGTAGTTTTGGGAAAATACCATATTTCCCACTCGGTGTTAAATACTACTCCCAAACATAAGCTCAAAATGCATTAGGAAATCCACTACAAACATTATAAGGTTCTATCATGAAGACCAAATCAAATCTCTTTCTCATTTATCAAATCATAATCAATTTGTGTATTCCTAACTCGACTCAAATCAAATCAATCTTTCTCAATATCAAAATGTATCAATTCATTAAATCATGACAACATCAATAACTTTGAGGAAATATCAAGACTCATTATAACAACTCAATCGCATAAATCAATATATTCAATAATCCAGTTTGTAATAAGGAATCTTAAAGCTTGATACATATCTTTAAAGCACTTGAAATATCAACTCAGGGTAGAAATATGAAATTCAGAATATTAAATATCAAGTCATAACTTGGGAATAGTAAAATAATCATGTATAACAAAGCTTGAACAATTTATATTCTCATAATCTCATGATGAAGTAATTTGGGTATAAACCCAGTTGAAAAATCATATAAATACATGATAGAAATCAAAGTTTTGGGCACAAGAGTAAAAGAATTACTCTTATTCAAAACCCCACATACCTTAATCTTTGAAATTGAATGAATTCTAGTGCTTGAGACTCTATCCGCACTTGTAATAAATGATTCTCGAAGACCACACTATGAGGAACTTGATTCTTGAAGAAATCTTGAAGATTTATGGATGGTTTTTGGAAGATTAATGTCCTTAAATAAAAACCCTAGATATATTTCTTAAGAGAATTGGAAGAGAGAATAAAGATGTTAGGATTTAGATGGGAATTCTCATATATACAGGGAACTCCAAAAGATGGGAAAAGACAAAAATACCCTTGCAAAAACGTCCTTTAATTTCTAAAAAAAATAGCTAAGGACATTCGTGACAATTTGTCAAACTTGTGACAAGTCGTCATGAAATGTCGTCACAAAAGGGAGGATTTTATGATTTTCTGCTTAAGGTTGACGACATTGGTGATAAGTCGTCACACTTGTGAAAACTTATCACAAAATGTCATCACTGGGGGTGGAAATCTGCCTAAGGATGATGACATTGGTGATAAATCATCACACTTGTGACAACTTATCACAAAATGTCGTCACTCAGTTTTCCAGCCTGACATGCTGGAGTAAAATGGGCATAACTCTTGGCTTCAGTATTGGATTTGGATTAATTAGTATTGTTGGAAAGATAATTCAATTATTTATATTTTGGTAGGTCTTTAGATCAATAATTCTTAGTATAACGAGCGATATGATGATTTGAAGTTGAATATGGTAATATCCTTCCCAAGAATTCAATTGGTAAGGAATGTTTTGATTCACCTAATCGCTAGGACATCTTTGAGGCATTAATATACAACACCCTTGATCATAAAACAACCAAATCACTATAGTTTACTTCTCATGTTCTTGAGTCATGATTGCACTATTGGTTAGTCTCGGGGTATTACAGTTAGTCTTTTAAAACTAATTTTGATTGTATGTGGTTGTAGAAATGGACTTAGGCCATCCTTGTGATTTTGGAACCCACTCTAGCCTAAAAGGACTTCCTTTGCATGATTGTAATCCCTAGTACCCACTTCGAGCCTTTAGACCTTTCTTTGGCAAACTCATTACAAGTCGTGTTCCATTCTTTTTATCCCTCTTTTGAATCGTACCCTTCTTGAACTTGAAAATGAAACTTGAGGCTTAAATATTAAATTAGGGGTGGTGAAAGTGATGGAAGGAAATTTGGAGCCACGAAGTATTAGTAAAATAACCAATATGCCAAAGTGTTAAGAATAAATATTTAGAAAAAAAAAATCTATCAAAGGAATGAATTGCACGTAAGTTGCAAGAAAATGAAATGATAGAAAAGTGGTGAAAAAATAAAGTGAATTTTAGGCATAAGAAAAGAAATAAAATAAAGAAGAGTGACCCTTAGTCAAAAAAGAAAGAATTGTAAAGGGTGATGTAGATGTTCAAGGAAGGGTGTAGCCATGTTGTTCCTAAATGGTATCTTACCCTAACCCAAACCTACATTACAAGCTTAGAAAGTCCTTTAAGATCTTCGACCATTTACTTTGTTTGTAGTGGCGATTGAATATAGGGGAAAGTCTATGGTATGACACTTATTGCATTGAGATTTCTTTTATGAGAGAGAGAGTTTATGCACATAAAATTTCTTGTTACATAGTTGGTAGTTTGGCGTATGGAAGTTCTCTTTATTATGAGGATGGCATACGAATAAGTTGAGGTGGGTGATTTTTGTCACCTCCCGAGCAATGAGGCAAATGGAGTATAGCTTAATTAAGGCAAAAAAGGAGCCACCTTTAGAGTATTGGTCGTTTTTGCTTGGTTTGTCTTAAAGTCTTATGCATTATTGAGAATTTCGTTTTATAATAAGGGGTGTAATGAAATTAGCCTAGCACATATGCTTAGAGTTGCGTGTGGTTGCGACTAAAGTTGAAGTCTTTATGGCCTTTGAGGCATAAAGTTTGGGCATAAATGATTGGGTCTTATTGTAAAAGGTAGTGTTGCTTGAGGACAAGCAACTGATTTATGTTGGGGGTGTTGATGAGTGGTAATTTTACCACTCATTCTCACTCAACATTCATGAACATTGCCTTGAATTGAATGAATAAATGAGACATATTCATAGGTAAATACACTAATATCCACTCTTTGCAGGTATAGAGTTGAAAAGACAAAAAAATATGGGTTGGAGCCTACAATGATCAAAAGGGTGAAGGAAAAGTACAACCAAAGACCTGCAACTGAAGTACCTCAGGTACTGCGGTCCCGGTGTTCTGACTGCGGTCACAACAGTCAAAGATAGTTGGTCAACTGCGGTCACATGAGTCTGTCGCAGTCGGGGCCAAGTGGTGCGATCACGGCTCAACGGAAGTATTCAGCCCAATGGCAAAACTATAATTGCACGTTTTGATCCCAATTTGACAAAAAGACTCAAACCTTAGCTTCATGGAGCATATTTAATTTTCCCCATTTTTTTTTACGTTTTAGCTTTAGACTTATAGCCTCTATTTTTGGAGAAGAAAATATTGTATAAATTTTGGGTGAAGAATACATTTTAGACTTTCTAAGTGGAAGATTTTCTCACTTCCGTTGATGATATTATGGGAGACCAAAGTTTAATGTAACATTCGTTTAGATCTTCAAAAAGATATTTCAATGGAGATTATGGGTATATCTATGCTTATTTATCTTATGTGTAGCTAAATCTCCCTCTTGTAGTTATGTGTGAATAGGGGTTTAAGTGTGTGTGGGTTGTTATTGTTATCATATATTTGGTAGTTCATGTTTATGGATTTTATCATTGCTATGCTATCTTAGTTGGGATTTGATAGGTGAAAGCCCCAAATACCCACATGGGTTTTGATGAGTGAAAGCTCCAAGCTCTAGAAAGTTCAAGGCCATCTTTGAAATAAAGGTTTTGGGTGATCATTAGGAATCCATATCATCCTCGAAAGAGGGATGTGGAGACCAAAGCAATGATAGATAATTATGTGTGTAGTTTGCTAAATTTTCACTATCTTAGACATAAGGCTGAATGTGAGGTTGACTATTTCATAGGTATCATCCTAGAAATAGGAATGCCTAGATTGAGGTTGTGGTTACTAATTGTTGGACACACTTATTAGGTATTCGAAATAATCAATGGGTGAAAGTTTGGTGTTTTGTTGAAAGACTTGCATCAAAATCTATATCCAAGCCTACTCAGATTTGATTTACTAAATTGATATTGATGATTAACACCCACATGTCACTCCCTTAGTAGTGCATAATCCCAAGATCTATACTGAATTGTTAAAACTCTAATTATTCGTATCCCCAAATTTATACTAGAAAAATACAAAAAGAAACACTAGTGTAGGATCCTATCTCCCCCATTTTATCTTTTTGTACCATTTGTTTTAATTTATCTTGTATCTAATATTTTGACTTAACTTGATCGCCACTCACGTTGTTCCTCGTGTATTCAACCCTAACTCCAGAGTTGGGTAAATATACTGACGACGATCGCTTTGCTCTTAAATTGATGTGTAAGTTAAGTGTTATCAATCCACCCATCACTAATCTCACTAACACTATGGCTACACTAAAGGAATTCTACCCTACACTCTCAAAAGAGTTCAATTTTCAATTTATCAAAGTCTAGGGATGAAAAATATCTAAGTCAATTATTTATACTTACTGTCGTTACATAAATAGCCTATTAAAAAATAGTCCAAAGGTGGCTATTTAGGAAATAACCTATAAGGGCCCTTCTTGATTGACCAAGTTGCGTATTGATCGCTTATTACCTTCTGTATTTATTGCTCTGTAGCATCCTTCAGTCTCAAAGATATCATCTATATATAGAACCCCATTCTAATGTACCTCATTCTAACCATGCTCGTATCAGCCCTGTTATATGAATCAAAGGCCTTTCTAAGAGTAGATTGTAACTTGTGGAGATGTCCATCACATGAAAATCCATTAGGAATTTGGCAAGTCCCATTTGGAGATAAAACTTCACTTCTTCAATGGTGTTTCTCTAACTATCATCAAAATCTCTTCCATTAACTGTGATCTAACACATTTTCCCTAGATCATAATTCAACTACATCAGAGTAGAAAGTGGGCAAATATTCAAATTTGATATATCATTAATTAAAACCCTGTTAACAACCTTATCTTGGCATTTGATAGTGACATATAGTGTCATGCTATACATCACTCCTTCAAGGGGTAATTTACTTTTTCCAATGCTAATAAGATAGTTTCTCACCACTTTCCTTATGATGGCCACTAAATTTTCAATGCTTATGCCTACACGTACATAGTCTTTATCAAGAACTTTAAATGTGGATAGTCTGTGATATTGGGATTTTATCAGAAGTGCCCATATAGAAGTATAGTTTGGGGTCTTCTCCAAGTGTTTGATAATCAAGTACTCCTTCGGATGCATGCGACTAAAAAATTTTCTAGCCTCCCTTTTAGTAGTCATCTTTTTTATTGAATCTTTCTTGTAAGAGTTCTTGGCTAAATCTTTAGGAATATAACATCAGTCGGACACTATCATCCCATGGGTAAGGAAATTTTCACAATTTTTTTTTTATTATTATGCTAGGGTAAAGTCCGATTCAAGGATGTCACCATAACAAATTGAGGCCTTTCATTGTCACTCACAAGGCCCACAACCTTTCCTATCTTCTTTATGCCCATTTTCTTATTTGTTTCTTCTAGATTAGCTTGTATGATAGACTTACTAGCTAACCATTCCTCTTTTAGTTTAATAATATTGACGGAGGTTCCACCATAATTAGGCAATTGATTACTGTTGACCTTCAGTTCTTAAGCTTGAAGAGTAATAACCATGTGATAAATTAGGACCTAAATTTTATGCTTTAGGTTGATACAATTCTCAGTTGAATGTACAACTCCTCCTAAATGATAGCAATATATTTGATTGATATTGTAAGACTTGGAATTGGTATTGGTGTATTATAGTTGGACGGGCCGGAGATAACTAACTATTCTCAATCTTTCAAAGAGTTGAGTATGACATTCAACCAATGGTAGAAAGTTTCATAAAGGTTTATTCTCAAGATTCTAATAAGTATTTGCAATTATGTTTTTATCTAAGTGTGGGCACTTCATGATAATTTTAAAGTGCTTAGGTACTAGGCTCATTGCTTCGAATAGTGCTTTGGATATTGAGTTGATAATTTTGCTTTGGATCTTTGTATTGGGGTTGCAAATTCTATTTTTGAGCTAGGTATTATTGTTGGACATTTCTAATGATCCATCAAGTCATTTTCCATATTTACGCTTATTTTTGTTGTTAGAGCTTCTCTATAGCTTCCCCAAGTCATTGACTTTTTAGAACTGATAGTTCGGTTACCGGACAGTTTATTTGATTTTTTAGAGCCATTTCCTTATTTTGAAGTCCTCATTGGTTCCAAATGGCCACCAGAGGAAAACTTCAGTTAAAAAATATAGAATACAAATTTTGACTACTCCAGCAACTCTGGAATATCAATTTTAGGCTAGGAGGACTCTTGGTTTTGGTCCCGCGGCACCCGATCTCATTTCGACCTCTTGGTTTGAAAGTTAAGAAATTTGAAATTAGGTGTGGGATCCATATTTCATCAAAACGACCTTGGATAGAAATTTGAATTGTGCCATTGAGTTTGAAATGTTGAACTTAGTGTGGTTACATAGTTCTTTTGCAAATACGGTATTTCAGATGAATCTCAAGGGCTTGGCAGAAACTTGGAAATTTCAGTGATAATCTGTTGCACCCAAGATCACGGACCATGGACTGTGATCATGGTTTGGAAGGGTCACGACACGAGACTACCCCCTAGTCGTAACACGGTGCTTAGAGTCACAAGTGACCCCAAGCTAACCCATGGTTTGGTACCTGCAATGAACATTGGAGATAATAATAACATAATATGATATGCGAAAGCAAAATTGGGGAAAAACTAATAGGATATAATATGAGAATAGTTACTTAATATATATCTAAACATCTAATAAAATTGAAATAAAATCTTACTATCTTAAAGTCTCTAAACATGGGGATTTGATGGACAAACCTCCAACTAACACCAATTGATAGTGAAAAAAAATGCTGAAAGTAACCACGGATAATCTGTCCCTGAAGGATGGGGACTCACCCCAACTACTGCTTAGTGATACAGGAAAAGAGTATGTGTGATGTGGGAACTAAGCATTTGAACCAATATTATGAAATAAATATAGCACAAAATAGAGTATGCGATCAGTACTTTGAATGTACTGGTATGCGAGATAAGGACTAGCTTATGTGTATGAATGTAGCAGTACTAAAGATGAATGCATGGACATGCAAATCGAATGCAAGACCAAGTAGAGAATGCACTAAAATAATCTATTAAACTGATTAACTGAATAATTGATACACTAGAACTTAGTCATACAAACCTAAACTGATGTAACCTGAATACTAAACTGAGACTGTGGGAGCTAACTATAACTGGCATGCCCTAATCAGAGCTAATTTGGGTCTAACCTGTAACCCCAGTTGGAAGGATGTTAGTACATTGCCAAGGGTACCCATATTTCCTGGCATGGATCCACTAATCTAATGTCCCAAAGAATGAGGGCGCCATGTCTTTACTGATAGAGGAACCCTTTATATCTATGGTGGCACCGTAGGCCTATAACTTAGGGACTGTTACTAACGACTCATGCCTAACTGAAGGGGGAGATGCCATCCTTAAGTTCATTCGGTGCTAAGTGTTACTTCCAACTGAATGACACTGGTAATGATATTTGCTTAACATAATTCAATACTGATAATGCTTAACATAACAATGCTATAAACTTCAATGTATAAGCATGGTGTATATATATATAGAACTTGAAATCTTGAAAACTATAGCATGCATGATTATCTAAGCATTGGGTGTTCATAACCCACCAGCATGAACAATAATATAAATAAACATAATGATTTCAATGTAATGACATTATAGGAAATTTCTTGACTTAAACATAAGAATCCAACAATTTCATCATATAATATGTTATCATGATTAGAGTTTGGAAGAATACTTGAAGTTATGGGGAAACACTATTTTATGGTTGAATTGAAGAATTACATGGAGGAATGGTGATATTTTCACTTTTCATTGAACCCTAAACAAAAGAGGAATTAAACTTAAGAATTGGTGAAACTTTGGGACTCAATGGATGAAAGGTTCCCATTGATGAATATCTCACGTACCTGGTAGTAAGAGCCTTGAGAAATTACTTGGAAAAATTCTTGAGCTTGAAGAACCCTAATTGATTCTTGGGAGAAGAGAAAATTGCCTCATATTGGTTCCTCTAATTTAAATGATGATAAATGATGGAATTACGGGTTTTTGGTCCTTTATATACCCCTTTTGGGAATCCTAAATGACATGAGTTAGGCTTTAAAAGGAGTGTAAAACAACTTAAAATTACCTAGAAAAACATGCTGAAGATTGGGTTCCCGGCCATTATGACTCACCCTATGACTCGTTGGGACTGACTACGAGTCGTACTCCAAGTCGTAAGCTAGAATCTAAGGTTTGAGGTTCCTTTTTTGGTTTGATTATGACATCCCCCTCATGACTCGTCATGACTAACTATGATTCATAACATAGAGTCATAGTCTAAAGTTTGAATCTTGGGTCCTTTACTAGTCAGGTTACGAGTCCCTCACTACGATTCATAGTCACTGATTACGAGTTATGAGGTATGGTCGTAGCCACTGGGATCAAACTTTAGGCCATAAATTGAGTGAATATCACTCTCTCATGATGACTCATCATGAGTGATTAGGAGTCATTTCCTAAGTCGTAGTCATGGTAGTGTAGTAGGTCCTTAGGGGAAAATTTCCACAACTTTTTGTCATGACATCCGATTGAGGCGAGACTTGAACTATTGGAAAGCTAACTTAGTGGTATACCTTTTGAGAGTTTTAGAACATAAAAACTTGGGGGATTACAATATCTTCACCTTGGGATCATTCATCTTCGAATGAAATTAGCTGAGTTGGACATACATTGAAAAATTATGAGCTGAATCATGATTAAATATCTAAATCTGAAAACATGATGGACTGAACTGAATTCATGAATTCGTGCTATGACATAAGGATGGTTGTATAGATAAGATAGAAACAAGAGGATTAAGTTAAATAAACCATTACCTCAAGCTGAATCTGAATTCGTAGAGAGGAGATAGGGATACTTGGTTCACATATTGGCTAAAGCTTCCCAAGTAGCTTCCTCAATGGACTGATTTCTCCATAGGAACTTAACCAAGGTGACCTTTTTATTCCTCAACCTATGGATCTGATATTCAAGGATTTCAACTGCGACTTCCTCGTAGGAGAGACTATCTTCCATACCCACAGTTTCTAAAGGAACAACTTAATTTGGGTCCCCAATGTATTTCTTTAGCAGGGATACATGAAACCCTGGATGCACTGATGTTAGATATGCAGGCAACTCTAGATCGTAACCTATCTTCCCAAACGGCTCAAGATCCTATAGGGGCCAACGTAGTAGGGAATGAGCTTTCCTTTATTACCAAATCTCTTCACTCCTTTCATGGGCAAAATTTTCAAATACACAAAATCACCAACTTTGAATTCGAGATCCCTTCTCTTCACATCCGTATAAGATTTCTGATAGCTTTGGGTTATCTTCAGCCTTTCTCAAATCAACTAAACTTTTTCCATTACCATAAATACTGAATCTAGACCTAATAAAATAGACTCACCTACCTCAAACCAACCAATCAGAGATCTATACCTCCTACAACTAAGACCATCAAATTAAGCCATTTGAATACTAGAGTGATAGCTTTTATTGTAGGAAAACTCAATCAAAGGTAAGTGATCATCCCAACTACCTTTGAAATCGATAATACAATCTCTCAAAATGTCCCCTAAGGATTGAATGGCCCTTTCTTCCTGACCATCCATCTGCTGATGAAAAGATGTACTAAGATGAAATTGGGTACCAAGACCCATCTGAAAAGCCTTCCCAAAATGAGAAGTAAATTAGGTACCTCTATCTAAAATGATGGTCAAGGGGACCTCATGCAACTTCACAAACTCCCTAAGATAAAGTCTGTCATAATCTTGGGTTGAATATGAAGCATGGACTGGCAATAAATGGGCTGACTTGGTCATTCTATCCATAATGGCCTTAATGGAATGATGTTGATGCGTATAGGGTAATCCTTTAAAAAAATCCATATTCACCACTTCCCACTTCCAAGTGGGAATACTGAACTCTTGAGGCATATCACTAGGTTTCTAGTGCTCAACCTTGACCTGCTAACAATTCGAACACTTAGCTACGAATTCCACAATATCCTTCTTCATACCATTCCACAAATAAGCTTCACACAAATTGCATTACATCTTAGTGTCTCATAGATGAATATACTATCACGAACCATGAACTTCTACTAATATTACGTGTCTCAAATCATCCACATTCAGAACACATAACTTGCCTTAACAATGAAGCACACCATCTTCCTCTTGGGAGAAGAGCTCCACCTCCTGATCTCAAACTGTCTCTTTCAACTAACTAGAATAGGATCTCTATCTTACTTTTTCTTTACCTCAGAAACCAAGGAAAATTCCGAACCATTTGGAACCCAAATACCAGATTTAGCTGAATCGACCAACAGAACACCCAATCTACACAGCTGATGGAACTCTTTCTTATCATTATCAATATGGGCAACACTTCCCATGGATAACCTTCTAAGGGCATCGACCATAATATTTGTGTTACTCGAGTAATACAACATGCTTATATCATATTCTTTAAAAAATTCAAGCCACCTTTTTTGATGAAGATTTAGCTCTTTTTGTGTGAACAAATACTGTAAACTCTTGTGATCAGTGAACACGTCTACATGAACACCATAGAGGTACTTCCTCCTAATATTTAAGGCAAGAACAATTGTTGACAACATGAGATCATGAGTTGGGTAATTCTTTTCATGGGGTTTAAGATGTATAGAGGCATAGGATATGACCTTACCTCGCTGAATTAATACACACCCAAGAGCAACCTTTAAAGTATTATAATAAACTACAAACCTATATGAACCCTTGGGTAGAGTCAATACTGGGGCGGAAGTGAGTCGAGTCTTCAATTCCTAAAAACTCTTCTCGCAAGAATCTGACAACTGAAATTTGAATTTCTTATGAGTCAGTTGAGAAATGGGAGAGTAAGTAGAATAAAACCCCTTAATAAACCATCTATAGTAACTAGCTAAACCTAGGCGACTCCTAATATCTAATGGAGAGATGGGTCTGGGCCAATTTCTTACTTCTTTGGTCTTTTGCGGATCAACTTGGATACCATCATCAGAAATGATATGACCAAGAAAAAATACTAATCTCAACTAGTATTTACGGTTACTGAACTTAGCGAATAACTGATGATCCTTAAGGGTCTGCAAATTAATCCTCAAATGTTGTGCATGATCACCTTCAGTAAGAGAATAGAAGAGGATGTCATCAATAAAGAATATAAAGAACATGTATAAATGTTACTTGTACACTCTGTTCATCAAGTCCATAAAATTTACAAGTGCATTCATTTCCAAAAGACATTACGACAAATTTGAAGTGACCATATCGAGTTTTAAAGGCTATCTTCGAGATGTCATAGTATATGACTCTGAGCTGTTGATAGCTAGATCTGAGATCTATCTTAGAAATATAATTCCCTCCCGAATGTTTGTAAACCAAGTCATCAATCCTATAGAGAGGATACCTATTCTTGATTATGACTTTGTTCAATCAATCATAGTCGATGTACATTTTAAGAGATCCGTCTTGCTTGCACACGAAAAGAACTGGAGCACCCCATAAGGAAACACTAGGACTAATAAATCCCTTATTTAAGAGATATTTTGATAGTTATTTTAATTCCTTAAGCTCGGTTAGAGCCATTCTGTAAGGTGGAATTGAAATAGGTTGGGCATCTGAGAGTAGAGCTATTCCGAAATCGATTTCCCTTTCGGGAAAAACTCCCGGAAGATCTTCAAGGAACACTTATGGAAACTCATTCGCTACTGGAACTGACTCAAGACTTGGGATTTTGGAACTTGAGTCCTTGATTCTAACGAGATAATAGATACACCCCTTGGAAATTATTTTTCTCGCCTTGAGGAATGAAATAAATCGGCCTATCAGGACTGAGGTACTACCTCTTTATTATAAGACTATATCATTAGGAAATGGAAACTTAACTATCCTATTTCCACAGTCAACTGAGGCATAGCCAGAGTGGAGTCAATCAATGCCAAGGATGACATTTAATCGGTCATCTCTAATTCTACAAAATTAACTGACATGATTTTCTGAGATCTTGTGATCGGGTAATTTCTATATACCCACCAGGCCAGGATAGAATTATTGACTAGGATAGACAATGAGAAGGGTTCTGGAAAACTTTCTAAGTTGTTGCCAAAATCTATGGCTATATAAGGAGTCATGAATAATCCATAAACATAAAGTTGATTCTGACATTATTAACTGGTTGCACTAGAAGTGGCACCCTGCTGAGTAGGGTGACCTGTTGGTGCTGCTGATGAATTAGTATGGCCCTTGTGCCAATCATTCCTTCCCTTCCACATACTCGTTGGGAAATCCATTTTCCTGTAGCCTATCTTGCCATTCCCAAAACATATATCGCTGTCGGATATGCACTCATATTTACGATTCTTACCACACCACTTACAGACTGGGTTTATGCAGCCACTATTTACACTACTCTGGGACTTAGAGCTTGGGTCTCTATCACAAGGATCTGGTAACAACTTAGGCACTGAAGAACTAGCAAAAAATAGAGCTGGGGCTGAAGGTTTCTAGCAAAACTGAGAATGATTTCCACTATCAGATATTTTCTGAGAGAAGTTAAAACTACCAGTTTTGGCCTTCTTATTCTCATTTTTCTTCTATTTGATATTATCTACCTCAATCTGCTGAGCATGAAACATCATCCTGGAGAGATCCAGCTCTTTAATTAACATAGTTGTTCTGCACTCTTTTATTACCTCTTTAGAAACTTTCGACACAAACTTACTTATTCTGGCCCTAGCATCAGCCACCATAGTTGAAGCATACCTCACAAACTGGGTGAACTTGAGTGAATACCCATTCATGATCATGTTATCCTACTTTAAATTTATAAACTCCTACACCTTGGCCTCCCTCAATTCGAGTAGGAAGAACCTATAAAAGAAAGTACTAGAAAACTCATCCCACTCTACTGGTGTTGTATCGATACCTCTATCCTCCTTCTACTAATTAAACCAAGTATGAGCTACCCTTACAACCTGTAAGAATCTAAGTCAGCACTTTCACTGTAAGTGACACCCATGATATCATTCACTTTCTTAACACATTTAAGAAACTCTTGTGGATCCTTCTCAGACTTGGATCTAGAGAACACTGGAGGATTCATCCGAGTAAAATACCAAATTCTAGATACTGCCAAATTTACTACTATATTGGATAGGGAAATAATCTTCTGGTTATTCTTGGAAGCATCGAGAGGGAAAGAACTGTGAAAGTAGCCTAAAATTTGGCATGGGAAACATGTTCGTTCAGAGGGTCTTCCTGAACAGGTGGAGATTTGGGATGGTCCCCATTCCTATTTTTGTTATTCCTTCTAGGAGGCATTTTCTATAAATGAATTAATGACGAGTTACAAGAGGAAAGTCAATAGAGCCCATGCTCCATCGCATAACATGAATATTTAAAGAATGCAAACTTTTCTAAAATGACTCGTAGCCACTCGCCCATAAGTGTGGCACGCTTCACACCCATGAACAATTCTATACTTAATGTAGTTGTCAGAAACCCTAGGAAACTTTTAACCTTGTGCTCTTATACCAAGTTTGTCATGACCTGAGACTACCTATAGTCGTAACAGGGTGCTTAGAGTCATAAGTGACCCCAAGCTAACCCTTGATCTGGTACCTTCTATGAGCACTGGATATAGTAATAACATACTATAATATGTGGAAGATAAACTGGGCAAAAACTAATAAGATATGATATGAAAATAGTTACTCAACATATAGGAAAAACTAATAAGATATGATATGAAAATAGTTACTCAACATATATCTGAACATCTGATAAAACTGAAATCAGGTCTGACTAGTTAAAAGCCTCTAAACATGGGGATTTGATGGGACAAACCCCCAATTAATTTTGACTCATAGTAACAAAGGAAGTGCTGAAAGTAACTATGGATAACTTATCCTCGAAGGATGAGAACTCACCCTGACTATTGTTGAGTGAAATAGGAATAGACTATGTGCGATATGGGAATTAAGTGTCTGAACCTATATTGTGAAATCAATTTAGCAAAAGAGAGTATGCAATCAGTACTTTGAATACACTGGTATGCGAGATAAGGACTAGATGATGTGTATATATGTAGTGGTACTGAACATGAATGCATGGACATGTAAATCTAATGTATGACCAAGTAGAGCATGTATGAAAATAATTTGTAAAATTGATTAACTGAATAACTGATAGAATGGACACTTAGTCATGCAAACCTGAACTGGTATTACCTGAATACTGAACTGAGATTGTTAGAGTTAACTATAACCAATGCCCCAAAATGAGCTAATTGGGGTCCAACCTGTAACCCCAATTGGAAGAGTATTAGTACCTTACCAAGGGTACCAACATTGGATGGCGTGGATCCACTAATATGATGTCCCAAAAGATGAGGGTGTCATGCCTCTATTGATGAGGGACCCCTAAATATCTGTGATGGCTCTGTAGGTCTGGAATTAGGGACTGCTACTAACAACTCAAGCCTAACTGATTGGGGAGTCGTCATCCCTGCGTACCCTCGATGCTAAGTGTTACTCCCAATAGAATGACAATAGTAATAATATTTGCTTAACATAATTCAATACTTATAATGCTCAACATGACAATGTTATAAACTTCATGGTATCAACATGGTGTATATATATTACTTGAAATCTTGAAAACTATAGCCTGCATGATAATCTAAGTATCAGGTGTTCATAACCCACCAGCATGGAAAATAATAAAATTAAATAGAATGTTTTCAATGTAATGACATAATAGGAAATTTCTTGACTTAAAATCAAGAATAAAAAAATTTCATCAATATAACAAGTTATCATGATTTGAGTACGGATAAATACTTAAAGTTATGGGGAAACACTATTTTATGGTCAATGGAATTTATACTTTTCATGAAACCCTAAGCAAAAGAGGAATTAAACTTAAGAATTAGTGAAAATTTGGGACTCAATGGATGAAAGGGGCCCATTGATAAATATCTCACATACTTAGTAGTAAGAGCCTTGAGAAATTCCTTGGAAAAATTCTTGAGCTTGAAGAACCCTAATTGCTTTGTGGGAGAAGAGAAAATTGCCTCTTTTTGGTTTCTCTGAGTTAAATTATGATAAATGATGGAATGAAGGGTTTTGGGTCTTTTATCTTCCTCTTTTGGGAAGCCTAAACAACGTCGGTTAGGCTTTAAAAGAAGTGGGAAATTACTTAAAAATCCCTAGAAAAACATGCTAAAGATCGGGTTCCCAGTTGGTACGACTCACTCTATAACTCGTTGGGACTAACTAAGAGTTGTACTCTGAGTCGTAAGCTGGAATATAGGGTCTGGGGTTCCTTTCTGTTCTAACTACGACATCACCCTTATAACTCATCATGACTGACTATGATTTGTAAGGTGGAGTCATAGTATAAATCTTTAATCTTGGGTCCTTTACTGGTTAGGCTACGAGTCCCTCCCAATGATTCGTAGTCCCTGATTACGAGTTATGAGGTATGGTCGTAGCCACTTGTCTCAAACTTGGATCCTTCACTGGAGTGACTACAAATCACTAGTGACGACTCGTCACGAGTTGTTATGACCCATTTCTTGAGTCGTAGTCATGGCAGTGCATTATGTCCTTAGGGTAAACTTTCCACAACTTTTTGTCATGACATCGGATTGAGGCGAGACTTGAAACATTGGAAAGGTAACTTAGTGGTCTATATTTTGTGAGGTTTAGATCATGAAAACTTAGGGTATTATAGGAAGCACCAGCAAGTGTCGCGATCGTGACACTTCAAGTCACGAACACAACTCCTTGGATAGGCTAACAAAATTGCAATAACAGTAGGGTAATGTTGCGATTGCGACATCTTTATCTGATGCCTTGCATCACGATCACAAACATTAAGTCATGATAGAGAGACCTGAGCACCTGGTATGGGTATTAATAGACCCTCTTTGCATGATTTTTCTCATTTTTCATCTATTCCAAAAGAGCTAAAACCCTAATTAGAGAGAGAGATTAAAATTGGAACTTATGGGTGATTTGGGAGCCTCTCTAACACTTTTTTATGCAATTATCATCCAATTTGTGGTAAGATTTCACCCTTTTCATGGTAAAAAATTTCCATTTCTTATTTCATATCCCAAAACGTTGTAGGATTGATTTTAGCCCCAAATTAGCTCAAATTTAACCCATTTTTTAGGATAATGATTCCTTGAGTATGAGGGAACGTTGGGTGGCTTTTAGAAATGTGATTTTCCATAAATAGGACCCACATGGAATTTTGGTGTGATTTTTGAACCTGAAGCACAATAGTGCAATATGTATATCATTATTCTAGTATTAATTAGTAGAATGTGGTTTTGATAGCTTGGCGTCTTGTGGAAGTGTCACAACCCAATTTCTTAGATCATGATGGTGCCTATTTTAACCCACCATTAGGCAAGCAAAACCCATAGTCTGGAATGGCTAGTAACGGACTACCACACAAATAAAGAAAATAATTGCAGAATAGATAAAACAAAGAAGCAATTACATAATATAATCCCAAAATTTGGTAATATCAGTGCAAGAGCTTCTAATAATACAAGAGTACAAAGTGAAGTTCAACGGAATACACTAATATAACTTATCTCTAAATACAACATAGAGACTAGTCTAATACATAAAAGAGAGATAGATAATACTCTGAATGTTAGGAGCTCACTCTAAGTCTCCGAACCATGGCTTCTCTACGCGACGATCACACATCAACTACGATGACCCGTACTATGATCTGCAGGCTGCAAAATGTAGTATGAGTACCAAAATTATGAGTACTCAGTAGGCATCATCGGTCGACTGAGCTAATTCATGATATAAAGATGATATAATGCAAGATAATCATAACTAAGTAAAAGTATAGAATTGAACCTGAGTGATCTCCATCATCACTGTATATAATGAGTGACCAAAATATTATATAGTATAACATAGGTATTAACATATGCCAATATCGATGTACATAACAAGTAATAAATATCAGAATAAGAATATAACAAAAGGCACCAACGCATGCTTGTATCGCTATACGTAAGAATTGGACAGTTCAAAAATAATAATGTATCATAAAGAATCAACACAAGAAATCAAAAGTACAAAGTTGGCTCCCATATACCAATTAATGCATAAAGTAAAGAACTCATCACAGTTTCCCATACCACTGGAGAGTACATCCAAGAGAAATGTAAAGGAATCTAATCAACAATATATCCAAACTCCGTCGTTATTCAACTCTCAATCTACTTTCACCATCAATCAATCGATTTATCAACATTCTACAATTATCATAAATATTCATAATTAAACAACGAAGGATAATATATACACAACCATAACCATACCATCATTTAGACAACTATATCCTCAATACGCACTAATAGCTCTTTATAAGCTAGCCATCGCTTATTTACTGATCCAAATTCTCACAAGTCAACATACACCTTCTAATTGTTATTTATATACTATTCACCGCATAAGCAATATTCATGGGTCAACAATTATTCATTCATCACCCACTAGTAAGTATAGCCAAAATTCATTACTATGCAATATTTATCAACTAGCCCATATTTATTTCTAGCCATCACAAACTCACTAATCACCATTGAACCAATAATCTCTAACCACTGATTATTCACTATTTAATTTATTGACTAAACGCCATTTAGCAACTAGCACCACTAATCTACAAATCCTTATTTGGAAACTAGTCATTATTATCGACTGAATCATTATTATCGACTAATAATCATTGCTATAAGTCTTCATTTATGCTAAACATCATTATAACTTAATCATCATAATTACTAGTCCTCAACACCACTAGTCCTTCAACTATACATTAGTCATTATTCACCTCTTAATTAATATTCACCACTAATCATCTTTTCAACCTTAAATCAACAACTATACTACTTTATACCTTAATCACTAGAAAACTATGGTCGACATCTCTAATATCAACATTATACCCAAATACACATAAGCATAAATAACATATAGTTGCCATACATAGCCAGACTCAAACCGGTAGATGTACTCATAGGCATATCAATAATCATTCTCCAGCCTTGCCGGGTATATATATATATATATATATCATCATAATCATCCTTCGGCCTTGGCAGGTATCATTATATCATCAAATATCATCACAGTATCCTCTAGACTTGTAGGGTATCATCAAAATATCCACCAGCCTTGCTGGATATCATCATAATATCCTCAAGCCTTGTTGGGCATTATCATATCATCATAGTATTATCCACCCTTGTTGGGCATCATCATAATATCCATATTAATATCAATAATAAAGAGCAATCCCCATGAAGGCTATAGTAAAGGACAAGCCCCACAAGGGCAAAAATAAAGAACAAGCCCCATGAGGGTTAAGGTAAATAAACATAAAAGGAGAAGCAAGAAGAGCACACCTCCATATTTTCTCGTTCATCATCAATGTCACATTATCAATAAGTGTATATATATGTAACATGAAATTTATAAGTAATAAGTTAATAATCTTGTTAATTAGACCATGAGCATAACCATAAACATTATCATGAGTAATAGGCCACAAGTAACCTATTTATTGGACCACTATTAGCATAAAGAAAGTTTATAACTAACTTAAGCAATAGAAAATCCGTGGCATAATCTATAGCTTATTCATAGTATAGTTGATATCATACTTTATGGCTTAAACATTTATAATCAAGGGTCAATTTAATAAGGTATTTGTTGGCCCAATTAATACTCAAGCAATGGCCTAATCAATTGCCTGAGTAATAGCCACATCCATGGATTAATCAATAACATGGTCATGGGCTTCTTTAATAGCATAAACAACATCTCATTATGGCATCATCAATAAATTTACTATCAAGGTTCCTCAATATTGCATCAAGGGGCATTTTCTAAGCATTTCATAAGCATCTATGGGTCTTACGAGGACTACCTCAATCTTGGCTTAAGGTGGGTTAAGGTGCACTTCTTAATCCCCAAATATACATTCTATGTTCATTTCTACTCCGGTCTAGGCTAAGGTATCTAATTCAACTCTTAGGTCTATAACAAGCCACCATTAAGTCTAAGGTAGGGATCCTACTCAAATGTCACCATTAAGTACATTGGAACTAAAGCAACTTCATTAGATTAGAATCTAAGGCAAATCTTGCCCTAAGAATGAGTGAGATGGTCACTCCCATCTAACTAGAATATTTCTAAGCATTCTCATGTTAAGCATGAGACATTAAGTCTAATCCATTATGTTTCAAGAGAAGAAGCTAGGCATTTCACTATATGGGTCCAAATGACCTAAAAGATCCAACTAACCAAAAAACTTGAATAATCATCAAGACAACTCCTGAAACCCTTCCCAATCTAACAAGATATCAAAACTATACTATAACATAGCTCAATCTAACAAGGGAAAAGTCTAACCTACCTCAATTTCAAAGAATGCTCGTCAATCCTATAAACCTTCATCTTCCTCTTTCGAGAAGACTCTTCAAGATTTCAAGCTATCAAAAATATATTCTACTAGTCAATACGAGCATAACGATATCCATATTGCACCATTGTGCTTCTGCTTCAAAAACGATACTAAAAACCCCATAGGTCCCACTTATGGAAATCACGTTTCCAAGGTCAACCCAACATTTATACATGAAGAAAGAATCATAACCCTCAATAAATGAGTGAAACCAAGATAATTTAGGGCTAAAATAAAGCCCTCAAGCTATTTGGGGTTTCAGTCAAAAATTCAAGAACTACAAGAATGGATTTGAAGGATTGTTACCTTAAATCTGAAGATATTCACATTAAAAGATGTTAATCAAGCTCCCAAGTCACCCGCAAGACCTAATTTAGAGTTATCTCACCCTTCTAGGGATTCTAGGTCTCAAAGATGAAGAGAAAATGGCCAAAACGCGATTTGGGGCCTATTTATAGCCCCTTCAAGCATGGAGATGCCAAGATTTCCATCAAATGGACTGTGATCGCCCTGTCGCAATCGCCATGGGACTTACTGCGATCTTCATGGCACCAGTACCAGCAAAGTCAAAACTTGTTTTTTACCCTTAAAACTCATTCAGACTCAGATTTTGTGCAAATGAACTATGTAACCCCACTAAATTCGATGTCCTGGATGCGTTAGTGAAGTTGGATTTCCCATCCAAGGTTCTTTTGACTAAATGTGAGTCCCACGCTCATACTTTTTTATTTTCCAACTTTTCGTCCAATAGGTCAAAATGAGATCGGATGCATTTGGACCCAAACCAAAGGTCAACCTAGCCTAAAATCAATATTTAAAAGCTTCTATCATAGTCAAAATTTGGATTCGAGATTGTTTTACTGATTTTTCAGTCGGTAGCCATTTGGAAGCTGCGAAGACTTCCACACAGGGAATTGGTTCTAATAACCAAATGAACTTCCCGATAATCGAACTATTGGTCCCAACAAGTCATAAATTACTTGGGGCATCTATGGAGAAGCCCTAACAGTGAAGACAAGTGGAAATATGATAAATGACCGGAAAAGGTCATTACAATATCCATAACTAAAAGGACTTTCTTCCCTAAAAGTCAATAGATAGGAGGAATCTCATAATCTCAAAAAAATGAGGTACTGGGCACGCATGCTCTGAGCATGACTTCCCATATAACCTCCACGAAGAGAGAAAACTTCTAAGGGATTTCGCCAAAGGTATCCCTATTTCAACAAGCATTCTCATTTCACTTCCAAACAGCCAAAACACAACCTTAATCGCTAACTAGCCTCCAACTGAACCAAAAAGGCTAATGCAAGCTAATCTAAACCACAACACACTGATACCATCTCGATATCCGCACAAATCAACAAAGGCTTATTCAAGTCAAAACCAACACAAGAAGTGAATCAGACCACCAACTCCAAACCCAAATTTAACCTTTTGTTACCATCTCACACCTGCTATCTACTCCAAACTCAGAGAAAAATCACTTGAGCCCTATCCGTCCAATCTCATCATAGACAACTTAAGGACTGAGGTTGATCCGCTGAAAGTCCACTCGACAAATATAAGAATAAGCCCATAAGGTGATGTTCGGGCACACAAACGGATATAATCAAGGAATGCAATTTATGTTGATGCTATAGCTAATTCGGATGGTAATTAAACCAGAAACCAAAAGATCAAGGCATAACTACACACCACTAAACGATCTATACCAGGATGTTTTATTAACCGAGAATGAGACCATACTGAATCCAACTCAAGCATACTACTTCCACTGAGTATATCATCCAAAATTCTCAAAGAATACTAAAAACTCAAGGCTAAAGCTAAAAGAACCAATCCCTGGGCAACCAATCCATTTAAAGTCGAGAAAATCAAATAGGCAACCACAGAGTAGGATCAACCACCCTATTAATGAAATCCAAACTGAGATAAAATCTAAAATAAGGGTTGTACTTAAGCTCTTCAACTCCAAGCTAAAATCCCAACATCAAGGTTGAACAACTCGGTCTCAACTACCAAAACCAAACCTGAAGATGGGTAGGCATTAATACTCCAAATCTATTAGAACTTCCAAGTAGCCACCCCAAGGTGTCAAATCCAAATTTAATCCAAAAATCCAAATCAAGGTCTAATACTCACATCAACCATGCCGTCAAAATTAGGCATATCTGTACTATATCATGCCGAGTCAAAATCAAAACTTATAGGAAGAACAAAATTGCAACATAGGATAAATCATCGGCTGAAAACAAAAGAAATCCAATACAGTAAGGGTAAGAATAGAAACTTAAAGAAATATAACTTTAGTCAAAACTAATCCATCCAATACTCTATCTCAAAAGAGAATAGCTATAGGCACATATCCTCAAGTAGAAACACTCCACCAAGCCTTATTAGGACAAACAAACACTGAAATACGGTTTTCTTGAATCCACGCAAGTAGGGTAATTATTACTTGATCTATCCATGGATCACATCATCAAACAAAAAAATGCCAACTTAACAAGTGATCATAGGAAAGACGACCTTCCTCTATCTCCTTAACTTGAAGGATGATAGGAATTACATCACAGGGAGAACAGAGCATACAACTCCTGACTTATAGCAAAGAAAACCCATCATAAGGAGATAAATTCAACAAATCTAAGAGATAAATTGAGGGTATCTCAATATCTATATCAAGATTCTATTGGACAATAAAATAACCACGAATGAAGAATGAACCTTAAATGGGTCAATCTCATAATCGGGATAAATAGGAAGGGATAGCCAACACAAAATCCTTTACAACCCAGGAGGTAAGTCTAAGAATCTCTAACTTAATAACGAGTAATATAACTAAATTGCCAACTCTAGAATCATACAAAACCACAGAAAGTCAATTTGCCTTCGACACCATAATACATCCCTGAATCAATCTAACACAGATAACTAAGAGGGATAACAATCAACATCACTGCACTATGAAAAAAAAATCATCAAATGAAGTTGTATCTTATCAGGACACCAAATAAGAATCGCAAGGAATGAAATTCTAACTAGATAACACTAGTCTATATAGCTACCCAACGAGCATCAATTACATTAAGTAATAATATCAAAATGTCAATAACCTTAAGCAGTGATAGCAATAGTAATAATAATCAACATCAATTTAAGAAATAGGTTTTACCAAAATGAACAATAATATCATGTACAGCTTGGGGGACACAACAAGGCTAATATGCCAATATAAATAGGACTCGAACCGGGGGGTGCGGATTAGGTGCGTAGATTCGACTAGATAATAAATACGTATGTATTTATTATTATAATAAATATTATTGATTGGAATAATATTCATTTTTATCTTCTTGATTTAAGATGTTTTATTAATTCATATTCTAGATTAGATATTATTGTGATTAAATTATCTAGTGTTTTAGGATCCTCGTTTGTAATATATAATCTTTTATATTCTTGGTATAGACTATATAGTTGAGTTTCTATTTCTTTTAATGATTTATTCTTTTCGTAAAATATATCCATTAATTTTTTTTTTTTTAGTTTATTATTTTATCCTGTGGTAATTGCAGAGTTACAAATTTTTGTATAATAATTTATCCTGTCTGTACTGTAGTATATATCTAATTCTAGATTTTCTATGTCATTTATTATCTTGTGTTGTTCTTCTCGTAGTGAGTTTTTTAAATTGTCTAAACTATCACATGTACTTTTTTCTAAATTTTCTAAGGTTTTTTCTATCCATATTAACTTTTCTTTTAGAGTCTCCATTATTTCTTTAATTCGATTTCTATAATTAATTTCATCATTTAGGTTATTTTGGTTTTCCCTAGTTTTTCTTATATATTCTAGCATCCACAGTCTTGATCTGAATAATATCCTTCTGGGTAAATGTCTTCGTATATCTGTTCTAACGCATTTATTGTTTCAATTTCGTAGTTTATTACTTCTTCTAATATTATTTTCTTAATATCTTTAATTTCTATGTCTTTAAGTATATATAAGATTAAAACTTTAAGGTGGTCTAAATGATCTATTTTCTAAAATTGATATTTTTTATTTTCCATGTATTTGTCTATATTTTTTTTTAGTAGTTGTATGTTTCTCATATCTTTTTCTAAAAATTCTATGTAATTTATCATGCTAAGTATTTGTAAGAGTAGTTAGGTATGTGTGGTATATAACTTACTCTAGTCATGTAATATTTACCAAATGCTTTTTCTAATATGATTTTTCTTATATCTACTACAGTTATATCTTTAAGTGCATATAAAATAAGTATTTTAAATTTATCTACCATCTCATCAGATAAATAATTATTCATTTTCATAAAATTGTTTTTTTCAAAATATTCCCTTCAACCATGTACATAACAAAATATAGTCATATTAGATTACTATATACTAGATTATTCTTAAATAACATGTTCTTCGGTCACTATTAGCATGGTAATCTGGATACTTTTCCCTTAAACAGCGCCTCTACTCTGGTTACTCCCCACCACGGCTTCTTGCCTTATTGGTTTCACCTTTAGGATGGCATAGTTCTTAGGGATCTTTTTCCGTTTCCACTTTGCTAATAAACTTCTTAACATATTATTCTTCGAATAATTCTACTATAAAGTAACTAACATGAATTTATTTTATCATATCATGATTGTTGGGAATTATGAATTTAGCTATTCATAATCATAAATAAATATACCTGTTCTGGTAGGTTTGATATTTCTGTGCTTTGTTCCTCCATAGATTTTTCCATTGATATATACCTGTTTTTTAATAACTAAGCAAAATATTTATTGTGGACTTTGAGAGAATGTTTGCTTCAACGCATGAAGGCTTGCTTTGCAATGCCTTCTGCTTTCTCTATTTATAGAATGAAAAATGTACAAAAGTTTTTACATCCGTATTCCATATTAAAAAACTAAAAAGCTAAAAAAACTAAAAAGACTTAAAAGTCTTACCTAACTTTGAATTTTCCTACTTTACATTAATTTCCTAATAAATGCTACTAACTAATGTTACTAACTAATGTTATCCTTCACGTAACAACTTTGTACAAATAAGTCTTCCGTCTATTTTGTCATATCTGTTGTATCTCCATTATTGCTCTGGTCTTACCTTTACAGTTGTCGTCCTTATCTTCTTATTCACAGCTGGGACGTCATTATCTCCTCCATTACATTTTGAACATCTGTGATCTGGATATTTGTGTCCAATAGTTTTGCAGTATCTGGTCAATAATTCTTCCGAAATAAATTTTTCCTTAATAGCTCTGGCGATAGGTTCTGTCTCTGGTTTAAGCAACGTGATAATCCATTGCCTAATAGTTTCCATATCTGTTTCTCGTAACTCTTTTGAATTTGAATATATTAATACATGATCTCTTGAATAGTAGTTCCATATGGGATTTTGGTTGCAATATGTATTTGCTAGCTCTTGTAAAATTGTAGATAATCCGATAATCCTTTTGTTTGCATAAAATTTTGGTATCTCGATTCTGGGTATCTCTGGTTGTGAAATAATATCTTGTGGTATAATCATATCTCGTGTCATTCCTATCTTTACAACTTGTATAGGTTTTTTAACTTCATCAAATAATATCTCTGCCGGTGCCGCGTAAATTTTTATAAAGAACAAGGTACCTTTGGTTATTCTTTTAAAAATAATAAATGCTTCATATATCTCTGGTATAGTGGATACCTCAGTTCCGTCCGTGGTATATACAGTACTAAGTAATCCATATTCGTAGCAAGTTTTAACTATGTTTGGTTTGGTTTTGGGTAAGGCAATTAATTTATTATATCCGGTCAATTTCTGGGTTATATAGTTTGTATCTGGTTCTTGGACATTTGTAGCTTTTGGGTTGCTATTTAAAAAGGTTTGTATATTGTAGATATTTTCTATGTATTTTTGGGATGTGTAGTTATAAACTTTTTTGTCTTGGTTCAGACTATCTCGGTATGTGGTAATTTGTGGGGGTATAAACATGGGATCTTTTGATGTATTTGGGGTATATGGTTTTTCAAATATTTTATTCATATTCATGTTCTGGTATCTTGGTCGACTAGCCCCTTTGCTTGTACCTGCAGGAGTAGATAGATAAATGTTATGGGTTTTATGGAGTATCCCAACGTCTCCTTCTAGCTCTGGAATTTTAATGTCTTTCGATCGACATAGCTCTGCACACTGCTGAGTTAGCTGATTTGTAGCTATAGACTTCAGTTTACCTTCATTAGTCTTTAGCTTTTCTATCTCATTACCCATACTGTCCACTTTTATTGAAAGCGTAGTTTGGGTGTTGAGTATCTTTTCTAGAGTATCTTCTTCTATAATATCAGTCTGTGTAGCTTTGTCTTGATATGTAATCTGCAATAACATTTTTGTTAGTACTGATTACTTCAATTGTAAATGTAAAATTTAATATATTCAATACTAGTCTCCGAATCTCTTTTGTTGTAACTGAATTTTGTATTTTCTTTGTTAGCCACCAGCGTACTTGTGTATTATCTGTTCGCACAATAAATTTGTTATATACAATATATGGCTCAAATGCTAACAAACATTTATATAATGAACATAATTCTTTTCTATTTATTTCCCATTTTATTTCTGTCTCATTAAACGTACCTGAGTAATATCTACAATGGTGTTCTATTTTTTCTGCTTCATATTTATATTTAAGTACTCCTCCGTAACTATATTCACTAGCATCTGCTTCTACTATGTATATAAATTTTCTATTTTCATCAGGAAATTGTAATTTTGGTAATTCTTTACAAAGTATTTTTATTTTTTGAACTTGTTTTTTATCTTCTTCATTATAGTTATATTCTATATCCTTTTTTAATTTTTTCTGTAGTGGTTTTAAGTTTTCTGCTAATTTTGGAATATATTCTCTTACTTGGTTTACTAATCCTAAAAATGATTGTAATTTCTTTTTCGTATCTAATTCTTCTTTCGAATTTACTATTTTTTGTACTATATGTTGTTGCATTTTTACTCCACTTTTATCTATTTGTATTCCTAAAAATTCTATTTGATTTTTCATAATTTCAGCTTTCTTTTTACTTAAACTTATTCCCGAATTTTCTATTATATCCGTAAATTGTTCTAATAATTTTAAATGTTCTTCTTTGGTCTTTGTATATAATAGTATATCGTCTATATATACTATACAATTAGGTAGTTGTTTAAAATGACTATCCATAAAATGTTGATATCTACCTGGTGCATTTTTATATCCAAATGGTAGTACATTCCATTCATAAAATCCTTGTGGTACCGTAAATGCGGTTAATTCCTTAGATTCTTCTTCTAACTTTAGATGGTAAAATCCTGATTTGCAATCAAATTTACTAAAATAATTATATCCTTGTATTTGTCTTATTTTTAATATCTTATTCGGTATTGGGTAATTATAAGTTATTGTTTTTGCATTTAAGTTTCTATAATCAATAACCATTCTACTTTTTCCTCTTTTTTGTTCACTATGTTTATTTACTATAAATGCTGGGCTATTATGTTTGCTATTACTTTTTTGTATATATTGCTTTTCTAATAATTCATCTATATGCATTTTAAATTCTTTTAAATCATCAAAATTATATGTTAATGGTTTCTGGGTTATTATGCTATTTTTATCTATTAATTCAATTTTTATAGTAGTTTTATGTTTTTCCCATCCTTTTAATGGATCTTCACTATATAATTGTTCTAATTTTTTCTTAATTATTTCTATCTTATTTATTGAAAATATAGTTATTTCTGTTTTATTTATCGAAAATACAACTAATTCTATTGTATCTTCAGTATTTTTTATATTTTCTAACTTTTGTGTAATTTTTTCACTTCCTTTTATCCAATCAGTTTTCTTTCTTATTTTATTATTAACTCTTTTTGCTCTTACTTTCTGTTTACATGGTGTTGTAAACCACCAGTCTGTTCTAGTTATTATATGTGGGTATAATTTATCTAGAAACGGCATTCCTAAAAGTATATCTTTTGATGTTAGTTCATAATTATAAATTTCTTCTATTGTTAATATTTTATCCCATACTTGTGTTTTTACATTCTTAGCTTTATAAGTAATTAAGCTTCCTTCGTTATTAAATCCTTTAACTATTATTGGTGTTTTCAATTTATCCCATTTACTTTCTGGTAAACAATTATATCTACATAAATTAGCTTCTGCTCCTGTATCTATCATAGGCGTGTAATATCTACTGTAATATCCTTCTACTACTATCTTCATTAATACATATATTTTCATTTTATGTTAATGCTCTTCTTAAGAATAATTTCTCTCTGTTATATGTTATAGTTAATTGTGTATGTTCTATATTATATGGTTTTACTTGTTCTAGCCATTTTATTCCTAATATTATGTATGTTTTTTGCATTTCTTCTTTTACTTCAAATTCTATTTTTATTTTTCTTATTCCCATTATTATTTCTTTTTCTGCTATATTTTTAGTATTTATTAAGCTTCTTGGTAGATCTGGGCATATATTATAGTCGGTTTTTATTTCCTCATTTTTTACTAGATATTTTGCTATATAATTTTCTTCTTGTCCTGTATTTAATAGTATTAAATATTCTTTTTCATTTACCTTTCCTGTTATGTAATAATGGTTTGAATTATCCATTGAACTTGTTTCATAACTTATTCTTTTTGATGAGCTTGATGATTCCGGTTTATCATAAGCTGTTCTTTTTGTTGTACTTATTCTATCATTTATTATTTCTAGATTTTCTTCTACATCTATGTCTCTATAGCTATAATCATTATAGTCTATCGTTTTTACAAATTGTTCAAATGGGCTATCTATTTGTATCTTATTAATCTTATTTTTTCCCGTTATTTTATGTTTTGTTGTTAATACATATAAATTTTTGCATCTTGCTGTAAATATTTTACTTCCTGGAGTTAATTCTATTCCTGATATCTTCCAATATAATACTAGTGCTTTATCTATATTTCTATCTGTTACTGCTACTGAATAGTTCGCACTTATTATAAATTTAAATTTTTGGTATATTAAATTTCCTTTTATGGCAGTTATTATACTTTTTTCTATAGGTTTTATAATTCTATCATCTGCTAAATATAATTCTATTGGTGTATCTATTCCTTCTCTAAAACATGCTTTTATTAATATTTCTGTACCTCCAAGGTGTACATACTTTATTGGGTCTCTACTTTTTATATCGTTTATTTCTTTATTAATTATTCTTTTTGTTACTAGTGGTATACTGGCTTTACCTTTTGCATATCTACAGTCTATTACGTGCTCTTTTTGACTTACTACATAATATTCTTCCTTTTTTCTAGTAAATATATTTTTTATTGTTGGTATTTTAAATATTTTTTCTACACTTAAGTCTAACTCTTTTCCTTTTATTTCATCGAATACATTGTTATCAAATATTATTTTTTGATCTGTTCCTTCTTCATTTAAATATTCTTCTTTTGTTAATATTTTTATATCTTCTTCAGTCATTTAATTCATCTAATTCACTATCTATTTCATTATCTGTTTCATTCTCTGAAATTTCATATATACTGTCTTCGCTTTCTAATTCGTAATCTATATAATCTATTTGCATATATTCTGTATTTTCTATTTTTATTTCTGATATTTGTTTATTTTTTGGGTTTTTAGGTAATTTACAATCTCTAGCTAAGTGTCCTAACTTTCCACAATTATAACAAGTACATTCTTTTATAGATTTTTTCTTTCTATATGGTCTCTTGTTTTTATAATTTTTTACATAATATCTTTTTCTTGGTTTTTTGTATTTATATTTTGATTTTTTGTATTTCTTATATTTCTTATGCCTTTTTCTTTTCTTATAATATCTTTCTTCGCATCCAAATTGAGGTGCTATTTTATTTTTGCAACATGCTAAATTTCTTATTAATGTTTTTTCCATTTTTATTTCTTCTCTGTATTTTTCACATAAGTTTCTATACCATTGTTGTAAGAATTTTATTCTTGCTCCTAAAGTATCTACTATTTTTGTTTCATCCCAACTTTTTATTATTTTCGAACTAAATGGTTCAGGTAATTTATTAAAATATAATTTTCTTATTTCTTTACTTTCTTCTATATTATATGCTCCTTTATAATAATATTCTTTAAATGCGCAAGTATATTCATCTATGTAACACATATTACATATTGCTAATTTTAACATTAAATTTCTATTTATGTCTTTCTCTTCATTTTGTTCTTCTTCTGTTGTTGTCATGCTACTAAATTCGTCTTTTATAGCTGTTTTATATTTTTTTAATAATTCTATAGGTGTTAATTTCATTATTCCTTCTGTGGGTTTGTCAGTTCTTAATATTTTTTTACTATTTTCAGTTAGATTTAAAAACCATAATTTTACTGTTCCTATTAGTGTTCTTTCTATATATTCTGGTGCATCTGTTACACTTATATTATTATCTAATAATTGTTTTGTCATATATCCTATCCATAATTGTATTGTTTTTTCTGTATCTATTACACAATCTAAGTCTAGAAAGTTATAATTTTTATTAACTATTTGTTTTGGTGTCCATTTGTCATATTCGTTCTTTAGATTATATCTTTTAAACTTATTTTTATAATATGTAGGTTTCCTTATTTCTGATGTACTGGGTATTATATTTTGATCTTCTTTTTTATCAAGAGTATTTATTTCTGTGTTGATGTTTTCTAAATTTTCTTCATTAATTGCTTCTTGCTTTTCATTGATTTCTAAATTTTTTGTATTTGTTAATATTTCTGTATATGTTTCACTATCTTCTGAATCATAATTGTCTGTTTCTTCAACATCTATATTATTTATTTCTAATTCCTTATTTTTTTTTCTTTATTGTCTATTTCTAATTTTTCTTTAAATTGATTTATCTCGTTTAATAATTTTTGTTCTTTATCTTTTTCTTCTTTTTTTTTCTGTCTTTTTTCATACAGATCTTTTAACATTTGTAATTCTTTTTCTAATTCAACAATCCTACTATTTTTAGTTTCTTCTATTTTTCGTATTTCTTCTGTAGTTTGTTGTTTTATTTTTTCTATTTCCTTTTTTCTATCTATTTCTTCGTTTTCTCTTTCTATTCTAACCATAGCTGTCAATTTATCTTCTAATTTTAATTCTTCTTTTTCTAACATTAAATATAAATGTTCGCTTATTTTCTTATATCTTCTTCCTAAATTAGAAAATACTATTCTTATTTTTAATCCTTCGTGATTTTCATATATTTTTTCGTCTATTATAAATTCTTCTTTGTTCATTTTATTGTAAATAGTTCATGTTGATATATATATTCTAAACTATCTATTTGTGATTCTAAATTTGATATTTCATCTTTTTGTGCATTTATTGAGTTTTTACTAACTCCGGAAAATATATTATAATTTAATCTTTTTGTTCTTATTTTTAATTCTTTACGTTTTTCAGATATAGTCTGTTTTAGTTCTTTGTATTTTTGTATTTTATTCATTCAAACAATATTTATAGTATTTTGGTGGATATCTAAATCTAATTTTATCATAATTAGATGGTATATGTCTCATTCTTCTAGATTTTAAATGGATTATTAATTTTGCTTCAATACTAGATATTAAGGTAATTAGGTAAGCTAATCTTTGTGGGTTTTCTTTTGTTTTATATAGTCTTATATATTCTGAATAATTACTAATTAAAGATTCTTTAATTTTTCTAAAAGCTTTTTTGTTTTTAAATGGTCTTCTCATAATTAATTAATTAATTGGTTGATTATTGTAATTTTTTCATAAACTCTAAATCCAAACATATATATTACTTCTGTATTTTTTTTAAATAACAAATAATTAATTGATGTTTATTTGTATTTCAAAAGCTACACTCATAAGGAGGAAACATCAATATAGATTTACCCCATCCACTACTAAAAAAAATAAGCCATATGGGTAGTCATATAATCATGAATTCAATAACAAGGCACATAATAACAAACATGAACTCATCAAGGCATGTAATCATCATTGGGTATGAAAACCTCAATACACATAATAAAAAAATAAATGCAGAAAATTAAAAGCACACCAATCATGGTGATATCCACAACCTTATTCTTAAAGGATATAGGGGGGAGTAAATCTGAATTGGTACAAACTCAGACCAACCGACTGAATCATCAACTGAGGTGCTAAGTGCACTATTTCTAACTAAAGGTGCCTCAATCATCATGAGGCAGGTCTGAATAAGCTAAATGACTAGAAATTCCATGTTGGGGACACTTTCTATACCAATAATCATTTTTTCTATAGTAGCAATAACTCCTGAAACTCAAATCTCGTAAGGTAACACAAATAAAAGCCCAAATAGCTGGCCAACTAACGCTGATAGAAATTTCTACTACCAATGATCATCCTTCCCACATTCATAGCCTGCCTCAGGAATGCTAGGCTGGTGGGGAATCATGTTGACTCTGTCCAATCACTAACTTACATTCGGAGCACTCTCTGAACCAATGTCCCATATTGCCACAACCAAAATGAGCTCTCAAAAAAATATCAATAGTGTTATACAAAGGCCACACCACCTCCAAAAGTATCAATACATGCTCTTTTATGGCCCTTACATAGTCGACATTCTGAGAGAAAAGGGACCAACTACTATTATATATTCTGAAGCCAAGCGGAGTAGAAATACTAGTCCCTTAACAAATCCCTGCACCAAGTCCTTCTCTAAAGGATATAGCATAGAAATATGTCTGGCCCACTAAAGAAACCCAATCTTGTACTTAGAAACTAGTCAAGAACTCTGATGAACACCAACCAATCCAACTCTAGCCTAAGAACTATCGATGACTCGAATACTAACCATGGCTGAGAGGGAAATACAATCATAACTTGGATACCCAATGTTGAACCTCAAAGGACTAAAGTAGTAACAATCTCAGCGAGAGCCAAAGCTAACCCTACATCCTTTTGTTTGATACTAAAAATCTTTGATATTTATATCTGACTCTCTAGTTCAATGCTACACTAAAACTCTAGAAAGGTGTGATGAATTCGCATCCGTATTTGTTGACAACGTCGCTCATCTTGCATCATTCATTAGGGACAAAATAGAGTTAAAGAATGGGTTCGAGGTTCAAGCAATGCAGACACGTGATAAGGTGTGAATGTCTCCACACCGATCTGCAAAACTGCACTAACACATTCATCTTGTACTAATACACAAGTAAAACCTAGTCTCTGATACCAATATGTCACAACCCAATTACTTAGGTCATGATGGTACCTATTATAACCCATCAGTGGGCAAGCCAAACCCGTAGTTTGAAATGACTAGTAATGGACTACCACATATATAAAGAACGGAATTGAGGAATAGATGAAATAAAGATGCAATTATATAATATAATCACAAAACCTGGTGGTATCAGTGCAAGAGATGCTAATAATACAAGAGTACAAAGTAAAGTTCAACTTAATACACTGATATAACTTATCTCCAAATACAACATATAGACTACTGTAATATATAAGAGAGAGATAGGTAATATTTGAAATGTCAGGAGCTCACTCGAAATCTCTAAACCATGGATTCTCTGCACGATGCATAGACATCAAAAGCTATAACCAGTACTATAATCTTTATGCTGCAGAAATGTAGAAAGAGTACTAAAACAAAGGGTACTCAGTAGGTATCATCGGCCGACTGAGCTAAGTCATGACATAAAGATTATATAATGCAAGATAATCATAACTAAGTCAAGGTACAAAATCGAACTTGAGTTATCTCCATCATCACTGTATGTAATGAGTAACCAAAATAGACTAACAGTATAACATAGGCATCAACACATGCCAATGTCATTGCAAATAAAATGTATTAAATATCAAAATAACAATATAACATAAGGCACCAATGCATGCCCCTATCGCTATACATAAGAATTGGATAATTCTAAAATAATAATGTATCATAAAGCATCAACACAAGCAATCACAAATATAAAGTTGGCTCCTATACCCCAACAGGTGTATAAAGTAACACTGTCCCATACCACTGGAGAGTGCACCTAAGATAAATGTAAAGGAATCTAATCTACAATATATCAAAATTCCATCATTATTCAACCATCAATCCACGCTCACTATTAATTGGTCAATTTATCAACATTCCACAGTTATCATCAATATTCATTATTAAAAAATGAATGACAATTTATGTATAACCATAACCATACCATCATTTAGACACCTATATCCTCAATATGCACTAATAGCTCTTTATTAGCTAGCCAATGCTTATTTACTAATCCAATTATTCACTAGTCACCATACACCTTCTAATTGATATTTATACATTATTTACCATATAATCACTATTCATGGGCCAACAACTAGCCATTCTTCACCCACTAGTCATTAACTAGCAGATCGTCAAATTTTATTACTAAGCCATATTTATCAACTAGCCCATATTTTTTCTAGCCATCACAAACTCACTAATCACCATTGAACCAATAACTGCTAACCACCAATTATTCACATTCAATTTATTGACTAAACACCATTTAGTATCTAGCATCACTAATCAATGAATCCTCGTTTGGCAACTAGTCATCATCATTGACTAAATCATTATTATCAACTAATTATCATTGTTGTAAGTCTTCATTTACACTAAACATCATCATATCTTAATTATCATAATTACTAGTCATCAATAGTACTAGTCCTCATTATTGTTAAGGTTCAACTATACATAAGTCATTATTGACCTCCTCATTAATATTCACCACTAATCATCTTTTTAACTTTAAATCAACAACTATACCACATTATACCTTGATCACTAGAAAAATATGGTCGGCATCTCTAATATCAACATTATACCCAACTAAACATGAGCATAAATAATATATAGTTTCCATACATAAGGCTAGTCAAACTCAAACCAATAGATGTACTCATAGGCACAAGAATAATCTTTCTCCGAGCTTGTCTAGTATATATACGTATCATCATAATCATCCTCTGGCCTTATCGGGTATCAACATTTCATCATAATATTCTCCAGACTTGTCGGGTATCATCTAAATATCCTTTGTCCTTGTTGGATATCATCATAATATCCTTCGGCCTTACCGGGCATCATCATATCATCATAGTATCATCCATCCTTGACGGGTATCATCATATCATTATAGTATCATCCATCCTTGCCGAGCATCATCATAATATCCATACTAATATTAATAAAAAAGAGCAAGCCCCACCAGTGCTAAAGGAAAAAAGAATCTCCATGAGGGATAAAATAAAGAACAATCCCCATGAGGGTTAAAGAAAATAAACATAGAAGATAACCAAGAAGAGCATACCTCCATAGATCCTCGTTCTTCATCAATATCATTTTATCAATAGTTGTAAGTATATTAACATGAATGTTAAAAGTAATAAGCAAATAATCTAGTCCATTAGACCATGATCATAACCATAAGCATTATCATGAGTAATGACCCATAAGTAACCTATTCATTATCCCATTATTAGCATAAAGACAGTTTATCACTAACTTGAGTAATAGAAAATCCATGGCATAATCTATAGCTTATTCATACCATTGTCGATATCATACTTTATGGCTTCAGCCATGTTATATTCAAGGGCCCATTCAATAAGGTGTTCATTGGCCTAAGCAATGGCCTAATCAATAGCCTGAGTAATATCCATATCTATGGCTTAATGAATAACATGGTCGTAGGATTCTTTGATAGAATAAACAATAGCTCATTATGGCATCATCAATAAATTTGCTATCAAGGCTCTTCAATATTGCCTTAAGGGGAATTTTTTATGCATTTTATAAGCATCTATGGGTCTCACAAGGACTACCTCAACTTGTCTTAAGGTGAGTCAAGGCCCACTTCTAAATACCCTAATATACCTTGTAAGTTCATTTCTAACCCATTCTAGGCTAAGGTATCTAATTTAACTCTTAGATGTATAGCAAGCCACCATTAATTCCAAGGTAGGGATCCTACTCAAATACTATTACTAAGTCCATTGGAACTAAAGCAACTTCAATAAAGTAAACATCTAATGCAAATCTTGCCCTAAGCATGAGTGACAAGGTCACTCCTATCTAACTAGAGTAGTTCGAAGCATTCTCATGTCAACATGAGACATTAAGTCTAATCCATTAAGTTTCAAGAAAACAAGCTAGGCATTTCACTAGATGGATCCAAATGACCTAAAAGATCCAACTAATGACAAGACTTGAATAATCATCAAGCCAATACCTAAAACCCCTCCAAATCTAACAAGATACATAATTATACTATAACATAGCTTAATCTAACAAGGAATAAGTCTATCCTACCTCAAATAAGAAGAATGCTCATCGATCCCTTAATCCTTCATCTTCTTTTTTCGAGAAGCCTCTTTAAGATGCCAAATTATCAAAAACATAATCTTCTAGTCAATACGAGCATAATGATACCTATATTGTAGCATTGTGCTTCAGGTCTAAAAATAACCCTAAAACCTTTATGGGTCCCATATATTGAGTTCATATTTACGAGTTCAATCCAATATTCATACATGAACAAAGAATTATAACCCTTAATAAATGGGTAAAACCAAGCTAATTTAGGGCTAAAATCAAGCCCTCAAGCTATTTGGGGTTTTCGTCAAAAATTCAAGAAATACAAGCATGGATTTGAAGGATTCTAACCTTAAAGCTAAAGATATTCATGTTAAAAGATGTTAATCAAGCTCCCAAGTCACCTGCAAGACTCAATTTATAGTTATCTCACCCTTCTAGGGCTTCTAGGTCTCAAAGATAAAGAGAAAATGGCCAAATTGTGATTTGGGAGCCTATTTATAACCCCTTCAGGCATGGAGATATTGTGATCTCCATGTCACAATCATTATAGGCCTTGTCGCGGTCTCTATGGCACCAGTACCAGCAAAGTTAAAACTTGTTTTTGATCCTGGAAACTCATTCGACTCTAATTTTTTGCAAAAGAACTATGTAACCCCACTAAATTGGATGTTCTAGATGTGTTAGTAAAGTTGGATTTTCCATCCAAGGTTGTTTTGACCAAATGTGGGTCCCATGCCCATACTTTTCAATTTTCCAACTTTCCAACCAATAGGTCGAAATAAGATCGGGTGCATTGGGACACAAACCAAAGGTCTACCAAGCCTAAAATCAATATTTCAAGGTGTTGGCATAGTCGAAATTTGAGATTGTTTTATTGAATTTACGCTCGGTCGCCATTTGGAAGCAGCGAAGACTTCCAAATAGAGAATTGGTTCTAAAAACCAAACGAACTACTCGATAACCAAACTGTCTATCCTAGTAAGTTATAAATTACTTGGGTCATTTATAGAGAAGCCCTAATAGCGAAGATAAGTGGAAATATGATAAATGACCGAAAAGGGTCATTACAATATCTACTACTAAAAAGACTTTCATCCCTAAAAGTCAACGGATAGGAGAAATCCCAAAAGCTCAAAAGGATGAGGTACTGGGAATGCATGCTCTGAGCATGACTTCCTAGATAACCTCCACAAAGAGAGGAAACTTCTAAGGGATTTTGCCAAAGGTATCCCTTTTTTAACAAGCACTCTTATTTCACCTCATAACAGCCAAAACTCAACCTTAATCACTAACTAGAATCCAACTGAACCAAAAAGGTTGATGCATGCTAATCTAAATAAACACACTTATACCATCTCGATATCAGCATAAGTCAACAAAGGCTTATTCGATCAAAACCAACCTAAGAGATGAGTCACACCGCTGACTCCAAACCCAAAAATAACCTTCTGTTACCTTCTTGCACCTACGATCTACTCCAAACTAGGATAAAAATCACTTGATCCCTATCTGTGCAATCTTATCATAGACAACTTAAGGACTGAGGTTGATCTGCTAAAAGTTCACTCAGCAAACATAAGAATAAGCCCATAAGGCATTGTCCGTGCACACAAACAGACATACTCAAGGGATGCAATCTATGCTGATCCTATAGAATCCGGATGGTAATCAAATTATAATCCAAAAGATCAAGGCATAACTACCCATCACTAAATGATCCATACTAAGATATCTAATTAATCGAGAATGAAACCATACTGAATCCAACTCAAGCATACTAGTTCCACTGAGTATATCATCCAAAATTCTCAAATAATACTGAAAACTCAAGGCCAAAACTAAAAGAACCAATACCGAGTCCCTAGGCCATCATCTGAACACTTAGCAACTATATTCCATTCGAAGTTGAGAAAATCAAATAGGCAACCATGGACTAGGATCGACCACCCTATTAAAGAAATCCAAACTGAGATAAAATTTAAAATAAGGGTTGTACTCAACTAGTCATGATTATCGACTAAATCATTATTATAAACTAATCATCATTGTTGTAAGTCTTCATTACACAAAACATCATCATAGCTTAATCATCATAATTACTAGTCATCAATAGCACTAGTCCTCATTATTGCTAAGGTTCAACTATCCATAAGTCATTATTGACCTCTTCATCAAAATTAACCACTAATCATCTTTTAACCTTAAATCAACAACTATACCACTTTATACCTTTATCACTAGAAAAATATGGACGGCATCTCTAATATAAACATTATACCCAACTAAACATGAGAATAAATAATACATAGTTTCCATACATAGGTATAGCCAAACATGAACTGGTAGATGTACTCATAGGAACATCAATAATCATTCCCTAACCATGCTAGGTATATATACGTATCATCAAAATCATTCTCTGAACTTACCGGGTATCATCATATCATCATAATATCTTCCAAACTTGTTGGGTATTGTCAAAATATCCTTTGGCCTTGCTGGGTATCATCATATTATCATAATATCCTCCAGCCTTGTCGGCCATCATCATATAATAATAGTATTATCCATCCTTGCCGGGCATCATCATAATATCCATATTAATATCAATAATAAAGAGTAATCCCCACCAGGGATAAAGTAAAAGATAAACCCCATGAGGGATAAAGTAAAGAACAAGCCCCACAAGGGCTATAGAAAATGAACTTAAAAGGAGAAGCAAGAAGAGCATACCTCCATATTTTCTCTTTCTTCATCAATGTCATATTATCAATAAGTGTACATATAATAATATGAATGATAAAAGTAATAAGTCAATAATCTATTCCATTAGACCATGATCATAACCATAAGCATTATCATGAGTAATGGATCATAAGTTACCTATTAATAGGCCCACGATTAACATATAGATAGTTTATCACTAACATGAGCAATAACATATCCATGGCATAATTTGTAGCTTACTCATAGCATTATCGATATTGTACTTTATGGCTTAAGCCATGTTATATTCAAGGTCCCAATCAATAAGGTGTTTGTTGGTCAAAGCAATGGACTAATCAATAGCCCGAGTAATAGCCATATTCATGGCTTGATGAATAACATGGTCATGGGCTTATTTAGTAGCATAAACAATAACTCATTATGGCATCATCAATAAATTTACTATAAAGGTCTCAATATTTCCTCAAGGGGAATTTTCTAGGAATTTCATAAACATCTATGGCTCTCACAATGACTACCTAAACGTTTCTTAAGGTGTGTAAGGACCAACTTCTAAATTACCCAATATACCTTCTAAGTTCATTTCTACACCAATCTAGGCTAAGGTATCTATTTAAACTCTTAGATGTATAACAAGCCACCATTAAGTCCAAGGTAGGGATCCTACTCAAATACTATCACTAAGTCCATTGGAACTAAAGCAACTTCACTAGAGTAAGCATCTAAGGATATTTTCCTAAGCATAAGTGACAAGGTCACTCCCACTAAATAGAGTATTTCTAAGCATTGTCATGTTAAGCATGAGACATTAAGTCTAATCCATTATGTTTCTAGACAACAAGCTAGGCATTTTACTATATAGGTCCAAATAACCTAAAAGATCCAACTAACCACAATTCTTGAATAAACATCAGTCCAACACCTAAATCCCCTCTCAATCTAACAAGATATCATAATTATATTATAACATAGCTTAATATAACAAGGAATAAGCCTAACCTACCTCAAATCCAAAGAATGCTCATAATATAGCAAAACTTTTGTCTTTACCTTCCTTCAAGCCTATTCAAGATGCCAAGCTATCAAGAGCATAATCTACTCATCAATACGATCACAATGATACCTATGTTGCACCATTGTGCTTCGGGTACAAAAGGACATAGAAACTCCAAGTGGGTCCTATTTATTGAAATCATATTTTTGAGGTCAACCCAATATTCATAGATGAACAAAGAATTTAACCCTCAAGAAATAGGTAAAACCAAGATAATTTAGGGCTAAAATAAAGCCCTAAGGCTATTTGGTGTTTTGGTAAAAAATACAAGCATAGATTTGAATGATTCTTACCTTAAATCCATAGATATTCACATTAAAAGATGTTAATCAAAGATGAAGAGAAAATGGTCAAATCATGACTTAAGGCCTATTTGTATCCCCTTTAGGCATGGAGATACTGATATCTCCATCAAATGGACTGTGATCACCGTGGCTCGATCGCCATGGGCATTTCCACTATCGGCATGGCACAAGTACCCGCAAAGTCAAAACTTGTTTTTGATCCTCGCAACTCATTTGGACTCTGATTTTTGCAAATGACCTATGTAACCACACTATATTCAATGTTTTGGATGAATTTATGAAGTCGAATATTCCATATAAGATTGTTTTGGTCAAGTATACTTTTTAATTTTCCAACTTTTCAACTAATAGATCAAAATGAGCTCGAGTGCATTGGGACCCAAACTAAAGGTCAACCTAGATTAAAATCAATATTTTAGAGCTGCTGGCATAGTAGTAATTTATATCTGATAATGTTTACTAGATTTTTTACTCGGTGGACATTTGGAACCAATAATGACATCCAAACAGGGAATTGGTTCTAAAAGTCAAATAAACTGCCCGATAACTGAACTATCAATCCCAACAATTCATAAATGACTTTGGGAAGCTATGGAGAATCCCTAATAGTGAAAATAAATGAAAAAAATAATAAATGACTAGAAAGGTCATTACAATAAGCTTCTCGGAAGGGACAAGCGATGATTTAGTGGATCTTGTGAGCTTTCTTCGACATCCAGGTATGCTAGGTTTTACCCCCTATTAGATTGAGATACTTCATAGTATGTTTATGATATTATGTTAGATTTAGGGTGGATTTTAGTTATTGGTATTAAAAATTGAAATTCTTAGGATTAGTTGATCACTTAGGCTATTTTGAATATTATTTTTAGTGTGATTAAACTAGTTAACAATATATTAGGTGAGGTTGGACTTGAAGGCTTATGCTTAGGTAAAAAATTCTTTATTTTCTAAACTAATGAGGAGATTTCCTTCATCACTTGAGTTTAGGATGAACCTTACCGAATGCCAATACCTTAGGTGGAATAGACTTGGTTTCTCAAAATTAGGAGAAGTTGCTATCCTAGGTATAGTTGTGGCTTGTTAAACATCTAATAGTGGATTTAGATACCTTATCCTATTCAAGGGTAGATATTTTTTGTTAAATGACTTTGGGGATTTAGAAGTTGGCACTTCGACCCACCTTAGGCCAAGACTTGTGATAGTTATTGAAGACCCTGATATGCTTGTGTACATCAAGGAAGATGGTTATTTTGGTGATATATAGATGCCTTGCTACTTATTGGTTATGATGAATGATGTTAAGAGTAATGCTTAACGAGTATGCTATAAATGAGTTATTGATTAAGCTTATATTATTAATGAGCTATTGAGTATGCTTTTGATTCGGCTATTGATTGGGCCACTGAATATATTATTGAATGAGCCCTTGAGTATGATATTGACTAAGACATAAAATTAAGATATTGATTATTCTATGAATAAGATATAGATTATTCCATGGAATAACTATTGATCAAGCTATTGATAATCTATCTCTTATGCTAAGAATATGCCATTAGTGGGGCTATTGAGAAGTTATTTCCTATGCCTTGATAACACATACTGGTTATATTAGTGATTATGTTTATTGACTATATTGGAAATTGTGTTATAGATTGTGTTAAAGATCGTGCTAATATACTATATTGTCTATCATGCTATTGATTATGTTAGAGCTCACGATTTTGATTATTATTATTATTGATTATGTTAATATACTATGTTAATGGTTATGTTATTAAATAATCTAATGATTATGCTATTGGGCATATTTATGATGATATTGATTATTTACACCCGGTAGAAATCCGAGGATGCCTATGATATTGATGGCATTTATAATGATGCCTGCAAGGTCGAAGGGTGATTATGATGATATATACCCTGTAAGGCCGGAGAACAATTATGATGATATATACCTGGCTAGATTAGAGGATGACTATAATAATATATACATGCCCGACAAGACCAGAAGATGATTGTGATGATATTTATGAGTATATTGTTGAATATCCATACTGGTTTGAGTTTAGATATATATTATACTATGATGATATATATATTATTATATGATAGCGTTGGGGTGTGAGGTTAGCAATAGTGAGTCTAGTTAAGTATGGAAAGAAGGAAATAATTATAAAGTTGTATGATATGAACAGATGCAAGTGATATATTGATTAGTTGATAAATATTGGTTAGTTGATAAATAATGACTAGTTGTTATGTGATGATTAACTGCTATATAAAAATTAGTTGAAAAGTAATGTTTAGTTGATAAAAACTGATTTATTGATACATAAGGATTAGTTTCTACATGAAGGATAGTCGATAAGTGTTGACTTATTTACAAATGATTAATATGGTAAAATAATGTGTATCATGAGGCATGACTTGGATGAATTCCAATTTTACTACGAGAGTTAATAACTGATGGTGGTGGGTTATGTTATCTTGTGCGTACCTTCCAGGCTTATGGGGGCTTACGAGGGGTTATTTACTTTTCTACACTAATTGGTGCATGGGAGCTAATTTTGTAGTTATGATTACATGTTTTGATGCCTTAGGTTATGTTATAATGATACTATGGTTATCTACTTATTCATGTATAGAAATATTGGAGATATTTCAGGTTCATTTCCTTACCTTGACTTATGTGATACCCTATGTCTGGGATTTTTTGTGCATCATACGACTTTTCTCTTGAGTCATGGTATGTTGTGCTCGTATGCAAGATAGTGTGGTAGGGTGAAAATTTTGTTGAGGATATGACTTGACCCCCTAGAATTCGTCAAGTAGGGTACAAGTGGTATGATGTTAGATCATAAGTTCTGCAGTGAGGTTTTCCTAAGCTTCTAACCAAGGTACAAGTATAGGGTCGGAGGTCATATAAAAGGATACTAGTCATAAGTAAAACTCGTATGTTGATCAGTGAGTACCCCTTTGAGTCTGTTATCCTTACGAGTGAAGGATCTAGGTCATACCCTACCATACGAGTCGTATGATAGACCAGTAAGAACTGATGAGCTTTTTCTGTAAAGTTATCAAAGGTCTTTTTAGTCCTTTCCTCACTTATAAATTCCCATATACAACTTATAATACTCAAGGAGGTGTTATTTTCCTACTTATTTTAATAAAATAACAACACTTATATCCTTTCATCTTTAAGAAATATCAAGAATAGAGTTTCTTTCACAAGTTCATCCTTCAAGTCCAAAGATTCAAGCTTTTTTCATAAGTCAAGAAACTTAAGGTATGCGGGGTTTATGAACAAGGTTACTCTTTCATCCTTGAAGACAAAATACATGGTTTTACGATTGTATTTCTTTATTTTTAATTAGGGTTCATAACCAAATAGCCATATTTTTGAATTGCGATATTACCATGAGATTAAAGGATTTAAGTGCATCAAGATTTACATATATTCATCCTTTGATTTATAAGATTCATATTGTGATTTAAATTTCATTATCTTGACTGGAATTGTTGATGTATTTTAAGATGATTATTGAACACGAAGTTTTGTCAGGAATTTCTAAGAATTTATGCATATATTATAAGTCCTAAGTAAAATTATTAATATTACAAGAAGATTATGTCTTAAGTTCCATTGATAATTTTATACAATAATTCAAAGCAAAGATTGATCTGTTCATCTTAAGATAAGATATGGAATCCACATTTGTTCATCCTGATTATGATTTAAAAAACCCATAACTGGTTTTTAGTTTATAAACCCTTATGCTATTTTAAGGTGGATTTCCTAAAGTATTAGCATATAAGTATTTTGGGAGTAGTATTTAGCACCAAGAAGGTAATGAAGATGAGTGTATCCTAAATTCTTAGAAACTACGAGCCACTGTAGGGTAAGCTTTTTCCCAATATGGATGAAGTTCAGTGATCACTAAGATTAAGGTTCTATTCTGATGGCAAAGGTAGAACAACTCTCCCTAACATGGGTAATACGTTGGACTCCATGGTAGCTCACATGGTTTACGTCGGTCAGAAGAATCTCCCATAGAGAATAAAAGTAATGCTTTTAGAACTAAGTGTTATGGATCACAAAGTTTATCTTTATGTTTCATTACTTATGTTCATGATTTTACAGTCTTTTCTTTATTCAAGCTTAAGGTGAGTTATTTACACTTAGCATACATCATTTGATAGTCTATGGTTATATTTAGTTATTGTATTACTTATACATTCACACCCACATACTCAGTGCATTCCAAAGATACTAATCCACATATATGCCTATGTACTACATTGTCTTATAATGTAGGTTTTAGTGGTCATTTCCAATAGAACAATTGACCATGGCACCATCACCTATATCCTAACTTTTGGTGAGTCCTTATAGTCTGAGAATAGAGTTTATGTGATTTCTATTCGTTGATGAAAGTGTTTTAGTTACATGAGTTTAGTATACGATTTGGGTTAGCTGGGATGTGTCCAAGTGGCTTTCAAGTTAGTAATAGAGGCTTGAAAGACTTTAAGTTTTAAGTTCAAAGAGTTGTTCAAAGATTCCCAAGTTAAATACTTTTATCAAGATATGTTTCTATTTACCTTCAAGTTCTATTTATGCTAGTTCACTTTTCATATGAGTTTCGCGTTAAGTAGGCTTATTGGGTTAGCTTGGGACTATTCATAGTCTTGACCACTGTGTAACATCCAGGGGGTACTTTGGGCATTACAAACTTGGTATTAGAGACTAAGCATTTGAAGTGTCCTAGGGAGTCAGGCAAGCCGAGCTACGTATAGTCTTGGTCATGGATGTGAAACGTGCCACATTTATTAGAAAGAGGCTACAAAATAAGTTAGGAATCATCATTTCTTTAACAATCTATCATGTTTATAGCTATCTCTATATGCCTTAACTCGTGCTTTCACGTGAAAAAATATGCCTCCTCACCGAGTTAATGCACATAGAAAGAGTGATCAACCACCCCTGCACGGCGACCCTCTGAATGATAATGTGTCTCATACTGAATTTCAGGCTACCTTTCAAGCATTGGCCCAAGCTGGTAATGCCAATGTTCAGGGCAACCAATAGGTAACAATTCTACTTCAGTAAAATGGAAACTTAGCTGCAGCCAGAATTCAGGACTTTAGAAGGATAAATCCACCCGAGTTCCATAGGTCAAAGGTGGACAAGGATCTCAGCTTATTGTTGATCAGGTGAGAAATATTACACAAATTATGCATGTTACTAAAAAGAAGAGTGTGGAGTTGGCCTCCTATAGGCAGAAGGATATTGCTTATGATTGGGTTGTTATGTTGAAGGGAAGTAGAGGTGAGAATGCAACTCTGGTAAATTGGCTGGTGGTTTAGAACAATTTTCTGGACCAGTTCTTTCTGCCTGAAATGAGGGAAGATAAGGTAGAGGAGTTCACGAACCTGAGGCAGGGCTCTATGAAAGTGAAAGAGTGCTGCCTTCAGTTCACGTAGTTGTCTAAGTATGCTCCCGAGTTGTTATCTAACTCTAGAGCTCATATGACTAAATTTATTATTGGGTGTCTTATTTGGTAGTCAAGGAGTGTAGGACTACCATGATTATTAGAATATAGATAGAGATCGTTGAATGACTCATGCTCAACATATTGAGGTAGAAAAGTTTAAGGAGAGAGAGAAGAGGAACAAGAGGGCTAGGACTGGACAGTTTGAGTATAGTCAGCAAAGGTCTGGACAAGGAAGTCGTTTGTAGTTTCAGGGTCATTTATTCATGTCTGTGCTATTTTTAAGCCAGTGCCCCTACACTTAGGATTAAGTATAAGAAATGGACTTTGAATTCCATGTCTCATAACAGTATAGTCGAGAGGCCTAGTTACCCGGCATGTGCAAAGTATGATAGGACCCATCCTGGCGAGTGTTTGATGGGAAAAAAAGGGTTGCTATGGTTGTGGTAAGTTGCGCCACAGGGTCAAAGAGTGTTTGTACGGTAAGTAGAGAAGCAGAGATATTCGTCCTCAGACTCATGTTACTAATGCACCAGCTCAGCCACGTCGCCCAGTTCCTCCACAGGGCGCATCATCCAGTACCGGTGGTGGTCAGTGCCAGAATCGGTTATGTGCTTTTCCATCCCATAAAGAGAAGGATACTTCACCAGATATTATCTCTGGTATGCTTCGTGCCTTTTACATTGATGTATATGTGTTGTTAGACTGGGGATCAAATCTTTCTTATGTAACACCGTTAGTTACTGTGAATTTTGGGGTAGACTTTAAAAATCTCTCCAATCCCTTCTTAGTATCTACACCAGAGGGTGAATCAATTATTGCAATATGAGTCTATAAGAAGTGTCCTATAACTATCCTTAATAAGATAATATTAGCAAACCTAATACAGTTAGAGATGGTAGAATTTGATGTCATTCTAGACATGGATTGTCTCTATTCGTGCTATGTAGGAATAGATTGTCGCACCCGTATGTTGAAGTTTCAGTTTCCTAATGAGGCAGCTTTTGAGTTGGAGGGTGGTTCTATGTCTCCCGAAGGTCGTTTTATCTCTTATCTTAAGGCTAGAAATTTAATATCAAAAGAGTGCAGCTATCATTTAGTTTGAGTCAAAGATACTAAGTATGAAGCTCCAACAGTTCAGTCAGTCTGTATAGTCAACGATTTTTCCAAGATTTTCCCCAATGATTTGCCAGGGGTACCTCCAGATAGAGAGACAGAATTCGATATTGATCATCTTCTTAAAACTCATCCTATCTCTATCCCTCCATATTGTATTGCTCTGGCTGATCTGAAGGAGTTAAAAGAGTATCTTAAAGACCTCTTAGATAAAGGTTTCATCAGACCCAGTGTCTCGTCATGGGGCGTGATAAGTGGTGTTCTACCACTCATTCTAGCTCAACATTCGTTAACATTACCATGATTTGAATGAATAAATAAGACATATTTTTTATTAAATAAACTAATATCCACTTCTTGTAGGCATAGAGTTGAAGGGATGGAAGAATGTGGATTGGAGCTCAAAATGATCATAAAAGGAGAAAGAAAGTGCAGTTAAAGACCTGAAACAGAAGAGCCTCAGGTACCACGATCGCGATCTACTGACCGCGGTCGTGGTAGTCAAGGATGGTCAATTGATCACGGTTGTGGAGTTAAATAGACTTCGTGTAGCCACGGTGCATCCAGACCTACGTGATCATGGCCTAGAGGAGGATTTCAGCCCAAGGGAAAAACTGTAATTGCACGTGTTGATCCCAATTTTTAAAAAATGACTCAGAACCTAGCATTGAATAAGAATTATCATTTTCCCAATTTTGAGGTTTATCTTGAGACTTCATAGCCTCCATTTTTGAACAAGTAAATATTGTAAAAATTTTGGGTGAAGAATACATTGGAGACTTTCTAAGTGGAAGATTTTCTCATTTCCATTGTTGATATTGTAGGAGAGCCAAGTTTGAAGTAACATTTGCTTAATTCTTTAACAATTCATTTTAATGGAGATTATGGGTATATTTATTCTTATTTATCTTATGTATAGCTAAATCTCCCTGTTGGGGTTATGTGTGAATAGGGGTTTAAAGTGTGTATGGGTTCTTATTGTTAGCATGTATTTGGTAGTTCATCTTTATGGGTTTTATCATTGCTATGCTATTTTTGTTGGGAGTTGATGGGTGAAAGCCATAAATACCCACATGAGTGGAATTGACTAACTTTAAAAGGGGCTGACTAATTAGATTTCAGCTTACCTGGGAACAATTTGAGTCTGGAATTGAACAGAAGCACCAAGTACCCTTTTGGAATTCTCGTTTCTCTATTCTCCAATCATGGTACTTTTTCATGTTTTCTTTAGACAGATCTGCTCGTTCATAGTCCCTAAGACAAAATTCATCCATCTCATTCAGTTGCCCCAGTCTCAGCTCTGCTGCTTCCTTCCAATTCAAATTTAACCTTTTGAGTGCCTATAAGGCCTTGTGCTCTAGCTCTATTGGTACGTGGAAAGCTTTTCCATAGACCATATGAAATGGTGACATGCCAATGGGTGTCTTGAAAGCAGTCCGATATGCCCATAAGGCATCATCGAGCTTTCGAGACCAATCTTTCCGGTTAGCATTCACCATTTTGGTTAGGATGGCTTTAATCTCACGATTTGATACCTCCACTTGCCCACTGGTTTGTGGGTGGTATGGAGTATCCACTCTATGCTGTTTCACCCCATATTTTGCCAAGTCTATTCAAAACATTTTGTTGTAAAAATGAGATCCTCCATCATTTATGATAGTACGTGGTACTCCAAAGCGAGAGAAGATGTTCTTTGAACCTAATCAAAGAATTCCTGAGGGTCCTCGCCTATCTTAGACCAAAACAGGATGGAGGATTCATTCGGGTGAAGTCCCAAATCCTAGTTACGGAAGTGTTAGCCACAGGGTGGTCCAGGACAGCAGTTGCCCGTTCATTCTGAGCAGCAACTGAATTAGTAAGAGTTGTGAATGCAGCTCTAAACTCTGCATGGGAGATATGTTCGTCCAAGGGATCTGCTTGGACGGGCTAAGGGCTGACTGATTTCCATTTCTTCTTTTGGGAGGCATGTTCTGTAAACAAAAAGGGGGAAGCGAATTAGACTGAGTTAAATTTGATCTCATGCTCACTCGCATGACATAAATACTGAAAGAAGGGAAACTGTTCCGAAAACATCTTATAGCCTCCTATGCATAAATGTGGCGTGCAACACACCCATGCACAAGACTCTAATAGATGCGGCTTTTTAGACTTCCTAGAACACTATTGAACCTTAGGCTCAGATACCAAGTTTGTAATACCTTGAATCTCATACCCAAAATATTACACGGTGCTAGCAATCTCGAAGGACCACAAGCTAACCTATGACTAATATCTGTAACTGAGCACTGCATAATATGTTGTATAAATGCGGAATAAAAGGGCTGAAAGGCCATAAGGTTCAAATATCTAATAAAAATAACATCTAGAAATACGGTATATCAATACCAAAACTAAAATAAACTGTCTGGACATGCTAGTCTGAAATCCTCTAAACTTTCTGAAAACTATGGAGTAATGAAATAATAAAGTAAAGAAATAATCATGTGATCCTCAAATGATGAGGACACACTGCAAATCTACTGTTGTTGGCTGAATCTGAAGCTAAGTGCGATCGGGAACTTGAGTGTCCAAACCTATGGTATAAAATACCATAACACAGAAGAAAAGTACTGGTATACAAAGTGAGGTAGGCTGAATGCATGAGGTTCATGTGCATGAACAACACTAATTGGCTAAATAACATGAATGTGAGAATACATGCATGAATATGTAACTGTAAAATAGATCATGATAATACTGACTACTGAGTAAGAATAATAATAACATAAGTTTCATATAACTGATATACTGTGAATTGAGTGACTGTGTCTGACAGTCCTAATTCTGATGAAACTAGCTAAATTCCATATTAAACTGAGTGACTGTATCTGACCGTCCTGAATCTGAAGAACAATCTGAGTTCTTTTATTGAGACTAAGACTGAGACTATGGGAATTAGTAATCTAACCGACATGCCCTCTTTTTGTATAGAGTTGGCGTCCAAGTTGTAACCCCAATTGGAAGGGTGTCAATACTACGCCATTGGTAAGGACAACTTATGAGTGACCCTCATCTGGCAGTGTCCCCGAAGGAGAATGGTGGGACCCTCAACTGGCAGTGTTAATCCACCTCATCAACCCTCAACTATTAGTGTTGATGTCTCAATCTATGATGGCTACATAGTTCTGGAATTCAAGAATTGTTTCTAAGGGTCACACCCTCTACTGTAGATGTGTGGCCTCATCCTTGGTTTCACTCGGTGCTGAATCCTTCTCCCAACTGAATAGACACTGAACTAATTATACTAAGATGAACTGGACTGAGTTCACTGAGTTCCATGGACTTATGGAATGTTACTGAATTCTGTTAAATGACTGAGTTCATGAGATTACTGAATTTTCCTGTGTCATGTAACTGACTGAATTCTACTAAGTTCTGAAACTGACTGAGAATACTACTGATCATGGCGTGAATGGGATTATCTTAAAACTGACACTGGATCTAGGCACACAGTTAAATTGTTGGGTACAAGTACCCCCAGGACTCGAAAGCATGATACTGATAAGACATGACACTTCTTGAACACATGACCATAGTCAACAATTCATAGTATAAACGTTGGGGATTTTCATGAAGTATTTGTATGTCATAAGCTTACACATGAATAGGAATACATATAAACATGTCATAATTTCTAAGCCTAATCTCGTGAGAATTCCACCAAACCATTACAATGCATAACAATAACATGGAGGTCATTGTGAACATAAGGGTAAAGCACGGATTCATCAATTTGGTCACAATTGAGTCATAAAGCATAATTCTTATTCTCTTAGGCATTTTAGCAACCACCTTGCATGCATAACTTGAGGCTTAGACATGAACTTTAAAATAATACATCATGGCAACATTTTTCACATCAACTACAAGAATTCCAACCACATGCTAACATATTTTCATTATATGTATTAAAGATTTCAACTTGGAAATCATACAACAACATAAACATGGATATGATTCTATTCATAACATGTAATTAAAAATTTATATTTTTGAAAGGGTTTCTTGAGCTTCATGGGTGAAAGGAACCATGAATCAACACTTTTACATACCTTAGATGGAAGTTTCTTGAAGATTAACGGTGGAATCTCCTGGATTAGAACCTTCAATTGAAAACCTTAGACTTGTTCTTGAGGGAATTTGAGAGAAACAACTATATTTTGGTGAAAATCTTGCTGAATCTCGTGTTATAGTCTTATATAGGGGTGGGAAATTGACCCTTTTACCCTTAAAGAAGCGGACATTTAATGACTGAAAATTAGGTATCGACGCGATTAATGACGCGGCGCGTCGATGGCATCGACATGATACCCGATGCTTCACGCCATGATCGCGCCAAGCCTTAGTACTTTTTACTAGCAGTCCCTGCAACAAGGTTAACCAACGCGATAGGCGATGAGGCGCAGGTCCATTATTTTGGGACACCAAATGTGGTCTAAATGAGTTTCAAAAAATTTTAAACTCTTCCGGGGACACCTATCAATCTCTCTGATCATGAATCAACAGAAATATGGACCATTAAGGGACATTAAGTTCATGAAACGAATTGCCAACTTTTGAAGGCCAAAAATAAACTAAGTCTAGGAACTTAGCTAAAATTTTCTAAGTCTGAGACCCCTTGACAAGCCTAAAAGTATGAATTAAGCTTAGAACTTTTACGAGGTCTTACAACTTTACCACAAAATCACCAGTTAAATTTTGTGGCACCATAGCACTGCATTCTCACATGATAACTATCAATGCTGAAGGTTTTAATCAACTCTTCAGTAGAAGGTCTATTAGCATTTGGATCATGTTGACTTTGTGAAATAAATTTAAATCCCTTTTAAAACTTTCCTTTTCTCCATGATCATTTTCTTCTGCTTCTGATTGAGACATCACTGGTACAACAAGTTTATAGAGTGGTAAATGTAGCCTAGCTACATCACTTATTCCTTTACTTGGACTTGATTCGCTTTCTTTTCTATTGGGAGACATATTAACAACAAATAAAAGTAAAATAAAAGAGATTGTAATTGATTAATGCATCATTGATGAAAAGACAACAGTAAATCTAACATGTATAACACTGACACGACTCGATAGAAGGCCTTATCGTAATGGGTGTCCAAGTTTTACCGGGATCGGAGACCACCCCCATTACCCAACCCAACCACCAGCTTCCTTCCCTGAGTTGGCTAAATTTGGAGCATATAATAGGATAGTGTAACAACTTAAATGAAGACTCTGGGATGGGATCATAACCGTGAATGACCCAACCGAGTCCAAGCATCCCGTACAAACCCAAAATCCAACCACTTCACCTACTTCATTTCCCCCAACCATAGACGATCTTACTACTCCAACTGTAACTGGATCGAAAAGAGAGTGGATTAAGCGTCCAACCATACCGAACCAAACCAATACCGAAACAAGTGTCATAAACCAAGTCATAACCAAATGAGATCTAAAACATAAAATGATTAATCCCAAAATGAAATATGATGGAACAGTGAGATATTATGTCCAATGATGTCTACCATAATTCCAATGTCAATATTAAGGCAGACACCAATACCGATCCTGCCCATTCCAACCTATAGCAGTACCACAAAGCCTCTAACTAAAAGAGTAAGAATATCTACTTGGGACATGCCCCTAACCATAGCCAAAACCAACATCCATAAATAAATTAGAATGTCTAAAAATATCCATAACATGAAATGGAGCCTTTCAGAAAGATGGAAACTCACCACTTCAATCCAACAGTTGTCCCCGAGTCAATCACTATGTAGGAGAAGTAGAACGGTCGGTTCCTACAAAGCATGGATATACAACCGCTCAAAGAAGGGTTAATGAGTGATCGCTAGCATGAACTCAGGATAAGGATAAAATAATGTCATTTATAAAGCCAAGTAAAACCATGCACATGCATACAAACCATACATATATATATATATATATCCATGCCGGGAAAGGGGACCGGGTTTAGAATGCCATTAAAACCTTTACTTGGGTTGTGTAGCTTTGCTATCCTAAACTACCCATGGGCTATATGGGTTCAGCTTCCCCTACTGAAAGGGCCCTAGTACGTGAATCCGCATGACCAGGGAATAAAAACCTGGGATGACTAGTACATCCCCTAAATATAAAGTGTGACTTCATGCACACGATCACCAAGACCAAACCTCACATTAGCAAATATGAGTTTCCAGTTTTAGTCCACCCGGGACCTCCACCTTCTATAGCTTTGCTACACACCCTGCCATTATTGCCCAATTAAAACCATTACCAAGCAACCAACCAATCTATTAACTATTTATTAACCAAGGCTATTAGTAGTGGTATCGTCATACCGACTATACTTGCAACTTTTGTCCATAGCCAACCATATATAGGTTTAAGGGATTCCATGTACCCTTCATGAATTTCAGTTAACCAAAACCATGGACACCAAGGCCTTTCCTATCCATTTAAAACCATTTAAACCATTCATATCATTTAGGGTTCCAAAACCATGCATAAGTTCCATTGAAGAACCAATATCATAGGAGATACATTGTTAAAGGCATTTTATCAAACATATTAGGGGCATAGTATTTCCAAAATCAAAGTCCATTACCAAAGAACCATTCCCATGCAACCAATTATCCAAAACCATAATTAATGCATATAAAAGCATAATTAAAACATGGGAAACCCATAACCAAGCGTTTAAAACCAAAATCCCTAAATTATATTTGAAAACCCAAAATCATACAACATTCAAATCATAAAAATATTATATAAAAACATGCCTTTAATCAAAAATAACAATGAGCGAAGAGAACATGCCTTAATTGACAAATTAGATGGAGAGAAACCACCAACAAAATCCCCAAAATAGTCCTCTAGTTGAAACCCTAGCTTTCTTGCCCAAAAGCTTTTGAGAGAATTATAAAGTGTTTAAGAAGAGTTTCTAAGTGTTAATGAATAGAATGATAGGATAAATAGCCTCCCAAGAGATTTAGAAGTCATGGGACCTTATTAGGGTAAGTGGGAAAATATCTAGAATACCCCCACTTAAGTTGCACCAAATCCTGCCATAGGGGTACGATTGACCCTCATGAGTCGTACCCTTCGATACGAGTGGTAACCCCCACTCGTATCCTAAGACTCAACCCTTGGATCCAATACTTCCCAGTGTATAACTCATCCTACCCAAGTTCTATTAACAGCATATGATTCGTACCCTTCACACGTATCCCTAGCAAGATAGAATCACAAAAGGATTAAACACTAACCACCATACGAGTCCTGGGTATGACTCATACCCTGGCTTACGGCTCCTGGTGAGCCACTCATAATTACATCCAACTTAAGTACCAATTCTAAGGTTATGTGAAGGAACCAAATAATCCATATCCAACCATACGACTCATACCACCAAGTCATACCCATTCCAGTAACCAAAATCTATCCCACTAACCAACACTGGTCAACATACGACTGGACCATACCATTCGTACCCCAACATACGACTCGTATCCATGAGTCGTATTGGGTCCAGAGACTAAAATTCTAGGAAATTTTCTAAGGAACAGAAACCAGGGTGTTTTAGTCTCCCTTACTAGGAACATTCATCCTCAAATGACGGATAAGGTAGGGGTAACCATACGCATGAGTCATTTATATTATCAAATATATTTCCAATATTTAACAAATTCCAAAAACATTAAGGCAAGGATATTAATCTTTCCTTTAAAAAACTGAAAAAAAGATATATTGAAGACACATACCTTCCGCATGAATCCCAAAAGCAGAAAACAGATGTAAATACTTGGACTTTGTGTCCTCCTCCACTCTCCATGTAGCTTCTTCCAACTTATGATTCCTCTACAGAACCTTAACCGAAGCCACATCCTTAGTTTGCAACCGACGAACCTTCCTGTCCAAGATCTCAATCGGGACCTCTTCATAAGACAGAGAGTCTGATATTCCCAACCCCTCTAAAGGAATAATCAAAGAAGAATTTCCAAGACACTTCCTCAGCATGGAGACATGAAATACCGGATGAACCGAGCTCAAGCTAAAAGGTAACTCCAACTCTTAAGCAACATTACAAACCCTCCGCGGAGTCTCATAAGGACCAACATACCGAAGGCTGAGCTTTCCCTTCTTACCAAACCGCACTACTCCCTTCATGGGAGATACATTGCAGAAAACCTTATCCCCAACCTCAAACTCCAAATCTTTACGCCTAACATCCGTATAGGACTTTTGGCAACTTTAGGCAGCCTTAAGCTTACTCGAATCACCTTTACCTTCTCTATGGCCTGGTAAACCAAGTCGGGACCAAACGTATCCTCCTTCCAAAGCTCAAACCAAACAATAGGAGATCTACACCTCCTACCATATAATGCCTTAAAAGGAGCCATACTAATACTAGAATGATAGTTATTGTTTTAAGAAAATTCTACCAAAGGCAGATGCTCAACCCAATTACCACCATAATCAATTACACAAGCTCGAAGCATATCCTCTAATGTCTGAATAGTTCTTTCTTCTTGTCCATCCATTTGTGGGTGAAAAGCAGTACTCATACTCACGTTAGTACCTAATCCCTTAAAAAAGACCACTAAAAATAAGATGTAAACTATGTACCACGATCATAGATAATCAAAACAGGTACTCCATGCAGCTTCAAAATCTCCTGAAGATATTATTTTGCATAATCCTTCATCGAGAAAGTATTCCTTACTGGAAATAAGTGAGCAGACTTCGTCATCCAATCCACGATGACCCAAATCAAATCATATTGATTCCGATACCGAGGAAGACTGGTAACAAAATCCATATTGATTACATCCCATTTCCATTTGGGTAAAATAATCTCTTGATACAACCAACCAGGTTTCATGTGCTTAACTTTAACTTTTTAAGACACCAAGCACTTGGCCATAAAATCAGCCACGTCCCTTTTCATACCATTCCACCAATACATCTCCTTGAGATCATGATACATCTTTGTCGAGCTGGGATGAACAACATAGCGAAAATAATGTGCCTTAACCAAAATTCTTTGCCACAAAACTTCGACATCAGGAATGCACAACCTCACTTAGTACCGTAAAGTAACATTTCCACTGATCTCAAACACCATCACCTTTTGTCCATCAACATCACCCTTGATTTTATCAAACTAGGATCTAGCACTTGCTTCTCCTTGATCTCTGCACCAAGAGACCATCTAACCAATTCTTGTACCATTACCCCTCTATCCTTGGAGTCTAAGAGTCGATGTCCAAGATTAGCCAAACAATGAATATCCTTCACCATTCCCGATTTTCTTTCTACACATGAGCCAAACTCCCCATGGACAACCTGGTAAGAGCATCAGTAACCACATTAGCCTTACCTAGTTAATAGTGAAGACTCATGTCATAGTCTTTGAGAAGCTCCAACCATCTCTTTTGCCTGAGATTTAGCTCCTTCTGAGTGAACACATACTGTAGACTCATATGATTAGAAAATATGTCCACGTGTACACCATAAAAATAATATCGCTAGATTTTTAAGGCAAAACCCACCTCCAACAGCTTTAAATAATGAGTAGGATAATTCTTCTCATGTACCTTCAACTACCTAGAAGCATAGGCAATCACCTTCCCATGCTGCATCAAAACACAACTAAGACCTACTAGAGATGCATCATAATAAACCATGAACCCATCATTGCCTTCCGGTAAAGCCAAAATTGGAGCCGAAGTTAGCTTATCTTTCAACTTCTTAGAACTCCCCTCATAAGCATTCAACCAAGAAAACTTTGCCTTTTTCTGAGTCAACTTAGTCAAAAGAGCAGCTATCAATGAAAAGCCTTCCACAAACCTCCTATACTACCCAGCCAAGCCCAAGAAGCTCCGGATGCCAGTTGGAATCATAGGTCAAGGCAACCTTTTAACCACAACCACATTTTGTAGATCCACCATGATCCTCTCGCTAGAAATAATATGACCAAGAAAAGTCACATCGTTCAACCAAAACTCACACTTGGAGAACTTGGCATACAACTATTATTCCTTCAAGGTCTACAATACCACATGGAGGTGATTAGCATGATCCACCTCATGTTTGGAATAAACCAGAATGTCATCAATAAACACAATGACAAGGAGATCCAAGAACTACCTAAAAACCTTATTCACCAAATCCATAAATACTGTCAGGGCATTAGTCAATCCAAACAACATTACCAAAAACTCAAATTGCACGTACCAAGTATGAAAAGCCATCTTAGGCATATCCACCACCCTAATCTTTAGCTGATGATACCCAGACCGAAGATCTATCTTAGAAAAAAACTTGGCACCTTGCAACTAATCAAACAGATAATCTATCCTTAGGAGAGGATATTTGTTCTTTATCGTCACCTTATTCAACTGCCTATAGTCAATGTATATCTGAAGGGAACCATCTTTCTTGTGCACGAACAACACCGGTGTACCCTATGAGGATACACTAGGATGAATAAACCCCTTATCCAGAAGATCCTTAAGTTGCTCTTTGAGTTACTTTAGCTCATCGGAGCCATACTATAAGGAGGAATAGATATTGGATGAGTATCCGAAACTAAGTGAATACCAAACTCTATTTCCTTATCTGGAGGAACACCATGAAGATCATCTGGAAAGACCTCAGGAAACTCATTTACTATCAAAATCGAATAAAAAGATAGACCCTTCGAGTTAGAATCTTTTACCTGAACCAAATGATAAAGATAACCTTTAGAGATTAAACTCCGAGCTCTTATATAAGAAATAAAACTCCCCCTAGGAGCTATGGAACCACCCTCCCATTTTATAACCAGTTCACCAGTGAAACTAAAGACAACCTTATGGGTCCAACAATCCAAGGACGCATAACAAGAGTGTAACTAATCCATCCCCAGAATAACATCAAAATTCACCATATCAAGTTTAAAGAAATCCACCAAAGTCTGCCTACCACCAACAGATACCACACAATCCATATAGACTCTCTCAATAATAACAAAGTTACCTACCAGGGTAGAAATAGAAAAAGGATCTGAAATAACCTCAGGATCAAAACCAATACATACAGCCACAAATGGGGTCGCATAAAAAAAGTGGACCCCAGATCAAGCAAACAAACCCATCATAAGAAAAGTGTTGTAACGTACCAGTAACGACATCAGGCGATGCCTCAGATTCTTGTCAAGACGCCGAAGTATACAACATATTCCAACCAATACTAAAACCAGGAGTAGTAACAGAAGCAGACGCGGCACCACTGGTGCATGATCAGAAGATGAAGTAATTGGTACCTTATTTGCTCTCATAGCAACCTTATTAAGCCGATAATCCCTGAGTTGATGGTCAGTTTGGAAATACTTGAAGCATTTGTCCCTCCCTTCATCGCAATAACCCCAATGAGGATGACCAAAGAACCAATAAGTAGGGCATGAAAAAACCGACTGACCCCCACTTACCTAAGATTTTGCATCCTCTTCCCAAAAATTATCACAACCCTGGTAATGCCTATCATCCGACTACTTTGGGTAAGATGTACTAGTAGTAGAGAAAGATCCAAAACTTCCCCACTTCTTTTTCTGCCATTTACTTCTATCCTGGCCACCCTGAGACTGAGCACCTCCCTAATTAGAAAACCTTCTCCTCTTACCCTGTCAATCTCTGAACTTTGCTTATTTCCTTTTCTCGTCCTTTACCTACTACATATGAATAGTCAACCTAGAAATGTCCATATCTTTAATCAGCAAAGCAATCTTGCTTTCTAAGATCAAACTCCCCTAAGTGTTTGTGGTCTACCAAGTAATATAGTGTCCTTTAACAAAGTTGAATATCGATCCCACAGAGACTTGTTCTAACAACTATTCAATTATAGTTTACTATTTAGATTAACCTAGTGCAAGTGTAACCAAAAGAGAGTTTAAAAGTGGTAAACTAAAATTAAAGTAAACAATGTGTAAAGTAAAAGACTTAAGACAATCAATAGAGTAAAGCCCAGGTTTAAAGTACTTCGAACAATCATACTATGCTATTGAACTTCATTCATTAAATCACTTATCTTGTTTGTTGATTCATAGGGTTTATCGCATGATCATTGTCTCCCGACCTCTAACCGTCTACCTAACTTAGCCATTACAACTACATCATTGAGCGGGGATGTAATAATCCAATTAGATCTATAAATCTATCATCCTACATGTGAACCAAGCACGTCTTCTAGTTACATTCTTGTCCTAGATGCTAATTCAAATTCCTCATTTCATAAAAGAATAAGAACCAAACTTTGTTCATCCCCATGTTCTATCTTCCTATTCCCTCTCCTAAGTTCATAAGGTTGATAATATATGTATTCTAAGGGTCGTGTATCCTTAAAATAGTTATAACAAGGATAAACAAACAATCAAATATGATAAGCAATCCAAACAAACTCAATTCAAAAAAATAGTAGTCATGTTTGTGGCTTTAACCCCAAAAAGGGGGCGTTTTGCCACTAATCGACATAATCATGATCCAAATACTTGAATTCATGATCAAATCTATTAAAAATCTAAAGTTTACAAATAAAAACCCTAAATAAAGTGTTTAGAAGCCTCCTTCAATTCTCCTAGACGTCAAAAAGTAGTTTACAATGTGTACAAGATGCGTATTTATAGTTGGAAGGAATTTAGTCGCATGTAAATGGAGGAGGCATCGTGGGCTGCATTGCAGCGCTCCAAAAGGGGTTGAGAGGGTTACATAGCCTGCTATGGCTTGGGCATCACCTAGTATAGTTCACTTCTCTGTAGGGGGTGACGCGGGCATATTGCATGCACACACTGGAATCAGATTACTCTAATATTTGTCAAAGTGTTCCACCGCTTCTTCTCTGGCCTTGTAGTGTTGTTTTGCCTTGGTTTTCATCTTGTATATCATCAAAATATCATCCAAGTCAAATAATCAAGTATACTACATGATCAAACACCACACATTATAATTCAACACAAAAGATACTCAATAATTGTGAGCTAGAAACTCAATCTAAGCACTAGTCTCGATCACTTTACGCTTTAATGAATTATTAACTCTTGGCTCATTTTAATTGAACGTTGCACACTCTAAACAAGTTGTTCCACATATATTTACACATTATCAACATAAGGAATTCATTCAACTTACTAGAATCCATCTAGATCAACTAGAATGACACCTAGCTCAAGCTAGTAACACTAGTTTTATCGTTTAGACTCTAAATGATCGTTTTGAACCCAAACTTATTTGAAAACACTTTTAAACATTGTAATCACAACCTTGAACACTTAAATGCTTATTTATATCATCATCAACACATAAAGAACACGAATTATCCTCAAAATAAGGCTAAATTGGCTAGGATAATAACACTAAAGGGCATAAACACACCCCGTATTATCACTCTGCACTTAAACCCTTGTTCATCATCGAACAACTCTTTACTCCAAGTATCATAAGATGAGGAGAATCTACACTTCTACTACATGCAAGAAACTAAAGCTAGTACTACAATGACTACAAAGAATGTAAGTTTCTACACTAAGCATGTAAAGTACACAATTGAAAGCTCAAGAACACTACACCAAAACATCCTAGCCTCAGGAATTGACTCACCAAATTGGAAAACTCATGCATATTTCTCAATAAAACACATCATACAAACCACCCAGATTCATCAAACATGTTACCTTACAAAAAGAGGGTTACCCATAATAACTTATATAAATGCAATTTATAACACAATTGGTACAAGAATCAAGTTATGCTTATTCTCACAAGGAATTCACAAGTTACACATACCGAACCATAGGCTTTCCCTTAGTGCAATACTCCACTAATATCAGAATGATAAATATTAGAATCAAATAGGTCTTTCATGGTTGTAATGTAGGCTAAGGGATGGGTAGGAACTATTTCAGACAAGAATAGTGATTGTCTTCCCTAAGCGCTTTAATACATCACTTTTGAAAATTAGGACCAATCTCTAACAACCCATGTATACCACTTTCATCTACCACGTCTTCTGTTTTGCCCCATCTCATTAAGATCATTCACCTACATTATGGTGGGAGTATACTATGTACAAATCATTCAATTTTGGCCTTTCCTAACCAACACAAAATAATTTTTACAAACCAATAACTATCACTTGGGGGATTCAATTTCACCTTTCTCCTACTTGAATTTTCAACTCCTTACTTAATTAAGTTTACATTAAAGTGCATAGAAGATTTGGATCAAATTAAGGTCAATCAAAGAAGGGTATTAAGCTACATATGAGGATGCCAAAGAAAAAAGATAAAGGCTCAATGGGGCTTACTAGGATTATGCACAAGGGTAGGTCAAAAGAAGGTATAAAACAAGGCTATCAAAGAAATGCCTATATCATCTCCAAATCTCACACTCTTTATTTTACTTTGCACACACACCAGGCAAGTTTTAGACATCACATGCAACAAGAAATATGCAAATACCTCACATGCACATGGAATATGTACAACTTAATTAGGATCATCATAGACTCTTAACTAAACAATCATATGAATTCAACTTTAAGACACAAGTACAAGAGTCATAAACTAGAGCCTATGGGTCTAAAAAGTAGTCATTCACACAATCAACATACTTTTTTTTATACAAACCCACTTGCATCATGCAGTCAATATATAGCACCAACAAGAATATTTCACTTATTCCTAACATAAAATAAATTAAAATTACCCTAAAAATGAGAATTTCCCCACCCCACACTTAAATTCTACTTTGTCCCCAAAGTATACTTTAAAAGGTAGAGATAGAAATACTACCTGAGGCCTCTAGGCCTAGCTAGTAGCATCTTTATATATCAAGGGGGTCTGGGGACCCCATACTTAGTCTTCACCATGCTCCTAAACTTAGATTTCCGATACTCAAACTTTCCATCAACCTGTGACTCAACAAAAATAAAAACTAGTGAAGTAAAAAAAAAGAAAACATACCTTAACTTGGGTTGCCTCCCAAGCAGTGCCTGATTTAGTATTGCGGCACGACCCAACTACGACTTAACCATATTCCTTCATTCTTTTCCTCACACTTGGAGGCTATCTTCTTATTCATTTCTGACTCTTGAGTGTGAACTCTCAAGTTCACCAGCTTTGTCAACTTTAGCCTTTTTCAGGCACATCAATTTGCATCATGTCGGGCTTAGGTGGTTGTGGCTTAGGATGCTCAATGAGGAAGTTTGAAGAGGTATTTTGTGGAACCATCTCTACCACCCCACACTTATCCCCTTCAATCACAGTAATTATGCACAAGTCTTTGCAATGGGATAGTGTGTTAAGAAGTTTGTACACTTTAAAATCTGGCTCTTCATCCTCTAACCTCATTGTAAGCGTACCCTCTCTCACATTTATTAAAGCTTCTCTCATCGCTAAGAATAGAAATCCTAAGATAACTGGTACTCTTTTATTTGCTTGAAAATCTAAAACAATAAAGTCAGAAGGAATAATAAATTTACCAACCTTTTTTAGAACATCCTCTATCACCCCTTTAGGACGGGCTATGGTCCCATTTGCCAGCTGCAGTAGCACAGAGCTCAGTCTAGGATTTCCAAAGCCCAATGTGTTGAAAAAAGATAGGGGAACCAAGTTGATACTTTTCCCCTAAATCACTAAGTGCATGAACCACCTCTCCATTTTAAATTTGAATGGGGAGAGTGAACTTCCTAGGATCCTTAAGCTTTTTGGGCATCTTTTGAGTCACCACAAAGCTACACTCCTCAGTAAGTGCTACTATCTCAGCATCCTGCAGCTTAACTTTATTAGAAACCACGTCCCTTAAGTACTTAGCGTACTTAGTCATTCCCTGCAAAATATCTAAAAGAGGTAAATTAATGTGAAGCTCTCTGAACGTGTCAAAGAACTTCCTAAATCATGCAACCTCCTTCATTTTTCTCAGCACTTGCGGGAAATGTCATGTTGGACTCTCCTTTACCAATTTTGCAACTTTTCTTTTTTAGTACTTAGACTTCCTCAAATTTTTAGCAACTTTATCTGCAACTGGTTGGGAAGTTAAATCTGCATCTACCTCCTTAGTTTTCTTTAGAGCTTCTTTGCTCAGCTCTTTCCCACTTCTTAAAGTGATTGACATGACTTGTTTAGGATTTTAGGTATCACTTGGTAACCCGCCTTGAGGCATGGGGTTCTGTGTGCTGCTATCTGACCTACCTATAACTCCAAGCTCTTTGTACCTTCTTGCTGGCTTTTTATATCTATTGCTAATTATGCTTGAGCAGCTAAAATTTGTTTCATCATCTCTTCCAGATTGCTATTTGCTACCTGATTTACTTGACCTTATGGTTGCTGAAACTACTGTTGTTGGGTGTTCCATTACAGATTTAGTGGTTAAGTATGCCACTTCATGAAGTAGGGGTTCCCATAATTAGGCCTCTTAACATTGCCTACAAGCATCACGTACACAGGATTTGCAGCACACATATCTGCAGAATGACCACTATTTCCATACACCATATACCAAGTTCTTGTTTACTGAATTGCATTCACTATGGATGTAGGTGGTGTAGCACCTAATTTCATGTTGTTGAGCTGTGTAGTCAACTGATTTTGTAAAGCAGCAATCTGAGCAGATATTGTGGTAAATTAATCCATCTCCAAAACACCAGCAACCTTCTTTGTAGAATTCCTTGATTATGAATGCCTTTTAGGATTACCTTGTGCAATTCGGTTCAACAATGTATACATCTCATCAAACGTTATCTCCAGAGCTTGACCACCTGCAGCTGAATCTAACAAAAAAAATTTATTATGGTCAAGTGCCTCAATAAAAATGTGAGAAAATACCTCATTGGACTACTGATGGTGTGGAAAGTCCCAAAAAAAATCCTTGAAACACTCCCAAGCATGATATAAATTATCGTCTGGCTTCTGTTTGAAGCACACAATCTCACTATGAAGTCTCGCAGTCTTGCCAGATGGGAAAATTCAGATGAGGAATCTCTGAGCTAAGTCATCCAAAGTAGTGATTGAATTTGTTGGCTCAGCATTCAACCACTTCTTTGCTTCCCCCAACAGTGAAAAGAGGAATAGTGTCGTCCTCACATAGTCAGTTGACACACCCATAGGGATGAATGTGTAACTGATTTCCAGAAAATTTCACAGGTGGACTTATGGAACTTCATGTGAAATCCCTATGAACTATCCACTGCTGATCAAAAGCTACTCCATATTTTGTTTCAGCTCAAAATTACCCCCAGCAGTCGGTTTCTGAAAAAGGGAGGTCAAATTTATCGAAAGTGGGATTGCCACTTCCCTAACTGTCTTGTGGGCTTGTTGTTCTTCAGCCATGATAGTAGGGTTATCTTAATCTTCTTCTATTTGAGGAATACAGGGGAGAAGGATTACTTATCTCCTTTATTGATGGAAACATTGCTCAAGTTTGGGACTTGGTTCAACCAGTTCCCTATCCCTTGCCAGCTTATTTGTCTGAAAACCTATTTTCTGCAAATACAAAACCAAGACCAAGTGTAAATCACCAAAGAAATCTAAAAAGTAAAACTAAAACAAAAATAATTATCAAATTACAAGTCCCTGGCAACGGCACCAAAAGGTTGACAGCACACAAGCAAGTGTACGTGGTCTACCAAGTAATATAGTGGCCTTCTAAAAAGCCAAATATCGATCCCATAGAGACTTTTTCTAACAACTATTCAATTTTGGTTCACTATTTAGATTAACCAAGTGCAAGTTTAACCAAAAGAGAGTTTGAAAGTAGTAAACTAATATTAAAGTAAACAATGCGTAAAGTAAAAGACTTGAGATAGTCAATAGAGTAAAGACCAGGGTTAAAGCTCTCCGAACAATCATACTACGCTGTTGAACTTCACTCATGAAATCGCTTATCTTGTTTGTTGATTCGTAGGGTTTATTGCTTGATCATGGTCTCCCGACCTCTAATCATGTCAGGACCCGATTTCCTCAGGTCATGATGGTGCCTACCATAACCCATCAGTAGGCAAGCCAACCCGTAGTTCGGAACGGCTAGTAATGAAGTACTCAATATTATAAGGAAAAAAATGCGGGATATATGAAATAAAGATAAATACATAGAAGAATCCCAAAGCCTGGTGGTATCAATACAACAACTTCTAATATAAAAAGAGTACAAAAGTGAAATATCAAGAGAAATACAATAATACAACTTATCTCTAAATACAACTTAGAGACTAGTATAATGCATAAGAGAGAGATAAGTAATTCTCCAAACATTAAGAGCTCACTCTAAGTCTCAAAACCATGGCTGCTCCGCACAATGCACACATCAACGACGATAACCCGTACTATGATCTGCAGGCTACAGAAGTGTAGTATGAGTACCAAATAAATGGTACTCAGTAGGTTACTGCCAACTGAGCTCCAAAGATAAAACAGATATATACAACATATAAATAGTATGGAAACTACACCCAAGAGTCTAGAAATTAGATGACAAGTCAATGAGATTATAAAGAACAAAAATCATGTTCATGTCTAAGAGTCCAACATAATAAAACTAAGGAAGTATCAAGGTGCACTATTCTATTCTAGATACATTCAATATACGTCAATGCTATAGCATATATCCCAGTTCAATATATGAATAAAGAGCAAAAGAAAAATATATATAGTAATATACAAGGCAAAGAAATGACTATACAACATGAACAACGAAGGAAGGGATATACGGTAGTATCATAGAGTCATATAGCTAGATATATATATATAGGTATATACGCATATAAATATGAGGTCATCTCAAATCCTAACCTATATCATCATATTCTCATTTTGAGACCTCATTATAATAGAATCAGGATTTAAATACTATCATACTCAATGTTTCTAATCCACATGGCTAGACATGAAATAATCGTGCATAATAATGCAATCATAATATAGGAGAGGACGAAGACATACCTCAAATCTCGATACCATATCAAAGACAAATCTATCATAAGCTAGCCATAATAGTGATCATAACAATGATAACAACAATATCAGTAAGAGCGTGAATAATCGGCTACTCCGGAAAACCAAATACCTAGCCAAGCCTATGCAAACACCCACCACCCCAGGCTCGGAAGGTCCAATCAACATACAACACCACAAGGCATATTCTTCACCCATATATAGCCAAATGTCCCATACCGACTGATAGACATGGGTGCATACTGGTGATAGACGATGTGCATGCAGAAATGAATGCAAGGTACACAATCAATATCACAACACATCATAACTATCCTCAACAGGATCATCATCATCATAATCAACCTTTGTCCTTTTTGGGTATCAACACATAATAATATATCCTCTAGCCTTACTGGATATCAATATATCATTAATATATCCTCTGGCCTTGTCGGGTGTTAATATATCATAGATATATTCTCTGTCCTTGCCGCATATCAACATATCATCAATATATACTCCGACCTTGCCGGGTATCAACATATCATTAATATATCCTCTATCCTTGTCGGGTATCAACATATCATCAATATATCCTCCGACCTTTCTAGGTATGAGCATCATCACAATAGTATTCTCCGGCCTTACAAGGTATCAATATCATCGTAATGTATCCACCAGCCTTGTCGGGTATCAATATCATCACAATAGTAATTCCGAATAACATACACTAAAATACTCAAAAACATAACCATATCACCATTAAATATCTATCTAGTCAATACTTCCCAACTCCTCGTTATTAGCTAACCAACACTTATTATTATAAAATCACCAGTTCGCTAGTAATATCATAACCTTTAGTTATTAGCCTAAACATTATCCTTCAAAATATCCTTATTCACTAGATAACAACAAAACACTATTTATTTAATAGTCAACATCTAGCATCTAGTCAAGGTTCATCGTTAGACCAAAACCGTCATTTATCCACCATTCATTATTATCAACTAATCATCCTATATCCATTAATCATTACTAGAAAACACATTACTACTTGTCACCTAACCATTTTTTATTAACTGACATCATTCATTAACTAACCATCATTAGCTACCATGTTTCAACTAGGCAAGATTCATTAACTATGTCATGCCTTAAATCCTATTGGGGTGGACAGGCACTCGTAGCCGTGAAGACCCGAGAGAACAAATCCATAACCTTGTACTTCTCATGCATGTAACTATGACAACCAAAGGTTCTAACAAACATCATATTATGCATCGATGAGAATAACTATGTAGGCAAGAACAAAATTATATATACAATACTTGGCCGTTGGGGCCACCATATCCAAAAGACAAGGCACTACCATGTTTAACTTTACATTAGTCTACAAAGCCTCTAAAAGATACATAGACTTAGCTAGGGTCGGGACAAACCCCCGCCCTACTCTTGACTACTGCACAATACCAAAACATATGGAACAAACTCGGAAAGCCCCAAATCAACCTGGAGCCCACCAATAAACACTGAATAGCCTGTGCTTCTACTGGCGAGGTGTATTAGCTAAAGTACCAGTGCCTGCAACATGAAATACAGGTTCCCATAAGGGACGTCAGTATGAAAATATGTACTAAATATGTAAGGCTGAAGGTAACGACACATGATACAAGAGCACAATAGAAATCAGATACAAGTGAATAAATAGTGCTAGTAGACCACATTTATATATGTGTAGGATAAGGTACATTACATTCCTTTCATTATTTTACCTTTCATACTTCATAATCTTTGTAAGTCATATAATACAAATGACCAGTTGATCAGTGGTAAATAGACAAATCGGGATGATGAGCTTCCACCCATAAATAAACGTTGGGATCGGCCCATGCTAGGCTTATGCCCCTGAGGTGCCACCCACATATAAAGGTATTGAGATCGGCCCATGCTAGGCTTATATCCCTGAGCTACCACTCATTTTACAGATTTACATTACTTAGTTTATTTAACCTTTGAGATTGTTACTTTGGTGGTCATAACATTATGGTACCCTGAAATAATAATCTACCAATAAAAGACATGTAAATGGGCACTTAATGCAACAACAATGAGGTAGGGAGCTATTAGCACACAAATGAAGTGTTTAGGAGCTGAAAATAACACATGGGTCTTATTTAAGTAAACGGAGAACTCCTGAAATTCTTTAGTGAAAAGAGACTTGCAGGTTTAATAATAAGCATATATTGAGGTGTTTTAACATATTAGAGAGTAGGAACAAGGTCATTGACTACATGGGATATAATACGCTTCCATTATGTATCACTTGTTATAGGATAACCTTGGAAGCTTACTTGATGGACCAAATGTCCGATTTTATGCCAAAGAGTGCAAAATAGAGTATGCCTTACATACCTAATTATATAACTTCGAAACTAACCAAACTTGACTTCCCGCCTTTCAGATTACTTATCTACAATAGAAGATATGGTAGACTAATATTAGCAACTAATCAACACGTTTGGGCTATTTAACTTTACCAAAATAGTAACCGGGCAGTAAGCTCTTAATCTATCAATTAAGGGTGTTATTTTAACCCTTTTCTCTTCCAATTACACCCACATATCATACATGTTCTTATAAGATTCACCGCAACCACCTTGGCTTCATTACACTCTCCAAACAATACGCAAAATAGATTGGGCAGTAACCAAAAGCAATAATTAGTTCGGTGGTGTACCGCAACACCTTTCTTCTATATTTCAATTCGAACTAGTTACACCTTTCTCCAATATCAACTTGGAAGCCTATAACATACACATACAAAATAGTCCACAAATCATCCCCAAATATCTTTTATTGTAGTCATCAATGATTGAACTCATCATCTCTTGAGTTCTTAATAACAACACATCCATAACCCTCTCTCAAATTCATATATAAGGAGAAAAAAATGGGGTAGTCACCTTACCTCAATTCTGCAACTTATTCTTTTAATTTGAACTCCTCAATAACTTCAACTTTCACTTTCCTTCACACTTTAAACCAAAGAAGAAAAGAGATCTCTTAATAATAAAGAAAAAAATGAGCAAGTAGCTTGCTCTATATTCTGCCATGAATTAATAATTAAGCACTTGTAGCATGTTTTCCTAATCTCCCATGAGATAATTAAGCTAAAACTTAAGTGTTTTCATTTACCTTGTCCTGCAAAAGGTTGGGGCTTCTTCAAGAACCCTAGAAAGGAAAATAGGGTGGCTCCTTGTTGTTTAAAAGAAAGTAGAGAGAATTTGTGAAGTAACCCTTTTTCTGTGACTTAAGAATGAGGGAAAATGACCAACAACTTGGTCTTATAAAGTCCCTAATTTTGTCCATCCACTTAGCTGATTTTGGACCACAAATTTAATCAAATTGGTCCAAGTAGGTGATGCACCTACTTAAGGAGTTCAAGCAGCTCAAAATGTCAAAGTACGTCATGCACCTACTTGCTTAATTTCTTAGTTGGGCTCCATTATATTTGGGCCTTGGCAGATTTGTGAGTTGGGCCATTTATCCATTTTCTTTCTCTTTTATTCAATTTAGGCCCAATTGAGTACATTAATATAGGCCCAAATCTGATCCATAGACATGGGTCCATTAACTTGGCCCAAATAGCTTAAGTAGGTGACTCACCTACTAGCTTAATTAAGTCAATCAAGAACCTCAATATTTCATTCCATTTCCAACTCCTAATCACCTCAATCTAACTTACAACTTGTACACACCTGGTCACTTTAAACTTTAGATTCAAATACCGACTTACAATTCCAAGTTAAATAGTTGTATCGATGTTAACTTAATCTTATCACATAAAAAGGTACGGGCAACATCTAGAATTACATCTACACCATTAATATTCGCATAACAAATTTTATCCATTACCTACCACAAGTCTATACCAAGTTACATATAAATAGAAAAAGTACATGCAATGTACGGGGTGTCATAAACTAATACATTAGATTTCTAGCCATCACGTGCTATAGTCCCCTAATAGACAACTAGTTACCATGTATCTTAACCGTCTAACAAGAAAAGCGGTCATAAGATCACATTTTATCTATAATCACATCATTTATAATGGTAGATACTCATAAACATACCAAATCTATGCATGCCATCACTAGTATTCAATCAGTTGAATAATAAGCATCATACTGCATTTTCCTCCATCCCATATTGGAGAGATGTGTATACAACCATATACATATTCATATTTTTAAACAGTAATCACATCATTTATAATGATAAACACTTCTCAATTATTCAATCAATATAATAAAATATCCCTTGGACCATTAATTTATTCAAAATAATCACAACATCATAATCACGGCCTTAGGCCCATACACATATCCAGGACTCATATCAATAATCATATTTATAAGGCGTAGCATATCTCTAATCATCTCACATATCGAAGGCATCTCACGTATAGGAGGTATAACATCAATAAGCATGTAATCATCTATCATACAAGAGGCATCTCACATCTAGGAAGCATAATATATATATATATATACATGTAATCATCTCTCAAACAAGAGATATCTCACATCTATGAGGAATAATACATGTATACATGTAATCACCTCTTACACAAGAGGCATCTCACATCTAGTAGGCATAATATCTATAGACATGTAACCATCTCTCACATAAGAGGTATCTCACATCTAGGAGGAATAATATATATGTAGACATGTAATCGTCTCTGGGATATCTTATATCAATAGATCATACATCATTATTATGAGGAATATCACTTCTCTAGGCCAATTTACATATCCAGGAGGAGCATCGTCTCTATAAGTCCAACAATCATGACTAAAGTAAGTAGCAACTCTATTGGCCAATCATCAAGTCTAAGAGGAAATAGCATCTCTATAGGCCAATCATCAAATTTAAGAGAAAATAGCATCTCAATAGGCCACATAGCGTATCTAGGAGGAATATCATCTCTAAATTCCCAATATCACTTCCATAAGGAGTATCATAACCATAACTCAAAAGCCACATTCCGGGAACATCAATAAAAATTAAAAAGTTACGAAGTAACCTTATTCTAAGGTTTACTAGCCTAATCTATGTCTAACATCCACACTAAATCCACAAGACTTAAACAAGCTTAGGCCTAAGTGGGTCGAACGATCCCACTTCTAATCCACAATTCCCATTATTAGGCATACTATGCCCCAAACTAGGTTAAGGTATCTAGTTCATTTTCTAGATGTCAAGTAAACCATATTCAATCCTAAGATAGCAACTTCGATGAGAAATAAGCGTACTTAAGTCAACTCTACTCAACTTACGGTTTCAAGACAACCACAGTAGCCTAATATGGCTAAATATACAAATCATGCTTCAAATGCTAAAACCATATTTTAAACGTAGAATTATATCATATCCATGTTATAACTAATCTAAACTAAAGAGGGAAGGCAATAGGATATAAAAGGGTTATAAACATGACATCTTACGGTCCTAAAACCCTCATCTATTCCTTAAAACGTCAACAATCAAAGCCAAGTTATCCTACTAATAATCAAGCCTAACATCCATATTCACAAGCAATATATATCACACATCAGCTATGAAGAAAAGTAGACAGAAGTCTACCTCAAGGACAAACTGCAAAACCTCACTTCATGTATCACATGCTCGTCTTCACTTTACAATCCTCAAAATTCCATCACACTAGTAAAACCATAATCTACTCATCAATATGAGTCTAATGATACCCATATTGCACTATTGTGATTCGGATTCAAAAATGACCCCAAAATCCCAAGTGGGTCCCACATATGGAAAACGAGATGTTAATTAAGCTCCCAAGTCAACCCCCCCCCCTCCATGACCAATTTTGAGTTATTACACTCATTTTGGGATTTCTAGGTCTAAATGGTGAAGGGGAAATGCCCCAAATATGTCTTGTGGCCTTTATATAGCCCCTTCAAGTAAAGAGATACCATTATCGTGGTCATACAGTCCGTAATCGAGCTCCTGCGATCACACACTCTTGGCCGCGATCGCGGTTGCACTAGATGACAACAAGCTCAAAAATAAGTTTTTAACCCTCAAAACTTATTCGGAATCAAAATAACATGATCCAATAGTGAATTTTGAGTGTAAACCACATTTCAAATCCATTGAAATCATCAAAACTTTCATCGGAGATCGTTTAGGCAAAAAGTGGGGCCCACATAATTCAGGGAACCTTGGGACCTGAAACAAGGGTCACCCTATTCAAAAATTGACGTTCCAAATGTGATGGAGAAGTCAGATTTTTAATCTGAAGTTGTTTTGACCAAATGTGGGTCCCACACCTATTCTTTCTAATTTTCAACTTTCCGACCAATAGGTCGAAATGAGCTCGGGTTCATTGGGACCCAAACCAAAGGTCTACCTAGACTAAAATTGATATTCCAGATCTGTTGTCATAGTCGGAATTTTTATCCTAGATTGTTTCACTGAAGTTTTCGCCCGGTGGCCATTTGGAACCAGTGAAGACTTCAAAACAGGGAATTAGCTCTAAAAACCAAACAAACTTCCCGGTAACCAAACTGTCAGTCCCAGCAAGTCATAAATGACTTAGGGTAGCTAAGGAGAAGCTCAAATAGTAAATATAAGAACAAATATAAAAAATAACCTGAAGAATCATTACAATATCCACTACTAAAAGGACTTTCATCCCTAAAAGTCAGCGGATAGAAAGAATCTCAAAAGCTTGAAAAGATGAGGTACTGTGCCCGCATTTTCCAAGCATTACTTCCTAGGTAACCTCAACAGAGAGAAAACACTTCTAAGGGATTTCGCCACAGGTATCTCTTTTTCAACCAACACTCTCATTCTACTTCCAAAATAGTCAAAACATAACTTTGACCGCTAACTATCCTCCAACTAAACTGAAAAGGCTGATGCACGCACATCTAAATCACATCAGGTTGATACCATCTCTATATCCACATAAATTAATAAAAGTTCATCCAAGCTAAAAACACACTAATACATGAGTCATAAAACCAACTCCAAATCCAAAAATAACCTTCCTTTACATTATTTCACCTGCTATATACTCCAAGCCAGGAGGAAAATGACTTGAGTCTCGTCCACATGGTCTCATGACGGAGAACTCAATGAACTAAAGCTGGTCCACTAAAAGTCCATAAGAAAAATATGAGAATAAGCTTTTAAGGCACTATCTAGGCATAGAAATGGAGATAATCACGAAATCCAATCTATGCCAATGTTGTAACCAGTCCGAATAAAAATCAAACTAAAATCTCAAAATTCAAGGTATAACTACTCATCACTAAACATTGCACTCCAGGATGTCTCATCCATCGAGAATAATGTCATACTGAATCCAACTCGAGTATATTACTCCCATTATGTAAATCATCCAAAATCTCTAAAAAAACTGATACTCGAGGTCAAAACTGAAATAACCAATACGGGGTGCATGGGCTATCATCTAAACATTTACTAACTATAATCCAACCGAAGTCTAGAAGACCAAATAGGCAACCACGGAGTAGGATCAACCAACCTATAAATGAAATCTAAACAATTACAAGTCTAAAATAAAAGTTGCATACAAGATCTACAACACCAAGCTGAAATCTCAATATCAAGGTTGAACCGCTTGGTCTCAAATATCTAAATCAAAACAAATAGCAAGTAGGAATTAATGCTCCACATTTATCATACTTCTAGATCGTCATTCCAAGGAGTCAAATCAAACACTGAGCCAATAAGGATATATCAATGTCAACTATCTCAAATCACTACATATCTGTTGGAGGACACAAACTATTCAAACATACTCAAAAACCTTAAAAGTCTAAAAAAAACACTAGAAATGGTAAAAGTTGTAGCAACTCAAAAAAATGCAATTTAAGCTAGAAACTACCAAATCCAATACTCCAACTAGGCAAAGAAATAGCCACAAGCTCATATCATCGAGGAGAATCACTCCACATAGCCACACTAGGTCGAACAAATATTAAAATAAGGATTGCCTAAATCCACCTGAGATCCACATCATCGAAGAAGAAATACCAATCTCAAAACCAAGGTCAGAGTCGAGACCACCACCAGAGTACCAATAACTCAAGCTAAAGAGTTTCTAATTTTCCAACTTAAGAAACGATCACAAAAAGGATCACCTGCCTCTAACTCTCTAACACAACTTAAGGCAAAACTTTATCAGAACAACAAAGGAGTATCCAACCTGCATACTAACAACAGGGCAAACCATCCCAAGGGAATAAACCCAACGTACCTATGAAATTAATCCACGATATCTTAACACCAACATCAAAATCGCTATCAGATGATGAAATATCCATAAATAAAGAATGGACCTCCAACTGTTCCATTTCACAAATGGGTTATATCGAAAGAGATAGACAAAACAAAAACCTTTACTACACAGGAGGCAAGTCTAAGAATCTCAAACTCAAAAATAGGCAACATAACTAAATTGTCGACTCAAAATCCCCAAAACCATGGAAGGTCAACTTACATTCGATACCACAACACATGCCAGAATCAATCTAATACAACTAATAAAAAGGGAACACAGTCAATCTCGCCACGCTAGGGGAAAGAAATCACCAAATCGGGCTATATCTATGCAAGCCACCAAATAATATTATCAGAAAATAAAAGTTTAACCAGATAACACCAGTCTATACAGCTACCCAGCAAGAATCAAATTCTCCATGTAACAACATCTAGTAATAACATCAATTAATATCAATAACCTCACACGGTGGTAGCAATAGAAACAGTGATATCTATATCAGCATACTGAATAAGCGATACCAAAATGAATAACAATATCATGTACCACCCAATGGACACAATAGGGCTAATGTGCCAAGATAAATGGGACTTAAACCCAAAACCATACCCATAAGGGAAAAACATCAATATAGATCTATTCCATCCATTACTAAAAGAAATAAACCATGGAGTAGTAACATAATCATGAATTCAATAATAAGGCACATAATGACCGTTATAAATTCATCAAGGCATATAATTATCAATGGGTATGAAAACCTCAATACACATAATAAGAGATAAATGCAAGAAATAAAAGCACACCAATTGTGGTAACATCTACAGTCACATGCCGGGCGGGCATAGGGAAAATAAATCAGAATGGGTCTAAATCAGACCGACCGACTGAATCATCAACTGAGGTGCCAAGCGCACCATCTCTAACTGAATATTCCACATCATCATGAGTTAATCTAAAGAAGTTGAATGACTGGAATCTTATGTTAGGGATAGTCCCAAGTCTAGTAGTCGATCTCTCTGCAGTTGTAGCAATTCCTAAAGCATTAATATGGAGAGAACACAAACTAAGCTCAAAGGGTTAACCAACTGACGCTAAGAGAAATTAGCAAAATTATGTCCAAACTTTAAAAATCACAACCTAACTCAGGAACAATAGGCTAGCAGGGAATATATGCTAGATAATCATCTATCTCATACCTGGGGCATTTTATGAACCAGTGTCTCATCACAACACAGTCTTCCGTGGTCTTTCTCATATCATTTGGTATCAGAGCATGGCTTGATATTTTTTCCAAAAGATCAATCTTGGGCTCGTAAACTTGAAAATAAAAAAAAGTGTTAGAAAACTGAAAAATCAAAAAGAAGCAAATTTGTCCATTTTGTGTGTCTTGGCTGAAATTGTGTTATTGTTGTTGTTTTGCCCGAGATTTATGTCTAGATATATGTGTGTTTTTATTGTCTTAGATATTTCTTGTGTTGGTTTTCTTTCTCTCTAACACTCCTTAAGTATTAATCCATGTTCTTGAGCTAAGTTTCAAGTTGTGTGGTGGTAATTGTTGGACGGCTTGTTGTTGTTGTTCTTGGAGTTCATCTTGTTGTGTTGAAGTAGTAGTTTCAAAGGGTTGTTTGATATTGAAAAATAAAAAGAAGAGTGAGACTTGTGTTTGTCTTGGAAACATTTTCAAGACAATACCAAAATAGTAAGGAAACAAAAGACTTCCAAAAAATATAGCTGCCAAAAAAAAGTAAGACCATTTTTCAAAATTATCTCAAAGAGGAAAGGAGACAAGACTACCAAAAAGGTTGTCTTGACAAAAGAGTGAAAGTAGGTCAAGACCTTTTTGAATCTTGAAAGGGGAGTCTAAGACCTTGTTTCCCTATGCCATAGCCGAAACTTCTTCATCCAAATATGAAAATGAACAATTAAATTCTTGAAAGAAAAAAAATTCAACTTCAACGACATTCCAACGACCAATAGACGAGTGCCACATCATCATAAGCTCAAGAATTAGAATTCCTAGTTTCTTTTCTTTATTCCATCAGTTTCAACTTTGTTGACTCTTATACTAGTTGGCAACTAGTAAATACCTACTAAGTTGTAAATTAGTTTTTGAATACGTTCTTTGTGTTAGAGTTATTGTTGTGTTTTTCTTATTTTTAACTCATAGTAACTTCTTTGTTTTAAGTTCGTAAGTAAATTTTTCTTTTGTATCTTGAGTCGATCAAACAAGAATCCATTCCGGCCGCCAAGTAGAATTAACATCCTATTGACTACCGAAGTATAAGCAACTTTCAATATTCACCGCTCCAATTGTGAGAATCACAAAGGTGAGGGTAAAGAGTGCTGGTGAAAAGCTTTTACTACTAATCTTATTTGTTCATTATGTAGGTACAAAGGTGATATAAGGGAAATATGTCTTCGATAGCCGGGGATTATTGTGACTATAATTTGGGCGACTATGATTGTAGTGAGGGGTTTTGTGGCTATGAAGTTTAGGGAGATTGAGGAGGATATGAAAATAGCCATGATCAAAACTTGGGCAGATTTGAGGGACATAATTTTAGGAGAGAAAATGAAGGGAATGAAGTACCTAGTGCTTATGGTGAATTTAGAGATGATGTAGGACCTTGTGATAGTTATTATGATGACGTTGGGGAATGTGAGGAGTCTTACACTTCCCAATCCAAACCTAGATTTGTTGTTAGGTATAACCCTTTTATTTGCAAAGCTTATGAGAGCTATGATGAGAGTACACGTGAGGAGTGTGAAAATTCATTTTCTTCACCTTATAGTACTTCTTATCAAGATTTACATGATGTGAATGGTTATCCTATCTATAGTAGAGGTTTTACCACAATAAAAAGAGGATATGCATCTCCAAAATTGATGGGTAATCATGTACCTTACAAGGTTGATCCAAGAAGGAGTGTACACTCCGGAAAGGTGACCGTTTGTGGGATACCGGGCTGCCTCATTGTTTTAAATGATAGGTACTATAGAAACTACATCCTTCCAACCATGGTTGACTACTTGGGGTTGTTTCAAGAGCCTTTACTTTCTCCATTCTTCTTGGATGGATTTAAGGTTACCGAGAGGTTGAGGTTTGTCTTTTCCTAATTTGATTACCATGAGGAGGTATGGTGAGATGTTTTCCCCTTAACCTATGTTCATGTGATATTAGGTGCCGATTGGTTTGCATAACATAAAGTTCTAAATATGCAAAATTGGCCTAATATTGTAAATGACCGATGGGGAAATCACTTCGTGACGTACATTTTGCCTGATCTGTAAAGAGAAGTGCTCACCTACTCCAATTCGAATAATGATAAGGGACAAAAGATTAAGAGGAGTAAGGGTGTGAAAGGTGGTAATCCAAGAGTGGAAAAAGGAGAGGTTGTGTGGAGCGAAGTGAGGGGATTGCCACCAAACCAAGCTAACATTATTTGTCCTTCTATTTCTAAGGACATTTATGTAGGTACCGACATGGCAAGCGAAGGAGAGAAATGTTGATTTGCTTCCCAAGCTTGTGGAGGACCTTCACAACACGGCAAAGGAGAGTCTACTCAAGAACTTCAAGGTAAAATAGCTAACTCTTACACTTTGGTCCATGTGAATGATAATTATGTGGCTAGTAGCCCATTGTGTATGAGTTGTAGCTTACTTACTTGTGAGTCTAATGATTTCTTGCCTCTTATTGATGATGTACATGTTGTGAGTATGGATACACTAGTTGATCCTATTGATGGAAAAATTAACTTTTCTTGTAAGAAAATTTATGTCCACCAAGTATTGAAGCCAATATATTGAACAAAAGTACATCGTCTTGTGTAATTGGTGTTGATCAACTTATGTGTGAAACTTGCCCGCCACTTGAGGTTTTGTTTGATGTGCTTAATAGAACTTAAGTTAGTGAAGTATTTGAAAATGTTGGTCAACAAAATGGGAGTGAACCCTAGAGATATTCTTGGGATAATCTTGAGCTTGAAATCTCTTTGAAACTTGATATTGATACTTTAGAGAGTGATGAACGTGTTTGTTCCGAATCTGCCCGTGAAATAGATCATTCTCATTTTAGGTATAATGTCTTGTTTGAAGATGATATAAACACTCCCTAGTGGTGAAAATTATGGTATAGATTGCCTTGGAAGCTATAGCCTATATGCTAACCTACTATGATGCGACAACACTCCTCCTAAAGATGGAAATCTCTTCTTGGAAGATGAGAGTACTCTTAAGGTCAAGGAATATGGGGTCTTGGAAACTACTTCTCCTTCTACTATGTGTGACTTTATTGTTGAGAGTACTTATGGTAATGATTGGGAAACTAGTAGTAAGTACACACATAAAGACACTTTAGTAGAAGTCAACTTGAGTGATACCTTTCTCTACTCTTTATTCACGTTAGATGATATATATGCTATTGTAGAGAATATGTCGTTTAGTTTGGGTGAAGACCACGGGAAAGGGGAGTGTTGTCTAGACCCGTGTCTATGGCCACTCTTTCTATTTGACCCCGGTGCCAAATGTAGAAATGGTGATGTTGGTACACCCAACTTGTTGCTTGGTCTACATGACAAACAAAGTGTCACTATTGGTAAAAATCATAACCAAATCCTTCGTACATCTTTCATTGAATTTTTAATATTTCATTCAAAGGATCCTTGGTTATATTGCAAATATGTGCAACCTTGGCATGTTGAGATCATTTGTTGTTCTAACCCTAACCCTCATTCCATGAGGAGTTTTTATTTGTTTGTCCCCTCTTCAGTTTTGCAAGGTTTAGATTCATAGTCGAATTCTTTTCAAGAAGGGGAGGATGATACGGAAAAGATGGGCATCTTATCTTTTGATGACATCTTTGGAGGCCAACACATAGAGGCTTAAGACTTGGTCACCTCGAGGATATAAGAACATGCATGGAGGACCCGTTTTCAACCTACCATTGAGCATACCATACATCAAGGCCGTGAGTAGAAGATTGCTTGGAGCATTGAAGACTTGGGGACTCACAGCTCACGGTTTTGGGTCATCTTCATTGAGGACATTTTGGTCAGTTCACTTTGCCCAAAATTAACTCTATGGTCTCCCCTATCATTAAGGGTAGTGTAAATATTTTTCTCCTTTTGTAATATACTATAAATAAGACATTTTAGGTCTTCTCTTATTAGTTGTTTAATAATGAAAATATAAGACATTGAAAATCCTCTCTCTTGAGAGTAGACCACCTTAGTGTAGTTCTTAGTTAGGTCTTGGATTAGCCATTGTAGTTTAGGGCTAGGAAAAGCCAATATTATTCTTTGCTTGGAAACGGTAGATCTTGAGGTGAGTTGATTCCCTTGGAGGTCACCGTAAAAGTGTGGTGTTATTGTTACATTATTTAGTTTTTTTTGAGTTTAATATACTCTTTAGTTCCTAATCTTTGTAATAATCTATGTCTCACTATCTATCTTTCTCATTTTTACAATTGTGTTAGTGTTTGTATCTTGTAATCATTTGTTCTTGTTGAATCCAAATCTTGTGTTCATTGTGTTCATTTTGTTCTTGTTGTATTGTTGCTGTTTTGGTGTTAAAACACCTTGTAAACTCATGATATTCAATTTGTGGACTATTTTGGGTAGTTTTTGTGCCTTCCGTGGTCAACTGATTTTGGGTACTTTGACCAAAATTGACTGGGAAAGTCTTACAGATTTAAGAAATTCTGTAAAAATCAAAAGTTAAGGTGAAATTAAAGAAAATGGAATATCTTGTATATAAAAATTTGTACGTTATTTCTTTTTCTTTTTATCTTATTTCAAGATTTTCTTCTTGAACAATATTTTCTCTTGCCTGCTGTAAATATCGGTGGACAAATTTGTCAAAATTTTGTCTAGTGCTAAGCATGGGTGGACAGTGATATACAATGTTGAAGGCAAAGAGGCGGTGCAGCACGTTGAATAATCCTACCGGGACATATTGGATTGTCTTACCAAGCAAGTCAAGTAAGTGCAAAGATATCTGGCAGTTGCAATTTTCAATTAACTAATCTAAATATCTACAATCAGTATAATGATGTAGCTAAATATTGAACTCCATACTGTACATCTTGTTTAATGAGAAGTTATCCTACTGTGATCATCTGAAATGTACTGCATGGTTTCATTTTCTTTGTGCCAGAGAATGGTTTAGGTAAGGTGTGACTCTGCTTTAGCTAGTCCAATGCATCTGTTATGAGTGTTTTCAAGACTGCAATGTGTTTTGATATCTGAAACACTGGTGTGACCACCTAATGGTGCGGAAACCAAAAAAGACAAATAAAATTGGCATAAATAAGGAGAGGTGAAAATTAGTACTCTTAACTGTTAATGAGGATCAATCACTGATTCTGGCTGTTAAGTTTTACTTGTATTAGTGGGAGCTTTAGTGGACCGGGCTGTCCCTTTTATGCTATTTGAAGGAATATGATAATTCTTAGCTACACACATCTACATATGCACCTGCCTTTTAATACAATATATGATAATGTAACGTGATAAAAGGAGATGATTTAAAACCTAAAATACACCTGCCTTTAATTAATATGATAATTGAATGTGATAAAAGGAGACGAGTTAAAACCTAAAATCAAGAAAGTTATTAGAAAAGACTTTTAATCTCTTACAAAAAAAAAAGTGTACTTAACTATGAACAAACTGAATTAAAATTTAGGAATCCAGGATACCAGGCCAATTAGTTGTGATAAAGCTTTGTTCTAATTACATTTTATTTGATATTTGTTAGAAACATTTTAAGGTTGTAGTCTTATCCAACTAATTTACGGTACAAGACAAAGTTGATTATGTGATTTGTAGAGAAACTAGATGAAATCAAAACTCGAGCAACTTTTCCATCTGATTCAGTTAATATCTAATATATATTCATTGCTTCAGGTACAGTCAGAAAGGAAGTGGACTTTGCAGTGTCCGAGGTCCCCATTCCTCTATGTGACATGACTCTTCTTAAATGACACAACAAAATAACTTCAATGAATTTGCAGTTCGCTTCATCAGTATTCCACACACTATCAGTGTAGCGATTCTACTGTAGAGTTATGTTTGGCTCCATAAACGAGACATAAAATGTTCAGTCTAAATCTACTCATGACCATGTACCATCACTAAGTTGTCGTACATGTATTACTTAACTTATTGATTGGCCTTAAAATGATTCTTATGTTGGGTGTATAACCTAACAAAAATGTTCAGAAACTTGTCGATAAGTCAAATAGCCAGTAAATAGGGTGGAGCTTCCCTTGTCCAAGTGAGTCAATTGATACTCCTTCACTAGAATATGTGTAGATAAGTTAATGTTTTTTAGATGTATACATACTATACAATTAATTCTTTTTACTTCGTGTGTTGTCTTTTTTATATTTTAAATCCCCTTTGTAGATATCCTGACTTTTTGGCTTGGCAAGAACAAGTGAAGTCATTTATCATGACCATAGCTTAATGAATTTCAACTAGGGCAGAAGAATACAAGTGCAAGGATATTTCAGGTTCTAGTTTTACATCGGATAACCGAAGTGCTGCATACTTTCAGAAAGAACAAGTGTTGCATTTGAACATAGTACATTATATAAATGAGGGTTTTGACATGTATGCTTGATGTCAAAAAATATTGTGGGAGGACAGTTATGTCATTTCACGTGATATGTTGATGAGTTTGAATAGCTTTATTACACGTGTAGCATCAGATACGTGCCATTCTCTCCCTCTTTCTTATCTGTGTTGTCTTCTTCATTATCTCTCCATTGATAAGTATGTAAAACCTGCAATTAAGAAACCAAAAACTAATTTAGCGTTGTTGTGCCTACTCTCCGTCGGGTATCTTCCTTTTTGACTTTTTGATTCTACAAATTCTATTCGTTACGATAAAGTTTACTTATTTCAAGGAATTGGGTTTTGTTTGGGTTACTAAAATTATTGCTTATGTTGTGAAAATTTTTATTTGTTTGGAAATTTTGAGCCGTTCTTTGCAACTGATGTACTGGGTATGTTTTGTTTCACCGACTTTTTTTAATCCTTTTTCTTATAGTTTTGGGAGATTGGCAGCTTAAGTAGGGTTTTCTTTTACTTTTGGGAGATTTGTAGTTTTCACATAGATGCTCCCGAGCAAACCAAATGAAATGAATATCACTATGAGCCAAATCTTCATACCCAAACAAAGAACCAACAAAACTACTAATAAGCAATTTCAATCAGAATATTTGCACAAGAAAAGTTCAAATTTTTAACACTTCAAAAGTTTTGTGGAGGAAATTCTTAGTCTTTTGGTTGGGTTTCTTAAGCAGTATTTGTGTCTCCCGTTTGATTTTTCTATCTTCCTACAAGAGATAATGTTGTTATCTTGGTTTCTTTGAATGTTTTACTTTCGGGTAGTTTAAGATAGGTAACAGACAGAGCTGAAATGTTATGAAATGCATAGGCAAACTTTCTTACTTTGGTTGTTCCTCCAGATATGTTTTTCGATTTGCATTATATTAATAATTTTGATCCTACCCCCTGCAAAGAAAATTTTCCAGTGGGAAGGAATAACTAAGACAGCCTAATTTTATGTCAGTGAGACCTTAAGTTATAATTAGAATGGCCTTAATTAGTTCTTTATTTATCAGATTTTATTTTCATGGAATGGAAAGTAGTCCCGCTGTTGAATATAATGACTGCTTTCCTGTGAGTTGTTGTAGCCAAGTTTTGCCTAGGAAAATTGTGGTTGTCTTTTATGGCTCAATTACTTTTATGCTTATCGATCTTTACATGCTCTACTGACCTACTCTTCTATGTCTGATGCAGAGAATAGCAACTTATTTTTTACTAAATTTGCTTTATTTATCATTCTTTGAAAATATAAATTTGATTATTATATAATTTATATAATCATTTAAGTATAATATATACATGCTGAACATGTTGCTTCTAGCGCTAATTGGGGTAGAATAGGGTCATATCTTTGTTTTCGAGATCACTCTTCTGCCAAAGAAAATAATGAATGACAAGCCTTTCTTCTCGACAACTGCATGTTTCTACAGTTAGAATAGAGCATCTTTTTCTTCTTGCTGGCATTTTTTTATTAAAAATGATATTGCATGACCAATTTTTCCATCCTCTCAGTTTTGTTCTATGGTTCTTATTTCCTAAAAATTCTTAACAACAGAATATTCATCTATAATTTTTTGTTTTCTGCTATTGTGTACTAGACAATCTAGACAAATGGGAAAACCAAATTGTTTCAATGAATGACTCAATTAGTAGACTCAAAGAAAGTTGTCTTCCATCTGTTTGTAAGCTTTTCATTCCGTTTTTTGAATTTTTATTCGGTGTTCTATACCCACATTGGATTCTGACTACTTTGGATTCACGTCAAGTAGGTCCATTCGGAGGTAGCACTCCCTACTTCTATATATGTTGGTTTCCATTGAATGTTTTGACGAAAATAAGTGCAGTTTGAGAGAGAGATTTCATGAAAGTGTCTTAAATGTTATGAAATGAATAGGAAGACTTTCTTACTTTAGTTTTTCCTTCGGATATGTTTTTCGATTTGCATTATATTAATAAAATTCTGACCCTACAAAAAATACTCTCAAATTTCCCGTCTAAAATGTTTCATCTTTTATCAAAAACAACCTCTCTACCTAACAGGTGTACGGTCTGTGTATACACTATCCTCCCTAGACCCATGTAAGACCCCGTAAAATTATAAGCTCAACTCAGTCTTTTAAGCTTGCTAAAGGGTCCCAGACTTAGAAAATTCTAGCTAAGCATTCAGACTTAGTATTATTTTGGCCTTCGTAAGTTGGTAACTCTATTTCACGGCTCTTATAAATGTAAAATGTCAATCTTTAGGTTAATTCATGATCAGGAATGTCAGTAGGTGTTCCCGGATAAGTTTTGTATTTTTTAGACCTCATTTGAACCACGTTTGGGAATTCAAAACATTATATCGACACGATCTCGGCGCGGCGCGGCCGCCATCGTGTCAATCAATATTTTTCCTTGGCTCTAGTGGCAATTTCCAATGAACCAACATGGACTCGACGTGGCACGTTGGCTATTGTGTCAATGCCAATGATGTGGTGCATCGTTCTATGCATTGACAATCCGGTTTTCAGTCATTAATGTCGCGTCCTTTGGGGGGTATTTGGGTCTTTTTTCCACCCCTATTCAGCCCTAAAACACGAGATTTAGCCCTCATTGAGAAAAATGTACTTACTTTCTCTCAAATTTCTCAAGAACAAGAACCCTAGGTGATTTAATTTCATGTCCAAGGTTCAAGATTTCCACCATTGTTCTTCAGGAATTTAGCAACCAATGTATGTCAAGTGTTCATCCAAGGGTTGCCTTCCACCCTTGGAGTTCAATAACCCCTTTTAACTACAAGTTTATGAGTTTGATGAATTTGATGGTTAAATTTGAATGTGTTCATGATTACCACGTTAATGGGGTTTCTAGTTCATGATTTACTACATGATTCATGTGGAATTGATTGATATGTGTGCATTATCATGTGAAACCATGTTGAAACCCTTAAAGTTATAAATGTGGAATTGAACTATGATGCTTACATGTTGTTTTAGTAACATATGCATAGATTATGTACTTCAAGTGTTTGATGAATTATTTATGTGAGTTGAATAAGGAAATTATATCATGTCAACATATATTCAAGTTCATGTTATGCAAGTGTTTGCTAAAATGTCCCAAACAAATGTACGATGACCAAGTACTTAGCTATCATGTTTCAAGATTGTGCCATGTCATATAATTTATGTTATCGAATCCTGGGGGTAGTTAATACCTGACAATTTAGTTGTTTTCCTAGAGCCATGGTCAGTCATAGGATTGTATCAGCCATGTCATGATCGATAGAATTCAGTCAGTTAACAGAATTCAGTTGTATTCTATCAGTCCACGAAACCCAGTGAACTCAGTTCAGTTTAGTTATACAGTATGATCAGAAATAAGTCAGTCTAGGCTAGAACAGTCATGAATCCAGTCTAGTGTCTATTCAGTTGGGAGTAGGATTCAGCACCGAGTTCACCCACGGGTGGGGACTCACCTTCCAGTAGAGGGTGTAATATTTAGAAACAGTCCTTGTGTTCCATAACTATGTAGCTAATGTTTCGGCATTTGATGAAACATTTTGCATCTTTTTCTCGGGAAAATTATGTGTTTTCAAACAACTAAAGTTGTATTTAATAGTGGGTTTGAGTGTTTTCAGGTAAAGGAGTTAGTCACAGAAATAACCTAGAATTTTTGCAGAAAAGAATTCTAACGAGCAAATTGGCAGACCTTCATCCATGCGACGGACTGCCGAAGTGATCGACAGGCTAAAATAGGAGGAAAGAATTTCAGAACCTCTGCGATGGACCAAGTGGAGGACTGTCAAACTTGCGACAGACCGATAAATTGGCCGTCAGGCTTAACCAAAATTCAATATTCCAGAAGACTCAAGGACGGTCTAGATGACGGACCATTAGTCCATCGATGAACCATCAACATGACCTTTAGTCCTTAACCGAACCTGGTATCTTGGGGTAGGCAGCGACGGTCCACCTGACGGACCATCAGACTCCCGATGGGCCATCAGTTGGACCGTCAATTTGGACGCGACATTTTCTAAATTTAAATTTTAAATCATCTAAGCCTGGGAGCATATAAATAGCTAGTTAGGGTTTTATTGAAGGGGATTATGAATCTTGGAGATTGTTTTATCTTAGTTTTTTATCTTTGAAACTCTCTGTAACGTAAAAATCTGTGAATCAAACTACATTTGTGGATCTAATCATTCCATTGCTACTGAAGATTCAAGAATTAATTCTTATAACCTTTGTAAGTGAACTTTGAATTTTTTTATGAATAATACAAGTATTCTTTCTCTTTCTTCTATGGAGATGAGTGGCTGAGATCCCATAACTAGGGTTATGGGAGCCTTGATGTAAACAGTTGATATGGGTTGTGATTTTAATTGAGGTTCTGTAGGTAATTGATGTTGCATAAACCCTTCTTCACTCTAATGACTTTTCTTGGTTGCAAACTTGAAAGGTGAGCCCAAGAATAATCACTTGTTCGAATAGAAAAGTGTTTGTTGGGGAAAAAAAGGGTTTACATGAAATCTAGAGACCTAAATCTTTAGATTAATGGAAAATACCTTAACTAGGATTAACCTACATGATAAAATGGTTGAATAATCAATATATTCTTTAAGTTTGAGAGAGTTAAAGGATAAACTATCCATTAAGGTTGAGAAACTAAGGATCAAACAATAGAATTCAGCTACTCTTGCAATTGAAGTTATTGAGTGGAACTCAAAAGTGATTCACAACCCTAACTGTTTAAACATCTTGGTAACCATAACTCTAGTTTGTTTAATATCACTGAATTACTACTAGCAAAAAGAATCATTAGTTGGAACAAATCTGTTATGATTACCTAGAATATAAGTCATTAATCAAAACCCCTTTTATTCAGGAAACTTTGATCAACAATCTAATAAAAATCACAATACTTAGTGAACACAGTATTCCCTATAGGATTCGACACCCACCCTAGTTGGTTTCTATATTTGACAGCGACTTACTCTCTCATAAGAGAGGTGTAATTTGGGCGTATCAAATTTTGGTGTCGTTGCTAGGGAATATGGTTGTCAATTAAGCTTGTGTTTGTTAGTTAACGTTAGTCAAGTTTCCCAAATTTTACTTTTGTTTGTTGTTTTTGCTCTGTGCAGGGTAGTTATTGTGTATGCCAAGTACATGGAGATCGGGTGCACCTTTATTACCAATACATCCAGAATCGCAGTTAATTGGTAGAATGGTAGACCCCCAAGACGCTGAAAGATTAGATGCTCTAGCTAGAGCTCAACTTAATCAGTAGAATGATGGAGAAATTATTAATGGGAGTTGAGGCCACTAACTCTGGGGTGACTACTATGAAGAGTGATTTGTCTTCCATGAGTCAGTTGGTAAACTCACACTCTACTTTTATCAAATAGTTGAAGCAGCAAATGAGCCAACTCTCAGCAACATTAAATCAGATGAAGAGCAGAACTTTGCCAAGCGATACAGTTTAGAATCCTCAAAATAATGACTCTTGCATGGAAATTACCATACAGAGTGGTAAGGTAATATCAGGGCCTTCTATGGGCAAAGATGTTAATGAAGAGGTGATCGAAAAAGATATTAAGCTTGAAGAAGGCAATCCAGTGGAATTTGAGAAGGTGAATGGCATTGATATCCCTTCTAATCATCAGTAAGTTGATGAGTTAGAAAAAGGGAAAGACAAAGAAAAGAAGGCAGTGGTGACTACTCTCCCAAAACCACCGTCTCTCTTTCCTCACAGATTGAAGAAGAAAGCTAACGATACAAAGTTTAGTAAATTCATGGCAATGTTGAAGTAGCTGATAGTGAATGTGCCTCTGGTAGAGGTACTCAAACAAATGCCAATATATGCTAAATTTATGAAAGATCTTGTGATGAAGAAGAGAATAGTAAGCTACGAACCGGTGGATAATCTCCATCATTGTAGCGCTATTTCTATAAGATCCTTGGTGCAGAAGAAGGTAGACCCAGGAGCATTCACCATCCTTTGTACAATTGGGTCTATGGATTTTGCTAAGGCCTTATGTGATCTGAGAGCAAGCATAAATCTGATGCCAATAGGTATTTATAAGAAATTGGGGTTGAGAGATCCCACACCCACAAATATGCAACTTGTGATGGCGGATAGGTCGGTAAAGTGACTTATTTATATCCTGTACGATGTGCTAGTAAAGGTGGATAGCTTCATATTTCCTATGGATTTTGTTATTATGGATTGTGAGGTGGACTTCGAGGTGCCCATAATCTTGGGTCAACCTTTCCTCGCAACCGAAAGCGTGCTTGTTGATTTGTGAGTTAATAAGCTCTTATTCAGGTTGAATGATGAAGTGGTGCGATTTGATGTTTGCAATCCATGAAGAAACATAAACAAATGAGTGTGTTCTCTATTGTTGATGTATATTATGAGGATGAGCAGGAGGTGCCAATAGAGGAGAAATTTGTTGTCGAGCCTTTAGCTGCAGTGCTGATGAATTTTGATCGTGAAGGCATTGATGAGTATGAAGAAATTGTTTGTTCTTTGACAGGAATGGAATAACACTTTTATGCTCCTAAGAATCTTGATCTTGATCTTAAAAATCAACCAACACCACCAGCTAAGACATCCATAGAAGAGCCACCGGTGTTGGAGTGAAGGAGCTGCCAGGGCATTTAAGGTATGTGTTTCTGGGCAATGGATACATACTACCTATGATTATTGCAGCTAATTTGGGTGATAAGTAGGTGAAAGAACTTATTTATGTGCTTCAAAGGTACAAAAGAGAAATAGGCTGGACTATTGCAAATATTATTCGTATTCCCCCTGGCATCTGCACTCATAAGATACAGCTTAAGGAAAACTATACCCCAACCATTAAGCACCAACGCTGTCTTAATCCACCGATGCAAGAGGTGGTTAAGAAGGAAATTATTAAGTGGATAGATGCAGGAGTGGTTTACCCTATTTCTGATGGTAAATAGGTAAGTCCAGTTCAATGTGTGCCCAATAAAGGGGGCATGGTTGTTGTTGCAAATGAAAAGAATGAGTTAATTACACTTAGGCCTATGACTGCGTGGAGGGTTTGCATGGATTATTGCAAACTCAACTCATGGACTTTGAAGTCAATTTGCAAGAAGAGGGTGGTATTGTTTCTTTGATGGTTATTCTGGTTACAATCATATTTCTATTGCACCTGAAGATCAGGAGAAGACGACATTCACATGTCCGTATGGCACTTTTGCGTTCAAGAGGAGGCCGTTTGGATTGTGTAATGCACTCGCTACCTTTCAATGGTGCAGATTTCTATTTTCTCAGATAAGGTTTAAGACACCTTGGAGGTTTTTATGGATGATTTTTCTATGGTAGGAGATTAATTTGAGTTGTTTTAGGTGAATCTCAGTAGAGCCTTGCAGCGATGTGAGGAGTTCAACCTTGTGCTTAATTGGGAGAAATGCCACTTCATGGTGAAAGAGGGCATTGTTCTCGAACATAAAATTTCAACAAAGGGGATAGAGGTCGATCGAGCTAAGGTTGAGGTTATTGAGAATCTACAACCTCCCATCTCAGTGAAGGGAGTGTGTAGTTTCCTTGGTCATGCTAGCTTTTACCGGAGGTTTATAAAGGACTTCTCAAAGATTGCAAAACCAACTTTGCAAACTTTTGGAGAAGGAAGCTAAGTTCCTCTTTGATGATGATTTCTTGTAGGCATTTTGATGCCTTAAAGGGAAACTGGTTGATGCTTCTATCATTGTTGCACTGGATTGGTCCAAACTGTTTACGATCATATATGATGTAAGCGGTGTTACCCTTAGAGCTATGCTAGGACAAAATAAGGACAAATTGTTTCATCCAATCTATTATACCAGCAGAGCACTAAATAGAGCTCAAAAGAACTACACCATCATATAACAGGAACTTCTTGCAGTAGTCTATAATTTTGAGAAGTTATAGGCTTATTTGCTAGGAACCAAGGTGGTGTTCCACACTAACCACGCAACCTTGAGATATTTAATGGCGAAAAAGGATGCAAAACCAAGGATGATTAGATGGGTGTTGCTTCTTCAAGAATTTGACTTCGAAGTCAAAGATACAAAAGGTTGCAAAAATCAAGTTGCGGATCATCTATCTAGGCTGGAAAGTGGGCAAGAAGTTAGAGATGAAATTAAGATCAATGATGCATTTCCAAATGAGGAAATCTTGGCTGTTGTTATGGAGAAAATACCTTGGTATGCTGATTTTGCAAACTATGTGGTGAACGAGGTAATTTTGGAGAATATTTCTTTTCATCAAAGAAAGAAGTTTCTCCATGATGTGACACATTACTTCTGGGATAAGCCATATTTGTTTCGACGCTGTGCTGACAATATCATAAGGAGATGTGTTCTATAAGTAGATATGTTGAGTATCTTGGAAGCATGTCATGCTTCTCCGGTTTGAGGTCACCATACTAGTGACTGTACTGCTAGAAAGGTGCTACTAAGTGGTTACTATTGGCCGACTTTTTTCAAAGATGCTTATGAGTTAATGATAAGATATGACCAATGTCAGAGGCAGGGGTCAATTTCCAAGAGCTATGAAATTCTTTTAACGAAAATAATAGAGGTAGAATTATTCGACATCTGGGGCATCGACTTTATGGGGCCCTTCGTGAGTTTATATGGGATGAAATACATTCTAGTTGTTGTTGATTACGTCTCAAAATAGGTTGAAACCGTTGCTTTGGCTGACAACGAATGGAAGAGAATAGTTGTGTTCCTTAAAAGGAACATTTTCTCTCGATTTGTGGTGCCACGCACCATTATAAGCGACGGTGGATCTCACTTTTGCAATCATGTGTTTCGAGCGGCCTTAGCAAAGTATGGTGTTAAGAAACACAAAGTTATGACTCCCTACCACCCACAAACTAGTGGACAAGTGGAGATTTTAAATAGAGATATCAAAGCCATACTTGCTAAAATAGTGAATGCTAGCAGACAAGACTGGTCTAGGAATCTTGATGATACCTTATGGGCATACAGATCAGATTTCAAGATACCAATCGTCATGTCACTGTACCAGTTGGTTTATGGAAAATCATGTCATTCACCAATTGAATTGGAGCATAAGGTGCTATGGGTACTTAGGAGGCTGAATTTGAACCGAATGAGGCAGCGCAGTTGAGATCGGGATAGCTAAATGAGATGGATGAGTTCCGTCTCGGTGGGTATGAAAGAGTGATCTTTACAAGGAGAATATGAAGAAGTATTATGACCTAAGGATTGCAAAGCTTGACTTTCAAAAAGGTGATTGGGTTCTTCTCTTCAACTCCAGACTGAAGTTGTTCCCAGGTAAGTTAAAATCAAAATGGTCTGGCCCATTTCAAGTTAATCAAGTCTACTCATCTGGAGTGGTCGAACTTACAAATGAAAATGGAAGTGTCTTCAAAGTGAATGGGAAACGACTGAAGTTGTATATCGGTCCAATGGACTTGATAAAATGCATAGCTACTATCTATCTCGATGAAGTCTGAGTAATCGAGATAACTGCGACATGACGCGACATTAAATCAGGCGCTAGTGGGAGGCAACCCACAAAGTGTTGTTGTAATCATAATCTAATTTTATTTGTTATTTTTGTGCAATCTGATATGTTTGTGGAGTGTGAAGGACAGAAAACACTGAAAAAGGGGAGTTTTACAGTTGTAAGGAGGTTGACGGAGCTATCGATGGGCCGTCAAGATTTTGACAGACCGCCGGTCGGACCATCAAATACATGTTAAAAAGTTGAACATTATGGATAAGGCTTGACGGTCGAGTTGGCAGACAATCACAAAAATGACGGACCTTCGCATCTGCCATCAACCTGAAGCAAAAAAATTGAGATACTTGAATCAACTGACGGACGGATTAGCAGACCGTCAATTACTTGATGGACTGTCAGGACAACCGTTGGAAATATAAATAACATATTGGTCTCTGGTAAGCTTTGACGGTCAGCCCGATAGACCGTTGCAAACCCAAAAGACCGTCGGGCGAACTGTCAACAAAACCCTAGGTTCGGGTTGGGCCGATTGTGTCTAAATGCTATTTAATACCCAAAAAATTGACCCAAAAGTCTTTTAAGGGATAAAATCAAGTGGTTATGTGAATTACCATATTTTTAAATCCCCAACTGTTCAACTCCCTCTGGATTCAGGGAATCTAAAAGCAGTTACTCCTCTGAGACTTTCCCTCTTTATCTTTCTCTCCTATTTAAACAATATTCTCACTCTCATCTTCTCATCACAAAAAAGGTTACCAGTTGTTAACAAGTTTTTACAAGTTCTTTCACTTCTGCATTAGCAATATAGAAGAGTTAAGTAATACATCATCAAGGCATGAGCATAACTCTTTCCTTCGTTCTTTGAATGGCAAAAACGTAAAGTGAATATGTGTTTGATTAATAAAATTTTGACTTGTTCTCTTCATTTTTTTTGAATTGTTGATTTATCTGAGTTTTGAACTTTGATATACACTATATTGGGTGAAGTCTATGTAACCCACATTCATAAAGAGAGAAATATTGTGCTTAAACGCGAAATTGGAGGCATTTTGCACTGAAAAATCAATGTTGTGCGCTAAGTGTTTGACAAATTATTGGAATGAAAAGCTGAAAATGATATAGGGTTATGATGGTAACCTTAATGGACCGTCGTTCTTTCGATGGACCGCTAGATGGACCGTCCCAAAGACCCCAAAATTGACATTCACTGGATAAGGTGCGACGGACAACCTGGCGGACCGTCAGTAACGTGACAGACCGTCAGTAATGTGACGGACCGCCAGGTTAACCTTCGTAATGCTATAACAAATCAACAGTTTTTGGATACGTCCTGACAGCCTACCCAACAGACTGTCGAATGACTGACGGCCCGCCAGTATGGCCGTCAAGCCAACTACTTCACTATTTTTGCAGATTTTATTTTGTAACTGAGTCTTTATTCCTTTTTCAGGCATCATGGCACGCAAACTTCCAATAGCCAGAGGGGTTCGATATCAAAGAGGTAGAGATGAACCAATACCCGCCGACAACACAAGGCAATGAGAAAGGAAAACTCACACACTCTCCCAGTCCGAAGAGGAGAGTGAGAGTAGCACTGGCAGTACAAGCTTAAGCCCTGACAAGGCAGGGGTGGCTACCTCTCAACCCAAAGAAGTTAAAGAAGAATTGAGGCCACTAATGTGGAAGAGAAAACTGAATCAGCTGACATGGACACTGAACCCGATCTTGAGTACATACTGAGATCTGCATCTACTCAGAGGCCTTGGAGGGCCAGTATACTGACTAATGATGGTAACCCCTCATAGGCAACCAATCCATGTGAGTGCATTGCGAAGTCATCCTTTAGCTTCAAAGATAAGTTCTGGTGGGCTTTCATTCATTTGAGGTTGATGCCAACAGGAGGTGATGCAAATTTTGATAAACACAGAGTCGTACTAATGGCCAGTTTGATCTCAGGGTTGCAGATTGATTTTGGTCAGATTATTGCCGATGAGATATTTGTGAGAGCCCATAATGTGGAAAGTATATTACCATTCATGTGTTTAATTACGGAGTTATGCAGGAGGGCAGGTGTTCCCCTGATTCATGGGGTAGATAATGTGGTCAGGGAAACACATAGGTAGGATCTCGAGAAGTCTAAAGATGATTCAAAGTTTGAAATGAGGGTGAACAAACCTCCAGCCTATCAGACTCAGTCCACATTAGCTCTAGATACATAAAAAATTCTGACAGGTACGCCACTGCCCATCACCACATATATGCCTCCTGAGTATGTGCCACCAAGTACATCTGCAGGGTCATGGTCTGCACCACCAATGGTGGAGAAAATTTTTTAGAATATAGGTTGACATAGGAGAATTTCGCCAAGTCGGTGAAGCTGCAGAAGTGGTTTCAAAAATAGTTAGATAAGTGGCCTTTGGACTTCAAGCATTTTATTGATGAAATTATAGCTGAAGCAATTCGTCCATTCCAAAGCATTCAGATTAAGATGGATAATATGGAACACCGCATCAACAAAAGTCTAGATACACAGTCACTCCCATATCTTGCAAAGCTCCAGGCAAAATTTAAGCAAGCAAAGGCAGACATAGCAGAGTTGAAGGGTAGGCAGTCCCAGCAACCATTTTTTGACTCGACCCTAGTTATGAGTGATAATGATGAGGGAATAGTCTATCTGATGGGGTGACCAGTGAAAGATAAAAGTAAGAAGCAGGTAGATGAGCATGCTAAAAGAAAAGCTGAAAAAAGAAAAAAAAATAAAGCCATGACATTGGAGGAACGAAAGCAGCATAATATGAGGAAAGCTAGAAGAAGATTAAGGAGAGATAAAAAGAGAAGAAGGAAGAGAGCAGAAGATGAAGCGGATGGAGTGTCTACCAGTTCCGCCCCAATCAGGGGGCAAACTTCAGACCCAGTCAGAGATGAGATATATCCGATTCTGGAGGGAGAGTTTTTTACTACCCCCACCACCATGGGGGTCAATATTGCACCAGGTTAGGACGCTGGAGCCTCATCAAACTTCACAGATACCTCAAATGAATAAGAGGTAATACAAGTATACCCACTTCTTTGGACTTTTATTTGATGCTTTGAGGATAATAAATATATTTTTTATGGGGGGGTGTACTTGTACCATGGGGGTTGTATTGCCGATAATCCTTTCCTCCCATGTGCTATCTAGGAGAATCGGCATGTCTAGAATTATGTTTAAGTTTGCATTTTTTCTTTTTTTTTCTTTTCTAGGATTAACTTTGGGTTTACATCTTTCCTTTCTTAAGTCCTGTTCTATTTTTAATGTTAGTCCATGAAATAAAAGGTTCGTTTATGTTAGCACCTTATTGTGAATATGGATGATGAATGATGTTGGTATCAAGCTATGACTATGTCCATATGACTGTTTACTTTTGGATTCTAGTATATGTGATCGACTGTTAATGAATCTGTAGTTGGCATTGACTTGTAAAATATGTATAACATAGGATGTAAATCTTAAGGAACAGTAGAATGGGTTGACTCAGTTTCCTGTGTGTGCAAGTATTTGTATTAGTTCTTACATAGTGCAGTACCTAGAACTTGTCTGGTTCAATTGATGTTGTGTTGTAGTTGATGAAATAAGAAATGATAGAAGGCCGCCTTGTGATTTTAGTCCACTTAGCCAAAATAATTAACCCCACCAAAAAGAATTTTCTATTTTTGAACCCATCTTTGATCCTATGTTAAATTTTTTCTTCAAAACCAATCACTCTAGTTAACTCTCTTTAAGTTGCTAATACTTAGCTCTGGCCCTGGCCTAATAGTGGGCATTGTGAACCGAAACTTAGGCAAAAAACCTAAGTTGAGGGTGGATATTGTCAAGCTATTAGTTGTCTAAGGGTAAGTTGGTTTAGAGCATCTAGCCCTAGTCTAATCAAGACACTGTGCACCTTGACTGATTGCATCAGCATAAGTTGAGGGTGGCTGATGCTTGTGTGTATTTATATTAAAAAAAAAAGAGGGGTTATTATGGAAAAGTGTAAATAAATGAGAAAAGAGTGAGTGATCTAGTTCAGAAATGGCCTTGGTAGGTAGAACTTGAGGGCTAAGAGAGTTAAATCCCAGTGTTGAGTCACTTTTTCCCAAAATTCCTTCCTCACTTAGACCCGAAGCCTCATTATAAGCCTAAGAAAGACCTGCTTAATCTTGGTGAGTCGGCTATAAGGGAGCATTGAATGATAAGGGGAAGCCTATGGGTATGTGAACTATGTTTTTAACTTCTTTGATGAGTGTGAGAGTTCTAATTTGTATCCACAAAATATACTGAGTGGTGGATTTTCTTGACTGTGAGGGCAACCTGAGTTACACTTAATTCAGCTGATCTCTGTAGATTCTTGTATCCATGTTTCTGTATATGTATTGATTTTGAAATAATGTCGATTATGGACTCTGATATATTGAGCCATATAATTAGGATGACAAGTCAATTGTTGTGTGAAAAATGGTCCAGTAAGTTGAATGCCTATCATTGTATTGTCAATATCTATAATTTGGTGCTGAGTTGCGTGAGGACAAGCAATTATCTTAAGTTGAGGGTGTTGATGTTCCTGCTTTTGATGAAACATTTTGCATTTTTTTCTCAGGAAATTATGTGTTTTCAAGAAACTAAAGTTGTATTTAATAGTGGGTTTGAGTATTTTTAGGTAAATGAGTTAGGCACAGAAATAACCTAGAAATTTGGCATAAAAAGGGTTCTAACAGGCAAATTGGCTAACCGTCAGCCATGTAACAAACCGCGAAAGTGATCGCTAGGCTAAAATAGGAAGAAAGAATTTAAGAACCTCTATGACGGACCAAGTGGTGAACCATTAAATTTGCGACGGACCGCCAAATTGGCTGCCAGTCTTAACCAGAATTCAATATTCCATAAGACTCAGCGAAGATCTAGATGATGGACCATCAGTCCATCGACAAACCGTCAACATGACCTTCAGTCCTTAACAGAACTTGGCATCTTGGGGTAGGTAGCGACAGTCCACCTGACGGACCATCAGACTTCCGATGGGACATCAGTTGGACCGTCAATTTGGATGCGGCATTTTCTGAATTTAAATTTTAAATCTTCTAAACCTGGGAGCATATAAATACCCAGTTAGGGTTTTATTGAAGGGTATTCTGAATCTTGGAGATTTTTTTATCTTAGTTTTCTATCTCTGAAACTCATTGTAATGTAAGAATCTATGAATCAAACTACATTTTTGGATCTAATCATTCTATTGCTATTGAATATTCAAGAATTAATTCTTGTAAGCTTTGTAAGTGAACTTTGAATTTGTTTACGAATAATAAAAATATTCTTTCTCTTTTTTCTTTGGAGATGAGTGACTAAGCTCCCATAACTAGGGTTATGGGAGCCTTGATGTAAACAGTTGATATGGGTTGTTATTCCAATTGAGTTTCTATAGGTAATTGATGTTGCATAAATCCTTGTTCACTCTAATGACTTTTCTTGGTTGCAAACTTGAAAGGTGAGCCCAAGAACAATCACTTGTTCAAATAGAAAAGTGTTTGTTGGGAAAAAAAGGGTTTACATGAAATCTAGAGACCTAAATCTTTAGATTAATGGAAAATGCCTTAACAAGGATTAACCTTCGCGAGAAAATGGTTGAATAATCAACATATTCTTTAAGTTTGAGAGAGTTAAAGGATAAACTATCCATTAAGGTTGAGAAACTAAGGGGTAAACAATAGAATTCAGTTATTCTTGCAATTGAAGTTATTGAGAGGAACTCAAAAATGATTCATAACCCTAACTATTTAAACATCTTGGTAACCATAACTCTAGTTTGTTTAATATCATTAAATTACTACTAGCAGAAAGAATCATTAGTTGGAAAAACTCTGTTACGATTACCTAGAATACAATTCATAAATCAAAACCCCTCTTATTCAAGAACCTTTGATCAACAGTCTGATAACAATCATAATACTTAGTGAACACAGTATTCCCTGTGGGATCCGACACCCAACCTAGTTGGGTTCTATATTTGACAACGATCACTTACTCTCTCATAAGAGAGGTGTAATTTGGGTGTATCAGTAGCCATCATAGGTTGAGATATCAACCTATCAGTTGAGGGTTGATGAGGTGATCTACTTGCCAGTTGAGGGTACCACTATTCTCTTTCAGAGCACCTGCCATATGAGGGTGACTCATCTTGTCTTTACCCTTGGCACGGTACTGATATCCTTCCAGCTGGGGTTACAGGTTGGATCCCAATCAGTTCAGAGAGAGGAATGTCGGTTAGATGATTACTTTCTAAAGTCTCAGTTTTAGTTCCAGTCTCAGTATAGAACTTAGTTCAGTTTTACAGAAATCAGAAGTGTCAGATATAGTCACTCAGCTTAAAACAGAACTCAATATAGTTCCACAGAACCAATACTGTCAGATACATTCACTCAGCTATCAGTAATTTAGTATCAGTAGATTCAGATATCAGTTAATCAGTATTCAGATTTGGTATTCCAGTGTTATTATGATCTCAGTTACAGTTCACATATTTATACATGTACTCTCATTCAGTTATGCTCACGTCATTCAGTCAGTATTTTTCATGCAAATGAACCCATGCATTTCAGCCTACCTCACTTTTCATACCAATACATTCAAAGTATTGATGCATACCTTTCTTTTGTGCTATCATATTTTATATCATAGGTTCAGACGCGCGGGCTCCCGATCATACTTAGCAGTTCAGATATTCAGCTGACAGAGTTAGTGGTGAGTCCTCTTAGTTCATAGACAAGATGATTATTTTAGTAGTTCATCTTATTTTAGTAGTTCGGAGTTAGTTGGAGACCTGTCTCATCAACTCCATATTTTACACAGTTTAGAGGCTTTTCAGACTAGAGTATTTTCAGACAGATATATCAGATTTTGTATTTGTTATACCGTATACAGTTTTATTATAGTATTGAACCTTATGGCATGTTTTCCGCCTAATTTTTGAATACTACAGTATTATTATTTAGTTATTATAGCAGGTACCAGTCATGGGTTAGCTTATGGTCCTTCAGGATTATAAGCATCATATAGCATTAGGGGTACAGACTCGGGGCGTTACAAACTTGGTATCAGATCCTAAGGTTCAACAGAGTGCTAGGAAGTCTAAAAACCGCATCTAGTAGAGTCTTGTGCATGGGTGTGTAGTGTGCAACACTTATGGACAAGAGGCTATTAGATGTTTTAGGAAAAGTTTCCCTTCTTTCAGTAATCATGTCATGCAAGTGAGCCTGATCTCAAGTTAAACTCTCAGTCTAATTCATCTCTTCCTCATGCTTCTAGAATATGTCTTCCAGAGAAGCTAACGAAAGAAGTAACAAAAACCAGTCAGCCCTTCCGCACGTTCAAGTAGATCCCCTGAATAAGCATGTGCTAAATAAAGTCATGGTCAAGAACAAGTAAATTGATGACTTGTTTGACCAACTTCAGGGTACCAGTTACTTTTCTAAGATAGATCTTAGATCAGGCTATCATCATCTCAGAATCAGATAATGTGAAATTCTGAAAACAGTTTTCATAACTCAATATGGTCACTCCAAATTCCTAGTTATGTCATTTGGTTTTACTAATTCCTCAGTAGCTTTCATGGGCTTAATGGGTCATGTTTTCAAGAAGTACTTGGATATGTTCATTATATTCTTCATCAATGACATTCTCATCTATTCCCGTAGCGAGAATGATCACGCAGATCATCTCCAGATCATACTTTAGACTCTCGAAACCCATCAGTTATCATGATATCTATTCATGTCTTATATGTCATCTCTATGATTATGGCTCATATTTGAGTACATTAGCGAAAATCACGTACGCTTATAGTTCCTAGTATAAGGAATTTCAGATCACTTAGTGTTACGAACCATGTTCCATGAATACAAAAACTCCAGACTTAGCTCATGCGGCTCATGACTCAGGTACCCGTGTCATGATGTATAGTATGCTCAGTTCCCATGACCCATAATACACTCCTAGAGATCGACTAAGTTCAAATTTCTTCATGTATATCCTCAATTTAGATCTTTTGATAAATCCATGGTGTTAATATTCTATTCCTCAGACCTCAGTTAAGTGTCGAGTTTGGTATAGTATTCATGCATACATCAAGTCCTCATGTTTTAACCCTTCAATGGACTCTCCTTACAAAATGATATAGTGATGAGTGATTGCTTAGGTGGGAGAGAGTAAAGGTTTCATGTTAAAGGAAAGATTTTTGCATGCTTATCTTACACGAGGCTGTAGCTGTGAAGATAAGCTTGAATGTTAGGTTAGTGTACCAGTAAATGGCTAGAAAGAAGTTGTATGTAGTTGCCGAAGGGGGGAATTAGAATTTTTCCTTAGAAGAGAAGCTAAGAAAATACAGAGTGTGAGTATCTATTCAGATCCTCGATTTATGTCAGTTACCCAATTATCAGTAACTCAGTTATCAATAACCGTAGCTATTAGTTACTTAGTTATCAGAACTCAGTATTTAGTTCCAGTATAAGTCTCAGTTACTATATCAGTCACAGTCTCAGTCCAATAATCAGATCAGTAACTCAGTTCAGTTTCAGGTTTTCTTGTCCATAGTGTATAGTTATCAATTATTCATTTATCAGTATTTCAGTACCTTAGTTTATAGAATATTTCAGAATCATGTTATATGCTTGGTCTTGTATTCTCAAATAACACAGTTTTCACGAATTCAAGCTCAGTTATCTCCTGTTACACAGTTAGTCCTTACCTCATATTATAATACTCTACGGTTCCAGTCCAGCTATTCAGACTAAGTGCAGTTCAAAATTACATGACCAAGTATTCAGCTATCAGCCATTTAGATAATCAGATAAGTTAGTATGTTTATACACTCGTGCTCAACACCCATGTGAATATTTTTAGTAGTCTCAGGTGATGTGTTGTACTAAGGTGGAGAGTATAGTTGAGAGAGTATTCAAGGGATATGTCTAAACTTGAAAATTTATAGTTGCAGTGCATAAGGCCTAGTCACTCTATCTTAGATGATGATTCGTAGGCCTCGCCTCATATTACAAAATTTTAGCCAGGATGTGATTTCTTATTCAGATGTGTTATTATCCCATGCCAAGATTTCTTTATCCCTAAAGTCACTATAACTCTATAGAAAGAGTGTCAAGGAAATGCTCCAGTCAAGTATTAGTTTTTAGCATAAGTTAGTCTGTAAGCCAATAATTTATTTTAGCATCCAGGCAGACAAGTTCGTATGGTTTGGTTTCCCATCTTTCCATCTAGTCGCACTATCTGAAGCCTCATAAATGTAACTATTCCAAGAAGGAGCAACCAGGTAGTTATGTGTTCAACTCAGTTTATGTATCATATCCTAGTTTTAGATCCTAGATATTTAGTCACGACTAAGTTTGGAGGTGCCTTATGCATCATCCCAATTTTTCCTCAGTATCTCAGCCAAGTCAATATTCTACAAGGGACATAATGTCCTACGGGGGAGATGCACCATAACCCCTGAGCTTTCATGTCCCCTGAGATTTTATGTCCTAAACCTCTCAGTTTCTCTTCACGTAATAAATTTAGTTTAGAACAATGGGTACTGATAAGTGGACCCTAAAGTTCCAAATTCAGCCGTAAGCCATGTATTCAAAGGGCTCGGTTCAGTTCACGATATTTAGTACATGTATCATGTTTCAGGATCAATTATGTTCTCATATTCCCATTCATGTTTGTTTAATATTTGATCTTGAGTTGAGATCGGTGATTTTGTGTTCGTGAAAATCTCTCCTATGAAAGAAGTGAAGAGGTTTGGCAAGAAGGGGAGTCTTAGTCCCCGATATGTTGGTCCTTACCAAATTCTCAGCCATTTCAAAAAGGTATTTTACAAGGTTGAGTTTCCTTCAGACTTAACTTCAGTTCATCCAGTGTTCCATGTCTCCTTGCTTAAGAAATGCATAGTTGACCCAACATTCGTGGTCCCTATAGAGGGCATAGATATTCAGAACAACATCTCTTATGAGGAGATTCTAGTAGAAATCCTTGATTGTTAGACCCACAGAATGAGGAACAAAGATGTCCATCTAGTCAAAGTTCTTTGACGAAATTAGTTTATTAAGGGAGCAACTTGGGAGGCAGAAAAAGATATGCGGACCAAGTATCCCCACCTATTCTCCACAAACTCGGACTCAGCCCAAGGTAACAGTTTTTCTTTAAATTACTCAGTCTCATAGTTAGATATAGCTACCAACATAGTATCAATTATCGTTGTATACTCAGTCATACATTCATGAATTAGTTCAGTCATGTACTCATGCATCAGACATGCATGTTAAGTATATAAACTCAGCTTATCAGTAATCACAATCATGCATTCATTAATCATGTGTAGCTATGTACTCATGCATCAGATATGCATGTTCAGTATGATAATTCAGTATATCAGTAATTTCAGTCATGAAATCATGCTTGAGTTGTGCATGTCCAGTAAGCAAGTCCAGTCTGTCAGTTCTCCCATCGTAATCAGTCTCATTCAAGGACGAATGTTCCCAAAGGGGAGATATTGTAAGACCCCGCAAAATCCTAAGCTTAACTCAGTCTCTTAAGCTTGCTAAGAGGTCCCAGACTTAGAAAGTTCTAGCTAAGTATTCAGACTTAGTATTATTTTGGCCTTCGTAAGTTGGAAACTCTATTTCACAACTCTTATAACCTTAAAATTTCAATCTTTAGGTTAATTCATGATCAGGAATGTCAGTAGGTGTTCCCAAATGAGTTTCATATTTTTTAGACCTTATTTGAACCATATTGGGGAAACCAAAATAGTGTATCGACGCGATCTCAATGAGGCGCGATGGCCATCGGATCGATCAATATTTTTCTTGGCTCCTAGTGGCAATTTCCAGTGAACCGATGCGGACTCGACGCGGCGTGTTCGCTATCACGTTGATGCCAATAATGCGATGTGTCATCCTGTACATCCACAGTCTGGTTTTCAGTCATTAAAAGTCGCGTTCTTGGGGGGTATTTGGGTCTTTTCTCCACCCCTATTCATCCCTAAAACATGAGATTCAACCCTCATTGAACAAAATATACTTACTTTCTCTCAAATTGCTCAAGAACAAGAACCCTAGGTGATTTAATTTCAAGGCCAAGACTCAAAATTTCCACCATTGTTCTTCAGGAATTTAGCAACCAAGGTATGTCAAGTGTTCATCCAAAGGTTCCCTTCCACCTTTGGAGTTCAAGAACCTCTTTTAACTATAAGTTTATGAGTTTGACGAATTATATGGTTGAATTTGAATGTGTTCATTATTACCATGTTAATGGGGTTTCTAGTTCATGATTTACTACAAGATTCATGTGGAATTGATTTATATGTGTGCATTATAATGTGAAACCATATTGAAACCCTTGAAGTTATAAATGTGGAATTGAACTATGATGCTTACATGTTGTATTAGTGCCATGTCCATAGATTATGTACTTCAAGTGTTTGATGAAGTATTTATATGAGTTGAATAGGGAAATTATATCATGTCAGCATATATTAAAGTTCATGTTATGCAAGTGTTTGCTAGAATGTCCCAAACGAATGTACGATGACCAAGTACTTAGCTATCATGTTTTAAGATTGTGCCATGTCGTATAATTTATGTTATCGAATCCCAGGGGTATTTAATACCTGACAATTTAGTTGTTTACCTAGAGCCATGGTTAGTCACAGGATTGTATCAGTCATGTCACGATCGGTAGAATTCAGTCAGTTAATAGAATTTAGTTGTATTCCGTCAGTCCACAAAACGCGGTGAACTCAGTTCAATTTGTCATACAGTACAATCAAAAATAATTCAGTCTAGGCTAGAACAGTCCAGAATCCAGTCTAGTATCTCTTTAGTTGGGAATAGGATTCAGCACCGAGTGAACCCATGGATGGGGACTCACCTGCCAGTAGAGGGTGTGGTCCTTAGAAGTAGTACTTGTGTTCCAGAACTATGTAGCTAGTGTAGGTTGAGATATCAACCTTCCAGTTAAGGGTTTATGAGGTGATCTACCTATCAGTTGAGGGTACCACCGTTCTCGTTTAGAGCACCTGCCAGATGAGGGTGACTCAGCTTATCTCTACCTGTGGCACGGTACTAACACCCTTCCAGTTGAGGTTACAGGTTGGACCCCAATCAGTTCAGAGAGGGGCATATTGGTTAGATGATTACTTCCCATAGTCTAAGTTTCAGTTCTAGTCTCAGTATAGAACTCAGTTCAGTTCTACAGAAATTAGGACTATCAGGTACAGTCACTCAGCTCAGAACGGAACTCAGTATAGTTCCACAGAGCCAATACTGTTAGATACAGTCACTCAGCTATCAGTAATTCAGTATCAGTAGGTTCAGATATCAGTTAATCAGTATTCAGATTTGGTATTCCAGTGTTATCATGATCTCAGTTACAGTTTACGTATTCACGCAAGTACTCTCATTCAGTTATACTCACATTATTCAGTCAGTATTGTTCATCCATATGAACACATGCATTTCAGCCTACCTCACTTTGCATACCAATACATTCAAAGTACTGACGCATACCTTTCTTTTGTGCTATCATGTTTTATATCATAGGTTCAGACGCGCGGGCTCCCGATCATACTTAGCAGTTCAGATATTCAGCTGACAGAGTTAGTGGTGAGTCCTCTTAGTTCATAGACAAGATGATTATTTTAGTAGTTCATCTTATTTTAGTAGTTCGGAGTTAGTTGGAGACTTGTCTCATCAACTCCATATTTTAGACAGTTTAGAGGCTTTTCAGACTAGAGTATTTTCAGACAGATATATCAGATTTTGTATTTGTTATACCGTATACAGTTTTATTATAGTATTGAACCTTATGGCATGTTTTCCGCCTAATTTCTGCATACTACAGTATTATTATTCAGTTATTAGAGTAGGTACCAGTCATGGGTTTGCTTGTGGTCCTTCGAGATTATAAGCACCGTGTAGCGTCCGGGGTACAGACTCGGGCGTTACACCCTATTTGTTGAAATTACATGGGGGTTTTTGTTGTATTACTCCAATTTCAAATAATAGTTGACATAATCTTTTCATCCCACTCTATTACAGAGTACCCCTCACCGTCTTTGTTAGTCCCATAGTGTAACCTGCTTTAATGCTGCTATATCATAATTACACTTTGGATATGTTTTATGCACAGATGCAATTTCTTTCTGCCATCCAGAATAATGTAGAGCAATTAACAAGAAGTTCAGGATAGTACCTTCTCGGCTTATTTTTTTTGATCCATACATAAGCTAATGATAGCAGTTACTGAAATAATCAAACGACTTATTCTTGCCTAGGCAGTAACAAATACTTGAAAGTTGATGGTAATTTACAAATACTCTTCATATAAATTTTTAAATTTAAATTAACCAATCCAAGTTCATCTCAAAGATTTAATCATCTCCCTTAGTACTTTCCATGTGTGTTTCCAACATCAGCTGACAGTAATCTCATTAGCTAGTGATATAGTAAAAATTTATGCATATTTGTAATTTACGCCTTAGGTGACTGCTCCGATGTGTGATGAAAACATGTTTCAACTACTCATGTCTTTTTATATTACATAATATCTCATACGAATAATACTCGAATAAGTTATATTTATATGATTTTCTTTAGTTTGGTTTGTAGATTCATCAGTAAAAGCTTGATGACATATAGGTTACCAGCATCTCTTTTTCCTCCGGTCTCTCACTAAGTTGATTATAGAGGGACTTACCTCGGTTAAAAGGCTAGTTGTACTGGCGCTCCTAGAATAGGATAGAACTACCTAATTAATCTTACTACTATATGCTAATCTTTGAGATTGAACTAGTTAAAATTGAATTAATTCAGATACTATATTCTATTAAAAAGTTGACATTTGTGTGTGTGTGCAATTCACCTCCATCTAGACTTAATTAAAAGAAATTTTTTTTTAATCTAGAATTTTAACTTGATAAGTGGGTTTTGTGAAGTCATTAATTAGTATAGTTTTGGTGGTTTTTTATATTCTTGCCTGGATTTCATTATTTTTGTTGTGGTCCTGTCTAAACTTTCTGTTAAATAGCAATGTAATTGCGTACGCGGTGCTTATTGTCACAGTTACTTCACTCAAATCAGTATAATAGTACACCCAATAGAATTTGTTAAGAACATCAAGTTGTTTATGCTACATGCCGAGTATATTAACAATAGCATATGCCCATTGGAATTAATATGATCCTCAAGTTATTTATGCCCCATATTGGCCTTAGTATTTTGTATAGAACCTAATATTCTTCTTTCACTTAATTTTACTCTCTGATAGCTTGATGCCTTAGTTGTTGTAATTCTGGCATTTTTTACTTTGTTGTCTGGCAGCTTGATACCAAAACGCTAAATTCTCTACTGTTATCATTTCCATACCTACATTTTCTTCCTATTTTATCTCTCTGAAAGTTTATAGCAATTCAGGCACGGAAAACATACTTTATTCACTTCTCTTATGAGGAAATTGTCATACAAAGATGGTTTTAATGTGGCATAATACATAAACATGCCCTTTAACTTGTCCTTAACTTATATGTATGATCTCCAACTTAGGATGTGTACAAGTAGGCAGTCAAACTTGTTTAAAGTTGAACAAGTACACAACTGAGACATGTTAAGTAGTTCAAATTTACATAGAAATTTTAAGTTCACTCACTAAGGATTTTAGGGTAGCGCACTATGTTATCCGTATTATCAAGGTTTCCAATTTTTTATCTATACTCAAAATATTATTTTTCCTGTATTGCTCCATGCTCGCAAAAGACGCTACCACATCTGTGTCCACTATTACACATTAGAAGAATAGCTGATATAGTGTGTTCGATTTGTTTTTCTGCTGATTTATACTTTTTGTACCATCTTGGTACTATTATTAATGATGAAACCTTTGTCATTTAAATAAGAAAAATCCTGAACAGGGAATACCATATATTCAACAAATATTTGTCACAAATTGTTATGTTAGCCAAGTTTTGCCTAGCAGAATTGTAGTTGTCTTTTGTGGCTAAATTACTTTTACGCTTAACCATCTTTACATTCTCTACTGACCTACTCTACCATGTCTAATGCAGAGAATAAAAAATTGAATATTATGTGATTTTTATAATCATTTAAAGATAATATATACAGACTGAAGATGTTGATTCTAGCGCTAACTGGGGTAGAATTGGGTCATATCTTTGTTCCTTTGGTTAGAATAGAGCATATTTTTCTTATTGCAGGCATTCCTATTATTTTTTTTGGGTGGGTGTTTGGTGTGCCAACTATTTGGATCATTTTTCTTTCCGAGTAAAGTTACAAATTGGTCTCTCTGTTATTTGTTTATGGAGATTAGTTAATGTTGATTTTTTCTGTATTTTTTACTGTGTTAGTGTGTGTATGTGTGTGTGTTCCTGGATGTAGTTAAAGATTGGGTTGTCTTGATGTTTTTGGTTGCTTGTGTTGCTAAAAATTAATTTTATGTGTTACTCTGTTACTTTGTGTGAATTCATTTTGCTGTGACTTTTCTGGATGTAGTTGAAGATTAAATTGTGTTGGATGACTTTTGTTTGTTCTGTTGCTAAGAATTTAGTTTTTCAACTGTGGGGTGTTTCTTAAGGCAGTTGAATAGTTGGACGTGTGATTAAAGATTGAATATTTTTTGTGTTTTTTTGTTTCTGGGTGCTCATCTAAATACTAACCCTTCTCAATTTTATGCAACAAGTTTAACTATATAATTACGCACCTCAACTCTCAAGCTAAGGATGCATCGCTTTTTGTTGTCTATGTAAATAAAATGTATACAACTCCTTGTAAAACTTGACTTCTTGACAACTATCATAAAGTAAATAGTTTGTTTTACATATTGATGCATTGCAATTGATTTTTCTTTACATGCACCATGTTGGGCCCGTGCTAACATGGGCCCCTTCCCCCTAGTTAGTAGATATCGTCGGGTAAGTAGTGCAATTAAAAAAAAGGGAAGTTTAAAAAATAGCAACAGTTTGGCACAAAATTCATCTTTCATAGTCATACTTTACAATATTATCATTTATAGCTGATGTATTCAATTTGCATCCGCTATTCTCTTTTACTCAATAGTCTGTATTCATATAAAATATAAATACATTAATCACATTTTATATTTTAGTTTTTTTTTATTTTCGAAAAATATGACAACATCAAATACAAGTCATGGATGATGACGAAAACATCATAACCGCACATTGTATTTGTTTGACCATCATTTTTTTATTTGCCGAAATGATTTTGTGGACCTTTGTACTTGTCCGAATTTGTAAAGTGAACACCTTTACTTAGAATTTTGTTATTTGAACTCCTCAACTCAATAAAACTCTAACATTTTAAACCCTTTTGATGCATATGTGGCATTAGGTTGTTGATGTGGAAAGCACATGTTTGCACGCATTTGTTGGTGCGCGTGAAATTTAAAAAAATATTTAAAATATTTAATAAAATTAAAAAATACTAATAAATATTTTTAAAATATCCCTTTCTCTCTCTCCCCTCCCCCATCCCCCCCCCCCCAACATCCAGCAATCCCCCTTCCCTCGTCCCCCACCCACCCCTCCAATTTTTTTCTTTCTTCTTCTTTGTCACCCCCACCTCTTCTCCCCCACTCCCCTCCATTTTTTTCTTTCTTCTTATTTGTCACCCCCACCCTATCTCCCCCACCCCCTCAAAAAAAAATTCTTTTTTTTCTCACCCCCACCTCGTCTCCCCCACTCCCCTCCAATTTTTTTCTTTCTTCTTCTTTGTCACCCTCCACCCCATCTCCCCCACCCTCTCCAATTTTTCTTCTTCTTTTTTCTCATCCCTAGCCCGTCTCCCCCACCCCATCATCACCACCACATCCCACCACACTTTTTTTTAGCCCCCACCCCCACCGGACCCAAAAGAAAAAAAAACAATCTATTTTTCTTCTTGAAAATTTCTTCCCCTTTGTTTGAGATTTACTTTTTTATTTTTTTGTAAATTAATTTCTCAATTCAAAAATTTTCATGTTCTTTTAGAATTAAATTTAAACTTGAATCGAAAGTGAGTGATAGTGGATATTGAAAAATTAATAAACTCCATGCATAAGCTTGAAGTTCAAGTTTGAAAAGCAATAAGTGGATTTTTGTGATTTCTCAAAGCTATTCAAAATTGAAAATTGAAAATTTATTGTGTTTGTGTATTTGAATTTATAGTTGAAAAAAGTAAATTAATTGAATAGGAATTTCAACTATTTGGAATGAAATTAAAAAAAATTATACTTTGTAAAAGTTTTTTATTTAATTAAATTTATTTTAATATTTAATTTCTTATGTGGCATTTTAAAAATGACGTGAAATTTAATGCAGCATTTTAAAAAGACGTGAAATCTGACGTGAAAGCAATTGTGTTACACACACCAAAATAAGGTTTAAAATATTGAGTTGAGGGGTTCAGATGACAAAAGTCTAAGTAAAAGTGTTTACTTTACAAACTCGAACAAGTACAAGGGTTTATGAGACCATGCCTTTTTATTTTATTTTTTCTCTTTTTAAATTTTTTTTACTTTTTATTTTTTTTTCCTATTTTTGTTTTCTTTTTTCTTTTTCGATTCTTTCTTTCATTTTTTGTATCTTTTATTCGTTCTTTTTCTTTTTTTCTTATTTTCTCTTATGTTTTTGTTTTTTTTCCTTTTTTTTTTCTCTTTTTTCATTCTTTTTCTTCTTTTTTTTAATCTCTATCTTCTATTTTTCTTTCTTATTTTTGTTCTTTTTTTCTTTTTGATTTTCTTTTTTGTACCTTTTTTCTATCTTATATTTTTTGTATTTTCCAAAAATATGATTACTCTAGTACAAGTCAAGAATAATAACAAAAATATCACAATTGCTTATCGTATTTGTATTCACATCATCATTTATATTTTTGTATTCGTTGATACAATTATATTTGTATTTGCAATTTATAGTTCGCGCTTGTTTTTGCATATATATTATAGTTCACATTTGTATTAATATTTTATAGTTCACACTTGTATTTGTATGTTATAGTTCATATTTGTATTTGCATTTTATAGTTCACACTTGTATTTGTATGTTATAGTTCACATTTCTATTTATATTTTATAGTTCGCACTTGTATTTGTGTTTGCTAGTTCGCACCATCATTTATATCTTATACAATTCACACTTGTATTTTGAAGAATTATTTTGTATCTGTATTTGTATTTTATAATTAACTGGACATTATATTTATATTTTATGATTTCATTTTATTTGTATTTGTGTATTATTTTTATTGTTACACTTGTATTTTAAAGAACTATTTTGTATTTATATTTATAAGTTGACCGCACATTGTATTTTTATTTATAATTTAATTTGTTTCATTTTTTGTATTTGAATTTGTAGGTTATTTTTAAACAATTGTAAAAAAAATTATTTTTCTTTCTACGAACACTTGTATTTATAAAATGATAAATTATACAAATACAAATGTTATATTTGCACCAAATAATATACATTTATACAACATGAACCATACGCATACAAAATGGCACTTGCTTATATACAAATACAAATGATAAATTTGAAATATAAATACTAACAAAACATTTGCATGAATGACACATTGTATATCTATATATTTAAGACCCAAACAAATACAATTAATCCATATAATTTTTGTATACAAATGATAAATTATACATATTCATGATTAAACTATTCAACTACAAATAGTAAATTTATCTAAAATATATAGTATGTGAAGGAATAAAATTGATAGGAAAGAGATAGCTGAAATTTTTCTCTCTATGTATTATCTACACAGTAAATGTATATATAGGAAATACAAGGAATAGATGATTGTGAGAGGTACCCGAGAGTGGTTTAGTGAAGAGATCGGCCACCTGTGATGAGGAAGGAAGAAAGGACAAAGATATCAAACCATCAAGATACTGTTGTCGGACGAAGTGACAATCTAAGACAACATTTTTCGTCCACTCATGAAAGACGGGATTTTTAGCTATATGAATGGCGTCTTAACTGTCTGAATGGAGATAAATAGGTAAAGAAGGTGGAAAGGCGAGGTCTGAAAGAAAATGGACAAGCTATGTCAATTCGGCAATAACACAACACATAGATTTGTATTCTGCCTCGGCGGAGGAAAGGGAAAGAGATGGTTGTTTTTTCAATTTCAAAGAAATGGGACTCCCGCCAAGGATGATGTAGAAACCACTCACTGAGCGTCGAGAATCAAGGCAAATACCCAATCGGAGTTACAAAAAGTCAATAAAGTAAGCGATGGGAAGGAATTGAGAAAAAATCCGAAACCAAGATCTGACAGAAGATAACGTAGGACATGGTGAGCAGCTAAAAGATGTGGTTGTTGAGGTTGTTACATATATTGACTGAGGTGTTGCACAGAGAAAGCAATATCTGGTCGTGTGTGGGTAGTAAAATTCAATTGTCCAATCAAGCGGCGATATACTGTGGGATCAATAAGTGGACAAACCATATCAACCCAAAGCTTTTGTGTGGGATCTAGAGGTGAAGATGCAGGTTTGAGCTGAAGACATTGATATTCATTGGGCAGTTCTAAAATGAATTTTCGTCGGTGGAGTATCAGACCATGAGGCTCCCGGATAACTCCAATACCCAAAAAATAATGGAAGACCCCTAAGTCTTTGATCTTAAACTCTAAATTCAAAAATAGTTTGAGGGTATCTAATTCTACTTTGTTATTCCCTAGGAGTAAGATGTCGACGACATAGATAGCTAAAATGGAAATAGACTCACCACTGCACTTGTAAAATAAAGAGTAATCATTTAATTATTGGGTAAAAACTTTGAACCTGAGAGTTGCTGTTAATCTTGCATACCACTATCTCGAGACTTCTTTAAATGACAAACTTGAGTAGGATCAGTGACCTTGAGACCTATTGGAAATTACATATAGACCTCCTCGTCTAATTCGCCATGACGAAATATGTTGTTAATGTCTAATTGAAATAAACCCCAGTCTTGTTTAATAGGAATGGCGAGTACACAATGTATGGTAGTGATCTTAATAATAGGACTAAAAGTTTCGGTAAAATCAACTCCTTCTTTTTGTATATCACCTCGAACAACCAGTCTTGCCTTGAGCCTTTCAACATTTCCTGAAGAATTAAGCTTAACTTTGTAGACCCATTTTATAGGCAAGGACTTTTTACCAGGTGGCAAAGTAACTACATCCCAAGTGTCATTAGTGATCAAAGCCTCAAGTTATTTAGTCATAGCATCCTGCTAACCGGGGTATAAAATAGCTTGGGAAAAAGAAGTAGGTTCTTGAATATTGGATAAGAAAGTGACGTAATCTTTATTAGACTGTGATAAAGCAAAAAAAAAAAGGAGAAACTGATGTAGGACAAGATAAACAAGTATCAGACACATTGGAAAGAACAACACTATTACAAATAAAGTCTTCTAAGTATGCAGGAGTTTTAACAGACCTTGTAGATCTTCTCAAAATAGTGGTAATGGGAATAGAATCAGGAGGAATTGGTGCATTATCCTCATGAATTTGAGGATCAGGAATGGGAATGTGTGGATGTGATGGAGTAGATGTACTAAATGATAGATCATCCTTTAATGAGGTAGGGAAATCAAAATGAAAAATAGGTACAGTAGACTGGATAGTGGCAAAAGGATACACACTTTCATGAAACTTAACATTCCTGGAAACAAAACACTTTTGAGATTTTAGACTTAACAATTTATAACCTTTTTTTTTTCAAAAGGGTACCCAAGAAAAACACATGGATTAGATCTAGGTACTAATTTAGATCTTCCTTGAGAGAGAGTAGAAGCATAAACAAGACAACCAAAACTTCTTAAATGAGAATAAGTAGGAGGGTGATTGAATAATCTTTCATAAGGTGTTTTGAAAGAGAAAAGTTTAGTAAGGCATCTGTTAATCAAATAAGTTGCAGTCATGATTGCATCCCCCCAAAACTTGTGTGAAAGGTGAGATTGAAAAAGTAAAGCCCTGCAAACCTCCAATAAGTGTTTATGTTTTCTTTCAACTACACTATTTTGTTGTGGTGTTGCGACACAAGAAGTTTGATGGATGATCCCTTGGGAAGATGAAAACTTAGAAATTTCAGAACTAGAACCTAATTCCCAAGCATTATCTAATCTAATAATTTTAACTTTCTTATTGAATTTTCTCTCTATCATAGCAAGGAAAGACTTAAGAATAGTGAAAGCATTGTTTTTGGTAGATAACAAAAAAGTCCAAGTACCCCTACTAAAATCATCCACTATGGTTAAGAAATACTTATAACCATCATAAGTAGGAGTTTGGTAAGGACCCCAAGTGTCAATATGAATCAAATCAAAAATTTGTTTACTATTAATCACACTAGTTGAAAAAAAATGTTTGTGTTGTCTTGCCAATGGACAAATAGAAGATGGAATTGAAAATTTGGAGCAAATAGAAACTGGAATTTTATTGATATGTTGAATATTTGAAAGGGGCATATGACCCAATCTTACATGCCATAATTTTCTCTCAATATCATTAATTAAAATACAAGATAGACTGGATGTAACATCCTTGAAGGAACTGAAACTAGAACTAGACTTTCTAAAAGAAGTGACTACTGGGACTGTTGGGGTTTTGTTCTTCAGAAAATAGAGACCATTTTTGCTTTCACCAAGGAGCATTGGGATCTTCATTGAAGGCCCTACATGAAATAATAAGAGAAAGTAAAGGAAATTATGTTAGAAAGTTGTGCACACAACTTATGAACAATTCATAGATTGAAGTGAAAACTAGGCACAAATAGGACATTGTGAATGATTAAATTGGGAAAAAGCTTGACTGACCCTGAATATGAGACCCTAACCTTCTGGGAATTAGGTAGATTTACACAAATAGACATAGGAAGAGGTGTAAAATTGAAGAAGAAATTCCTATTATAGCGCACATGCTCACTTGCACCAGAATCAATTATCCAAGTGTTTTTACTATAAGCTCTAGAATCTACATGGAAGTTTAAAGAAAATGGACTAGGACAAAGTGATATACCAGCACAATTGACAGAGGCTATGACTTCAGAATTATTATTGCTTTGTTCATTGTTCTTCACTTGTTGAAGTATCTGCATCACCTGTGCTAATTGCTCTATTGTAAGAAGTTTTCCATGGTCTATATGATCTGCATCATGTATAGAAAAATCTCCAAAAAACTTATTAGATGACACTGCATGTCCTTGGGCATTATTTTGAAAAATTTTCTGCCTGTTGAACTTAAAATTTGATGGAAATCCATGTATCTTATAGAACTTCTCAATGGTGTGATCGGGTTTCTTACAATATTTGCACAAGATAGCAGACTTTCTAGTATCATAAGAATTTTTTTGTGTCCTGAAATCAGTAGAGAAAGTCTTTTGACCAGCATTAGCTTGATTAGCTACTATAAAAGAAGAAGTTTCTCCAGGAAACTTATAGTTATTAACCATTTTTCATTGCTTTTCTTCTTGACTTAAAAGTGCATAAGCACTTGAAATAAAGGGTAATGGAGAAATCATCAAAATATTACCTCTGGGAGCATAATAAGAGTCATTAAGGCCCATTAAAAACTGAACCAGGCGTCATCTTGTTTGGACTTAATGTTTTTCTCTTTTGCTCCACAAGAACAATCACAAGTGCAAACAGTGAAGGTATCCAAAGTATCCAGCTCATCCCAAAGGTGTTTGATGTTAGTGTAGTAAGTTGAAATATCAGATGAACCTTGAACAAGGTCACTAAGCTGTTTTTGGATCTGGAATAGTCGTAGCCCAGAACTTTAGTCAAACCTATCCTCCAACTCAACCCAAATATCTTTAGCAGTAGCACTCTCTGAAATTTCACGAGAAAGGGAATTGAGTATCCAAGAGATTACTATATTGTTAGATCTGGACCAAGCTCTATGGAGATCCTTCCCAGATGCAGGCTCTTTGGCTGATCCATCAACAAAACCAGATTTGTTCTTAGCAGTCAACGCTATCCACATAGCTCATTTCCAACCATCAAAGCTCTTTTCATCAAAGATTAAATTTACCAACATAGTTCTTGAGGAATCAGTAGGAGATAAGAAAAAAGGGTGAGCTAGATTACTTGGTTTAATAGGAGCTGGAGTTCTAACAGTTGTTTCACAGCTAGATGACATGACTAAAAGAAATAAAGAGAGTAGGTATCAATACCACTGCTCTGATACCATGATGAAATAAAATTGATACGAAAGAGATAGCTGAAATTTTTCTCTCTTTATATTCTCTGCACAGTAAATGTATATATAGGAAATACAAGGAATCAATATTCTAACTAACTGTTACAGCTGTCCTATTCCTATTTGCTAAGCCTATAACAAACTCATTATTTACATATCATAAAAATAGAAAATGGAAATAGATATTTACATGAAAGGGAAAAAATAAAATAAGGAAGCTTCTGGATTGAGGCTAGCTGTTTGGCCACGTGTCACGATCATATTGGAGGAATAAGAAGGTTCCATCTTTAATTTCACTTTACTCTTTCAGTTTTCTAGTGTTCATGTCCAAAAAATTTATATTCTCTACATCAAGAACTTCTGCTCTTCATCTTCTTTGATGAGCCATTATAGCTATGATTTCTATAACTCCAATAGTATGACAAATAAATATAAAATATGTAATACAACAACAAAAAAAAAATGAGAGAAAAAAATATAAAAAGAAAGAAAAAAAGGAAAAAAAAAAGAAAAAGAAAAAATTGAAAAGAAAAAAATGGAAAAGAAAAAAGAAAGAAAAAATGAAAAAAAGAAAAAGAAAAAATAAAGAAAAGAACTGGGAAAAAAAGGAGAAATAGAAAATAGAGAAAGAGAGAAAATAAATGAAAGAGGCTATGAATTATAATTAGGAATAATTAATAGGCAAGAGGGGGCTATGGATTGTAATTAATTAAAACTTAGGCTATATAAATAATTAGGAGTCTATATTTATTAAGCCATGTAGTTATCCCATAAAAAAATAAAGCTTTGATGAGTCTGCCGTTAACTCGGCAAAAATTTAAGAGCCAAAATTTAACTTATATGCTCTTATCATGTAAAGAGTCTTTGCACTCTAGAGTAGTTTTACTGTTCTTGTAGGTTACTGTTTGTTTTCGCAAGTATTAATTCAACTTATTATGGATAGCTAGTTGTAGTTATCTTTCAGGCGATCTAATTGTGTAAAAAAAAAATTATTATAAAACTCATAAACCATCCATCGCAGTCATGTAAGTATGAGGCTTTTCATACTTGGATGGACATTGAAATTAGTTAGGTTTTTATAGTACTCTCTTCTTTGCTTTTAGTTGTCACATATTTCCTAATTGTATTTTTATTTTTACTTATCAGTTTTGACATATCAAGAAAAGACAACTTTTCTCTTATTTTGCCCTCAATATTAATTATTTTTTCTCCAAATTAATTTCAGCACACAATACAAACATCATTTAATAAGAATACTATCATAAAATAACGATATTATTACTTGTTTTTCTTAATGAGTGTGTCAAGTTAAAATGTGACAAGTAAAAACGTACGAAGGAAATAGTAAGAATGCATTTAATAGGGTAATTAATAGGATTTTAATAAACTTTAAGAAGGCATATTTTGTGGATTTTGTCTTTGATATTTATCTATAAATAGGTCTTACTTTGATGTTAAAAGGGCATTTGAAGTTAATTCTGACACTTGCATTTGAAAACGTTTTCAAAGCTTTCAAGTTCTTGTGTTCTTAACATTCAATATTACATCTTCCGAAATCGTTGCCAAACAACTTCCTCAGAGCTTAAGCCAACACAATTTTATGTTTCGATTCACATTGCTTAATTATCTATTTTACTGTTTACTATTTCTTACAAGTTAATTCATTATAATATCATCACTTGGTCATTTCTACTTGCATGTTTTTAAATCAGGTGTATATTCAATTGTACCATTTTAAGGGTAACAAGAGGTTTCTATCAAATTTAACCTTTTTGTTTGAAGTTTCACTATAAACATCAAGACTGTTTAATGCAAGATATAACAAAATTTCTTAGTTTTCAACTTATAGCAAATTTTAGTATACAAAGGGGAAAGAAAACATTTTTTGTTTTAACTAAAAAAATAAAAAACAATTGATATATAAGGATGGCAGCCACTAACTCCTATTCATTTGTGTCTTAAAATAAAATAGTTAGTGATGATAGAAGTGGATGTAACTCTTGTAACTTCCACTCTTTATTCCTCCATTATCCTACTTTTTATGTGGTGTAACTCATGTAACTCTTGTAACTCATGAAACCTCTAAGCCATTGATCTTCCCTCTTTACTACCATCATTTATTCTTCCTATTCATTGCATGGAAGAGTTATTCACCTATAAATAGAAGTGGTCTTGCATGGTGTGGGAGACATAAGATATTATAGAGTTCACAAAAAAAGCTAGTAAAAGAGAGAGTTTATTAGTTGAAGGGAGGTGTTCTTTTGTGGAGCTTTGAACTCAACTCTTGTCCAGAGTTGTTGAGCTGTTGTGAGAAGGCTGTTGTATCCTGGAGGGGACAAGTCAAGAATATTACTACTGGACCGGTGAAATATTTTGCTACAGTGGACTTGAATCTCCTTAAAGAGAGGAAGATATTCGCGCCTCAGCCGAAGAAGAAGAAGATAGTCTTTTTTATTTTCTGCACTTATAATTTTCAGTTGTATTTTTTATTGTAATTTCACCAACACATACAGATTTACACATTTTAATTTAAAAAGGCAGATGAAATGTAGTATATGATTTTTGTTGGTATAGATGAATATTTTTTTTGTTTTAAAATCATAAACAAATTTGAAAAATAAACAAAATCTTGTGTTTATATAAGTATCAATTATCATGTTGTTTTCTATATTGTATTTTATATGTATGGATATTTGTATGCTTATTGCTTTTTGGTAAAACTTTGTGTTGTACATTATGTAAAAGTTAAATTCGTATATAATCTATATGGATAAGGCTATATGTTTTTTTATTTTTGATTATTTCTCAACTAAAAAATAAGTATCTTATTATATTGTATTCAATAGGTATAGATATTGTATGTTCAATGTCTTCTGATTGCTTCTTATTTAAAATTCATTAACTATTATCTTATCTTTTTAAAATGTTATATTGTTACAAATAAAGTATTAAAGAAGGTATTAATATATAAAATTAATATGTAAGATACTATATACAAATAATGTATTCTTATTAATGAATTTTAGTGTATGACAAAGGTGTAAAGTTTGTTTAGTGTGATTTAATTTAACAAATTATGTTTAAATCACTTTATTTATATGTCTCTTTCACCAAGTGACATTCTTTACTGATATCTCATTGTATGTAATTCATATTAAAATAGTATAAGATAACTTATCATGAGAATTTATATGTAAAATGACAATCACTTAATTTATAGGCATTACATACTGTAACTATTTATCGTTAAAGAGGTGTAGTACATTTTACATCTATGAAATTTATTTACAATATAACATCTTTACATTATTTTGAACAATTGAGTTTAAATCTATTAGTATAACAATGTAATACCAAATAATTTTATTTTTGGGTTTCAATCTATGAAATTGATATGTGAAATGCTAACCTTAGATGATTTATTCTTATTAATGTTTTTAGTGTATGAAAATAGTACAAAATTTGATATCCATGATTTAGTTTAACCAACGCTATCAATGCATATGCTTCATACAAAATTTGATTCCTCTTAACATGATTCATTCAACCGTAAAATCAACGCATAAGTAGTACATATGATGAAATTCAAGAAAAAAAAACTTGATATAGAAAACAAAATTCATCCCCTAAAAAGCTTGATAAAGAAAATTCTACAATTGTTTGAGATATGTCAAGGTTTATACAAAAACAATACCCTGAAAAGTTTAATATTTTGTTATGCGGATGAACAAAAAAATATTGAGTATAATTAAAAAGAAGAAATGTGTGAGAATAGGCAAAAGAATGTTGTTCCAATAAAATTATTTTAGAAAAATGTGTAACTTTTTAAAAAAGGTAAGAATTATAATAAATGAAGATATATGATATTGACCATATTTTACTCCTACCATAATTATCAATACATTTATTTAGAAGACACTTAATACTAAACACTACAAAAAAGGAGTTAACTATAGTTTAAAATATTTTTTTGATTTTTAAAAAAATATATATATATTACTTTTTTTAAAAGTTTCTACAACTTACAATTAAAATCTTAATAAAATAATTATCTAAAAGTGTTGTTACAACTTGCAATAAACAATCTAATAAATGTCTATGAGATAATTTTCTCTTTTTTCTATACAATGAAATCAACATGAATGGTTGACCCACAAGTGGACGTTTTAAACCTAGATATAAAATCATCTAGGGAGTGCCCAATTGTTGTGGACGTTTTCTATATAGTTGTCACCCTATGGAATTTAAAATCATCTAGGGAGTGTCTAATTGTTGTAGATATTTGTTATATAATTGTCACCCCATGAAACTTAACGTACGCTCAAGTATTACAGTAATTAAATGTTTAATCTGTCGTTAATATATATGAACAATTTGAGTCATTATTCTTCTCAAAGAAGCAAGCGTTGGCATAGTCAATTATAAGAAATAAAAGATTTTGATGGAAAAAATTAGCCATTAGAACTCAAAAGTGGGAGCTGACAATAAGCAGTCTTACTAAGAGAAAGGAAGCTTATTTTATAATTAGAATAACGATGCAATTATTTGACACTATTCAAATTGAATTATTCATTTCTAAAGTTTATTAATCTATTTGTTAGTATAGGTTCTTTTTTTACATCTAGCTTTAAATTCTTGCATTTTCCAAATTATCTAGCTAAACTATGTGATCCATAGTTAAGTTGTCTGTTAAGTGCTAATAATTGTATTTATAAGATTCTTTTTTCTGGGATTTCTCATAATTCTGCTATATTATTAGAAGAACCTTCATATTATAATAAAATTCGTTCCTCAGGCATATGTGCTATGCCATCTATCACTACTGTTTTCTTTCTTAATATCATTTTATTATTTTTGTTGATTTAGGTCAAAATATAATTGAGATGTCTCAAGATTCCAATAGATATTTGTATCTATGTAGATTTGAAGGTCTTGATGCAATATATCAATATTTCAATTCTTGAAGCAGTTGACTCTTTATAGTGGATTCATTTCTTTTTTTGGAGCTCCGTAGATCCTATTCCACAATATTTAGAGATGAGAAGAACCTGTAATATTTGAGTCCCAACCCTTTAGTATAAGTGCACTAATAAAACGATTGTTCAGATATGTTGGTACACAATTTAATCTTCGTAATAGTACTAAGATTGTTAAAATAATGTTAACCATCTAGCACAAACCAAGAGACTGCTTTTTTCCTTCTGAGATGCTCACAAGTCACAAACACTCTATATAGAATAGTTTGTGACCGCAAACCACTGACTTTGATAATTACCATATTTTAGAAGGATTTTTTTTAATGTCAACATTGTTCCTCTTCTTTGAGGGTGTTCTGTCCTGGTGGCGCCCAAGCTACACCTCTACTCTGAAGATGATGCGATCGCTGCCAAATATAGTAACCCAACAAAAGTTGGGGTTGAGTCCCAAGGGAAGACATGGAATCATGGCTCTCAGCTATTTAATCAACGGGCAGAACTAGAAAAGTAAATAGAGGATTTTGAATAGCAATATCGAACAAGTGGCAAATATCAACTTCGATTGTAACCAGTCGTAGGTGAATATTAGGATTGTGTTCCCTCTGGATTCTCAACTTCATAGGCTTATCGTACTTTGTTAGACCAACCTGATACCTTGCATGCAGAATCAATTAGTTTGTACCTTATACAATCTTTTGGACGAGCAGAAGGATCTCACCCTTTATCTTTTGAGTCTTAGGATGTTTCCTTACTAACACATATCTTGATCCCAATTAACTATTACTTTTTGAGTCTATAGTTATTAGATGAAATTTAACCACTTTACTTAGTTAAAACCTAGTAGAGTGGATCAACAGTTAAACTCTAAATTACTATTGTTATTATCTTTTCCTAGTCACTACTCCTTTTTTGGAGTAAGTAGAAAAAACTAGGCGTGATCCTAACGTTTGCAACCGCTAAGATAACTATAAAAGTGAAGATAATACAATGTATGCATGGGTATCGATTCAGAACAGCAATAGCACTTCCTCTACTTCATCAATCCGCTAGGGCTTCCACAACCCTAGCTAAGGGTTTTTGGCCGCTCATAATTGTGAAGTAATTAACAACATTCATGATTGAAAGCATAAGATTAAATCACAATAATCACAAGTAAAAATCCAAAATCATAACTGAAAATGAATCTCAAAATTAAGATATATTTGTGAGTACCAAGAGTGCATTACTTCTACTAAAAACACATAAGAAGTATTTATAGTACATAAGGAAACCCTAAAATCAAAGCCCAAACTAAATAGGAGAAAAAAGGGTCGGTGGCTACATATGGTCTCCACATGCGCGGACCACAAGCGGCCTGAGGATGGGCACATGTGGTCACCACATGTGCCCATACCAAAAATTCCTGCAAGTCTGCTCTCGGGATTTTGAACTTTTGACACACGTTTTACCCACATGCGGTCTACATGTGCTACATGCAGTCCGCATATTGACTTAGCAAGTGCCGAAAGTTATTTTTTCAGTTCTTCAATTCCCGTACATATTTTGGTCACGAACAATCCGAAAAGTGTCACGAACACCCTTTATTGATCACATAAGTAGCCAAAAATATATTTTTCCTCTTTTTCACGAACTTAGCATCTAAAACCTAGTTTCCTGCAAAACATACCCCAAACGCATCATATCTAATAAAATAATGGAGACTTGCATATTTTCCTCGTTTTAAGCGTCAAAAGTGCTATATTTCTATAGAAAATCAACACCCTCAACTTAGAACATTTGCATGTCCTTAGGCAACACAACACAACATAACAAAACACGACGCTTAACTAGGAGATTCTAATCTATTCCAGGCAATCAATCAACACTTTAAGCTCAAATTACAACACTCCCTCCTATCTCACTTTTCAAAACCAACTGTGTATAATCATGAAGTACAATCATGTGACACAACAGGATCAAAGCATGGCATATTAGCAACAGACAACCATACATATGTACAAGTTACACTACCCAAACAAGGAAGCAGCTAGCAATATGACTCATGTGCCCTCACAAAAAAGATGTTCCACTCACTCATATGAAATAATGCATGTCAATGCAAGGACATTCAAGAGACACTCACACTCAAAAGAGAAGTTCCAATCAGTGTGCATCGAATACCATAGGCTTGGCCTTATTTATTTTTACCTAAGCAGACAATCAAGTTAGGATCACTATAGGTCTTTTATCAGCTTGTAATGTAGGCTTCAGGAATTGGTATTGTACATATGGACATATCAAGTGACTAAGCCTCCTTGGCACTACACTAATCTTGGGATCTCACTTATTTGCCAATTTCCCTTTTTATTTCGCCCATATTTTTCCCTTTGTATTTTAAAGCATATTCAGGTTGGATGTGGTCTTTTATTCTTTCTTTTTTTTCACTTTTTCACACTTTTTATTTTTTATTTTTTATTTTTTTTCTACTACATCCAACCCTATTTTCTTTTTCTTTTATTTGTCCCTGCTTCATACCCACTTTACATCACACCTCTATGATAGCCACCCTCAACTTAGGCAATTTGCCTGAGTTGAGGTGCACAATGTCCAAGGAGGACTAGGACCAAAACAGATTCATTGTAATACAAAATGGAAAGGTGACAAGTAAAAACAAGAAAAATAAGCTATAAGGCTCAAATTTAGGGATCAAGGGATACAATTCACACATGGAAGGTCATTTAGGCTAAAAATGGACTAAAATAAAAAGTGGTCTATGATCCTTTTCTAACCGACTATCCTTCAACCTAGGCAATACTAACCGGGTAAGTTATGAATTCAACACACACAGGAAACTAAGTAGCATCTCATACACACATGGAACAGAGTCAATAGTACAAACTACTACTTACCTGGATCATGCAATTATTAGCAAGTGATTATCATGTCCCTAATCCTAATGCCATAACAAGATCCATAAAACACTTTTGGAGGGGTATCAAAAATCAATTAAAACATGACTACTACCCTAAATACTTAAAAATCTCCTAATTACACAAAAACACAGGACAATACGAAACAAAATACAATACGAAATAAATTTTAATCTAGACATGCTGATTCTACAACCATACCACGGCTGATAGGAAAATAAGCATGACAACAAAAACTCGTGGTAGCTATGGTATACCCCCACCCCCAACCAAAAAATTGTGCACTGTCCCCAATGAGTAAAAATAATATAAAAGTAAGGGACGTGAGAACATACCTAGAATGAACTAAGCATCTGTGTACCTTGGGTTTCCTCCCAAGCAACGTCTAATTTACCATCACGGCATGACTTAGTTCCCTTGGATACTCAGACTTCACCAAGGTCCATGTCAACATAGAATCTAACTTCCTCCATGTTTCCCATGTAGTGCTTCAATAGCTGCTCATTTACCTTGAACGATATCTCGCCATCATGCTTTATTTCTATAGCACCATGTGGGAATACCTTAACCATAGTGAATGATCTAGTCCACCTAGATTTCAGCTTGCCAGGAAACAAACGTAGTCTAAATTATACAACAAGACCAAATCACCGTGTTTAAATGTTCTTTTCTCAATTTTCCTGTCATGATACAACTTTATTCTTTTTTTGTATATAGAGGAGATCTTATAAGCACGGACTCAGAATTCATCCAACTCATTCACCTTGCTCAACTTTAGGTTTGTTGCATCATGCCACTCAAAATTTAGCCTTTTCAACACCTATAGTGCCTTATGCATAAGATCAATCGATAAATGGCATGTCTTTCCATATACTAGCTGATATAGAGAGGCACCTATGGGGGATTTATAAGTTGTTCGATAGTCCGAATATGCATCATCTAATTTTCTAGACCAGTCAGTCTTATTGACATTCATAGTTTTTGCCAAGATGAACTTTATCTCTCTATTAGAGACTTCAACTTGCCCACTTGTCTGAGGATGGTAAGGTGTTACCACCTTATGCCTTACACCATATCTATCAAGAATGACTTTGAACAAGCGGTTGCATAAATGAGACCCACCATCACTAATAATTACACGTGGAGTGCCAAATCGAGAAAAGATATTTTTCTTTAAAAAGGCAATGACACTTCTACCTTCATTATCTGGAAGCGCAATACTATTCACCCATTTTTACACATAGTCAACCACTACCAAAATGTATCTCATGTTATAGGATCTCACAAATGGGCCCATGAAATCGATTCCCCACACACAACTCCAGAAAAAGTGGCATAAGAAGTTAATAACACCATGAAATGTTGCCTTGACGCTGACATTGGTCACAGGCTTGTACAAAATCATGAGCATCCTTGTAGATTGTAGTCTAGTAAAACCCACACTGCAAAATTTTTTGGGTTATGTGTGTGCCATTATGGTGACCCCCAACTGGTGATGAATGACAAGCTTCCAGAATACTCATTATCTCCACCTCTGGAATGCATCTCCAAATCACACCATCAATACAGTACCTAAACAGATGCGACTTATCCCAAAAAAACTTCATAACTTCATGCATAAATCTTCTTTGCTTCTAGAAAGATAGGTCTTATGGGATAATATTACTTGCCAAATAATTGGCAAAATTGGAAAACCAGGAAATCAAATCTTGAGATGCTGCCAATACCTCATCTGGGAAAGAAATATCTATCTCAAGATCAACCCCGTGTTTCTGCATTGTCTCCTCCTCATGTTTGGATAAGTGATCTGCAACCTGATTTTTTTTTCCTTTTCGATCCTTTACTTTAGAATCAAACTTTTGCAGCGAAAGAACCCAACGAATCAATCTTGGTTTATTATCTTTCTTCAACATCGTGTATCTCAAGGATGCATGGTCAGTGTGAACTATGACCTTAGTTTGAATTAAATAAGACCAAAATTTTATGAAAGCAAAAACCACCACGAGTAGCTCGTGCTCTATAACTATATAATTTTTCTACACGGAGTTTAAACTTTTGTTGGCATAGTAGATGGGATGCAGAATCTTTTCTCTCTTTTGGCCTAAGACAGCACCCAAGGCTACTCTACTTGCATCACAATTTACCTTAAATAGTGAAGACCAGTCAAGAGACACTATATGGGCGCTGAAATCAATCGTTCATTCAGGAATATAAAGTCTTAAGACAAGCATCATCAAATAAAAATTTTACATCTTTCTCTAAAAGCTTGCATAGAGGATATGTAATTTTAGAAAAGTCCTTGATAAACCTCCTATAAAAACCTGTATGACCCAAAAGCTTCGTATGCCTCTAACTAACACTAGCGGTGGAAATTTCGCAATTACCTCAATCTTCACTTTGTCTACCTCAATACCATGTTTGGAGATCTTGTACCCTAGAACGATACATTCTTTCACCATGAAGTTGCATTTTTCCCAGTTTAGCACCAAATCACACTCTTCACATCTCTATAATGCACTGACCAAATGAGCTAAAAAATCATTGAATGAGTCCCCAACCACCAAAAAGTCATCCATAAATACTTCAATCATGTTTTCCACCATATCAGAGAATATGGACATCATACATCTCTGAAAAGTGGCAAGCATAATGCATAGTCCAAACGACATCCTCTTGAATGCAAAGGTCCTATAGGGGAAAGTAAAAATAGTCTTTTCTTGGTCTTCAGGAGCAATCATGATTTAATTGTAACCTGAATACCCATCAAGAATATAGTACCAACCCCTGCTTTCTAGTATCTCCAACATCTGATCCATGAATGATATAGGGAGGTGGTCCTTTTGTGTCCACTTATTCAACTTTCTGTAATACATACAGACTCCCCTAACGGTCACTGGCCTGATTGGTACTAATTCATTCTTTTTATTTGGAAGCATTGTGATTCCCCCTTTATTTGAAATGCATTAAACCGGTCTTACCCACTTTCTATCTGCAATGGGAAAAGCCATCCCAGCATCTAATCACTTAATTATCTCCCTTTTCACCACCTCTTGCATATGAAGGTTAAGTCGTCTCTGATGCTCAATATTGGGAATGTTGTCTGGCTCAACTTGTATCGTGTGTGTGCATATACCTAGTGGAATCCCCATAATGTTTGCAATGGTCCACCTAATAGCTTTCTTAAACTTCTGCAATACTGGTGTCAAAGCTTCCACTTGTGCTATCTGCCGTAATAATTACCGGTAAGGTATTATTGGACCCTAAAAATATATACTACAAATGATATGGGAGGAACTTCAATTCTAATACTAGTGGATCCTTAATATATGGTTTGGTAAGAGGTGTGGTTCTGTTCTTTAAGTCCAGATCCAGCTTCTTAGGGGCATATTTGTAAGAACCTATGTTGTGTAGTGCATTAGCCAGCTCATCATATTCATTTATCCTATCACTCTAAAAGTTTATAATTATTGTTGCTAATGCTTATATCCCTAGTCTTTCCACAATAGACACATCCATTACAACTACGTCATCATCCATAACATCTATCACTGCCACCACTCTCATATCATCTGGTTGTTGTACTGTTATGCATATATTTAATACTATTTGCTCAATGTTTCATTTAAAGGTGATCTCCTCCAAGTCCATATCAATTAACACCCGACCAGTGGACAAGAAGGGTCTACCCAAGATAATCGAAGCTTGGGCATCCACTTCAGAGTCTAAGATCATGAAATCTGTCGGATAGGTGAATGATGCCACCCTTACTTCTACATCACACAAAATACCCAATGGCTTCTTTATAGACGAATCAACCATAAACAGCCTTGCAGATGTCGGCTTGATTTCTTCTAACCCCAACACCTTGTATATTACTAACGACATTACATTTATTTCTTCTCTCGAATCACATAGAGCCCGATTAATATCAAAAGTCCCAATAGAACATGGGGTGGTGACTGCACCTGGGTTTCCCTTCTTTTTATTGATAGTGCATGAGAATTCGTGCTAAATTATTGCATTATATCTTTGAGATCCTCTGCAACCCAGTCGTTACTATAATCACTCTTAAAATTATCATCACTATAAGTCAGCTTCTCAAACTCAGCTTCAGGTGGCTCATCAACAATAATATTCTCCTTCTTCGGCTTACTAGTAGCAGGCAAGGAATGTTCATTAGGTGGCAAGCCACTCCTAGTGTTAATATCCAGAAAATGATCAAGTTTCGGAGGATTCTGCACAGTGTCACTAGGAAGGGCGCCTGATTGTCTTTAGGCCAAAGTGGCAGAGATTTGCCCATACTGTTGCTCCAACTACTTGATAGCAGTTGCATATGACTCGAACTTTTGGGTCAATCCTGAAATATCAGCCTTAAGTTCTTTAAGGCAAGTTTCTTGGCTCTCTAGATCCTTCATCATCTTAGTCAACATTTCTTCTATTCTTGATTCCACATCTCATCTGCCAGGTGAAATGTATTTATCTTTATCATTGTAATAGTTCCAACCTTGATTTCCTTCACCTTGGGATCTAAAACCCCTAGTAATGATCCAAATACTTTGACTCTTCCTCTAACTCAGAATCATGAACCCTAGAGGTTGCACCTTGTGCCCCTACTGCATTGACCTTAGCAGAATTTATTGTTGCAAATTGTTTGGCCAACTCACTAATATCTGTTCTTAATAATGAAATCTCCTGAGCTACAGCATCCTCAGTTACTGTTTGCTCACGAGAAGCTCCAATGGCATAAATATCATAACCTCTCTCAACCTCTCGAGTTTGCCACCCTCAATTAGTTAATGGGATCTGATCCATAATACTCGAATCTATCTCCCATCGTAATCTCATAAAGGCTCCTCCAAAAATTGTGTTTGTTATGGCTCTAGAACTGATAGCCAGGGCTCTATAGAATATCTCCAACAAGTTTGTCCCTGAGATCCGGTGGTTGGGCACCATGCTAAGCATCTTTTTTAACCTGAACCATTCCTCATACGTAGATTCTAATTTCAGTTGTCTAAAATTATAAACTCATCCTTCAGCTGCAACACTCTAGATGGAGGAAAGAATTTATTCAAGAATTATCTGCGTAGCTCCATTCTATGTAGTGATAGATTCTCTCAGAAGTTTCCTCAGCCATAAAGATGCTTCTCTAGTAAGCGGGAAGGGTAACAACCTCAGTCTAAGTGTCTCCTGATCTCCCCCAAGTATGGTATATGAAGTGCAGATCCCCATAAAATTTACCAGATGCATGTTTGCGTCGTCTGTAGGAAACCCCGCAAATACACCCTTCAAGTATAAGAGTTGGATCATAGCACTAGAGATATTAAACTTAACATCTGGGGGTAACACATGAGGGATAATGGCTCCAGTCTCTGCCGACTCAACGTATCCCAGATCTTCTTCATCATCTATATACGGTTGTACATACTGATATGCTGGGATCACTTGAACATGGGCACCTTTAGCTCTGTTCTGATTTCCACCGATTGCTACTTGGCGGTCTTCTTGTTGTCTCTTCTCATCTAGCTTTGCCTCCCTAGATACCCACTAGCTTTTTTTGATGCCCTCCTCTCATTTTTAGCTTGAGCTAAAATCTCACCGGTCTATCGATCAACAATATCCTGTACTTCTTCAGGAGGAGAGGGAGGAACATCATCACGAACCCCTTCGGGAATATCATATCTTTTTTGTTCCATCTTCCTACTAGGTGTTTGTATGATCCAATGTGGATTCAAATTCACTGGTACTAAAGGATTGCCTCTACGTCGTGTACACCGGTTTATACCCAACTAAAGAAAATAAAAAGAAAAAAAAACTGCAACAACTTCAATTCACAAATCAACATTGTATTCCCTGACAACTATGCCAAAATTTGGTAATGCACAAGCTACACCTCCACTCTGAACATGATATAGTCGCTGGCAAATATAGTAGCCCAACAAAAGTTGGGGCCGAGTCCTAAGGGAATATGTGGAATCGTGGCTCTCAGTTGTTTCACTCAACGGGCAGAACTGGAAAACTAAATGAGGGGTTTTGAATAGAAATATCGAACAAGTGGTGAATATCAACTTCGGTTGTAATCAGTCATATGTGAACACTAGGATTGTGTTTCCCCTGGCTTTTCAACTTCGTAGGCTTATCGTGCTTTGTTGAACCAACCCAATACCTTGCATGCAGAATCGATAAGTAATGTACCTTCTACAGTCTTTTGGACGAGCAGAAGGATCTCACCCTTTACCTTTTAAGTCTCAGGATGTCATCTTACTAACCTTTGTCTTGATCCCAGTTAACTATTACCTTTTGAGCCTCTAGTTATTAGATGAAATCTAACCATCTTACTTAGATAAAACCAAGAAGCATGGATCGACAGTTAAACTTCAAATTACTATTGTCATTATCTTTTCCTTGTCACTACTTCTCTTTTAGAGTAATTAGCAACAATTCAGGCGGGATCCTAACGTTTGTAACCGCTAAGATTAACTATTAAAGTGAAGATAATACAATGTATGCATGGATATTGGTTAAGCCACTGTCTGCCTCCCCTACGCGAGCATCGACCTATTTTCCTCGTTTCCCAACTAGTGAAGCCAATGACAGCAGAAGGGCAGACCCAAATTCGTGCACATAACGGGATTCAACCTCAATAAATTTAAAACAGTTCCAAATTAGTGAATAAGGGAGAAATCAGTCCGAATCAACCATGAACGACTCCAAAAATTGAAGATTCAGAATTCTAATCTTTCTTTCACGCATGTTTTCTCAAATTGTTGTTTCAAATCCGGACTTTGAAGTGCGGATTTCGGTTATAAATAGCCAACTCTCCATTTCCATGAGGACAGAACTGAACTTTAGAGGTAAAACAGAGAGAAGTCAAAAAAAAAAGAAGGGAAAAGATTTTTGAAAAAGTAAGAAAAACTTGGGGGGATTTGGGAGGAAAACACTGAGGAAAAAAAAGGAATCGAGTGAACGCAAAAGGGAGGAAAATCAGTGAAGTCAAGAGTGGGGAAACAAAAAGGGTCGGAAATTTGGGGTCTTTTCAGGGGTTTTCGAGTTAAAAGAAAGAGGCTTCGAATCCGGGGAAGAAGGTTGAAAAAATCCATGAGAAAATTAAGGAAAATCCGCAAGAAAGTGTGAAAAACGAGTAAAAAAAAGGGGCAGAGATAGAGGGGTCTCAAAATTGGTAACTTTCTTTTCTGATTTTATTCTTAATCGAGTTTCTAGAGTCCGAGTTAGCCACTGAATCTTGACGTGAAAGCCCCTGCTTTGATGCAACAAAAAAGGTGTGAATCCTTTCCCCATTCCTTTTTGTTTTCTCTCCCCCATCTGTCACGATTTTTTGGGAGTGTGTGCTTTTGTTATGTCTTTGTTGTTTTTCTGTGACTTTATGGATAAGAAATTATTTTGGTTCTAAAAAAAATTGTTTTGCCTATAGATATGCAAGTATGAAAATATGTGATTTCTCTTTGGCTTCAAGTTTAGTTGTGTTGTTGCTGGTCGTTATTTGCGGAATGGATTCATGAATTTGATTCCATTTTGATTTCCCTTTTCTTTCAAAATATGGTCATCTCGTGATTAAGATATATGACATATTCTGTTCTAGGTTAATTCGAGTAAAATGTGTGTGTGTTTTTCGAGCCCTGAGTTATGTCGAATTCTATTCCCGTCTAATGCTATGGTATCTAGTTTTTTGCAATTTGGTACTTGGTTGAGTCCTTACACTGAGTTTGTTGTTGTTGGTACTCGGTTGAGTCCGCTGGCTGATTCTGGATGTGGATGCGAAGTAAAATACTTCGATATGTTTGCTTTTGTTCATGTAAAGTGGAGTTGGTAAATGTTAACGATTTGCATACTCCCTCTAGCGAACAAAATAACAAGGAACCAGTTGGTTTGCAATAGTGCAATTTAATTCTTAACCAACTAAATTAGTAGCCTAACTTTTGCTCCTGTTTGCATTCATACGGTCTTTTAGTCTTAATTATGTAAAATATGAAAAGTTCACCTCGATTTATTGTCATTTGGTATGTATTATGTCATTTCTAATTGTGTGGAGATTGTCCCTTTCTTACTGTCTGCCCCTAAGCTCAAATATGAGAATATTGATGGCGGTGTGGGTATACTATTTTATAATCCCGATTCTTGGCTTGATTGAAACAGTTATGGAAGGTCATGTGTTTGCCATGGGAAATTCGCCTCATGCATTTGCCATGGGAAATTCGCCTTACTTTGTTGCTTTAACTTTTCCAGCTTAAAATGCTGTAGGATTTGTTCATTAAGATTGCTTCTCATAATGTGCATCTAGGCATCTCTTGCCGTTTTGTCAAATGTTAAGGGTGTAATTGAGCTTTGTGTTGCTTCAGTCGGTCACTATAGGGGCTGTTTTGTCTTTAAAAAATGTGTTAACATGATTTGGAGAATATTGGTGTCTTAGAAATATATGGAAGAGTGTACAGTGATGTTAAGTTTATTATAAGCTTTTGTTGAGTGTTTTAAAAACTCTTCCAAGTCGGTGTGTCCTCTTTATTTGTTTGCTTATATTTGTAGTTCTTTTTCTAATTCAACAATCCTACTATTTTTAGTTTATTTTATTTTTTGTATTTCTTCTGTAGTTTGTTGTTTTATTTTTTCTATCCTAAAATACTAGATAATTTAATTACGATAATATCTAATCTAGAATATGAATTAATAAAACATCTTAAGTCAAGAAGATAAAAATAAAAATTATTCCAATCAATAATATTCATAAAATACAAAAATAAATACCTACGTATTTTTTATTTATTGAAAATACGACCAATTCTATTGTATTTTCGGTATTTTTTATATTTTCTAATTTTTGTGTAATTTTTTCATTTCCTTTTATCCAATCAGTTTTCTTTCTTATTTTATTAATAACTCTTTTTGCTTTTACTTTCTGTTTACAAGGTGTTGTAATCAAAAAATAATATTTGATAACAATGTATTTGATGAAATAAAAGAAAAAGAGTCGCAGAGCTTCAGGACTGCGTATACTTGAAAACTCAAGCCCGTTAGGAGTCTAGTATCTCTTAGTCCCTTCTCTTTATTTAATATTCATGTTATGTTGTTACTTTGTTAAAACTTGAGACGATAATTAGTTATTGTTGGTTATTGAAATTTTATTGCTTTATTTCGTTTATGTTGCTTTATAATTTGCGGGTTTTCTTTGGAATAAGATAACATCATCACCCTTTTCGCAATCACCACATGATTAGACAAATGGATTTTCTTAAATAGAAGGGATTTTAGTAATTCAAATAGTTGGCTAACCTCTCATAATTAATGGTTGTACTCAAAAAATATTTTTTTTTATAAAATAAATAAGGTCGCAACCCCAGCACTTTTTTTTCAAAACAAAAGAGAAGTTTTGATATGATCATACAAATTGTTCATACTTGTGTTTCTACGGAACCACTTATCAATTCCGACCCACTTGAGTAAATTAAAAGGTATGAATATTTTATCACATTTTTATTCACCCTTTTACACTATCTCTAAGTATATTTTTTAGTAAAAACCCAAACGAGATTAAAACACGAGGTACATGTAGACACTCTTTATCATACGCAAAATATTGTTTCTACTACTATTTTTGTCCATTCTTAACTACCCCTTTTAAAATATACTTACAAATAAATGAATAATTGTGTGATAAGGGGTCGTTTGGTAGAGTGCATTAGAAAACTAATGCATGCATTAGTTTAATGTGTATTATTAGTATATTGTTTGGTTCATTTTTTATCCTATGTATAACTTATGCAAGCATTAGTTATACACTATATTGTGTATTATGGAGTGCACTACTAATGCCACCCCTTTCCTATGTATTAGTAATACAAATGAATCCAATGCATGTATTAGCTTGATTAATGACGTAACTACCCCTCCAATCCTTTTAAAATATTTTTCAGTTCCTTCTCTGTCTTTACCGATGCAACAACACAGGTATTTGAGATGGCAAAATTCAACTTAGAAGCGATCTTATCTGTGTGCTTGGTGAAGAGTTCAACTACTCATACTATTGCCTTGTTCCTATTTTCAAATTTAAACACAAACTTGCACAAACTTGATATCTGGGAGCATCTGGAAACGGTTTTTCTTTTTAAAAAAAAAAAAAAAAAACATGTTGTAACCCAAAAGCTGGCTCTAATCCATGGAAAACATTATGATGGCAATTTTCCTCGAGAAACTTGAAGTAATGCTAATAGGCAACAATTATTTACATCCATTTTGGGGGAAAAAGAAAGAGAAGTTTTCAATAAGAAGTGTACAAGGTTAAAGAATATAAAGGGTATTTTTGTAAATAAATATTTTTTAATAGAAACTATATAAGATATATTCTTTTTAATACATTAAACCAAACAGTGTATAACAAATAATGCCAGCATAACTAATGCAAGCATAACTAATACCAACATTACTAATGCAATCATTATTAATACACCATATTCAGCATTATTCTTATACACTCTACCAAACGACCCCTTAGTGTGTAAGTCTATTTCTACTCAAAATTAATGCATTAATGTATTCCAATATTTTATATACTTTTACCCTTTTCCGAGAAACGCATTTTGCAACAATTGTTTTCGAAATAAATAATTTTCCAAATGTACATGATAATTCATAAATAAATAATTTTTACATATTTCTAAACGATACTTAAATTTCTTCTTTACACACTTATATATTATGGAAACTTTATATTCTTGTAAAAATTATAGAACTTTAAGTTTTTAGTATAACAAATGCTAATGTTAACCTTTTCACTTCGCTTTCATTTTTTAAAAAAAATATGCATATGTACTTTGACAATAAATTACGTTATTTTCGTATATTATAAGAATGTGTTTATGTACCTTGTATGTTTTCTTTAAGTTTGATAAACATGTGTGTAGTTACCATCATTGTAGAAAATAACGAAGTAATCATTTTCCTAAACTGAGTGTAAGGACTATCTTCGGATAGGCTCTGAGGAGTGCCTAACACCTTCCCCTCGAGTAATCAAAACTTTTACTCACAATTTCAAAATATTTTCGACAGACTAAAATAGAGTTTTACATAAAAAATGGTTTTTTCCTAATTTTCCTAAAAAGTTAGGTAGTGACTCTAAAAAATGAATTTTCAAAATTCAAGAGTCATGACAACGCCACCACATGTTGTGTGTTGTTTCAATCGGCTCGAAATAGGGCGCGACAATCACTAATCACAAGTAAGAATCCAAAATCATAACTGAATTAATCAACCAAAATCAATACAAGATAATTCCAAGATCAAAATCAAATCTCGAAATCAAAATATGTTTGTGAGTATCAAGAGTGTGTTACTTCTACTAAAAAAACACATAAGAGGTAGTTATAATACATGAGGAAACCCTAAAATCAAAGCCCGGATGAAATAGGAGAAAAAAAAGTCAGTGGCTACATGTGGTCTCCACATGCGGCCTAGCCTTGGCGCATGTGGTACATGCGGCCTAGCCTTGGCGCATGTGGTACATGCGGCCTAAGGTTGAGCGCACGTGGTGACTTCATGTGCCCAGACCAAAAATTCCTACTGGTCTGCTCTGAGGATTTTGGACTTCTGACACATGCTTTGCCCACATGTGCTACATGCGGTTCATATGTTAACTTAGCAAGTGTTGAAAGTTATTTTTTTAGCTCTTCTTCAATTCCCGCATATGTATTAGTCACGAACAATTCAGAAAGTGTCACGAACACCCATTATTGATCACATAAGTAGCCAAAAATATCCTTTTTCCTCTTTTTCACGAACTTAACATCTAAAACCTAGTTTCCTGCAAAACCTACTCAAAATGCATTATATCTAACGAAACAACCTTAGAAACTTGTATATTTTCCTCGTTTTAAGCATCAAAATTACTATATTTCTATAGCACATTATGTCCTTCATTTATTCTCAAAATAAATGTACAAAATAGCAGTAGTGATTATAGAGTACACCAGTTTTCATATTATTATGAAGTACCTATGGCGATATCTGTTTCTTTTCAACAAATTTTCTTTACATTCTAGACCTTGGGGTGTCTCAGAAGTCCAAGTTCCATCACCCTACACCTTGCCAAATATTGTGAATTCAAGTAACTGTAAGTTTTTGCTTCTTATAGCTTGATGTTTAGTATCATTTCAAATTATATTAAAATTAATTGGTTATACTGAGTAAATAATTAATGATCATAGAATACACAGATCAAAAAAAACTTTGCTCCTTTTATAGCCTTATATCAGGAAGATAAAAAAATTTGTCCTCTCATTATCCAAGATTTGTATTACTGTTCTAATCTTATAGTTCAATTGTATATAACAGTAGTTGATGGTTATCTTTTGTTTTATTGAAAAGAAGTCGAAACAAGAGTTTCATGAAAATACTAAGGGTGGTTTGCACTTCTGGCCATATTTTTCACTGGTCTTTAATTTTCATTCTTCAAGACAATAAGTTTATATGTTTGCATCATAATAATCTACAAGTTATTTGTCCTGCTCTTTTAGAGAACTTATGGCCCCATTAGGAAAAGTTGGATTTCTAAAGGCAAAGTTAAATATTAGCCTATTTGAAAGGCAAACTATGCATTAAATGAATTACTAATAATCACAAGATCGGGGTAGTGGTTAGAACTTCAAATAATGTGTTTCCTTATCCTTATGTTTTCAAGAGAAGGTATTGTTGGTTTTAAATTGTCGGACATTTTATGGAAAAATTTTGTGATGAATGTTGCAACTTAATTAAAATAAAGTGGTAAGGAAAAAAAGTCATACAATAATAAGAGCCTGTTTGGGATTACTGTTAGAAAACTGTTTATTTGAGAAACATTTTTATAAAATAGCTTTTCAGAAAAGTGTTTTTAATAAAAAAAAATTGTGTTTGGTAAATTCATTTGAAAAGTGTTTTTGATAAATATATTGTGTTTGGATAATCTTTTTTAAGAAGTGTTTTTGAGAGACAAATGACCAAAAAGGACATGTATCAATAGACTTTTACTATTAATTAAATTATTTTATAGAGAAAATTTGTTGTAATTATCTATTATAATATTTTTAATTATTTATTTAAAAAAAAAATTTAAATTATTTATTTAAAATTAAAAATTCAAGAAAAATTTACGAGTACTGTCAAAATACCATTTGATCTTGCAACAACATTATTCATCTATCATTTATTATCATTAATACTAAAAAATAAAGAGATATATTCTTCGATCGTCATCATCAATGATATGTTTGAATTTATTTAATGAAAATGAGTGAAAAATAAAATAATAATATATAAATAATAGAATGAAATAAAGAATTATGATGTAAATATGAAGTATAAAATTCTAAAATCAAATTTTAACCAAACTTATAAGATATGCTAATTAGTTAATAAGGGATATATATATATATATATATATATATATATATGTGTGTGTGTGTGTGTGTGTGTGTGTGTGTTTATATAAGTGATACGGGTACTTTTGTCATGAGAAAAATAATTTCCTACTTTTGCTTCTGTTTTTTTTTTTAAAAAAAAAAAATCTGCTTCTTTCCAAAAGCGGAATAACTGCTTCTGCTTCTTTTTAAAAGTATTTTTGCAAGTTTACTAAACACTCTTTTGTCAAAAAAGTATTTTTTTCTCAAAAAAAGTTTTTTCCTCAAAAAAGCATTTTTTGTGAAAAAAGCAATCCCAAACAGGTTATAATAAGCATTCCTAATGTAACAATTAATTTGTCAAAATTGAATAAGGTCTATTTGGATAGTCACCTGGTAATTGAAATTGGTGTAATTACTAGGATAATAATTTTTTAGTCTAGTAATTACACAACCTAGTAATTATAATGACCTGTTTGTTTGCCACAATATAATTATAGTGTAATTACAAGTGTATTATTTGGTTGCACAAGTGTAATCACATGATTATCTTAAATGTTTAAAATAAATAAATATTAATTATCTATAATGAGCCTCTAGGTCAGTTTCTCTGCTTTCATGCATTTTTTGTGTATTTTGTATTTTGTGCTTTTCGATAGTGGTTACAGGTTATTTATGACTTAATTGGGACCGTCGGTTTGGTTCTCATGCAGTTCTTTTGGGTTCTAAGTCCATTTCCCTATTTAAGAGCTTTTTAAGTTAAGAACTTAATCTTTGACCAAAACTTCTAGTGAACGTCACCGAATGACAAAGAAGCTAATAAAATGGAGAAGTTTGAGTACCCAAATGAAACACTGATTGAGACGCAAGAGAGACCACCACAACCGTTCCCTCATAAGCTTAAAAAAGTCAAAGAGGATGTTTGTTTTAAGAAGTTCTTTAACACATTTAGAGAACTTCACATTAACCTTCTTTTATTAGATGTTTTGCAGGGAATACCTAAGTACTCTAAGTACTTGAAAGATGTGGTGAAAAATAAGATGAAGCTTGGTGACATTGAGATAGTAGAATTTATGAAGGAGTGCAGTTCTGTGGTAATGAGCAAGATGCCCCAAGAGCTCAAGAACCCTATAAGTTTCACCTTCCTCATACAAATTAGTGAAAGTGATGTGGTCCATGCTTTGAGTGATTTGGGGGAAAGCATAAATTTGATTCCCCCATACGTGTTTAAAACTCTAGATTTGGTAAAATGGAGGCCCTGTTCAGTTGTGCTCCAAATTGCAGACAAAGCAATAGTGGTTCCTAGAGAAATCGTAGATGATGTTCTCATTAAAGTTGGTGAGTTCATTATTTGTGCTGAATTTATTATTTTTGATTATGATGTAGATGACACAGTGCCAATCATATTAGGACATCCATTCTTGTCCACTAGAGAAACACTAATAGATGTAAGAAAGGGCATTCTCAAAATGACATTGAATAATAAAGAGGCGGTCTTCAAAGTGTACAAAGCACTCAATATATCCTCACACTACAAAGATTTGTGCATGATCATAGCTATAGAAGTAGATAAGTGCGGGGTGGAGGAGCACTAATAGATGTGAGAGAGGGCACTCTCAAAATAAGATTGAACAATAAAGAGGTGGTCTTCAAAGTGTACAAAACATTCAATACATCCTCACACTACAAAGATCTACACATGATCATAGCAATGGAAGTAGATGAGTGTAGGGTGGAGGAGTGAAAACCTCTAATTACCTCTCCGAACTCTCTCACGGAGTAGCCCAAGTTAACAATGAAGCCTAAAATTGAGAAACTTGAAGGGGAGCATGAACAGGTAAGTGTAGAAAGAGTGGCAGATCTTGAGAGTAGGCACTCAAGAGGTCTGAAAAGAATAAGAAGATGGGCTCCGAGTAGGAAGAAAAGGATGAGAGATTGTAGTTAAGAGTTGTGAGTTTAGTCGTGTCGCGATAATAAATCAAACACTGATCGGGAGGCAACCCAAGTTAAGGTAGTCATTTTTTTCTTTAATTTTCGTTAATATCACATTTGGTTTTATTTTTGTTTGATGTAAATAGGTTGAAGAAAAGTTTGAGTACCAGAGATCTTAGCTAAGAAGCACGACAAAAACTGAGTGTGGGGTCCTTCAGATCTCTTTGATGAACATGATGCTACTAGCTAGGCCTAGAGGCCTCAGGGATAGGGATGACAATGGTGCGGTACGGGTGCGGTGTGGTGCAGGTTTTAAGATATGAGGGGCAGTGCGGGTTTTAAGTTATGCGGTGCGGTGCGGGTGCGGGGTGGGTTAAAGTAAGTTTTTTTTTAAATGGTGCGGTGCGGTGCGGGTTGCGGGTATATGCGGGTTTAAATTAAAAAAAAAATTAAAAATTAGTATTGTTCTCATGAATATGCCTAAAATTATATGTGTTATTTACTTAAATTTTATAATACTTAAAACGACATGCATAACACTACAAATAAATAATTTTATAGTAGCTTTTTTAATATCGCTATTCATTTGAATAAAAATATGATATTTGATCATTACTTGTACACGTTATACTTTTTGATATTTTTTTAGTGAAAAGTGATATAATAGAAATTAGTTATTATTTCCTAGTTGTAGATTTGAAAATATTATGATTTTCAATGGAGTTATAAATTTTTCAAAAAAAAAGAAGAAAAAATAAAAACATAGGGCGGTGCGATGCGGTTATGCGCAGGTATGAATGTGGGGCAGGTTTATGCGGGTTTAAATATGATGCGGTTTTAAAACTTATGAATTTAGAAAAAAACCGCACCGCACCATTGCCTTCCCTACTCAGGGAGTATTTCTATCCTTACTTTTAATTTATACTTTGCAGATAAAGTGTGACTTTAAGTATGGGGAGGGGAATATTTTGACTTCCTAGGGTGAAGTATTACTATAAGATTCCTAGATTCTGTTTAAATTTAGGGGAATATTTTGATTATTTAGGGTGCAATGTGTATGGTTCCTTTTATTGACTTTATCAATGATCCTATGGGAGATAATCCATGTGGCTAGCAATGTGATTGACTTCTTTTGCAAACTCTTCTTGATCACTTGGATCAAACACATCAGTAACATTTTCCTCAATCTTTTCCTGGTGACCCAAGTTTCCTTCATCTTGTTCATCCTCAGAGTGTATTACTCTATATTCATCATCAAGCTCCTGAAGATCAGTGACAAGAGGCTTTTGTAGTTGTTCATTAATCATTTGCTCTTGAGGATCAGAGGAGGTCCCTTGTATCTCTATAGGGGAGCTCATTTCCTTTCTTTTATGAGCATCTTCTTGAGAGTGATCTTTCAATGTATCTACAGGTTTATCATCTGACAGCATTGCATGTAACCTTCCCCTATTATCAGGTTTCTCTGTACTCTTTTCTCTATGATGAACCAGGTTTATTTTCCTGGCACCTTCATCAGTTACAGGTTGAGCATCATGCTTGGCAATGTTAGACCCTTCTAGTTGTTGTGATATTGTAGAACCTTTTTCATTATTATCAGGACTATCAATTGTAGCATCAATATCCTGTATAAAAGCTGAAAAGGTGTTTGATGTAGATGGAGAAAAACTATCATGTTGACCCCCTGTATGTTTGTTTGGAGATTTTGGTTTGAACATCATCCTTTGAATATCCCTTCCTCTCTTTTTTTATTTTCCCATTCATTTGTAGGAGCCTTTCCTTTATCAACATTCTATTTATTCCTAGTGAGATCACTTTGTAACATGACTTTGGCCACACTACCCCTGGTTTTTTTGTAGGTTGCCAGATTTAGGAATAATACTTTGCCAATAGGGGATAGAAGTGGTGTCACTACCTCTAAACAATAATAGTGCCATGGAAGTTCAAGTAAGCTAACCTATATTGGGACCAGAGGGGTTTCTTCCTCAGGGTTAAATATGGGAGTCCACAGCTGAAATCTCATAAGTTGTCCTTGGATGTACATCTTTCCTTTTGACCAAACTGTAGAGTGATCATATTCATTGTTCAAGTGAATGTATAGATGCCTGGAATTAAAGTGAGTGATTTTAACTTTCCCTCTTAACTCCGTTTGCAGAAGAAACTGCCACCTAATAACCTCTATTTTGGGCATACTGTTCTTAAATTTCCCAATTAAAGTGAATCTACACCTCTATGATAATTTTACTTTGTAATCCTCCAATTTAAACACAATCACCGAGAAACCTTGTTTAGTTGTTATTCATGGGGGTTCAATTGGAATAAGTTCAGCTTTCATAGCCTCTTGTGCTCTCAATTTCATGGCCAACGAATGGGTAACCCTAGGAATGGGAGGATCATGTCCATGATTTGGTTTAGGACAAACAATCATATTACTAGGGGCCGCTATATTTGCCGGAGTTGTAGTTCCCGGCATGGTCACCGGACCATTTTTATCAGTTTCTTTATTAAATTTCACCATAGCATGATTCTTCCTCAATTGATGAGAAGCTGGGATAGGAAGCTTACCCCCATTGTTACGCACCGAGCATGTTGGAAGGACTTGTGGTTGAATAGCAGCTGACTGTACTTTCTCTATAGGTAGTGCCTCAGATTGCACATGTTCTGAATTGAGTGGTGGTGCAAGATGATTTGTGTTCTGCGTCATTTCCCCTAGCTTACCATGCTTGTCCAATAGATCTTGATTGAGAATTGCTTGAGCCCACCTGAGTTAATCGTCTGAAATTCGAGCTGGACGACCATCCAATTGTGGTATCTGCTGCAAGAAATGTTGCACAACTGTGGGGGGGTATTTTTTGCGGGGACCGGATGCTAGCATGCCTATCCTGTGGGGATTTTTCCGATCGCCGGAGAAGCTCCGCTGGTGGCTGAGAAGCCCTAGTACGAGCTGTAATGGCGTGGAGTAACTGTAACTGTAACTGTCAAGAGGAAGAATTTTTAGAGAGAGAAAATTTGTAATCAACACCCGATGATCGCCGATTAGTTGTTTTGTCTTTTATTTTGGATATTGGTTTTGACCTTTTTCCAAACTTCATACAATAGCTTGCCACTAAGTTAGCGAAAACTTATGATCTCATCCCGTAGTTGCAACATCTGAGAAAGAGGAAAGTATCTATCCAAGAATACATCTGTGAGCTTAACTTATGAAGTGATAGATCCCACGGGCAAATATCGGAACCATAAGACCATTTCTCCCATCAAAGAGAATGGGAAAAGACGTAACCGGATCTATGTAAAATAGAGCCCACACATCAATAAAATTCTTCAAGTGTAGATTTGCATCCTCATGTGCTTGGCCTCCAAAAAATCCTCTTATTTTAAGTTAATGAAGCATCAAACTAGTAACGTGAAACACTCTATTTTCTTCCTTTGGTGGAATACGAATAGCACTAGCTTGGCCCGCATCTCCAAGATAATCCATATCTTCAAGGCTATAAAAAGAGCCATAATTACTATCGTGTTGGCTCAAGGTATCGTGTATGCTATGATCGTCACCTGATAAAAGATAAAAATAACAAATTATGTAACTAAAACACTACAGCTAACCCAAGGTCACTAACAACACCTCAATAGTGAAATCTATGTTTCACTCTCCAGCGACGGCGCTATTTTTTGTAACGCTCAAACTTACACTCAAATTAGGTGTAAGGTGGACTTTGTCAATATAATTACCCAACTAAGAGTTGGGTTTGAATCCACGAGGAGTGAAGATGTAGAATTCAAAATTTACAAGTATTGGTAGTTAACTAAGTGTTAACCCATAGTACGATATTAAATAATATTTGAAATAAAATGGGGGTTTGGTTTGAATGATGTTAAACACTATAATAATTGAACACTATTATGAGCTCCAGAGATTGAAGATTGTTACCAAATGAAAAGGAATCTTGGGGTTATGCAATCCTAGGTGGGAGTCATGCATGAGTTGACAATAATTCATACAAGTTTACTTAAAGGTTTTGGGTAGGATAGATTTAGGGGTATTGATGTTAATCTTTTAATACAAAATCAAATATCACAAGTGGTTTCTTTCAAACACCTCACAAATGGATCGACTTTACTAATCCACTACCTAGATTAACATCCTTATTTCTAAGATGATGCTATAAAATGAGCTAACTCAAGCTATTGTTCTCAATTGTTCCTCACTTATATCCTATCTTTCAAGGATGATATGGGTTCAATCATTCCTCACTCATATCCCCTTTTTCAAGGATGATATGGGTTCAAAGATAAAGACAAATAATCAGCACCCATACATTAATCACCACCTAATCAAGCATAACCCCAGAGATAAATTTAGTTGCTCATGAAAATAAAGAGAAGATTTATACTAAGATTAGCATGTAATTCATCCATGGAAAGCAAAATGAATATAATCTCCAAGCTTTAAATTTAATCAACAAGCCAAATCTCTCTTGGAAACACACCTACATATTATTTTCACTCAATAATAGTGTATTTTGCTCTCAAAATTCAGAAACTGGTTGTTGGAAACGTAAAAGGTTTAGCATTTTATATCTTGGATTCAGCCTTGTGAATTTATGTTGCTGCCCTTGCAAGTTTGTCTAATACTCGTGATCGCCCCCTTTGGTCACTATCATGACCCTCGCAATCACGGTGCATTAGCTCACGATCATAGTACTTCTATCTGTTCCGCTCATTGCGATCGCGACTCTCAGAGTGCGATAGCAATATCTGAGGGTCGTATCTTGGGGATTATCTTCAGCTTTTGTTCTTTTTGCTCACTTTTCTTTTTTTCAACTTTGTCTCAACTCTTTTTCATCATATTTTCCTGTAAGATCACAAACACTGGAAATTAGTGTATTTCATACAAGAATTAGTCTCATCTATGCAATTAAATCACCATAGTGTGCAAGAAATAAGAGGTAAATGAGTGGTAACTTTTCCACTCATCAGGAAATCACCACCATAATAGATTGGGATGTACACTTTGTCCATCAACAACAACAAGTCTACTCTCCAAAAGTATTTTTCTTGTGATGATTGTTGCTCCAACAATTTTTTTTTTATTCTATCAATTACCTTAGGGCCCGATAAAGTTTGCAAAGACCTTAAAGTAAGAAAAAATGGCATCTTCAACTCTCGATTAATTGGAATAAGGCACGGATGCACAATCTAAAATAAATTTGTACATATATTAAAATGATGATTAAATAATTTAAATAAATCATTAATTAAAATAAAAACTTAATTAGAATTAGACTTACTGCTTTCTCCGGAGGTTGAAAAGATCAAGAAATTTTACTTTTTTTTATCACTTTTGACTGACGACTATCTCATGATTCTTGGGCATGAAGCTTTTTCATGGTAGTTCACTTATTGTCGGAGATAAGGAATGATTTCAAATGCCCAAGCCTATAAAATTACGCAAATAAATCAAAAACATTATTCAAGAAAAAATAAATAAATCATAATAAAAGAAATATTTACCATGAAAGTCCATGCAAAGCCATATAAGTTGACTTTCTTTGGCGTTAACAGAGTCAACAAATATTTGATATTTAAGCTTTCATCACCCCAAAGATAGATGTTAAATGCCTCAAGATCCTCGGAGAGCTTTATTAAATCAAGTGGTATGTTGTTGTTAATGTCTCTCCCCAAAAAATATTATGTATAAACCAAACCAAGTACAATGATTGCTTGTGCTTGTTTGAAAGTCTTTTACCTTTCAACTCTTCTATCAAATTTTCATTTTTGAAGCTTGGACCAACAAGGGACAACAAGTCATCACCATCACTTGACTTGCCTTTTCCTTTTGGTGTGGGGGGTACTTTTTTTGGGTTAGAATAGGTATAGGTTGAGAAGGGGGATAACATTTTAGTCCAGTAACTATGGTAAACTCCTTTCAACCAAAATAAACTAACATGCCACAGTAATTTATCCACACCTCATCCATCTTATCCTTATTTGCATACATAAACCTACGCTTGAGAAGACCATATACCATGGTCATTTGAAAATGAGCATTATTGTCCTCCGGCAAATCAAGATATTGCCCAAAGTAGTTGTCTCTAAAATAAACATCCAATTTTTGCTCTCAAAGTATTTTTCTGAAAATATCAAAAGATTTTTCTGTGAATGACTTTACCACAAAATCACCAGTTAAATCTGTGGCACAATCGCAATGCATTCTCACAAAATAACTATCAATACTGAAGGTTTTTGACCAAATTTTCAGTGGAAGGGCTATGACTTTTTGAAATAAATTCAACATCTCTTTTGAAACTTACCTCTTCCCCGTGTTTATTTTCTTTTGCTTCTGATTGAGATATTGCTTGTAGAACAAGCTCATAGACTGGTGGATGTAGCCTAGCTAGGTCATTTATTCCTTTACTTGGACTTCATTTTCTTTCTTTTCTTTTGGGAGCTATATTATCTAGACATAAGAGAAAAATAAAAAAAGATTATAATTGATTAATGCATCATTAAACAAAATGATAACAATAAATCTAACGAGTACAACACAGTAAAATAATAGTTCTAACAGATCACTCATTTATTACAACAGGTGAATGATATGTTACAACAGATAACTCATATGTTGCAACAGATGAGTGATCTGTTGGAAAAAATAAAAATAATTTCAATACTATTGTGATTTCTTCCAACAGATCATTCATTTGTTGAAATATATGACTAATCTGTTGTAGCATATCATTCATCTATTCAAATAGATAAGTGATTTGTTGAGAGAAATTAAACTGTTAATATTATTTAGATTTCTTCCAACAGATGGGTCATCTGTTGTAAAAGATGACCCATCTGTTTGAAGAAATTAAAGTCCTGGAAATATCAATCGTTGGAATTACTATTAGGATTTCATCCAACAGTTGAACTATCTGTTGCAACAAATGATTTATCTGTTGAAAAAATGACCAGTAGCAAGATTTATTCAATAGAACAATAACAATATCACTATTTATCAATGCACCATTTTTACCAAGATCAATCACAACCCACAAACAACAAAGCAACTCAGCACACTAATACAACACATACCCCAAGAACTTCAACATTTACCAAACAACACCAACATTGTACAAACACAAACAACAAAACACTTTAAAAAATACAACAAACACCAACAAATCAAAAAAATAGTTGTTTGTTAGATTTGATCACAATAGATGTCTCTGAAAAAATTTAAAATTTAACTCTCACTATTTTTACAACAGTGTTTGACAACAAGAACTACAGTAACAATAAAAAATCATATTTCACTCTGGAAGGAGAAGAGAAAAAAAACATAAATTAGAATTTTCTTAAGTCTCCATTTCAAATTTAAGTAACAAATATTGAAATTGTTAACCCATACTAGAAAAGAAGTTAACTCAAGTCCCTCTATTTCTTTATAACTAAAAAGATCTAATTTTTTATCTACGAAAGTCGAAAAGGGATGATGAAGTACTCGAATTTGTTATCGCTGGAGAATGCTATCACGCCAATTAATGGTTGAAAGTAAAAAACTAACTCAAAACTATTTATCGTCAGAGGTTGAATTCGTCGGGAATTGAAGAGATAAATTTGTAGAACTGTTGGTTGGAAAAAGTTTGAGAGAAACTGTCGAGAGAGGGGAGAGAGACAGTTGATTTGAAAGGGAGAGAGGTATGTGTTGATTTGTATTTTTGAAAAGATTTAAAAAAAATTAAAATATTAATTAACCCTACAATTAGCTTAACTAAATTTTTTAATTATATTTGACCCTTTAAATGATTTAATGTCACCAATACACCTTTCATTCAATTTTCTCTAACAGGCTGTTTGGATTGTGGTTTCTCATGATATGGTATGGTATGGTTAGTAACAGTACCATATTTGTTTTGATGGTTTCTCAAAATATATGGTATGGTATGGTTTAACTTCGTGGTTAGGGTACCATGAAAACTCTCACTTTTTTTAACCACCAATTTGGTGGTATCCCATGATTTAATCATTTTTTTCCAGTTATACCCTTATATAATATTATCTGATCCTATTTTACCATTTATCCTATATTACTTTTAACCCTATTATATATTTATTTTCATGTTTTTTGGCTCACAATCTCTCTTATCTTCTACGTTCTTCAGCCTACTTCTTCTTCTTCTTCCACGCTCGCACAATCTCTCTTCTCTTCTACGTTCTTTAGCCTCATCTTTCTTCTTCTATGCTCGTTCTCCCAGGTATGTTTTTTAAACTTAACTACTTTTTATTTTCTCATTAAATTTATCATATTTACCTATCAAAGATGTTGTTGAGTTAGGATTGGTGTTTGGAAAACAACACATACAAGTTGCATATAATTAGAATTGCATTAGCTATGCAATTGAAAAATAAAGAATGACAACCTCAAAGATTATTTTTTGGATTAATGATGGGATTGAGTTGGGGCACCCTTACATTCTTTTAATGTTAGGAAAAATATCAAAAAGTCCCAATAAAACCTTATACTTCAATTTTGGAAACAAATTAAAACATGAAAAGATAATTTTATAGGATTGCAGTAATAGAGTTATGACAATTTAATAAAATAGAAACACATTGAGCTTAAGTAATATATCGTTATTGATAGCCTAATTAAGAAGATTTGCTAAAAATAACAATAAAGTAATAATTTTGTTTTCTAAAAGAGGAGAGGAGAGTAGAAAACATTGAGATAAAAAAAATATGTGGACATAAAATTGAAATTAATTGATTAAACAGAGGAAGATCACCCACATCCCAGTCAAAATCTTGGATCAGTTGCTTCAAAATAAGGGAATTTCATATTTAGAGCGAAGGCATACAACTGTGCTTTTCATATAGATTTTTGAATTATCCCACCTGAACTTTGCAACTGAAGAGTATTATTTGAAGTAGTTCCTATAATTCATCCTGGCTAGTAAATAAGGCATCGTTTCGTAGCTAGTTATGAAAAATATTATTCATGTATTAGATTTTGAATAAATAGTACCATGTTGATAGTTGAAAAATATTATTCATGTATTAGATTCTGAATATATTCATGTATTCATGTACGAAAAATACATGTATGTTGTTTATAAATTTGTAATCTCATAGCTAATTTTTATTCAAATATATTTGTGTATGTATGTTGTTTAATTGGTTGATGCATCCTTATTTTATTATAGATGACTGATCAGAATAATTAAGATAATAGTGACATATTGAGACAAGTTAGCTCATTAGCTTCATATGTTGTTGTTCAAGTAGTTATTTGATTTTGGATGTATGTTTATGAAATTGAAAATGATCGATGTACGATCACACATGATATACGGCTTAAAAGAGAGAAATTTAGAGATGAATTATTCAGCTATCTATTTTCGACTGAACTTTCTCGTAGCATATTAAGAATGACCCCTTTAGCTTTTACTGGTTTGTGTGAGATTTTAGTTAGAGATGGAGGTCTTAGACCAACACTTCAAGTTACAGTTGAAGAACAAGTTGCAAAAACACTTTACTTGTTGGCACATAATGTGACAAATCGCGAACTATCTTTCATCTTTCGATGGGCCGGAGAGTCTGTCAGTCATCATTTTCATGTTGTCCTCAGAGCTATCTTGGGATTATATGAAAAATTTATTAAACAACCTGATGGTTCCCATGTTCCCTTTGAAATTGCTAGCAATCAAAGATTCTACCCATATTTTAAGGTAAACACAATTTAACATTATTTAAATTTAATCTAATATAGAGAATATTTACATTATTAGTTGATATTATAATATTGGGATTGTATTGGTGCAATTGATGGAACAATATACGTGTTAAAGTTTCACAACATGAAGCACCAAAATATCATGGGAGAAAAGATTATCCAACTCAAAATGTTCTAGCTGCATGTACATTTGATTTAAAATTCACATATATGTTAGCTGGGTGAGAAGGTACAAAGTCGGATTCAAGAATCATGAAAGAAACACTAAATAGCCAAGATTCACTAAAAATTCCAGAAGGTAAAATATTATAGATATTTATCTAGATTTAGGTATATATGATTAGTATATAATTGAATCTTTTACTTTTTATGTTAAGGAAAATTCTACCTTGTTGATGCTGAACTCATGTTGAGAAGCGTACTTATTACAGTCTATCGAGGGGAGCGATATCACTTGAAAGAGTATTCATCAATAAATCCACCCAAAATTCTCGTGAATTATTCAATTTGCGATATGCTTCTTTGCGTAATGCTATAGAACGAGCATTTGGAGTTCTTAAAAAGAGATTCCCCATAATTTCTAGCTCAACTGAATCATCATACGAAATTGAAATCCAAAAGTTGATTATATTTGCATGTTGTGTCTTGCACAACTATTTAAGAGGTGTAGATCCAAATGATGAGTTACTCGCTCAAGTTGATGCAGAGCTTATGAATGATAACACCGTGCATGAAGAACCTCCAAATTCTAGGGAGAGTAATGAATAATTTGGAAGGGGGAATTGATTCGAGATGGCATAGCAGCTGCCATGTGGACTAATTATCAAGATTAGTTTTCTAGAAAAAAACTCAACTGATTATTTGTGTCGCATTTTTTTAGTTGATGTTATGTACTAGTTAATTCATGATGCTATTGCTTTTACTACAAACATTATGTATAGTTGATTTACTTAATATTATATTTTTATCAATTTTTATGTGTGACAATATTTTTTTTTAATTTTATGAATATTTATCTTAATTCTGTAGTGGTTGATATGGCGAAAAAGGCAAAAGAATTCACTTCAAGTTATCTAAACGTACAAGATTATTCTGTATGTAATTGGACAAATGCGATGAATGACACATTAGTTGATGCCTACTATCACGAGGATGCAATTGGAAATAGGTTTGGAGGAACTTTTATTACGCACGCAATGGATAACATTGTGAAAGGGCTACAATCCAAATTTTCGGATAGGGTTATTAACAAGGAAAAAAATCATAATCGGATGACAGCAATCAAAAGGCAATTCACCAAGTATAATTAGGGGTGGGCATTGGTCGATTTGGTTCGGTTTTGTGTATTATCGGTTCAGTTTATCGATTTTCGGTTTTTAAATATACAAAACCAATAAGATATTTTTTATCGATTTTCAATTTATCAGTTATTGATTCTTAACGGTTCGGTTTTCGATTTAACCAATAAGAAAAATACTTATAAAATAGAATCCATCTGGATCAAGTAGCAAAGACGGTCAGCCGAGGAAAATGGAAAAGAAAATGGGTCGGATGAAGAAAGACAACAGAGGATTCAGTGGAAGTAAAGGCTTCAGTGGGAATTCATAGTTCAAGAACTCCATCTCTATATAATCTTTCAACCTAACTCTTTTAAGCTATGAATGCTTCAGAAATTGCATAAAACAAATGATTTACTTGGTCAATATAGCCAGGGACTCCTTTGCTTCAAGAATGTTTTCTCGTTTAAGCAATATTGCACTTACATAGGTGTTAGACTATTCACTGTATTCAGTGACTAATTTTAAGAAAATATATGACTTATAACAAATTATAGCTAGGATATGTGGCTTACCAAATGCCCACATTCAAATGCAAAAAAAGAAGAACTTCAACTCCACGTCAATCATCAAGAATGCTAGTATTAGCCAATTCTACAGAAAAATTATATTAATCAGTCACGAAACTGTTAACGATTGTTTACAATAATAATACAAAACTAATACGATTAGAATATTTTTACCTTGTTCAAGCTTTTCGAGGACATTTATATCTTCCTCAATCTTAGTGAGTACAACCATCAATCTTAGTCTCTCAGTAGATTAGGGGGTTCGGAGGTCTGATTCTCAAGATTTACAGCTGAGGAAATTGACATCTACCAGTTGTCAGGGGGCTTGAGCACTGTATAATCTCCCTCCCTTCATCAACTATCAATGGAGGAGCAAGTTATATGCAAGATTAGGAGGTGGATTCAACAAATTCAAAAAGGGTTTCTTACCAGGTGGATGTATCTTTTCTCAATGGACTGAATCCATCTTTTGTAGCATCAAAATGATAGATTTCACCTACATACTGGAGATTTTAGCTGGAACAAAGAAATGGTTAACAGGTACACAAAGACAAAAAGGAGAAAGGGAAAACAATAAGGAAGCTTACTCTTGCAAGCTAGAAGACGAAGTTATCAACATAACCAGCGGGATAGTATTGATGATCCGAAGAAGCAGAAGCTCAAGTTGTTCATTGACAAAGAAAGCCATGGAGATGTGGCGGAAAGGGAAGAAGATGAAAGGGATTTTCTTAGTTTCTCATTTTAGAAACCCTACTAGATATTTAGTTGATATATTTGGATATGATGGGTCAAGTTGGGTCGGGTCAGTTTACCCTTGGTTAATAAAATTATGTATTAAACCAAAAAATATATATATAATATTAATATATATAAATAATATAAATATTTATATAAAAAAATATAAATAGGGGTAAAATAGTAATTTTAGTGTATTCTTATTGGGTTATCGGTTAAACCGATAATCCAATAGGCCTAAACCGATACCGAACCGATAACCCAATAAAATTTTTTATAAAACCAATAACCCAATAACCCAATACCAATAACCCAATAACATTTTTATCGGTTCGGTTTATCGGTCGGTTCGGTTTTTGCACAGCCCTAAGTATAATGACATATTTCATCAGTCGGGAATGAGCGAATTTGTATGGGATCCTATCACGCATAAGTGGGATGCCGAACCTGAAGTATGGGGTCAACTAATTCAGGTAAATTTACATCCATCGTGAATAAATATGTTATGTTTATAGTCATAACTGAATTTTTATTTTTGTGGCATGGTTAGTTTGATGTGGTAAAATTCTTCAATAAACATGGATAAGATACTTTTTTCAATATTATTTTCTTCAATAATATTTTTCACTTATAATATATAGGTTAAGTCTTAAGCTGCTGAGATGAAGACGAAATCATATCGAAATTATGAAAAGCTAGTGATGTTGTATGGAAAGGACAGAGCTACTGGAAAGCATGCTGAGACTCGTTTAGATATCTTAAAAAGGAATTCTTATAAAAATCCAAGAAAATTAAGTGTTGATTCATTGACTATTGATGAGATAGATGACATGGATTTTATAAATACTGACTCATTGAAAGATACGGTGGGACATGAACAGGGCAACCAAAGTCAAGAAACTAATGACGGTCCTACAACTAATATCTATTCAGAATCACTAGCACCTTCTAGAAATAAAAAATCTAAACATGATCATCTTGAATGTATAACTGGCATGTTGAGAGGTGGGATGGACAACTTAGCTGGTGCTATTAACCGGCTTTCACCACTTCCGCCTATTTCTGAGCCTGAAATATGGAATATGTTGGAGGAGATGGATTTGGAACTTGGTGTGAATACAAAAGCTTACATATTTCTTTGGCAAAATGCAAGTGCATGTCACATTATGATAGGATGTCCAAAGGAACAACGTAAAAATCTTTTATTACAAATGATGCCAAAAGACAATTAAGTTTAACTTCTATTTTTTTTTACTTTATGGTTTATATTGTTGACAATAAAGAATGTTTGAACTTTTTTTGGCACTTTGTGCACAAGGTTTATTTCTTTTGGGTTTGGGCCATTCTTGAATTGGTCAAGTGAACCTAATAAATGTTATTGATTGCTTAAATGAAAGTATTCTTTGCTTGAGTTCAAGTGAGCATTTTTTGAACTGTGAAATCACATGATTGTCAGTTCTGCTTAGTTTTTTTGAACTATTGATTTCTACAATCTTGGTACGAATAAAAAGTTGAAGTACAACTTGTACAGGCAATTTTTTGAAATACCTATGTGTTTCAAAACATTCAAGCATGCATTGCTGATGTAATTTTGGATAATTTGGCTCCTTACTTGTGAAAGTACAGTTTTATCTTGGGCATGGTCGATGCCAGTTGCATTTCGAACAACCTTGATCCGAATGGGAACTCTAAATGAGAATTTCTGAATCTTGACGAGAGAATTTTAGCAGAACCTGGCTGATGGTATTTATCCCTGTATGAAACTGATGCCACGCTGTTACCACGATTGGAGTCTGCTGATGCTTTCGTATTTTTCTAGGAAGCAGAGTTCTTTGCAATTATTCTTGGAGTGTTAATCATCTATTGAGGTGCAACATGCCAGAGGATGCCCTAACAGTTGGAGACAAACAGTTTAATTGTTGATGGAATGCTATTTTTGTAGATAGAACTTTGAACAGTTCTTTTTCCTCTATCCTTCTAAATTTAGTTCCATGACCAAAAATGCAGAAGTGGGATGCGAGACACATGGCTGAGTGAAGGGAAACCAACTCCAGATTACCATTCTCTTACTTTTTCTTTTCCTTTCAACTTTCGAGATACTTTCAACTCTCGTTATACTATCCAGCAAGTGCCAGCCAACTGTTGGAGCCTCTTTTATGTCAGGTTCCTAAATCCTGAGTGCCGATGAATGTGAGCAATATAAGCTCTCTGCGATTTTTATAACTGCTAACTATAAACTATGTTCTTTTTTGTTCGTTGCAGCAATGAAATTGAGATTCCTAAACACTTTTATTTGTTCTTAATGGGTTCACTATTCTTGGAAATGTATATATAGTTGCTTATAGTGTGAAATTTTACCCTCATTGATCTTACCCTTTCGTTATATGTATTTCAAGGATTGTCAAGTTCTTTTTTATGGAGATTATTGTGGATGATGGTAGTGCACTTACAATTTAGGAGTTCTTACTTTTGTTTCTTATAATGCTATTAACTTAAAAACTATGAGACAGATTTAGAATTACCCTTTAATGTTCTTGTCGTGCTGTAAATTGGTAGCTTAACTTATATGAAGTTTACTGCTTTTAACACTTAACAAATAGATCTTACTCTGATTCAATATTCATTACAATCTTTACACAACAAAGAGAATATTAACTTTCACTATTGTACTATTCACCTGACCTCGCACATAGTGATTGCACTAGGCTACCCTTTTCACTATTATGATTTCACCCTTATTGATTGCAAGTGAATTTCTATAGATTGTTTATTTTGAGCCTTTGACCACCCTAGTTGCTTGACATTATAGATCTTGTTGTTTGGTTTAATGAGTTGGGGGTCTATCGAAAACAACCTCCCTACTTCACCTCTGAGGTAGTGGTATGGACTGCGTACACCTTACTGTTGTTGTTCGGTCTAATAAATGAATGGACTCTCTCTAAATCTTTATAGGAATTCTCTTTGTCCATTCGGTCTTTTCGGGCTAATCTCATTCAAACACAAATAAATTGGAAATTTAGTCTTCTTAGAGAGTGTTTTTACTTTCAAACAATCATTTTTCCAAACTCTGAGTGCTCATGACATCGAGCAGTATAAGATTTGGAGTAAATTCCCCAGATAGTCATCCATGTTTGGAAAATTATCTATAAATATCATTTTTGTTTCATTTAGGACAGGAATATCGCCCAACTCTTTCTATTTTTCTGAAAATATACTTAACACCTCAAAAACCTTCTCTCTCCTACTTGAAATGTCATGTCATTAAAATTTCTTTTTTTATATAAATAGATCTATTTAACTTATCAAACTTATTTAACTAAAGTTGTTATCCTATTTCTTTTTTTTTTTAAATTACACATGATATATTAATCATTGAAGATTAATTTAATTACACAAAAGCTTGAATTATTTTATTTGATATGTACTTTTCAAAGTTTCTTTCATTTACTTATTTATTTCACCACTTAATAATATTTAAAAATCAAGTACTTATAAAAATTGGTACTCATAATTTTTTTATTTTTTTATTTTATATATTAAATATTCTTAAAATGTAAAACAAATAAAAATGACGGGTTTATATTTTAGACATTAAATTTATTATTTATATGAGAATAAAATAATAAAATTCACATTTTTGGATTATACAAAAGAATTTTTGGATTAATATAATCCAAATATATTATATTACCTTCAAATATAGAGTAATAGAGAATAAAAGAATATAAGTTATTCTTTAAAAACATTGATGGCAAACCTACAATATTTTTTGTTGACAAACAAAGTTCAATAAGAAAATTTTAGTATGTATTATTACCTAAAAAAATTAATTTGAACATAGATTACTTGAAAATTTTTATGCAAGATAATTTTTGATGAATATATAGTGAAAATATGATTTTTTTTTTTTTGTAAATTTTTTACAAGTAGTTTCCCATAAATAAATCAAGTAAATCTGTAAGATAAGACATAAAAATTTTAAAAAAAATTATTATTTTTAATTTAGTTTCTTTACTTTTTTTTTGTGATCATTATATTTATATTTTATTTTATTATACAATTAAATGCTAATTTATACCCGTACTTCATTCTAAATCCATCAAAAGCAAAGAATAATTAATTGAGTAATATTTTAAAAATTCATTTGCAATAGTACTGAAGAAGGTATCATTTTGTTAATATTTCTTAAAAATTTTATTTGTTTCAAGGCTACATAATTTTTCTTTCCTTCAAAAAATGCGATATTATTCTTTTATTCTCATATAAATAACAAACTTAATGTCTAAAATATGAAATTCATCGTTTTATTTCTTTTACATTTTAAGAATTTTTAGTATATAAAATAAACAACAAAAAAAATTATTGTACTAATTTGTATAAGTACCTGTCTTTTAAAACTATTATTACGTGGTGAAATAAATAAGTAAATAAAATAAATTTTGAAGAGTACATATCAAATAAAATAACCCAAGTTTTTGGTGTAATTAAATTAATCTTCAATGATTAATATGTCATGTGTAAATTTTTTTAAAAAAGAATTAAGATAAACCTTTAGTTAAATAAGTTTGATAAGTTATACATTTATAAAAAAAAAAAATTAATGACATGACTTTCCAAGTAGGAGAGAGAAATTTTTTGGGATGTTAAGTATATTTTAAGGAAAATAAGAAAAGTTGGATGATATTTTTGTCTTAAATAAAACAAAAATGATATTTGTAGGGAATTTCTCAAACATGGGTGACCATTCATGGAATTTACTCTAAGCTTTGTGCTATTTTTGTAACTAACTACTGTGAAATAGTTTTCTTTTTGTTTTAGCAACAATGAAATAGTTTCTTGTAGCGTGATATTTACCCTCATTGATCTTACCTCTTTGTTATATGCATTTCAAGGATTGTAAAGTTGTGCTTTTATGGTGGTTGTTGTGGATGATGGTGCATTAGTTTCTGCAGCTTTAGACGTTGTTGATGGTGCATCAGTTGTTGTAGCTTTGGACGTTGTTATGGATGATTGTAAATTAGCAGTTGCACCTTTGGACATTGTCGTGGAAGATAGTGCATCAATAACTGCAGCTTTGGACGTTGTTGGGGAAGATGGGTGCATCAGCGCCTGCAGCTTCAGACCAAAAGACACTTCAACCTGCAGATCCTTTCCAGTATTACTTAGATAAAACTAATCTTAACGTATTCTATAGGTGCATTGTGGCCACTGGCTTGGCACTCCTTTATGCTTTTCGGATTCATTATGTTTAAGGACTCTACTTTGCTACATATTATTAGGTTTACTCATGCTCAATTTGCTAGCTGGTTTCCTTTCGCATCTTATTGATCCTGAGATAGAACCTTCTGATGGACCTCTATTGCCAATTAAGGGTTCAGATGAGTTCAAGCCTTTCATTCGCGGTCTTTCTGAGTTCAAGTTCTGTTTTTTGTTCTTGCCGTATGCCTGTGATTTTATTTTTATTTTGCGGAGAAAATTTTATCATTTTTTTGCCTTTATTATCTATCCTACGGGAATTTCTTCAGATTTATTTATATGTTATTTTCACTGGTCTTCCTTTTCCTGGTAAATTCAGATTATTATTCATTTACGTATCAGAAAGCATATGTGTTTTTGACATTAGGAAGAAATCTTTTGAGTTGATGCATCTTGTGTTGATGTAAGAGTTTCCATTAGAACTCGGCATGACCGCATATTCAGTTTTTTTTCTTTACTGCTGCCTGGTTTAAGTCAAATCACCCTTGTATCAGTTAGGTGACATTACAGTCACACTATTGCTAATTTACATTGTTTACAAGTTATGCACCAATTATATCACTGGGTATATTATTGTAATGTATAAATCCTATAGCTGACCTGATGAGCTTCCTCCATATTACTTTCTGTAACTGTTAGATTATGGGTCATGGGTCGCCCATGTGGACTATCCCGACCCGACCCAGTCTCTAATTGTTTTGATTATCTGATATGTGGAAGATAAGAAGGGAGTATTTAAATTTTGAAAAATAAGGGGGAACAGTTACTGAGTAACTGTTTATCCATCCAAATTACTCCTATACATATAGGCTTCTTCCTCTGTAAACAAGATACGGATAAAAACAAAAATAAAATTAGGATAGTAACAAAAATATCAACAAAAATCCAAATAAGAAGCTTTTAGTTTGTGATTCTACTCTCCGTTTTCTTGAAAGACGAAGATTGACTTGGGGAAATTGTATCAGTAGAAAATTCAACACTTCCGCTGCAATAGATTAAGGTACATACACTCTGTTTTTATTCTGAATTTGCTATCAATGGTATCAGAGCAAGGTTCATTGCCTTATGTTTGTGTGTAATATCTCGATTTTAAAGTGTAGAGATAGAAAACTGATTTAGCACATACCTGTAAATAAAAGTTTTGGTCTCCGGTTAGTCGTATCACTGATCCGGTCAAAGGCGCCGCTAAGTCTGGTCTGATGCGCCGCTTAAACTGTTCCATTTTGCAAAATTTTGATGTCAAGTTTAAGTGTATCTCATGTTATTAGAAACAGAAAATACCTGTTAGAGAGCATATATGACCAGATCTAAATCGGGGAATATAAATCCGATGCAAATCAAAATACTAGCCCCGATTTGTGGCGTGTTGCGAAGTTTTTTTTTGGTTTGTTGACTATATGGTATAGAATTGTGATTCTAGAAAAATTGTGTCAATTTAACTTCCTAATTGAATTATTTGTTGTTGCCTTCCAAATTAGTCAAATAAACCATTAAGGAGAATGGTTTTGTCCTACTTTCTTCTTTGTCTTGTGAAAGAATAGGAGTTTTTTTTTTCAAAACTAGTTTATGCAAAAGTATTGTGTCTTCTCTGCAAAGGGGGTTAGTCGAAAAAATGATGAAAGATAAAAGACTGTTTCCTTTTAATTCCACTGAAGGCTCTGTTCCTTTTTTTCCTTTTTATTCTAAGAATAAGTTTTTTGAAATTAAATGAACCTGTTATATCAACAGTACTTATGGATAATTTTTTATTATTAACTTTTGTCATTATTCATTAAATTGATAAAAATAAGTGACTGGGTTAGTCTTAATATTTTTTTTCGCCTTAATTAGTCCATAATAATTTAACAGATTTAATCTTCTATGATGAATTGTGACATAAGCGTCACATTGAGTGGTAAATCCATTCTTAATTGTTTCTTGGTTCCTATTTCAGAAATGGCTGAACGGGAACAAACTCGAATCACTCTAAGTGGGAGTTCTGAATATCGAGCAAAGAGATAAGGTAGAAGAGCACACCATCGAAGGGCATGTTTTTGAAGTCGTGAGATCATACGAAATGATGTTCCTAGGGCGACACAAAATTTGTTACGGAATGAAAGGTCTATGCGAAAGGAAAGAGAGAAGAATTGAAAGAATTCAAGTCTTTTAAAATGTCATCTAACATAAGTGTTGCTAGTTTTATACATTTGTTTGAGATGAAACGTGTAGAACTAGAAAATTATGTAGAAATCTCAGATTGGGAAACGTTAGCTATTTTAGCAAATTCTCTCCATGACCCTTGGGGTGAGAGATTAATTGATGTTTACCGCGAGATTTGGCCTAGAGAGACTTTTTGGGTGTACATAAGTCGTCTAAAATATTTGTGGAATGACTTTTATTTTTTAGATTGACTTGTGACTTGTAACATGTATTTAATTATAAACTTTATATTATATATATATATATATATATATTAAGTTGTTTATATACTTTTATATGAATTTCATTCATTTGTTTGAGTTTTTAAACGACTTAATTGAAAACTATCATTCTAATGCACATTAAGAAATTAATTTCTAATTTTGGTTAAATGTTTAGTTAGTATATGATAATTGGATTCTTAAGTGTCCTTTCGATTTTACACTAAACACAAAACCTTTATGTGAAATGATTTACTTGAATGTGTAATTTGCATGCATAATTGATAATATACTTGTGTAATTGTCTCTTAATACCAGACATGGAATGTAAAAGCATAATTGCTGACTTGAACAAAGGAGAAAAACTTAATGGAGACAACTACGACATTTGGAGTCGTAATATGTTGTATGTACTAGAAGAGAAAAATGCTCTCGAAGGTATTAACCATGTCTTAAGTCTACCAGAAGAGGGAAATACTGCACAACACAGGAGAGACCTTGAAGCTTATAAGGCTTGGAAAAAGGCCGATTCCATTGCACGTGAAATCATAGTAAGTTCTGTGGTTGATGACCTCATACATGAGTGTGAGGAATTTTCTACTGCCAATGCCATCTAGGAACACTTATGAGGAACATATGGGGGTACTTTTATTACCCGCCTGAGGCAGCTAACTATCAAGCTTGACACTTACAAAAAGCTTCATGATCAGAACATCAAACAACACCTTAGGGTGATGTCAAATATGATAGCTCAACTCAAAAGTGCTAGTCATGTTCTCTCGGATGAGAAACAGGTTCAGGTAGTGATCCGATCTCTTCCCAATAGTTGGGAACACCTAAAGGTCAACTTAACCTACAATGACAGCATCAAAACTTTTTCTGATGTTGCATGTCACGTAGAACTTGAAGATGAGCGGCTTGGTGTTGCTAAAGCTGCTTCTAATGCCTTTATGGTTGAATCAAGTGGTAAGGACTCTTTAGGATTCAAGCGTAAGAAGAAGTGGAAAAAGAACGGGAAGGGTAAAGAAACCGAAGAAGGACCCTCTGAGAAAAAGAGCAAGCCAAACTTCAAGAAGAAGAAAAAAAATTTTAAGAAGAAAGACAAGAGCAAGATGAAGTGCTACAATTGCCAAAATCTGGGGTATTTTTCTCTTGAATGTCCTGAAGGGAAAAAGGTAGCATTTCTAAACGCATCTCTAAGTTCTACATATGTTTCTATCACTGTTTTATTAACTAAATTTTATCCTATGTGGATTGTAGACTCAGGAGCCACTGACCATGTGAGTCGAGATCGAGAAGCGTTTATGGAGTTTCGTCGAGTTTCACCTGGATCAAGGTGGATCTATGTAGTAAATAATGCAAGACTTGAAGTCAAAAGGATTGGCACTTGCAAAGTAGATTTGCGTGAAGGCCGATCTTTAATGTTGCATGGCGTCCTATATGCTCTAGAAATTCAAAGAAACTTAGTGTCTGTGTCTATTCTCTTAGATGTTGGTTTTTATTTGTTCTTTAGTCGTAATTATGTAAGAATTACTCTAGATAATGCTTTTATAGTTTTGGACATCTCTATGACCGCTTTATTGTTTTAGATTGTAATCCTTCAACTTATAATTATTATGTTGACCGTTGTGTAATGTCATGTTATTCTAGTAATAATGATGTTGAATTACTTACATGGCATGCTAGATTGGGTCACATAGGGAAAGATCGAATGAATAGATTGGCAAAGGAAGGATATGTAGGTTCTTTCTCCAAAATTGAAATGCCAACTTGTGAAAATTGTCTTGCTGGAAAGATTACACGTAAACCATTTAGGAAGGCTAAAAGAGCCGAATTCCCATTGCAATTAATTCATTCTGATATCTGTGGTCCAATGAATGTGAGGGCAAGGACTGGTGCTTCATATTTCATTATATTCATTGACAATTTCACATGTTTTGGTTATGTCTATTTAATATCTCATAAATCAGAAGCATTTGAATACTTCAAAAAATGTATGAATGAAGTTGAGAATCAATTAGACAAAAGTATAAAGGCACTAAGAACCGATAGAGGACGTGAATATCTGTCAAAATAGTTTGAAGAACTGTGTATTGAAAAAGGCATTATCAGACAATTGACAACTCCTTATACACCTCAACAAAATGGTGTAGCCGAATGAAGGAATAGAACATTGTTGGATATGACAAGATCCATGATGGCGCAGGTAAATTTACCAATATTTTTCTGGGGAGATGCGTTATTAACTGCGGCCTACATATTGAATAAAGTGCCTTCTAAATCAGTATCTTCTACTCCTTATAAACTATGGACTAGTAATAAATCAAACTTTAATGATCTACGACCTTGGGGTTGTACTGCAATATTAAAGATCGTTTTGATAAGTTTGGAAAACTAAGTCCAAAAGGAAAGAAGTGTATCTCTATAAGATACTTTGAACACTCCAAAGGATATGTGTTCATTGATGAATAAGAAGATGGAAGTACTACTGAAATTGAATCAAAAAATGTCATATTTTTGGAAAATCATTTTTCAAAAAGGAATGAAATAAAGAAAAATGAACCTCTTTACGAAATGTTGAATTCAGATAATCAAATAATGTCACAAGACATGCTTGATAATTCTATTGATCAAGAAATGATTCTTGGTCCAAGTGGGAGTTGTGAATACCAAAATCCTATTGAGGAATCTGAACTTCAATTACATAAGAGTACCAGAAAAGGTGTGCCTAAACGATCTTATGAGATTGAGGATTATGTCTTTCTAGTATCTCCTACAGAATTGGATAAACCTAATTCTGTGAATAAGGCTTTATCGAGTTCTGAAATAGATGAATGGATAAAGCGATGAAAGAAGAATTAGAGTCCATGAAAACCAATAAAGTTTGGGATCTAGTTGACCTTCCTTCTGGACGTAAACCTATTGCAAAAAAATGGATTCTCAAAGTCAAACGCAAATCAGATAGGTCAATAGAAAGGCATAAAGCACGATTGGTTACAAAAGGTTTTACTCAAGAAGCTGGAATAGATTATGGGGAAACTTTTTTGCCAGTTGTGAAATTTACCTCAATTCGATTGTTTTTAGCTAGAGTTGCACATTTAGATTTATAATTACATCAAATGGACGTGAAAACCGTTTTTCTCAATGGAGAACTAAAAGAGGAAATCTACTTGGAACAACCTGTAGGTTTTGTTGTTAAAGGCCAAGAAAAAAAGGTTTGTAAATTAAACAGATCTATATATGGCCTTAAGCAGTCTTCAAGGCAGTGGTACCTGATATTTCATAAGGAAGTGATTTCATTTGATTTCACCATCATCGATGAAGACCATTACATCAATGTGAAAAAGTCCAATGAAATGTTTGTGATTCTTTCGCTTTACGTGAATGATATTTTATTAGCTGGAAATAATTTGGAGTATGTAAAAGCTGTTAAGTCATGGCTTTCAAAGTCATTTGACATGAAAGATATGGGTAAACCAGACTATATATTGGGTGTTAAAATCCAAAGAGATTGTTCCAAGAAAATTTTGAGTTTATCTCAAGAAACATACATAATGAAAATTTTGGAACGTTTTCGAATGAATAGTTGCAAATCCATGGATACACCTATAGAAAGAGGTAAAACTTTAAGCCTTGAAATGTGTCCAAAGACTGAAAAAAAAAGGAAGACATGTCTCGAGTACCATATTCCAATGTAGTTGGGAGTTTGATGTACGCTATGATGTGTACTCTCCCAGACATTTGTTATGCCATAGGTCTGGTTAGCAGGTATCAATCCAATCCTGGAAAAGATCATTGGAAAGCAGTAAAAGGAATTTTTTGATACCTGAAGGGTACTGTTGATTATTCACTATGCTATAGTGGATCCGATTTATCTATAAGAGGTTATACAGATGTTGATTGGATTGGTGACTGATATGATAGAAAATCAACTTTCGATTATGCCTTCTTGCTAAATGGTGGTGCAATTTCGTGTAAAAGCAAGAAACAAACATGCACAGCTATAATACCCCGCATGTTTCTAAGCTAGGAGACGAACCATTTTTCCTACATATGAAATCTCCTATCCTGTGATTCATACTTGAGTACATGACTTACAATGATTATCCTAGAGATAAGATAGCTTATGATGCGTTAAGCATGTTCATACGAGTCACTTAAGGTAATACAAGCTAAGAGTTTTTGAATCCATCAAGTTTTAGTATTCGATTTCGTAAGGGTCATATTTGAACAAGTATAACTCGATGTTAATGTGGTATTTCTGCATATTTAGACCCACCAAATTGTAGAGAATCGAATTAGATTTCCAACGATACCAATTTCGCCTTAATCTAATACCCGAACAAAAAGTTATGCCAATTTTCGTGAGAGACAGTAAGGGTATGCGATTGGTTAGGCGCCACCCAACCTGGCTTAGGCGATTGGTTAGGCGCCGCCTAAGTCAGTTCCAAGTGCCAAAAACACTCTGTTTTGAGTTATTTTTAGGGTAATTAAATCTTTTAACACTCCTTACACGTCCCTAAACTTAACCCTACGAAATTTATAGCTTCTAAACACATTACAACCCTATTAACATCTCAAAGCTCATTATCCAAGAGCACCATAGGAGAAAAACAACTAGGGTTGCACAATCAAGCTTGAAGATCAAATTTCAAGGAAATTCCTCCGTCAATCATCAAGAACCTCCCTTCCAAGTTTTGCGTAGTGTTCATCCACGGATTCCTTTCGTCCGTGGAGTTCAAGAATCAATCTTTAAAATACAAAAACTTGGTTGGTTGTGGTGATATGATCATATCCATATTGATGCTTGTTTATTTTGCTATATAATAGTATCGTGAGTGTATATCTCCTTAAAGTTATGTTGTTAGTTAAAAAATATGATCTTTGGATGGATTGATAGAATGCAAGCATGAAATCCACCTATGCCTTAAAGAATGCATGCAAGGTATTCGATAAAATGCCTAGTATGTTAGAACTTCATATTTACATGATTTAATGATATCTAAATAACAAGTTCATGTTAGCCATACACTCCAATATGAATTCCCATGCAAATTATGTGTTGTTATTGTTGTGGTATAAAGCATGTATGATAATGGAGATATAAATTATGTACACAAAATATAACCATGCTTTCCCTACCATGTTTGAGATGTTGAATAAATACATGAAGTATAATATCCCCAAATCATTACAATATAAACTAAATGTTACATGTTGTGATTCCCTTATGCTTGAATGGTTTCCATGCCATTGCTATGAATAGAATATGTTGTCGGAATGCCCATGATATTAGAATATGAGATTTATGACTTGATTATAAGCATTCCTATTCATGATAGATATTATGATGACCATGTACTTCATGAAATCCCTCACTCATGTATTATGGATTTTTATTAATGGTCTTGTACTCAAAAAATTCAAGTTGTGTCAGTTTCCTATTATCGAGTCCTGGGGGTACTTGTACCCAAAAAATATAGTTGTGTGCCTAGAGCCATGTCATGTTTTCACGATACTCTCAGTCAAGCCATGATCTATAGAATTCAGTCAGTCATGTGACTCAGGAAAACTCAGAAATCTCAGAAATCTTAGTAGTCTAGTAATCTCAGTAATTTCAGTGCTCAGTAACCTCAGCAACCTCAGTATTCACAGTCAATCTCAGTAACCTCAGTACTCTCAACCAGTCCTCAGAACTCAGTACATTCCGTCAGTCATCGAAATCCAGTAAACTTAGTTTAGCTCCGTTAAACAATACCACTAGTATCAGTCCAGTTAATCAGTATCAGTTCAGCTAATCAGTTTAATTCAATTATTTAGTTCAGCTTAGTTATTCAGTTCAGTGTCCTTCATATGGGAGTAGAAGTTAGCACCGAGTGAACCCAAGGATGGAAACTCACCTGCCAGTTCAGGGTGTGATTCTTAGCAGTCATCCTTGTGTTCCAGAACTACGTAGCCAGCGTAGGTTGAGATATCTTAACCTATCAGATTAGGGTTGATGAGGTGGCTTAACCTGTCAGTTTAGGGTTCCCACCATGCTCATTTGATTACCTGCCAGTATAGGGTTCTCACAGTTGTCCTTACCAATGGCACGGTATTGACACCCCTCCAGTCGGGGCAGAGATTGGACCCTAGCTTAGCTATTATAGCGTATTTGGGGCATGCTGGTTAGATAACTACTTCCCACAGTTTCAGTATCAGTCTTAGTAAAAGAACTCAGATAGTTCTTCAGGATATCAGGACTGTCAGATACAGTACGGAACTCAGCTAGTTCCATCAGATTTAGGACTGTCAGAAACAGTCATTCATGCTATGAGTTATCAGAACTCATGTTATCAGATATATCAGTTATCAAAACTCATGTTATCAGATATATCAGTTATCAAAATTCAGTTATCATTCATGATATATTATTAGTAAATACATGTCATCAGTATTCATAGTCAGTAGTCATGCTATCACGAGCTCAGTTTCAGGACTGTTATATACGGTCAATCAAATCAGTTCTTCATAATTAGAAATATCATAAACAATCATTCATTTATCAGTAATATAGTATCAGTTTCCCAGTATTCAGTAATACAGTATCAGTCCATCAGTTATTAGTGAATTCAGTATATCAATATCAGTAAACTCAGTCATTCAGTATCTCAATATCAGTAAACTCAATCATTCAGTATCTCAATATCAGTAAACTCAGTCATTCAGTATCTCAGCATCAGTAAGCTCATGTTGTCAGTATTCAGACTCAGTAGTCTGTATCACCACGAGTTTAGTTACAGTTATGTATGTATGCATGTATGTATTCTCACGTTCATATCAGTTAGCATTATTCATGCATATAAAACCCTTTGCATTTAGCCTACCTCACTCGTATACTCAGTACATTCAGTCGTACTGATGCATTCGCGCTATGGTGTTTTATTTGACGCCATAGGTACAGAGGCACGAGTTTCAGAGTAGCAGTAGCATTGCAGATTTCAGCAGCCAGTGCTCCTCTTCATTCGAGGACAATATTATTATTACTTTATTACAATATCTCAGATTAGTTTTTCAGTATATGGAGTTAGTTGGAGACATGTTCCTTCAACTCCTTATTTAGTTCAGTTAGAGGCTTTCAGACTAGATGTCAGATTAGATGTTCAGACTTCAGTATTTATGTTCATTTTTGGTATTGTTATACCATGTTTTTCAGATATGTATTAGTACTGAACCTTATGGCCTTACAGTTCATGTTTTCGTATATTTTATGAGATATTATGTAGTTTACAGGTACAGATATCAGTCATGAGTTAGCTTGTGGTCCTTCGGGATCATGAGCACCGTGTAGCATTTCGGTTCAGAAAAATCGGAGCGTTACAAACTTGGTATCAGAGCCTAAGGTTCAAAAGTATCCTAGCAAGTCTGAAAGTCGCATCTAGTAGAGTCTTGTACATGCGTGTGTTGTTTACCACACCTATGTGCAAGAGGTTGTGAGATGTTTTAGGAACAGTTTCCCTTCTTTCATGTCTCAAGATCGTGCTGTGGCAAGTTTCTCATAGGAACCCATGTGGATTCACATCAGGCTCCCCTCATATCAACCTTACCTTACTTTCAAGGTAACAGAAATAGTGAAGCTCAATTCCTAAGGATAGGGCTTTCTCATGTAGTCCCTGGAGACAGTTATGGGATTTGCCACATGCTCAGACAATATCCCCTCAGTTCAGTCATGTTCCAAAGTTGTACAAATTTTATTTATGATCATGAGAACTCCTTTGTAAACTCAAATCCAATTTTTGATATGCCATTAGATCCCTTCTCAGAATCCTACGACAGTATAGACCTAGAATTTTAAGCATGGACCCAAGAGTTGAGCAGTCGATAAGTTGGGATAGTATTATCTAGTCTGATTAGATTATGTATTCATGGGGATAGTTGTACCAACATGAATTAGTAGGTTTGAATAGTGCTAGCAGGTGAGCAAGAATTTAAGTTTATTGACTTGAAATTAAGCATGAAGGTATGAATGTGATATTAGCAGTATATGAGAAAAGAGAATCAGATGATGTGTTTAGTAAGATAAGCAGGTGTTGAATAGAATGTAGGTATGTGATAATAGATCAAGTGACCAAGTCAGTCCCTCAGACTCCAGTAGTAGAGCCAGTATGTATAGAAAGCAGTAAGGGAAGACAATTCTTGACCCATCCTCATCTCAGTGCAGAGTTTTTCACTTCAGCTATCACGAAACCAACTCAGGCATTACATACCAACTCTATGGTCACGAACCATGCTCATGTATTTCTTTTTCCCATAAATCATGTATGATTTTCGTTCCCAGTATAAGGGGTCCCAGTTTACTCTGCAGTACGAATCATGTTCCATGAGCACAATCTACTTTCACACACTTTCCATGGGATTATGTGCGCCTTCAATTCCCAGTATAAGAGGTTCAGTTCCATCTCCCTCTGTATTATGAATCATTTCCCATGAGTACAGAAACTCTAGACTCAGGTCATGCAACTCATGACTCATGTACGCATATCATGCTTTCCAGTATACTTAGCTTCCATGACTCATGTTATGCCCCTACAGATCAGATATATTTAGACTACGTCATCTATGTCCTCAGTTTAGACCTTATTGGTAAATCCAAACTATTGATATTTTATTCCTCAAGTTTCAGTCATGTGTCAAGTTTAGTTTGTATCTATTCATGTTTCAGGTCCTCCTGATTTACTCCTCCAGTTAGCTCTCCTTATGGAATAGTGTAGTGATAAGAAGTTGTTTAGATAAGAGAAGATTATTGCATGCTTACTTTGCATGAGGGTGTAGTTGTGAAGATAGGCTTGAATGTCATGATAAATGTGCAAGTAAACGTCTAGCAAGGGGTTGTATTTAGAAGTTGGGAAAGTACAAAGTATAAGTGTACATTTAGATTCTTGACTTATGTCAGTCCCCAGCATGTAGCCATCAAAAACTCAGTTGCCAACTCAATTATAGTTTCAGTATCCAGCACACAGTGATCAGTGTTCAATCCTTAAATTCAGTACTTTAGTATCAGTCTTAAACTCAGTTACAATGATAGTTCAGAAATTAATATTCAGTAAAGGACTCAAATAGTCCTACAGAACCATGGCTTCAGTTACTAATTACTTAGCCTCAAAATTCAGTACTTCTGTACTAGCTATAGGCTTAGCTATAATGTCATCTTCAGTTCAGTAACCTGCTTTGAAACTCAGTTCAGTTCCAGACATGCTTGACCATAGCATTTAGGTTGTCAGTACTCAGTTATCAGTGTTTCAGTGCCCCCAGTGTATAGAATACCTCAGAGCCATGTCGTACGCTTGGTCTCACATTCGCAAATAATATAGACTTCATGAATCCATGCTCAGATACCTTATTCTACTCAGTTAGTCCTTATCTCTTACGCATAAAACTCAAAATCTCAGCCCAACTATTCAGACTAAGTACAGTTTAGCTTTGCAGATCCAGTATTCAGCTATCAGTTATTCATTTAACCAAATAAGTTAGTATATTAATGCACTCGTGTTTAGCTCAGTTCATGTATCATGTCTCAGTTTCAGATCCTAGCTATTCAGTCATGACTCAGTTCCTAGGTGTCTTGCACATTGCCTCAATTCTCCTCAGTAGCTCATCCAAATCAGTATTCTTTGAGGGATATAGTGTCCCAAGGGGGAGATACATCATACCCCCAAACTTTCATGACATAAACATACTGCTCTCTTTTCTTTTGATGAATCCAGTTTGGAGAAGTGGTACTCATAAGTTAACCCTTAAACTATAACTTCAGTCGTATGCCATGTTTTCAAGATTCAGTTCAGATCATGATATTCAGTATATCTACCACATCCCAGACTCAGTTATGTTCTCATGTTTTCGATCATGCATATGGAGTAATTAATCTCAATCTTATCGGTATTTTCAGTTCAAGGTAACAGTTTTCCTTAAACTTACTCGTTCTCATGTTCATATTTCAGTACCAAACTTGGTATTTAATTCCATGCTCAGTTTTCAGTTCAAACTTGATACCTTTACCATTGCATGTTCATGAGTAAGTTTAGTCATGAATTCACGCATTAGATATGCGTGATCAGCTCATCAGTACTTTCAGTTATGCATTCACGTATCATGCCAGTCATATAATCATGCATCAGATATGCATGGATTCAGCCTTTCAATTATGCATCAGATATGCATTCTCATTTTGAGAAAACTCACTTTATTAGAATCCTCAGTCTTATATTCATGAATCAGCTTCCCATGCATCAGACATGCATGTTCAGTATGTTGTGCTCAGCTTTCAGTTATGTCAGTCATGAACCCATGTTTCAGTAGTGTATGTCTTGTATGTACTTCATCTTATCATCTCTCCCACCTCAGTTAATTTCCATTTGAGGACGAATGTTCTCAAGGGGGAGATATTGTAATACCCCGCATGTTTCTAAGCTAGGAGACGAACCATTTTTCCTACATATGAAATCTCTTATCCTGTGATTCATACTTGAGTACATGACTTAAAATGAGAATCCTAGCGATAAGATAGATTATGATGCGTTAAGCATGTTCATATGAGTCACTTAAGGTAATACAAGCTAAGAGTTTTTGAATCCATCAAGTTTTAGTGTTCGATTTCATAAGGGTCATATTTGAATGAGTATAACTCGATGTTAATGTGGTATTTCTGCATATTTAGACCCACCAAATTGTAGAGAATCGAATTATCTTTCCAACGATACCAATTTCGCCTTAATCTAATACCCAAACGAAAAGTTATGCCCATTTTCATGAGAGATAGTAAAGGTATACGATTGGTTAGGCGCCGCCCAACCTGGCTTAGGCGATTGGTTAGGCGCCGCCTAAGTCAGTTCCAAGTGTCAAAAACACTCTGTTTTGAGTTATTTTGAGGGTAATTAAGTCTTTTAACACTCCTTACACGTCCCTAAACTTAACCCTACGAAATTTATAGCTTCTAAACACATTACAACCCTATTAACATCTCAAAGCTCATTATCCAAGAGCACCATAGGAGAAAAACAACTAGGGTTGCACAATCAAGCTTGAAGATCAAATTTCAAGGAAATTCCTCCGTCAATCATCAAGAACCTTCCTTCCAAGGTATGTGTAGTGTTCATTCACGGATTCCTTTCGTCCGTAAAGTTCAAGAATCAATCTTTAAAATACAAAAGCTTGGTTGGTTGTGGTGATATAATCATACCCATGTTGATGCTTGTTTGTTTTGCTATATAATAGTATCGTGATTGTATATCTCTTGAAATTTATGTTGTTAGTTAAAAAAACATGATCTTTGGATGGATTGATAGAATGCAAGCATGAAATCCACCTATGCCTTAAAGAATGCATGCAAGGTGTTCGAGAAAATGCCTAGTATGTTAGAACTTTATATTTACATGATTTCATGATATCTAAATAACAAGTTCATGTGAGCCATACACTTCAATATGAATTCCCATGCAAATTATGTGTTGTTATTGTTGTGGTATAAAGCATGTATGATAATGGAGATATATATTATGTACACAAAATATATCCATGCTTTCCCTACCATGTTTGAGATGTTGAATAAATACATGAAGTATAATATCCCCAAATCATTACAATATGAACTAAATGTTACATGTTGCCGTTCCCTTATGCTTTAATGGTTTCCATGCCATTGCTATGAATAGTACATGTTGTCGGAATGCCCATGATATTAGAATATGAGATTTATGAGTTGATTTTAAGCATTCCTATTCATGATAGATATTATGATGACCATGTACTTCATGAAATCCCCCACTCATGTATTATGGATTTTTATTGATAGTCGTGTACTCGAGAAATTCAAGTTGTGTCAATTTCCTTCCATCTAGTCCTGGGGGTACTTGTACCCAAAAAATATAGCTGTGTGCCTAGAGCCATGTCATGTTTTCACGATGCTCTCAGTCAAGCCATGATCTATAGAATTCAGTTAGTCATGTGACTCAGAAAAACTCAAAAATCTCAGTAATCTCAGTAGTCCAGTAATCTCAGTAATTTCAGTGCTCAGTAACCTCAGTAACCTCAGCAACCTCAGTATTCACAGTCAATCTCAGTAACTTCAGTACTCTCAAGAAGTCCTCAAAACTCAGTACCTTCCGTCATTCATCGGAATCCAGTAAACTTAGTTTAGCTCCGCTAAACAATACCACTAGTATCAATCCAGTTAATCCGTATCAGTTCAGCTAATCAGTTTAATTCAATTATTTAGTTCAACTTAGTTATTCAGTTCAGTGTCCTTCAGATGGGAGTAGAAGTTAGCACCGAGTGAACCCAAGGATGGGAACTCACCTGCCAGTTCAGGGTGTGATTCTTAGCAGTCATCCTTGCGTTCCAAAACTACGTAGCCAGCGTAGGTCGAGACATCTTAACCTGTCAGATTAGGGTTGATGAGGTGGCTTAACCTGTCAGTTTAGGGTTCCTACCGAGCTCATTTGAGTACCTGCCAGTATAGGGTTCTCACAGTTGTCCTTACTAGTGGCGCGGTATTGACACCCCTCCAGTCGGGGCAAAGATTGGACCCCAGCTTAGCTATTATAGCGTATTTGGGGCATGTCGATTAAATAACTACTTCCCACAGTTTCAGTATCAATCTCAGTAAAAGAACTCAGATAGTTCTTCAGGATGTCAGGATTATCAGATACATTACGGAACTCAGCTAGTTCCATCAGATTTAGGAATGTCAGATACAGTCATTCATGCTATCAGTTATCAGAACTCATGTTATCAGATATATCAGTTATCAGAACTTATGTTATCAGATATATCAGTTATCAGAATTCAGTTATCATTCATGATATGTTATCAGTAAATACATGTGATCAGTATTCATACTCAGTAGTCATGTTATCACGAGCTTAGTTTCAGGACTGTTATATACGGTCAATCAAATCAGTTTTTCATAATTAGAAATATCAGAAACAATCATTTCTTTATCAGTAATATAGTATCAGTCTCCCAGTATTCAGTAATACAGTATCAGTCCATCACTTATTAGTGAATTCAGTATATCAATATCAGTAAACTCAGTCATTTAGTATCTCAATATCAGTAAACTCAGTCATTCAGTATCTCAATATCAGTAAACTCAGTCATTCAGTATCTCAATATTAGTAAACTCAGTCATTCAGTATCTCAGCATCAGTAAGCGCATGTTGTCAGTATTCAGACTCAGTAGTCAGTATCACCACGAGTTTAGTTGCAGTTATGTATGTATGTATGTATTCTCACGTTCATATCAGTTAGCATTGTTCATGCATATAAAACCCTTTGCATTTAGCCTACCTCACTCGTATACTCAGTACATTCAGTCGTACTGATGCATTCGCGCTATGGTGTTTTATTTAACGCCATAGGTACAGAGGCACGAGTTTCAGAGTAGCAGTAGCATTGCAGATTTCAGCAGCCAGTGCTCCTCTTCATTCGAGGATAATATTATTATTACTTTATTACAGTATCTCAGATTAGTTTTTCAGTAGATGGAGTTAGTTGGAGACATGTTCCTTCAACTCCTTATTCAGTTCAGTTAGAGGCTTTCAGACTAGATGTCAGATTAGATGTTCAGACTTCAGTATTTATGTTCCTTTTTGGTATTGTTATACTATGTTTTTCAGATATGTATCAGTACTGAACCTTATTGCCTTATAGTTCATGTTTCCGTATATTTTATGAGATATTATGTAGTTTACAGGTACAGATATCGGTATGGGTTAGCTTGTGGTCCTTCGGGGTCATGAGCACCGTGTAGCATTTCGGTTCAGAAAAATTGGGGTGTTACAATAGCCCTGTCAACTATGGAATCAGAATTTGTGGCTTGTGCATCTGCAGTACAAGAAGCTATTTGGTTGAAGAGATTCTTTGAGCATTTGAACATCGCAAAGAATTCTAAGGGTCCCATGATTTTATATTGTGACAGTCAAGCGGCTATCGCATATACGAAGAATCCTAAATATCACAAGCAAGACCAAGCACATTGATATTAAGTATAACTTTATAAGAGACATAGTAGCAGGTGGAGAAATTATTTTACAATACATTCCTACACGAGAAATGATAGTTGATCCCTTTACTAAGGCGATATCTAGAGACTTGTTTGAGAAATATGTTATGGCTCTGGGACTACGTAGGATATAACTATATTTATGTATGATTATAATTATTATCAATATAAGAATCTTGAATTTATGTTCAATCTTGTATGCATGCGAAAATGTGTTTTATTAATACAGTGTGTCGAACAAGTCGCGAGGTTGACTCTCTCACACGAGCAATTGCCTATTACATCGAGGAACGTGAAGAGAAAGGTTCCACCATAAGATAATGACTTGTTTTGTAAAGCCAAATGTGAGTTTCTCTAAGAATATGAATTTGGGAATTATTAAAGAAAGAAACTCAGGTTAGACATTTAGAGGTGTCTAGACCTAGATCTGTACGATATTGAATGACTAAAAGAATGAGGCACACAGACCAATATAAGGTGATAAAATCGTAGCACGTGTTTCATACCACGTGTGCTTAGCGACCAATGGGTTAATGAAAGAATGAATTCCTACTTCTTCATTGTGTGAGACCTTAAAAAGTTATTTTAACTTTTCATTAAAATACCCTTAGACCTTTTTAGCTGTTTCTTAAAGTTTCGATCGGTGTTGCTACTTTAGCATATTACTAATAGCCATGAGAGATTCGGCAATGCGGTGCATGTCTAAGAAAGTAGTTGATTTGGAAAAGATAGATTCAAGTAGAAAGGGAAGACGATTAAAATGAATATTTTAACTTGTTTACACAAGTCGGCTATTACACTAACCATATAAGAGTCAAGTGTAATTGTTCATATAAAGTTAATCATGAACTCGAGTTCACCTCTTTAAGAAGATGAGGGATCGGATAAGTAACTACTGAAGTAGTGAATGAAGTCTGGGGTATTGTGAGTATTAGTATCCTCATATTAGAAGAGAATTTTTTCCACAAGTGATTGAATTCCTAAATGTAGCTTATAAAACCTTAAAGGTAAAGCTTGTAATGCTCACAGGGCGCACGAACTATTTGCCGTATGAATTGGTGATTTGTTGATGTGGTACTGGTGCAGGTCTAGTCCACCATGTACAAAGTGGGAGATGTTAGATTACGGGTCATGGGTCGCCCATGTGGACTGACCCGACCCGACCCAGTCTTTAATTGTTTTGATTATCTGATATGTGGAAGATAAGCTGGGAGCATTTAAATTTTGAAAAATAAGGGGATCCATCCAAACTACTCCTATACATATAGGCTTCTTCCTCTGTAAACAAGATACGGATAAAAACAAAAACAAAATTAAGACAGTAACAAAAATATCAACAAAAATCCAAATAAGAAGCTTTTAGTTTGTGAATCTACTCTCCGTTTTCTTGAAAGACGAAGATTGACTTGGGACAATTGTATCAGTAGCAAATTCAACACTTCCACTGCAATAGATTAAGGTACATACACTCTATTTTTATTTCGAATTTGCTATCAGTAATAATGAAAGATTTAAATACTCTCACCAAATAAGACCGGTAACTTAATGATGCCTTCATAGAAAGCTAGATCACTGTCAATTTGGAAGTGAAAATTTCAATCTCTGTCAGCTATATAGGTTTTTATATACCAGAGGTTTCAATTCTTCCTTTGGCCAATTAGGTTTGCTTTTATTAATAACTTTTGATAAATTTAATATTTATAATAATTAAAAATATTTTAATAAATTTATTTGTTACTATACAGTATTATATCATTAAATCAAATAAAAAAATCATTAGTAAATCACGATGAACAATATCATCCATCCAAACTCTATCTGTACCATATCATAGTACATTATGAAACCACAAGAAACCACCAGCCAAACAAAGGCTAATGTGTGCACGCACCCAATGTAATTGAGTGTACAGATCCAGAGATGTCAGGACCTGAATGCTGCGAGAACCCACCGGCTTTGAGCTCACGGAGCGGACATGGCTCTGTATTAGAACTTGGAGGCTTCAACACGTACGTCTCTGGCCCTCCCACTTCCAAACACGCTATTCTCTTCGTCTCCGACGTTTATGGTACCCTCCCCTTTATTAACCCTTTTATATTCATGAACTTTGGCCAACTGGGTTCTGCTCCATTTGGCACTTTGATTTCTGCTTTTGATGTTAGAAGGATCAACTTCTTTGATTTTTCTGAAAATTTCAATATCTTATTGTCTCAATTCTTTGCAGGTTATGAAGCACCAAATCTGAGGTATGTTCTGCTTCTCATGCTCACCCTGTACTTGTCAAATACCTTCTAAATTACTCTTATTTATCACTTCAGGATTACTTCTTATATATATTTTTCTAACCACGCAGATTAGAATTACTAGGAGATGCTTCCCATTGTGGGTCAAAATAGAGTGGATTTTCATAGCTGCCTAACTAACTCGGGATTAAGGAATAGTTAATTGATGATTGATTGATTCATCTCAAACGTATATATGCCTAGAACGGTTCTCTTTTATAAATGTGTTGTCTGAGTCTGTTTGCCCACACGTTGACCAATTCCATCCACGGGATACCTTCCACCTCCCACCAACAACACGTACCACATAACTCGATCTACGAAGGCTAGGATAGAACCAACAAGACATACCAGGTAACTCTATTTACGAAGGGAAGGATAGATGGAAAGAAATCACAGTGTTTTTGTCTCCGCTCGGATAACAACTTGAGACCATATATGTAGAACCTTTTTGCTTCTGTGAAACTTCTCTTCTTACCTTTTAGACGTTGGAATTTTCTTTACAACCGCAACTATTCCTGAAAATGAGTCTTAACTGCTGGTGATTCAATGATTTCTTATCTTTACATCTTTTGGTTACATCAAGAAGAAGTGGGGGAAGACGATGGTTTGTGTTTGTCCAGTAATTAAGCTGCAAAGAAGTTCCTATTTTATCTTGGGCTGATTGCAAAATTCAACTGCTATGCAGGAAGCTTGCTGACAAAGTTGCAGCTGCAGGATACTATGTGGTGGTTCCTGATTTTCTTTGTGGTGATCCTTATACTACCGATAAGCCTTTGTCAATCTGGATACAATCTCATGGAACAGTATGTTCAGGATTTGTTGAAACTTAATCTTTGTCTTTTTAGTAACGTAGCTATAGTTTTCTCGAGAGTCAAGGGGAGGCTATGCCATCGGTATACCATTTCTCAATTCATTTAAGCTGATCATACTTGTGAATGTTCGTGACATTTATAGCTGCAGACTTGTTGCTATGCTGCTCATATTTTATTTGTTCTTGTTAGGAAAAAGGATTTGAAGATGCAAAACAGGTTGTTGCAGCTCTCAAGGATAGAGGTATATCTGCAATTGGAGCTGCAGGGTTTTGCTGGGGTGGTAAGTTTTGAACTTAATGGTATTAGGGTTGTCTAACCCTTGCGTTCTTGCGATTGTTTGTGATCCTGATCTCCAGCTTTCTTAACAGCAAAGGTGGTTACTGAGCTTGCTAAGTCTGACAATATTCAAGCTGCAGTGCTATTGCACCCATCATTAGTCGAGGTTGATGATATGAAAGGTGTGGCTATATACTAGAATCATCTCCGACCACATTTAGCTATTGCTGCTGATTTTATACTGATTTGTTGCATGTGCACCCATTTCATTTTGCATCCTCAATGTTACTTGAATCCTAGATGTATACGCATTTGTTGCATATGTTATTAATCTCTGAACCATTGAGATCTAGATGATGTTAGGACCCTGAAAACTTCTTTTACCTGTTTTGTAATCGTTTACGCCTCAACTACATTCTAATATGAATCATGCTAATTGTTATATGTATATCCCTTGGTGCAATTTGTATTAACTGTTGTTTGAATTTTATGACTTCCTTGAACTGCATCACCATGAGATCCTGATGGTGTTAACAGGTGAAAAAAATCATACGACGGAAGAAGAAAAGGAGAGTTATTTTATTAAGTTGAAAAAAGAGATGTTAAAATACAAGGAAATCCTAATCTATCTGCAGTAAAATAGTACTGTAACTCAAAACAAGAAACATCCTAATAACTAGGAACTAAATCAATCCAACAGCTACATGCCCAAAGACTAGGAAACTAACAACTGGAAAACTAAAACAAAAAATATCTATCTTTTGGAAACAAAAACACATCTGCAGCCATGTCATCATGCCAACTCAACATCAATTACTAGCTCATGAGGCAGATTTCAACACTCCTTGCACCAAGAGCTGCAAATTCCACGTTTCTTTCTCAAGAACTCAAATTTGTTTGCCGGAAGAGCTTTTGTAAAAATATCAGCCAGCTGCTTTTCCGTTTTGCAATATACCAAATTCACCATACCATCCTTTTGCATTCTCTAAGAAAATATAACTTCACATTGAAATGCTTGGTCTTTCTATGAATACTGGATTGTGAGAAATAGCAATGACAGCTTGGTTGTCCACAAATACCTCAGTACTTTCGTTCATTTCCAAACCAAGATAGCAAAAAATTTTCTTTAACCATAAAGCTTGATTGACAGCAGCTGCGGCAGCAATGAATTCTGCCTCTGCAGTTCAACTGAGCAACAATCCCTTGTTTTTTTGAACACCAAGAAAAACATCCAGCGCCAAAAATAAATTGTACCTTGAATTACTTATCATATCTTCAGCAGAACCAAACCACTCACTGGCAAAAAATCCTTGAAGTTTGAAATTCTGTCACTTGCTAGATTTGACTCCATAGTCCATAGTTCCTTTGACATACCTGAGCTCTTTTTTTGCAACTTTCACATGCAATTCACTAGGAGAATTCAAAAATCGGGATAGTACACTTACAACATATAATATATCTGGCCTTCTTGTTGTAAGATACATCAAACATCCTATCAAGCTTCTTAGCTTCCTTCTTGTACTCATTCAGCACCATCATCCTTCATTAGCTTCTCCTTTTGATTCATAGGCGCGCTCATACTTTTGCAATTGTCCATTCTAAATTTCCTCAGAATTTGTTTTGCGTACTTCTTCAGACAAATGAATATTTGATCTTGGATTTGTTTAATCTCCATTCCAAGAAAGAAAGCCAATCTCTCCAAGACCTGTCATTTCAAAGACTTTCATCATCTCCTTTTTTTACTCTTCTATCAGTACAACATTACTCCCTGTTACTTAAAGATCATCAACATACAGAGAAATTATAATAATGTCAGAGTTAACATGCTTTATGTAAAGAGTTGATTCACTTAGGATTTTTTGAAAACCTAAGTTAGAAAGATGATCATCGATTCTATTGCCTTGGAGATTGCTTTAATACATAGAGGGCCTTTTTCAGCAAGTAGACTTTGTCTTCCTGTCCTTCCAAAACAAACCCTTTAGGTTGCTCAACATAGATTCATCCTATAAGGAACCATTCAAAAAATCTGATTTAACATCCAGTTGGTAGATTTTCGAACCCTTTTGTGCTGCAATTGCCAAAAGAAGCCTGATTGTGTCAAGTCTTGCGACTGGTGCCAAAAGAAGCCTTATTGTGTCTAGTCTTGCGACTGGTGCAAATGTTTCAGAAATCCTTTTGTGTTGCAAGTTTTGCCAATAATCTTTCTATCTTGAGGTCTTTCAACTAGCTCCCATGTGTCATTGTTCTTGATCATGGTTTAGCTCCTCATGCATTGCAACTATCCATTTCGTCTCTTCCAGCTTCTGCATATTCAGTAGGCTCAAATACGGCGTCATTACATCTTTGATAGATATCTGAATGGATCTGGTTCCTCGAACAGGAAGATGATCTACTCGTTCCTCAAAATTTTGCAACTCATTGCTTCCCTTTGTTGTTTTTCTCCATCCCAATCCCTTTGCTTTTGTTCAACAAATTTCACATCCCTGCTTACCAAATTTTTTCAGTCTCTGGTTGAAAAATTCTGTAAGCTTTTGACCGCGAACTATAGCGAATAAAAGTTCCAGGTTCTGCTTTCTTGTCAAGTTTATCCCTTTTCAGCTGAGGTATGTAAGAAAAACACAAACAATCGAAAATCTTGAGGTTCTTCAGTAAAGGTTTGTAACCATGCCAAGCTTCAAAGGTGTTTGACCACCCACTGCCTTCGTAGGCAGCCTATTCGACCAAAATACAACAGTATTGATTGCTTCGCCCTGAACTTTTTGGGAAGCTCTTTCTCGTGCAACACACACCTTGACATCTCCATGATAGTCCTATTCGTTCTTTCACTTACTCCATTTTGTTGTGGAGTATATGGAGTAGTAAGTTGATACTCTATTCCAACAACTCCACAAAAGGTTTTGAACCTGAATGTGCTCAGTCCCATTATCTGATCTAAGCACTTGTATTTTGCATCCGCTTTGATTTTCTACCTAGGCTTTGAATTTCCAAAAAACTTCAGCAACCTCAGATTTAAATCTTAAGAAGTATATCCAACACATCCTTGTTATAGATCATCAGTAAAAATTATGTAATACCTGCTTCCTTTCAACAATGGAGTTCTTTGGGGGTTTCCAAGATCTATATGAATCAGCTGCAACTTTTGAGTTGCTCTCCATGTTGATTTTGTGAATGACAATCCTGTTTGCCTACCAAATTGACATGCCATGGGAGTTCCTCTTCAAGTGGAGGTAAACCTTTTGCCAGCTCTTTTTTCTGCATATACAAAAGAGCCCTGTGGTGGAAGTGACCCAACAGTTTGTGCCAAGTTTCTGCAACACTGGACTGACTTGGAAAAGCTATCTGTTCTTCTTCCGTTGGATTCAAAGAAAAGCTTTTACCCTGCATGTTGGATTCAAAGAAAAGCTTTTACCCTGCATCTTGATTCTGTATCGTTCCTGGCGACTTGGGATTAATGATCAAACACGCCTTATCTTTAAAATATAGTTTGAATCCATTTTCGAGAAGCTGTCCGACACTTAGTAAATTCTGATCAAGTTCAGGAACAAACAAAACTTCAGAAATAAGTTTTGTACGTGTATAACTCTCAATAGCTACAGTCCCCTTTCCCTTTGCCGGGAGGTATTCGCCATTTCCAATCCTGACTCTTGATGTTGCTGTTCTATCAAGCTTCTTGAAAAGCTTTATATCACTACTCATGTGGTTCGTAAAACCACTATCAGTAAGCCAGCTGTCACTTGAAATACTAGATGCAAAACATGATGCAATAAAGAGTTGTTCTTTCTCTTGTTGATTTGCAACTCGAGCTTCTCCTTGTTGCTGCTGTCCTTTTTCCTTGCCAATAATCTCAACATGTCCAAGTTTTTGACATTTCTGGCATCTCATATCCGGCTTTCTCCGGCATTTGAAGTGAGGATGATTCTTCCTTTCACAATACTGACACGAAGGGAATTTTTCTCCTCTATTGTTGCTTGGGTTGTGGCTACTTCCATTACCAGCAGAAACCTGATTATTTTCAGCATAATTCTTCTTCCCTTTGTTTTCTTGTATTTGCTTCTAGCATAGTTTTGCAACTTGGGCTGTAGTACACCTTCTACTGACCTTTCCTGTTTCATTAGTCTTCTTTGTTCTTGTGCCTGCAATGCATTGAATAATTCTGCCAGAGTGTCTTTTTGACAGATCCTTAGTATTTTCTAAGAAAGCAATGGTTGGTTCGAACTTCTCAGGTAATGCAACAAGAATCTTCTCAACAACTCTGCTATCAGGAAGCTTATTGCCCAACATTCATACCTTGTTCACAATGCTAAGAAGCCTATTTGGGTATTCTTTGACAGTTTCAGATTCCTTCATTCGTTGTATCTCAAATTCTCGGATGAGATTCATAACTTTCATACCTTTGATTCGTTCATCTCCTTGGTATTCTTCTTTGAGAAAATCCCAGATTGCTTTTGCCGATTCTAGCGTCATGATTCTGGAAAAAATTGTGGGTGAAATTGTAGCATATAAACAAGATTTCGCCTTCGATTTTCTTGTTTTCCTTTCCCTGTAAAGCTTGATCTGAGCCATTGTTTGATTGCCAGGTAAAACAGGAATTTCGTAATCCTCCTCTACTGGCTTCCCAGAGATCACATGCCTCCACATGAGTTTACCTCTTGATAGCCCATACCTTGTAGTTCTCTCCATCAAACACCGGCAGAGAAATAGCATAAGAACCAGAAGAATTTTCTGTTTCCATATGTTCAGATGGCTTTTCAGGAAACAGGTAGGGCACTTGGTTTATGGTTCACTCAGACTGCACTCACAAGTCCCTTACGAAGAGGGGCTCTGATACCAATTTGATGGTGGTAACAGGTGGAAAAAAACACACGATAGAAGAAGAAAAGGAGAGTTATCTTATTAAAGTTGAAAGAAGAGATGTTTAAATGCTAGGAAATCCTAACCTATCCGCAGTGAAATAGTGCAGAAACTCAAAACAGAAACTTTCTAATAACTAGGAAATAAATCAATCCAACAGCTACATGCCTAAAACTAGGAAACTAACAACTGACAAACTAAAATAGAAAATATCTATCTTCTGGAAACAAAAACACATCAGCAACCATGTCGTCATATGTCAACTAAGCATCAATTACTAGCTCATGAGGCAGATTTCAACAGATCCTTTCTCTATTTTTTTGTTTATTTTTTTTATTTGTACCTTGTTTTCTGATGATACATATTACTTGCAGAGGTGAAGGCACCAATAGCTATTTTAGCTGCTGAGATAGATAAAATTTCTCCTCCGGAGCTTATTAAGCAGTTTGAGGAGATTTTATCATCAAAACCTGAGGTACATGAACATGAGAGTTGATTATTAGATTTTTCTCATCATTCTAAAAAGATTGATGTTGAAATCATACTGTCCTGTTCTAAGTTACTTGGACTCTTCACTTTTAGTGTCGCACCCGTGTCGAAACGATATGGGTGTGGGTGTGGGATCTGTACCTGATGTGATCAACCGATTTTGGGTACTTTGACCAAAATCGACAGGGAAGGTCCGGACAGATTTAAGAAATTCTTTAAAAAAAAAAAAAAAACGAAGGTGAAATTGAAGAAAATGGAATACCTTGTATATAGAAATTTCTACGTTATTGCTTTTTCCTTTTATCTTATTTCAGGATTTTCTTCTTGAACAATATTTTCTCAAGTTTTCCACATAATATCTCATAATTAATGTTTTATAACTCTTTTTAAATATTTCAATTATTTTTTCGCCGAATTTCCGCACTCGTATCCATTCCTAGATCCATATCCCCGAATCTTTAAATTGAGACAGTGAAGGATCCGACTTCTAGATCCGCTCCCGTATCGGACACCTGCACTCGTGTCCGAGCAACTTAGGTCCTGTTTATTTAGGGGATATACAAGTAGGTAATTAATTTGATTTATCTCTCATTGCGTATTACAAAATTTTAGATTTACCCTTTTCTTTGGTTTGCTCTCTTGCCTTCTGTTAATATAGGTGGACAAATTTGTCAAAATTTTTCCTAGTGCTAAGCATGGGTGGACAGTGAGATACAATGTTGAAGACAAAGAGGCAGTGCAGCAAGCTGAAGAAGCCCACCAGGACATGTTGGATTGGCTTACCAAGCATGTCAAGTGAGTGCAAAGATATCTGGCGGTTGCAATTTTCAGTTAACTAGTCTAAATATCTGCAATCAGTATAATGATGTAGCTAAATATTGAACTCCGTATTGTGCATCTTGTTTAATGAGAAGTTATCCTGCTGTGATTATCTGAAACGTACTGCATGGTCTCATTTCTTTGTGCCAGAGAATGGTTTAAGGCGTGACTCTGCTTCAGCTAGTCCAATGCATCTATTATGAGTGTTTTCAAGACTGCAATGTGTTTTCACATCTGAAACATGGTGTGACCACTTGATGGTGTGGAAACCAAAATTGACATAATCGGCTTAAATAGGGAGAGGTGACAATTAGTACTCAACTGTTGATGAGGATCTATCACTGATTCTGGCTGTTAAGTCTTTCTTGTATCTGTGGGAGTTTTAGTGGACTGGGCTGTCCCCTTTTATGCTATTTGAAGGAATATGATAATTCTTCTACACACATCTACATATGCACCTGCCTTTTAATACAATATATGATAATTGAATGTGATAAAAGGAGACAAGTTAAAACCTAAAATGCACCTGCCTTATGTGATAATTGAATGTGATAAAAGGAGGCGAGTTAAAACCTACAATCAAGAAAGTTACAGAAAAGACTTAAATCTCTTACAAAAAAAAGTGTACTTATCTATGAACGAACTGAATTAAAATTTAGGAATCCATGGTACCAGGCCAATTATTTGTGATAAAGCTTTGTTCTAATTACATTTGATTTGATATCTGTTAGAAACGTTTTAAGGTTGTAGTCTAATCTAACTAATTTGCGGTACAAGGCAGTTGATTATGTGATTTGTAGAGAGAAACTAGATGAAATCAAAACTCGAGCAAGTTCTCCGTCTGATTCCGTTAATATCTAATATATAGCCATTGCTTCAGTTACAGTCAGAAGGGAAGTGGACTTACCAGTGTCCGAGGTCCCCGTTCCTCTATTTGACATGACTATTCTTAAATGACACAAGCAAACAACTACAACGAATTTGAAGTTTGCTTCATCAGTATTCCACTCACTTTCAGCGTAGCGATTCTACTGTAGAGTTATGTTTGGCTCCATAAACGAGACATAAGATGTTCAGTCTAAATCTACTCATGACCGTGTACCATCACCAAGTTGTCGGACATGTACTTCCCAACTTGTTGATTGGCCTTAAAATGATTCTTAAGTTGGGTGTATAACCTGACAAAAATGTTAAGTTGTCGGACATGTACTTCCCAACTTGTTGATTGGCCTTAAAATGATTGTTAAGTTGGGTGTATAACCTGACAAAAATGTTCAGAAACTTGTCGATAAGTCAAATAGCCAGGAACTAGGGCAGAGCTTCCCTTGTCCAAGTGAGTCAATTGGTACTTCTTCACTGGAATATTACACGGTGTAGATAGGTTAATTTTTTTTTTTTAGATGTATACATACTATACATTGAATTCCTTTTACATTGTGTGTTGTCTTTTTTATATTTTAAACGAAAAAGGGTCAGAAATATCCTTCAAGTATTGAAAATGGATCAAGAATACCCTTCGTTTATATATTGGGTCAAAAATACCCTTCCATCCACCTTTTTGGGGTCAAATATACTCTTATAACTAACGGAATTTTTTTAAACCATAATTAGAAATTCTATTAAACACATGGCACCTTTTTATTAGTTGTAAATTAAGTTAAATTCGAATTCAATTAAAATGCTGAACCATGGAGAGTTAGTGTGGCGCTATTGGCAATATTTGAAAGACTGTTGGTTTAAAATCATAATCCCTCCGTTTATTATTGTATGTATCCTTATCCCAACAATAAATTAAGCTTTATTTAATAACAAAACAAAAATAATTTTTCAAAAAAATCAATAAAAAAGGTAAAAATAACATAAAAATAATGAATTTAATTCTGATTCTATAAAATGAAAAATATATTAAAAACATACTTAGTAACTTTGACGATTAGTAATATGAGACGAAGGAAGTATTATTAAAAAGAATGCTAAAATTGTTGTTATCTATTCAGCGAGGAGAATACAACTATACTATTCGAGAACCAGACAATCACATCACATAAATACATTCACTTTCCATTTAATAGAGACTAGAGAGGCAAGCACTTCACGAAAAAGAAAGTCCTACTCGCTTGTTTCTTGCTTGATACATGCAACATATATTTGGTTCAGTGCCTCAATAAAAGCTTGTATTTTTCTAATTTATTTGAATCGTATTCTCACGTCCTTAGAAAGCAAGGCTCATCGAACGAGATTCAAGATGCGGAATTAACAAGCCTACTAGAAAGTCGAATTAATAATTTCGGATCGAGTGATTTTAATTGGAGATGAAATTGCACTTATATGTTTATTAATTGAACGAGATTTAAGATGCGGAACTAACAAGCCTACTAGAAAGTCAAATTAATATTTTTTGATCGAGTAATTTCAATTGAAGATGAAATTGCATGTATGTGTTCATTAATTGAACGTGATTCAAGCTAGAAAAATGATTGAATTTGCTAGTAATTTGAAAAAAATAATGTTGAATCATGAAAATTGAATGAGAATATATTAATAGCGCCACGCAAAATCTCCACGGGTCGGCATTTTAATTGAATTCGAATTTAATTTAATATTTTAATTAATTTAATTTAATTAAGGTGCCACATGTTTAATAGAATTTCTACTTATGGTTTAAAAAAATTCTGTTTGTTATAAGGGTATATTTGATCCAAAAAGGTGGATGGAAGGGTATTTCTGACCCAATAGATAAACGAAGGGTATTCTTGGTCCATTTTCAATACTTAAAGGATATTTCTTACCCTTTTCCGTATTTTAAATCCCCTTAGCAGATATTCTGACTTTGTGGTTGGGCAGGAACAAGTGAAGTCATTTATCATGACCATAGCTTAATGAATTTCAACTAGGGCAGAAGCATACAAGTGCAAGGATATTTCAGGTGCTAGTTTTACATCTGAAAACCGAAGTACTGCATACTTTCAGAAAACACAAGTGCATTTGAACATAAGTAGATATTGTCGGGTAAGTAGTGCAATAAAAACTAAAGCTTTGATAGGTCCGTAGTTAACTCGACAAAGATTTAAGAGCCAAAATTTAACTTAGATACTCTTAAAATGTAAAAAGTCTTTCCACTCTAGTGTAGTTTAACTATTCTTGTAGGTTACTGTTTGTTTTCGCAAGTACTAACTCAATTTATTATGGATAGCTAGTTGTAGTTATCTTTCAGGCGATCTGATTGTGTAATTTTTTTTTTTTATTATTATAAAACTCATAAACCATCCATAGCAGTCATGTAAGTATGAGGCGTTTCATACTTGGATGGACACTGCAATTACGTAAAATTTAATCATATTTTCTTGAAAGTAGGAGGCCTATATTTGTACTAGGTTTTTGTAGTATTTCCTTTGTTCGCTTTTACTTGTCGCATATTTTCTAATTGTATTTCAATTTTTATTTGTCATTTTTGACATATCAAGAAAATACAACTTTTTTGTTATTTCACCCTTAGCATTAGTTGTATTTTCTTCAAATTAATTTCAACACAATATAAACATCATTTAATAGGGTACTAAGGTAAAATAATCATATTATTACTTATTTTTTCGTAATGATTGTGCTAAGTTAAAATGTGACAAGTAAAAATGGACCAAGGAAGTAGTAAGAGCTTTGTTACTAGAAAAAAATAGACATATATTGAGAGACATTGTTCCGAATGTTCAAAAACTTCAATGTGTCACGAAAAAAATAGACATATGTTTATGTTTTATTGATGTTCCTAGATATGGATATATATATATTTTTTTGATCTTTTTGTTCCTTAGTAATGTTGTCTTTTTAAGATTGTTGTTACGAATCAATTTTAAATTTGAGATTTAAGTATTATATAATGTTTGATTTTCTGATAAATTTGACATATTTTTTTGTAACATTGTTTTAATATTAAGTTATATGTCATGTGCAGTTTTTAGGTGATAAAGTATTGAATCACGCTATGCTAATGTAACATTCGGTTAACATTTTCTTTGTTAAACTTAACTGTTATACATCGATGGTGTCAGTTGGTATTAAATTTGATATCAACTACATCAAATTATACATTTTTCTGTCCTGCAATTAGTATTTTTTTTATTTAATGGTCATTTGTATTATTTTTCTGATTAAATAGGTTCAATTACAGAACGCATGTTTTACAATATAATATATATTGTATTTCAATATATTTTATTTCGTGTATGAAACATGTATAAAATCAATATGAAATTTCAATATTCCTTTCAAGGTTTATAAAATAGTTTCTTAGATGTCATATTTATATGCAATGAATATAATGATTGCAGAAGTTGGTATAAAAATTGACTTCCACCAAATATTATAGGTTATTTTTCCTATTTATTATAGTGTGTGAAATAAATATACAAACTTATATTTTTTGAATTAGGATATTCTAATTAGGTGATACCAATTTATATTCTCATTTCATTACTATAAAAAGTAGAGAAATTACCTACAAAATTCTCTATAACACCTATTGCTAAAGAGCCAACTTTGAAAAAATATATTACATGGCGCCTAAAATATCAAATTGAATACTAAATTAATTCACTACTACCACCATCCGATAACAATTTATATAGCATTTTCTCAAAATCAATCAAAATCCTCTATAAAGATCGGCAAAAGTCTTTTTTAACATTGATTTAACATTTTTCTTTGTTAAACTTAACTGGTATAAATCGATGATGTTAGTTGGTATCAAATTTGATATCAACTGCATCAAATTATACATTTTTTTGTTCTGCAATTAGTACTTTGTCTTTTTTCTGATTTTAATGATCATTTGTATTATTTTTCTGATTATATATGTCCAATTACAGAACGTATGCTTTACAAAATATATTATATTTTAATATATTTTATTTCGTGTATGAAACCTGTATAAAATCAATATGAAATATTAATATTCCATCCAAGGTTTATAAAATAGCTTCTTACATGTCATATTTATATGGAATGAGTATAATAATTTCAGAAGTTGGTATAAAATTTTTCACCAAATATTATATGTTATTATTTATTTTAGTGTATGAAATAAATATACAAATTTGTATTTTTGAATTATGATATTCTAATTTTATTTGATTATTTTATTTGATTGCCGATTCTTGTAATGCATAGTAGTATCTTACTTGTCAATTCTATTTGTGTTTTGGCTTTTTTGTTATTCTTAGTAGTTCTGTAGTTGGGACTTGATAGTACTTGTTTCAGTTTTCACTGTTGTTTAAGCTTTGCGCTCTTAGTTGTTATTGGTTGGTGCTATTTTTGGTGGCTGTGGTTGATGGTGTTGACATAGGGTCATGTCTTCGGGCGAGGCTTGGATCGGGTTTGGGGTTAGGATATTGGACTAGGGCGGGGGCAGGGGAGGGTGGCAGGAAGGGTAAAGAGGCTAAGGATGACTATAAGTTGAGAGTAGGGTCGTGAAACATAAGGTCTTTATCGGAGAAGTCTTTAGAGCTAGTGAAAATTCTTAGGAAAAGGAGAATTAATATAGCTTGTCTCCAAGAAACCAAATGGGTAGGTTCTAAGGCGAGGGCAGTAGATGGTTATAAGTTGTGGTACTCAGGAAGCGTGAGAAACATGAATGATGTAGGTATTTTAGTAGATGATGAGCTAAGGGAGCAAGTGGTAGAGGTTAAGAGGGTCAACGATAGGATGATGTCAATTAAGCTAGTTATTGGAGGGTTTTTGTGAAATATTATTAGTGCGTATGCACCGCATTTAGGTTTGGATGATAAAGAGAAGAGGAGATTTTGGGAGGATTTAGAGGAGATGGTGAGGAGTGTCCCCAGTAATTAGAAGCTTTTCATAGGAGAGGATTTCAATAGTCACATACGGTCTTCTTCGAAAGGTTATGATAATGTGCATGGAGGCTATGGGTTTGGTGTAAGGAATGTTGAAAGAATGACACTTCTGGATTTTGCTCGGGCGTTAGGATTGGTGGTAGTTAATTCGAACTTTTCCAAGAAGGAAGTTCACTTGGTTACCTTTTGTAGTTCGGTAGCGAATACTCAGATTGACTTCTTTCTCCTTAGGAGAGGAGATAAGGGTATTTGTAAGGATTGTAAGGTCTTATCGAGTGAGAGTCTCTCGACCCAGAATAGGCTTTTGGTGATGGACTTAGGGATCTTAAAGAAGCGGAGCAGGAGAGGTATGAAGGATCACCCGAGGATTAGATGGGGCAGTCTGACTTTGGCCAGTGCAGTGGATATAGGGGATAAGTTGTTGACAAGAAAGGCTTGGGAGAGTGGAAGGGATATTGATAGTATGTGGGACGCGACTACCAATTGCATCAGAGAGATTGCTAGAGAGGTTTTGGGGGTCTCGAGAGGTCGTTCAGGCAAGCACCAAGGGGACTGGTGGTGGAATGAAGAGGTGAAGGGGAAGGTGGAGGCCAAGATGAGAGCGTATCCAAAGTTGGCGAAGAGTAAGGACGAAGAAGATAAATGAAAAAATAGAGAGGAGGATAAGATTGCTAGACGAGAGGCGAAGCTAGCGGTCACAAGGGCCAAAGATGCTGCTTTCAAGAGTTTATACACAACGTTAGATAGGAAAGGTGGGGATAAAAAGTTATACAGGCTCGCTAAGGCTAGGGAGAAGAGGTCTTGGTATCTGGACCAGGTGAACTGTATTAAGGATGTGGACGATAATGTTTTGGTGGAGGAGGGTCGTATTAGAGAGAGATGGCAGTCTTACTTTCATAAGCTCCTAAACGAAGGAAGGGATACTAGCATTATGTTGGGGAAGTTGGAGCATTCTAAAAGGTTTCACGATTATGGATATTATAGTCGTATTAAGGTTGAGGAGGATACGGGGGCTATTCGTAGGATCCGTAGGGGTAGAGCGATGGGACCAAATGAGATTCCGGTGGATTTTTGGAAATGGACAGGCAGGGTAGGTTTGGAGTGGTTGATTCGGTTGTTTAACATAATTTTCAAGTCGGCGAGGATGCCTGAAGCTTGGAGGTAGAGTACGATGATTTCGTTGCATAAGTGTGGAATTGACTTATGATGAGCTGTACACATTACTGAACCGCATAGCACAAGGAAATCCAGAGTGACATTCAATTTCTAGAAGTTCCACGAAAAGAATTGCGGGTGTATTAGAGATGGATCAATTCACAACCCTATCAGCACAGGCTTTTTCCTTACAAAATTTGATCAATACATCGTTCAGCAGCATGAGGTAGGTTGGGAGAAGCACAACCTGTAGCCACAGTCAATGCCATCCAACAAGCTGCAGTTTGGTGTGAGGTATGCGGAAATAGTAGTTATGCAATGGCCATGTATGCTTCAAATTTGGAATCTGTGATGTATGTAGTAAAGGCTGAATTATGGTAATGACTACAACATAAAGTGGCAAACTCAGCCACCAAATCAGCCATAGAACGCCCCACGACCGTATACCCAATCAAATTAGTCAACGAGCAATATGGAAGAGACGGTGAAACAACTCTTAGCTGGTGAAGCACAATTATTTGTGGATATGAAAAGTCAAAAGGCAGAATTACAGAATCAGCAAGCGGCTATAAGAAGTTTAGAGTTGTAAGTGGGCCAATATCACAAGTAATGAAAACTAGACCACAAAGAGGTTTGCCAGCTGACATAGAAACTTTAAAAAAGGTTATGAAAATCACCCTAAGAAGTGGGAAAGACCTTCAAGGAGGACCTCTAAAGGCAACAAAGGAGGTAGATGCTGAGGTTGTGACCAAATAAGTTCCCGAACAAGTTTCTGAAAATTCAAGAAAGTCTGAGTACTTGAAATCAAAAGTTGTTGAATCAGAAGTGAAGAAGATATTGCCACTACCATTCCCTCAGAGGCAGAAAAAAGAGAAAGAGGATGCAATGTTTAAAAAGTTCTTTGACACATTCAGAGAGCTTCATATTAATTTACCTCTTTTAGATGTTTTGCAGAGTATGCCCAAGTATGCAAAGTACTTAAGGGACGTGGTAGCGAAAAAGGTGAAACTATAGGATGTGGGAGCTATAACACTCATTGAAGAGTGTAGTGATGTAATGACACAAAAAATCCCCAAGAAATTGAAAGATTAGGGGAAGTTTGCTATCCCTATTCAAATTGGGAGTAAAGCGGTCCATGGACTGAGTGACTTAGGGGAAAGCATAAATTTGATGCCCCTATCGCTGTTTAAAACATTAGACTTGGTAGAACTGCGACCAACCACCATGGTGTTGTAGTTGGCAGATGGGACATTTACACATCCGGATGGAATAATTAAGGATGTCCTCATAAAGGTTGGTAAATTCATTATACCTGCTGACTTTATTGTTCTTGATTTTGAGGCAGATGAACAAGTACCAATCATCTTGGGGAATCCATTCTTAGCAATTGGAGGGGCCTTGATAGATGTTAGAGAAGGCACACTCAAAATGAGGGTAGATTATGAAGAGGTGGTATTTGATTTTTACAAAACACCCATCATAAAATCTCAAATTAAAGATTTATGTATGATCAATGTGATTGAAGTGGATAAGTGTGGGGTGGCTAATCCATCAAAGACCTCTTCGGGTTACCTGATTGAGCGACCCAAGTTAAAATCGTTGTCTCCCAATATGATAAAGGTTAAAGTGAAGAGAGATGTTGATCTTGAGAGTGCAAACTCAAGAGGTCAGAAATGAATGAATAAATGGCTCTCGAAAGAGAGTAAAAGGGTGAAGGAATATGGTTGAGTTGAGTTGGGTTGTGCCGCGACACTAAATCATGCACTGCTTGGGAGGTAACCCAAGTTAATTAGGTATGTTTTCTTTTTAGTTTTTATTTCACGTAGTTTTTGTTTTTAGTTGAGTCACAAATTAATGGGAAGTCTGAGTACCATAAACTTGAGCTAATGAGCATGACAAAGACTGAGTGTGGGGTTCCATGAATCTCTTTTATGCAAAAAGTTGCTACTAGCTAGGCCTAGAGGCCTCAGGTAGTATTTCTATATCTTACTTTTTAAGTTTCTTTGGGGACAAAGTAGATTTTTAAGTATGGGGTAGAGAAATTTCCAATTTTTGGCTCAATTTTTTTTTAAATTTTCTTAGGTTAGGAATAAGTGAGATATTCTTATTGGAGCTATTTTTGATTACATGATGCAAGTGTTTTGTTTGGTAAAAGCATGTTGATTAAATGAATTACAATTTTTGAGAGTCTTAGGCTCACATGTGTGACTCTTGTACTTGTTGGCTTAATTTTGAATTCATGCTATTATTGGTTGAGAGTCTATGATGATCCTATAGAGTTGAAAATGTTCCATGTGTGAATGAGATTTTTGTATATTATTTGTTGTATGTGATGTGTAGAACTTACCCGGTGTATGTGTGAAGCGAAATAAAGAATGTGGGTTTAGGAGATGATATAGACATTTCTTTGATAGCCTTATTTTATACCTTCTATTTGTCCTACCCTTGGGCATAATCCTAGTTAACCCCCATTGGGTCTTTAACTTTTTATTTGGTAGCCGCATAAGTATCCTACTCCCTTCTTTGATAGACCATAATTTGATCCAAAAAGCTCTTAAGTGCTTTAATAAAAGAAATCTTAAGAAAGGAGTTTGAGAAATTGAAGAAGAAAAAGGTGAAATTGATGCCCCAAGGTAATAGTTATTGGTGTTTATAATTGATGTGTGGTGGATAATTTTGATATAATTGATGCTATAAATATTGCCATGATTGTGGAAAAAAAATTGATTTATATGGTAGTAAACTATACGTTCACCATGTGTTTGTGAAAATACTTAAAAGAGATGGGGCAAAATAAAAGTGATGGGTGGATTAAAAAAGTGTAATTTGGTTGTTGGAGATTGATTTTAAATGTATAATGTAGTGTATTAAAGCACTTAGAGAGCTTAGTCACTATTCCCAAATAGTTCCTACCCATCCCTTAGCCTACATTACAACCCGAAAAAGTCTTAATTGATCCTAAGCTTTACATTTTGATATTAGTGAAGCATTACACTAAGGGAAAGCCTATGGTTCATTATGTGTAACTTGTGAATTCTTTGTGAGAGTGAGCGTAATTTGATTCTTGTACCCATTATGTTATAAATTGCATTATTATGAGTGATTATGGGTAACTCTCTTGTTATGAGGGGCACATGTTTGATGAATGCGGGTGATTTTTATGACTTCATTGATTGAATAATAAGCATGAGTTTTCCACTTAGGTGAGTCAATTCTTGAGGCTAGGATGTTTTGGAATAGTGTTCATGAGCTTTCAGATGTGTAAATAACATGCGGTGTGTAGAAACTTGCATTTCGTGTAGTCATTATAGTACTAGCTTGAGTGTATTCCATCTAGTAAAAGTGTAGCATCACCTCAGCTTACGATGCTTAGAGTAAAGAGTTGTTCGAGGACGAACGAGGTTTTAAGTGTGGGGTGGTGATGTGGGGTGTATCTATACATTCTAGCGTTACTATTCTAGCTTATTTTTTCTTGTTTTGAGAGAAATTCGGGTGCTTAACTTGTTAATATGATATAAATAAACATTTAAGTATCCAAGTATGTGATTACAATTTTCAAAGTATTTTTCAAACAAGTTTGTACTTAATTGAGTCATTTAGAGTTCAATCCGGAAAACTCGTTTTACAAGCTTGAGCTAGGTGTGTGTCTAGTTGGCTTTGTTGGATTCTAATGTGTTTAATTTATTCAAAATAATTTAAATGTGTCATTATGAGTGGAATAACTTATTTTTAATATGCAAACTTTAATTTGATTAAGTCTAGAGTCGGAATAATAAGTGGAAGACCATTGTGAATTTGCCTTATCCTAGCTCTTGTTTTGATTTGTCGTTGAGAATGTTATGTTTTTTTGATCTTTAATATGTGGTGTGTGATATTGTAGTAGGCTTTGTGAAATGAATACGGTAATATATTGATGATAAAAAGGCCAAAAATTTATTAAAATACACTACAAAAGGCATGGGCAAAGGATAGGATGTTCAACACTTAACCAAAATTTTGAAAGCAAATTCCAGTGAGTCGACGTGTCACGTCAACATTTCCATTGCTGCCAGTGAGTTGACGCATTCAGTGACGCGTTGCGTCGGTATGCTCAACCATGGAAAACAGGCTAATGATTAAAAGGCGGCTGTGTGGAATTTGGTCAAATGGTGGGAATCTTTTATGGGACCATGTGCCATTCCTTAAGCCCACCAGGAATATAATTAAGTAGAATATATATATATTCCCTTGGTTAGGCAGAACACACTTGGAAAATTACCAGGGAATATTGTTGGACACAGTTGGCAACAACTTTGGACAATATATATATATTAAACGGTGGACGCCTGGGACATTATTAATTATTAAAGCGGTGGAAACTGTGGACAACAATTTGGAGGAGGCTGTTACATGGTTTATAGGTTTTTAATTTTTTTATTTAGTCTTTAATTATTCATAACATGTATTTAATTAATTGGATCGTGATTATGAATATTATCGGCTAAAAATTTTCTTTCCGGGGTTAAAGTCAAGAACATGAGTACTATTGTTTTGCATTAATTTTGATTAATTTTTCCTATCATATTTGGTTATTTATTTATTCTTATTTTAATTATTTTAAGGATTCGCGACCCTTAGAATACATATATTGTCGACCTTTTAATCTCGGGAGAGGAAATAGGGAGATAGAACATGTGTATAAACAAAGTTTGGGTTTTTATTCTTTTATAAAATAAAGAATTTAACTTAGCGTCTAGGATAGGAATGTACTTAGATGCCTTACTTGATTCATACGTAGGATGATATCTTTAATTAACTTAATTGGATTATTACATCCTCTCTCAATGATGTAGTTGTAAGGTCCATATTAGGTAAAAGATTAGAGGTTGGAAAACCATGGTCATGAAATTAACCTTAGGAATCAACAACCAAGATAAGCAAGTTAACGAAGGAAATTCAATAACATAGTATGATTGTTCAAAGTGCTTTAACCCTGGGCTTTAATCCATTGATTATCCTAAGACTTTTATTTTTACGCATTATTTATTTTATTTTTAATTTACAAAATTACAAACTCTCTTTCTAGTTAATTATCTCAATTATTAAACTAGAATTGGATAGTCGGGGAACGCAAGTCCCTGAGAGATCGATACTTGGACTTTCTTGATCCACTTTACTACTTGATAAGACCACGTACACTTGCGTGTATGCTTGGGCGCTGTCAGATAGGGCGAGAGGCGATGTTGAGGATTCAACTTTATGGGAGACTTTCTCTAATACTTTTTTAGATCACTTCTTTCCTCAGGAGTTAAGGGAAGTGAAGGCGGAGGAATTTGACAATCTGAGACAAGGGAAGATGTATGTCAAGGAATATGCCTTGAAATTTCATCAACTGTCAAGGTATGCTTTAAAATTGGTGTCTGATATGCGGGCAAGGATGAGAAAGTTCACTTCTGGACTGTTTTGAGATTAGCTCCTTGAAAGCAAGATTACTTTGCTGATCAAGGATATGGATATTTCTAGGTTGTTGGTTCATATGCTATAGGTGGAGGAGGAAATAGAAAGAAGGCTGAGTATGGGGAAAGGCAGAGAAAGAAGTTAAAGTTTTATAAACAAGGTGGTGCTCAACAGCAAGGTGGTTGGATGGCGGTAAGTGGCTAAAGAAGAAGAGGGGGAGTTCTTGTTCCTTCTCTACAACTAGTGCTTCTTACTTAAAAAAGTCAGGTGATAGGCATCAGCAAGGTGGTGAATATTTTTGAGCACAGGGTGACCAATCTTAGAAAATTGGGGTTCAGTCGGCCTCATTGTTTCCTCCTTGTCGGTTCTATGGTAGGTTGCATAGGGGCTTCTGTGATGAAGGTAGGGACAGGTATTTCAAATATGGTCATCCAGACCATATGCTAAAATTTTTTCTTGTTGGTAAGGGTGCTTCGGGAGCGAGTATGGCTCTGGTTGCTTCATTTTCTGCTCCTTTACCAAAGGGTGTTGCTTCTGCATCAATTTTTGGTTTTGGTACCGACACAAGTCAGAATAGGTTAGTTTCTCTTGCTACTCGGTAGGAATCTGAGGCATCACCTGATCTCGTGACTGGAATGTTACAACTCTTTTCTTGTGACGCGTATTGTTTTCTTGATCTAGGGTCCTCTCTCTCTTATGTGACATTTGTGGCTGTGTATTTTGGTTTTAATCCCGAGTTATTTTAGATCCCTTTTCTCTTCTACCCCGGTAGGTGACTCTGTGGTTGCTAAACGAGTCTATAGGGTGTGTGTGTTATCTGTTGGTATTAGGAAGACTCTGGTGGATTTTTTTAAACTTGATATGGTGGATTTTGACATTATTCTGGGGATGGATTGGTTACACTCTTGTTATGTGTCCTTAGATTGTCGGATGCATATGGTTTTCTTTAGGTTCCCTGGTTGACTGGTTATTGAGTTCGAGGGTAGTTCCCTAGATCCTAAAGGGATGTTTATTTCTTATATTTGAGCTCATAGATTGATATCCAAAAGGTGTCTCTATCATCTGGTCTGGGTTAAAGATTCTAATTTGGAAGGTCCTTCTTTACATTTGGTTCTGATGGTGTATGAGTTTTTGGGAGGTCTTTATAGATGATCTTTCTAGTGTTTCTCCAATTAGGATGATTGAGTTTGGAATTGATTTGGTTCCGGACACTTGTCAAATATCTATTCCTCCTTATAGAATGGTTCCGGCTGAGTTGAGGGAACTCATGGAGCAACTTAAGGATCTCTTGAATAAAGGTTTTATCTGTCCTAAGGTATCCCCATGGGGTTCACTGGTGCTATTCGTGCGAAAGAAGGTTTGTTCCCTTTGGATGTGCATTGACTATCGACAGTTGAATAAGGTAACAGTTAAAAACAAGTATCCTCTTCTAAGGATAGATGACTTGTTTGATCAGTTGCAAGGTGCTAAATTTTTTTCTAAGATAGATCTTCGGTCTGGGTATCATCAGCTTAAGATTAGGGAGGCAGATATCCCTAAGATGACTTTTCATACTCGGTTTGGGCACTTTGAGTTCCTGGTTATGTCATTTGGTTTGAATAATGCTCCAACGACCTTTATGGATTTGATGAACAGGGTTTTCAGGCAGTTTCTGGATCTTTTTGTCATTGTGTTCATTAATGAAATTTCGGTTTATTCTACGAGTGAGGCGGATCATGCTAATGACCTTCGTATAGTATTACAGACCTTGAAAGGGTAACAGTTGTATGCCAAATTCTTCTAGTGTAAGTTTTGGTTGAATGCTGTGAATTTTCTCAATCATATTATTTCTAGTGAGGGCATCATGGTGGATCCGTAAAAGGTGGTTGTGGTTAAAAAGTGGCCTAGACCGATGAATCCAATTGATATTTAGAGCTTCTTGGGTTTGGTTGGGTATTATAAACGGTTTATGGAAAGTTTCTCGATGATAGCTTCCCCATTAACTAATTTGACTCAGAAAAAGTTAAAATTTTCTTAGTCGAATGCTTTTGAGGGGATTTTTGAGAAGCTTAAGGATAAGCTAACTTCGTCTTTGATTTTGATATTGCCTGAAGGTAATAAGGGGTTTGAGGTGTATTGTGATGTATCTCGGGTGAGACTTCGTTGAGTTTTGATGCATCATGGTAAGGTGATTGCCTATGCTTCCAGGCAGTTGAAGGTACATGAGAGAAATTATCCTACTCATGATTTAGAGCTTTTAGCGGTGTCTTTTTCTTTAAAAATCTGGCAACATTATTTGTATGGAGAGCACGTGGACATCTTTTCTGATCATAAGTCTACAATATGTGTTCACTCAGAAGGAGCTAAATCTCAGGTAGAAGAAATGGTTGGAGCTTCTCGAGGACTATGGTATAAGTCTTCATTACCACCTAGGTAAAGCTAACGTGGTTGCTGATGCTCTTAGCAGGTTGTTCATGGGGAGTTTAGCTCATGTGGATAAGGAGAAGCTGGAATTGGTGAAGGATATTCACCTCTTGGATAATCTTGGAGTTCATCTCTTGGACTCCAATGATTGTGGTGTAATGGTACAGGAAGTGGTTCGGTCATCTCTTGGTTCAGAGATTAAGTAAAAGAAAATTCTAGATCTTATCTTGATGAAAATCAAGAATGATATAGGTGGGCAATGGGTGATGGTGTTTGACATCAGTGGTGATGGTACTTTGTGGTATCAAGAAAGGTTATGTGTTCCTGACGTCGATGGTTTGCGACAAAGGATTTTTGCTGAGGTGCATGAATTGCGCTATGTTGTTCATCCCAGTTTGACTAAAATGTATTATGATCTTAAGGAGATGTATTGGTGGAATGGTATGAAGAGGGATGTGGCTGATTTTGTGGTCAAATGCATGGTGTTCTAATAAGTCAAAGTTGAACAAATGAGGCTTGGAGGGTTGTATCAGGAAATTGAGTTGCCTGAATAGAAATAGGAAGTAATCAATATGGATTTCGTTACCGGTCTTCCTCGATCTTGAAATAAATTTTATTTGATTTGGGTAATCATGGATAAGACGACAAAGTCTGTTCACTTCTTCCCGATGAGAACAAACTTTTCAGCTGAGGACTATGCGTAGTTATATCTTCATGAGATTGTAAAGCTTCATTGGGTACCTATTTCGATTATCTCTGATCGTGGTACACAATTTTCATTTTACTTTTAGCGGTCATTTTAGAAGAGGTTGGGTACTAGTTGGGTACTAAGATTAGTCCGAGTACTGCTTTCCACCCACAAATGGATGGGCAAGCAGAGAGTACTATTCAAATATTGGAGGACATGCTTCATGCATGTATGATTGATTACAGTGGCAATTGGGTTAACCATCTACCTTTCGTAGAGTTTTCTTAAAACAATAACTACCATTCTAGCATTGGGATGTGCTCTTTTGAGGTATTGTATAGTAGGAGCTGTAGATCTCCTATTGGGTGGTTTGAGTTTGGTGAGGCGGATATGTTTAGTTCAAATTTGGTTTATTAGGATATGGAGAAGGTAAAGGTGATTCAAGATAGACTTAGGGCTGCCCAAAGTCGCCAAAATTCCTCTATGGATGTAAGGAAAAGAGACTTGGAGTTCGAGGTTGGGGCTAAGGTGTTCCTGTAGGTATCTCCCATAAAGGGAGTGATGTAGTTTAATAAGAAGGGGAAGCTTAGTCCTTGGTATGTTGATCCTATCTGATTTTGCAGAGGTTTGATAATGTGGTGTATGAATGGGAGTTGCCTTCTAGTTTGAGATCCATTCATTCGGTATTTCATGTCTCTATGTTGAGATAGTGTCTTGGTGATCCTTCTTCGGTTGTTTCTTTGGATGGACTGGGTATCTCGAATTCTCTATCTTATGCAGAGGTCCCGGTTGAGAAATTGGATCAGTAGGTTTGTCGGTTATGGACCAAGTATGTTTCCTAGGTTAAGTAACTATGGAAGAACCACAAGGTGGAAGAGGCTACATGGGAAGCGAAAACGGACATGAAGTCGTAATAGTCACATTAGTTTTCTGCTCTGAATATTTTTGCGGAAGGTATGTATTCTTGATCACATCTTTGTTTTCTAACTTGGTTAAAGGTTGGATTGATCTTTGGTAATGCAAATAAATTATGCTTGTGTTTGACCTAACTTGTCCGTTATTCGAGGATGAATGATCCTAGCGGGGGAGACTGAAACACCCTGGGTTTTGACCCTTAGAAAATTTCTTAGATTTCTAGATTCTGAATATCATATGACTTATGGGTACCCATCGTATGATGAGGTACAGTTGGTATAGTCTTGGTTGTATGCTAACTAGTGTTGCTTGGTGGGTTGGATGGTTTTCTAGAATGAGTACGACTTGGAGGGTACAAGTCGTATGGTTTGGTTTTTTCCTTCAGTTAATTTGAGACTTGGTAACTTAACTTGGATCTGAGTACGAGCGGCTCACTATGAGCCATAAGCTAGGGTATGAGTTGTACCATTGATTTGTATGGTAGATAGTGTTCAAACTTTCTTTGTTCTATTCTGCCAGGGATACAAATTGGGGTATTAATCATATGGTTGGGTACGAATTGGGTTGGGTAAGTCATATGGTGGACAGTGTTGGTTCATAGGGGGAGGCCTAGGGTATGATTGGTGGGTCCCACTTATATTGGAGGGTACGACTGGCATGGGTAGTTATACCATCTGACGGGAATTTTAAGCAGTTTAAGTTGGGGTAATCTGGACATTTCCCGACTTAACCACTTAAGGCCCCATCACTTATATCTCTATTGGGACATTATTTACCTTATTATTCTAATCTTAAACACTTAAAAAGTCTCTCTAATTCTGTCTAAGGCTCTTGGGTAAAGGAAGGATAGGGTTTCATCTAAAGGAGCAACTTAGGAATTGTTTGGGTGATTTCTCTCCATCATCTTCATAATCTAAGGCATGTACACTTTCCTCATTGTTAGTTCCAACTAAAGTCATGTTTTATACAATGTTTTCATGGCATGATTGTTGTATGGTTTTGTGTTTCAAATATATGTTGGAGATTTAGTATTAAATGCTTGGTTATGATTTTCCCATGTTTTAATTATGTAATTACATTCTTTAATGGTGGTTTGGACAATTGGGTGCATGGGAATGGTAAATTGGTAATTGGAATTGGTTTTGGAAACACTATCCCCCCAACATATTTGATAAAATCCCTATGATAATGCTTTTACTATACAATTGGACTTTTTATGGAATTATTGCATGTTATGGTTTGGTAATGGAACCCTAAATGGTATAAATGGTTTAATGGTTTGGAATGGTTAAATGGTTATCCGACTCAAGGTACGCATTTGGATGGTTGGGTTGGGTATCAGTGGTAGTCCCCGATCCGGGTTTGATTTAGGATTCCCATTACGACAAAGCCCCAGGTCGGGTTATGTCAAGCTGGTATCAGAGCTTTAGGTTCATGGTCAATTGGGTGTCCACAAGTCATGTTGAGTAGAGTCTCTTTTAAGGGTATGTAGCCCGCCACACTTATAAGGGAGAGGCTACAAGGCATTTAGGAATATTTCACTTTCTTGGTATTCCATTTTCAAGCATGGAGCCTAAGTCCTGGTATCTTCTTTAATCCTGGATTGTTCGCTTTTCAGATCATCCCTCTACATGCAAAGTAACTCTACTGTCCCAACTGGGGACAATGTTAAAGGGATATGAACTACTCAGGGGATCCATACTCGGTCTAGGGGCCTAGTTCTTAATATTTCTAGAGTTCTAACGATTGCTACTAGTCCTCCTCAGGATGAGGTGACTAATGCAAAATTTGGCCAATCGATTCAAGTTATTGCTCAGTTGGTTGCTTCTTAGGCTGAGAAGGGTGCATCTGGTGTTTCATTTGCTGAGACCACACGGGTTTTTGAGTTTATAAAGATGAATCCTCCTACTTTTACTGGTGTGAAGGTGGAGGAGGATCCTCAGGGTTTCTTGGATGTGATGGAGAAAATCTTTAGGATGATGTAGGCCATAGATGTGGAGGGGTAAATTTTTCTTCTTACTGATGTGTGAGCAGATGCTAACACATTTGTGTCTTTTAACTGAGAATAAATGCAAAGTCTTAAGCAACTTTTGTCATTTTTGATTGTTTTATCTTTGATTTTGCAGTGGAAGTCAAGATGCAAGAGAACCAACAATGATGGATGTAAAAGAGTTGAAATCTGAAGAAAATAGAAGAGAAGTGTGGCTGACGACATTCCTGATAAATCTTCAGCACTCTGATAGGTTATCAGCTTCATCGTCAGCCTTAAGCAAAGAATGGGATTCAGTTGGAAGAAGTGACGACGACATGTGATAAGCTATCAGCCTTGTGATAAGCCGTCAGAGTCGCCGTTAGCCTTAGACAAAACATGGGAGCTGAGGTGGAGAAGTGATGACATTGTCTGATACGTCGTCATAGTTTTGATAAGCCATCAGGATTCACCGTCAGCCTTAAGTAGAAGTTGTCAAAAGTGAAGAGGAGCTGACGACATCTGTGATAAGTCGTCAAACTCCTGATAAGGCATCACAAAATGTCATCACTTGTCCGAGAAATTACTGAACTCTGTGATTTTGTTTCCATAATTAGGATGGAGTATTTAAAGCATATGTTAGGGATTTCTAATTATAAAAGGAGGCTGAACATATTGGGAGGCAGAACATATCGGCTGGTACTCGAGATTCTGAACCTATTTTGGAACGCACATATTTTGTTATTTTCTCTCTAGATTCTTGGCTTGAACAAAACAATTAACTTTGAAGAGATTATCATCAATATTTTGGGATTTCTACTTTGATCTAATCTGAGAAACACTCGTTGCTATTCATCTTGCTGTAAGTTCATCTTTCAAATTATGAATTCAACTTTTTGTATCGATTATTACATTATGAGTGGTTAAATCCCTTTAACCCAAATTATGTGATCTATGGGTTAGGTCTTGGTAAGTTGCTAAGAGTTCAAGATTCTAAAGGTAATAGGACTCCTTGATAATTCTAAGGTTTTAATTATTATCTATTGGTTGCAAATGATAGATAGCACCTGCTTTTATTTGCTTGAGATAATAAATCAACTATAGTAGGAAGTGAATTATTGACAAGGACTTGGAAGCTACTAACCTTCCATTTAATAATTGATGCTGTAACAAGGTTAATTAACCTGAGGTGAAGTCTGTTCAGTGAATATAAATTCCCTAAGTCCGAGGGGATTAGGTAATTAAATGCTAAAGTAGGCCAAGAGACATTTAGGAATAACTTCGATAAAGATAATCTGTTGTTCCAACTTATCGTGAGAATCTTGAATCACTATTAGCATCTGTCAAATACCAAAACCCATAGTGAACATAATTCTGGTTTTCCATAAACTCTTGATTACAAACATTGAAACTAAAGTTACCAACAATTATTTGCTGATCATCAAAAACCCCCATTTTATCTTTTCGTATCATTTGTTTGAATTTAACTTGTAGTTTTAGTTTCAAACTAATTTAATCGCCACTCACATTGTTCCCTGTGGATTCGACCCCGACTCCAAAGTTGGGTAAATATATTGACGATGACTGTCTTGCACTAAATTGATGTGTAAGTTGAGCGTTATAAAAAATGGCTCCATTGATGGGGAACAATTTGGCGTATTGAGTTGGTTTGAAATTTTAGATTACTTGCTTGAATTCAAACTTGTAAATATTTGTTTAGTTTATTTTTTCATTTTCTTTTATTTTTATTTTTCTCACACCTTTCTTGAGATATCAGCCTGGATAGATGGTTTTTTTTAAGTGATGACGATTCTTGTGACGATTCTTGTTATTATTGTGAGGGACCATATTTTGAGGCTTGCTGTCCAGATTTACCTGGAAGTGCATGGATGGGACCTTCACAATATGATGTGGATACTGTCCTACTTACTGTAACTTGGTGTTTGGCTTGTGGTCAAAGTGATCATACTGAAGATATGTGTGCTTTCACGATTCAAAAGAACAAACTAATGAAATGAATCTTAGAGAATCAAGAATAGTTGTGGGCAGAGCTAAAAGAGTTACCACTCCTACCATGTTTACAGTGGCTAAACAAAGAAGAATAAGAGGGGGACATTACCCAATTTAAGGAGAAAACTCAAGAATCACAACCACTCGATTGCCATCTTGATCTTGAGACTGATATTGAGAAAGTGAATAAAAGTGAGTGTGTAGTAGATAGTGTAAATTTTGAAGTAGAATTAGTTGGGCCTCACTTGAAGCATTTTTCCATATTATGTTTAGATGATATCTTGTCTGTGGAATCATCTAAAATAGTGGAAGAGTGTGAAGATGAGGAATAAAAAATCCTGTATTCTTTATTTTACACTTGATAAGCAATATAAAAACACACCTCACTTTAAGGCCGAGTGGTTTACCACGCTCAATACATTACTCGACTTCTTAATTTTTGTACCACCCCTATGATCGACGCAAAAAGATGGACTCTATTTGAGGGTGAAATTCAAATAGTCTAAGTGGAGGGCTGAAGGATAAAACACTTTTAAGGTATCTTGATGAATTCTGAGTAGTCAAGATAACCTAGTCGTGCCGCGACACTAAATTAGGCGCTTCTTGGGAGGAAACCCAAGGTATTTTGTTGTTTGTATTCGTATTATGTGATTGACATCAGATCTTTTCACCCATGGTGCCACAGGTATGTTTCTGACTCTCTTGTTTTGGTTTGATGCATTGGAGACAATGTATGATTGTAAGTTGAGGGTGGGACTACTTGTGGGTGCTGATGTCCTCTTGGGATTTTTGTTGCTGTGCCTCTTTTCCCCGGAGTCTTATTCCTAGTAGAGCTGACATGTTTAGGCGTATTATGATTTGTTGTAAAATATTATAGTTGACTAGGAGAAATACAAGTACCTTAGGCAGTTAACATGTTTTTGTTGATTTTTGAACACCTCTCCAATGGTCTATTTTATAACTGTGTGATATGTACTGTGCATCTTGTTATGGCATTAGCACTAGTGACATGATAACCATTGCTAAACAATTGCATAAACCGAATGAGTAGTAGCTTGGGATGTACCTTTGTGCCATGTGTGTATGAGATACTACCTAGTTCCCGTTGTGTATTAAATCCAGAACTTACCCAGTTGGTCTTGTCTTGGTTGTAGGATAGCGGTTAGGAAAGGATCATAGGCCATTGTTGATATTAGTCCACTTTTAGCCTAAATGATCTTCCATATGTAAATAATATCCCTTGATCCTCATTTTGAGCCTAAATGCCTATTCTTTTTATTATACCTATCACCTTTCCATTTGTATCACAATGAACCTATTTTGGCCCTGGTCCTCCTTGGACATTGCACTTTAACTTAGGCAAATAGCCTAAGTTGAGGGTGGCTACCATAGGTGTGCGTGATGTAAAATGAGTATAAAGAAAAGTAGAATAAAAGAAAAGAATAAAAAGCTAGGTGCCATGGAAAAGAGCAAGAAAAGAAAAGTTGTGAAAAAGAAGAAGTGATTGTAGAAAAGAACCGCACCCATCCTGAATAAGTGTGATCAAGAAAAAAGAAGAATAGAAAAACGCTAATGAGTGAAATCCCAAAAGCTAGTGTAGTGTTAAGGAGGCTGAGTCACTTTAAATATCATCGAGTATCATACCAGCCTCTAGCCTATATTACAAGCCTAAGAGAAGACCTATGTGATCCTAGCTGACCTATCAGAAAGTCTTGGTAATGAAAATAAGGGCAAGCCTATGGTATTCGACATACATTGATTGGAACTTAATTATGAGAGTGAGTGTCTTGTGATTGTCCCCGTGGTTACAAATGTGATGTTTGATAAAAGTGAAGTAGGACTTCTTTGTAGTGAGGGCACACTAGTTACAATGCTAGTTGCTAACTTATTTAGATAGTGTAATCTTGGTACATGCATGGTTGTTGTTACTGAATTGATACCATAACTTGATTCCTGTGTGTCGTATTGTTGTTCTTCAATAATATGCATAGTTGTTTTTAAAATTAATTGACCTTGGAGATGGTGAAGATAATTTGAGATAATATAGATGATTGACTGCCAAATGTACTTTGTATCCTCTTGGTTGTGTTTTAGTTACTTGAGGTCAAACAATTGTTTTAAGTTGAGGGTGTTGATGTGTGAGCAGATGCTAACATATTTGAGACTATTAATTGAGAATAATTGCAAAGTCTTAAGCAACTTTTGTCATTTTTGATTGTTTTATCTTTGATTTTGCAGTGGAAGTCAAAATGCAAGAGAACCAACAATAATGTAAATAAAAGAGTTGAAATCTGAAGCAAATAGAAGAAAAGTGTGGCTGACGACACTTATAAGTCGTCAGCACTCTGATAGGTTATCAGCTTCATCATTAGCCTTAAACAAAGAATAAGATTCAGTTGGAAGAAGTGACGACGACATGTGATAAGCCGTTAGCCTTGTGATAAGCCGTCAGAGTCGCCGTCAGCCTTAGACAAAACATGGGAGCTGAGGTGGAGAAGTGACGACATTGTCTGATATGTCATCACAGTTTTGATAAGCCGTTAGGATTCACCATCAGCCTTAAGAAGAAGTTGTCAAAAGAGAAGAGGAGCTGACGACATCTGTGATAAGTTGTCAGACTCTTGATAAGGCGTCACAAAATGTCGTCACCTGTCTGAGAAATTACTGAACTCTGTGATTTTGTTTCCATAATTAGGATGAAGTATTTAAAGAATATGTTAGGGTTTTCTAATTATAAAAGGAGGATGAACATATCGGGAGGCAGAACATATCGACTGGTACTCGAGATTCTGAACCTATATTAGAATGCACGTATTTTGTTATTTTCCCTCTAGTTTCTTGACTTGAACAAAACAATTAACTTTAAAAAGATTATCGTTAATATTTTGGGATTTCTACTTTGATTTAATCTGAGAAACACTCATTGCTATTCATCTTGCACAGGGTGATGATAATTACTGGGCATAGGGTGCCCAATCTTAGGAAAGTGAGGCTCAATCGGCCTTATCGTGTCTTCCTTGTTGGTTCTGTGGTAGGTTTCATAGGGGATTCTATGATAAAGGGAGGGACAGATGTTTCAATTATAGTCATCCAGGATATATACTCAGAAATTTTCTGGTTGGTAAGGGTGCTTTGGGAGTGAGTAAGGCTCTGATTGCTTCATCTTCTACTCCTGCACCAAAGGGTACTGCTTCTGCATCAGTTTCTTCTTCTGATACCGACATAAGTCGGAATAGGTTATATGCTCTTTCTACTCGATTGGAATATGAAGCATCACTTGATGTCGTGACTGGTATGTTACAACTCTTTTCTCATGATGTATATTGTTTGCTTGATCCGGGGTCCACCTATTCTTATGTGACTCTATTTGTGGATTTGTATTTTGGTTTTGATCTCGAGGTTATTTTGGATCCCTTTTCTATTTCTACCCCGGTAGGTGACTTTGTGGTTGCTAAAAGAGTCTATAGGGTGTTTTTGGTATCTGTTGGTAGTAGGCAAACTCGGGTGGATTAGTTTGAACTTGATATGGTGGATTTTGATATTATTCTAGGGATGGATTAGTTACACTCTTGTTACGCATCCTTAGATTGTCAGACCCGTAAAGTTATCTTTAGGTTCTATGGTGAACCATTTATTGAGTGGGAGGGTGGTTCCCTACCTCCTTAGGGGAGGTTTATTTCTTATCTTAGAGCTTAGGGGTAGTCCTTGATCTAGGTTGGACTTGGGATGCCCATTACGATAAGGCCTTAAGTCGGGTCGTGTCAAGTCTTCTTATGGTAGAGATTTTTGAGTTTCTCATTGATATTAGGGTAGGTCTGTGCAAATGACCTTACAGACTTTTGGTGGTGGATTTTCTGGTCCAGCAGTGCAGGGTGACCGTTCGGGATGAGTTGTATCTTCTCCTATTAAGGCGAGTCATAGAGGTTGCTATGTGTGTAATGAGATTGGCCATGTGGCCAGAGATTATCCCTGCTCTGTGATTTGGGCTACTTCTATTTTAGCTGTAAGGGGTAGGGGTGCTACCAGAGGTGCAAGGGGCAGAGGTAGTGGAGCTCGTGGGGGTGGTTGTGGGGCTACTTAGAAATATGGTGGTCGTGGGGATACTTACCCAGTTTAAGGTAGTGGTCAGTGTTATGCTATACCCTCCAAGCTTGAGACGAAGACTTCTGATGCTATGATCACAGGTTTCATCCCCGTTTGTTTCAGATCTGCATCTGTGTTATTCGATCTTGGATTGACTTTGTCCTATGTGTCTGTGTATTTTTCTTTGGGTTTTGATTTTGTTAGTGAGCCTCTTGCCAAGACTATTTGTGTATCTACCCAGTAGTTGATTCTTTAGTAGTGGATCGAGTGTACCAATCTTGTATTGTGACCTTCGCTAGTCATGAGACTTGGGTAAAATTGTTTGTGTTAGCTATGGTTGATTTTGATTTTCTTTTGGATATGGATTGGTTGGATCTTTATCATGCTGTCTTAAATTGTTTTGCTAAGATTGTGACTTTAGCTTTGTTGGGTATACAAAGGATAGCTTGGAAGGGTGCACTTCTTTTGGGTCCTAAGAGGGTTATCTCTTATGGTCAGGATTGTAGATTGGTTAAGAGGGGATGTTTAGCTTATTTGGATCATATTCATGATACTAGTGTTGTTTCACCTACAATCTTGGATTCTATCCGTGTTGTTCGTGAGTTTATGGATATGTTTCCTACGAATTCGCTTGGTATGCCTCTAGATCGTGATATTAATTTTTCTATTAATGTTGAGTCGGGCACCAAGCCTATTTCTATTCCTCCTTATATTATGGCCCTAACCGAGTTAAAGGAATTGAAGGATCAATTACAGGAGTTGTTGGATAAGGGATTTATCTGACTTATTGTATCTCCTTGGGGTGCGCCTCTTTTGTCTGTCAAGAAAAAGGATGGGTTTTTATGGATGTGTATTGATTATCGACAGTTGAACAAGTTGACCATTAAGAATAAGTATCCTCTTCCTCTTATTAATGATTTATTTGACCAGTTTCAGGGTGCTGCGGTGTTTATGAAGATTTATATGAGGTCAGGTTATCACCAGTTGAGGATTAGAGCTTCAAAGATTCCAAAGATAGCTTTTCAAACTCGATATGGTCCTTGGTCATGTCCTTTGGATTGACAAATGCCCCTATCGCATTCATAGAGTTGATGAAATGAGTTTTTTGACCATATCTCGACTCCTTGGTTATTATATTTATTGATAATATCTAGGTTTATTCCAAGAGTGAGGCTGATCATGATGAGCATTTACGGATTGTGCTTCAGAGATTGAGGGATGAGAAGTTGCATGCAAAGTTCTCTAAGTGTGAATTTTGATTGGAGTTTCTTTCTTTCTGGGGTCATGTGGTGACTAAAGAAGGTATTATGGTTGATTTAGCCAAGGTTGCAGCAGTTCGTGATTAGGCTACACCTACTTCACGTACCGAGATTCAGAGTTTTATTGGCTTGGCAAGTTATTATCGGTGTTTTGTATAAGGTTTCTCATATATTGCCTGTCCATTGACTAAGTTGACTCAGAAGAAGATTTTTTTTAGTAGTTTGATACTTGTGAGGTGAACTTTCAAAGCTCAAGAATTTGTTGACTTCAACTCCTATTTTGGCTTTACCTAAGAAAGGTGTGGGTTTACCGTGTTTTGTAATGCTTAGGATTGGGTCTATGTTGATGCAGAAGGGCAAGGTAATTTTGTATGCTTCTCATAAGTTGAAACCCCATGAGTGGAATTTTCCTACCCATGATTTGGAGTTATGCGCGGTTGTGTTTGCTTTGAATTTGTGGAGGCACTACTTGTATGGAGTCCGTTGTGAGATTTTCTTGGATTATCATTGATACAAGCCAAATGGCCTCCGAGCTACTAGAGAGGAGGCTTACCGATCAAATGACACTTGAAGACTTCTTAAGGACTACGAAAAGGTGTCCATTGGATGATTATGATGACAAAGGACACTCAAGGGACGTTAGAGAGGCCAATGGAAGACAAAACGGGACTAGAAAGCCCCCGAAAGAGGAGATGCGCCCCATCCACTTTGGAGGTGCACCCAACCATCTCTACATCCGCTATAGAGGGTCTAAACAGCCCACTATACCCTTGGGATATGCCTCATGTGCGCCCTATATACTCAAGCAAGTTCCTAATCGGCTTCTATGTGTTTGTCTTTCCTTAATGGGTCACTTTTGGGACCATATGATGTAATAACCTAGACTAGATTATAAATAGGAGTTATCTTCATTTTAGTAGGTAATTTATGTTGAATTATGAATTTGAACACTTGTGAGAGTGTGAGGCAAGTGTGGATTCGCTTGTGTTGATCTTTTGTTTAGAAACTTAGGTTGCTTGGGAATCAATTCCCTTGAGGTCTACGTAAGATTTAGGTTCTTTGTTCAGTTTAATTGATTGAGGGTTTAGGGTTTGATACACTCTTTATTTACTTTCAATTCCTTGCATTGTGTCTATCTTATTGTTTCTCTATCTACCTTTAGCTTTCATATTCATATCGTAGTTTACTTTTCGATTTTGTACTTTGTTCGTGTATCATTAGGTATCAGAGCCGAGCTTGATTTCATTCCCACGAAGTCAATCTTGGGTTTGTTATCTCAAAAATAAAAAAAAATGTGTCAAAACGTTTTTAAGAAAATCCCCCCAAAAATTTTTGTGTTCTTGAGTCCTTCTTGTTGTTTCTACACTAGATTTGTTTCATCTAGTAATATTTAGGTTGGAACTTGTTCATTTAGTGTGTTTGGAAGTGCATTTGGAAGAATCCACCATTGTTGTCTTGAAATTTGAAGAAATGGGTTCTTAGATCTACAAATTTTTGGTTGGCATTTGAGGTTGAAGAAGTTGAAAAAGTGTTTCCAACGTTGAAAGAAGCTTAGAGTTAAAAGATGATGTCATTTGGAGAAGTTTGAAAAATCCACCATTTTTACGGATTTGAAAGTTGAAGGAAATACAAGTGGGTTTGAAAATCTGGATGTTTTGCTGATGTTTTGAAGGCTAATGATGCATGTAATGTGTTTCTTATGTTGATGAGTGCCTAAGGATAAAATTTCGTGGAATTTCGAGCCAAAACGCAGAAGTTGTGCATTTTGGATTTTCAAAATTGTTCTTGGTGTTCTTGAGATGATTCATATATTCAAGTTGAATCTTCATCAAAAAGTTGTTTTTTGATCCAAAAAGGATAAATAAAAAGTGTACAAAAGTGTTATTACAAGTGCACCTTTGAAGATTCAAAGAATATTCCAAGAGTAGAAGACAAAAAGGGACCACAACAAGTACATTTTGACCCCTTGTGCAAGTATTTCGGCTGATCTGCCATGGAGGTGCCTTGGATGTGCACCCAACCTGAAAAAGTAGGTTAAGGGCTGCCCAAAACAGTAGCTTATGCATTGGGTATGCCCCCCATATGCGCTAGGTCTGTTCCCGATCCGCTTCAGCTTGTTCCAAGCGTAGATCACCCTTTTCAACACACTTTTTGCAAGGTTCCATCAATCTAACTTCATTTCTTTATTCTTAACTTCATATTTTGATTCTTAAACACTAATTAACAACTAATAATTGATCTATTAGTTGATTAATTGGCTCTAGAGTCAGATTCTTTGTTATCCGTTCTTGTGTGCTTTTATCTTTTATTTTTGTTGAACCTTCTTGATTCAAGTACATTAGTTGTTTTTGAGTTTTTTTCTTTTCAATTTCAAACAAGAATCTATACCGACCTCAAGCCACAATTGGTACCAATCATTCTCATTGGAGTATAAACGACTTAGCAACACTTGCCACGCCAATTGAGAGACAAACTAAAGGTATGAACTTTGATACCTTACGAGGTTGATTTCTTAACCTTTAACGTGTTCGTTGTTTTTGTTTTGTTTTAGTATTTCTTTTATATAGGTACCATGGCATCAGGAGAATGTAGCCTAAGAGCTTCACGAGAGATAAACATGGAAACTTTAATGGTATCCATAATGAGTGTGAAACAAGATGTAAATCAAAGAATGGAAAGCCTGGAAAGTTCACTCTCAAGAAGGATGGATAAAATAATAGATTGCCTAAACTTCCCTAACTCCAACCTATTCAATCCACCGAATTCCCGAGCTTCTTTGAGTGGACATGCTCCAAACAAACTTTAAGGTAATCAAACTAACTGTTGCACTCTAGTAAATGAGGCTAGTAGCCAACTAAGTAAGAAAAATAGTTCATCTTTAAGTGAGCCTAATGTTTCCATACTTCACGATGATAATGTACAACTTGAAAGCGTGGAAACACTAGTTAATCCTTATGATGACAAAATTGACTCTTCTAGTAAGAGCGATTTGTGTCCACCTAGTGTTGAAGCAATTGAGGTATGTCATAGTACATTGTCTTGTGGAAGTCATGAGGACCGACTTGTGTGTGAACCTAGACCATCACTTGGGAATGTTTGTGAAGTGTTTAAAAGACCTCAAGTGAATGGTGATGTTGAGATTGTTGATCGATTGAATAGGAATGACCCTTTAATTGCTTTTGTTGATGATCATGCTAGTATAAAAGGTACAAATGATTGTATTGGTGGTAATCTTAGAGGAAAAAAGTATTTCCTAAACTAATGTCCATGGATACTCTACCCATTTGATCTCGGTGATCATTTAAAATATGGAGGTTCTTCTCCACACCACTTGGTGCTTGATCAAGAAGACAAGCCAACCATGTGAGACGGTGTTGGAACTCATCCCTATGACAAAAAGACTTTCTTGGAGATTTCTAATCTACTTGAGAGGCCAAAGTTGTGTAAGGGAAGGGTCTCCCATAAAAATGAGTGCTATAGTAGGGTTATGAGCTTATTGAGACTTGGAATCCATGTGAGTCTTCAAGAGAGGTTCAATGATTACCATGGTTCCTCTAACATACCCATTTGTCCAAATATATTGAATTACCAAGTAGCTCTTAATTTGTGGGGTTATACACCCTTTGTTGATCATTTTGATGCTTGGTTATATCTTAAGCATGTGCAACCTTGGCATGATGGTATGATTGAATGTGCTAATTCTAACCCTCATTCTATGAGTATATTGTTTTTATTTGTCCTTTCTTTGATGTTGCAAGGTTTGGATTCGAGGTCGAATCCTTTTCAAGAAGGAAAGGATAATACAAGCCAAATGGCCTTCGAGTTGCTAGAGAGGATGCTTATGGGTCAAATGACACTTGAAGACATCTTGAGGGATATGGAAAGGTGTCCATTGGATGATTATGACGACAAAGGAGACTCAAGGGACGTTAGAGAGGCCAATAGAAGACAAAACGGGGATAGAAAGCCCCCGAAAGAGGAGATACACTCCATTTTGCTTTGGAGGTACGCCCAACCCGCTCTAGATCTTATAGAGAGGGTCAAAACAGGCCACTATACCCATGAGATATGCCCCATGTGCTCCCCATATGCTCAAGCAAGTGCCTAATGGGCTTTTATCTGTTTGTCGTTCCTAAATGGGTTACTTTTGTGCCCATATGATGTAATAACCTAGCCTAGACTATAAATAGGACTTATTTTCATTTTAGTAGGTAGTTTATGTTGAATTATGAATTTGAACTCTTGTGAGAGTGTGAGAAAAATGTGGATTCTCTTGTGTTGATCTTTTGCTTAGAAACATGGGTTGCTTAGGAATCGATCCCTTGAGGTCTACGTAAGATTTAGGTGCTTTGTTTGGTTTAATTGATTGAGGGTTTAAGGTTTGATACTCTCTTTATTTTCTTTTAATTCCTTGCATTGTGTCTATTTTATTACTTCTTTATCTATCTTTAGCTTTCGTATTCGTATCGTCGTTTACTTTTTGATTTCGTACTTTGTTTGTGTATCAATCATAACCTTCAATACTTCTTCACCCAGTAAAATCATAATATAAGGAAGCTCCATTGGCTTGAGTTGGTTAAGGATTATGACTTGACCATTCTCTATCATCCGATCAAGGATTATGTGGTTTTGGATGCCTTGAGTTGAAAGTCGACTAGCATGGGTAGCTTGGCGTAACTTTTGACTCGAGACAGTCCCTTGGCCTTAAAGATTCATTCTTTAGCAAACCAATTGGTCAGATTTGATATTTCGACACCTGGGCATGGTTTGGAATTTGTGGAGACTACATGTTCATTGATGGAGGAGATTCGAGCCCGTCAGTTTAATGATGTTATATTGAGGTTGATTCAAGATAAAGTGTTAAGTGGGGAAGATAAGGAAGCCTCACTTTATTTAGATGAATTTTGCGGATTGGAGGCTGAGTTTGTGTGCCGAGAGTGGATGACTAGTTTTCCTAATACATCTCATTGATTTAATAGTGTTGGGTAATCGTGGATCAATTAGACAAGTCAACTCATTTTACAACAATTTAGGTTTTCATTAGTGCTGACAGGGTGGCTCGTATCTATATTCATGAGATTGTGCAACTTCATGTTGTGCTTGTGTCTATTATTTCAGATCCAGGCTCTGTATTTACTTCCCACTTTTGTAAGACTTTTCAGGATGAGTTGGGCACTCGAGTTGATCTTACAATATTTTACCCCTAGACAGATAGTCAGTTAGAGAGAACTATCCAAGTTCTAGAGGATATGCACCAAGCTTGTATGATGGATTCTGGTTACCAGTGGGAGCAGTATTTGGCTTCAACAGAGTTTACCTATAATAATAGCTACCATTCTAGTATTGATATGGCCCCTTTTGAGGCGTTGTATAGTAGGCATTATCTCTCGCTAGTGGGTTGGTTTAATGTTTCAGAGGTGAGACCTCGAGGTACGAAACTTATTTGTGAGTCTTTGGACAGTGTCCAGATTATTTAGGATAGATTTTGAGTGTCTTAGAGTAGGCAGAAGATCTTTACAAATCGTAGGTTTTGTTCCTTGAGAGTTGGTGTTGGTGACCATGTTTTCCTCTAGGTTTCACCCATGAAGGGTGTGATGAGGTTTGGGAAGAGGTGCAAGATAAGCCCTAGGTGTATTAGTCCATTTGAGATTCTTCGAACCATTGGTGATGTGGCCTATGAGTTGGCCTTTTCCCTAGATTTTCTTACTGTTCATTCAGTTTTTATTGTTTCTACATTTCACCGTTGTATTCCTGATGAGTCTCATGTCATTCGTTGGGAGTCAGTTCAGTTAGATAAGTTGTTGTCTTTTATTGATGAGCCGGTCTCTATTTTAACTAGGGATGTTAGGTAGTTGCACTTTAGAGTTATCCCTATGGTTAAGGTTCAGTGGAGACATCAACTTGTAGATAAGGCTACTTGTGATATCGAGTCTGATATGCGTAGTTCTTATCCCCAACTCTTCATTGATTCAGGTATTTCATTGCCTTAGTTCGAGGACGACCTAGCTTTTTAGTGGTAGATGATGTAACGAATTGAAAATTTGATGAAATATGTGAAATTTGTGATTTTATGTGATTTGATTATTTTACCCCTCTTCTTAGTTTCATTATGATATTTCTAGGGTATGGAGGTGATTTTCATGGTTCCCGATGCATTTTGGTACCATTTTTATAATATTATGGTTTTTGGTCACCTCGAGAAGCTCCTTTGGACTTTTGTGCTGATATTTTGATTCGTGCAATAGATAGCTTAACGAACTACACCAGCAGATCCGGAGCGTCAATTTTAGGGTGGTAACATGTTTGGTGTGGTTTTGTGGATTTTAAATCTCATTTCAATCCTCAGTTTGAAAATTGTGATTTCGGGTTTCGGGAGTCAACTTTTTGAAAATAACGTCTTTTCAAAAATCTAACTTTGCCAATGTGTTTGAAACATTGTATTTAGTGGGGTTACATAGTTCATTTGCATAAATTGGACGCTGCACTAATCCTGGACACCTGTCGAAGTCCATTTTGGACTTAAGAATCTGGTACACCAGGTTAACTGGTGTACAAAGTGTAAAAAGCATTCCAAGGGTGCGTTTTATGCCTTTTTGTGCCTGGTAAACTGGTGCAAGTATACAAAGGTACTTTTACCTAATTTTGTTCATTCTTTCACCTTGCCTATTAAGAGTTAACCCTAAAATAGTGTGAGAGCTTAAAAGTGAAGCTTGTGGGTGATTGGGAAGCAAGATTAACATCTATTTCTTGATTCTCTTACGGATTTAAGGTAAGAATTCACTCCTTTCTTAGTAAATTTTTTGATTAATTTCTCAAAACCCCAAAAATCTTAGGTCTTGATTTTAAACTTCTATATCACTAAAATAATGTTTTAATCTTTTGATAACTAGTTTTTCATCTATTTAACCTTCAAAAAAACTTTGATTCTTGATTTTAACACGAATTTCATAAATTTTACCCGGTAAAGCTTAAAAATGGTGTTTCTTCGATGTGATTAGTTGTGGAGTACTAATTGTGATTGGTTATGTGCATTACATTCTCATATCACACTCATTCATGAAAAATAGTACCACCATGGCAACACTTGAGAAACACTGTTAACACCTTTTTACGACAAAAAATATGGCATCTTATAAATCCTCCCCAAGGGATGTGCCAGGGAGGGGATATGGATATGTATATGGACATATATGCATTGTATATGGGTTAACGAACCTCCCATGGGTCCCATGTTGAGAGGGTTGCCTTCGTAGGTGTATACATAGATTGTGCGATGATCCAGAAGGTTATGCGATGACCTCGTGCATCATTATCATCATCATAAACACTGCACTTGCTTTATTGTGTTTATGTTCTGCTTGTACTGCTATACTGACTTTTATCTATGTATTTATTCTATATCATGACTTTTTGATGCCTAATTATTCTATATTCCTTTACTTATACTTGATGAGCTAGATTATACATGTTCCTCCTTTGTTCTACTTGTATGTGATATTATGTATATTTGTATCCCTATCTGGTGTGTTGTTGTATTATGTGTGGATATTGTAGAACTGTTAGTGCAGGCGGTGTGGGCTACCGTTGAGGGACATTTTTTGATTACAGGTGACGTGCCCTTAGTTTATATTTTGTATGCTTTATTTACTACTTTGCTTGGTTGGCCTATGATACCTAGCGAGTACAAGTGTCCGTACTCACTTAAACTTTTAAAAACTCAAGGATTTGTTGACTTCAACTCCTATTTTGGCTTTGCCCAAGGAAGGTGTGGGCTTTACCATATTTTATGATTCTTCAAGTGTTGGATTGGGTGTTGTGTTGATGCAGGAGGTCAAAGTAATTGCGTATACTTCTCGTCAGTTAAAGCCCCATGAGAGGAATTATCCTACCCATGATTTGGATTTGTGCGGGATTGTGTTTGCTTTGAAGCTTTGGAGGAACTACTTGTATGGAGTCCGTTGTGTGATTTTCTTGGATTAACATAGCCTTAATTACTTCTTTACCTAGCGAGATCTTAATATGATGCAGCTTCATTGGCTTGAGTTGCTTAAAGATTATGACTTAACCATTATCTATTATTCGGGCAAGGCTAATATGGTTGCGGATGCCTTGAGACAGAGGTTCACTAGCATGGGTAGCTTAGCACACCTTGGACCTGGGAGAGGCCTTTGGCTTTAGAGCTTCAGTCTATAACTAATCAAATGGTTAGGATTGATATTTCTATACCTGGGCATGGTTTGACATTTGTGGAGGCTAGATCTTCTTTGATGAAATAGATTCGAGCTCATTAGTTTGATGATGTTGGATTGAGGTTGATTCGAGATAAGGTATTGAGTGGGGAGGCTAAGGAAGCCTCACTTGATTCAGATGGAATTTTTTGAATTGGAGGTCGAGTTTGTGTGCCGAGAGTAGGTGACTGGTTTGCCTCGTATATCTTAAGGTTCTGAACGTCTTTTGGTTATCATGGATCGATTGACCAAGTTAGCTTATTTCGTACTAGTTTAGGTTTTCTTTAGTGCCGAGGGGGTGGCTCGTATCTACATTCATGAGGTTTTGCGACTATATGGTGTGCCCGTGTCTATTATTTCAGATTAAGGCTCTGTGTTTACTTCTCACTTATAGAAGACTTTTTAAGATGAGTTGGGCACTCGAGTTGATCTTATAATGTTTCACCCCAAGACTGATGGTTAGTCAGAGATGACTATCCAGGTTTTAGAGGATATGCTCCGTGCTTATGTGATAGATCCTAGTGGCTAGTGGGAGCAACATTCGGCTTTAGCAGAGTTTGCCTAATAGCTACCATTCCAGTATTTATATGGATCCTTTTGAGGCATTGTATAGTAGGGGTTGTCTCTCGCTAGTGGGTTGGTTTGATATTTTAGAGGTGAGACCTCGAGGTATGAACCTGCTTCATGAGTCTTTGGACAGAGTCTAGATCATTTAGGATAGACTTCAAGCGGCTCAGAGTAGGCAAAAGTGCTTTTTAAATCATAGGCTTTGTGCCTTGAGATTTGATGTTGGTAATAGTATTTTTCTTCGAGTTTCACCCATGAAGGGTGTGATGAGATTTGGAAAGAGGGGCAAACTTAGCCCCAGGTATATTCATCCGTTTGAGATTCTTTGGATCATTGGTGATGTGGCTTATGAGTTGGCCTTTCCCCCTAGTTTTGTTGGTAGTTCATTCAGTTTTTCTTGTTTTTATGCTTCGCTGTTGTATTCCTGATGAGTCTCATGTCATTCGTTGGGAGTCAGTTTCGTTAGATGAGCTGTTTTCTTTTATTGAGGAGCCGATCTCTATTTTGACTAAGGATGTTAAGAGGTTCTGCTCTAGAGTTATCCCTATGGTTAAGGTTCAGTGGTGACATCGACTTGTAGATAAGGCTACTTGGGAGGTCGAGTCTGATATGCTTATTTCTTATCCCCAGCTCTTCATTGATTCAAGTATTTCTTTGCCTTAGTTCGAAGACGAACTAGATTTTTAGTGATGGATGATGTAACGACTTAAAAAATTGATGAAATATGTTAAATTTGTGTGATTTGACTATTTTAACCCTCACCGTAGTTGCATTGTGGTATTTCTAGGGTGTAGGGTGATTTTCATGGTTCCTGATGTATTTTGGTACCATTTATACAATATTATGGTTTTTGGTGGGTTCGAGAGCCTTATTTTGGACTTTTGTGGTGATCATTTGATCCATCCAATGGATGGCTGAATGAACTGTGCCGGCATATTTGGAACGTCAATTTTAGGGTGGTAACATGTTTGGTGTGGTTTAGTGGCTTTAAATCTCATTTCGACCCTCGGTTTGAAAATTTTGATTTCGGGTTTTGGGAGTCAACTATGTGAAAATGACGTCTTTTCAAAAATCCAACTTCGCCAATGTGTTTAGAACGTTGAATTTAGTGGGGTTACATAGTTCATCTGCGTAAATTAAATGCCACACTAATCCCAGACACCTGTCGAAGTTTGTTTTGGTCTTAAATATATGGTACACCAGGTTAACTGGTGACAAAGGGTAAATCGCATTCCAGGGGTGCCGCTTTATGCCTTTTTGTACCTGGTAACCTGGTACAAGTATAAAAAGGCCCTTTTACCCGATTTTGCTCATTCTTTCACCTTGTCTCTTGAGAGTTAAATCCTAAATAGTGTGAGAGTTTAAAAGTTAAGCTTGTGAGTCTTGAGAAACAACATTAACATCTATTTGTTGACTCTCTTACAGATTTAAGGTAAGAATTCACTCTTTTCTTAGTAAACTTCTTGATTAATTTCTCAAAACCCAAAAATCTTAGTGCTTGATTTAAACTCCTATTTCACTCCCTTTCACTTGAATAATGTTTTAATCTTATGATTATAGTTTTTCATCAATTAACCTTCAAAAAAACTTTGATTCCTGATTTTAACATGGATTTCAAAGATTTTACCCGATAAAGCTTAAAAATGGCGTTTCTTTAATTTGAACGTCTTTTTGACTTGATTTAACTTGGGGTTTCTTTTGTAGATTCCTAAAAGTATGGAGAACACGTTATTGTAATAAAGTTTTAATTTTGCCCTTCTTTTTTTAAAACCCATTTTGAGGGTCCGTTTTGACCCCGAACTAAAAGTTGGCAATATAGGTATCGTTAGCTTTGTTTTGATGTATAGATTCTATATCTCTTGGTTTTAGTTGATTTCGAGACCATTCATGAGAAGTAGGGCTTTGTGATTGAAGTGTTGCAGAGCGATTTTGGCCTTCGAGGTAGGTTATGGCTTAACTCTTTTAGCCTGAGATGGGTAGTAAATGATGGTACAAAATGCATGTTAAGGGTGGGAACTAATCATGAAAAAATGGTTATCTATGTGTTGTGCCCATGTGGAGGCCTATATATGATACAATTGTTGAAATTGGAATATTATGTGATATGTATGACCGTGTGAGGTCCTATATGATGTTGATAACCTTGAATACATGCGAATAGTTGTATTGTGTTGTTGCAAATGCCTATTGTGGTACCTTGGAGTATTATGATATATATATATATATATATATATATAATATCCATACTTTTGGCGTATGGAAACATGTGGAAATTCATGGATGAATGGAAATAATAAATAGATATTGGCTCACGTGGTTATGAAAATGTATCATTGTGATTGGTTGTAGAAATATATCATGTGGTTGGTTGTGTAAATACTGATTGTGATTGGTTGTGAGCATTATATCCTCATATCATACTCATTCATGGAAAAAATAGCACCACCGTGGCAACACCTGAAAAACATTGATAACACCTTTTTATGATAAAAAATGCGACATCTTATAAAACCCTCCCGAGGGACGGGAAGGTGAGGAGATATGGATATGGATATGGATATGGACATATATGGATTGTAATAGGTTGACGAACCCCCCATGGGTCCTATATTGGGAGGCTTGCCTCCATAGGTGTATATGTGGATTGTGCAACGATCCCGGAGGTTGTGCGATGACCTCATGAATCATCATCATCATCATATAAATTGCACTTGCTTTATTGTGTTTATGTTATGCTTGTATTGCCATATTGACTTTTCATCTATCTATTTATTCTAATTGTTGTTCTTTACTGTGTTACTGCCTAATTGTTCTATCTTCCTTTACTTGTACTTGATGAGCTTGATTATACATGTTCCTCTTTTGTTCTACTTATATGTGATATTATGTATATTTGTATCCCTATCTGGTGTGTTGTTGTATTATGTGTGGATATTGTAGAACTATTAGTGCAAGCGGTGTGGGCTACCATTGTGGGACATTTTTTGATTGCAGATGACGTGCCCTTAGTGTATATTTTGTATGCTTTATTTACTACTTTGCTTGGCTAGCCTATGATACCTACTGAGTACAAGTGGACCGTACTCATGCCTAAAATGCCCTTTCGGTGCAGGTCCTAGCTCGAGTGCACCTCAGCTTGCTTGACTCGGGCGATTGTTGGAGCTTTCAAGGTAGTGGTTAGCCTCCAGGTGTCCGAATATCTTCTATTACCTTTCTTATAGACTATGTCTTTACTTTCATTTTAGAGATAGAGTTTCTCTTGTATTTGGATATCTTATGTATTTCATTTGTATTCGAGTTGTACTAGATACGTTCTAATATTGTTGACACTAGGTCTTGGGAGTTATGGCTACACTGTTGAGTACATTCTTTTCGCATTTATGATACTTCTGTAGTTCGACTTAGTTCTAGAAGCCCTACCTTAGGGGTATTTTTGCATTTTCCCCTTTGTGTATTAGTTTGGGTGATAGACTTACTCTTCAAGGTTCGCCGCGACGAGTGCCATCATGACCTTTTTATTTTGGATCGTGACAAACAATGATGCAATTATTTGACACTGTTTCAAATTGAATTATTCATTTCTAAAGTTTATTAAACGATTTGTTAGTATATGTTCTTTTTTTACATCTAGCGTTAAATTCTTGCATTTCTTTAATTATCTAGCTGCACTATGTGGCATATAGTTAAGTTGTGTATTAAGTGCCGATATTGTGTTTATATGATTCTTTTTTCTGGGATTTCTCATAATTATGTTATATTATCAGAAGTACCTTCACACTATAATGGAATTCTTTCCCCTTGCATATGTGCTGTGACATCTATCACTAATGTTTTCTTTCTTACTATCATTTTATTGTTGTTGTTAATAAAGGTCAAAATATAACTGAGATGTATCAAGATTCCAATAGATATTTGTATCCATGTAGATTTGAAGGTCATAGATTTGATATATCAATATTTCAATTCTTGAAGCGACTCTTTATAGTGGATTCATTTCTTTTTTTTGGAGCTCTGTAGATCCTATTCCACAACATTTAGAGATTAGAAGAAGCTGTAATATTTGAGTCGCAACCCTTTAGTATTAGTGCACTAATAAAATAAGTGTTCAGATAGGTTGGTACTCAATCTAATCTTCGTAATAGTACTAAGATTGTTACAATAATATTAACCATCTAGCACAAACCAAGAGACTTCTTTTCTTCTTTCGAGATGCTCACAAGTTACAGGCACTCTATATGGAATAGTTTGTGACCGCAAACCACTGACTTTGATAATTACCATGTTTTAGAAGGATTTTTCCTTTTTACGTTAGCATTGTTCCTCTTCTTTGAGGATGTTTCATCCTTCATTTATTTTAAAAATAACTGTACGAAATAGCATTAGTGGTTCTAGAGTACACCAATTTTCATATTATTATGAAGTACCTGTGGCAACATCTGTTTCCTTTCAACAAATTTTCTTTACATTCTAGACCTTGGGGTGTCTTAGAAGTCTAGGTTTTATCTCCCTACACCTTACCAAATGTTGTGAATTCAAGTAACTGTAAGATTTTGCTTCTTACTGCTTGATATTTAATATCATTGTAAATTATATTGAAATTAATTAGTTATACTGAGTAAATAATTAATGATCATAGAATACATCGCTCAGAAAGAGCTTTGCTCCTTTTACAACCTTATATTAGGAGGATCAAAAATTCAGTACCCTCCTTACCCAAGGTCTGTATTACTGTTCTAATCTTACAGTTCAATTGTGTTAAACAGTAGTTGATAGTTATCATTTGCTTTATAAAAAGAAATCGAAATAAGAGTTTCATGAGAAATACGAAGGGTCGTTTGCACTTCTGGCCATATTTTTGGCTGGCCTTTAATTTTCATTCTTCAAGACAATATGTTTATATGTTTGCATCATAATAATCTATAAGTTATTTGTCCTGCTGTTTTAAAGAATTGATGGTCCTATCAAGATAAGTTGGATTTATGAAGGAAATGTTAAATTGCAACCTATTTGAAAGGCAAACTATGCATTAAATGAATTACTAATAATTATAAGATCGGATGGTATTCAACACTTCAAATAATTTTTTTCCTGATCCTTATGTTTTCAAGAGAAGGTATTGTTGGTTTTGAATTGCCGGAGATATTGAAGAAAAATTTGGTGAATAAATTTGTTGCTTAATTGAAATAAAGTGGTAGGGAAAAAAAAGTCTATGAGATACACTAATAAGAGCCTGTTTGGGATTACTGTTAGAAAACTTCTTATTGGAGAAATATTTTTATAAATAGCTTTTCAGAAAAATGCTTTTAAAAAAATTAATTTGTGTTTGGTAAATTCATTTGGAAAGCATTTTTGATAAATAGATTGTGTTTGGATAATCTTTTTTAAGAAGTGCTTTTAAGAGACAAATGGCCAAAAAGGACTTGTATCAATAGACTTTTTTTACAAATTAAATCGTTGAATAGAGAAAATTTATTTTAAATATCTATTATTATATTTTTAATTATTTATTTAAAATTAAATATTTAAGAAAAAATCTATGAGTACTGCCAAAATATCATTTGATCTTGCAACAACATAATTCACCTATCATTTATTAACATTTATAATAAAACATAAAGAGATATATCCTTCGATCTTCATCATCAATGATATGTTTGATTTTATTTAATGAAAATGAGTGAAAAATGAAATAATAATATATAAATAACAGAATGAAATAAAGAAGTATGATGTAAATATGAAGTATAAAATTCTAAAATCAAATTTTAATCAAACATATAAGGAAATGCTAATTAATTAATAAGGAATATATATACACACACATATATATATTTATATATATATATATATATGTATACATACATACATATATATGTGTGTATGTGTATTAATGCGTGTGTATGTTTTTTTTGTGTGTGTTGTGTATAAGTGATAGGGGTACTTTTGTCATAAAAAATAATTTCCTATTTCTGCTTCTGTTTTTTTTGAAAAGCATAAATTTTCTGCTTCTTCCTAGAAGTAGAATAACTGTTTCTGCTTCTTTTTAAAAGTACTTTTTCAAGTTTACCAAACACCCTTTTTTTCTCAAAAAAGTATTTTTTTTGTGAAAAAAATAATCCCAAACAGGCTGTAAGTATTCCTAATGTAACGATGAATTTTTTAAAATTGAACAAGGTCTGTTTGAAAAGTCACCTTGTAATTGAAATTGGTCTAATTACTAGGATAATAATTTTCAGTCTAGTAATTACACAACCTAGTAATTATAATGACCTGTTTGTTTGCCACAATGTAATTACAGTGTAATTACAAGTGTATTATTTGGCTGAACATGTGTAATCACATGGTTATGTTAAATGTTTAAAATAAATAAATATTAATTACCTGTAATGAGCCTCTAGGTCATTTCTCCGCTTTCATGCATTTTCTGTGTTTTCTATATTTTGTGCTTTTTGATAGTGGTTACAGGTTATTTATGACTTATTGGGACCGTCAGTTGGTTCTCAGGTAGTTCGTTTGGGTTCTAAGACCATTCCCTTATTTTAGAGCTTTTGAAGTTAAGAAATTGATCTTCGACCAAAACTTCTAGTAAACACCACCAAATGAAAATTTCAACAGTTTTGTTAGCTTCTAAATGATGATTTTAGGCTTAAGGGACCCTTAGTAGAGGTCCCAAGGCTTTTTGACTCATTTTGGGCTATTGATTGGAAATTGGTGAAAACGAAACCTTGGGTGTGGGATCCTATTTTATCGAAACAACCTCGAACGGAAATTTTAATGGTTTCATTGAGTCCAAAATATCAAAATTAGTAGGGTAGCATATTTAGTTTGCATGTATGGGGTTCGAAATAAATCTTGAGCATCTTGTCTGAGTCCGTTTAGACTTTGTAATTTTTTTTGTAGTTGGTGAAGCCGCTTAAGCGGCTTGATGGCACTTTAGCATCTTGATGCCGCTTTAGTGATACTTGGCTACCTGGCTAAGCGTCGATTTAGCAGTATCTGTCGACCTTAACAAACATCGCTTAAGCAAACAGGGTGTCTCTTTAGCAGAATCTCTCCCCTGTGCACCTGCCAATTTAGTGGTCATTTTCCGCTTTAGCAGTAGCTGCTTTGGCAGCTTAGTGGCCGCTTAAGCGGTAGCTGTCGGGTATACATTTTTGGACTTCATCTTTCTCACTCATTTAGCTTATTTCTCCTCCATTGTTGCAATCTCGAGCTTGTGAATTAATAGGATTTATACCATTGAACTCAGGTATGATACTTGAACGATCCTTGGTATATTTCTCACTGTTTTCTTTGTCTCTTTCCCTCCCCAAAATTTGGTAAATTCTTGATTTTCAGAATTCTAATCCTTGTGCTCGGTATACTGATTTGAGCCCCAATTGGGACCCTATTTGTGCTTAATTTTTGAGTATGCATTCTTTGTCCTTTGAGGGACTTCGTGACAGATTCAATTTTGAAATTCCATTAGTGGGTCCCATGGACCAATTATTGACCCAATTCTTGGCCAAAGCTTAGTATTGTACTAGGAGTCTTGTTTTACAATCTTAACATGTAGATTATGAATTTATGGCATGATGACTTTTAGAGATTGGGGTGTAGAGACGAACAATTCATGGATGGTTTAAGACTACAGTTTGACCTATGAGGTAGGCTACGGTTTACTCTTTTCTATGAGACTGTGTATCATAGAGATTGCATGCTAGGAGGGGGTTTATAAGATAGGTTTGAGTTTGGTTGTATCTTGTTATCGATATTTGAACTATTTGGGGTAATTTTGGAATAGAATTATAGTCTGAGCCCTAGCCTAGAATACTGTTTTAGTTATACAGTTATGTAAAGTCGCTTATATACATTTTACAATCTTAGGTTGCCTTTAGTAATCCTTAGAGGAAGGATTTGGGGTAGTATGTTTCTATAAAGATAATATTCTCTGTTTAAATCTTCTTGGTAGCATGATTCCCTTGTTTACCTTAGATTTCTGAGTTATAACATCGATATTATTTTCTCTATATATTATTGGTCTGGGGCAGGTTACTAGACCCGTTGGATATTAGGTTAGTTTTCTGTGCTCTGAGAAAGTTATGATTTCATTTTATTGATTTGTAAGTGCTTAAATTTCTATTATTTGGATACTGGTGATGGAATGCATATATTTATACATGCCCACACATATTAATTGGTACGATTCCAATAAAATTATTATTTTTGCTAACTATTTTCAAAAAGTAATTTATTCCCACTTTTCACACTTAAATTGATTTAAAGTCGTGCCACCCTTGTTATTGGTTTATAGTCTATTAAGCTAAACATACTATCTTGAAAAATCAGATTGAGGTAGATTCTAGTCCATGCTCGATCTGCTCATTTATCATTATTTACTTATTTCGGTTGAGAAATATCCACACCCCTTTCTACACTATTCTACCATTTTTAGTCCTAGATCAATCTCGGGGACTGGATTTTATGAATTTCAATTTTTTAGTCTCATATTGATTTTGAGCTATTCTTATTATGTATCACCTTCCTCCTTTGTTACTACTATTGTACATTAGCTTTATCCCTAACTATTTATATTGTAGAACGCTTCCGTCTTTAGAAACTTCTAGAATATGGTGGTTTATCTCTACTTCCCCTTTATCCTTATCATGTTTTGTTTCTTAGTTAGTTGTCTGTAATGTATATTCTTGCCTTACGTGTAATTGTTACTTGCATTATATTTAGAGATATGTGGACCGATGCCTAATCAGTAGCTCGTGTTTGGTACTCATACTACACTTTTGAACCTCGCAACTTATAGTACGAGTTCTCACCGCTGACATGTGTATCACGTGGAGCTATCACGAATCAGAGATTTGAGGTGAGCTCCAGGCATTCTAAGTTGTTCCTTCTCCCTCTTTTTTTTTCTAGATTGATATTTATTTTTTATTTTGGGGATGATTCTGTATATATATTATGTTTACCTTATACTCTTGATACATTAATGGCTTCTGTATTTAGTCATACCAGGTCTTCAAGAATATTTTCTTTATTCTAGTTCTCTTTCTTCTAGTTTTAGTTTTAGGTCTTCAAAAATCATGAGGTACAAGCTAAATCGATCACACCAAGGCAGACAAAAAAGCAAGTGGTGTCCAAAGAAGCTAACAAAATAGGGAAGTTTGAGTACCCAATTGATAAGTCGATTGAGAAACAAGAGACACCACCACAACTGTTCCCTTAGAAGCTTAAAAAGCCAAAGAGGATGCTTGTTTTAAGAAGTTCTTTGGCATATTTAGAGAATTTCACATTAACCTTCTTTTATTAGATTTTTCTACAGGAAATATCTAAGTACTCTAAATACTTGGAAGATGTGGTGAAAAACAAGATGAAGCTTGGTGACATTGAGATGGTAGAATTTACTTATGAGTGTAGTTCAATGGTAATGAGCAAGATGCCTCAAGAGCTCAAGAACCCTAGGAGTTTTACCATCCTCATACAAATTGGTGAAAGTGATGTGGTCCATGCTTTGAGTGATTTGGGAGCAAGCATATATTTGATTCCCCCATATGTGTTTAAAACTCTAGGTTTGGTAAAATTGAGGCCCTGTTTAGTTGTGCTCCAAATTGCGGACAAAACAACAGTGGTTCCCAGAGAAATCATAGATGATGTTCTGATTAAGGTCAGTAAGTTCATTATTTTTAATGACTTTATTATTCTTGATTATGATGTAGATGACAGGGTGCCAATCATATTAGAACGCCCATTTTTCGCTACTGGATGAGCACTAATAGATGTAAGAGAAGGCACTCTCAAAATCAGATTGAACAATAAAAAAGTTGTCGTCAAAGTGTACAATGCACTCAATACATACTCACACTATAAAAATCTGTGCATGATCATAGCTATGGAAGTATATCAGTGTGGGGTGGAGGAGTGGAGGAGCACTGATAGATGTAAGAGAGGGAAATATCAAAATAAGATTGAATAATAAAGAGGTGGTCTTCAGGCTGTACAAAACACTTAATATATCCTCACACTACAAAAATCTACATATGATCATATCTATGGAAGTATATGAGTGTGGGGTGGAGGACTGCAAACCTCCAATTACCTCTTCGGACTCTCTCATTGAGTTTCCCAAATTAACAATTAAGCCTAAAATTGAGAAACTTTAAGGGAAGCCTAAACAGGTAAGTGAACAAAGAGCTACAGACCTTGAGAATAGGAACTCAAGAGGTCAAAAAAGAATAAGGATATGGGCTCTAAGAAGGAAGAAAAGGATGAGAGATTGTGGTTAAGAGTTGTGAGTTTAGTTGTGTCGCGATAATAAATCAGACACTGCTTGGGAGGCAACCCAAGTTAAGGTAGTCATTTTTTTTAGTTTTCTTGGTTTTATTTTTTTTTTGTAAAAAGGTTGAAGGGACATTTGAGTACCAACGATATTAGCTAAGAAGCAGACAAAAATTGAGTGTGGTGTCCTTCGAATCTCTTTGAGGAATATGATGATACTAGCTAGGCCTAGAAGCCCCAAGGAGTATTTTTATCCTAACTTTAATTTATACTTTGGATACAAAGTATGATTTTAAGTATGGAGTGGGGAATATTCTGATTGTTTAGGGTGAAGTGTTGCTATAGGATGTCTAGTTTTTTTTTTAATTTAAAAAATTACAAAAATATTTTATCTTTGTTTATTTTTTGCTTTTATTGTTTGGTCTGTTTAATAGAAGCACACTTCACCCACTTCTCATTTTTTTTGGTTCTTTTATGAGGGAATTCCCTTTGAACCCAGTATCCTTTTTGATTTATAGGAGCAATTTTAAAATTTGTATCGTTAGGAATAAATAGAGATGCTCTTGTTAGGTTCTATACATGGTTTCATGATGCAAGTTGGTTTTGATTATGCAAGCATATGTAAATTAGTTGAATGACTACTTTGAGATACCTAGGCTCATTTATTTTTGTGATGTTGTTTTAATTTTGAATTCATGCTATTGCTTGGTTGAGAATCTATAGAGATCCTTATAGACTTAAACATATGTCATGTGTGAGTGAGGTTTTTGTTATATTTCTTATAGCATAGTGATGTCTAGAACTTTTTCGGTGTGTGTTGAAAGCAAAATAAAGAGTGTTGAGTTTAGTAGATGATATAGGCATTTTTTTTGATATCCATGTTTTAAACCTACTTTATCTACCCTTTATGTATAGTCTTAGTTATCCCTATTGAGCTTTTAGCCTATTCTTTGATAGACATATATGTAGCTTATTCCTTATCTTTTAATTGACCGTTATTTGATCCAAAACTCCTAAGTTCTTCAATTGGGGAATTAAGATGATAAGGAGATTAAGATTGAAGAAGGAAAAAGTGAAGTTGAAGCCCCAAGAAAATATCTATTGGTGTTTTGAAAAAGTTTATGTGTTGTTGGTAGGGAGTAATGTAATGAAAAGAAAAAAATAAATTGATAAAAAGAGAGTGAATCATGGGTTGATGGAAAATACTCCCTATTAAATATGTGTGAGCTAGCTTAAAAAGATGGAACAAAACAAAAGAGAGACGGGAATATAAAAGTGGTGAAAATCCTGTATTAAAGCTCTTAGAGAAGATAATCACTATTACTGGCTAGAATAGTACCTACCCGTCCCTTAACCTACATTACAACTCTTAAAGTCCTGTTTAGTCTTGAGCTTTTACATTTTTATATTAGTGGAGTACTATTGTCATGACCCAAACCAGTGCCCGGCCATGACAGGTATCTCAAGTCCAACAAGGACCGGAGATCACCTTCTGCACCTAACCAAATAGAATACAATACCCCCAACATCGGATGAATTTCAAACATATAACATGAAAGAATAAGATAAGCTCAAAGAATTTTAGACATGTATATAACCCATAACTAGAAATCTAACCAAAAATGACCAACCGGCATCACCACCCAAGTCCACAGTAATCTACAAAGCATTCTAACAAAACCGAGATCAATAAAGTGTTGGGACATGCCCCCAACCCTGACAATGACAATGACAATGTTAATGATAATATGAACTCTCAATTCTAATCTATGAATGGAAACTCATGAAATGTCCAAGTCTTTTGGAGAATGTAAGATAACCACTCACTCATTACCAATGACTGAAGAATCGAGCCGATCCACCTAACTCTGTGCAGGAAAAGTAGAACTATCTCTGGTGCCTGCATCGCATGGGATACAACGTTCGGAGATGGTTAGTGGGTTTAGTACTAGCATGTAACTCAGGGATTGGGGTTAAAATAGAGCCAAGTCAAATCCAATTCAAACACATGTGAACATCATCATATACATACATAAATGATATGCGAGAAAAAGGATCAAGGCTTAGCATGGACTTTAACACTTTAGCTTGAATTGTGTAGCTCAACCGCCATAATATAAAAGGCACCCATAGGTTATATAGGTCCATCTCTCCTCTAGCTAGAAGGGACCTAGTGCGTGTAGCCGCACGAACCATAGGATATACCTATGCACCATAGGGGACTTGAACCTCCCGACAAATCAAGATGACTTAAGCACCCAATCATGTAATATATTGTGGAGGACTCGAACCTCCCAATCATATAATAAGGAGGACTCAAACCACCCGATTATTTAGACCTTCGAGTTCTAGTATTGATCCCTTGGGACCTCCACTTTCACGAGTAAGATACACAACCTTTACTAAAGCCTGATTAAATCATTTATCACACATTCTCATTCATTGAACCACAATACACATTTCGGCATACACTGTTGTATCGTTATACCAACTACACTTGCAAGGTAACATCAAAATGCCATCATAATTCCATTAACTTGAGAAAATGACTCTCTTTGTTCATTAAATCAAACCACCAAGTTTTAATAACCTATTTATATCATGAGATTGTTTCGAAAACAATTTAGTACAATTTTACTCGAACTCAAAACCACTTTCACAAAATTTGGGTTAGGGTTATTGCCAATTCAATTATCAATATTCACAAAATTTGGGGAATTCACAATCCCCTAGTTTATTCACCATACCTCTACATCAAAATGGTTTCAAAGCCACTATTTGAAACATAACCAGGGCATATACAAACATGAAACATCCCATAAATAACAATCTTTCAAAACCCTCAACCCATGATAAAAAACCAACATCAAAACCATATGAACAATACTTTAAAACACATTCCTTTAACAAAGTACCAATTGAGGAGGAGCAACATGCTTGAAGGAGTCTCAATTATGGAGGAGAAATCTTGAATTGATCCCTAGATAACCTTGAGAAAACCCTAGCTTTCTTTGCATGAAGGAACTTGAGAGAGTAAAGAGGGTTTTTGATTTTTTAAAGTGTTAAAATAATGCCTTAAAGGTTCCTTATGGACGTGGGGTCTATTTGGGTAAAGAGGGAAATATCCAAGTGCCTTTAATCTTAAAAATTAAAAAATTATCGTCAGTGACTACGAGTTATTTGATGACTCATAACGACACGTTACGACTCGTTACCACAAGTTGTAGCCAAGAAAGTGTCATCAGGCACAGATACTGTTGACCCAACGACTTACATCATATAACTCGTATTGTGACCCTACGACTCATAGGGCCCAAGTCATATTCAATACACAATACTTGGAACATACACTGGTTGTATTGCAGTTGGGGCATCACGACTCGTAATAAGTCCATATGACTCATTGTGAACCACGTGTACTCAGAGAAGAAAACTTAGCCACACACACTGGTCAAGCTATGATTTAGGTCCTTATAACTCATCAAGACTCCCTATGAATGTAAAAGATGAGTCATAGTTAGGACAGTGATGATAAAATTTCCAAACTTTTAAGGTATAAAAATCTGGGGTGTTACATTCTCCCCTCTTAGGATCATTCATCCCCAAATGACGGGATAAGGAACTTACTAGCAATATTTAAGTCATAGACACACCCACTCTTACTTTTAACAAAGACAGAAAGCAAAGATATTAAGGAATTCACAATTTCCTTTAACAAAGTCAGAAAACAAAGACTCTAAGGAATACATATAACTCATGCACGATTATTCAAAGCTGGAAACAAGAATGGATACTTGAACTTCATGTCCTCTTCAGTTTTCCAAGTAGCTTCTTTACACTTCTGGTTCCTTCAAAGAACCTTTACTGAAGCCATATCCTTGGCACGCAACCGACAAACTTGCCGATCCAAAATCTCAATCAGGACTTCCACATAGGATAAAAAATCCGATCTTGGTGAACCAAGTCGGGACCATACAATCTATCTCGCCAACCTCGAACCACTCAATAGGAGACCTACATCTCCTACCATACAAAGTCTCAAATGGACCCATCCTAATACTTGAGTGATAGCTATTATTATATGCAAACTCAATGGAAGGAAAATGGTTGACCCAACTACCACCAAAATCGATCATATAAGACCTCGACATATCTTCCAAAGTTTGTATCATCCTCTCCATTTGTCCATCTTTCTACGAGTAGAAAGCGGTGCTGAGGTTCACCTTATTCCCCAAACCTCTCTGAAAGGAATGCCAAAAGTGAGATGAGAACTAAGTACCTCGATCTGATATGATGGAAACTGGAGAACCATGTAACTTCATGATCTCCTCAATGAAGAGCTTAGCATAATGCTACACCGAATAATTAGTCCTCACTAGTAAGAAATGAGCGGACTTAGTCATCCTATCCACAATGACCCAAATGGAATCAAACCGATGATGGGACCATGGAAGACCAGTAACAAAATTCATATTAATCACTTCCCATTTCCAGATGGGCAATTCAATCTCTTAAGACAAACCACTAGGCCTCAAGTTCTCAACCTTCACTTGTTGGCAAACCAAACACTTATCCACAAAATTGGCCACATCCCTCTTCAAGTTATTTCACAAATAAATTTCTCTTAAATCATGATACATCTTCCTCAGACCAGGATGAACGATGTACCTCTACTCATGAGGTTCTTCCAATATCCTCTCTTGCAGTCCATCAATATCTGGAACACATAACTTGCCTTGGTATGTCAAGATACCATCACCACCAATCTCAAAAGCTATCACCTTCTGGTGACCCACATTATCCTTGATCCGCATCAACATAGGATCCAAAACCTACTTTTTCTTTACCTTGGCACCAAGAGATAACTTTTCCACCTCTTGAACAATCACACCACCATCCTTAGAGTCCAAGAGACAAACTCTAAGATTATCCAAAGAGTGAATATCCTTCTCCAGTCCCCACTTTTCCTTATCTACAAGAGATAAGCTTACCACTAACAACCTTCTAAGAGAATCATCAACCATGTTAGCTTTACCTGGGTGCTAATACAGACTCATGTCGTAGTCCTTGAGTAACTAAAGCCATCTCCTTTGTTTGAGATTCAACTTCTTCTGGGTGAACACATACTGCAAACTCTTATAGTTTGAGAAGATGTCAACATTAACCCTATACCAATAGAAACACCAAATCTTCAAAGGAAAGAGCACAACCAATAACTCCAAATCATGAGTCGGATAGTTCTTCTCCTGCACCTTCAACTTCCTAGAATCATATCCAACCACTTTACCATACTGCATTAACACACAAACCAGTCCCACCCGAGATGCATCAAAGTAAACAACAAAACCATAGGTACCCTCAGATAGAGTCAAAACTAGAGCCGAAGTTAACTTATCTTTCTACTTCTTGAAACTAACCTCACAAGAATCAGACTACAAAAACTTTACCTTCTTCTGAGTTAACTTCGTCAATGAGGCACTAATAAAAGAAAAGCTTTCCACAAACCTCCTATTATAATTGTCTAAACTCAAGAAGTTCCAAATGTAGGTTGGAGTCATGGGATGAGGACACTTCTTAACCACCACAACGTTTTGTGGATCCACCATGATCTCTTCACTAGAAATAACATGACCCAAATAGGTCACAATATTTAACCAGAACTCACATTTAGAGAACTCTGCATACAATCGCTGATCTTTCAAGGTTTGTAACAAGAGGCATAGGTGATCAGCATGATACACCCCACTCTTAGAATACACCAAATTATCATCAATAAACACAATTATGAACAAATCTAAGAACTGACGGAATACCCAATTCATAAGATCTATAAATGCTGTCGGGGAATTAGTCAAACTAAAAGACATCACCAAAAACTCAAAATAACTATACCGGATTTGAAAGGTAGTCTTAGGGATATCCACTTCCCTAATCTTAAACTAATGGTAACCCGACCGTAGCTTAATCTTGGAAAATTACTTAGCACCTTGAAGTTGATAAATGAGATCATCAATCCTATAAAGCGAATCTTATTCTTCATAGTCATCTTATTCAACTGGCGGTAATCTATAAACATCCAAAGGGACTCATCCTTCTTACGCTCTAATAAAATGTAAGCACTTCACAGGGACATACTTGGGCGGGTAAAATCCTTATCTAGAAGATCTTCCAACTGCTCCTTGAGTTCTTTTAACTCCATTAGAGCCATTCTATAAGGAGGGTTAGAAATATGATGAGTGTTCAGAAGAAGATCAATGCCAAAATCAATTTCCCTATCGGGAGGAATAACAGGAAGATCATAAAGAAATACCTTAGAAAATTCACAAACCACCGGTATAGATTGTAATAAAAGACCTTTAGATCTAGAATGCTTAGCATGCATTATATGGTAGATGCACCCCTTGGAAATCAATTTCTGTGCTCTAAGATACGAAATGAACCTTTCCTTAGGCACTAGGGAACTACTATCCTATTCAATCATCGGCTTATTTGGGAAGTAGAACTTGACACTTCGGGTCTGACTATATATATATATTATTTAAAATTAAATTTGAGATATCGAAAGTATATAATTATATTATATCAAATGAATAGCATTAAAAATTATATATGGCATTGATATATAAGTGATAGTTTCTTTATGATCAAATAATTGTTTCATTTTTAAATATATGTGACAATTGTTTATTACCAGTATATCTTAAATTTGTATGAATGTAAATATTATATTTGAAACCTTATGCATAACATGAATACAAACAATCCATCCCCAATATCATAGAATGTCTAATATTTCAAACTCTATCAGATCCACCAAGGTCTCCCTATCACAAACTAACATAACACGACCTCTATAGACCCTTCGAGCCACAATAGAGTCACCCACCTGGGGGGACAAAGAGAAAGGATCTAGAATACACTTAGGATAAAAAAATGAATAGCCACATAAGGGTCACATAAGAGAGGGTAGAATCGAGATCAAGTAGGAAATATTTATCATAAGAGAAAAATTTGAGCAAATCAGTAACAACATTGGGGGATGCCTTAGAATCCTGGCGAGTGGCAAGAGCATACAGATGATTCTGACCAGTGCCGGAGCCAAAAGCTGAAGTAGCATCCTTTGGTGCTAGAGCTGATGAAGTAGCAATAAGGAAATTATTTTCCCCAGAAGCAACCACAGAAGGACAACCCCTCTGCATATGACCAATCTGACAACATTTAAAACATTTGTTCTTACCTTATTCTCAAACACCACGATACACCTGACAATAGAATCTACAAAGGGTATATGATGGAGCTTACTAAGTGCAATTATCCTGAAGTTTGTCACCCTATGCCCTAAGACCAACACTATTCTAAAACCGATGATCACTCGACGGCTTCAGATAAGGTGCACTAGCCGTAGAGTAGGAACCAGAATTTCTCAACTTCTTCTTAGACCATTTTCCACTGTCTCTACTACTCTGTGACTGACCTTTACCCTAATATGAATGGTGAAACTTTTTATTCTACCTTTTACTCATCTCTGCTTGCTTTGTATTTCCTCTTTCACTTGTTTCATACAGACCATAAATCTAGAGATGTCCATATCTTTGTTCAACAAGGCAGCCTTGCTTTCCAAGATAAAATCATGGGACAATCTAAAAACAAACTTTCTCATTCTAGACCTCATGCTAGACACTAATTTCTGAGCATATTGCAACAACTGATAAAACTTCAAGGCATACTCTACTATCATCTTGCCTTTTTTTAAATTCACGAATTCCCAGCCTTTACTTCCCTCAAATCCGAAGGAAAGAAGGGATCAAGAAAAGTATTGAAGATGTTATCTCACAAAGAAGAATTAACATCATCACCCCTAGGCTGATCCTATTCCTCAAAAAAATGATACGCCATATCCTTTACTTAATAAGCAGCGAGTTCCATACCCTCCACATCAGTAGTATGAATCACACAACAAATTATTTCTATCTCATGAATGAAATTTTGAGGATCTTCCTCAACTTTAGAACCAGTGAAAGTCAAAGGACTCAACCTCTTAAAATTGACCAACTCTAGTGACCTCAAAAGATGGAGCAATAGAAGTAACACATCCAGTATAAGAGTCCACTAAATTTATAAGCAAATAGATCGACTGGCAAAACTCAACATTAGGCACACCAGCCTAAGGTGTCTAAGGAGCGCCAGGGAGAACTGGTGGAACTCTACTAGGGCAATCAAAAGTAGCAATGCTAGACCAAGTCTGGATTCCTTGAGCAGGCGAGCTTTATCTATATTGTCCTTAGATGGGGCAGAGAAGTTTAGAAAAATATCAAATTTTTTGGGAGACATGATCCAAAAAGTAAACATACGATAATTATAGGAAATTTGAAGATCTTAGATACTATAGCCCAAAATATAATAACAAGAAAGGGAAACATATCTAAATGACTTGTAGTCTCGCTCTTATAAGTGTGACATGCTACATACCTATAAAAGAGACTCGACACGACTTTATGGACACTTAATGACTCCAAACCTAGTCTCTTATACCAACTTTGTCTTGACCTAAACCAGGTCCTAGCCATGATGGGTATCTCAAGTCCAACAATAACTGAAGACCACCCACTACACCTAACCAAACAGAACATAATACCCCCATCTATGAATGAATTTCAAACATATAACAATATAGAATAAAATAAGCTCAAAGAATTTTAGACATGTCTATCTCAGTTTTATTGTTATTATAGTATTACTATAAACAGTGCTCACAGCAGGTACCAGTCATTGGTTAGCTAGTGGTTCTTTGGTATCATTAGCGCCGTGTAGCGTCTGGGGTACCAGACTCGGGGCGTTACAAACTTGGTATCAGAGCCAAGTTCAACAGTGTCCTAGAAAGTCTGAAAAGCTGCATCTAGTAGAGTCTTGTGCATGGGTGTGTTGCGCGCCATATTTATATAAAGGAGGCTATAAGATGTTTTAGGAATAGTTTCCCTTCTTTTAGTATTCATGTCATGCAAGTGAGCATGACCTCAAATTTAACTCTTAGTTTAATCCATTTCTCCCTTTTGTTCACAGAACATGCCTCCCAAAAAGACTAACGAAAAGAGTAATAGGAATCAATCAACACCTCAGCCCATTCAGACAAATCCCCTAGACGAACACGTCTCTCATGCAGAGTTCAAAGATGTATTTAATACTCTTGCTAATTTAGTTTCTACTCAGAATGAATGCCTAGATGCTATTTCGACCAACCCAGTGGCTAATTCTGCTGTAGCCAGGATTCAGGACTTCACCCGAATGAACCCTCCTTCTTTTTTCAGGTCTAAGACTGATGAGGACCCTTAAGAATTCTTTGATAAGGTGCAGAAGATTACCAATATTATTGGGGTGACTGCTAGTGTGAGTGTTAAGCTAGCTGTATATCAGTTGCAGGATGTGGCTCACACATGGTTCAAGTAGTGGAAAGCATAGAGGGCCATAAATATAGGTTTCATTGTAGAAAGAGTTTACCACTGCCTTCTTAGATAGATTCTTTCCCCTAGATCTAAGAAAAGCTAAGGTGTTAGAGTTTATCAATGTCAGGCTGGGTAATATGACAGTGAAAGAGTATTCTCTTAAGTTTACTCAATTAGCTAGATACACTCCTCATGTAGTGGCAGATAGAAGAGCTAAGATTAGTAGGTTTGTTTCTGGAGTGAATGATAGTGTGTTCAAGGAGTGAAGGACCGCGATGCTGATTAGTGAGATGGACATAGCCAAGCTTATGGTCTATGATCAATAGATAGAGGACCAGAAGATTAAGAAGAGGGAAAAATAAAATAATAGAGCAAGGATAGGTATTTTTAACTTTGCTCAGCCTAAGTTAGTGGGTGGTAAACATTTTCAGTTTTGCCCTAAGTCATTGGTTCTAGCTCCTTCCTCAGCTAGTGCTCCATTTCTATGTTAAGGAATGGTGACAAAGACAGGGCACAAGGCTCTAAGTCTCAGGTTAGTGTCAGTAGTACCCGGACCCATCCTCTTTGTCATATTTGTGGCAAACACCATTAGGGCATTTGCATAGCTAACAGTGATGTTTGTTTCAGATGTGGCAAGCCAAGCCACAAAGTCAGAGATTGTCCTTAATCAGGTTTTTAGGGTTAGCATAACCGTTCCTCAGCTCAGTTCGGTCGCCTGAATCAACAGGGTGCCACCTCCAGCGCTACCAGTGGGCAACACCTAAACAGACGCTATGCTCTTCAGTCCTGATAGGATTAGGAAAATTCTCCAGATGTGGTCACTGGTACATTACAAATTTTTTATTTGCATGTTTATGTTTTGCTAGATCTAGGAGCTTTCTTGTCTTTCATTACTCCTTATAAAACAGTTGATTTCAAAGTCAGTCCCAAAATTTTAATAGAGTCCTTCTTAGTATCTACCCCAATGGGTAAATCTATCATAGCTCGACGGGTATACAGGAACTTTCTGGTAATGGTATCTCAGAAAGTCTCTTTTGCAGACTTAGTTGAATTAGAGAGGACTGATATTGATGTCATTCTCAGCATGGATGGGATTCATTCCTGCTATGCCACAGTCGGCTGTAGAAATAGAATTGTCCAGTTTCAGTTTTTGAATGAACCCGTTCTAGAGTGGAAGGGCAGTACTTCAGTATTCAAGGGTCAATTTATTTCCTACCTAAGGGCAAGAAAAATGATATCTAAGGGATATGTCTATCATTTTGTTTGAGTTAAGGACTCTATATATGAAACTCCCAGTCTTGAATCAGTTCCAGTAGTGAATGAATACTCAGATGTCTTTCCCAAAAATCTTCCAGGAGTTGCTCCTGAAAGGGAAATAAACTTTGGCATTGACCTTCTTCCAGATAATTAACCCATATCTATTCTTCCATATATAATGGTACCAACAGAACTTAAGAAGATAAAAGAACAGTTGAAGGATATCCTAGATAAGGGATTCATCAGACCTAGTGTATCCCCATGGGGTGCACCAGTTCTATTCATGCGTAAGAAAGACAGTTATCTCAGAATGTCCATAGACTATCGTCAACTCAATCAAGTTATAGTTAAAAATAGGTATCCGTTTCCCAGAATCAATGACCTATTTGACAAACTTTAGGGTGCCAGTTACTTCTTTAAGATATACCTCAGATCAGGCTATCATTAGCTCAGGGTTAGAGAATATGAAATCCCAAAGATAGCTTTTAGAACTCGATATGGTCATTTTGAATTCTTAGTCATGTCTTTTGGTCTTACCAATTCCCTAGAATCCTTCATGAATTTGATGAACCGTGTGTTAAAGAAGTACTTGGACATGTTTTTCATAGTCTCTATAGATTACATCCTTTTCTATTCCCACAACAAGCATGATCATGTAGACCATCTCATAATAGTATTGCAGACCCTCAGAAATTATTAGTTATTCACCAAATTCATTAAGTGTAAATTTTGGCTAAGGTTAGTAGCATTCCTTAGTCATATAGTTTCCGAAGATGGCGTTAGAATTGATTCTCAAAAGACCAAAGCAGTGAGAAACTGGCCTAGACCCAATTCTCTGACTGATATCAGGAGTTTCTTAGGTTTGGATGGCTATTGCAAAGAGTTTGTTAAGGGGTTTTATTCTATTGAATCCCCTATGTCCAGATTGACTCAGAATAAAGTCAAGTTTCAGTGGTAAGATTCATGCGAGAAGAGTTTTCAGGAGTTGAACACTCGACTCACCTCAACCCAATTTTGACTCTTCTAAATAGTTCAGATTGGTTTGTCGTGTACTGTGATGCATCCATAGTAGGTTTGGGTTGTGTCTTCATGTAGAATGGTAAGGTCATAGCCTACGCCTCCAGACATCTTAATCCCCATTATAAGAACTATCCGACTCATGATCTTGAGTTAGCAACTGTAGTGTTTGCCTTGAAGATTTGGAGGCATTACTTGTATGGGGTACATGTGGTTATGTTCACAGATCACAAAATACTTCAGTATGTATTCTATTAGAAAGACTTAAACCTCCATCATAGAAGATGGTTAGAGCTCTTAAAAGATTACGACATGAGTGTCCTTTATTATCTGGGCAAGGCCAATGTAGTGGCTGACGCTCTCAGTAGACTATCTATGGGTAGTGTTTCCCATGTTGAGGACAGTGAGAAGACTTTATCTCAAGAATTTCATCATCTTGACCGACTAGGTATCCGCTTAATCGATTTAACAGAAGGCAATGTGTGAGTTCAGAACAGTTTTGAATCATCTCTAGTTTCCAAGGTGAAGAAAAGTCAGGATAGAGATCCCAGTATAGTTAGTTGAAAGAATTAGCCAGAGATCACAAGGTAGAGGTTTTCTCCAAAGGGGGAGATGGTGTGTTGCGTTGTCAGAGTTGTCTATGTGTTCCAGGTGTAGATGACTTGAGATAACGAATTCTTGCAGAAGCGTATGGTGTACGTTACTCTATTCATCTAGGGTCAACTAAGATATACCATGACTTACGGGAGATCTATTGGTGGAGTGGGATGAAGAGAGACATTGCAGAGTTTGTGGCTAAGTGCTCAACATATCAGCAGGTTAAGATCGAGCATTAGAAACCTAGTGGGTCCATGCAGGAGTTCAGTATTCCTACTTGGAAGTGGGAAGAAGTGAACATAGATTTCGTGATGAGTTTTCCTCATACTCAACGTCAGCAAGATTCAGTTTGGGTCATTGTAGAAAGAATGACAAAATCAACTTATTTCCTTCTAGTCCATACCTCTTATTCAGTCGAGGATTACGCCAAACTCTATATTAGGGAGTAGGTCATATTGAATAGTGTTCCATTATCCATCATATCAGATAGAGGTACCCAGTTCACCTCTCATTTTTGGAAAGCATTCCAAAAGGGTCTTGGTACCCGAGTTCATCTCTGTACAACCTTTTATCCTCAGACAGATGGTCAAGAAGAAAGGAATATTAAGACCCTGAAAGATTTGCTAAGGTCATGTGCAATTGATTTCAAGGGTAGTTGGGATGACCACTTGCCTTTGATTGAGTTCGCATACAATAACAACTATCATTCTAGTATTCAGATGGCTCAATTTGAAGCCCTCTATGGTAGGAGATGCTGATCTCTAATAGGGTGGTTCAAAGTCTGTGAGACCATAGTAGTAGGGCCTGACTTGGTTTTTGATAGCTTAGAGAAAGTTCAGTTGATCAAAGAAAGGCTCAAAACAGCTCAGAGCCGACAGAAATCATACGCTGATGTGCGCAGGAAGGATCTCGAGTTTGAGATTGGTGAATATATGTACTTGAAAATCTCTCCCATGAAAGGAGTGAAGATGTTTGGCAAGAAGGGAAAGCTCAGTCCCCGTTATGTCGGTCTCTTCAAAATTCTCAACCATTTTAGCAGGGTAGCTTATGAGCTCGAATTATCTTTAGATCTAGCCTCAGTGCATCTAGTATTCCATGTCTCCTTGATTAAGAAGTGCATAGGTGACCCAGCAGTCATAACCCCTATAGAGGTCTTAGATATTTAGAAAAACCTCACTTATGAATAGATTCCAATAGAAATCCTTAACTATCAAACTCGTAGATTGAGGAACAAAGAAGTACCTTTAGTCAAAGTTCTTTGGCGAAATCAGTCCATTGAGGGAGCTACTTGTGAAGCAGAAGAAGACATGCGAACCAAGTATCCTCACCTCTTCTCCGCAAACTCAGGCTCAGCCCAAGCTAATAGCTTTCCTTAAGCTTATTTAGTTTCATGTTTAGATTTCAGTTACAAACTTGGTATCAGATACCATTGCATTTCCAGTCATATGTTCATAAGTCAGTTCAGTCATGTATTAGATATGCATGATCATCTTATTAATATTCCCAGTCATGCATTCATGCATCAGCTCAGTCATGTATTCATGCATCGGATATGCATGTTTAGTATGAAATTCAGCATATCAGTAATATCAATCCTATAGTCATGTCCCAATGTTCATGATTCATTAAGTGGATTTAGTCTACTAGTACTCTCAGTTCAGTCAGTCTCATTCAAGGACGAATGTTCCAAAGGGGGAGATATTGTAAGACCCCATAAAAATTTCTAGCTTTATTTAGTACTTTAGGCTTATTAAGGGGTCTCAGACTTAGAAAATTCTATCTAAGTTTCCAGACTTATTTTATTTTAGCCTTCAAAAATTGGCGATCTCATTTTGCAACCTTAAAGTCCTTTAAAGGCCTATAGGTTTGTTAATTCTTGATCAAGGAGGTTAATAGGTGTCCCCGGACAAGTTTCAGATTTTTCAGACCTCGTCTAGACCTTGTTTAGAATCCCAAAATAGTGATTCGATGGGATATTGGCGCATCGTATTGCCAATCATATCGACAGATAAAATTAACCTTAGCTCAAGCCAAATTCCAGTGAACCAACGCGATGTTGGCACGTTGTATCGGTTATCACGTTGGTACCCTCGACACATCGTGTCGGCTGTAGTGTCGCTGGGCATATTTTTCTAATTTTTAAACCCACATCCTTAAGGGTAATTAGGTTTTTTCCCCCCGACCTTCATCCCTCATAACATGAAATTTAGCCCTTTTTTGGATAATGATAGTCATTCTTTCACAATTACTCAAGAAAAAGAAAACCCTAGGTGATTATTTTCAAATCAAGAACTCAAGATCTCTCCATTTACTCTCAAAAAATTTCCATCCAAGGTATGTAAAGTGTTCATCCAAGGACCCTTTTCATTCTTGGAGCTCAAGAAACAAATTTTAAATCATGAATTATGATTTCCATGTTTGTGGATTGTATTCCATCCATGTTAATGTTAATGTATGGTTTCTAAGTTGAAAAATTTATTGTATCCCATGATATTATGATAGAATGTATGTTGGAATTGAATTCGCTTATGTTGATCTCTTGAATTATGAACGAAATATGATAGTCATGATGCTATACCATGTTGTCCATGCACAAGTACAAGATTATGTCCTCTAGGTGTTTGACAAAATGCTTAAATGAATGAATTGTGCAATTGTGACTCAATTGTGATCTAACTGATGACCCCATGCTATATTCATGTGTCTATGTTGACTCCCATACTAAGGCGATGCCTTGTAATTGATTGATGGAATGCTCATGAGATTTGATTTGTGAACTTATGATATGTTAGAATGCATTCCTACTCATGTACCAGATTATGATTTTCAAATGCCTCATAAAATCCCTCAATGATTGTATTATGAATTGTTGATTATGGTCGTGTGTTCAAAAAGTGTCATGTCCTATTTATGTTCATGCTATCGAGTCCTGGGGGTATTTTATACCCGATAATTTAGCTGTGTACCTAGATCCAGTGTTAGTTTTCAACATACTCTCAGTCAAGCCATGATTAGTAGAATTCAGTCAGTCACATGACTCAAGAAAACTCAGTAAATTCAGTATCAGTCCAGTCCCACTCAGTACTCAGAAATAACAGTAAACTCAGTCAGTTAACAAAATTCAGTAGTATTCCGCCAGTCAATGGAAATTTAGTGAACTCAGTCCAGTACAGTCTTGTATACTCAGTTCAGTATCTATTCAGTTGGGAGTAGGATTCAGCACCGAGTGAATCCAAGGATGGGAACTACCTGCTAGCAGAGGGTGTGATTCTTAGAAGCAATCCTTGCATTACAGAACTACGTTGCCAGCGTAGGTTGAGACATCAAACCTGCTAGATGAGGGTTGATGAGGTAGCTTAACCTATCAGATAAGGGTCCCACTGCTCTCATTAGAGTACCTGATAGATGAGGGTCACTCATAATTTATTCTTACTAGTGGTGCGGTATTGGCACCCTTCTAATTGGGGTCACATATTGGACCCCAACTCAACGACATTATTTTATTTGGGGCATGCCGGTTAGATGACTACCTCCCACAATATCAGTCTCAGTCTTCAGTAAAGAACTCATCTAGTTCTTCATATTTTAGGACTGTTACATACAGTCACTCATCCTGTATAAAACTCAGCTAGTTCCGTTAGAATTAGGACTGTCAGGCAAAGTCACTCTGTAATCAGTATATCAGTTATCAGTAATCTATGTTGTCAGTAATCCATGTTATCAGTAACTCAAAATCCATAATCCATATGATTTTAGTTACCATTATGTATTCATGCGTGTATCCTCACGTAGTCATGTTCATGTTATTCAGTCAATTATAGTTTATGCATATGAACCCTTGCATTCAACCTTACCTCACTTTGCGTACCAGTACATTCACACGTACTGACACATACTTTTCTTTTGTGCTATGGTCTTTTATACCATAGGTTTGGATGCTCAGGTTCTCGACTGTGTATAAAAAGCTTCAGGTTCAGTCAGCAGCAGTACACTAGACGTGATTCCTCATCATTCAAGGATGTTTAATTATTTTATTATTTTAGTACTTAGTCATTTTAGCAGTCGAAGTTAGTTGGGGACATGTCCCATCAACTCCTTATTCAGATAGTTTAGAGGCTTTCAGACTAGATTTTCAAACTTTAGTATTTCCAGACTCTAGTATTTTCAGTATTTATGTTTAATTTTGGTATTCTTATACCTTGTTCAGACATTATTTAGTTTTGACCCTTATGGCAGATTTCCACCAGATTTCCGCATTTATCTCAGTTTTATTGTTATTATAGTATTACTATATACAGTGCTCATAGTAGTTACTAGTCATGGGTTAGCTAGTTGTCCTTCGAGATCGTTAGCACTGTGTAGAGTCCGGGGTACCAGACTCAGGGCGTTACACAGGACCTCTACTTTTATGACTCAGCTACACAACCCTCGTTAAATCCCAATTAAACAATTTATCACATATTCCCATTCATTGAACCATAGTACACTTTTAGGAATACACTGTTGGTAGCATCATACCAACTACATTTGCAAGGTAACATCAAAATGCAACCACAATTCTATTAACTTGGAAAAATGACTCCCTTTTTTCATTAAATTAAACCACCATGTTTTAATAACCTATTTATATCATAAGATTGTTCCGAAAACAATCAAGTGAAATTTTACTCGTACTCGAAACCACTTTCACAAAATTTGGGTTGGGGTTATTACCAATTTAGTTATCAATATTCACAAAATTTGTGGAATTCATAATTCCCTAGTTTATTCACCATACCCCTGCATCAAATTGGTTTCAAAGACACTATTTGAAACATAACCAATGCATATACAAACATGAACCTTCCATAAACAATAATCATTCAAAACCCTCAACCCATGTTCAAAAACCAATATCAAAACCACATGAATAATACTTTAAAACATATGCCTTTAACAAAGTAATAATTGAGGATGAGTAATATGCCTGAAGGATTCTTAATTATGGAGGAGAGAACTTGAATTGACCCCTAGATGCTCAACCTTGAGGAAACCCTAGCTTGCTTTGCTTGAAAAATCTTAAGAGAGTAAAAAGGGTTTTTGATTTGTCAAAGTATTAAAATAATGCCCTACAGGTTCCTTATGGACATGGGGTTTATGTGGGTAAATAAGAAAATGTCCAAAGTACCCTCAATCTTAAAAACTGATAAATTATCACCAGTGACTACGAGTCACACGGCAACTCCTAACAACACGTTATGACTCATTACCATGAATCATAGCTAAGACAATGTCATTAGGCACACATACTATTGACCTTATGACTTACATCATATGACTCATATCATAACCCTATGACTCATAGGGTCCAAGTCATATCCAAGACATCAACACTTGGAACATACACTAGTTTGACTACAATTGGGGCATTGCGATAGGTAAAGAGTCCATACGACTTGTTGTGAGCAACTCGTACTCAGAGAAGAAAACTTAGCCACACACACTGGTCAGGCTATAATTTAGGTACATAATCAATCAATCTTGGATATGCACTCAATCATGAAGGTACACATAAACTAATATACAATACATTTTAGGATTTACTAAGAGAGGCAAAGATAATTCTACACATTGATAAAATTCATTTGCCAAAGCTCAGATTAGGAAATACCAGAACAAGGAGTTCATAATCAAAACAACCTCATAATATATAAACCAAGTTTGGAGACACAAATTAGTGATTAAAACATGATGTAGTAAGGGAGTATTATAGTTATTCGTTGTACCTTTTCCTTTGATCCTTTAGAAGTGGTATTAGTCTATGGATCAATTTGCTGAGGAGAAACGGATAGGGTTAGTTGAGCATTAATGTAATACACTTGATTACGACCCGTAAATACTCAATTAGAAATCAATTGATGCTGATATATTGAAAGGGTTTTCTATTCAATATACCTAGTTTGTAGATGACTGTGGTGTTATTTTAGATTAGGATTTCTTTTTTTTTTTCTAGATTAGTAGCTGAGGAGTTGAAGACTTCTTCAATAATTGTATTGACTTGGCATTTGTGAGAGTTTTTGAATGCCTTTTGAGCAATCTACCCAAATTCTTCATGCTAGAAATCTATGGTGGAATAATGAATTAATTTAATAACATAACTGGTCAAGTGATTTTTCATTAGTAAATTCATATCATAAAGTTCTTTATCTTTTGTGTACTTTCCTATTTGAGATTTGATGTTTTCTTTTAATTTCCCTTTGTTTTCTTTTTATTTTTGGATTATTTGGTGTGATTTTTTGTTTTTGGACTTGATTTTTATTCAAGAATAAATGGGATCTCATAACAATCATTTTTATACTAATAAAAGTCTATGATTTAGGTTCTTACGACTCATTAAGACTCCTTATGACTCGTAAAAAGAGAGTTGTAGTCAGGATAGTGAGGATAAAATTTAAAAAATTTCAAGGAGCAAAAATATGGGGTGTTACAACTACACTAAGGGAAAGCTTATGGTTCATCTTGTGTGACATGCGAATTCTTTGTGAGAGTGAGTAGAATTTGTTTCTACACTTTGTCTTTTGATAAACTGCATATATATTAGTGAATATGTGAGACTCTTTTGTGGTATGGGCATATATTTGATGATGGAAATATGACTTGTATGATCTTTTTGTTGAGTAATATGCTTGAGTATTCTAACATGGTAGAGTCAATTATTGAGGTTAGGAAGTCTTAAAGTAGTGTTCATGGGTTTTCGATTTCCATATGACATGCCTAATATGGAACTTGATATTCATTTAGTCATTTTAGTTCTAACTTGATATGGCTCTATCTAATCCTTGACTTTCGAGGATGAAAGTTTATTTAGTAGTGGATGTTGTTGTGACCCTCTAGGTCATTTTCTTTACTTTTATACATTTATTGCATTTCATGATTTCCATAGTGGTTACAGGTCATTTTTGACTTGTTGGGACCATCAGTTTGGTTCTCGGGGTAGTTCATTTGGGTTCTAAGATCATTTCTTGTTTTGGGGCTTTTAAAGTTGAGGAATTGGTCTTCATTCAAAACATCTAGTAAACGGCATTATATGACAATTCTAAGAGTTTTATTAGCTCTAGAATGTTGATTTTAGGTTAAGGAGAATCTTGATCTGGGTTTCGAGGATTCAAGGCTCATTACGAGCTACTATTTAGAAATTGGAGAAAATAAAAGCTTTGGTGTAGGACCTATGTTTTGTCAAAACAAACTTGGATGGAAATTTTAATGGTCTCATTGTATTCAAAATGTCAAATTTCGTATGGTAGCATAGTTTATTTGGATGCACATGGTTTCAAATGAATTTTGAGCATCCGGTCAGAGTCCATGTGGACTTCGTTAAATTTTTAGGTTTTTGATAGCTTGTGGAACTACTTAAGAGGCTTGGTGTAGCATTAGAGGTTCTTGGATACCTAGCTGAGTTCCATTGTAGCAGACATCTCTTAAGAAACTAGGGTGTATCTTTAGAGATATCTCTCCCTTAGTGTACCTTCTAATTTAGAGGTTATTTGCCTCTTTAGTTGTTTAGCAGCCTAGTGTCTGCTTAAGTGCTCACTGTGGGTATATGTTTTGGAATCCATCTCTCTCACTTATTTTAGCTCATTTCTCCTCCATTGCCGTAATCTTCAGCTTGGGAATCAATGGGATTTCATCCGATTGAACTCACGTATGATACTTGAACTATCCTTGGTTTTTTTCCCATTATGGTCCACACCACTTTTCCTCTTCTAAATTAAATTATTAATTTTTGGGATTTTGATCCTTAGAATTGATGAACTGATTTGATCCCCAATTGGGACTCCATTTATGCCCAATTTTTGAGCACACATTCCTTTTCCTTCGAGGGACCTCATGGTGGATTTAATTTTTAAATTCCATTAGTGGGTCTATGGCTATTTATTGACCCAATTCTCGATGCGGAGCTTAGTATTTCATTATGAGCTTGTTTTACTCATATTAATAGGTAGATTATGAATTTGATAGAGTGACGATATTCAAATATTGAGGAGTAGAGATGAGTAGTTCTTAGATTTTTTGGTGATGAAGTAAGCTATGGGCTACTCTCCTCTATGAGATTGTGAATCATATAAATTGCATGCTAGTTGGGGTTTATAGGATGGGTTTAAGGCTAGTTGTATCTTTTTATCAATATTTGACCCGTTTGGGGGAATTTTAGAATAGAATTGTAGTTAGATCCCTAGACTATAATACCTGTTGTGGTCATACGGTTATGTCAAGCTCGCTTATATACTTGTTAAAACCTTATGAGGTCTGATCCCTAGCCTAGAATACCTGCTATAGTCATAGGGTTATGTTAAGCTCGAATACCTTTTATAAACTTAGGTTGTCTTTCGTAATCCTTGGTGAAATATTTAGGGTAGTATATTTCTATAAAGATGATATTCTCTGGTTTAATCCTTCCGATAGCATGATGCTCTTATTTACCTTAGTTTTCTGATTTATGAAAATGGTATTCTCTTTCTCTATATATTGCTGGGATCGAGGCCTTAGTTATGACATTAGTTGGGTACTAGTTTAGTTTTATGTGCTATGAAAGAGATATGATTTAAGTTTGTCAATGCTTAAGTGTTTACATTTCTTCTATTCGATTACTGGTGATGGCATGCATACATTTATACATGCTCATGCATATTTAATGGTACTATTCCAATTAAATCATTGGAATAGTACCATCTTCTATTCGATTACTGGTGATGGCATGCATACATTTATACATGCTCATGCATATTTAATGGTACTATTCCAATTAAATCATTGGTTTTGCTAAATTTATTCAAAAAGGGATTTGTTCTCACTTTTAACACTAAAATTAGTTTATAAAACACTTTTAACACTAGAATTAGTTTTTAAGATGGAATTCGTAGCACCATTATTATTGGTTTATGGTTTTGTAAACTAATCATACTACCTTAAAAATTCACTTCGAGATAGATTTTGGTCCATTCTTGATCTACTTATTTATCATTATTTACTTATTTCAATCGACAAGGAATTTGACCTCTTTCGACATAAATCTATCATTTTTAGTCCCAGATCAATCTCGAGCACTTGATTTTATAAATTTCTACTTGTTTAGTCTCGGATTGATTTTGAGCTCTTAATATACTTTTACATATCTCTAGTACTAAATGAAGTAGATTAATTATTTTTGATTATTGGAAGTCCTATTCCAGGACTAGGTAGTATATATGGATATCCTGAGTCCCCTTTAAGTCCCTACTGTCTAGGGACTGCTTGCTAAAAAATAGGATACCACATAGGTCCTGCCTTGTGAGACGGAGAGCTAAAGAAGGTGTATATACATGGTATTATATGACATGCAATTGAAATGATAGTAGGGAATTCACTTTGTATTTATTCGTTCACATGCATTGCCTATTACCAATATGATTGTTGATGTTTGTACCTGCCAGTCTTATGGGGGTCTGTTAGGTTATGTTTGTTGTTGTGCAGCTTTTGATATTATGGGGTTTGGTTAGGTTATTTATTGTCCGGGAATAGTCGATTGTATTATTTATTGGATATTATTGCATAGTTTTGGAACGATTATTATGGATTTGGATATTATTCTATCCCCCCTTTGATGTTATGATCCTTCTTGTTGGACTACCTTGTGATTATTCATATTTTGAGTTGGATGTTTTGATTGTGATAAATTTTGCTCCCTTCTTTTTTATATTCCTCGTGATAGTTAGGCTATTTGGAAAGCTCCCTTAGGTTAGTACCTTTGATTTGTCTTATATCTCTTTCTTCTATAGCTATTCTTATTTTGTATCATCTTTCTCCTTTGTTACTACTATTTTATATTACTGATATTGCCCAAGTTACACCTCCAAAGAAGTATAAAGTAGATGTTGTACAAAATATAGAACCCAACTAGGCTGGGGTAAATCTAATAAGGAATAGGCCAAAGTATTTATCTAATCAATTAATAAGTAATTTGCCATAGCAGGGTGGTGGTGGTGGTGGGGGTTATGGAACATTGATTTCAACAAGTGACAATTGCTAATTTTGTTGTGTTTGGAATCAATAGATGAGAGGAACTAGGACTTTGTTTCCATAACTGTATAACACCGTAGGTTCTTTGTTCTAGTGATCTATCTCGATGCTTGGCATGTAGAGTTAATAGGTTATGTTCATCTAAATGAATTTACGATCCTATTAGATGACCATCCTTAATCATGTGTTATCATCTCATAAGTTTTGAACTACTAACCACTATCTTGGATCCTGTCACGACACGAGCCTAGGCCCTAGCCGTGACGAGCATCCCGAACCATGAAGGCCCGGAACACCCATTCTCTATCTGGTTATCATGCACAACATTCATAATCATAATAAAATGCGGAATTGAAACTGAGTACGGAAAACATGGTCAAGTTCTGCAACATTTCTGAATAATACTATCTGACATCAGTCTGTGAAATCTCTACTAAGAACATAAATATCTGTCTGAAAAGAAACTGGGACAAGGCCCCCAGTAAACCAAAAAACATAATAAATAAGATAATGTCTGACATAATTAGGCCTTCCGAATAATAGAAGGCTCACCACTGTGAGATCAAGTCTGCAAATCCGAGAATGTCTACTAAGTAGCTGGACCCCTAGACTGTGCCTCAGAACCTGGAAGGAGGGGGGGTCAACACAAAAGTACTGGCACGCGAAACAATCCAAAAAGATAGTATAATGGAACATACATATATATATATATATACATATTAACTGAAAGCAATTTTTCATCAAGACATCATGTATAAAACTGTTTCTGAAAAATACATGGGCACTTTCTGAAAACATGTAACCTGTCTGTTCATTTAAAATCATGATCTGTGTTTTACTTCTGAGTTAGGTGGTATTCCCCTACAAGTCTGATATTCCACGGGCTATATGGAATCCGCCATTGACTCGGCGGGGAAGCCCCCAACCCAAGTGTGCCGCAAGGGTTGGAGTGTCTGAGTCTGATACGCCACAGGACATTTAAGTCAGCGCATAATAGTATACCCGGGTCGGCAAACCACGGTTTTAGGCAATGAGTCGCTTGAACTCAAGCCCTCTTCGGGGAACCACCTAACATCTCTGTATGCCCATTTTTAACCTTTTCTGTACATGCAACATTCTGAATGTCTAAAATCATGAAAGTCTGAAATGTCTGTTAGTCTGAGTCTGATATGGCATTAGTCTGAGTTGGTATCGTCATACCAAGACTTGCAAGTCATGATTTTTCTGAGCCATAATGTATTAAGCAAGAGCTTTCATTCAAAACATAGTTTAGACCACCAAAACATGTAACTGATGTAAAGGATTTCATCTTCCGAAACTTAAAGTTCAATTCATGCAGAAATTTCATCAAACACCTGGTGGTCAAATGTCTTTGGCAAGTTCATGTATTCAAAATTGAAACACATTCATTCATATATGTATATAAACTGTCAAATCGCTTTGGAGATGGTCAAAAGACCAAAACAATGATGTTAAAACATCTTATACATAAATATATATACATAATTTAAAACCCCATTCTAAAACATGATTTTTCTATGCCCATGAGAATTTAGGAAAACCCCGCGTACCTTGTTCTCCATGAATTTTGGGTGTCTATCGAAGCCTACGTCGAGAGGATTCCAAATCTGTAATTTGTTTCACGAACCCGCGATTGAATCTTGAGTTGCTTGGGTTTTAATGTTGAAACCCTAGGGAGAGTTCTTGAGCAATTTTGGGAAAATTATGTGTATTATGGTGTTTGAGGGATTAAATCCCGTGCTGGTGGTATATATAGGGGTGGAGGATTACCAAAATACCCCTAAGGAACAATTAAGGTCAAATCTGTCCCTCAGTTGACAGTTTGTTAGACTGGAGTAAATCGATTATAACTTTTTACTCATATACTCAAATTGGATGAAACCAACTGCAATTGAAAGAGGACTCAAAGAGATTTTGTTTGATATATTATATCTCACACATTTCATTATATACAGGGAGTTATGATCGTTTGAAATTGACCCTGAAATGCTGAAAACTGGGCAATAGTCTATGCGTTTTGCTACTGTTTTTAAATCCAAACGCAGCCTTATGCGTTCCGAAAAATTCCGAAACTTATCCGAGATGTACTATGAGATTTCCCGATCATAACGCAACTTGAAAATCTAAAAGAGGATGTCGGGAAGGTTGAAAAGTTGTATCCCGAAGTTTGCCAGCTAAAATGACTCTAAGTCCTCATTACACTTAGAAAAATTTTCAAGTTTTTAAGTCTAAGGGCACTCTATTAAAGGCTAATCCTTGCACGACTTTTCCAGGGTGTTACATTATCTCCCCCTTGGGATCATTCGTCCTCGAATGATGGGTAGGAACTTGTTGAAGCCTTAAATATATGGAATAACGCGGACATGACATGTTCTCTAATAAAAATACACTAATCTGAACATTTGGAATCTGAATTTAATGCATGATGCATGAACTGGGATATACTCGTAACTACTGGTATACTATATCTTCGACTAGTAGTATGTCTGAGATTTCGAGTAGCATGAATATGTGCAAAGACAAGAAAACAAGTCATGCGAATCTGACTGCTAAACTGACTTATTGGCCATACAGACTGATTTATACTACACCCTCATACTTAACTGGAGTATTCTCTTCAACACTCTCTCTAAGGAAGCTCTAGAAGTAATAGGGAACCATGAATCTTGGGTATGGATTACACAAAACATCCCACTGAGGAAATCACAACATTGACACTACTCTGCAGTTTGGAATATAGACATATAACTCCTAAATTAGGATAGAATTTTTAGACCTTTGGCAATACAACCTCTTACTTTAAGGCTTAGAGCACTTCCCGAATATCCCTTAACTATACTATTCCCTATAAATATCATATTCATTCAACTCAGCTTAAAATTCTCATATGAGCATTGGTAATGTTTTTTTTCTACTAATGTCTAAAATATCTTAATCCTTACCCCGCGATCAAGCCTAACTCTAAATCACAAAAATACAACATGCTACACCACGCTATTATTCTAAACCATATGATGCCACCTTCTATACCTCTTTTAAAAATCACATCCTAAGCATAACATGCCTTACTACTTCAATGACTACACTGAACTCTTAATATGAAGTCGCTAATGCATATGGAGACCTTCCACTACAATCCCAAAACGTCGTTCATGCCTAATTTATAACCATATGTTAACTTCAAGGCAAACACCCATAAGTAGATACTTCACATAGTTTCTAAACTACTATCAATATAACTCCCATGCGCTATCCTAAAAACATACACACACAAACTTTTCCACTAACCATCACATGTATCAAAGACTTGGCCCCAAATCTTACTTCATACTTATGGCCTTATCTAAACAAGCATACTATGATCTTCCATCAACAAGAACATTTACATCAACACCACTATCATTGCATAGGAAGGGTCACTAAAAGGTTAAAACATAAGACCCTCAAGCGTGAAAAAGATCTTTATATGGGACTGAGCACACTATAAAGAGTGAGTACATGCGTCATGAGTTGCATGACCTCAACTAGAGTTCATAACATAAGGAATGTGATTCCGACTACTTGAATAAACTAGAACTCATTATCTTGGAATTGGAAGAGTACGTGACTCTCTATCATATACCGGAATCATGAACTATTATCACGGAACTGCATCGTAAGGCATGAGTAAGCATCCGGATAACAACAAAAAAAAATATTGAGGTAGGAATGGGTTGAGATTCACCCTTACTTTCTGATGTTCTAAATCACACTTCATCACTACTAGAATCTGAAAGCCTTACTTGGTTATTCGTTCTATCATCTCCCACTTAGCTTCAAGTCATCATCTAGTGTTTGGGAGATCCCTTACCAGATTCTAACAGAACTACACTTACTGCACTCTAGGGTCTGAAAAATTGACAATACATGCATATCATAGAACTCAACCCGAATGACTACCTTATGGGATACACTCTATCTTTCCATAGCCACCAATAGTCAAAGTATAATGCTTGTACACTTATTTCTATCCGTTCAACCTTCAAAACTCAAACTTAGATTCTAACACTTAACATAGATATCACCAAGCCTTTGATGAACCATACCACTTACGTCCTAGCATACCAATATTGCTACTCCAAACTTATATCTCTCTACCATGAGAATCGAGATCACATCAAAAGGCTCAACACTATCAATCAAGGCTCCTTAACATGGCTATCTAGAACACCATATATCATCTAACTAGTCTTTTTCCAACTAGCAACTCCATGGTACCACTAGTCACACACAACATGTAAGAGTCTTAGAGAAATGCCACAACTCCATATCGCCTTGGGCATACTTACACACCATACCCACAACATTATACTTCATTACGAATCAATTTAAACTTAAGCCATTTCACACACCATTCAAGCCTATTAGATCACTTTCATAAAACTAACATCATTGATCAAGAAATCATCACATCCACCTTTATGAACTTCAACTATTCAAACTTAATATCTAGTGCTATGCATGACTTACAACCCAACCTTACACAAAACTTTTACTTGGAAACTATAAGTAAACATCACGAAACACTAGTGCACTAGAACTTCATAACCACAATAATCGATCATGACCTAACGGTTTACCTTATCATCATTCCGTTAGCATGTACTATTTCAGCACCTCAAGCCTACTAAATTAATCCCACAAAATATGCATCAACAAACTCTTGCCACTATTTACCACCACACCATTTAAATTCAAGCCTATAGTTTAGTATCAATCATCTACCACCAATGAAAAATGCAACATAATATAAATACACTAATCCATCAAATTGGGATATTCTACCCAAATATCTCAAAAATCTACTACATACCTTCTCACAAGTAGCACTAGTTTACAACTACCAATGAAAAGAGGGTCAAGGGGGTTAAAGACTCATAATAGACATGGTCAACCTTAATCTTATATTATAACCCCGTACAATTGTATCTACTTATACGGATTTCTCATCTCATACTTACTCACTCATTCATACATTTAGACTGCCTTCAAATTCCTCAAACAACCATGAGTCTATAATCATAACTTACTCGCTAATATAGCCATTTCCACATTCAAGCAATCAACAAATCACCCTGACCAACAACTCCTTCTCTACCTTCAACTAATAACATACAAGGATGAATCACTTCATTACCGACTCTATCTCATGCAAACAGATTCAGCCATACATATATTAAACCAATGAAAGAACAACAAGTTGGACAATGAGTTGCTAGTGAATCAAAACAGGCCTCACACGGCTTCACTAGACTTTGGTTTTGTATTTTGAACAAGAAAATGAGATGGATGACAAGGCAACTATGCTAGTGAATCGAAAGAGCCCCACACGGCTTCACTAGACTTTAAATTTTTTTTTTTCAAAAACATCATGATAACAAGATTACATATTACAAGGGATAGAAAATTGACACCTAATATTTAATGGTCTAAGAATATACATATTATTCTGTATAAATAAAAATCTGAGTAAAACACTTCCTCCATGGACTACCATACAATCCACACATGCTGCTAGCTACCACATTAGTTTATCACTATAAAGGGGTAAATCATCCTCAAACATCGATTATTCAACTGAAATATTCATTTACACAAAATCACCCTCACTTTGACTTCTAACTTTGTGACTTTACATCACCAACTTCTTGGTCCAATATCACTACCAATAGGTCATGACAACAACACTTTAACTTATGCTACTATTTGGGTAGAAATATAGTTCCAACATTCTTCTATACATTGTACACAACTGTAACAAGATTTTGAGAGGGACAATATACACTTAATACCTTAAGCTGGAATGCACGATTCCATCAGGATCAATATTTACATCAGAATCAACATATATTGATGCACTAACAGACTCCTATCGAGTTTTTCCATAATTTTTAAAATCTTATAGAACATAATCGAAAAGGACTATATCATGTATACTCTAAACTTTTTGCACTTGAATAAACCCAATAATGGGAAAGTTTAGACTCTGAAGCACGAACTAAATCACAAAGAAGGGAAACATTCCTAAACGCCTAGTAGCCTCCTGTTTATAAGTGTGGCGCGCTACACACCCATAAACAGAACTCTACTTGACGCGATTTCGCAGACACCCTGGGACCATGAACCGTGCTCTGATACCAAGTTTGTCACGACCCGAGCCTAGGACCTAGCCATGACGAGCATCCCAAACCATGAAGGCCCGGAACACCCATTCTCTATCTGGTTATCATGCACAACATTCATAATCATAATAAAATGCGGAATTGAAACTGAGTATGGAAAACATGGTCAAGTTCTGCAACATTTTTGAATAATACTATCTGACATCAGTCTGCGAAATCTCTACTAAGAACATAAACATCTGTCTGAAAAGAAACTGGGACAAGGCCCCCAGTAAACCAAAAACATAATAAATAAGATAATGTCTGACATAATTAGGCCTTCCGAATAATAGAAGGCTCACCACTGTGAGATCAAGTCTGCAAATCCGAGAATGTCTACTGAGTAGCTGGACCCCTAGACTGTGCCTCAGAACCTGGAAGGAGGGGGGTTAGCACAAAAGTACTGGCACGCGAAACAATCCAAAAAAATAGTATAATGGAACATATATATATATATACATATTAAGTGAAAGAAATTTTTCATCAAGACATCATGTATAAAACTATTTCTGAAAAATACATGGGCACTTTCTGAAAACATGTAACCTGTCTGTTCATTTCAAATCATGATCTGTGTTTTACTTCTAAGTTAGGTGGTATTCCCCTACAAGTCTGATATTCCACGGGATGTATGGAATCCTCCATTGACTCGGCGGGGAAGCCCCCAATCCAAGTGTGCCGCAAGGGTTGGAGTGTCTGAGTCTGATACGCCAAAGGATATTTAAGTCAGCGCATAATAGTATACCCAGGTTGGAAAACCACGGTTTTAGGCAATGAGTCGCTTGAATTCAAGCCCTCTTCGGGGAACCACCTAACATCTCTGTATGCCCATTTTTAACCTTTTCTGTACATGCAACATTCTGAATGTCTAAAATCATGAAAGTCTGAAATGTCTGTTAGTCTGAGTCTGATATGGCATTAGTCTGAGTTGGTATCGTCATACCAAGACTTTCAATTCATGATTTTTCTGATCCATAATGTATTAAGCAAGAGATTTCATTCAAAACATAGTTTAGACCACCAAAACATGTAACTGATGTAAAGGATTTCATTTTCCGAAACTTAAAGTTCAATTCATGCAGAAATTTCATCAAACACCTGGTGGTCAAATGTCTTTAGCAAGTTCATGTATTCAAAATTGAAACACATTCATTCATATATGTATATAAACTGTCAAATCGCTTTGGAGATGGTCAAAAGACCAAAACAATGATGTTAAAACATCTTATACATAAATATATATACATAATTTAAAATCCCATTCTAAAACATGATTTTTCTATGCCCATGAGAATTTAGGAAAACCCCGCGTACCTTGTTCTCCTCAAAATTTGGGTGTCTATCGAAGCCTACGTCGAGAGGATTCCAAATCTGTAATTTGTTTCACGAACCCGCGGTTGAATCTTGAGTTGCTTGGGTTTTAATGTTGAAATCCTAGGGAGAGTTCTTGAGTAATTTTGGGAAAAGTATGTGTATTATGGTTTTTGAGGGATTAAATCCCGTGTTGGTGGTATATATAGGGGTGGAGGATTACCAAAATACCCCTAAGGAACAATTAAGGTCAAATCTGTCCCTCAGTTGACAGTTTGGTAGACTGGAGTAAATCGATTATAACGTTTTACTCATATTCTCAAATTGGATGAAACCAATTGAAATTGAAAGAGGACTCGAAGAGTTTTTGTTTGATATATTATAGCTCACACATTTTATTATATACAGGGAGTTATGATCGTTTGAAATTGACCCTGAAATGCTGAAAACTGGGCTATAGTCTATGCGTTTTGCTACTGTTTTTAAATCCAAACGCAGCCTTATGCGTTTCGAAAAATTCCGAAACATATCCGAGATTTACTATGAGATTTCCCGATCATAACGCAACTTAAATCTAAAAACGGATGTCGGTAAGGTTGATAAGTTGTATCCCGAAGATTGCCAGCTAAAATGACTCTAAGTCCTCATTACACTTAGAAAATTTTTCAAGTTTTTAAGTCTAAGGGCACTCTATTAAAGGCTAATCCATGCACGACTTTTACAGGGTGTTACAGATCCTAGATTAGTTATCCTGCTTACCGACTCAAGTTATTAAATAGAGGTTGATAGATTTAAGTCTTTTTGTTAATTCCCTTTTCCCATCCATTACTCATTTTTTCATTGAGAGTAAGGATAAGGCGAGTTCAAACGTTTGAAACCATTAAAAGTAATCAAATCAAAGAGAACAACAATACACACATAAATACCCTATGATAATCACTTTGTACTACGAACTCTTCTTCGTTAATCCTAATGGGTTTTACAACCCTAGTGCTGTTTATCTACTCATGATCATAAGAACACAATTATAATTCTAGAGAGAAAACATAATTATGTACTTACAAAGAATAAGACAAAAATGGCGATTCTCGATTATGAATCAAACCCTAAATTGATGTTTACAATTTTTAAGAGCAACTATATGTCTCAAAAGTGGTAATAGAATTTAAACTAAAATAGAAAACCTATAAGGAGTATTTATAAACAAAAACAAATTTTGTCCTAAACAAAATTGGATAACAAAGTCGGCAGTGGAGATTGCTGATGCAATAAGTTGTAGGGTCTAGTGATGACTCATTGTGTGTCTCAGGGAATCCATTTTCTTGTCTTTTTCAAGTGTTGGTGATGACTCATATGGTCACCCAACAACTCGTTTCCACTAGGTCAATTTTTTACCTTTGTGGAACTTTGACCAATTGAACTCAGGATGGCTCTAGGCAATGACTTGTATAGTCTGGTGATGACTCATAGGCTGTACTCGTTACCACTGACACTAGCTTGTAACTTTGTGGTTCTTTTGATAAGCTTTCTGAAAATGGGTCATCCTACAAACCATCATCTCTCCTAATGACTCATAGAGTATGATCGTTGCAAAGTCCTTGACCTGCACATCTTCAGAACTTCAGTCAAAATCTTCAGGATGGCTCACAATAAGAACTCGTAACATGGCCCCATGAGTCATAGGGAGAAGTAGTATCCATCATCCAACTTTTTAAATTTCTACGAATCAACTCATTGGTAATGAAACAACTGGGGCTACGACTTGTATCACAACCTAATTGGTCATAGCCAGTCTCAAATGTCAAACACTTGTATAATTTTTTCATTCTTTTTCATTTGCTCACTTTCAAATCATGTTTTCTTAAATAAATAACATAAAATCATCATATCCACATAAATTAACTTTGACTTATCATATTTTCCTTGTTTTAACCATAAAAAATGTAGTGAAACTATGACACATCAATTATGTAACGACCCTCATAGTGAAATTAAGAATTTTCTATGTTTTGACTATTCTACCCTTCCCCATAGTTGATATATATTGACTTTGGGGTGTAGGGACAATTGGTATGACTCCCAAGGTATTTTGGAAGGTTTTGGGAGAGTTTAAGGTTACTTAAGGCTTTAAGAGCCAATAGTTGACTTTAGTCAATATTTCTTTATATGAGTATTGGATGGCAATTTAGATTACTACAGTAGATCTAGAATATCGAATTTGGATTAGTACCTAGGTTGGTTTGATTTTGGAACCATTATATTTTATTTTGTCCCTTCTTTTGGAAAATAGTTAAAAAGGATCCAGGGGTTGATCTTGTGAAAAATGATCCATTTGAAAAGTTCTGACATTGCCTTCAAGTTTGGAACATCAAAATTAGCCTATTAGCATTATTGTTTTTTTTTCTGTAGGATCCTAAATGAATCCAGAGGGTCTGTTCAGAGAGTTTTTAAACTTAATAGTTGTTGTTTTTCTGGTGCATGATCCCTTCTTTGCGATTGTGACCATAACCATCACATTTACAAAGAAAAATTTTCTAGGGCATTACCATCGTGTGGGGGGATCATCATGATCATGATGGGTAATGGGTATGATTTTATTTCTCTTCTTAACCGCATTTGTGGTCTGGGTGCCCTAATTCGCCAGAATCTTAATTTGGGTCGCATTGTGACCTTGATGGTGTGGCCGCAATCAGGACGACCATTTTTATTCTTGATCAAAGATTAAACCTCATGATGATAATGGGTTGACTGCTATCACAAGGTACCACATCTAGAACCCATTAAAACCTTTCTTTTCTTGATTTCTCTCCATTGTTGGACTTTTAAAGCTTGAATTAAGGCATTTTCAAAGGGATTTCATGATCTTATCCATGGGTAAGTTCCTAGATTTTTATCCCATTATTTTCCATGGATTCCATCTTAAAAAAAACTTCAAATCCTTGATTTTAAATGTGTTTTTGGGCTTTGCCTGGTAAATTGTTAAATGAGTTTTTCTTTGATTCGAGGTTCAATTTCTACTCAATTTTTCATGGTTTTAAACTATAGATTTCTCTTGATATGTGGAAAATTATTATTAAGTAAATTTCTAATTTAACCTCTTTTATTTTTGGACTCATTTTTTGAAACCATTTTGGACCATCTTAAATAAGGTCAATATGGGTATCATTATCTTTGTTTTTACTTATTGATGTAATTTTTTATTACATTATATGTTTTTGGTGTTGATTTTAGGGATTTGAGCTTTCAATTGAGGCTTTGGATGTTGTTTGAGCTTGCGAATCTCTATTTAAGGCAAGTTGAGATATACCTTAACTTTTTCCAAAATGTTTATGTGTTGAATGCTCTTTTGTATGTATTATTGTATTTCATTTAGTATAAAGTGTCCCTCTTAGGTGATATGGCGAGCATCTCCACAAGTACCAAAATCTTCAATGGATTGTATTTAGATAAATGCCTATTCTAGTTAGTTTTTCTACTTGTAAGTACCTCTATAATGGATTGTACATGGATAACTTGGTGTTTTTGAATAATTGATGGGGATTAACTATATTATGAGCTTGTATTAGAATTAGTCACTTTCTAGAGATTTGTTAGGTTATTCATACCTTGACATGGAATGGTTGAGATTTAGTAAACACGTAGTGTATAAATGGACTTGTATTAGTTGATAAGACTTAGTGTATGGAACAAACTAGGTTTGGGTAGTTCCACGATATATTGTTGTTTATTTCGTGTTGCCCATGTAGGTCTTATGTGATCATATTTATAGACTTGAGTAACTCTTTGTGATTTTGTGCCTGAGTGGGGGCTTATATGCATATTGCTTGTTGATTCAAGAGGATATATTATTGTGATGCCCAAATGGGGTCTTAACTTGATGTTATTAGTCTTGTTTTTGCACTAAATGCCTTATTTATTATTATGTCACTTGAGTGGGGGGCTTGAATTGTCATCATCGGCCTTATCTACACATTATAATGCCTTATCTATGATTGTGTAGCTCGAGTTGGGGTTTGACTTCACATTTAGGCTTTATTTGGGCATTTAATTATGTTATCATTATAGTGATGCCCTAGTTCTAGGTAGGAAATAATGTTATTTATGACTACGTAACTTTTTATTCTGGTGGTGCCAAGTGGAAACTAGAATCATGAATTATTGATACACTGAGTTGAGGCTGAGCTGGATTATATATGTGATGAATGGATTTTGATCTTCATACTAATTGGTTGTGAGCATTACATCCTCATATCATGCACGCATATTCATGAGACATTGGTACCTCTGAGATATTTTAGCTTTTATAGAAAAATAAGATATCTAATAAAATGCCTATAAGGAGAGATGTGCCGTTAAGATTGATATGAGCAATGAGATTGATATTTTATGAGTACTTGGGTTGTTAACTCCTCATGGGTCCTACCTAGTAGATGTGAGCTCGATCGGTGTATACAGAAAGTCATGCAATGACTTTCACCATACATTATCTTTCCATCATCATCATGATATTAAACTTCATTATAATCCTTGGTATTGTATGATATTGTGTTAGTATTTACTTTTGTACTATATTTCTATGTTAGGAACTTGTTTGTGATTTTGTGTTTGAGCATTTATTCACTGCATAGCATTATCTTATGTCATTATATACTGATCTAAAAGTAGGAATATTATGAGACATGGGGTATATCTGAGGCTTGATAGGAGAGAGAGATGTGGATCCCTATTGATAGTATGAGATATTCTCATATATATGTATACGCTATACTTATTTTTTATCCCACATTATTTGGTCTCTTTTAATTTATTAAGCCTATTATATGCTTGTAATTATTTTTCATAGTGACTTACCTTATTGTATGGATAATGATTAAAAAGTATTGACTCACCTATATTGATGTACCTACTCTGTATTTAGTATACATAAGTTGACCATTGCGTTGGGTTACCTAATGTCACCCAGTTACACTTCCTAAAAGTATAACATGGTTGCTTATAAAATATAGAACTCAATAAGGTTGGGGTCGATCTGTAACACCCCGAATTTCAGTCCTTCAAAAATCCCTAAGCTTTGCTCTCATTGCCTTAAGTATGATTGACCATATGAGTCATAAGGTCTCTATACAGTCCATATGATCCAAATAGTAGTCTGAACAATGTAGGGTCCTTGAGCTACTTCTAAGACCACGACTTGTCCGTACGAGATGTAATGTATCTATACGAGTTGTAAAATATCAATCGTAGGGTGGCTAGTGTGATTACCTAAATATTATGTCTTGATTACAGCTAGGACCGTACGAGTCATGGGGTCACTTGATGAGTCATTATAACACCTCAATTTTCTAAACCGGAATGCAACACGGTGCTCATAACCCCGAAGGACCATAAACTAACCCATGACAGATATCTGTACTTGTAAACTGCATAATATAACATAAAAATGCAGAAAACATGTACTGCAAGGCCGTAAGGTTCAATAGAATAAACATCTAATAAGAATAATATCTGAAAACAATATAACAATAACAAAACAAAACTGTAATAACTGTCTAACATGCTGTAGTCTGGAAAGATTATAAACTGTCTGAATAAGGAGTTGATGGGACATGTCCCCAACTAACTCCATCTAGCAACTGAACTAAAATAGTAAATAAAGCAATAATCATATCATCCTCGAATGAGAAAGACTCACTTCAAAATCTGAACACTGGAATGCTATTGCTGATCTGGAGATCGAGCCTCTGAACCTATGGTGTAACATAAGAGAAAGAACCATAGCGCAAATGTGTCAGTACGTCTAAATGTACTGAGTATACGAGTGAGGTAGGCTAAATGCAAAGGGTTATATGCATAAACAATACAAAATGATATGAACGTGAGAATACATACATGCATACATAATTGTAACTGAACTCGTGGAGATACTGACAACTGACACTGAATACTGACAACATGAGTTTACTAATACTGAGATACTGAAAGACTGAGTTTACTGATATTGATATGTAAATCACTAATAAAAATGGATCTAATACTGTATTACTGAATACTGAGAGACTGATATTGCATTACTGATAATGAATGATTGTTTCTAACATTTCGAGTTATGAAGAACTTGTCTGATTGACTGTATCTGACAGTCCTGATAAACTAAAATCTGAAGAACTATTTAAGTTCTTTTACTGAGACTAAGATTGAGACTGTGGGAAGTAGTTGTCTAACCGACGTGCCCCAATAACGCATATAGCTAAGTTGGGGTCCAGTCTCTGCCCCAACGGGAGGGGTGTCAATACAGCGCCACTGGTAAGGAAAGCTGTGAGTGACCCTTATCTGGCAGGTACTCAAATTAGAACGGTGGGAACCCTAAACTAACAGGTTAAGCCACCTCATCAACCATAATCTGACAGGTTAAGATGGCTTAACCTACGCTGTCTACGTAGTTCTGGAACACAAGGATGACTTCTAAGAATCACGCCCTAAACTGGTAGGTGAGTTCCTATCCTTGGGTTCACTCGGTGCTAACTTCTACTCCCATTTGATGAGACTGAACATGAATAAGTGAAATGAACTGATTCTGAGTTTACTGAGTTCCGTAGCTGATGGGATATACTAATGTATGAGGATTTACAGAGAGTACTATAGTTACTGAGATTTTACTTGGAATACTGTGGAATTCTACTTTCTATCTGAATAAGGCTGACTCTACTAGTTGATAAGGTTACTGAGGTTTAGAACTGAATACTACTGATACATGATAACTAGCTGAGAATACTGCTCTTTTTGAGTACTGAGTTCATGAGATTTCTGAGAGTACTGAATTACGGATATTACTGAAGTTACTAAGAGCACTGGAATTTCTGAAGCTTCTGATATCACTAAGTACTGAGATTACTGAGATTAACTGAGAGTAACTGGGTTACTGAACTGTCCTGAGTCCCATGACTGACTGAGTTCTATGAAACATGGCATGACTGAGAGTATCGTGAAACATGACATGGCTCTAGGCACACAACTATAGTTTTTGGGTACGAATACCCCCAGGACTCGATGGAATGAAACTAACTCACACATGACACGACTTGATCACCAGATCGGAGTCCACAATTCACAATATCATAAGTAGGGGATATTATACTTCATGTATTTATTCAACATCTCAAACATGGTAGGGGAAAGCATGGATATATTTCATGTACATAATTCATATCTCCATTATCATACATGCTTCATACCACAACAATAACAACACATAAATAGCATGGAAATCCATATTGAAGTGTATAACTAACATGGACTTGTCATTTACATATCATGGAATCATGTAAATATGAATTTCTAGCATCTTAGGCATTTTATCAAACACCTTGCATGCATTCTTTAAGGCATAGGTGGATTTCATACTTGCATCATATCAAACCACCCAAAGTTCGTGTTTTTTGACTAACAAACACATATATTCCATGAAAACACCTTTAGATATCATCTTGAAACTTAAACAACAATTATCAACAAGTACATGCTCATATCACAACAAAAAGTTTACAAAATAACATTTAAAAGCATGATTCTTGAGCTCTATGAACGAATTGAATCCATAGATGAACACTACGCATACCTTAGAAAGGAAAACTTGATGATTTGCTGGAGAGTTCTTGGATTGGGAAACTTAATTCTCGATTATCTTAGAAAAATGGTTGAATCTTTCTTTTGAGAGATGAGTTTGATGGAAACCTTAATCTTGTGGTTGAGAGTGTAAGAGAGGTTTTTTTTTTGAGATGCTTAATTGAAGAAAAAAATGGAAAAAATTATGCCTCTTTAGGGTTATAAGTCGTGGAAGGTGAAGGAAATGACCAAAATACCCTTATGAAATAAATTTCCAGTTGCTGAAAAATCATACCTGATGACATTGGTGATAGGGCGTCAGACTTGTGATAAGTTGTCAAAAATGTCGTCAGATTTGTGCTAAGTTATCACACATGTCGTCACTTAGGAGCTGGTAGCTGCCTAAGGCTGATGACCTTCGTGATAGGGCATCACAAATGTGATAAGCTATCACAAATGTCGTCACTTAGGAGCTGGTTTCTGCCTAAGGCTGACGACCCTTGTGATAGGGCATCACAAATGTGATAAGCTATCATGAATGTCGTCACACTGTTTCCAACTTGACATGCTCGAGTAAAATAGGCATAACTCTTTTCTCCGATATCGGATTTAGACGAAATTGGTATAGTTGGAAAGATAATTCAAAGATATTTCATTTTATATATAGTAAGCCACCCAATTCTTCATATACAATGACTTATGGTCGATTGAAGTTGACCCAAGTTTTGACGTTCACTTAAACTTGAATGTTAGGAAAGCTTTCAACTTGTACTTGAGTTAGGGAACCTCTAAGATCTAAATTCATGCTCAAATAGATCCCCACACTACATAATTTATTAAAACACTAAATTTACATAGGATTTGAGGTTTTTGAAATGTCTACGCATAGGAATGACGGATTTTCATTCTAGTCCAAAATATGGGGTATTACAATATCTCTCCCTTGGGAACATTCGTCCTCGAATGAGACTGAATAATAGGGGAAAAAGACAACTGACGTGAGTACTGAGCATGAATGACTGAACATGATTTCATGGCTGACATGACTGAAAACTGAGCATATCATACTGTACATGCATATCTGATGCTTGGGTAGCTGATTTATGAATGTAGGACCGAGTGTTATGATAAATTGAGTTTCTCAAATTGAGAATGAATATCTGATGCATAACTAATAAGATGAATCCATTCATATTTGGTGCATGATTATATGACTGACATGATACGTAAATACATGACTGAAAGTACTGGTAAGCTGATCACTCATATCTGATGCGGGAATACATAACTGAACTGACTCATGAACATGTTATGGTAAAGATACCAAGTTTGAACTGAAAATTGAGCATCGAACTAAATACCAAGTTTGGTACTGAAATCTGACCATGAGAATGAGTAAGCTCAAAGAAGACTGCTACCATGAACTGAAAATATTGATGAGCCTGAGATTGATTACTCAATAGGCATGAGCGGAAACATAAGAACATAACTAAATTTGGAACTTGATTCATGAACTGAACTGAGCCTGTAATGCATGACATGGATAGAGTATCGTATCGTGGACTAAACTGAGCTATTGAATACATGGCTTACTGCTGAGTTTTGGAACTAGAGGGTCGGCTTATATGTGACACTTCCTCCAAGATAGATTCATCAAAGAAAATGACATGTTTAAATCATGAAAGTTTTTGGGCTATAATGTATCTCACCCTTGGGACACTATGTCCCTTGAAGAATGCTAAACTTTAAGAGATACTGGGGCATTGCTCAAGACACCTAGGTACGAAATCATGACTAATTATTTGAGATCTGAAAATAAAGCATGATGCATGAATGGATAGACATACTGACTTATCTAATTAACTGAGTAACTGGTAACTGAATGCTGGTTATGCAAGGCTGAATTGTACTTAATCTGAATAGCTGGGCTGAAGCCATAATGTATTATGCATATGAGAAGGGACTGATTGAGTAACATGAGATGACTAATCATGGATTTCATGAATGCTATATTGTCTGAAAATACAGGATCAAGCATATTACATGATTTGGAAACATTCCATAGACTGAGGTATTGAAATACCTATAACTGAATAGATGGTAACTGTATGCTACGGTCCGGCAAGATTAAAACTAAACTAAATTTTCTGATCTGATTATTGAACTAAAGTTGACATTATAACTAAGACTGCAACTGGGATCCATACTAGATCTAAATGCTGGGTCCTAATAACTGAATATTGAAACTGAGGTTTTGACTGATACTGAAGTAATTAATTTTGAGACTGAGCACTAATTACTGAGTGTTGAGTACTAAAACTGTAACTGAGATGGCAACTGAGTTATGATAGTCGCATAATGAAGGCTGACATAAGTCAAGGGTCTGAATACATTCACACTCTGAACTTTACAAATTTCTAAATATTAACTCTTGCTAGCCCTTTGCTTGCATACTAACAGGATATTCAAGCCTATCTTCATATCTACACACTCGTATAAAAATGCATGCAATAATCTGCTCTTAACATGAAACATTAACTCTCTCCCATCTAGGCAATTTCTCAACACTACACTATTTTCATAATGAGATCTCATGAAGTGTTAAATCAGGAGAACCTGAAACATGAATAGACACATAACTGAACTTGGCACTTGACTGAAGTCTGAGGGATAGAATATAAATACCATGTGTGTACCAAAAGGTCTAAACTGAGGGTATGCATGACATAGTTTGAATTTAACTAATCAGTAGGGATGTAGAATGAGTCATGGAAGCTGAGTATACTGTAAAACATGATATGCGTACATGAGTCATGAGCTGCATGACCTGAGTCTGGAATTTCTGAGTTCATGGAACATGATTTGTAATACTGAGTGATCTAGAACTGAACTCCCTATACTGGGAACTGAAAGCGCACATGATTCTATGGAATGCATGTGAACATAAGCTGTATTCATGGAATCTGAGACATGAAGCATGCATAGGAATTATGCTGACTAAAGTACGAAGCTTTATGATGAGATAAGGATGGGTCGGGAATCGTCTTCCCTAACTTCTTCTCTATACATACTGGCACTGCTACTGGAATCTGAGAGCCTGACTTGGTTACTTGATCTATCATATCTCCCTTATCATAAATCCATCATTATAAGTCTGCGAGCACTAAACTAATCTCTTAACTAAAATGCAATCATCATCACATACTTACACTCTGATCAACACATGATCACCTTACTGAACACATCATCTTTCTCTATTTTCTCACATACTACTAATATCACATTCACACCTTCATGCTTAATTTCAAGTCAATAAACTTAAATTTCTAACTCACACTGTTCAAGCCTACTGATTCATTATAGCACAACTATCCCCATGAATACATAATCTATTCAATCTGTATATCATATTCCAACTTGTCTACTGCTAAAATCCTAGGTTCATGCTTCTAACTCTGGGTCATATGCCATCATAGGATTTTGATAAGGGATCTGATGCCATATCTAAATTTGGGTTCGAGAATGAGTTCTCATGATCATGAATGAGATTCATACAACTTTGGAACATAACTTAACTAATGGGATACTGTCTGAGAAAGCCCTATCTTTAGGACATAAGCTTCACTATTTCTGTTACCTTGAAAGTAAGGTAAAAATGACATGAGGGTAGCATGATATGAAACTACATGGGTTCCTTAGAGAACCTTGATATAGCACAATATAAGACATGAAAGAAGGGAAACTATTCCTAAAAAATCTCATATCCTCATGCACATAAGTGTGGTGCACAACACACGTATGTACAAGACTCTACTAGATGCGGCATTCAGACTTTCTAGGACACTATTGAACCTTAGGCTCTGATACCAAGTTTATAACACCTCGATTTTCTGAATCGGAATGCTACACGGTGCTTATGACCCCAAAGGACCACAAACTAACCCATGACTAATATCTGTACCTGTTTACTGCATAATATAACATGAAAATGTGGAAAATATGTATTGCAAGGACGTAAGGTTCAACTGAATAAATATGTAATAAGAATAATATCTATAAATAGTATAATAATACCAAAACAAAATTGTAATAACTGTCTGACATACTGTAGTCTGGAAAGCCTATAAACTGTCTGAATAAGGATTTGATGGGACATGTCCCCAACTAACTCCATCTAACAACTGAACTAAAATAGTAAATGAAGAAATAATCATATCGTCCTCGAATGAGAAGGACTCACTGCAAACTCTGAACACTAGAATGCTACTGCTGATCTGGAGCTTGAGCCTTTGAACCTATGGTGTAACATAAGAGAAAGCACCATAGCACAAATGCGTCAGTAGTTCTGAATGTACTGAGTATATGAGTGAGGTAGGCTAAATGCAAAGGGTTATATGCATGAACAATACACACTGATATGAATGTGAGAATACATACATGCATACGTAATTGTAACTGAACTCGTGGAGATACTGACTACTGAGTCTGAATACTGACAACATTTGTTTACTGATACTGAGATACTGAAAGACTGAGTTTACTGATATTGATATGTAAATCACTAATAAGTGAAGGATCTGATACTATATTACTGAATACTGAGAGACTGATATTGCATTACTAATAATGAATGATTGTTTCTGACAGTTTGAATTATGAAGAACTGGTCTGATTGACTGTATCTGACAGTCCTGATATACTGAAATATGAAGAACTATCTGAGTTCTTTTATTGAGACTGAGACTAAAACTGAGACTGTGGGAAGTAGTTGTCTAACCAACGTTCCCCAATAACACATATAGCTAAGTTGGGGTCCATTATCTGCCTCAGCTGGAGGGCTGTCAATACTGCACCACTAGTAAGGACAGCTGTGAGTGACCCTTATCTGGCAGGTACTCAAATGAGAATGGTGGGAACCCTAAACTGATAGGTTAAGCCACCCCATCAACCCTAATCTGACAGTTTAAGATGTCTCAACCTATGCTGGCTACGTAGTTCTAAAACACAAGGATGACTTTTGAGAATCACACCCTAAACTGGTAGGTGAGTTCCTTTCCTTGGGTTCACTCAGTGCTAACTTCTACTCCCATCTGATGAGACTGAACATGAATAACTGAAATGAACTAATTCTGAGTTTACTAAGTTCCGTAGACGACGGAATATACTGATGTATGAGGATTTACAGAGAGTACTATAGTTACTGAGATTTTACTTGGAATACTGTGGAATTCTACTTTCTATCTGAATAAGGTTGACTCTACTAGCTGATGAGGTTACTGAGGTTTTGAACTGAATACTACTGATACATGATAACTAGATGAGACTACTTCTCATTCTGAGTACTGAGTTCATGAGATTTCTGAGAGTACTGAATGACGGAGATTACTGAAGTTACTAAGAACACTAGAATTTCTGAAGCTTTCGAAATCTCTAAGTACTGAGATTATTGAGATTAACTAAGATTTACTGAGATTAACTGGGTTACTGAACTTTCCTGAGTCACATGACTGACTGAGTTCTATGGAACATGGCATGACTGAGACTATCGTGAAATATAACATGGATCTAGGCACACAACTATAGTTTTTAGGTATGAATACCCCCAGGACTCGATGTAATGAAACTGACTCACACATGACACTACTTGATCACAAGATCGGAGTCCACAATTCACAATATCATAAGTAGGGGATATTATACTTCATGTATTTGTTCAACATCTCAAACATGGTAGGGCAAAGCATAGATATATTTCATGTACATAATTCATATCTCCATTATCATACATGCTTCATACCACAACAATAACAACACATAAGTAGCATGGAAATCCATATTGAAGTGTATAACTAACATGGACTTTTCATTTAGATATCATGGAATCATGTAAATATGAATTTCTAGCATCCTAGGCATTTTATCAAACACCTTGCATGCATTCTTTAAGGCATAGGTGGATTTCATACTTGCATCATATCAAACCACCCAAAGTTCATGTTTTTCGACTAACAACCACATATATTCCATGAAAACACCTTTAGATATCATCTTGAAACTTAAACAACAATCATCAACAAGTATATGCTCATATCACCACAAAAAGTTTACAAAAAAACATTTAAAAGCATGATTCTTGAGCTCTATGAACGAATTGAATCCATAGATGAACACTACACATACCTTAGAAAGGAAAACTTGATGATTTGCTGGAGAGTTCTTGGATTGGGAAACTTAATTCTCGATTATCTTAGAAAAAGGGTTGAATCTTTCTTTTGAGAGATGAGTTTGATGGAAACCTTAATCTTGTGGTTGAGAGTGTAAGAGAGGTTTTTTTTTTAGATGCTTAATTGAAGAAAAATGGAAAAAATTATGCCTCTTTAGGGTTATAAGTCGTAGAAGGTGAAGGAAATGACCAAAATACCCTTATGAAATAAATTTCCAGTTGCTGAAAAATCATACCTGACGACATTGGTGATAGGGCATTAGACTTGTGATAAGTTGTCAAAAATGTCGTCAGATTTGTGATAAGTTATCACACATGTCGTCACTTAGGAGCTGGTATCTGCCCAAGGCTGATGAACTTCGTGATAGGGCGTCACAAATGTGATAAGCTATCACAAATGTCGTCACTTAGGAGCTGGTTTCTGCCTAAGGCTGGTGACCTTCGTGATAGGGCATCACAAATGTGATAAGCTATCACGAATGTTGTCACACTGTTTCCAACCTGACATGCTGGTGTAAAATAGGCATAACTCTTTGCTCCGATATTGGATTTAGGAAAAATTTATATCATTGGAAAAATAATTCAAAGATCTTCATTTAATACATATTAATACACACAGTTTATCATATTCAATGAGTTATGGTCGATTGAAGTTGACCCAAATTCTAACGTTCACTAAAACTTGAACGATAGGAAAGCTTTCAACTTGTACTTGAGTTAGGGAACCTCTATGATCTAAATTCATGCTCAAATAGATACCCACACTACATAATTGATTAACACACTAAATTTACATAGGATTCTAGGCTTTTGAAATATCTAAGCATAGGAATGATGAATTTTCATTCTAGTCCGAAATATGGGGTATTACAGTCATGTGATATGAGTCGTTGGGTCACCAGAAAGGGGTCCTTCACCTAATGTCTAGATGAAGACTCATGGTGACGAGTTATAGTGTGTCCATATGAGTCGTAAAGAGACGAGCCATCACTGGCAAAAAATTTCCAGCTCTTAATAAAGGCACTATGGATCTTTCCCTCCTTCCCCACTTAAGACACATGACCTTAAATCATATTAGGGAACCTGTTTTCAACACTTACCTCTCGTAAACACTCTTTCAGACTCTTTCAAATTCCCCAATCAAAGACAAGGCTAGGGTTTCAAGAGATTGTTCATCTAGGGCTTTCAGGGTGATTTATTCTTCCAATTTCTTAGAGATTAAGGCATGTATCTCTCTCTCTTAACTTGTGTTTTCCTATTGGAATGAATTAGCTTATCATTTACATGGTTGTGATATTGGATTTTGAGTAATGGGTTGAGCGTTTTGGATTTAACTAGTTTAAAAGCTTTTTCCATGATTATTACGAATTTATTATACATAAATTATTGATTTGTACACTCATTGGGGTGCATGGGAAGGGTGAATGAAATTAGGGGTACAAGGATTCCCCCAAACTTGTGAACAATGAAATTAAGGGTACAAAGATTACCCAAATAATTTGATTTTGGTATTGAAATTGATGAGAACCCAAACCCACTGGCATAATGGGTTTTAGAATATGAATATTAATTGGCTTGGCCTACTTCATTAAAATTAATGCATTACATAAATGGATAAACAAATAAGAATGGTTTTGAAAACCTTGTGGGGTACAAGGAATCCCCCAAGTTGATTTTAGTGATAGAGTCTAGGGGTAGAAGGATTCCCCCAAGTGATGGCTTACAGGCATTCGCTTCCAAGCTATAGTTGGTATGACGATACCACTTGATGATGTCTTAATAACTGACTCCTTAAAATAATGGATGGTTTATGTGATAAATATTTTAATTGGGCTTAAAGAGGGTTGTGTACCTAGCTGTGAAGGTGGAGGTCCCAAGGGATCGATACTAGAAAATCATGTTTGCTAACGTGAGGGTTGGTCTTGATGACTGTGTACTTATATCACATGATATATATTTGTATCATGGATGGTGTAGGCTATGGGATTCCCCAACCTTCTATGGTATCTCCAGTTCATGCATCCAATACACACTAGGGCCCGACCAAGAGGTGACAATTGGACCGTGGGTTGTTTTAGGATGCTTAAGATACACAGTATAAGATGATGATTTAAGTTAATGCTAAACCTTTTTCCTTCTTCCAGCATCTTATATATATGTATATATTTGCATGTGCACCTGTGCATTGATTATGAAATGGTTTTGGATTGATGGAATTATTTTATCCTTTTATCCCTGCGTTACATGCTTGCGCTTAACCTACTAATCATATTCGGATGTTGTATCCCCATGTGATGCAGGACATTGAGGCACCTCTACTTTTTCTGTACTGTGATAGGATTTTTGAGTTGTCAACAGTCATCTTGAAGTGATGAGCCTCTTTCTTTTGGAAGGCCATTCCTTTTAGGTTTATCTAATCATAGATTTTTCTTTGGTCTTGTTTTTGTCTATCGTCGAGGGCATGTACCAACTTGTATTGCTTTGGTTTTGTTAGAGGCTTTGTGTATTACAATGGACTGGGTATCATTATTAACATTCTTAGACCCCTTTGACCTTAGATTATTCTATCTTGTTATATGTTTGGAATTCATTTATTACTAGTGTATTATGTTCTGATTAACTAGGTAAAGGGATGGTCCCTCGTCTATGATGGACTTGGGATACCCGTCACTGCCAAGCCTTGGGTCGGGTTATGACAAGCTTTGTATCAGATCCTAGGTTCATGGTCAATTGGGTGTCCACAAAGTCGTGTAAAGTAGAGTCTCTTTTATGGGTGTGTAGCATGCCATACTTGTAAGGGAGAGGCTACAAGGAATTTAGGAAAGTTTCTCTTTCTTGTTGCTCTATTTTTGAGCCATAGAGTGTAAGGTCTTGAATCTTCTTTAATCTCTGTTTGTTTTTATTTTAGATAATGCCCCACAAGATATGATGCTCGTGGAAACTCTTCAATTCCATCTGAGAACAATATGGATGGAACTTGTCCTACTTATGGGGTACAAACCTGGTCTTAAGCCCCTACTTCTGATTGGCCTTATGGGTTTCCACCAGTCTACACTGATCCTTCTCCAGTTGGTGATACTCATTCTCATTCACCTTAAGAAGATATTACTAATGCCTTATTCTTCCATTCTATTATCATGTTGACCTAGTTAGTGACATCTCAATCACATCAGTCGTGTCCTATTGGTGCTACTGTGAGTTCTTCTAAGGTTACTAGAGTTGGGCAATTTATAAGGCTAAATCCTCCAACCTTTACTAGTTATAATTTTAAGAAGGATACTTAAGGGTTTATTAATGAAATGGAAAAGATCTTTTATGTTATGCATGATACTAATGTAGAGGGTATGGAATTAGCTTCTTACCAGCTGAAGGATGTGGTGTATCAACAGTATAAAGAGTGGGAGTAGCTTTGGGGTAATGATGCTTAGCAGGCTATGTAGGGTGATTTTTCTAGTTCCTTTCTCTATGTTTTTTTCCCTTAGGAGTTAAGGGAAGAAAAGGCCAAGGTGTTTGTGAATTTGAACCAAGGTACGATCACTATGAATGAGTATGACTTGAAGTTTCACCAATTGTCACGTTATGCTTGTGAGTTAGTGCCTAGAATGAGGGCTAGTATAAGGAAATTTGCTTCTGGGTTGTCCCTTGATTTGGTTTTCGAGAGCAAGCCCGCCTTTTTCAACAAGGATATAGATATCTCTATACTTGTGGTGTACATAAAACAAGTCAAATAGGAAAATAAAAAGCAATCAAAAATAGGGGAAAGGCAGAGTAAGAGGTTCATCTACTAGGAGCAGTGTGAGGGTCAACAACATAGTGGAAAAGATGATAAGCAGTGGTCTAAGAAGAAGTGGGGAAATTTTGGCTCCTACTCGGTGGCTAGTGTTCCTTATCTAAAGATGTTCAGTGATCACCATTTCTAGAGTGGTAATGGTCCTAGGGCAAGGTGCCTATTCTGAGACTAGTGGAGCCCAGTCAGCTTCATCATACCCTTCTTACAAATTTTATGGTTAGTTATATTGTGGTTTCTGTGGTGAGGGAAAGAACTGGTTTATCAATTGTGGTCAACCTAGACATATACAAAGAAATTGTCCCATGGGTAAGGTTGCTTCTGTGGCTAATAAGGTCCTATCACTACTTTATCATCTCTAATATTGAATGTTGCTACTTCTAGTACCAGCACAAGTCAGAATCGTCTTTATGCTCTTGCTACCCGCCAAGAATCTGAGGCATTACCTAATGTTGTCAGACCTATAAGGTCATTTTCAAATTTCCTAATGAACCAGTTATAGAACGGGAAGGGAGTTCCCTAGTTCCAAAGGAAAGGTTCATTTCTTATCTTAGACCTTAAAGATTAATTTCTAAGGGGTGTATTTATCACTTAGTCTGGGTTAAAGATTCTAACTCGAAGGGTCCTTTTTTACAATCTGTCCCTATGGTCTATGACTTTCCCAAAGTATTTCCTGATAACCTCCCTGGTGTTCCTCCTGATAGGAAAATTGATTTTGGGATTGATCTTCTCCCAGATACTAGTCCTATCTCTATCATTCCTTATAGAATAGCTCCAACTGAGTTGAAGGAACTTAAGGATCAGTTGAAAGATCTTCTTGATAAGGGCTTTATTTTTCCTTGTATGACTTTATGGGGTGCTCCTATTTTTTTGGCGTAAATAAGAAGGGTCTCTTCGGATGTGTATATATTACTGCCAGTTAAATAAGGTGATTGTGAAGAATAAGTATCCTCTCCTTAGAATTGATGACCTATTTGACCAGCTTCAGGGTGCAAAGTACTTTTCTAATATTGACCTTCGGTCAGGTTATCATTAGTTGAAGATTAGGGAGACGGATATCCCTAAGACTTCTTTCCATACTTGGTATAGCCATTATGTGTTTCTGGTCATGTCATTTGGGTTGATTAATGCCCCAACAACATTTATGGATCTTATGAACCGGATATTCCATAAGTTTCTTGACTTATTCATCATTGTGTTCATTGATGATATTTTAATATATTCAAAGAGTGAGGAGGATCATGCCAATCACCACTGTATAGTGTTGCAGAACCTTATAGATTAGCATTTGTATGTTAAATTTTGCAAGTGTGAGTTCTGGTTGAATATTGTTACTTTTCAGGGTCATGTTATTTCTAGTGAAGGGATAATGGTGGATCCACAACAAGTTGCAATGGTTAAGAAGTGACCTAGATCCACAACTCAAACCGATACTCAGAGCTTCTTGGGTTTAGCCGGTTATTATAGGAGGTTTGTAGAAAGCTTCTCATCTATTTCTTCTATGTTGACTAAATTGACTCAGAAAAATCTAATGTTTCTATGGAGGATTCTTGTGAGGGTAGCTTTGAGAAGTTGAAGGATAATTTGACTGCTACTCCTATTTTGACCCTACCCAAGGGTACAGATGGTTTCATTGTGCATTGTGATGTGTCCCATGTGTGACTAGGTTGTGTGTTGATGCAGTATGGTAGGGTAGTGGTGTTTGCTTTGAGGTAGCTGAAGTCCCATGAAGGAATTATCAAACTCCCAATTTGGAGTTGTTGGCCGTGGTTTTTACATTAAAGATCTGGCATCACTATTTTTATAGAGTTCATATAGACATCTTCTTAGATCATAAAAGCTTGCAGTACATAGTCACTAGAAGGAGTTGAATCTTAGGAAAATGTGATGTCTTGAATTGTTCTATGATTATGATATGAGCCACCATTATCATCCAGGTAAAGCTAATATTGATGATGATGCTCTTAGCAGGTTATCCATGGGAAGCTTATCTCATGTGGATGAGGAGAAACGAGGTTTGGTGAAGGATATTCATCGGTTGGCTAATCTTGGAGTTTATCTTTTGGATTTCAATGATGAAGGTTCAATTGTTCAAGAGTTGGTTAAATAATCTTTTGGTGCTGTGGTAAAGGTGAAGGTGAAACAGGTTTTGGATGCTCTCTTGATGCAGATAAAAAATAATGCGGTCCAGCAAAAAGTCATAGATTTTGAGATTAGTGATGATGGTATCTTGAGGTACCAAGGTAGATTGTGTGTTCCCAATGTCGATGGGATATGACAGAGGATCTTAGCTGAGGCTCATTAGTCGAGGTATACTATTTATCCTGGTTCAATGATGATGTGCCATGATTTGAAAAAGATTTATTTATGGAATAACATGACGAGAGATGTGGCCAATTTTGTGGCTAAGTGAATGGTGTGTCAGCAAGTTAAGGAAGAGAACTTGAGTCCCGTTGGGTTATTTCAAGAGATTGAGTTTCCTGTGTGGAAATGGGAAGTGATTAATATGGACATTATTACGGGTCTTTCACAATCTCATAGTTAGTTTAATTCGATTTGGGTTATCGTGTATAGGATGGCCAAGTCTACTGATTTCTTGCCCGTGAGGACTAATTATTCTGTAGAGGATTATTCTAAGATTTTTATTCAGGAGATCATCAAGTTGCATGGTGCTCCTATTTGTATCATATCTAATTAAGGTACTCAGTTCTCATCTCACTACTGTCGATCATTTCAGAGAGGTTTGGGAACTAAGGTGAACCTTAGCACCGTTTTCCACCCTCAGACGAATGGACAAGCAGAGAGGACTATTCAGACTTTGGAAGATATGCTTCAGGCTTGTGTGATTGATTTTGGTGGTAGTTGGATTGATCATTTCCCTGTGAATAAAGAATGAATTTCGACCTTCAGGATATTAAATTTCGTGTTAAGGTTGAATAATATAAGGGGAAAATGACCCCTTTGCCCCCTCAAACTGGGATAAAATTTTGTTGGACGGGGTCCCCATCATGCCATGAACCTTGCTTGGGCCAAGCAAACCTCATGATATGACCCCTTCTAGGGTCAAGCAGCCCTCAGGGTGCGATCCGTGCGACCCTGAGCCTAGGTAACCTGGCCCTCGCTGCGCATCCCTATCGCGACCCTTTGTTGTTTTTGGCGTACAAACTTACCCTTACGCTAGTCTAAAAAATCTGAAACTCACTGAGATGACCTATAAGTGACCCTGATCATTAATCAACATGAAAATCGATATACTAATGTTAGAAAGATCGAAAATAAGATCATCCAATTTCAAACCTAAAAATGATCCTAAGTCTTAAAACTTCGCTGAAATTTTCTAAGTCTGGGACCTCTTTTGGCATGCTAAATAGGTCTTAAATGACTAGGATTTTTTGAGGTCTTACAGTTCTCCTCAACCTTGACGCCTATTAAGGTGGGTGGGTTCATCCTAAGTGATTTCAGATGAACCGAGCATAGAACTATTATCTCCCGATCTGCGAGGCTGAGAAGCCACAAGATGAATAATCATATGGATGGACTACCGTAACTCAACATTTGAGATTTCCTATGGAGGAAGCTGGGTACAGTTAACACTAGATCTGGGAGCCCAAGATGGGCTAGTTTGGAATGGAGGAAATCCTAGAGTAGCAACAAATTCTACAATACAAGATCAATTACAGGTCCGCATCCCATGTGTAGGGTAGACATCATCAGCATAGGTGTTCTCCTCATTTGATCAATGGGGAGAGATGGTTAATATCAGAAATATAGGTAATCATGAGTTAGGGAATATTCAAACTCTATAGAACGAACTAGAACATGAAAAAAAAAGACATTCCAAAATGCCTAATGGTTTCCTCCTTATAAATATGGCGCGCTACACACCCTTAAAAAGGAATGTACTTGACTTGACCTCATAGTCACCCTGGGATGACTATGAACCGTTCTTTGATACAAAATTTGTCATGATCTGAACTGAGGCCCTAGTCGCGATGGCCATCCCAAACCATGGTGGACCGAGAGAACCATTAGCATGTAATCATAAGCATAACTATCACGACCCGAGCCGGGGTCCTAGCCGTAATGAGCAACCTGAACCATGAAGGCCCAGGAGCTCTTCTAAATTTGGTAATCATGCACAATATTCATATAGTATAATAAAATTTGCGAAAAACAATGCATGACGGAACCATGGTCAATCTCATAAACATGAGCAATTTAAAAGGGGAAATTCTGAATACTCTAAACATGTGACAATAGTCTGCAAAATCTCTAACATAAAATAATCATCATAAGTCTGAGACAAAATTGGAACAAGGCCCACAGTAGACCATAAAAATAAAGAAACAATGAAATCTGAAAATCAAGCCCTCCGAAATAGAGAAGACTCACCAACAACAACTTCTGACACACACGGATCTACTGCTGGATGAGACCGCAGGACTGTGCCTCAGATCCTAAGAAATAGGGGGTCAATTTATATGTACTGGTATGTAGAGCAATCCAAAATAATGTATTTATATATATAAAATATATAGGAGCAAGTCATGAAACATCATGCATGATAGAGTTTAAAATACATGGGCAACATTAAAAGGACCATTCAAAGGATTCTGCAGTTGCAATATCATTCTTTAATTACTTCTGAGCTAGGTGCTACACCCTACAATTCTAACAGTCCACGAGCTATATGGAATCCTCCCTTAACTCGACAACCAAGCCCCCAACCTAAGTTTTCCGCAAGGGTTGGAGTTTCTGTCTTGATACGTCACAGAGCACTAGGCCAATGTATAATTCCTCTTGGGAATGTAATAACCCATATCTCCCAAACATGGTTTTGGGCAATGAGTTTCCTGAACTCATGCCTTCTTAAATTTAGACTTTTCTAATCATGCATCTTTCTGAGTTCAAAATCTGAAAATCTAAATGAAAATATGTATTCTGCTCTGTGTTACCATGGCATTATCTGTATTGGTATCGTTACACCAAGACTTGCAAGTCATATTTCTGAGCCATAAAATATCATGTTACAACCCCTTCCTTCAAAAAATAAATTTTTGACCACCATACTTCAAAAAATCCAAGGAGACTCATAATTCAAAACATTTGTCAAATTTTATAAAGATCACTATTTTTAGTATTTCAACAAACATGTGGTGGTCATGAAGTTTGTGACAAAGCATGGAATTTTCTTAATAAACATATTTAACTTTTAACACAATGTAAGAAACCCCATAATTAATTTAAAACCATAATCAAGTCATAAATAATAATAAAGACATTTATATCATGCTTCCAACAATGCATTTCGAATGAATCATAACTTACGAAAACAAGAAAGCTTGGAAACAAGAGAGGGATTTCTAATAGTTCATGCTCCCAATTCATCATTCAAACTCATCAAACACCTACATATATATACTTATACATGATTGTAAATCAAATTTAGGGGAAAGGCCTCAAGACCAAAACTATAATATCATTAAAGAGTTCGTAATGCAAAATTGTAACAAATATTCCAAAACCCCTTCATGAATTCATGATTTCACAATGTTTAAAATGTTGTTGAGACAATTTTCTTATGCCCATGTAGTTTAGGAAAACACCACGTACTTTAGATTTGTAGTTAGATGAATGGAATCCGAATCTTAATCAGTTCTTGGAAATCTTGAACTTAAAGGCTTGAATTCTTGATCTTTGGGGAAGAAAAAGTTGATTTTTTTTCTTGGAGAGGTGGTTAGGGTTTTCAATCTTTTAAGCGAGAAATTGAATAAAGATGCAATTGATACTTCTTGAGGCTGAAATTTTATGTTATGAACGGGTTAGGGTGAATGAAAGGACCTTTTTGCAATTAAAAACACAAAAACAGAACCTGGGAAATAGTTGGGGGCGATGGAGCGCGTGTCGCGGGCATATCGCCTCGGTTTACTGCCTCTTCACGAAAATGGTTGTAACTTTTTGCTCGGGTATCGGATTTTGGTAAAATTGGTATCGTTGGAAAGCTAATTAAATTATCTATAATTTGATGGGACTTTAATTGAAAATTTTTATGTGTATCAAAAGTTATACATATTCAAATTAGACCCTTGTAGAACCGAATATCAAACTTTGGATGAATGAATGACTCTTAGCTCAACTTTGCTCCAAGTGATTTTTATGAATAATTTTCACCTCATAATCACTTCATACACTAGGAGAAGGATCATGACAGATGAATTTAAATATAAACCATGGAATTTGAGCTTACGCACGTAGGAATGATGGTTCAATTTCTAGCTCAAAAATGTGGGGTGTTACAATGTAACACACCGATTCGCTGAACCAGAATGCTACATGGTGCTCATGACCCCGAGGGACCACAAGATAACCCATGACTGATATCTGTACTGGTATACTGCAAATCATGATATAATAATACGGAATACATAAAACTGTAAGGCCATAAGGTTCAACTAAATAAAATCATGTGGGTGAAAATACCCAAAACAACTCAATCTGAAAGCTAAGTCTAAATGTAACTCTGAACATAAATCTGAAAGCCTCTAAACTATTTGAATAAGGAGTTGAAGGAACATGTCTCCAACTAACTTTGTAAAACTGAACTGAAGAAATAAATAAATGTATCAAATCATAGTCCTCGAATCAATGAGGACTCACTGTGTCTCTGCGACTGGAATGCTACCGCTACTGCTAGGCTGGAGCTCGTGTCTCGGAACCTATGGTGTAACATGAAAAGAAAGCACCATAGCGTAAATACGTCAGTACAACCGGAATACTGAGTATACAAGGAAGGTAGGCTGAACATAAAGGGTTTCATGCATGAACAACACTGACTGACTAATATGAACATGGGAGTGCAAACACACAAATATATAGAAACTGGGACCGTAATTACATGATAGCATGACCTGTAAGCTAATACATTGTTTACTGGTAACCATCATGACTGATACTGCAAACTGATAACATGGACGACTGCATCTGACAGTCCTGTACATACTAAAAATCTGAAGAACACCCTGAGTTCTTTTACTGAGACTAATACTGAAACTGTGGGAGGTAGTGTTTAACCAACATGCCCCATGTATGCCGTTATAGCTGAGTTGGGGTACAATTTCTGTCCCGACTGGAGGGGTTTCAATATCGTGCCATGGGTAAGGACAGCTTGTGAGTGACCCTTATCTGGAAGGTACTCAATGAGAATGGTGGGAACCCTAAAATGACAGTTTAAACCACCTCATCAACCCTAATCTGACAGGTTAGGATGTCTCAACCTACGCTGGCTACGTAGTTATGGAACACAAGGATGACTACTAAGAATCACACCCTGAACTGGCGGGTGAGTTCCCATCCTTGGGTTCACTCGGTGCTAACCTCTACTCCCATCTGGAGGGACTGGACATGAATAACTGACTATACATGACTTAATCTTACTGAATTATATTGACTGGTAGAATGTTACTGATATCTGACAACTGACTAAGATCATGAGGTTTTCCTGAGTCACATGACTGACTGAAGTCTATGTAATCATAGCTTGAATTTGGATATCATGAAACATGACATGGCTATAGGCACACAACTATAGTTTTCGAGTACAAGTACCACCAGGACTCGATAGAAAGAAACTGACACACATGACTGACTTGATCATAAGAGTTGAGTCCACAATTCACAATATCATAAGTAAGGATTTCATAATAAGAATGATTCTCAACAAACTATCACATGATCGGGAATGCACACAACATGTATATACTTGCATGGATTCAATAACATGGTCATTCCATATCACAACAATATCATGAGCATATCATACAACATCTTCAATTCAAGACAATAGCATGGGGATCACGTTGAACATAAACTTAGAACATGGAATAGTCATTTAGGACTTATTATGTCATATACGCATGATTTCTATTCCCTTAGGTATTTTCACAAACACATTACATGCACATCTTAGGCATAGGTGGATTCATCATGATTACAAATTTTCAACCACCAATTTCACATGTTTATACATTAAATACCACCATATCCTCACACAAAACATACAAAGATCCCATCTTAGGCATCATCAAACTCCAACCACATGAACATCAACCACCAACAACATAAACATCATAATACATAATTTAGAAGATGGTTCTTGAGCTTCATGGAAGAAAGGAGTCCATGAATTAACTCATGCAAACCTTAGAAGGAAGATTCTTAATGATTAACGGAGGAATTTCCTTGAAATTAGATCTTCAACCTTAATTATGTAACCTTGGTTGTTTTTCTCTTTTAGTGCTCTTGGATGATGAGCTTTGAGGTGTTAATAGGGTTGTAATATGTTTAGAAGCTATATATTTCGTAGGGTTAAGATTAGGGACGTATAAGGAGTGTTAAAAGACTTAATTAACCTCAAAATAACTCAAAACGAAGTGTTTTTGGCACTTGGAACTGACTTAGGCGGTGCCCAAGTAATTGAAAAAGCTAGGTTGGGCGGTGCCTAACCAATCTCCTAAGTTTGGTTGGGCGGCGCCTAACCAATCGCCTATCCTTACTGTCTCTCATGAAAATGGGCAAAACTTTTCGCTCGGGTATTGGATTAAGGCGAAATTGGTATCGTTGGAATGCTAATTTGATTTTCTACAATTTGGTGGGTCTAAATCATCAAAAATGTCACATATCAATCACGTTATTCTTGTTCAAAGATGACCCTTACAAAATCAAGCGCTTAGATTTGATGGATTCAAAAACTCTTAGCTTGAATCTCTCTAAGCGACTCATATGAGCATGCTTAAGACATCGCAAGCTATCCTATAGCTAGGGTATTCATTGTAAGTCATGCACTAAAATGCTACTCACAGGATAGGAGGTTTCATACGTAGGAATACTTATTCACTTCTTAGCTTAGAAATATGCGGGGTATTAAAATATCTCCCCCTTGGGAACATTCATCCTCGAATGAGAATATACTGACAAGGGATACAAGACAACATAACCTAAACTGAACATGAAAAAATAAAACTTGATCTCATGACTGACATGCTAAACATACTGAACTCGTGCATATCTGATGCACGGACAACTGAAACAAGAATGCATGACTGAGAATGCAACGGTTATTAGGTACCAAGTTTATACTAGAAACATGAACATGAAACTAAATAAGCTTAAGGAGAACTGTTACCTTGAGCTTGATCTGAATTGGCTGGGAAGAGCTGAGGATACTTGGTACGCATATCTGCTTCTGCTTCCTAAGTAGCTCACTCATGAGACTTATTTCGCCAAAGAACCTTGACTAGAGGGCCTTCTTTGTTCCTCAATCTACGAGTCTGATAATCTAAGATTTTGACTAGAATTTCTTCATAAGAGAGGCTGTTCTGAATATCAATGTTCTGAATAGGGACAACAACTGCTGGGTCACATATGAACTTCTTGAGTAGAGAGACATGGAATACTGGATGGACTGAGGCTATATCTGATGGCAACTCAAGCTCATAAGCTACCTTGCCGAAGCGACAAAAAATTCTGAAGGGACCGACATATAGGGGACTGAGTTTCCCTTTCTTGCCAAACCTATTCACTCCCTTTATGGGAGAGATCTTAAGTAGACATAGTTATTGACCTCAAATTCGAGATCCTTTCTACTAACATCTGCATAGGACTTCTGTCGGTTCTGAGCAGCCTGAAACCTCTCCATGATCAACTGAACTTTCTCTAAGGCATCGAATACTAAGTCAGGACCTATGATTGAGGCCTCACTAACTTCGAACCAACCAATCGGAGATCTACATCTCCTACTATAGAGATCTTCGAATGGAGCCATCTGAATACTAGAATGATAGCCATTGTTGTATGCAAACTCAATCAAAGGAAAGTGGTTATCCCAACTTCCCTTGAAGTCAATTGCACACGCCCTTAGAATATCTTCATGAGTCTGAATGGTCCTTTCTTCTTGACCATCTATCTGAGGATGAAATGCTGTGCTGAGATGGACTTGGGTACCGAGACCCTTTTGGAATGCTTTCCAAAAATGAGAGGTGAACTGGGTACCTTTGTTTGATATGATAGATAGTGGAACACCGTGTAACCTGACTAACTCCCTAATATAGATTTTGGCATAATCCTCGGCGGAATAAGAAGTACGAACAGGAAGGAAATGAGCTAACTTGGTCATTCTGTCTATAATGACCCAGACTGAATCATGCTGATGACGAGTTCTAGGCAAACCCTTCACGAAGTCCATGTTCACTTATTCCCACTTCCAAGTAGGAATGGTGAACTCTTGCATGGAACCACTAGGTTTCTGATGCCCTGTCTTAATCTGCTGATATGTAGAGCACTTAGCCACAAACTATGAAATATCTCTCTTCATCCCACTCAACTAATAGATCTTCCGCATGTCGCGGTAGATCATAGTGGCCCTTAGATGAAGAGAGTATCGCGCACCATGCGCTTCTGCAAGAATTTGCTGCCTCAATTTATCTACACCTAGAACACATAGATGACCCTGGCAACGAAGAACACCATCTCCCTCTTGGGGAGAAAACTGCGACTTTCTGATTCTCAACTGACTCTTTGATCTTGACATGGCTAGGATCCCTATTTTACTTCTCTTTTACCTCGGAAACTTGAGATGACTCTGAACTACTATGAACACATACACCACTCTCTGATGAATTGACTAAGCGAACGCCTAGTCTGGAAAGCTGATGGATATACTGAGCCATCTTTTTCTTGCTACCCTCAACGTGAGAAATACTACCTATGGAGAGTCTACTGAGAGCGTCGGCCATAACATTGGCCTTACCTGGATGATAAAGAACACTCATGTCGTAATACTTCAAGAGCTCTAACCACCTTCTCTGACAAAGATTGCGATCTTTCTGGGAAAAGACATACTAGAGGCTTTTATGGTCTGTGAAGACATCTACATGAACTCCATAGAGATAATGCCTCTAAATCTTCACGGCAAAAACTACCGCTGCTAACTCAAGATCACGAGTAGGATAATTCTTCTCATGTGTCTTTAACTGTCTGGAGGCGTAGGCTATGACCTTACCATGCTGCATGAGGACACAACCTAAACCTACTCTGGATGCATCACAATAGACTACAACACCGTCTGAACCATCTGGATTAGCTAGAACTGGAGCTGAGGTGAGTCGAGTTTTCAACTCTTGAAATCTCTTCTCGCATGAATCTGACCACTGAAACTTAATCTTCTTCTGAGTCAATCTGGATATGGGAGATGTAATAGAAGAAAATCCCTCAACAAACCGCTTGCAATACCTAGCCAAACCTAAGAAACTCCTGATATCTGATGGAGATACGGGTCTGGGCCAGTTTCTTACTGCCTCAGTTTTCTGAGGATCTACTTTAATGCCATCACCGGAAATAATATGGCCAAGGAATGCTACTGATCTTAGCCAAAATTCACACTTGTCGAACTTAGCGAATAACTGGCGATCCTTGAGAGTCTGAAGAACAATCCTGAGATGGTCTGTATGATCACGCTCTGTGCGAGAATAGACCAGAATATAATCTATAAAGACTATGACAAACATGTCCAAATACTGCTTGAACACATGGTTCATCAAATCCATGAAAGCTGCAGGGGCATTTTTAAGACCAAATGACATGACTAAAAATTTGAAGTGACCATACCAAGTACGGAAAGCTGTCTTCGGAATGTCACATTCTCTAACTTTGAGCTGATGATAACCTGATCTGAGGTCTATCTTGGAGAAGTAACTGGCACCCTGAAGTTGGTCGAATAGGTCATCAATCCTGGGAAGAGGATATCTGTTCTTGACCGTGACCTTGTTGAGTTAACGGTAATCAATACACATCCTGAGAGAACCATCTTTCTTGCGCACGAATAATACTGGCGCACCCCATGGGGAAACGCTGGGTCTTATGAATCCCTTATCTAAGAGATCCTTCAACTAATCTTTCAGTTCCTTGAGTTCTGTTGGTGCCCTTCTATATGGCGGAATAGAAATAGGTTGAGTATCCAGAAGAATGTCTACGCCGAAGTCTATTTCCCTTTTGGGAGGAATACCTGGATGATTTTCGGGAAAGACATCTGAGTATTCATTAACAACAAGGACTATTTCGAGACTGGTAGATTCAAAACTGGAATCTTTAAGATGCACGAGATGATACACACACCCCTTAGAAATAATTTTCCTTGCCCGAAGGTAGGAAACAAGTTGACCCCTGAACGCTGAAATGCTTCCCTTCTACTCTAGTACTGGCACATTCGGGAACTGAAACTGAACTATCGTATTTCTGCAGTCGACTGTGGCATAGATGGAATGAAGCCAATCTATGCCGAGAATGACATCAAAATCAGTTATCTCTAACTCAACTAAATCTGCTGATGTGGATTTCTGAGATATCATAATCGGGCAGTTCCTGTATACCCGCCGGGCAATGATGGTTTTACCTACTGGGGTAGAGACTAAAAAGGGCTCTTCTAGAATTTCGGGACTGATTCCAAAATCACCTGCTATGTATGGAGTAACAAAAGACAAGGATGCACCTGGGTCTAGCAAAGCATAAACATGAACATGGAAGATCTGTAACGTACCAGTAACGATATCAGGAGAATTTTCCTGATCTTGTCGGGACTGAAGATCATAGAGTCTGTTTGGGCATTGCCCGTTGGTAGCGCTGGAAACGACACCCTGCTGGTTCACGAGACCGGACTGAGCTGCAGAATGACTTTGTTGACCCTAAAGACCTGACTTCGGACACTCCCTAATCCTGTGGCTTGGCTTGCCACAACCAAAACAGACATCACTACCGGCTCTGCAAATGCCCTTGTGGTTTTTACAATAAATATGACAAAGGAGATTCGTTCGGGCACTGCTAACACTGCCTTGAGATTTAAAGCCTGACGCTTTTTCTCTGTTTCCATCTCTGAACTTTGGCACTTGAGCGCTGGAAGAGGAATGGGCTGGAACGGCTGACTTGGAGCGAAACTGTGAACGGTTTCCTCCATCTGACTTGGGGTGAGCAAAGTTGAAGTTACCTGACCTTGCTCTCTTGTTCTGCCTCTCCCTAGTCATAACCTTCTTCTCTTCTACTTGCTGGGCTTGGATCATGAGTCTGGATAAGGTCATATCACTGGTCAGCATCGCAGACCTACAATCATTTACAATGCTATCATTGACCCCTGACATGAACTTGCTCATCTTAGCCCTATTTTCTGCAACCACATTAGGAGCATACCTAGCTAGCTGAGTAAATCTAAGAGAATACTCCCTAACCGTCATATTCCCCTGCCTGAGGTTGATGAACTCAAGAACTTTGGCTTCCCTCAACTATTGGGGAAAGAATCTATCTAAGAAGGTCGTGACAAATTCCTCCCACTCGATAGGGCTTGCATCATCTAACGTCTCAGACTTCCACTGTTTGTACCAATCATGAGCAACATCCTATAATTGGTAGGCGGCTAACTCGGCACTCTCAATAGAAGTAACACCCATGATGCCAATGACCTTCTGGACTTTGTCAATGCATTCCTGAGGGTCCTCATCAGACTTAGACCCATGGAAAGATGGAGGGTTCATTCGGGTAAAGTCCCGAACCCTAGCTACTTTGGGATTGGCCACTGGATTAGCCAGAATGACTGGTGTCCGTTCATTCTATGCAGCCACGGACTGAGCAAGTATGGTAAATACGGCTCTAAACTCCGCATGGGAAACATGTTCGCCCAAAGGATCTTCGGGCTGAGGAGCTGGCTGGTTTCTTCTCTTTGGGGCCATAGTCTGGAATAAGAGAAGAATAGATTAGACTGAGATTTTAACTTATGATTATACTCACTAGCATGACATGAATACTGAAGAAAGGGGACTATTCCTAAAATATCTTATAGCCTCCCGCACATAAATGTGGAGCGCAACACACCCATGTACAAGATGCTACTAGATGCGTCTTTCTGACTTCCTAGGACTCTATTGAACCTTAGGATCTGATACCAAGTTTGTAACACCCCGATTCGTAGAACCAGAATGCTACACGGTGATCATGACCCCGAGGGACCACAAGCTAACCCATGATTGATATCTGTACCTGTGTACTGCAAATTATGATGTAATAATATGGAATACATAAAACGGTAAGACCATAAGGTTCAATTGAATAAAACCAAAACAACTCAATCTGAAAGCTAAGTATGAACGTAACTCTGAACATAAATCTGAAAGCCTCCAAACTAACTGAATAAGGAATTGAAGGAACATGTCTCCAACTAACTCCATAAAACTGAACTGAAGAAATAAATAAATGTATCAAATCATATTGTCCTCGAATCAATGAGGACTCACTGTGTCTCTGCGACTGGAATGCTACCGCTACAGCTGGGATGAAGCTCGTATCTAAAAACCTATGGTCAAACATGAAAGGCAAGCACCATAGCGCAAATGCGTCAATACAACTGAAGTACTGAGTATACGAGGAAGGTAGGCTGAACATAAAGGGTTTCATGCCTGAACAACACTGACTGACTAATATGAATGTGGGAGTGCAAACACACATATATTGAAACTGGGACCGTAAATACGTGATAGCATGACCTGTAAGCTAATACATGATTTACTGATAACTGTCATGACTGATACTGCAAATTGATAACATAGATGACTGTATCTGAAAATCCTATACATACTGAAATCTGAAGAACGCCCTGTGTTCTTTTACTGAAACTGATACTGAAACTGTGGGAGGTAGTGTTTAACCGACATGCACCATGTATCCCGTTATGGCTAAGCTGGGGTCCAATCTCTGCCTCGACTGGAGGGGTGTCAATATCGTTCCACGGGTAAAGACAGCTTGTGAGTGACCCTTATCTGGCAGGTACTCAATGAGAACGGTGGGAATCCTAAACTGACAGGTTAAACCACCTCATCAACCCTAATCTGACAGGTTAAGATGTCTCAACCTACGCTGGCTACATAGTTCTGGAACACAAGGATGATTACTAAGAATCACACCCTGAACTGGAGGGTGAGTTCCCATCCTTGGGTTTACTCGGTGCTAACCTCTACTCCCATCTTGAGGGAATGGACATGAATAACTGACTATATATGACTTAATCTTACTGAATTCCGTTGACTGGAGGAATGTTACTAATATCTGACAACTGACTGAGATCATGAGGTTTTCCTGAGTCATATGACTGACTAAAGTCTATGAAATCATAGCTTGAATTCGGATATCATGAAACATGACATGGATCTAGGCACACAACTATAGTTTTCAGGTACAAGTACCCCCAGGACTCGTTGGAAGGAGACTGACACACATGGATGACTTGATCATTAGATTAGAGTCCACAATTCACAATATCATAAGTAAGGATTTCATAATAAGAATGATTCTCAACAAACTATCACATGATCGGGAATGCACACAACATGTATATACTTGCATGGCTTCAATAACATGGTCATTCCATATCACAATAATATCATGAGCTTCTCATACAACATCTTCAATTCAAGACAATAGCATGGGGATCACATTGAACATAAACTTAGAACATGGAATAGTCATTTAGGACTTATTATGTCATAAAAGCATTATTTCTATTCCCTTAGGTATTTTCAAGAACACCTTACATGCACATCTTAGGCATAGGTGAATTCATCAAGATTACAAATATTCAACCACCAATTTCACATGTTTATACATTAAATACCACCATATCCTCACACAAAACATACAAAGATCCCATCTTAGGCATCAATAAACTCCAACCACATGAACATCAACCACCAACAACATAAACATCATAATACATAATTTAGAAGATGGTTCTTGAGCGTCATGGATGAAAGGAGTCCATGAATCAACTCACACATACCTTAAAAGGACGATTCTTGATGATTGACGGAGGAATTTCCTTGAAATAGGATCTTCAAGCTTAATTATCTAACCCTGGTTGTTTTTCTCTTTTAGTTCTCTTGGATGATGAGCTTTGAGATGTTAATAGGGTTGTAATGTGTTTAGAAGCTATATATTTCATAGGGTTAAGTTTAGGGACGTGTAAGGAGTGTTAAAAGACTTAATTAACCTCAAAATAACTCAAAACAGAGTATTTTTGGAACTTGGAACTGACTTAGGCGGCGCCCAAGTAATTGCACAAGCTAGGTTGGGCGACGCCTAAGAAATCGCCTAAGTTTTGTTGGGCGTCGCCTAACCAATCGCCTACCCTTACTGTCTCTCACAAAAATTGGCATAACTTTTCGCTCGGGTATTGGATCATGGCGAAATTTGTATCATTGGAAATCTAATTCGATTCTCTACAATTTGGTGGGTATGAATCTGCCAAAATGTCACATATCAATCACATTATTCTTGTTCAAAGATGACCCTTGCAAAATTGAACGCTAAGATTTGATGGATTCAAAAACTCTTAGCTTGCATCACTCTAAGCGACTCATATGAGCATGCTTAAGACATCGCAAACTATCTTATCTCTAGGGTATTCATTGTAAATCATAAACTAAAATGCTACTCACAGGATAAGAGGTTTCATACGTAGGAAAACTTATTCACTTCCTAGCTTAGAAACATGCGGGGTATTACATACATTATCTCACCCTTGGGATCATTCTTCCCCGAATGATGGGTAGGAACTTGTTGAAGCTCTAAAAGTGTAGAATAAAGTATGAAACCTCACATTGAACATGTTTTCTTAACAAAATATGTAAAGGCTTCAAACGAGCTTAATGATAACCCCTAGTGAAACGTGAAAGCACGAAACATGAGATAATAAGACTTTACATAGGGATGATCTTGCACATGAGTTCTATGCACCATAATTATCACAACATAAGGCAGGGGTTTATTTGATGATCATAGACTTGATTTACATTGGTACTAATCATGAAATAAGATTTTACAAAAGATAGGGATAGAATCATTCTCCACCTCTAATGATACAAAAAATAGACTTAGATTAAAGGCACTACTCAACTATGCCCCAACATTAAATAACATACTTCGTTCTTTCCATCTTACTATTCTCCCATCACACAACTAACCATAAGAGTTTGAGTTTTGCTGCAAAGTGCTTTTATGTTGAAGCCTAACTCGGAGTAACAAGGTGATAACTTAAGCTATATGACCTTGTACTTTACATCCTATTATGAATAGAGCCTCACCTTATCACTATCATCAAACATTCTCAGGATTTAATTCAAGGAATACTAACCACATAGTACATGGGTTTAGTTTTCATCAATCACAACATTCAGCCCTATAATTACTACACCCACTTCAAGGATTTCCCCTACTAAGACCAGCAAAAGAAAATTCAATCACATTCACAAAGATTTTCGCCATATATCTCATTACCAACTATTTCTCATAATAAAAGTCCATCCCCTTCTTAACTATTTCACACAGCAAAATTTCATCTCTTTCCTTTCCCTTTCAGCTATAACCTTAGATCAAGAAATCACATAAAAATTTTCACCTTCAAGAACATCTACACTCCAACTTACCACATTACTATGCTTCCACAACAACCAAAATACTAACATACGGAGGGTCATTGAGGGACCCGAGTATAAGCATCACGAATGGAAGAAACACTTATCAATCCATATTTTATGCTTATTGCACTTCTCATAGAGGGACACAAGGTGAAGGTACGATTGAATAGACGCAAAGTGCTTCATATATCAACTGTTTGGATCATAAGCGAAGAGTCATTTGGCATGAATACAACACAACATGGTTTCCTTAGGACAAACCAAAATAAGAATCATGGATACACATATCCTGAGCTATATGGTATAAAGCCAAAATTTATGTCGTTAACAACTAAGATAAGAATTTCACTTAAAGGGATTGCTCCTCATTCAAAGAGCTGAAATTTTCCATGAGTTAGCATAAATTTATCACTTTGGCTAATCCCGACATAAAATGATTCCGCAATATATATAAGCATATTTTCTTAGGACCAAGCATGCTGAGAGACATAATTGCTTCTAGTTTGGAGACCGTAAAATGACATGAGTTACATAGAGAGTTCAAACTTTAGGCATAGGAAAGACATGAATACATAAGACATTGGTAGATGTCCATTCATATAGAATTAGGAGGAGCTTGCTTGAATAGGAAATAATTTATCATGATTCTTACTTGAAACTTGCCACCACAAGAAAAAATTTGAGAACTACTTTAACCCATCATCTCCCCCTCAGACCAAAGTCACACCCCTAGACTTGAAGACATAACCTCACATCAAAATCTATAGCCACAACTCTCAACACAAAAGAGACATCACCATAAACTTAAACTCTAAACTCTCCCTGATGAACTATACTCTGAAGGCATTGCTTTCCAAAAAATGCAGCTCTTAACTTTATCTAACCTCTATAGCCATAACTCTATAACTCCCACTCTCATAAGCGCACACATCCACACTCCTTATCATAAAAAGGGGTATCATTAGTCATATGAACACAAACTCCCCTTAATAAAATATAAAGATACACAATACTTTCTAAGACACACCCTCCAGGGACACTAATCGCAACTTCCTCTAACTCCAAAAGTCCGCAACTTACAACTAAAATTTTCATGGGCATAGACACCCATGCTTCTAAACACTTAACACTCAATCTTCAATTCCTTAGAATGCTAGCTTTATTCCTCTAATTACACAACATAAAACTTAACAAAATCTGTAAGACTATACCAAAGGCGTATATTGCCTACCTATTTTTCTTTAATTCAACTCTAAAGAGCACCATACAACAACTTCGTAGAATTCTCAAAACTACAAGATTCAAGAATTAAATATAGGTACACAAAACACTTATACACATAAAACTTTACTTAACCACCTACTACCTTGGGTCCAACTTATTCCTATAAACTTATGTTCTTATTCACTTAATGATTCAACCATAATTCATCATTTTAACACTAGTCCTTATATACACATATACCTCACGATTACCGCTTAAACTTTACATATATCATCAACCTAGGCAATTTTGCACATCACATCAAGCCTGCTAATTACTCCACAAAAATATGCATCAGTAATCTTATGCTATTATTCTCACCACTACACTCCAAATAAATCCACATCTAAAGTTCAATTCTGTTGTCTATCCTCAATTATATACCACCGGTAAAGCATGCGACGTACTATACTAGTCCATCAAATTGTGAAATAAACCCAAATACTTCACTTCACGTAGCTACTACCTACAATCACAACCCTGCCATAACCTCATTAGTACAACTCAAAATCCACTACATACCTTCTTACATGAAATACTAGTCTACTACTACTAAAGAAAAGACCATCAAAGCGGGGGTAAAGTCACATGATATGATTAGTCGATCTTAATCTTATAATATAACCCATTTCAATCTTATCAAGATATTCTAATTTCTCACATCATACTTACTTACCCAAGCATATATTTTGACTAACTTCAAATTCCACTTACGCCAATAACTTATTAATTAATCTACCCCTTTTCATTCGCAACCTATAACTGATTTCTATAACCACCATAACTACCCACTCTTGGCTCCTTCCCAAATTCGAATAGATAATAATCATAGCCAACCACTTCCTTAATAAACTACCATACAATCTATAAATATTGCTACCACACTGGTCTAAAATATAAAATGGCAACCCACTCCTCAATCCATGATTACACAACTAAAACTATTTATTTACGTAAATGTCACCTTAACTCTGACTGCTAACCTTGTTACTTCATGTCACCAACTTCTGGACCATCTTGTCATGACAATTTAACATACACTACTACTCGGGTGAAAATATAGTTTCAATCTTCTTCTACACATAATTATCCTTAAATATGACATCTGCAACAAGAATTTTATTAAAGAAGACTGAATACACTCGATACTTCAGGCTCAACTGCACAACTAGTAGGGGTATATTCTTAAATCAAAACACTTTAAGGCACTCATGGACTCCTCTCAAGTCCTTGTGCATATTCATAACTTTATGGACAACTTAATTAGAGAGAACCACATCATTAGGGGAGTTAGATACTTGGACTTGCATCGCTTCAACAATGAGGCATGACCCATGAAATTAAAGTAAGGAAGGAATTTGGATAACTTTCCTATGGATGACACTATAGGCCGAACTAAAGTATGAAAGAATTAGAAACAACTCCTAAATTCCCGGTAGCTTCCTGATTAGAAGTATGATGCACAACACACCCATAAGTAAGACTCTACTAGACATGATTTTTCATATATCTTGGGACCATCAATCGTGCTCTGATACTAAGTTATTCACGACCTGAGCGGAGACCCTGGCCGTAACGAGCATCCCAAACCATGAAGGCCCAGACGCTCTTCTAAATATGGTAATCATGCATGATATTCATGTAGTATAAGAAAATTTATGGAAAACAATACATGACGGGACCTTGGTCAATCTCATAAACATGAACAATTTAAAAAGAGAAATTATGAATATTCTAAACATATGACAACCTTCTGCGAAATCTCTAACATACAATAATCATCATAAGTCTGAGAAAAAACTGGGACAAGGACCTCAGTAGACCATAAAAAGAAAGAAACAATGAAATATTAAAATCAGGCCCTCCGAAATAGAGAAAGCTCACCATCTGCAACTTCTAACACACACGGATCTACTGTTAGATGAGACAGTGGGATTGTGCATCAGATCCTGAGATTTAGAAGGTCAATACATATGTACTAGTCCGTAGAGAAATCCAAAATAATGTATTTATATATATAAAATAGATGAGAGCAAGTCATGAAATATCATGAATGATATAGTTTAAAATACATGGGCAACTTCAAAAGGATCATTCAAAGGGTTCTGCAGTTGCAATACCATTCTTTAATTACTTCTGAGCTAGGTGGTACACCCTACAATTCTAACAGTCCATGGGCTATATGGAATTCGCCCTTAACTCGGCAGCCAAGCCCCCAAACCAAGTTTCTCGCAAGTGGTGGAGTTTCTATTCTGATATGCCACAGGGTTCTAGGTGAGTGTATAATTCCTCTTGGGAACGTAATAACCCATATTGTTAAAACACGTTTTCGGGCAATAAGTTTCCTGAACTCGTGCCTTCTTCGAGTAGCCACCTAACTCTCTTTAAGACCAATTTTAGCCTTTTCTAATCATGCATCATTCTGAGTTCAAAATCTGAAAATCTGAATAAAAATATGTATTTTGTTCTATTCTGTGATATCATGGCATTATCTATATTGGTATCGTCATACCAAGACTTGCAAGTCATATTTTTGAGCCATAAAATATCATGTTACAACCACTTCCTTCAAAACATAAAGTTTGGACCACCAAACTTCAAACAATCCAAGGAGACTCATACTTCAAAACATTTGTTAAATTTTATAAAGATCACTATTTTTAGTATTTCAACAAACATGTGGTGGTCATGAAGTTTGTCATAAAACATGAAATTTTCTTAATAAACATCTTTAATCTTTAACACCAACTAATAAACCCCCTCTTTAATTTAAAATCATAATAAAGTCATAAATAATCAAGACATTTATATCATGCTTCCAACAAAGTATTTCAAATGAATCATAACTTACGAAAATAAGAAATCTTGGAAAAAGAGAGGGATTTCTAATAGTTCATGCTCTCAAAAACTCATCAAACACTATATATATATATACTTATACATGATTGCAAATCAAATTTAGGGGAAAGGCCTCAAGACCAAAACAATAATATCATTATAGAGTTCTTAATACAAAATTGTAATAGAAATTTCAAAATCCCTTCTTGAATTCATGATTTCACAATGTTTAAAATGTTGTTAAGACAATTTTCTTATGCATATGTCATTTGAAAAAGTCCACATACCTTAGATTTATAGTTAGAAGAATGGAATCCGAATCTTAATCAGTTCTTGGAAATCTTGAACTTAAAGGTTTGAATTCTTGATCTTTTGGGGAAGGAAAAGTTGAATCTTGCTCTTGGAGAGGTGGTTAGGGTTTTCAATCTTTTGAGAGAGAAATTGAATAAAGATGCAATTGATGCTTCTTGAGGCTGAAATTTTATGTTATGGAGGGTTTAGGGTAAAGAAAATGACCCTTTTACCTTTAAAAACACGAAAACAGAACTTGGGAAATAGCTGGGGGTGATGGAGCGCACGTCGCGGGCATATCGCCTCGGCTTACTATCTCTTCACGAAAATGGTTGTAACTTTTTGCTCGGGTATTGGATTTTGGTAAAATTGGTATTGTTGGAAATCTAATTCAATTATATACTATTTTGTGAGTTTTTATCTAAAAAATTCTATGTGTATAGAAAGTTATTGTAACACCCCGATTTGCTGAACCAGAATGCTACACGGTGCTCATGACCCCGAGGGACCACATGCTAACCCATGACTGATATTTGTACTTGTATACTGCAAATCGTGACATAATAATACAGAATACATAAAACTGTAAGGCCATAAGGTTCAACTTAATAAAACCATGTCTGAAAAATCATAACGTCCATGTGGGTGAAAATACCCAAAATAACTCAATCTGAAAGCTAAGTCTGAACGTAAATCTGAACATAAATATGAAAGCCTCTAAACTATCTGAATTAGGAGTTGAGGGAACATGTCTCTAACTAACTCTGTAAAACTAAACTGAAGAAATAAATAAATGTATCAAATCATATTGTCCTCGAATCAATAAGGACTCACTGTGTCTCTGCGACTGGAATGCTACCGCTACTGCTGGACTAGAGCTCGTGTCACAGAACCTATGGTATAACATGAAAAGAAAGCACCATAGCGCAAATGCGTCAGTACAACTAGATTACTGAGTATACGAGAAAGGTAGGATGAACATAAAGGGATTCATGCATGAACAACACTGACTGACTAATATGAATGTGGGAGTGCAAATATGCATATATAGAAACTGGGACCGTGAATGCATGATAGCAAGACCTGTAAGCTAATACATGGTTTACTGATAACTGTCATGACTGATACTACAAGCTGATAACATTGATGACCGTATCTGACAGTCCTGTATATACTAAAATCTGAAGAACATAACGACTGTATCTGACAGTCTTGTATATACTAAAATCTGATGAACGCCTTGAGTTCTGTTACTGAGACTGATACTGAAACTGTGGGAGGTAGTGTTTAACCAACATGCCCCATGTATGCGGTTATGGCTAAGCTGGGGTCCAATCTCTGCCCCGACTGGAGGGGTGTCAATACTGTGCCACGGGTAAAGACATCTTGTGAGTGACCCTTATCTGGCAGGTACTCAATGAGAATGGTGGGAACCCTAAACTGATAAGTTAAACCACCTCATCAACCCTAATCTAATAAGTTAAGATGTCTTAAGCTATGCTAGCTACGTAGTTCTAGAACACAAGGATGACTTCTAATAATCATACCCTGAACTGGTGGGTGAGTTCCCATCATTGGGTTCACTCGGTGCTAACCTCTACTCCCATCTGGAGGGAATGGACATGAATAACTGACTATACATGACTTAACCATACTGAATTCCGTTGACTGGTGGAATGTTACTGATATCTGACAACTGACCGAGATCATGAGGTTTTCCTGAGTCACATGACTGACTGAAGTCTATGAAATCATAGCTTGAGTTCGGATATCGTGAAACATGACATGGCTCTAGGCACACATCTATAGTTTTTGGGTACGAATACCCCCAAGAATCGATAGGAGGGGACTAACACACATGACATGACTTGATCACAAGATTTGAGTCCACAATTCACAATATCATAAGCAGGGCATAGTATACTTCATGTATTTATTCAAAATTTCAAACATGATATCAAAAGCATGTATATTTTTTGTGTACATAATTTATATCTCCATTATCATACATGCTTTATACCACAACAATAACAACACATAATTTGCATGGAAATTCATATTGGAGTGTATGGCTAACATAAACTTGTTATTTAGATATCATGAAATCATGTAAATATGAAGTTCTAACATACTAGGCATTTTATCGAACACCTTGAATGCATTCTTTAAGGCATAGGTGGATTTCATACTTGCATTCTATCAATCCATCTAAAGATCATGTTTTTCAACTAACAACATAACTTTCATGAGATATACAGTCACGATACTATTATATAGCAAAACAAACAAACTTCAACATGGGTATGATCATATCACCACAACCAACCAAGCTTTTGTATTTTAAAGATTGATTCTTGAACTCCACGGATGAAAGAAATCCGTGGATGAACACTACGCATACCTTTGAAGGGAGGTTCTTCATGATTGACGGAGGAATTTTCTTAAAATTTGATCTTCAAGCTTGACTGTGCAACCCTAGTTGTTTTTCTCCTATGGTGCTCTTGGATAATGAACTTTGAGATGTTAATAGGGTTGTAATGTGTTTAGAAGAAATAAATTTCGTGAGGTTAGGTTTAGGGACATGTAAGGAGTTTTAAATGACTTAACTACCCCCGAAATAACTCAAAAACTAAGTGTTTTCGTGGCTGAAATCATACATAGGCTCCGCATATGATATAGCCTATGCTTACATAGGTGCCGCATATGCTATCGCCTATGCTTAGATAGGATCCACATATTCTATATCCTATGCTTACATAGACTCCGCATATGATATCGCCTATGCTTTCCAGTGGCCATGTGCGATTGGTTAGGCGACACATTCTACTTTGAAAGGCCATAACTCCTTGCTCGGGTGTCAGATTTTGATGAAATTGGTATCGTTGGAAAGATAATTCGATTCTCTAGAATTTTGTGGGTCTAAATATGCTAAAATGTTACATATCAATAACGTTATTCTTGTTCAAATATGACCCTTGAAAAATCGAACACTAATACTTGATGGATTCAAAAACACTTAGCTTGCATCACTCTAAGAGACTCATATTAGCATGCTTAAGACATCACAGGCTATCCTATCACTAGGATATTCATTGTAAGTCATGCACTAAAATGCTACTCACAGGATAAGAGTTTTCATCTGTAGGTAAACTTATTCACTTCCTAGCTTAGAAACATGCGGGGTATTACAATATCTTCTCCTTAGGAACATTCGTCCTCGAATGAGAATTTACTGAGAAGGGATACAAGACAACAGAAACTGAACTGAACATGAAGAACTACAACTTGATCTCATGACTGACATGCTAAATATACTGAACTCGTGCATATCTGATGCACGGACAACTGATACATGAATGCATGACTGAGTATGCAATGGTTAATAGGTACCAAGTTTATACTGGAAACATAAACATGAAACTGAATAAGATTAAGGAGAACTGTTACCTTGAGCTTGATCTGAATTGGCGGGGAAGAGGTGAGGATACTTGGTACACATATCTTCTTCTGCTTCCCGAGTAGCTCCCTCATGAGAATGATTTCTCCAAAGAACCTTGACTAGAGGGACTTCTTTGTTCCTCAATCTACGAGTCTGATAATCTAAGATTTCGACTGGAATCTCTTCATAAGAGAGGTTGTTCTGAATGTCGATGCTCTGAATAGGGACAAAAACTACTGGGTCACGTATGCACTTCTTGAGCAAAGAGACATGGAAGACTAGATGGACTGAGGCTAGAGCTGAAGGCAACTCAAGCTCATAATCTACCTTGCCGAAGCGAGAGAGAATTCTGAAGGGCCCGATATATCGGGGAATGAGTTTCCCTTTCTTGCCGAACTGGTTCACTCCCTTCATGGTAGAGATCTTAAGATAGACATAGTCATTGACCTCGAACTCGATATCCTTTCTATGAACATCTGCGTAGGACTTCTGTCGGCTCTGAGAAGCCCGAAATATCTCTCTAATCAACTGAACGTTCTCTAAGGCATCGAATACTAAGTCAGGACCTATGAATGAAGCCTCACTAACTTCGAACCAACCAATCAGAGATCTACATCTCCTACCATAGAGAGCTTCGAATGGAGCCATATGAATACTAAAATGATAGTTATTGTAGTATGCAAATTCAATCAAAGGCAAGTGGTCATCCCAACTTCCCTTGAAGTCAATTGCATATGCCCTTAGCATATCTTCAAGAGTCTGAATGGTCCTCTCTGCTTGACCATCTATCTGAGGATGAAACGCTGTGCTGAGATGGATTTAGGTACCGAGACCCTTTTTAAATGCTTTCCAAAAGTGAGAGGTAAATTGGGTACCTCTGTCTAAGATGATAGATAGTGGAACACCATGTAACCTAACTAACTCCCTGATATAGAGTTTGGCATAATCCTCGGTGAAATAAGAAGTACGAGCAGGAAGGAAATGAGCTGACTTGGTCATTCTATCTATAATGAGCCAGACTGAATCATGCTGATGACGAGTTCTAGGCAAACCCTTCACAAAGTCCATGTTCACTTCTTCCCACTTCCAAGTAGGAATGGTAAACTCTTGCATGGAACCACTAGGTTTTTGATGCTCTATCTTAACCTGCTGACATGTAGAGCAGTTAGCCACAAACTCTGCAACATCTCTCTTCATCCCACTCCACCAATAAATCTCTCGCATGTCGCGGTACATCTTAGTGGACCCTATATGAATAGAGTATCGTTCACCATGCGCTTCTACAAGAATTAGATGCCTCAATTCATCTACACCTGGATCATATAGACGACCCTGACAACGAAGAACACTATCTCCCCCTTGGGAGAAAACCCCGACTTTCTAATTTTGAACTGAATGTTTGAGATTGACAAGGTGAGGATCCCTATCTTGCTTCTCTTTCACCTCAGAAACTAGAGATGACTCTGAACTACTGTGAACACATACACCACCCTCTGAAGAATCGACTAAGCGAACTCCTAGTCTGGCAAGATGATGGATCTCCTGAGCCATCTTTTTATTGCTACCCACAATGTGAGAAATACTACCCATGGAGAGTCTACTGAGAGCATCGTCCATAACATTGGCCTTGCTCGGATGATAAAGAACACTCATGTCGTAATCCTTCAAGAGCTCTAACCACTTTCTCTAACAAAGATTGAGATCTTTCTGGGAAAAGACATACTGGAGGCTTTTATGGTCTGTGAAGACATCTACATGAACTCCATAGAGATAATGCCTCCAAATCTTCAAGGAAAAAACTACCGCTGCTAACTCAAGATCATGAGTAGGATAATTCTTCTCATGTGGCTTTAACTGTCTGGAGGCGTAGGCTATGACCTTACCATGCTGCATGAGGAAACAACCTAAACCCACTCTGGATGCTTCACAATAGACTACAAAACCGTCTGAACCATCTGGAAGAGTTAGAACTGGAGCTGAGGTGAGTCGAGTCTTCAACTCTTAAAAGCTCTTCTCGCATGAATCTGACCACTGAAACTTAATCTTCTTCAAAGTCAATCTGTACATGGGAGATGCAATATAAGAAAATCCCTCGACAAACCATCTGTAATAGCCAGCCAAACCCAAGAAACTCCTGATATCTGATGGAGATACGGGTCTGGGCCAATTTCTTACTGCCTCGGTTTTATGAGGATCTACTCTAATGCCATCACCAGAAACAATATGTCCAAGGAATTCTACTGATCTTATCTAAAATTCGCACTTGCTAAACTTAGCGTATAACTGGTGATCCCTGAGAGTCTGACGAACAATCTTGAGATGGTCTGCATGATCACGCTCTGTGCGAGAATAGACCAGAATATCATCTATAAAGACTATGACAAACATGTCCAAGTACTGATAGAACACACGTTTAATCAAATCCATGAAAGCTGCAGGGGCATTGGTAAGACCAAATGACATGACTCAAAATTTAAAGTGACCATACCGAGTACGGAAAGCTGTCTTCGGAATGTCATATTCTCTAACTCTAAGCTGATGATAGCCTAATCTGAGGTCTATCTTGGAGAAGTAGATGGCACCCTGAAGTTGGTGGAATAGATCATCAATCCTGGAAAGAGGATATCTGTTCTTGACCATGACCTTGTTGAGTTGACGGTAATCAATACACATCCTGAGAGAACCGTCTTTCTTGCGCACGAATAATAATGGCACACCCCATGAGGAAACACTGGGTCTGATGAATCCCTTATCTAAGAGATCCTTCAACTGATCTTTTCGTTCCTTGAGTTCTGCTGGTGCCATTTTGTATGGCGGAATAGAAATAGGTTGAGTATCCGGAAGAAGGTCTATGTCGAAGTCTATTTCCCTTTGGGGAGGAATGCCTGGAAGATCTTTGGGAAAGATATTTGAGTATTCATTAACAGCTGGGACTATTTCAAGACTGGGAGATTCAGAACCTGGAATCTTTAACATGCACGAGATGATACACACACCTCTTAGAAATCATTTTCCTTGCCCGAAGGTAGGAAATAAGTTGACCCCTGAATGCTGAAATGCTACCCTTCCACTCTAGGATGGGCTCATTCGAGAACTGAAACTGAACTATCCTGTTTCTGCAGTCGACTGTGGCATAGCAGGAATGAAGCCAATCTATGCCGAGAATGACATCAAAATCAGTCATCTCTAACTCAACTAAATCTGCTGACGTGGATTTCTGAGATATCATAATCGGGCAGTTCCTGTATACCCATCGGGCTATGATGGTTTTACCCACTGGGGTAGAGACTGAAAAGGTCTCTGCTAGAATTTTGGTACTGATTCCAAAATCTCCTACTATGTATGGAGTAACAAAAGACAAGGATGCACCTGGGTCTAGCAAAAAATAAACATGAATATGGAAATCTGTAACATACCAGTAACGACATCAGGAAAATTTTCCTGATCCTACCGGGATTGAAGATCATAGAGTCTATTTCGGCGTTGCCCACTGGTAGCACTGGAAATGGCACCCTGCTGGTTCGGGCGATCGGACTGAGCTGTAGAATGATTTTTCTAACCCTGAAGACTTGACTGCGGACACTCCCTAATCCTGTGGCCTGGCTTTCCACAACCAAAACAGACATCACTACCGGCTCTACAAATGCCCTTGTGGTTCTTACCACAAGTATGACAAAGGGGATTCATTCGGGCACTGCTAACACTGCCCTGAGATTTAGAGCCTTGAACTTTGTCTTTTGTTGCCATCTCTGAACTTTGGCACTGGAGCGCTGGCAGAGGAAGGGGATGGAATGGCTGACTTAGAGCAAAACTATGAATGGTTTCCTCTATCTGACTTAGGGTGAGCAAATTTGAAGTTACCTTACCTTGCTCTCTTGTTATGGCTCTCCCTAGTCTTAACCTTCTGCTCCACTACTTGCTGGGCATTGTTCATGAGTCTGGCTAAGGTCATATCACTGATCAACATCGCAGACCAACACTCATTTACCACGCTATCGTTGACCCCTGACACAAACTTTCTCATCTTAGACCTATTGTGTGCAACCACATGAGGAGCATACCTGGTTAGCTGAGTAAATCTGAGAGAATACTCCCTAACCATCATATTCCCCTGCATGAGGTTGATGAACTCAAGAACTTTGGCTTTCCTCAGATCTTGGGGAAAGAATCTATCTAAGAAGGCCGTGACAAATTCCTCCCACTCGATAGGGCCTGCATCATTTAGCCTCTCAGACTTCCACTGTTTGTACCAATCATGAGCAATATCCTATAATTGGTAGGTAGCTTACTCGACACACTCAATAGAAGTAACACCCATGATGTAAATGACCTTCTGGACTTGGTCAATGAACTCCTGAGGGTCCTCATTAGACTTAGATCCATGGAAAGATGGAGAGTTCATCCGGGTGAAGTCCCGAACCCTAGATGCTATGGGATTGGCCACTGTATTGGCCGGAATGACTGGTGGCCATTCATTCTATGCAGCCACAGATTGAGCAAGTATGGTAAATGCGGATATAAACTCCGCATGGGAAATATGTTCGCCCAAAGGATCTTTGCGCGGAGGAGCTGGCTGGTTTCTTCTCAATGGGGCCATGGTATGGAATAAGAGAAAAATGGATTAGACTGAGAGTTTAACTTGTGATTATGCTTACTAGCATAACATGAATACTGAAGAAATGGGACTGTTCCTAAAACATCTTATAGACTCCTGTACATAAATATGGAGCGCAACACACCCATGTACAAGACTCTACTAGATGTAACTTTCAGACTTCCTAGGACTCTATTGAACCTTAGGTTCTGATACCAAGTTTGTAACGCCCCGATTTGCAGAACCGGAATGCTACAAGATGCTCATGACCCTGAGGGACCACAAGATAACCCATGACTGATATCTGTACCTGTATACTACAAATCATGACATAATAATGCGGAATATGTAAAATTATAAGGACATATGGTTCAACTGAATAAAACTATGTCTAAAAAATCATAATGTCCACGTGGGTGACAATACCCAAAACAACTCAATCTGAAAGCTAAGTTTGAATGTAAATCTGAACATAAATATGAAAGCCTCTAAACTATCTGAATAAAGAGTTGAGGGAACATGTCTCCAACTAACTTCGTAAAACTGAACTGAAGAAATAAATAAATGATATCAAATCATATTGTCCTCGAATCAATAAGGACTCACTGTGTCTCTGTGATTGGAATGCTACCGCTACTGCTGGACTGGAGCTCGTATCTCAGAACCTATGGTGTAACATGAAAAGAAATCACCATAGCGCAAATGCATCAGTAAAACTGGAGTACTAAGTATACGAGGAAGGTAGGCTGAACATAAAGGGTTTCATTCATGAACAACACAGACTGACTAATATGAACGTGGGAGTGCAAACATGCATATATAGAAACTGGGACCGTGAATGCGTGATAGCAAGACCTGTAAGCTAATACATGGTTTACCGATAACTTTCATGACTGATATTGCAAGATGATAACATGGACGACTGTATCTGACAGTCCTATATATACTGAAATCTGAAAAACATAATGACTGTATCTGACAGTCCTGTATACACTGAAATCTGAAAAATGCCCTGAGTTCTTTTACTGAGATTGATACTGAAACTGTGGGAGGTAGTGTTTAATCGATATGCCCCATGTATGCCGTTATGGATAATCTAGGGTCCAATCTCTGCCCCGACTGGAGGGGTGTCAATACCGTGCCACGGGTAAGGACAACTTGTAAGAGACCCTTATCTGGCAGGTACTCAATCAAAATAGTGGGAACCCTAAACTGAAAGGTTAAACCACCTCATCAACCCTAATCTGATAGGTTAAGATATCTCAACCTACACTGGCTACATAGTTTTGGAACATAAGGATGACTACTAAGAATCACACCCTGAACTGGCGGGTGAGTTCCCATCCTTGGGTTCACTTGGTGCTAACCTCTACTCCCATCTAGAGAGACTGGACATGAATAACTGACTATACATGACTTAACCTTACTGAATTCCATTGACTGGCGGAATGTTACTGATATCTGACAACTGACTAAGATCATGAGGTTTTCCTGAGTCACATGACTAACTGAAGTCTATGGAATCATAGCTTGAGTTCGGATATAGTGAAACATAACATGGCTCTAGGAACACATCTATAGTTTCTGGGTATGAATACCCCCAGGAATCAATAGGAGGAAACTAACACACATGATATGACTTGATCACAAGATTTGAGTCCACAATTCACAATATTATAAGCAGGGGATAGTATACTTCATGTATTTATTCAAAATTTCAAACCTGATAGGAAAATCATGGATATATTTTGTGTACATAACTTATATCTCCATTATAAAGCATGGATATATTCAAACCCTAGGTTGTTTTCCCCTCCTATGCTCAAGGAAGATGAACTAGGAATTTTGTGAGTGATAAAATGTGTAAAAGGAAAGTTGTGGGATGTTAATGGACCTTATTTCCCTTGAAATAACACAAAAATGGAGCATTTACGCCACCTTTCCTTAGACATGCGGCCCACATCCCATGGCATAGACAAAGATGTGTGATGCACCTCCTATGGAATAGGCCTTAAATGGCAGACGCATGCCCCATCACCTAACTCCAGGTGGACGATGCATGCCTCATCGCCTAACTCCAGGTGGGAGATGCATACCCCATTACCTATCCATTCCAGTGGCTGTTGGCGATGTTCATGCGACGCACAACCATTGCATGGATCCTATCTTATGACGCACACTTAATTTTAAGGTCCTAAAACACCCCCAACACCTCCCACAACGTATTTACATGGCTTACCGTCAATACAGAGGGTCTTAAAATTCATTCTAGAGAGATTTATTTAAGTGCTAAAACTACATGATGTCACATTTTATGTGTTTGTGTCTTTTCCAAAGCAAGTTGAAGTAAATTTTGATGAGAAAATTGCAGAAATTAGGTCATATCATGGCAAAGAGTTTGAGAATGTCAAATTCAATGAGTTCTTCGCTAAATTTGGAATGAGTAACTACTTTTCAGCTCCCAGAACACCTCAAAAAAATGGTATTGTGCAAAGTAAAAATAGAATTCTTATGGATATTGGAAGAACAATACTGATAGATTCTGGACTTGCTCACAACTTCTGGGCAGAAGCCATTAATTCTACATTCTATATGACTAATAGGTTTCTAGTGAGATCTATCCTACAAAAGACCTCTTATTAACTTCAAACCCAAATAAAGCCCACGGTAGTCTATTTCAAACCTTTTGGTTGTGCGTATTTTGTCCTTAACAATGGTAATGAGGATCTTGGAAAAATTGATCTAAGGAGTGATCAGGGAACTTTCGTTGTCTACTCCTGTACAGGCTAAGCTTACATGATCGATAACAAGATGACACAATGTGTGGAAGTAGGTGTTCATGTCATATTTAATGAAGCAGAAAATGTTAGGAAGGGCAATGCATCAAATGATGAAGATAATAAATTAGGAAATCCTTCAATTTTTCCAAAAAATCCTCATGAGGAAAATAATGATGTTGTATCCCAGAGTCCATAATTAGGAACAGAAGATAACATCTCAAAGGATCTTTAGAATGAAGTAACTCCTCCAGACTTTAAACCCTTTCTCCGCAAATAAAATGATCATATTGCCGAATATGGAATCCCAATTGGAACTTACTCAAGCTCTAATCAACTCAATCCTCTCAGATCCATATGGAAGCATCAATATTCCCATCCTCTTGACAACCTCATGTCTCCTCTGAACTCTAGTGTGCTAATAAAAAATAGATCCAAGAACCTTTGTGCCTTCTCTGCATTCTTCTCACCAATTAAACTAAAACTTTAAAGGTAACATTAAAGGATACTATCAGGAGCTTTAGTTTCCTCTGACTTCTGTTCAAAGAGTTTTTTGGGACAATATTACCACAATTTATATTTGTTCCAATTTTGCTTTCACAGCCGTATGAAGCATGTGGACATCGACTTCCACATTGTCAGCGAGTAGGTTGAGCACAAACCACTTGAAGTTTCCCATTGACATACTGCTAATAAAGTTGCAAATCCTCTCACAAAGCCTCTTCTGCACGTACTTTTTGGTAACTGTTTCACAATGTTGGCATAGTATACCTCGACGCCAACTTCCGGTGGCGTAATAACTGCTATCAGACATCATTCTATTTTGGATTCTTTTTATTTTGTTAGGATACTTTTTGATACTGTTATTTGATATTTATCATGTACTTATCATCTTTATTATATCTAGGATTGTATTTTCGTGGGTTTCTCAATTACTTATATTTTTTCTAAGTTGTTATCTTTTTGCTTATATTAGTATGTCATACAATGTCTATATAAGGGACAATACAGTAAAAAATATACATTAGTTCATCTTCTACCAGTTATTTTCTTACTCTTTATGTAGACCTTATCACTATAAAGATTCAGAGAAGGAGATCAAAATGATGATTCTATTAACTCTGGAAGCAAGCTTTTAAATACACAATATACAACTAGCTGGACCTAAAGTGCAGGACACTATCTGCAACTAACTAACTATTCCTATATATGCTCCAAACATCAGATACTTATTCAAATTATAACAACTAGTAACAAGAGGTAAATAAAGATAGTTAATACACCCTCTCAAGTTAGGTAAGGTGTAACAATGCCTAACTTGGAACGACACCTAATAAAGGTTGATTTAGGTAGTGGCTTGGTGAAGTTATCAACAATTTGATCATAAGAATGAGTATGAGTAACATAAACTTGATGAGCGTAAACCTGATCATGGACTTATCCAAAATATGGAGCATATTGTTTCATACGAGTATGGAACACTGGGTTATGAGATAAATAAGTTACTCCAACATTGGATACTGATTTGTACTTCGCCTCAGTGGATGAGCAAGCCACTGCACGTTTCTTTCTGGACGACCAACTAACTGGATTTGGTCCAAAGAAAAGTATGTAACCTGATATAGAGATTCTTTCATTTGGATTGCCAGCCCAGTTGGCATTAACATACATATACAAATTAGAGTCAGAGCTGCAAAGGATGCGAAGTCCTGAACTCGCGGTTTCTTTGAGATACCGTAGTACACGTTTAAATTTTTTTCCAATGTTCATCAGTAGGAGTATTCAAAAATTGTGATAATCTATTGACTGCATAAGATATGTCAGGACGAGTGAGGGACAAATACAATAATTTGCAAAGGGTACACTAGTAGCGCGTGGCATCAGTTGGTGGCAAACCATCAGCTATTCGAAGGGGTACACTTGAAAACATGGTAGTGGAAACACCTTTAAAATTGTCCATATCTAGTTCAAAAAAGAATTTCCAAAATGTATTTTTATTGATAAAGAATGAGACCATCTGGTACTTGCTTAACATCAACACCCAAGAAGTAGTTTAGATAGCCAAGATCCTTTAATGAAAATCTATCTTCCAAGGAATTAATGAAAAATTTAATCATGTGTGGATGGTTTCCAGTGATTATGATTTCGTCAACATAGACAAGAACATAAATGGTTACAACAAAATACTTCCATACAAATAAAAAGGTATATGATTCTGTTCTGACAAAGCGCATTTTCAGCACATGTTCATGCAGAGAATTATTCCAAGACCGGGGGGCTTGTTTGAGGCCATAAATAGCCTTCTTCAGTCTGCATACATGAGTTGGAAATTGGGGATTAATAAAGCCACGGGGTTGAGACATAAAAACTTCTTCATCCAATTTTCCTCGTAGGAAAGCATTATTGACATCAATATGATGGATTGGATAATTATGTTGCACAACTATAGATAGCACTAATATTATGATTGTCGTTTTGACAACGGGACTGAATGTCTCATGAAAATCTATGTCAGGACGCTGTGTGAACCCTTTTGCAACTAGAGGACCTTTGAAATGATCTATGGAACCATCTATTTTTCTCTTGATCTTACACAACCATTTGCAATGCCCAACATTTGTTGACATGTTTCACAGAACGAGTTCCCAAGTATGATTTTTTATTAAAGAATCATATTATGCTTTAATTTCTTGTCTCCACTCTTCATATTTATTAGCCTATTTGAAAGTTACAGGCATAGGTGTCAAGCGGGATGGAAAATAAAGTTTTCTTTTAGGCTTCAAGATACTATTCTGGGCCCTAGTTATAATACAATTGGAATATGGTGGTGGAATTGGGGCATCAGGGATTGAAGGAAATCGATCAAGTAATTGGTTTGTGGGATTTGAATCTTGTTGGGGTGGCAGGGGTGGAGAAGTGGCTTCACTTGTAGTTGGGATTGGTTAGTGGGATTTCATAATTCAATTCATAGCACAGGAATCATAATTCAAGTTTTGAAAAGGGTTCTTGAACTCCTAGGGTGGAAGGAAACCCAAGGATGAGCACCTAACGTACCTGAGTGATGGAATTCGTGAAGGTTGTTGGGGATTTCTTTGAACTTGATAAACTAGGGTTTCTTTCTTAAGAGGATTTTGTGAATAAATAATGAATTTCGACCTTTAGGATATTAAATTTCGTGTTAAGGTTGAATAATATAATGGGAAAATGACCCATTTGCCCCCTCAAACCGGGATAAAATTTGTTGGACGGGGTCCCCATCACGCCACGACCCCTGCTTAGGCCAAGTAAACCTGACGATGCGACCCCTTCTTGGGTCAACCATCCCTCACGGTGCGACCCTAAGCCTAGGTAACCTGGCCCTCGTGGCGCAACCCTATTGCGACCCTTTGTTGTTTTTGACGTACAAACTCACCCTTATGCTAGTCTGAAAAATCTGATACTCGTTGAGATGACCTACAAGTGACCCTGATCATTAATCAACTTAAAAATCGATATACTAATGTTAGAAATATTGAAAATAATATCATCCAATTTCAAACCTAAAAATGATCCTAAGTCTTAAAACTTCGCTGAAATTTTCTAAGTCTGGGACCTCTTTTGGCATGCTTTATAGGACTTAAATGACTAGGATTTTGTGAGGTGTTACAGTTCTCCTCAACCTTGACGCCTATAAAGGTGGGTGGGTTCATCCTGAGTGATTTCAGATGAACCGAGCATAGAACTACCATCTCACAATCTACGAGGCTGAGAAACCACAAGATGAATAATCATATGGATGGACTACCGTAACTCAGCATTTGAGACTTCCCATGGAGGAAGCTGGGTACAGTTAACACCGGATCTGGGAGCCCAAGATGGGCTAGTCTGGAATGGAGGAAATCCTAGAGTAGCAATAGATTCTAGAATACGAGATCTATTACAGGTCCGCATCCCATGTGTAGGGTGGACATCATCATCATGGGTGTTCTCCTTATTTGATCAATGGAGAGAGATGGTTAATCTCAGAAATATAGGTAATCATGAGTTAGGTAATATTCAAACTCTATAGAACGAACTAGAACATGAAAAAAAAGACATTCCAAAATGCCTAATGGGTACTAGCAAGCCACATCAAATATTTGAAAGACTCAGGCTTGTTGTCATTTGTCAACAATTGCAATGGCTGTCAAGTGCAAGAAGTAGAGGGGTTGGGTCGAATGTGTCTTGAAAGCTAGTTATGGCATTCTATATTCCTGTCAAGTGCCACATCAACAATCACACTGAAGCCAAGGTTGTTAAGTATGGAATTGATTGGTGCAAAATATACAACATCAACAAAGTAGACGTGGATCTAGACTCGATGATTATTACGAATGTGGTCAGGAAACAGAAAACGGGCAATGTCACGACCAACAAGATCATCTATTATATTCTTCACAGTATCAAGTACAAATATATCCCAGTCCAACATTTACATGGAGGCTAACCAGGTAGCAGACTTCATTGCAAAACTTGTGGTATGTAGTTCAAATTGGACCACTACCCTTTTTAACAACTTCCAAAATAATTGAAGGGTTCTTTTTAACTTGATAAAATCCAATTACCTAGTATTGAATAAGATATGACAAGGCTAATTTCCTTGTAAGTTAGTGACTCTAAATGTTTGAGAGGAATAGAATACATGTATAGGATTATCGCTTCCTGAACGAAAGATTACACCATCTTCTTGTTGGTAAGGAGGTAAGCTTAATCTCTCCCTTGTATGAAATTATTTGCAGTTATATCGACATTGTAAGGGTCCAAGCCTAACCCCCCCCCCCCCCCCCCCCAAAAAAAAAAAAACCAAAATGTAATGATTGATGGCTTAAATAATAAAAAAATTTATATATAATTGAGATTTACATGAAATTATTTGTAACCTAATTAGTTATGTAACATTTTGTACTGTATTAGAAGTTAAATATCAAAGAAAGTTTTAATTTCTTTCTTTTATTCAGATTTCAATGCATTCTCTTGTTTGGAAGGAACTTGAGATGAAGATTACCCTTATTTATGATAAGTCATCTAAATGATTGTAAAAGAACTGTAGTATTTAATAACAAAGGTATAATAAATACAAAATGATAAATTTTCTCTTAATTTTCTATATTGGACGATTTTTTTGATTAAATAGGACAATTAAAAATGGATGACGAGAGTTATCATATTCTTCTATCCATTTTAATTTATTTGTTGATTTTTATTTGACGCGGAGTCAAAGAAGTTTTTTGGATGTACAAAAGTAGCCTTTAATTGAATGATCTTAATTATGTCAGGTGTTTTTTAGTCAATTGCTATTAAGTTGATGTGTCTAAAAGCACTCTCGTTAAAATGGTTTGATTACTTGCTAGCTAAGGCTAAATTTAGATGTTTATTTATATATTATGTTAAATTCAAAAGATACCATTTTATATCTTCATAATTTGATCTAGATCAATAAAATATTTTCAAAAAATGTAATTTTTTATTTTATCCAAAACAAACTGAACACTAAGTTAATCTCGAGAATAGAAGAAGGTTTCACACAACACAATCTCATAAAATCTTTCACCATTATTTTAAATTATGTCCGAAAATGACTAACTTTAATTATGTCCGACATCATTAATTTTTCATGGTTTCTCAAGAATAGATGGAAGACTAAATCTAATCGCGTCTAATAGAAACAACATGAAATATTATTATTTTAATTTTGTTTTATTTCAAAGAAACTAAACACCAAATTAATCTCGAAAAAAGTAAAGGATATCATTTTACATAAATCTTCCCTCTTCTCCTTTAATTAGGCCACCCTAATCGTCAATTTCTAAGTAAATTGCATGATTTTTCCATTCATGTGGTTGGTACCCAAACTAGTAGTATTTGTAATTCATTTTATTATAATAAAAGGCACATGATACCTTTTTCAAAATGTTCTTTCAATACTGTCAATCCATTAAATTTAATTTACTGTGGCGTGTGGGGGCTGTCTTCGATTGTATCGATTGACAAAAAATGGTGCTATGTTTTATTTGTTGATCAATTTTCAAGATATATGTTGTTTTTCACACTCAAAGCTAAAACTGAAGCTCTGAAACCTTCCAAGATATACATCCCATAATTGAAATACATTTTAACACAAAATTTTATCCTTTTACATCAATGGTGGAGGTGAATTTCAAAAGTTAGACTCCTCTCTAATAACACATGGAATTGAATACTTAGTGTCCCCATATACACCACAAAAGGTAGCCTTAGATGAATGCCGATATTGACATGTCATCGAGACAGACCATACCTTATTACATCAAGCATCCTTACATTCAGCCTTTTGGAGTTATCACTATCATCAAGTTTCTTATTTTACTAACTGGAAGACTACACCTAATCTACAAAATAAATCACCTTTTGAAATCCTATTAAGGTTGTGCCCAATAATAATTCCATCAAACCTTTCGGATGCTTATGCTACCCATGGCTCAAAATGTATTGTATTAATATTTACCAATCTCGATTCACAACATGTCTTTATATAGGGTTTTCTAATAAAAATTATGGCCATCAGTATTTTGATCCAGTTTAGTCCAAATAATAATTATCCTGAGATGTAATCATTTTGGAAGACTGTTTCCTGTTCCAGGATTAATAATAAAACTAATATTCCTTGGGATAATAATTATATTGAATAAAAATCCAGTGTGGAAACTAACAAATTTCACATTCCTTCTATCAGCTCCTCCTATCAGCGAGTACGTTGCCCATGGTCCCTCAACGCCTGAAAAGCAATTTCCTTAGCTCCCAATGGGGTCATCTCTCTACAAACAAGTAATATTCCTTCCCCTCTCACAACTCCTACTTATTCTCCCTCTACACATAATCGACAAAAATAGAGAATTGTTTCACATTCTTCGGCACCTCAGACATCTCCGTCACGACCACTTTTCATGTATCATAGGAAAGAGAGACAACCCATTCCTAGAAAAAGTTCAAGTCCTCACAAAAATCCATCTGCTTCCGTATAAAATAAGCTCAAAATTTCTTCAATCCCACCTCAACCATAGCGACATCTCCATCTATTCAAATTGACCCACCAACCAAACCCCGGCCAAACCATCCAGCCATTAAAGTTCACCTAACGAACACCTGACTGCAAAGTAGTAGCCTTAAACCTAATTAGTTTCACAAAACCTCTACATTATCACTGAAAATCCACATAACCCATAAGAAAGACTAGCGAATTCCCAATGGAATTCAACAATGCTAGTTGAATTTGATGCTCTTGTTTGCTACCATACTTGGGATTAGGTTCCACGTGAATCTTCAAACAATGTGGTGGATTGTAATTGATTATTCAAAATTAAATGCAAACCCGACAATTCTATTTAATAGTACTAGTCTCATTCCAAGGGATTTAATCTACATCTAAGACTTGATAGTCATTGAACTTTCAGTCCACTAGTTAAGCGAGTTGCTGTCCATATTTTCTTGACTATAGCTGTAACAACCAGCATTTTCGGGCTAGAATTCAAACAGACATCCTTACGTGTATAGACCCGAACCTAATGATTCTTTGTTAATATTTGTGTGATGATAAATTCTATAGTGTGGGAATACATTTGAATATGAATTGAGTTCATAAAATCCTCCTAACTTAAAGACGAGTTGAGAACGTTTCTACCAAATAAGTTTTAGTGAATGTTTCAACTTGGGTCAAATTCTAACGACCATTACTCCTAGTATATAACAATTTACATGACCTACTATATACCAAATGAAATATCTTTGAGTCTTGTTTCCAACGTAACTGGTTTCACCTTAAATCGATATCGGAGAAGAATTTATACACATTTTACTTTGAAGTATCTGTCAGTCAACTAAGGGGTGACTACGCTGACAAGCCATCACTTAGGTGATGACTAAGCTGACGAGCCGTAAATAATGTGATGAGTCATAGCTCTAGTCATCATCCTAGGTCAGTAAGTGGAAAATCCCAACCTAAAAGTGATGACTAAAGTGACGAGTCGTTAACCATGTCGTCAATTGAAGAATTGCCGCAATTTTATTTGGATTCTTTAGGGGTATTTTTGTCATTTCCTTACCTCAAACCGTACCCCCATGAATTAAATCACACTTCAAACCCTATTTACTGTTAAATATATCAGTTTCTAATTACTCTTTCTCCTCTCCTCCCTCAAAGTGAGATAAATTAGGGTTTCTTTACAAGACTCATATTTCCAACACTTAGAATAAAGATATCTCAAATTTGATTCATCAAAAAGATATGTGGGGATATCCTAAACCTAATGGGTAGATTTTATTGTTTTTAATAAGTTTTAAAGTTATAAAATTATGTATATAAACATGTTTTTTAGAATACTTTGAAGCGTATGCATTGTAACCCATTTTGAAGAGATTATCCTATAGTTTTCTAGGGATTGAGTTATATTTATGTTTTCAAATGTTATGTGACTTCAAGAACTAATATCAGAGCATGTCTCACGAAATTTCCCTATCAACTTAGAATTTGGCTGACTTTTTACGTTATGGGTTATCCAGTTGCACGTCTTAAATTATAATTCAAATGTTTTGTTGTCATTGTGAACTCGACATTATTTTATTAGTTAAAGAGAGGGTGTCTTCTTGTTAATGAATGTGCAATATGTTCGTTGAAATAACTTCATGATTTTAATGAATAAGTTGGCCACCGTATATTGAAATTGAAATTTTGATATCATTATATAGGTTGCATATGGTTTGAAAATACAAACTCTCATGTGACGTTGATAAATACTTTATGGTTGTCTTTAATATTCTTTTGAAAAAGAAGGGGCTACGAATGAAATATGATAAGATATGAGTGACTTGCAAGTCCGACTATGATGATACCCTGCATTGATATGCCCTTTGAAAAATAAGCACTGAGTGTTTTGAGCATGAAGCATGATTTTTAAAGGAATAAAATTGAGCTTAAAGAGATTTAGATGGTGTCACGGCCCTAACTAGGGCATGGCCATGACAGACATCCCGAACCATGAAGGTCTGGACATCTTTCTCTTTCTGGTAGTCATGCACAACATTCATATAATAAGTGAAGATGCGGAAATACAATTGGTCATACTATGAATTCTGTTTAACAATAAGGAATGATATCAGAAATCAGCTGAACAACATCTAGAACAATCTGTGAAATTTCCACTACATGATCAAATCAAAACTGTCTGAAAACTGGGACAAGGCCTCCATTAGACCCAAACCATAATAAATGATAAATGACTTAAAACAACTAGGCCTTCTGACTTATAGAAGGCTTAGTAACTGAACTCTACATATTTGCCGGAAGAAATCTACTGCTTATCAGGACCCCTAGATTGAGCTTCAGAACCTGGGAAGGTAGGGGATCAATACAATTGTATTGGTAAGCAGAGAAAATCCAAAATAATAATTTATATTCAACATATATGAGAGAAATTTAAAAAAAGTTCATAAATATATCATATGGTAAGAAATCACATAGGAATTTTTGAAAGACTCTATAAAATCATCTAAACTTTGTGACACTCTTTGTTTTACTTCTGCGCTAGGTGGAACACTCTACAATTTCATAGCTTTCACCGACTACCTTATATTGGTTGCCGCCAAGATAGGATTTCTAGTGAGGGAAGATCACACAAGATCAAACAGCAGGATGCCATAACCCCAATCAAGTCATCATGCCGTGGTTGGGCTCAAGATCACAAAGCAGGACTTCAAATCATATGTCCCGATTTGGGATGACAAAATACTAGGTACAGAAGATCGCATAGTAGGGTACCAACTTCCCTTGTCGGAAAATCACTGTTTCCAGCATAGAGTCATTTGACTCGTGATTTCTTCGGGTAACCACCTAACTCACATTAACCCAATTTTTAAATCTTTAAAACATGTATTCTCTGAAATCAAACTCTGAACACCATACATTTATATGGTATCATCATACCATTGACTTGCAAGTCACATCTCTGAGCCATTTATAGCATATTATCATCTCTTCTTTCAAAACATGTAGTTTGGGACAACCATAATAATAAATCAATTCAAAGAATTCTTTGTTTTAAATTCATTTAAACACATGCAAGAAACTTTATCTTTATCAACATCTCAATAATGCAAGGTGGTCATGTCAATTTTCTCAATTACATGCAATTCTTTCTCTGTAAAACAAGCATATAAGTATAATAAGAGACTCCCTCCCATCATCTCCAAATCATGTCAAATACTATGATATTGAAAAGACCACTTTCAAACCATTAAACATGTATTTCAAATCATTCCCAATAAGTTTATAAACTTAAATTCATCACAAGAGAGGGATTTCATAATTTGTGCTCTCTAACAATCTTCAATAATAATTTTTCATACATATACATATACATATAAATCAATTTAAGGGGATAAGGCCTAAAGGACAAAACAATAATATAATTATAACATTCATGATGCATAATTAAAAATCATGAATTCCAAAACCCTTTTCTAAATTCATGCTTGAAAATCTTTAAATCATGTTCTAGTGTTTACAAGCCCATGTAATTTTTAGGATAAAATCCACGTACCTTAAATTAGAAGTTTTTGAATGAACTCTAGCTTTTGGGATGCTATACGTATGATTGATGGGTGTTTTTTGTAGCCCTTGCAATGGGGATTTTGAATCTTGAAGAATTAAGGAAAACCCACGATTAAATTTTGAGATATATTGATCTTTGGGTTGAAACCCTAAGGAGTGTTCTTGGTGATTTTGGGAGAAAATAACCTTATTTTTGTGTTTGGGGTATTTAATCCCGTGTTATGGCTGAATAGGGTATGGAAAATACCACTTTTTCCCTTAAAAATACAAAAACTGAACCTGGAAATTGGGTGCGTGCGATAGAACGGGCGTCGCGCGCTAATCGTATGATTCTACTGTCTCAGTCACGAAAATGACCATAACTTTTCACTTGGGTATCAGATTTTGGCGAAATTGGTATTGTTAGAAAGATAATTAGAAGATCTTTCATTTTATATAAAGAAGGCCCTGTAAATATTTATATACAAGGATTTATATCTGATTGATGTTGATCCAAGTTTCTATGCGCACTCAAACTCGAACGATAGGAAAGCTTTCAACTCGACCTTGAGTTTGGGGACCTCTATGATCTCAATTCATGATCAAATAGGTTCCCACACTGCATAAGTGATTAACATGCCAAATTTGCGTAGGATTTATGGCTTTTGGATTATCTACGCATAGAAACGACGGTTTTCATTCTAGCTCGGGATGCGGGGTGTTATATTATCCCCCCCTTGGGATCATTCGTCCCCGAATGATGGGTAGGAATATTGAATTCTTTAAGGTATGGAATAACATGGACATGATATGTCTTCTAAGAAAGGATATAGCCGAACTGAAACATTTAAACTTCTATCATGAGACTGAATTCTGAGCTGACTTGACTTTACTTGCTTTAAGGAGCTGATTCATACTAAGAGTTTAGGATTCCCTTGAAGTGTTCATGATCAAATCATGCAAATTGAATTGAGAAGTGATAACTTATGCAAATACGAATCATGAGACAACTAAACTTAGATCATATCAGGGTATTACACTGCCTGAGCTAAAATACTTGAAAAAATTTGAGATTATGCATTGAACTCTTATGAACTGAGTCATTACTAAATAGCTGAATCTGAAACATGATGCTTTGACCGAACTAAATTTGCAACTTACATGGATGGAATAGATTATCTCTTGGGATGGTCATACGCTTGAGACTTCGGATAGTAAGACTGGGTGAAAAGATGGAAAACCACTGTAACTTATCTGCCTGACTGTTAAGCTGAATTACATTGGAAACTTATACTTAATCGGAGTATCTCTTCAACACTCTTTCTAAAGAAGTTCTAGTAGCATCAAGGAGCAAAGAATCTTGGGCATGTGTTACACAAGACATTCATAAGGAATCACAACAATGACACGACTCCATAGCATGGAATATAAACATATAACTCATAAACTAGGATAGACTTACCAGGCCTTAGGCAAAGAAATTTCTTGTTTTCACGCTTAGTACACTTGTCGAATACTCCCTTAACTATACTATTCCCTTTAAATACCATACTCATTTGATTCAATCTTCCATATCTTTTAAGAGATCACACCCTAAGCATAACGTGCCTTACCACTTCAATGACCAACTATGAACTCTTACAATGGATTCACTAATGTATATTGCGTTCCTCCACTTAAATCCCAACATGTCATCCAAGCCCATCTTTATAACCACATATGAACTTGAATAAAAACACCCATAAAGACATACTTCACATATTATCTAAACCACTATCAATATAACTCCCTTGCGCTACCCCAAGAACACACACACACAACATTCAACTAACCATCATACGTATCAAAGACTTGGCCCCAAATCTTATTTCACACTTATGGCCTTATCTAAAACAAGCATACAATGGTCATCCATCAATAAGGAACATTTACTCATTACCACTGTCATCACATAAGGAAGAGTCACTAAAAGGTTAGAACATAAGACCTTGAAGCATGGAAGGATATTATATGAGACTTGACTCTTAACTGAGGCCTGAGAAATAGCGAATCAACATCATGGATTCATCAAAGTGATTTGAGTTGAGGGAATACCTGGCTATAAGCTGAATCTCGCCAATCATTTGGCGTGCATCATGAGTTTTGGAAACCGAGCACACTATAAAGCGTGAGTACATGAGTCATCAGCTGCATGACCTCAACTTGGAGTTCATAACTTATAGAATGTGATTCCGACTACTGAAATGAGCTGGAACTCCTTATTTTGGAACTGGAAGAGTACACGATTCTCTATCATATGAATGAACATGAACTATGATCATGGAACTGAAACATAGGGCATGAGTTATGTATTAGGATAACTAAAAAATACTGAGATAAGAATGGGTTGAGCCTCCCCCTCACTTCAGATGTTCTATATCATACTCACATTACTACTAAAATTTGATAGCCTGCCTTGGTCACTTGTTCTATTATCTCCCCCTTAGCTTTAAGCCATTATCTTAAGTTTGAGAGATACCTTACCAAACTCCAAACCGAACCACACTAAGTGCACTATGGGGTATGGAATACGACAATACACACAATTAAATATAACGTAACCCGAATGACTACACTAGAAGTGGGAAAACCCACTGCTAATACTACCTTCTGAGATACACTCTATCTTTCTATAGACCCCAATAGCCATCATATAATACTTGAACACTTACTAACTTCGAATCTTCATGAGTATCCCCATAGTCGGAGTGCACACCCTCTAGCGCTTCAACTCTTATTTCTGTCAGTTCAACCTTCAAAAATTCAAACCTAGATTCTAACACTTAACATAGATATCACCAAGCCTTTGATGAATCATACTACTTCTGACATAGCCTACCAATATCGCGACTCCAAACTTATATCTCTCTACTATGAGAAACAAGATCATATCAAAAGGCTCAATATTATCAATCAAAACTCCTTAACTTGGCTATTTAGAACACCATATACCATCTAACTAGTCTTTCTCCACCTAGCAACTCAACGGTACCACTAGCCACACACAACATGTAATAGCCTTAGAAAAATACCACAACCTCATATCACCTTGGCATACTTCTACTTCATACATACAACATCATACTTCATTACGAATCAAATAAACTTAAGCTCTTGTATGCACTGTTCAAGCCTATTAGATCGCTTCCGTAAAACTAGTATCATTAACCAAGAAATAATCACATCCACCTTCATGGACATCATCTGTTCAAACTTAATGCCTAGTGCTAAAAATTATTTACAACCCAACCTTACACACAATTCTCACTTAGAAACTACGAAATAAAATATCAAGAAACAATAGTACACTAAAACTCCGTTGACACAATAATCGATCATAACCTTATGGTTTTCCTTATTATAACTCATTAACACGCACTATTTCAACACATCAAGCCTATAGTCTATTATCAATCATCTACCACTAATGAAGAATGCAACATAATTTACTAGTCCATCAAATTAGGATATTCTACCCAAATATCTCATTTTATTTAGATACAACACACAACTAAAACACCTTCATGACATCATTCCTATGCTTCAAAATCTTCTACATACCTTCTCACAAGTAGTACTAGTTTACAACTATCAAAGAAAAGAAGGTCAAGGGGGTAGAGTTACATAATAGCCATGGTCAACCTTAATCTTATATTATAACCCCATACAATCTTATCTACTTATACGGCTTTCTCACATCACACTTACTTACCCAAGCGTACATTTAGACTACCTTCAAATTCCACAAATAACCGTGTGTCTATAATTATAACTTACTGGCTAATCTATCCATTTTCATACTTCAAGTAAACAACAACTCACCTTAGCTAATAACTGCTTCTCTACCTTCTACTAAACTAACACACTTGGACGTATCACTTTATTACCAACTCAATCTCATGCAAAAATGACTCGGCTATACATACATTAAATAAATCTCCCTTACAACTTTTCTTACCATTATGCCTCTAAACCCCAAGTTCCAACCAACACAAGAATCAACAAGATGAACAACACGTTGCTTGTGAATCAAAATAGGCCTCACACGGCTTCACTAGACTTTGATTTTGTGTTTTAAACAAGAAAATGAGAGGAATGACAAGGTAACTTTGCTAGTGAATCGAATGAGCCCCACATGGCTTCACTAGACTCTTAGTTTCAACAACACAATGATAACAAGATTACAAGAGATAGAAACTTGACACATAATAATCAATGATCTACAAATACATATCTTACTCTGTATAAATAAAAATTTGAGTCAAATATTTCCCCCACAGACTACTATACAATCCACACATGCCACTAGCTACCACATTAGTTTATTACTAAAAAGGGGTAAATCATCCTCAAACATTATTTATTCAACTAAAATATTTATTTACACGAAAGTCACCCTCACTCTGACTTCTAACTTTGTGACTTCACATCACCAATTTCTTGGTACAACATCACTACCAATAGGTCATGACACCTACACTTAACTTATACTACTACTCAAGTGGAAATATAGTTCCAACATTCTGCTACACATCATGCCCCCTTAAGCATGACATCTGCAACATAAATTTTAGAAAAGGACCGAATACACTTAATACCTCAAGCTGAAAAGCACGATTTGATCAAGATCAAGGCTTACACTAGAATCAATACACTCTGAAACACTAACAGACTCTTCTGAAATCCCTGCACAATTTTTAAAATCTTATATGATTCAATCAGAAAGAATCATGTCATTTAGACTCTAAACATCTGCACTTAAATCACCCCAATAATGAGACATGTCTGAGAACATCAGAGTAAGGAAATAATTGGGATGACTGTTACTTTTGTATGGGAGACACCATAGCACGAATTAGAGTATGAAAGAGGAACATTCTGACTATATTGCATGGACTAGAACTTGAAAAAAAAGACATTCTTAAATGCCTTTTAGCCTCTTGCTTATAAGTGTGGTGCGCTACACACCCATAAAAAAGACTCTACCTGACGCAATTTCGTAGACACCCTGGGACCATGAACCATGCTCTGATACCAAGTTTGTCATGACCCAAACTAGGTCCTGGCCGTGACGGACATCCCGAACCATGAAGGCCCGGACGTCCTACTCTATCTGGTAGTCATGTACAATATTCAGATAATAAGTAAAGATGAGAAAATACAATTTGATACAGAAACATGGTCATACTCTGAATTCAGTTTAACAATAAGGAATAGAATCCGAAATCAGCTAAACAATATCTAGAACAATCTGTGAAATCTCTACTACATGATCAAATCAAAGATGTATAAACCTGGGACAAGGCCCCCGGTAGACCAAAAACATAATAAATAATAAATGACTAAAAACAACTAGGCCTTCTGAATTATAGAAGGCTGACTAACTAAACTCTGCACTTCTTCCGGAGGAAATCTACTGCTTATCAGGACTCCTAGATTGAGCCTCAAAATCTAGGAGGGTAGGGGGTCAATACAATTATACTGGTATGCAGAGCAAATCCAAAATAATAATTTATATTCAACATATATGAGAGTAATTTAAAAACAGTTCATAAATATATCATATGGTAAGAAATCACATGGGCATTTTTGAAAAACTCTATAAAATCATCTGAACTCTGTGACACTCTTTGTTTTACTTCTGTGCTAGGTGGTACACCCTATAATTTCATAGATTTCACCGACAACCTTATCTCGATTTCTTCCAAGATAGGATTTCAATTGAGGGAAGAGCACACAAGATCACACAGCAGGGTGCCACAACCCCAATCAAGTTATTATGTCGTGGTTAGGCTCAAGATCACAAAGCAGCGCTCCAAACCATAAGTCCCAATTTGGGAAGACAAAATACTAGGTACACAAGATAACATAGAAGGGTACCAAGTTCCCATGTCGGTAAATCACGATTTCCAGCATAGAGTCATTTGACTCGTGCTGCCTACGGGTAACCACCTAAATCACATTAACCCAATTTTTAACTCTTTAAAACATGTATTCTCTGAAATCAAACTCTAAAAACTCTAAATCTGTTACGGCATAAATTTATATAGTATCGTCACACCATTGACTTGCAAGTCATATCTCTGAGCCATTTATAGTATATTATCATCTCTTCTTTCAAAACATGTAGTTTGGGACCACCATAATAATAAATCAATTCAATCAATTCTTTCTTTTAAATTCATGTAAACACATGCAAGAAACTTTCTCTTTATCAACATCTCAATAATACAAGGTGGTCATGTCAAGTTTCTCAATTACATGCAATTCTTTCTCTATAAAAAAGCATATAAGTATAACAAGAGACTCCCTTCCATCATCTCTAAATAATTTCAAATACTATGATATTGAAAAGACCACTTTAAAACCATTAAACATGTATTTCAAATCATTCCCAATAAGTTCATAAACTTAAATTCATCACAAGAGGGGGATTTCATAATTTGTGCTCTCAAACAATCTTCAATCATAATTTTTCATACATATACATATACATATAAATCAATTTAAGAGCATAAGGCCTAAAGGCCAAAACAACAATATCATTAAAACATTCGTGATGCATAATTAAAAATCATGAATTCCAAAACCCTTTTCTAAATTCATGCTTGACAATCTTTAAATCATTTTCTAGTGTTTACAAGTCCATGTAGTTTTTAGGATAAACCCCACGTACCTTAAATTAGAAGCTTTTGAATGAACTCTAGCTTTTGGGATGTTATACGTACGATTGATGGGTACTTCTTGTAGCCCTCACAATGGGAATTCTGAATCTTAAAGAATTAAGGAAAATCCACGGTTAAATCTTGATATATATTGATCTTTGGGTTGAAACCCTAAGAAGTGTTCTTGGAAATTTTGGGAGAAAATAACCTTATTTTGGTATTTGGGAGGATTTAATCCCATGTTATGGCTCAATAGGGGGTGGAAAATACCACTTTTGCCCTTAAAAATGCGAAAATAGAACCTGGAAATTAGGTGCGTGCGACAGAGCATGCGTCACGCGCTAATCGCGCCATACTACTGTCTCAGTCACGAAAATGGCCATAACTTTTTTCTTGGGTATCGAATTTTAGTAAAATTGGTATCGTTGGAAATCTAATTCTTAAGAGATTTCATTTGGTATATAGTAGGCCCTGTAATTCATTATATAAAAAGAGTTATAGTCAATTGAAGTTGACCCAAGTTTCGACGCTCACTCAAACTTGAACGATAGGAAAGCTTTCAACTCGTCCTTGAGTTTGGGGACCTCTATGATCACAATTCATGCTCAAACAGGTTCCCACACTATATAATTGATTAACATGCCAAATTTGCATAGGATTTATGGCTTTTGGATCATCTACAGTTTTTGTTCTAGCCAAAATGTGGGGTGTTACAGATGGTTTACCGCAAAAGTCACGAGTTTAGATAACTCGCAGCCTGAAACCATAGTGTGCCGATGTGTGTTTTCTTTTGGGGGTAGGTATGTCATGCATGGAGGCATATCCTTTTCTTATGTCACTGTGTGTCATGCAAGGCGGTATAAATTGTGATTTTTACGTACTCTAATCTTGGCGGCAAACTTGGATTGAGGGCTTGGCGGCCGAGTCAAGGGCGAATCTCATATAGCCCACGGGATGATCAAGATTGTAGGGTGTACCATCTAGCTCAGAAGTAAATGAAAGAGTTGAGTCATGATTACAAGAGAAAGATTTTGAAACTCATCAAACTATGCCCATGTATTTTCAATTACCTGATGCTAAATTGATTTATGAAATGCTCTCAGCTATGTTGTATAAAATACATGTTATTTTTTTATTGTTCTACGTACCAGTACTTTCGAGTATTGACCCCTATATTTCAGGATTTATCCTATAATCCCATGGTCCATCACATTGAGCACATGGGATATGACGGAATTAGTGAGACATCCATCTTTCATAAGGAATTTACTTATGTATTGATTCTTTCAGTTTATGGTCCAACCGGGGGCTTTGTCCCGACATAGATAGTTAGTTTTTGTTAGACACTTCATAGACGGTATTTGAAGTGTTGTATTGTCACAACTTGTTGGCATATTTTAGATTATGTATTTCCATTGAACACTATTATATCTTCCTCACTTTGATTTATGAATGCATTATTCTTATGATAGAATACTAAGGGGTCTCTTGGGCCTTCTTGGTTCGAGATTCCCGTCGTGGCCAAGGCCTTGACTAGGATTGTGACAATCACCATTAAACTTTACTGGCATAATGCATAAGTAACTAAATATAAACGTGAATAAAAAACTCAGTGGAAGCATAATCATGAGATAATATATTTTAATTCATTACTCTTAGATGTTTACAACACTATAATCTTAAAGAGTGAGGAACTCAAACTACATAAAATAACTTTAACTGACCTTCTATGAAGCCTATACAAATAATTACTATTGGTGGTCAGAAAATGAACCCCAACTATCCTTAATCAATGCCTACCAATAAGAAAATAAAATTTTTTAAAACTGGAATAGATTTGTGTCCTTGAAATAAGAGAACTCATAACCAGTTGAATGGATGTACTGATTTGCCTGATTACAAATGTAATATTAAGCACCTAAAACTACATCATATGAAAAATGTAGGTAGAAGAGGTATGTGATTACTAATTTGGAATGTACTGAGTATGTGAGATGGTCACTAGTTATGAAAACACTAAAAATATTCTTTAAAACTAGGAACATAAGTCGTTTGCTGAAATATGCATTTAAAGTATGTCTGCACATAAAAGCAGAGACATAGTGAAATCTCTGATCATGATTTAAAATAGTTATAAAACTTTAAAAGCTTTAGAAGAATAACAATTTCATATGATTTAATGTTGATGCTGAAGATGCTGTAAGCCCGTAGTGAATGCTAAATAATTTTAGGGTAGCTAAACTAAAGTGCAATGACGCTATATAAAATTCACAGATTCTAATATGCAATGATAATCTGGAAAGTCATAGTTTAAAAGCAAGTAAAAGTTAAATAAGGGTTATTTACAAATACTAAGTCTGAAACTGTGGGATGTGCACTGTTGCAGTGATCGCATAAATAAACATATAACTGATTAATACTAGAAAGAAAAATTTAATATGAAGTTATGGAATAACAGAGTTTGATTTGTTGGAGCAACTGTTAACCGACATATAATAATGTGAGCTAAACATGGAGTTTGATTTATAAACCATACTGATAAAAGACCCAATATACTTTTCCAGGGTATAAAGGTTTATTTGATGTGGTACCACTAAGCTTATAACCAAAAGTACTAAGGTCTCCAGAGTAGTCTAATGTGTGACCCTTAAGAACCTACGATGGCCTCTGTAAATTTGAGACTTAGAGACTTCTACTGAAAGTATCATCCTAACAAACTAGTTAGCCTCCATCACTACATCCGCTCGGTACAAAGTACTACTCGAAAGTAAATATAAATTGATATAGCAGAAGACCAATGATAATGATGTTCTGGGATTGTAATATGAGAACTTATATGAAAGTATACTAAATCATGAAAACTGAAGGAATGAGTTTTTGATTGACATTACAAGATATCCTAAGTCATCAAGTGTTCATAACACACCATCTCTGAAGAATGCAACTATTATGATAAGTTTCATAATCTGAAGAGAAATGTGAAATTTCATAGCACAAGTCTAAAATCATAAATTTACTAACAAATTGTGGATACATAATTCTAAGTATGTGAAAATACCTAATAAAAATAAGAACATGGTATATCAACTAATAAACTGAAATTTTAAAAATCATGATAAATAATACTTAATTGTCTTGAAAACTGATACATCATACATAACTTGATCATATTCTTTAAATCTGAAGTAATATCATATAAATCATGCGTGAACATTGGTATAGTTGTGAGTTCAACAATATAGTCATAAGAAATCTTAAATAGTCATGAAAGTAAAATGTATCACGGAGAACTAAATTTAAGTTTGAAATCCTAATTGGTTAAAAAACCTAGTTCATGCGAAACATAGAAATTGTAACTGGAATTCATATTTTAAAACTAGGTTTTTGGAATAAAAGTTAAAGGAATCCCATACTGAATATCCACCTACCTGATAACTTTTCATTATTTAACTAAAGTCTGAAGGATTTTAACTTAACGATGAATAACCCAAAAGTTTGCCTTGGGAGAATAAAATTACCTCTTTCTCTATTTTCTCTTTATGTTTTGAGTAAATTTTTAGTTAATAGGAAATTTAGGGTATTTTGTACTTATATTCAAGACTTAGTATGGCTTAAACTATGCTGTTTTTGTGTTAAAATAGTTGAAAAAGACTAAAATCTTCTATGAAAACATTATGATTGTGTAGAACAGTGTCAGCTGCCAGTTTTGGTGATGGATCATCACTCCATTGACCAACCATCACTCAAACTATAAAAAATAATCATATTTTAGATTTAATAATTTAGACTGACGGTTTGGCCTGACGGGCTATCACTAATGTGACGATCCATCACCCGAGCCGTCACACTCTGGAGAATAGACACCTCTTGTTAAATCAAACATAACGTTATACTTAGATATCGAATTAAGGAGATATTTAATGTATTGTAAAAAAAATTCAAATATCTCTCATTTGATGGGCGATGAGGTCAAAAATACTTTTGAATTTAGGAGTTATGCTTTTTTTAAGTTTACTATAGTAAGATACTTCAAAAGAAGTCAACCGATAAGGGAGGTTTCGATTTGGCTATGAGCTAGGAGTTACTTGTGGCCTTAATACATGTCTATATCACTTCTAATACTATCAAAACATGAATATTTATTTCTACATTCACTTGAATCATTGTTCTAATCTTGTCTTGGATTTTTGAGGTGTTAAAATAGCCTTAAACCTCATCAATTTCTCACAACCTCTATATTATCTACAAAAAATAATCATAACCCATAAACAAGCCAAGCGAATTACTAATTGAATTCAAAAATTAAAGCTGAATTTTAAGCATTTGTTTGCAACCATATTTGGGATTTAGTTCCACGTGACTCTTCCAAAAATTTGGTGGATTATAAGTGGTTATTCTTATTTAAATATAAACCTTACAGTTCGATTTATTAGCACAACGATTTTTTGGTTTCCAAGGGATTTAATCAACCCCCAAGACTTGATTATCGTTCCACATTCAGTTAAATAATAATGGCAGTTATTGTCAATCTTGTCCTGACTATAACCACTCAACTTTAATGGCATATTTATCAACAAGTTTCTAACAAGCCTTCTTACAGAGTCATTTTCATGAAGAAGTATACATGTGCCATCCAACTAGATTTGAAATTTTTACGAATCTTACCCATGCATGTCCTATTCAGAAGGCCATTTATGACCTCAAATAGGCTCCTCGTGCTCGGTATACTGAACAAAAAAAATCATCTCCTTACATTTGGCTTTGTTAAATTACATTCTTAAACCTCGCTCTTTATTATGAATAAGTCTTGATTCATTGTGTATATTTTAATTTATGTGGATGATATCATAGTGATTGGTAATCACCAACGAGGTATTCATTATTTTAAGAGCGGGTCAAAACAACCCCTAGTGGGCCTTTTCTTACATTTGTGTCACTTTTGGACACTAATTATGTAATATTTAGCTAAACTATAAATACTTATTATCTAGGCTTATTTTAGCTAGTTTTTTTTTATTGTTAATGATAAATTCATGAACCTCCATTGGGAGTGTTTTGCGAGTTTGGAAAAGTGAATATTAATCTTTGATTAGAAACGTCGGTCGTAAGGGAGATTCATCCCCTTTGCGGTCACGTAAAAGTTAGGTGCTATTTGATAATGTTTAAGGGAGGTTTTTGTGTTTCATACACCATTAGATTACCCTTTTGTTATCATATTTTTGTCTATCTTTCTATCTTTGATATCCTATCCCTCTATCTTTACTTTTCCACGTTTAGACTTGAGTTTTCTTGGTGAGAATCATATCATTTGGTATCAGAGACGATCTTGATTTTGTTTCTATGAAGTCAATCTTGGGTTTGTTATCTTGGAAATCAATAAAAAAACAAGTGTCAAAATCAAAAATCCTAAAAAAAGTAACTATTCACGTTTTGTTCTTATGTAAAATTTTGAGTTTTTGATTTTAATATTTTCTTGTGTGTCTAGTGTTAGATTTGTGTTCCCTAACACTAAAGGGGTCCAAATATCAAATTTGTGCTCAATCAGAGCTTCATTGAGTGTTCTATCCTTATTGAAAGCTTGGGCTGAACTTTGACGATTTTTGAATGGGTTGCAACAGATGATATTTTTTGTGAAGAATTGGAGCTAAATGATGTTTTCAATGAGTTTAGATGGTTAAAAAGTTCTTACAATCAAAATTTCAAATCATCCCGAGCTAAGGTGAAGAAGTTGTAAATATTTAAGTTCTTGGTATTCTCTGAAATATTCAATTCTTTAAATTAATTTTCAGCAAAAAGTTGGTGGTTGATCCTCAAAAGCGAAGGAAAAAGAGTGTAAAAGTGTTAGTATTTTTCATCTTCAATGGCTCAAAGAATATTTCAATAGAAGAGAACAAAAAAGGGACCACAACAAGTTCATTTTCGGCCCCTTGTGCAAGCTGGGAGCTGTCCTGCCTCCAAGCTGCCTTGGACCTGCGTTGGAGATACTGCGGTAGCTCAAAGGTAGCTCAAGCCATTTCCCTATGCTTCTGGTCTTTCCTTGAGGTGCGCTGGACCTGCTCAAGCACGTCAAATCAGCCCCTCAACATTTGAAATGCGTTGGGGTGCGACTTAAGCTATTTTGAAGGATCCAAAAACATATTTCAAAGCTTCTAAGTTCCCTTTATGCTAAATAATTGTTTCATCTAGTTTCATTTCTTTAATTCTAAATGATAATTAGCAACTAGTAATCAACCTACTTAGATGTGATTTGTGGTTGAGTCCATTTTGTTTCTTCGTCCTATTTCTTTTGAGACTTTCTAGTTTTTATTTCATCGTAACTTTTTGATTCAAATCCGTAATTATTTTTCTATTTTTTTCAGTCATTCAAACATTAATCCACTCCATCTGAAAAGTAGAGATTTACACTTATTGTCCTCCTGAGTATAAGCAACTTTCAACATTCAATGCTTCAATAGTGAGGATCAGAAAGGTAAGATTCTTACGAGTGTTGGTGAGGAGCTTTTACGACTAATATTGTTTGTTCATTTTGTAGGTACAAGGTGATATAAGGAAGTATGTCTTCGATATCTTCAAATAATTATGACTATGACATAGGAGACTATGATTGTGGTGAAGATAGTTATGGATACAAAGAAGATGAAGATTCTGGGGGCTATGAATATAGCCGTGATCAAGAGTTGGATTAAAATAAGGGCTTCTATTCTGATGAAGAATGTGAGATGAATGATGATCCTAGTTTTTATAGTGATTATGGAGAATATGAAGAGCTTTGTGATGGTTTTTATGAGGAAGATGGGGCATATGAGAAGTATTACAATTCCTACTGAGCCTTGAGGTGATGTAAGGTATAACATTTCATTAACAAATCTTATGATGATCATGGTGAGAATGTACGTGAGGGTTTTGAAGTTTCACATTCCTCTTCTTATAATAATTATTATCAAGGTTGAATCAACGTGAACAGTTATGCTAACTATTGTAGATGTTGCTCCATGAGAATGAAAAAGTGTGTATCTTCAAACCCTAGGGGTACTACATCTTGTTCCTTTTATCCTAGTTCCCAAACACATGGAAATGGGAACTAAGGTAGAAATATAAGGTATAGTAGGATTCAAGATATCCCCACTCTTTTTTTCTTTATAAGAGAATTGGGTCCTAAAGAATATCTTGATTTGGAAATGGAGTGTGAAACAATCTTCATGGATTATGATATGACCGAGGTAGAAAGAGCTATGTGCTACCTTAAAAATATTCAAGGTTCGACATTGTTGTGGTGGGATACAAAAAGAAAGTCTAAAAAAACAAGGAGTGCCTTGAAGGAACTCATGAGGGATGTCCATATATCAATTAGGTATACAGATCATTACAATGTTGATCCAAGAAAAAATGTTCGCTCCTGAAGGGTAAGTATTTGTGGTGTTTAAGGATGACTCCTTATGCGCTAGATGATTGGTGCTGTATAAACTACATCATTCCAACCATGGTTGACCATCTAGGGATACCTCGAGAGCCTATAGTTGTTCCATACTTCTTAGATGGGTATAGGGTTTTTGAGAGAGTGAAAGTTTTCTTCACCCGATATGGCACTATGAGAAGGTGTGGTGTGATATCTTACCCTTGGAACATGGACATTTATGCTTGGCTGCCAATTGGTTTACACAATATAAGGTTTCAAATGTTCAAAATTGGCCTTTGATTGTAAAGGAACAATGGGGAAATCATCACTTTCGATCCATTCTTACCAAATCCCAAAGAGATGTGACCATTTACTCCAAGCCTAAAGAAATTCAGAGACAAAAATTAAGAGGAGTAAGGGAGTCCAAGGTTGCAACCTAAGAGAAAAAAAAAGAGGTTGTGAGGAGTGAAGTTAGGGGGTTTCCCCAAAATCGAGATAACATTATTTGTCCATCTTTTAGCAAGGACATATTTGTAGGCACAAACATTGCAAGCGGGGGAGAACAAAAACCAAAAGAGAAGATTCCCTTTGAAGATTAAATGAGGGAAATCCTATATGCTTTCAAGAATTGTTAAGGAACTTCAAACCAAGGCAAAGAAGAATATTCTCAAGAACTTCAAGGTAAAATAGCTCACTCGTACACTTATGTACATACTAATGATGATTGTGTGTAAAATAGCCCTTTATGTGTGAGTAGTATCTTATATTTATGTGAGTCTTATGATTCATTGCCTAATATGGATTATTTACCCATTAAGAGTGTGAAAACACTAGTTGATCCTATTGACGACCTCATTGACTCTTCTAATAAGACCAATTTGAGTCCACCCAGTGTTGAAGCAAATGTGATAAATGATGGTACATTGTCTTATGAAATTTTTGTTGATCAACTTGTGTGTAAAACTAGTACACCACTTAAGGATGATTGTCATGTGATTAATGAATCACAAGTGAATGATGATGTCAAAAATATTGGTCAAGTAAATAGGCGTGACCCTTTGATCATGTCCTTTAGTGAATATCCTATTATTTGTCTTTCTCATAAGTGATTATGTGTTTGAACCTCTTCAAAACTTGATAGTTGTATTATTCGGAGTGAACTTACATGTTTTAATCCTGCTTCATGGATTGATCCTTCTCTTTTTAAGTACATTATCATGATCAAAGATGGCAAAACCACTCCTAATAAACCTAGTGCTATGAATAATGTTGATGGTGTAGCTCATATTGAGGGCTATAGCCAATATGACAACACAATATAGTATGACTACATTAATCCTACAAATGGAAATCTTATCCTTGAAGATGAGATCACTTTAAGGGAAATAAATGTGAGGTTTTTAAAAGGAATGATAAATTGGGTGATGATAACTTTGATTTGCTTTAATATTTAAGAAACCCAATACGTACGACACCCCAACCTTTTTGATAATTATGAGGATGAATTACTTGATTCTTGTGATGACTTGATTAATAATTTCTTTTATGTTAATGGTGATATGTGTCTAATGTAGGATTCTTCCCCCGAAAAAAAGTATCAATTGATTGGTAACTGTTTCTTCTTCTACTTTGTGTGCTCCTATTGTTGAGAATACTCATGGTGATGATCTTGAATCTAATAGTGATTATATATACATGAGGACATATTAATTGAAGTTAACTTGGATGATACCTTTCTTTACAGTCCATTTGCTTTCAATGATGCTAATGATAGTGTGGAGAGTATATCTTTTGATTTGGGTGATGTGTTTTGGGGAATGAAGGGTTGTCTAGACCCATGTTTGTGGCCACTCTATCGATTTTACCTTGGTAAGAAAGTTGAATGTGGTGATTTTCACACACACAACTTAATGCTTGGTCTAATTGACAAGAAAATTTTAGATGAGGATGTTGGAATCCTTCCCTATCATGGGAAGTCTTTCTTGGGTATATAAAATCTAATTGATACACACAATTTGTGCTTGGGAGGCATTTTCAAAAAAATAAACATTCATTAAAGACAGGAAGTAAATAAATCATCAAAGATAATTCAACATTGTGTGTTTCCAATCTTGACCAAGGTTTCGTTACTTGTAGGTCAAGGAGAGAGTCTTCTCTTGAAAAAACTTTGGATGGATTCCATGCTAGTGATCCCCTTCTTTGTGAATTGTTTACAATTGGTGATGCCTTTCATAAAGTAAGTTGTTTGAAACAAAAAGTTTGTATATGCTAAAATGTTTTAATTCTATCCTTCTGTGTATTATGTTCTACATATTTTTAGCCAAATGGACATCATATAGATAATAGTTCATAGATGATGCTTTTACACTTGATTCCTTTCTATACTACCTCTTTGCTTATGATAATATCTATGTTTGTCTTGGATTTGCTTTATATAAAGGTAGGGAATTTGTTGGTTGGGCCACTTGTTTGAATGACAATGCCATATGGATCTTGTGGACTTTAAAACCAATTGACACACCACTCCTGATGTGGTCTCCTTTATGCATTTTTCATTAGGTTTCTAATATTTACCACAAAGGATCCTTTGTTATATGTTACGTGTGAGCAATTTTTCATGATGCTATGATTATTTTATGCTAACCCTAATCCTCATGTGATGAAGATTTTGTATTTATTTGTCCTTTCTTTGGTTTTGCAAGGTTTAGATTCGCAGTCTAATCTTTTTCAAGATGGGGAGGACGAAACAAGCAAAATTGCCTCCGGACCTTTGGATAAGATACATATGATGCTCAAAGTGCATGATGATTCCTTAATTCTATTAAAATATGTCATATGGATGAAGATTATTATTAAGGAGGGACAAAGGACTTTGACAAGGTTGAAGGAGAGCAAAACAGGGCTCGAAAGTGCCATGGAGGTTTATGCACCCAAGGCTCTTTGGATACACATTTGATTCATTCTAGCATTTCAAGAGTAGGTGAAAACAACCCCTAGTTGTCCTTTTCTTACATTTGGGTCACTTTTGGGCCCTATTTATGTAGTATTTAGCCAAACTATAAATACATCGTAACTAGGCTTATTTTAGTTTGTTTTTGTTGATTGATAATGATGAATTCATGAGCCTTCATTGGGAGTGTTTTGAGAGATTTGAAAAGCAATTATTGATCTTTGATTAGAAACATCAGTTCTAGTGGAGATTCAATCTCCTTTGTGATCACATAAGAGTTAGGTGCTATTTGATAATATTTAATGGATGTCTTAGGGTTTGATACACCCTTTTATTGCCCTTTTGTTATCATATTTGTGTCTATCTTGCTATATTTGATATCCTATCCCTCTATCTTTACTTTTTGGCATTGTCTTCATGGAGAGAGTCATATCAGTTTGGGTTTACACATGGAGGAATAAGGGTTGGAATTCTAGCCTTAAAATGTGGAGTGTTACATTAACTTCCCCTTGGAATCATTCTTTCTAGAATGATGGGTAGGAAGTTGTTGAAGCTCTATAAGAAAATAGATAAAAAATGTAACTTTGAATTCAAAATTTTCCCTCAGCAAAACATATATATGTATCAAAAGAAATGAACTTGATGGCCTCACCAAGTAAATTGGGTAAGCACGAATCATGAGATACTGAGACTTGATATAGACATGATCTTGGGTCTAGGTTTATGGAATGTGGTCATTTTAATGTGAGGCATGAATTTTCTGGGAAGCCTCAGCTTGATTAAGATTGATAAAAGACGGAAAATAAGATTTAGCGGGACATAAGAATAGAAGAATTCTCCACCTCGAATAATATTTTTAATAGACCATTAAATTTAGGCATATCAAATATGCTTATAGCTAGTAATAGCACAATTCACCATTTTAAATCTTATAATTCTCCCGCAAAAACAAATAACTACACGAGCCTAAGTTTGACCACATACTTTCTCCATGTTAAATCCGTAGCTGGATTAAGAAGGCTCTATATTAATCTATGGCCCCTATAATCTACATCCTTACAAGAATACTACTCCATCTTATCATTATAGTAAAAAAATATCATGACTTATGTCTTATAAACAATACTAGTCACATAACACAGTGGTTTGTATATCTATTAATCATAATATTAAATCCTATCATTAGTACACCCACTTTATGGATTTCCCCACAAAAAAACCAACAACTTCAATCACTTTCACACGGATTTTCTCCATATATCTCCTTCTTATCTATGTTCCATGATAAAAGGTCATCATTCCTTTACCACTTCATCTATAACCTTAGCTCGAGTAGTCTCACAAAAATTCTAACAATAGGAACATCTACTCTCTTATCTAATACATTACTATCCTTCCATAACCACTATCAGCCTAACACAATCAGGGTAACCGAGGGACTAGAGTACTAGCTTTGAGAATAATAGTGACATTATTTAATCACAACATATATTTGTTGCACTAGAAAAGGTAGAGCCTATGATATAAGATACGTTCCAATAGGAACGAAAGGGCTTCATATATTAAACACCTAGATAAAAAATAGATGGTCGAAGCATAAACACATATTTTATAGAGAACTCGAAACTTAGGCATAGATACCATTTGATTATGTAAGATGTTGATAAAATATCCTCTTAAACAACAGTAGGATAAATTCCTTGAATTAGAATAGATCTATCATGACTCTTCCCTTAAACACGCCAGCATGAGAAAATTCAAGACCTATCCTAATTCATAATCACCCCCTTAGCTTAAAGGTCATTATCCTAAAAGTGAAATTAAATCCCCTCATTCAATCTATAAGCCCAGCAATTTGCACAATGTGGTATCACTAAAAACATGAATGCTAGACTCAACCTAATAAACAATAATAGGATAAGTACTGACTTCTTACTATTAAATTCCTTACGGGGAACTAATCTTAACTTTCTCTAGCCTCCAAAGTCATCGCCTCCTAACTAACATTTTTAGGGACATACACATCAATGTTTCTTTCCATATAACAATCTAATTTCAACTACTTAGTATAATCGCATTACAACTCTAACATCATAACCTCATAATTTAATGAAATTATAAAACAATACCAAAAGTTGACATATTGTATTTATTTCTCCCTCAATTCATCTCTAAAAAACACCATATAAAAAATCCCTAGACTTCTCCATAGTAAGAATTTTAAAAATATGAACTAGGTATACATGTAATTTATAACTCAAGACCGAGTATATGTTATTGTCATAACTTAAGGCTCTTATTCATCTAATGATTTTAACCACCCTTTATACTTCAACACTAGACCATGCATATTTCACATTTACCCAATACAATATTTCATAATTCATAAACCTAATTTATTTCACACATTATTTCAAGCCTACTAACTCTCTCCCACAAATCTTACATACCATTTTTGAGAAAATATTCTTATCATCATAATCAACATCTAAAGTTCAAACTTATTTTCAAGCAAAAATCGTGTAGCACCAAACAAATATTCCACATAATATACTAGTCCATCAAAAAGAGAAATCAACCTTAATTTCTTATTTAAATTTCATAAGTATCATGGTCCATAACAAATTCAAGTTTCCAATGTAGTAATTTACCCATTACCAAGGTTGGAGATATTAATAAAATTTCAACAATGTTTTCGTGCCACCAAAGCTCTCCACTAGTCTTATTTCAGTTGGACAATTGGTAGATAATAATTAATGATGTAAATTATTCTTGTAATAGTTGCCTTGATCAAGATTAGATATCGGGGATAATAATTGCACAGTTGCCTTATGTTGGACAACTAGTTTCTACACACATTTCCATTACACGTGTTTTATATTTTGTTTTTAATTCTATACCTAGAAAGACTAAGGTATGGCATAAGCTCTTAGTACATCCAAACTTTATTGCGTTCTCTTATTTATCAAATTCTTGTTTATTAGGGAATAAAAATCAATTTTCCATTGCTTCTTTTGATTGTTCTAATTGTAAATTGAGCAAAAGTAAAATTCTTTGTTTTCCTAATATTGGTTGTCGTGGAGTGCTTTGATGTGATTCGTAGTAATGTTTGGGGAATTTCACCAATTATTTCTCATGCACATTTCAAGTACTTTGTGACATTTATAGTTGATTATAGTCAATTTACATCATTGTATTTTCTTCATTCCAAATCTGAGATATTTTTCATATTCAAGACATTTTTGGCCTATATTGAGACTCCATTTTATACTTTCATCTAATTATTAAGATCTAATTCTGGTAGAAAATATGTCTTATGAATTCAATTTTTTTTGTTTGAAAGAAGAATTGTCTCACAACACTCTTGCCCATATACACCACAAAAAATAAGGTTTCTGAATGTGTAAATCGTCATCTTTTAGATGTCACTCGGACTTTATTGATTGAGTCCTATCTTCCATCTAAATATTGTGTGGAACCTTTGTCTACTATTGCCTGATTAATTAATAGACTACCATCTATAGTGTTAAATCTTGAATCTCCATATTTCTGCCTTAATCTATAAATGCTTGATATGATAATTTTTATACATTTGGTTGTATTTATTTTGTACATCTTCCTCCTTCTGAGCATAATAAACTTTCTAATCAGTCTGCTAAATGAGTTTTTATGGGTTATAGTACTTCAAAGAAAGGTTTTATTTGTTATGATCCATGTTCTAATAAACTTTGTGCTTCTAGAAATGTTGTTCTCTTTGAGAATAAATATTTCTTTCCTGCTCATGTTGAGTCATCTCCCGTTTCTCATCTTCTTCATACTTTTGAGGATTTTTCATCTTCAATATTGATCCACAACCTGAAACTATTCCCCAACTAGAATATGAGAATTCTTAAAGAACAACTCCTCTTGAGCCCACTCGATGATCTACCAGCGTATCTCATACTCGCAATAGGTATGGCTTTTCTTCTACTTTATACCCTATTTCTTTTCAAAATTGTTACTCACAAGATTAAAACAATGAATGTTGAAAGAAAGAAATGGAGGAAGAACTTTTGTCTCTTAATGAAAATAACACATGGGATATTGTCTCTTATCCTTCAAATGTCTGACAAATTCGATGTAAATGAGTTTATTCAATTAAACTTCATTCTGATGGAACTCTTGATCTGTACAATGCTCAGTTGACTGTTCTTTGTAACATGTAGAAGTATGGTGTGAACTACAAGGAGACTTTTTAACCAGTAGAAAAATTGATTACAATGTGAACTATTATTGCCATTGTTGCTTCACAAAATTGGAGTCTTCATCAAGTTTATGACAAAATGCTTTTCTTCATGGTGATCTCGAAGAGGATATTTATATGAAACCTCCTCTTGGTTTATTCCCATCTCCTACTTAGATGTATGCATGTTTAAGATGTCTTTGTATGGATAAAACAATCCCCTGGAGCTTGGTTTAAAAAATTTTGGTCTACTTTGCTGCAATTATCTTTTGAGTTGAGCAAATAAGACTCATCTTTATTTCTTTGAAAAACATCTACTGGTTTATTCTTGTTTTTGTATGTATAGATGACATTAATATTACAGGAACTAATTTTTCACTAATCACTAGCCTGCAAAAGCAGCTTAAGAAATTTTGTAACTCCCCAAAAATCTGTCCCGAGACGTCACACGATGCTTAGGAACACAAGCGATCCCAAGCTAACCCATGAACTGGTGTACTGTTAAGAAACTGCTAATATATATATAAAACGACTGAACCTGCTGTACGGAAACATAAAAATGATGGAATCTGTGAAAAATACAATACTGATACCATTTTACATTCTGATAAAGTCAGAAAAATGGAAATAAAATTACATAACTGACTCTAACTGACATCTATGAAGCCTCTACTATACTGACCATAGATAGCTGGGATGTGAATCCAACTATCAGTAATCAATATATATGAATAAGAAAATAAAGTACATTAATAACATCTAACTAAAGTCCTTGAAGTAGGACTCATCATCTGCTGGCTGGAATCTGCAACTGTCTGAATATAGTATGCGTGCTACATCTAAGTTGATACCTACATTATGAGAAAATGTAGCTGACTATATGGGGCTGAAATGCATAAGTAAAAAATTATCTCATCATCATAATTTATAAAACAATGCATGCTAAATGTAAATGACTCATCTGAATTACTGAAATATGTAGCAATTAGAAACAATACCTACTTTATAAATCTTTTGAGCCACAATATTTTGTTCTAATAGTTGTACTTGTATTATCCCTTTAAATCATACTGTATAAGTATGGAAAGGACTCATCTTTAAAGCTGAAAGCTGAAGTCTGTCGCTAATATAATTCTGTAAGGAATAATCTGAGTAAAACTTGTGAGACTTCACACTTAGTTTTTCTAAAATCTTTTTCTGAAAGTCTTTACTATTAGGGAGATACTTTAAAACTGTTCTGAAAGCTTTTACTGTTAGGGAGGTTCTCTTAACCGACATAAACTATGTGAGCTACATGGAGTCCAACGTCTTTACCTCCTAAGGAAGAAACCTCACGTTGGGGAGAGGTGTCATACTCTACCCAAGGAGTATAACCCAATCCATGTGATTGATCACAAGATAAATTTATCATCCATATAAATGGAAATAATCTAAATCTGTACCTACATTAGCTCATAGTTTTGTGGAAGATAGGGCACGCTAATCCCACACTTCCCGCTCGGTGCTAAATACTACTCCCTCTTAAATTTGTATGCTCAAACCATTGGAAATTCACTTTTTAAAACTAGCATAAAAATTAATATGAAAACTAGTTATACGTTTATCTGAGTAAAACTGAGTTCTGTAAACTGTAATAATATGTAGTAGATTTCAAAGCTAAACCAATGATCAAATGATCAAAGATTTTCCTAAAAATTGAGAATAATCTGTTCATAAGATGATTAAAGCATCATCTTTCTTGAAATAATAATATTAAATCTTGGGATAGTAATTCATGGTTCAATCTCATGTTAAATCATCATAATAATTATACTTGATAATGTCAATATTTATAAAACAACTCAAAATCTGGAAATTTCAGCAATATGCATGGACATATGAACAAAATCATGTAATTCAATTTCTAAATCAATGGAAATATCATAAACTTATAAATAACAATAATGGGCATAAACCCTAACTTTAGTTTCATAGGAAATCACATAAACTTTAGTAAAATTGGAATTTAAAACAAGTTTTGGGCACAAGAATAAAAAGATTATCCTAATTCTTACCCCACATACCTTGGTAGATGATTAGATGAAGAATCTTGAGTTATTGATTCCTAATTGAGTCCTTTAAGATGAGGTCTTAACTATCTTGTCTTGGAAATCTTCAATCTAAAGTTTTCTTGGAGAATATATGGTGGAATTTGATTTCTTGGAGAAGGGGCTTTTGGTTTCTAGGGTTTTGCTTTTGAAGAGAATGATGAATAATGAGAAAAATTTCTTGGAAATATGATTAATCTTATGTTTAAGACGGATTGGGGCCTTGGGAATTGACCAAAATACCCTCTTTAAACTTCTAAACGGAACTGGAAAATGTAACATTTTTCCGAACTGAGTGGCCACCATGACGCTCCACTATCGCGGTGGCTCACTGGAAATTGGACCATTGGGAACTAGGCAGACTCTGCGACGCGCCACCATCGCGGTGCCCCTTTGGAATGCCATTTTGTCCACTGGCGCGATGCGCCAACATTGCATTGGTCTACTGGATTTTGACAAATAAGAATTTGTACCTCTCCGCAATTCGTCAATATCGTGGAGGTCCACTGGAATTGACACTTCACCGCGACGCGTTAAGAGTCCAGGGAGTACACTGTTTTACTAAAAACACTATAACTTCTTCACCGAGTGTCGGAATTGGGCAAATTTTATATCGATAGAAAGCTTATTCAATTTCCCACACAATGTAAAGTTGAAATATTGAAAATTCCACATGGAATAAATATTAATCATTTATGAAGCTATCCCTTAACACTATAGGAACGAATTTAAGCTAAAAAAAGTACGGGGTATTACAAATTTTTTCATATGAAAGATCTTGGTACTCTTGCATACTTCTTAGGATTGGAAGTACATGAAGATTCTTCATGTATGTTTCTAAACCATAACATATTTTCTTAGGATCTGATTTGTTTGTCTAGTCTCCAAGATTCCTCCTTAGTTGATACTCCATTAGAATTGAATGTAAAGTAGCATCATGAGGATAACGATCTTCTTCCTGATCCAATAATGTTTTGGAAGTTAGTTGAGAGGTAAAATTACCTTACTATTACTCGAACTGGCATCTCTTTGGTAGTATAACAAGTTAGTCAATTTAAGAAAGCTCCCTATCATCTCCATTTTGTGGTTGCATGTCACATCATTCGATATCTCCTAGGATCATCTAATCGTGGATTATTCTTTCCTAGTGGTTCTCCTATTCATCTTAATTCTCTTAGTTATTTTGATTAGGCGGGATGTCCTGATTCTCACCCTTTATTTACTTGTTGTTGCATGTTTCTTGGAGATTTCTTCATATCGTGGAAGAGTAAGAAATAAGATCGTGTCTCAAAAGCTTCAATAGAGGTTGAATATCAATCTACACCTGTTGCTTGCTCCGAGGTTGTATGGCTTCGTAAATTACTTGCTGAGATTAGATTTCCTCAATTTGCTTTGAATGTTCTTCATGCTGACAATACAAGTGCTATCCAGATTCTACAAATCCAATTTATCATGGGAGGACCAAACACATCCAAGTATATGGTCAGTATATATGAGAAGTTGTAGATAAAGGACTTATTACTCTTCCACCCTTGTCCAAAGACCTACAAATAGTGGACGTGTTTACAAAATCCAAGCCACGACAACTTCATCATTTTCTAGGAGGCAAATTGATGATTCTTGATCCACTGACATCACTTTGAGGGGGACGTTAGAATGATGGACAAATCAAAAATCATGAATTAATAGTTAATATTGTATACATTAATATAATTATATACTTTTGTATATGTTTAATTATAAAGATATGATGTAGTAATAAAAAAGATAGAAATGCATATTAGAAGAGATTGAATAGCGGATTCAAAGGGATACAATAGATGATTCTTAAGGATAGGAACAACGGATTTATGGGGATATAGTCTTTGAATACTTTCAATTTAATGGAAACACTCACAACATTGATAGACATTCAGCACAAATTTGACATGAAGAACTATGGGAAAATCCGCTTGATCATGAACTTTTCCTACAGCATGACGAAGCCAACAGGACACGTTCTGCTCCAATCACTGCCAACTTTGGTCAAAGGACTACTCCCACTCCTAAACACCAGGGATCCACGAATAACCAATACCATAATCGGCGATCAAATGCACCAAAGCAGTAGATATTGTAATAAGTATTGGTGTATCAATAAACAACCTAGTTGCAATAATCAACCGCAACAGTCTTTCAATAACAATATCTACTGCTAACACTATGATAGTTGAAGTCGAACTGCTTGTGTTTGATGTGCACGATCTCACAATCATATTTAAATGTGTGGTAATTATGCTGCACACCTTCGGAATTAGTCAGCTCTATGGATCATTTAAAGTGGTGCCACCCACTTTATTTCCCCAGGCACAATGCCAAGACCTGGGCCGATGCCCTAGCCATGATGAGCATCCCGAACCATGAAGGCCCGAGCACCCTTCTCTATCAGGAAATCATACACATTTTCATATAATATGCAGGAAAATGCAGAAATAATGAAACAATACGGAATCATGGTGTCAATATCACAACTCAATTGGGCAATTTGTAATGGAATCCATAAACCTCTAACAACGTCTAACATCAGTCTATGAAATCTCTAATACATCAAAACCAACATCTTGTCTAAAACTGGGACAAGTCCCCCAGTCGGACCATGAATCGAAATAAAATAACAACAACAAGTTCTAATCCAGGCCTTCCAAAGCAAGGGAGGCTCACCAGTTGCAAACTTCTGACAAGTCAATCTACTGCTTAACGGACCTAGGACTGGGTCTCAGAATCCTAAAATATAGGGGGTCAATACAGATATGCTAGCACGCAGAGTAATCCAAAAACAAAATATATTTTTATACAACACAGGTGAGAGCCTTTGTAAAACATAGTATCATAGAAATCATTCGAAAATACATGGGCAAAGTATTTGAGTTTCAAAACATTTTCACCCTATGTGGTTTAATTTCCCCCAACACGGTTGAGCTAGGTGGTACACCCTACAATTTCATAATTTTCACCGACTACTAGATCTCGGTTGCTGCCAAGATTGGAGTACTAGTGAGGGAGGCACACATGACACAAAGCAGGGTTCCAAAGCCCTAAATCAAAAGAACATGTCGTGGTTGGGCACAAGATCACAAAACAGGGCTCCAAACCATAGTTCAAAATTTGGATGACATAATATTAGGCACATAAGATCACATAGCAGGGTGCTAAGGTCCTATATCGGTAAACAATCGTTTCCAGCATAGAGTCTTCTGACTCATGCTTTTTTGGGTAACCACCTAACTCGCATTAACCTTGTTTCAAAATCTATTATAGAAATATACGCATCTCACTCATAACATTCTTTTCTTGTTATTTTAAGGGAAATTCACAAAAGAGTATCGTCATACCCGGACTTGCAAGTCATTTACATCACATCATTCCACATCCGTTCTTATTCAAAAAATATGTATATGGACACCAAATATTTATCAAGTCACATGAGGGTATTTATCATAAAAATCAAATTAAACTCATTCAAACACACTCTTTTTACGAATCTTGAAAATGTAGGGGCCATTCCATTTATTTACTAATGTATAATGATTAAAGAGACATTTAAAACTCAAGAGTTTCTCATCATTCACAAATCAGCCCCCGACATTGGTTATACACAAATTTCATGATAAAAAGAGGGGACCTTAATTCATTCTCTCAAAAATAATTCACAAAGTATATCATGCAAGGTTCATAAATTTTGTCATGGGGAGTGAAATATCACAAGTTACATTCGTAAATCATCTTTCGGATTCAAATCACATAAGCATGAGATTTATAAATCAAAATTATAGAAAACCCCATAACAATTTCATAATTCCATCAAATTGATTTCACAATGCATGCTCTTAAAATAATTTACCAAAACCATTTTTCATATACATACATAAATATCTTCAAAGTTTGTAAAAATCATAAAACCCATGCCCATGAGATTTAGGATAGCCCCACGTACCTTAATTGAGAATAATTACAAAGAAATTTTGAAAAGATTGGTACTTTAAGATTGATTGCCCAAACCCTAGTTGTTTTCTCTTCTTGTGTCCTTGAAAGATGAATTAGGGATCTTGAGAGAGTTAAAACATTACTAAAAGGTTTAATTTTGTTTAAGGATGATTAGGGATAGAATTTTTGTGAGGGAATATGACTAAAGTTCCCCTAGACCCTTTAGTAATTGAAAGAACGAGTAAAATCACTTTAGATTCACATCAGGTTTCGTATCGGAGCGCAGTCAAGGCAACGCGTCAAGTTCACATTGGCTTACTTCCTCACACGGAAAATGTCATAAATTTTTGTTCGGTCATCGGATTTACGCAAAATTGGTACCGTTGGAAAGATAATTCAATTATCTACAATTTGGCAGGTCTTTAGCTGAAAAATTCTATGTGTATCAAAAGTTATACAGGTTCAAAGTAGACCTTTGTAGACTCAAATATCAAACTTTGGATGAATGAATGACTCTTAGCTCAACTTTGCTGCAAGTGATTTTTATGAACACTTTTCACCTGATAATCACTTCATACACTAGGAGAAGGATCATGACACATGAATTTAAATGTAAACCATGGAATTAGAGCTTACGCATGTAGGAGTGATGGTTCGCTTTCTAGCTCAAAAATGCGGGGTGTTGCATTATCTCCCCCTTGGGATCATTCTCACCGGATGATGGGTAGGGACTTATTGAAATTATAAAAATGTAGAATAAAGAATGAGACCTTGCATTGAACATGTTTTCTTAACAAAATATGTAAAGGCATCAAACGATCTTCATGATAACCCCTACTGAAACGTGAAAGCACAAAACATGAGCTAATGAGACTTTACATAGGGATGATCTTGCACATGAGTTTTATGAATCATAATCATCACAACACAAGGCAGGGGCTTATTAGATGATCATATATTGATTTATATTGGTACTTATAATGAAATAAGATTTGTAGAAAATAGGATTATGAGTATTCTCTATCTTACAAAGTACCGTGAAATAGACTTTAACTTAGAGGCACTAATCGTCTACACCCTAAACAATAAATAGCATACTTCACACTCACCAACTTACAATTCGCCAATCACACATCTAGCCACAAGAATTTGAGTCCCACTACTTAGTACTTCTATATTGAAGCCTAACTCGGAGTTACAAAGTGATAACTTAAGCTATAGGATCACCTACTCTACACCCCTTTAAGAATATTTCTTCACCTTATCACTAACATCAAACACACTCGAGATTTAATTTAGAGAGTACTAACCACATGGAACATGGGTTGAGTTTTCATCAATCACAACATTCAAGCCTATTATTACTACACCCACTTCATGGATTTCCCCCACTAAGACCAGCAAATTCAATTCCCCCACTAATACCATCAAATTCAATCACATTCACAATGATTTTTGCTATATATCTCATTCCCAACTATTTCTCATAGTAAAAATCCATCCCATTCTTAGCTATTTCATACAACAAAAGTTCATCTCCTCCTTTTCCCTTTCACCTATAACCTTAGTTCAATAATCACATCAAATTTTTTCACCTTTAAGAACATCTACTCCCCTACCTAACACATCACCTCGCTCCCACAACTACCATCGTACTATCATATGGAGCGTCATTAAGGGACCCGAGCATAAGAATCATGAATAGGAAAAACACTACTCAATTATAACCCATATCTATTAATCTACTGAAGGTTGGATATGAGGTGAAGATACAATACCATTACGAAGTTCTTCTATATCAAGTGTCTGGATCCAAAGTAGAGGGTTGTTCACAAGAAATAGAACACAACATGAATTCTTAAGACAGAGAATAATGAGAAAACATTAGTGCACATATCAAGATAAAATGAGGGAAAGAAACTGAATTACCCTTCTGGTTCCAAAAATCAGTAAGACGAACTGGGCACCCGACGCGTTAAGCAACGCACCGCGTCGGTCCCTACCGATGCAATTCCTGGCGCGATGCGTCGACATCGCGTTGGCCCACTATTTTGAACATCCAAAGATGCCTCAAACGTCGTTTGAAAAATCCAAAACTTTTCCAAGACAACCCCTTTACACCCCTGATCATGAATCAACTCAAAAATCTACGTCCCGGGGTCGGGAAGATCAACTTGAAAATCAAGGAAGTTAAGAGCTCATAAATATGACTAAGTCTTTTAACAATTAGAAAAATTTTTAGGTTGTCAGCTCTCCATTCATGCAATCAAGAGTAGTATTGAGTCAAGAATGCTACAGGGTGTTACATTACAACTAAAACAAAGATTATCGTTTGAAGAGATTGCTCCTCATTTAAAGAACTAAAATTTGCCATGAGTTTACATAAACTTTATCACTTTGGCTAAAGCTGACATAGAATTAATCGGCGACATATAGAAACATATTTCCTTAGGACTAAGCATGCTGAGAGACATAGATTTTCATAGATCATGAACAACATAACATATGGCTTGAATACATGAAATAATGGATTACTGAGAGACATAATTGCTTCTAGTTTAGAGGTCAAATCATAAACATAAGTCCATAGAGAACTCGAACCATAGGCATAGGCATGACTTGAACACATGACATAGGACATTAGTAGAATAACCTCTGAAATGGAAGTAGGAGGAGTATGCTTAAGTTGGAATAGATTTATAATGACTCCTCCCCGCAACTTGCCGCACTGAGAAAAATTCAGGAACTAACTTAATTCCACATCTCCTCTTAGATCAAAGAAACAATCCTAGACTTACGGATATATCCCATTATCAAATCTATAGCCAAAACTCTCAACATAAAAGAGACATCACCACATACTGAAACTCTAAACTTTCCCTGAAGAACTATACCCTAAAGGCCTTGCTTTTCTATAAATGTTACTTTTAGCTTTCGCTAGCCTCTATAGCCATCACTCTACAACTCCCACTCTCATGAGCATACGAATCCATACTGCTTATCAAAAAAGGGGGTATCAAAATACCCATGAACACAACTCCTTGCATTTATCTCTAGTACAAAGATACTAAATCATTTCTAGGACATCCCCTTTCAAGGACACTAATCGTAATATCTTCTAACTCCCAAAGTCATCCACTTACGACTAATATTTTCATGGGCATAGACACCCATTCTTCTAAACACTTAACACTCCATCTTCAATTTCTTAGAATACTATCATGATACCTCTAATCACATAACCAACCACTTAACAAAATTTGTAAAACAATACCAAAGGCGCATATTGCCCACCTATATTTCCTAAATTCAACTTTAATGAATGCTATACAACAACTCCCCAGACTTCTCCATATTACAAAATTCAAAAACACAAGCTGGGTACATATGACACTTATACCATACAACCTCATCTAACAACATGCTATCTTGGGTTCAACTTAATCTTATAGGACTATCACTCTTATCATCTTAATGACTCAACCACAATTCATCATTTTTAACACTAGTCCTCAAGTATATATATCACCACTTATCCACTCCCTTTTTCACAAATTGCCAACGTAGGCCATTTCACACATCACACCAAGCCAACTAATTAATTCCCATAAAATATGCATCACCAATCTTGAGTTACTATTCTCACCACTATACTCTATATCTAAAGTTCAAGCCTGTTGTCTATCTTCAATTATATACCACCGGTAAATCATGCAACATACTATACTAGTCCATCAAATTGAGAAATTAACCCAAATATTTCACTTCACTTAGCTACTACCTACAATCATAACCCCATCATAACCTCACTATTACAACTCAAAATCCACTACATACATTCTCACATAAAGTGTTAGTTTACTACTACTAAAGAAAAGACCATCAAAGGGGTAAAGTCACATGACAGGATTAGTCGATATTAATCTTATAATATAACCCATTCAATCTTATCAACATATTTTAATTCCTCACATCATACTTACCCACCTAATCATACATCACAATGATCTTCAAAATTCAATAAAAACTAATAAGTTTCTAACTACAACTTATTAACTAATCTACCCCTTTCCACTTACTACTTATGAATGATTTCTACAACCACCATAACTATTCACTTTGAGCTTGTTCTTAATTTTGAATAAATAATAATCATATCCAGCCACTTCCTTCACAGACTACCATACAATTTACAAATATTGCTATCATACTAGTCTATCACTATACAATGGAAACCCACTCCTCAATCCAAGAGTTAAAAACTAAAACTACTAATTTATGTAAAAGTCACCCTCACGCTGACTTCTAACCTCCTGACTTCATGTCACCAACTTCTGGACCATCTCACAACCAATATGTCATGACACTTTAACATATCCTACTACTCGGGTTGAAATATAGTTCCAACATTCTTCTATACATCATTACCCTTATGCAAGACATCTACAGTAAGAATTTTGAAAGGGGACTGAATAAACTTTGTACCTCAGGCTGAAAAGCACAATTTCATTAGAATAAAGGCATACACTGAAATCAATACAATGTGATACACTAATTGACTCCTCTCAAGTCCTCATGCAATCTCATAACTTTATGGATAACTCAATCAGAAAGAACCACATCATTGGGGGAGCTAGACTCTTAGACTTGTATCGCCTCGATAGTGAGGCATTGCCCATAAAATTAAAATAAGGAATGAATTCAGATAAATTTCTTATGGGTAGATCTATAGCACAAACTAGAGTATGAATGAATAAGAAACAACTACTAAATGCCCAGTAGCCTTTTGGTTATAAGTATGGTGCACAATACACCCATAAGCAAGACTCTACTAGACACAATTTCATAGACACCCTAGGACCATGAACCATACTCTGATACCATGTTTGTCATGACCTGAGCCAAGGCCCTATCCATGATGGGCATCCTGAACCATGAAGGCCTAAGCGCTCTTCTCTATCTGGCAATCATACACACTTTTATTTAATATGAAGGAAAATACAGAAATAATAAAATAATATGGAATCATGGTCAATATCACAAATCAATTGGATAATCTGGAATGGAATCCATAAACCTCTAACAATGTCTAACATCAGTCTACGAAATCTCTAATACATCAAAACCAACATCTTGTCTAAACTGGGACAAGGCCCCCAGTCGGACCATGAATTGAAATAAAATAACACTAACAAGTACTAATCCTAGCCTTCCAAAGTAAGGGAGGATCACCAGCTTCAAAATTTTGGCAAGTCAATCTACTGCTTAACGGAACTCCAGGACTGTGTCACAGAATTCTGAAATATAGGGGGTCAATATAGATGTACTGGTACGTAGAGTAATCCAAAAACAAAATATATTTTTATACAACATAGGTGAGAGCCTTTGTAAAACATAGTATCGTAGAAATCATTCAAAAATACATGGGCAAGGTATTTGAGTTTCAAAACATTTTCACCCTATGTGGTTCAATTTTGCCAAACACGGTTGACCTAGGTGGTACACCCTACAATTTCATAGTTTTCATCGACTACCTAATTTCGGTTGCCGCCAAGATTGGAGTACTAGTGAGGGGAGGGCAAGAAAGAACACAAAGCAGGGTGCCAAAGCCCCAAATCAGAATAACATTTCATGGTTGGGCGCAAGATCACAAAGAAGGGCTCCAAACCAGAGTCCCAAATTTTGATAACATAATATCAGGCACACAAGATCACATAGCAGGGTGCCAAGGTCTAATGTCGGCAAACAATGGTTTTCAACATAGAGTCTTCTGACTCATGCTTTCTTCGGGTAACCACCTAACTCGCATTAACCTAGTTTCAAAATCTATTATAGAAATACATGTATCTTACTCTTAACATTCATTTCATATTCTTTTAACGGCAATTCACAAAGGAGTATCGTCATACCCCGACTTGTAAGTCATTTACATCACAGTATTCCACAACCCTTCTTATTAAACAAAATGTCTATGGCCACCAAAGATTTATCAAGTCACATGAGGGTTCTTATCATCAAAATCACATTAAACTCATTCAAACACACTCTTTTTATGAATCTTTAAAATATAGTGGCCATTCATTTATTCTACTCATGCATAATGATTAAACAGACATTTAAAACTCAGAGTTTTTCATCATACACAAATCAACCCCCGACATTGGTTATACACAAATTTCATGATAAAAAAGGGGCTCTTAATTCATTCTCTCAAAAACAATTCACAAATTATATCATGCATGGTTCATAAATTTTGTCATGGGGAGTGAAATCTCACAAGTTACATTCGTAAATCATCTTTCGGATTCAAATCTCATAAGCACGAGATTTATAAATCAAAATTATAGAAAACCCCATTATAATTTCATAATTACATCAAATTGATTCCATAATGCATGCTCTTAAAACAATTTACCAAAACCCTTTTTCATATACATACATAAATACCTTCAAAGCTTGTAAAAATCATAAAACCCATGCCCATGAGATTAAGGATAGCCTCGCATACCTTAATTGCGAAGAATTATGTAGAAATTTTGAAAAGATTGGACCTTTAAGCTTTACTGCCCAAACCCTAATTGTTTTCTCCTCTTGTGTTCTAGAAAAATGAATTAGGGATCTTGAGAGAGTTAAAATGTTACTAAAAGGTTTAATTTCATTTAAGGATTATTAGGGATGGAATTTGGGTGAGGAATGACTAAAGTTCCCCTAAAACTTTTTGGAATTGAAATAATGTGTAAAACTACTTTATATTTACGTCATGTTTTGTATCGGAGAACAGTCGACGCGACGTGTCAAGATCGCGTCAGCTTACTACCTCACACGGAAAATGCCATAACTTTTCGCTCGGTTTTCAGATTTAGGTGAAATTGGTACCGTTGGAAAGTTAATTCAATTATCCACAATTTAGTGGGTCTTGAGCTAAAAAATTATATGTGTATCGAAAGTTATACATATTAAAATTAGACTCCTATAGAATCGAATATCAAACTTTGGATGAATGAATGACTCTTAGATCAACTTTGCTCCAAGTGATTTTTATGAACACTTTTCACCTCATAATCACTTCATACACTAGGAGAAGCATCATGACAAATGAATTTAAATGTAAGCCATGGAATTAGATCTCATGCACATAGGAATGAAGGTCAACTTTCTAGCTCAAAAATGCGGGGTGTAACACATACAAAGTGTAGCCACTACACAAGACTACCATGGATAGGAATTGATCATCGTGGGTAATGATGATACCATTCTAATCTCTCATACTTTTAATCATACATTAATGTCTCCAATCACAAATTATATCTTCAACATATCCTTTTCTCTCCGCCTATAAAAAATATCTAATCTTTGTCTCTAAATTTTTCAAGATAATATCTCCTTTATGTAATTTTTTCCTTTCTCTTGTGTAGTGAATGATCCGACTATGGGGGCACAACTGGTTCTCTCTTGTAGTAAAAACTGATTCTATGCATGGACACCGAGGGATGATGATGGCCCACAAAAATTGTTTTTTTGCTGTTTTATTCAACCTATGGCATCAATGATTAGGCCACCTAAATCATCGATTTCTAAATAAATTTTACATGATTTTTCCATTCCAGTTGTTGATACCCAAAGTAATAGTGTTAGAAATTCTAATAAAGATACTGGATGCCTTTTTTAAAATGTTCTTTTCTTAGTGTCAGTCCATTAAATTTTATTTACAGTGATTTTTGGGGGACGTCTTTAATTGTATATTTTTGAGTTGTTACCCAAATTTTGTTGATCCAACCCTGAAAGTTTTGCGGTGTGACCCATATTTGTGATTTTTAATGGGGTCTGTGGTGGAAGCATATCAATCGGGCCTAGGACTTATTTGTATGCACATATTATATAAGTTCAATTAGAGGGTTGGTTATGGAATTTGAGAAATTATATCATTCTCAACATTGTACTCCTCCCTTTCATTGTGAAAGTCCTCTGGCTCTGCCCATAGTTTTTACCGTAAGGGTTTCCATATGAATCTGTCTGTGCTTGTTTTTCTTTCTGCTTGTGGTTTCTTTACTCTACCCGATTTATAAAAAAATGGTATCATAAACAAGATCGATTAGTTTCTTGGGGATGGAAACCATGAAGTATGATATTCCGCTATTAGATCGCAATACCAGATTTTTGTTATGGTAAGTTAAGATGCGGGCTTTACTCGTGCAGATGGATTTGGATGATGCTCTATTAGGATTTGATAAGATTCCTTCATCATGGATAGATGATGATAAAGGACGTAAGGATTGAAAGTTTCTATATTAGATCCATCTTCATTTATCTAATCATATTCTATAATATGTTTTGAAGGAGACCATTTCCACTGTGTTGTGGTTGAAACTGGAATTTCCGTGTATGACGAAGAGACTAACAAGTAAGTTTCATTATAAACAATGACATTATTCCATTTTCATGTTTGAGAGTACTTCCTTGGAGTATCACCTATCTATCTTTAAGAGAATCATCTCTGATTTATAGAATATAGAGGTTAAGTACGATCAGGAAGATTTAGGGTTGATTTTGTTGTGTTCACTACCTGTATAATATTCAACCTTTAGGGATACAATTTTATATAATCGTGATACCCTGACCATAGATGAAGTCTATGATTCATTATTCTCTAAGAAGAAGATGAAGCATCTTGTGAATGGGTTGGAGACTCGAGGAGATGGTCTTATTGTTCGAGGAAGGACTCATGAGAGGAACTCTTCAAGTGATAATAGGTTTAGATCAAAATCCAGAATCAAAAACAAAACTTGTAAATAATGCAAGAAGAAGGGACATACAAATCCGACCGTTCTAAGTTACAGAATAGAGTAAAAAGGGAAGCTCCAAAACTATAGAAAAACCAACCAGAGAAGTCCAGTGAAGCCAGTTTTGTTGATGATGGCGGTAGTGATGGAGTACTCTTGGTAGTTTTCTATGTTAACTACAAACCCTGTGGGGGTTGAATTCTTGATTAAGCTTGCATATTTCATATGTGTCGTAATTGGGATTGGTTTATAATATATGAAACAGTCTCAAAAGGTGTTATGTTAATAGGAAATAATACACCTTGTAAGATAGCTGGTATTGGAACAATCAAAATTAATATATTTGATGGGGTTGTAAGGACACGTGGTGATGTGTGGTATGTCCTAGATCTGAAGATGAATCTAATTTTCTTGAGTACTCTTAATTCGAACGAATATAGGTACACTAGTAAAGGTGGAGTCCTGAAGATTACTAAAGGCTCTCTTGTTACGATGAAGGGACAAAGAAAGACTAAAAATTTGTACATCCTGCATGGTTCTACTGTTACAGGTGATGTAGCTATTTCTACCTCTTTTCTATTAAAAAGTGACGTTAAACTTTTGCATATGCACCTGGGGTATATGAGTGAAAATGGGGTAGCTGAACTATACAGGAAAGGACTTTTATATGGGCATAGTATTACCAAATTGGAGTTCTATGAGTACTGTGTTTTTGGGAAGAAGAAAAGAGTCATATTCACTAAAGGAATTCACTCGACTAAAATCACACTTGATTATATTCATTCTGATCTCTGGGTCCTTGTAGAGTACCTTATAGAAGAGGTACTAATTACCTGTTTACTATTATTGATGACTATTTCAGAAAAGTTTGGGTGTTCTTCGTGAAGCAAAAGAATAATATATTTCCTACTTTCAAGGAGTTGAAGACTATGATTGAAAAGTAAACAGGGAAATAGGTAAAACTCATAACTGATAATGGTTTAGAGTTCTGTTCTAATGAATTTTATGTTATGGTCAAGTCATAAGGAATTATGAGGCACTTGATAGTTCGTCATACTCCACAACAGAATGGTGTGGCCGAACGAATGAATAGGACTATAATAGAGAAGGTGCATTATATGCTCTCCAATGCTAGTTTAAAGTCTTTTGGGTGCAAAGCTGCTTCCATACCTTACCTTTTTATTAACTGTTCTACCTCAGTCGCGATTGATAAAAAGGCTCCACAAGAGGTATGGTCTGGTACTTTTGCTTGTTACTCTGATTTTAGGATATCTGGATGTCCAGCTTATGCTCATATTGATAATGAAAAGCTGGAACCTAGATCTATCAAGTTCTTATTTAAGGGTTATAAACCTGGTGTTAAAGGATATAAGCTTTGGTGTCCAGAAAGAAGAAATGTTATAATTAGAAGAGATGTTGTGTTTGATGAAACTGCCATGCTTCGAACTGTCTCCTAATCTAGTGCTTCACCCCTAGAAGAGCATAGTGACATGAATCAACAAAAGTCAAGCACTCACGTTTAGTTGTGGATGTGAGCAGAGTTTAAACCAGAGCCTACTTCTCAGTCTAGCCTGGAGATGCAGAGTGATACTATTTCTTCATCACCACTAGTGACGCCACAATATTCAATTGCTAAAGACAGGCCTAAAAGAGATATTAGACCTCCTCAAAAGTATGATGAAGATGATTTGGTTGCTTATGCATTGAATTTAGCAGAAGGTATTTATTCTAGTAAAGATCTTTCTTCTTATTTAGAGTTAGTTAGTTGTGATAATTCCGGCCAATGAATGATTCGTATTAAAGAGGAGGTGGAATTACTTCATAAGAATGGTATATGGAATTTGGTGTGGTTTCCTAAAGATAAGAAAGTTTTCCATTGCAAGTGGGTAATCAAAAAGAAAGAAGGAACTTTAGGAGTTTAAGATGCTAGGTACAAAGCAAGACTAGTTGCTAAAGGTTACAGTCAGGTTCCAGGTGTTGACTTCACAAATGTGTTTTCTTTAGTTGTAAAGCATAGTTTGATTCGAGCCTTGCATAGATTATGTCCATGCATAATCTTGATCTTGAGCAGTTGGATGTCAAAACTACATTCTTACATGGAGAACTTGAGAAGGACATCTATATACAGCAGCCAGAGGGCTTTGTAGTTTAAAGAAAAGAGGACTATGTATGCTTGCTGAAAAAGTCTCTTTATGGGTTAAAATAGGGACTATGTATGCTTGCTGAAAAAGTCTCTTTATAGATTAAAACAGTTGCCTTAACAGTAGTATAATAGGTTTGACTCTTTTATGACCTCTCAAATATTTTGGAGTAGTAGTTATGATTGTTGTGTCTACTTCAAGGAGGTAAGTGATGGTCCATTTATGTATCTTTTCTTGTGTATCGATGATATGTTGATTGCAAAAAAGTATATAAGAGAGATAATAAAAGTCAAAGACCATCTCAACAAGGAGTTTAAGATGAAAGATCTAGAGGTAGAAAAGAAGATTCTTGGCATAAAAATTTTGAGGGATAGAGAGAAGTGTAAGTTACACTTGAGTCAGAAAAGAAATATTGAGAAAGAGCTCCACAGGTTCAAAATATGCAAAATTCCAAACCTATTAGTACTCCATTGGAATCTCAATTCAAACTCTTGGTCACTTTATCTCCAAAGACATATAATGAGCATGATTATATTCCTCAAGTTCTCTTCTCTGGTTCTGTATGGTCTCTTATGTATGCGATGGTGTGTTCTTGACAAGGTTTATTATATGTTGTCAGTGCAATTAACAGATATATGAAAAATCCTGGAAAAGAACATTGGAAAGAAATTTAGTGGATTTTAAGATACTTGCATGGACCTGCTGGTGTTTGTTTATGTAACGCCCCGAGAATATACCTCGGACGCTACATGATGCTTACGATCCTGAAGGACCACAAGCTAACCCATGAATGATATCTGTTGTGAGTACTGAATAATAATACTATAATAAATATAGAAAATAGGCTGAAATGCCATATGGTTCAAAATCTAAAATATTGATAAAGAGTATCAACTGTATTAATAATCATGAAAACTGAATATTATCTGAATGTCTAGTCTAAAAAGCCTCTAACTGAACTGTTGGAAAATGAAGTTGATGGGACAAGCCGAAACTAACTTTGGCTACTCAAAGTATTTAGTCTACTGTAAAAATGAAATGAAAATATATCCTCAATAGATGAGGACTCACTAATAAATCTAACATTGCTGGCTGGATCTGAATCTGTCTATGCATGGTCAAGAACCTAAGCATATGAACATATGATATGAGATATCATAGCATAAAGAAAGAGTATGTATCAGTACCTGTAATATACTGGTATGCTAGATAAGGTAAGGATGAATGCAAGGGTTCATATACATGAACAATAACTGACTGAATGCTATAGAGTAACTGAATATGAGAACACACATATAATTAAAACTGTTGTAAATACAGAGTATGAAATACTGTGTATATACGTGTATACTGTATCTGAGCTTTTACTAAAGATGATTACTGAGTTCTGATAACTGAGTAACTGATATATGAGATTACTGATAGCTGGTGACTGTGTCTGATAGTCCTGATCCTGTAGAACTAAACTGACTTCTATACAGAGACTAAGTACTGAGACTAAAACTGTGGAAGATAATCATCTAACCGATATGGCCCAAATAAGGTAACTGGGGTCTGACCTATAACTCCATTTTGAAGGGTGTCAATACCGTGTCACGAGTAGAGACAAGCTGAAGATTTACCCTCATCTGGAAGATACTCTAATGAGAATGGTGGAACCCTTAACTGGAAGGTTGAAACACCTCATCAAACCTTAACTGGTAGGTTGATGTCTCAACTTAAGCTGGCTACGTAGTTCTAGAATGCAAGGACTACTTCTAAGGATCACACCCTCTATTAAAAGGTGAGCCCCTATCCTTTGTTTCACTCAGTGTTGAATCCTACTCCCAACTAAATAGATACTGAACTGATTATACTGAGCTGAACTAAACTGATACTGAGTTTCAACAATGAGTTATGTAATTGACTAAGTTTATTGAGTTCTGTAACTGACTGAGAGTACTACTAATCGTGATGCTACTGAGACTATTATGTAACTTCTGTAGCTCTAGGTAAATAGCTAGATTTTTGGGTATTGAATACCCCAGGACTCGATAGCATGGGATGTAAAGCATAGAATGATCATAAAAGCATAACAATACTTGTTTGTTAACAATGCACTAATTTAGACATTTTATCAAACACTTGATACACATGAGCTTGCACATGAATGGGATTACATAATAACATGTCATGCTTTCACTAGTCAATTTATATAAGCATTTTATCAAACACTTGGGGAGCTTGGGTAATCCACATAATACTAGTCAACATATGAATATCATGAATACAATAATCAATTGTAAATTTGAGGGTTTAGCATGCATTTCATATAATTCTCCATAAATACCATTATAATTTCATGAGACTTATGCTAAATCACGGATTAAAATCCAATTAATATCATGAACATGAATATAATCAATTTAAAGCATGGATATCTAAAATTTATAAACTTGTATGTTTAAGAAGGAGGTTCTTGGACTTCATGGGTGAAAGGGACCAATAAATGAACATCTAACATACCTGAGAATAATAAATCTTGAAGCTCTTGGTGATTTTCTTGAAGATTGCTCTTGATTTCTTGAAGATTAGGGTCTGCTAATTGATAGAGAGGTTGTTGATTTTGGGGAAAACTTGATAAATAATGGGTTTAAAACGTTTTTAGGGATTAAATCACATATATGGGCTTATTAAAATCATGGTAAAAGACTAATTTAATCCTGGACGAAACTTTTAATTTTCATCAAAATTTCTTGACCTAGTCCCTTGGTGCGACATGGCGGTATCTCTCCGTGTCACTGGAAAATGACAATTGGGAATTGGAGGCTTGGTGCGATGCAGTACAACCGCGGTACGCCACTAATTTTGAATTCTGACTCTACGCGACGTGGTGGGATTGCAGATTTTCACTGGAAATGGACAATTGTTAATATGCTGCTTGGCATGACTCTCCATGATCGCGATGGAACAATGGAATGTGACAATTTCCATTTTGCATGCCTTCGCAACAAGTTGATATTCCAAGTGGTACACTATCTTACAAAAATGACTCTAACTCTTCACCCGAGTATCAGATTTGGGAAAACTTTATATCGTTGGAAAGCTAACTGAATTTGCTACACAGTGATAAGCTCTAAACTAAAAAAAATGAATATCTAGAAAATTTTATATAGTATAACTCTATACTGAGAGTTAAATTAAACAAGGGAAATACAGGGTATTACAATATCTCCTCCTTGGGAACATTCATCATCGAATTAGGCTAATTAAACTGAGAAACACTGATAGACTGATCTTACACACTGAACATGCATATCTTATGCATGGAATACATGATTGAAGCTACTTATAAGCTGATCATTCATACTGAACATGCATATCTAATGCATGGTTACATGGCTAAACAGATTCATGAATGCATGACTGAATATGCAATGGTAAAGAATACTAAGTTTATAATTGTAACTGAAGATGAAACTAAGCAAATCTAAGGAAGACTATTACCTCAAGTTGAACCTGGGCTTGCGAAGAAGGTGTGAGGATACTTGGTCCGCATATCTACTTTTGCTTCCCAAGTAGCTCTCTCAACGGACTGATCCACCCAAGAACTTTGAACAAGAAAACTTCTTTGTTCCTCAATCTGCGAATCTGACGATCGATAATTTGGACTGGAACCTCTTCGAATGAGAGATCATTCTAAATATTTATGCTTCCTAAGAGAATTACTACTGCCGGGTCACCAATGCATTTTTTTAACAAGGAGATGTGGATACTGAGTACACTGAAGCTAGATCTAAAGGTAACTCAAGCTTGTAAGCTACCTTTCTGAAATAGCTGAGAATTCTGTAAGGACCGACATTTTAAGGAATGAGATATCCCTTCTTTCAAAACCTCTTCACCCCCTTCATAGGAGTGATTTTCAAGAACATAAAATCACCGATCTTAAACTTGAAATCTTTTCTCTTCACATCTGTATATGATTTCTGTCATCTCTGGTCAGCCCTAAGCCTTTCTCTGATAAACTGAACCTTCTCTAAGGAATCAAATACTAAATTAGGCCCTACGACTACATCCTCACCTACCTTAAACCAACCAATCGGAGACCTATATCTCTTCCCATACAGAGCCTTAAACGGAGCCATCTGGATACTAGAATGATAGTTGTTATTATATGCAAATTCAATCAAAGGAAAGTGATCATCCCAACTGCCCCTAAAGTCAACTATACATGCTCTTAACAAATCTTCTAGAGTCTGAATGGTTCTTTCTTCTTGACCATCTGTCTGAGGGTGAAAAGCTAAACTAAGGTAAACTTGGGTACCAAGATCCTTTTGGAATATTTTCTAAAAGTGAGAGTTAAACTGGGTACCTCTATCTGAGATGATAGACAATGGGACTTTGTGTAACCTGAACGTCTCTCTGATATAGAGTTTAGCATAGTCCTCGGCTAAATAGGAAGTATGAACTGTAAATAAGTGAATTGGTTTGGTCATCCTATCTACAATGATAAAAATAGAATCATTCTAACAAAGAGTATGAGGTAAACCAATCACAAAGTCCATATTCACTTCGTCCTATTTCTATGGGGGGATAATGAACTCCTGCATGGACCCATTAGGCTTCTGGTGCTCAATATTAACCTGCTGATATATTGAGCACTTAGCTAAAAACTCTGTAATATCTCTCTTTATCTCACTCTACTAATAGATCTCCCGCAAATCACGGTACATCTTACTAGCCCCTAGGTGAATCGAGTATCGCGCACCATGCGCTTTTGCAAGAAGTTGCTACCTCAAGTCGTCTAAACCTGGCACACACAGTATACCCTGGCAACACAACACACCATCCCCCCTTGGGATAGAACCTCTACCTTCTGATCTCTAACTAACTCTTTCAACTTGACTAAACTGGGATCTCTATCTTACTTTTCCTTTACTTCAAAAACCAGAGATGACTCTAAACTATTCTGTACACACACACTGCCTTCTACTAAATCAACTAAGCGGACACCTAGATGGTCAAGTTGATGAACTTCCTGAACTAACTTCTTCTTACCATTCTTAACATGAATAATACTACCCATAGATAACCTACTGAGAGCATTATCCACTACATTGGCCTTGCCCGAATGATACAGAACACTCATATCAAAATCTTTTATCAATTCTAACCACCTTCTCTAATGCAAATTAAAATCTTTCTAAGAGAATACATACTTCAAGGTTTTGTGATTTCTGAACACATCAACATGCACCCCATATAAGTAATGCCTCAAAATCTTTAAGACAAACACTACAGCTGCTAACTCAAGATTATGAGTTGGGTAATTTTTTTCATGGTGCTTAAGTTGTCTAGAGGAAAAGTATATGACCTTACCTCTCTACATGAGGACACAACTCAAACCTACTCAGGATGCATCAAAGTACATAATGAACCTATTAGAACCATCTGGTAGAGTCAAAACATAGTTTGAGATAAGTCGAGTCTTCAACTCCTGGAAACTCTTCTCGAAGGAATCTGACCACTAAAACTTGACTTTCTTCTCAGTCAATCTTGACATGAGGGATGCAATAGATAAAAACCTTTCAAGAAATCGATAGTAATAACTTTCTAAACCCAAAAACTCCTGATATCTGATGGAGAGATGGGTCTAGGATAGTTTCTCACTGCCTCAGTCTTTCGAGGATCAACTCTAATGCCATCACCAGAAACAATATAAACAAGGAATGCTACTGACCTTAGCTAAAATTCGCACTTACTGAATTTGGTGAATAACTGATGAGTTCTGAGAATCTAAAGTATGATTCTAAGGTAATCTGCATGATCATTTTTTCTATGGGAGTAAACAAAAATGTCATCAATGAAGACTATGCCGAACATGTCTAAGTACTGCTTGAACATGCGATTCATTAAGTCTATGAAAGCTGTTGGGGCATTTATGAGACCAAAGGACATGGCTAGAAATTTGAAGTGACCATGCCAAGTTCTGAAAGATGTTTTTAGAATTTCACATTCTCTGACTCTTAGCTTATGATAGCCTGATCTGTGGTCTATCTTAGAAAAGTAACTGACACCCTAAAGTTGGTTAAACAAGCCATCAATTATGGTAAGTGGGTATTTATTCTTGACTATGACTTTGTTTAACTGACGGTTGTCTATACATATTTTGAGTGAACCGTCTTTCTTACGCACGAATAAGACTGGTGTACCCCATGGGGAAAGGATGGGTCTAATGAACCCCTTGTCTAAAAGGTCCTTTAATTATTCTTTTAACTCTCTGAGTTTAGCTGGAGCCATTCTGTATGGCGGAATTGATATGGGCTGAGTATTTGGAAGAAGGACTATTCTGAAGTCAATTTCCCTTTTGGGAGGAACTCCAAGAATATCTTCGAGAAACACATCTAAGAATTTATTTACTGATGGAACTGACTCAAGACTAGGAGTTTCTGAACTAGAGTCTTTGACTCGCACAAGATGATAGACATATCCCTAGGATATCATTTTTCTCACTCTAAGGTATGAAATCAACTGACCCTTAAGCACTGTAGTACTACCCCTCTATTCAAGGACTGGTTCATTTGGAAACTAAAAATGAACAATTCTATTTCTACAATCAACTGAGGCATAGCATAAATGGATCCAATCTATGCCGAGAATGATATCAAAATCTGTCATCTCTAACTCTACTAAGTCTGCTAAAGTAACTTTCTGAGATATCATAATTGGATAGTTCCTGTATACCCGTCAGGCTATGATAGACCAACCCATTGGGGTAGAAACTGAGAAAGGTTCTATTATGATTTCTAGTTTGATCTTAAAGTTGACTTTTATGTAAGGAGTTACAAAAAACAAAGAAGCTCCTGGATTTAATAAGGCATAAACATATAAATGGAAGATCTATAATGTACCAGTGACCATATCATGAGAAATTTCCTGATCTTGTCTGGACGGAAGTGCATAAAGTCTGTTTGGGCGTTGCCCATGGGTGGCATAAAAAGCAACACACTGCTGATTTGGACGATCGGATTGAGCTGAAGGACGGTTATACTGACCCTGAGAACCTGACTACGGAAAATATCTGACCCTGTGTCCTAGCTTTCCATACCCAAAAAAAACATCACTTACAGCTCTGCATACACCCTGATGGTTTCTGCCATATTTCTGACAAAGAGGATTTGTTCGAGCACTGCTGACACTACCCTGAGACTTAGATCCTGGAGCCCTATCTTTGTTACCATTTATGAACTTAGGGACTGGAGAACTGGCTGAGGATGGATCTGGAATTAAAGACTTCAAGTGAAACTGGGAACGGTTACTACCCTCTGACTTAGGCTGAGTGAAATTGAAGCTACCAATTCTAGATCTCTTGTTCTTCCTCTCTCTTTCCTTATTCTTAGCCTCTTCTATTTGCTGAGCATGGACCATGATCCTGGATATGTCCATCTCCTTAATCAATATCGCAGTTCTGAACTCCTTAACTATACTGTAACAACCCAATTTTCAGAACCAGAATGCTACACGGTGCTTATGACCCCGAAGAACCTCAAGCTAACCCATGACTGATATTTTTACCTGTGCACTGCAATATATAATGTAATAATGCTGAAAACATGAACATGTAGGCCATAAGGTTCAACTGAATAAAGAATTTGTAAAATAGTAACATTCGTGTGGGTGAAAGATACCCAAAACAACTAAAAACTGAATCAAATCTGAACTAAATCTAAAAGCCTCTAAATACTGTCTATATAGGGAGTTGAAGGAACATGTCCCTAACTAACTCCATCTAGCAAAACTGAGCTGAAATATTAAATAAAATAAAATAATATCGTATCATTATTGAATGAAGAGGACTCACTACAACTCTGTATACTGGAATGCAGCTGCTACTGCTGGTCTAGAACTCGTGTCTCTGAACCTATCGTGTAATATGAAAAAAAGCACCATAGGTTAAATGCGTCAGTACAACTGGAGTACTGAGTATACGAGTGAGGTAGGCTAATACAAAGGTTTTACATGCATGAATAATGCTAACTGACTTACTGATATGAATGTAAGAGTTCAAACATACATACCTAGTAACTGATATCGTGAGTACGTGATAGCTAAATTTGTACGCTAATACATAGTTTACTGATAACTGACATGGCTGAAATTGTAGTTCTGATAGCATGGGCGACTGTGTCTGACAGTCTTGAATCTGATGGAACTTTCTGAATCCCGTGCTATAACTGAAATTGAATGTATCTAACAGTCCTGGTATACTGATATCTGAAGAACTGTCTGAGTTCTTTTACTAAGATTGAGTCTGAAATTATGGGAGGTAGTTGTTTAACTGACCTTCCCCATATGTTCCATTACGGCTAAGCTAGGGTCTAATCTCTACCCCGACTGGAGGGGTGTCAATACCACGCCACTGGTAAGGACCGTTGTGAGTGACCCTTAGCTTCCAGGTACTCGAAACGAGAGCGGTGGGAACCCTGAACTGACAAGTTAAAGCACCTCATCAACCCTAATCTTATAGGTTTAGATGTTTCAACCTATGCTGGATACATAGTTCTGGAACGCAAGGATGACTACTAAGAATCACACCCTGAACTGATAGGTGAGTTCCTATCCTTGGGTTCACTCGTTGCTAACTTCTACTCCCATCTGAAGAAACTGAACATGATTTAACTTATTGTACGTGGATTGATTAACTGACTTCCGTTGACTGACGGAATAGTACTACTATCTGAGAGTTAACTGAGATCATGAGATTTCTGAGGTTTCCTGAGTAACACGACTGACTGAGTTCTATATATTATAGCTTGACTGATATTATCATGAAAGCATGACATGGCTTTAGGCACACAACTATATTTTTTGGGTACGAATGCCCCCAGGACTCGATAGAAGGAAACTGACACACATGACATGACTTGATCACAAGATTGGAGTCCACAAATCCATAATATCATAGGTAGGGCATCTTATACTTCATGTAGTTATTCAACATCTTAAACATTGTAGGGATTTCATGGATATATTTCATGTACATATTATACATATCCATTATCATACATGCTTCATACCACAAAAATAGCAACACATCAATAGCATGGAATTCATATTTAAGTATATAGTTAACTTAGACTTGTCATTTAGATAACATGGAACAATGTATACAGAAATTCCTAGCATCCCAAGCATTTTATAAAATACCTAGCATGCATTCTTTAAGGCATAGGTGTGTTTCATAACTAGCACCATATTACACCACCTAAAGTTCATAGTTTTCAACTAACAACCATATATATTCCATGAAAACAACTTTAGATATCATCTTAAAACTTAAACAACAATCATAAACATGTACATGCTCATATCACCACAAAAAGTTCACAAAATAGTATATAAAACATGGTTTTGAGCTCTATGAACGGATTGGATCCATAGATGAACACTACGCTTACCTTAGATTAATAATCCGTGAAGATAGTAGTGAAATAAGATTGGAATTTTAAACCCCCAATAGAACCCTAGACTTGTTCTTGGTTGTTCTTGAGTGAATTTTGATAAAACATAATGTAAAGACCTGATTTGGGGCCTCAATCCTGTGTTTTGGACATATATAGGGGGGAAAGATGACCCAAATACCCTTCTAGATGCATCATTAAATTTCTGTGAAAATTACCTGATTTAGGCCCCCAGCGTGATGCAGAGACATCACGTTTCCACTCGTTTGTGACCTGGAAACACACCGTGACGCACTAGAATTGCGGAGAGGAATTGGAAATTGACGAACTTAATTTTGGCTTACGGTGCGATGCACCACTGACTGAAATGACGCTGCTGAAACTTTAAATCTCCATAACCTCGTCATCGGGTGTTCGTTTTAGGCAAATTCTGTATCGAAGGAAAGCTTATTCAATTATATAGAATTTGGAAGGTATAAATATTCCAAAATAACACCTATATACCAATTTATGCTCGTTCAAAGATGAGTTATATGAAATCACACATGAAAACTTGGTGGATTCAAAAGTTCTTAGCTTGGCTTACTCTTAAGTGACTCTGATGAACATGCTTAACACATCATAAGATCTATTATAACTAGGATACTCATCCTAATTCATGTACTCAAATATGAATCATAGGATAGGAGGTTTCATGTGTAGGAACAACGGTTTATTTTCTAGCTTAGAAATATACGAGGTATTACAATATCTCCCCCTTGGAAATATTCATCCTCAAATGAGACTGACTGAAATGAGGAGAGCCAATAAACTAGAGTACATACAAGACATACACTACTGGAACATCATCTCCTGACGGACATGACTGATAAGCTAAACACATCATGCTGGACATGCCTATCTGATGCATGAGTAACTGATTCATGATTGCATAACTGAGACTTCTGATAACTGCGTTCTCCCAATGAGAATGCATATTTGATGCATGATTATACACTGTACTGATACATGAATGCATGACTAAATATGCAACAGTAATAGATACCAAGTTTATGGTAAGAACATGAATATGAAACTGAGTACGCTTAAGTAGAACTGTTACCTTGAGCTTGATCTGAATTGGCAGAGAAGAGGTGAGGATACTTGGTATTCATATCTTCTTCTTCTTCCCAAGTAGCTCCCTCAATGGACTGATTTTTCAAAAGAACTTTGACTATAGGGACTTCTTTGTTCCTCAGTCTACGAGTCTGATAGTCTAGAATTTCGATCGGAATTTCTTCATAGAAGAGACTGTTCTGACTATCAATGCTATAAATAGGGACTACGACTGATGGATCACCTATACACTTCTTGATCAAAGAACATGATAAACTAGATGAACTGAGGCTAGATCTGAAGGTAATTCGAGCTCATAAGCTACCTTGCCTAATCGACTAAGAATCTTGAAGGGACCTACATTTCGGGGACTGAACTTTCCCTTCTTGCCGAACTTCTTCACTCCCTTCATGGGAGAGATATTTAGATAGACATAGTCATCAACCTCAAACTCAAGATCCTTTCTACGACTTTTGTCGGCTCTGAGCAGCCCAGAGTCTTTCTCTGATTAACTGGACTTTCTCTAAAGTGTAGAATACTAAGTCAGGCCCTATGACTGAGGCCTCACTAACTTCGAACCACCCGATTGGATATATACACCTCCTATCATAGAGAGCTTCGAATGGAGCCATATGAATACTGGAATGATAGCTGTTGTTGCATGCAAACTCAATCAAAGGCAAGTGGTCATCCCAACTTTCCTTGAAATCAATTGCACTCGCCTTTAGAATATCTTCAAGAGTCTGAATGGTCATTTCTGCTTGACCATCTTTCTTAGGATAAAATGTCGTACTGAGATGAGCTTGGGTACCAAGACCCTTTTGGAATGCTTTCCAGAAGTGAGAGGTGAACTGGGTACCTCTATCTAAAATAATAGATAGTGGACTACCGTGTAATTTGAACAACTCCCTGATATAGAGTTTGGCATAATCCTCAGCTGAATAAGAACTATGAACAGGAAGAAAATGAGCTGAGTTGGTCATTCTGTCTACAATAACCCAAACTGAATCATGCTAATGACGAGTTCTAGGCAAACCTATCACGAATTACATGTTCACTTTTTCCCACTTCCAAGTAAGAATGGTGAACTCCTACATGGAACCACTAGGTTTCTGATGCTCTATTTTAACCTGCTGACATGTAGAGCACTTAGACACAAAATCTACAATATCTCTCTTAATCCCACTCCACCAATAGATCTCCCGCTAGTCGCGGTACATCTTAGTGGCCCCTGGATGAATAGAGTATCACACACCATGCGCTTCTACAAGAATTTGCTGCCTCAAGCCATCAACACCAGGAATGCACAAACGACCCTGACAATGAAGAACACCATCTCATCCTTGGGATAAGAACTCAACTTTCTAATTCTGAACTGACTCTTTCAGATTGACAAGGCTAAGATCCCTGTCTTGCTTTTATTTTACCTCGGAAACTAGAGATGACTTTGAACTACTCTGAATACATACACCACCCGTAGAAGAGTCGACTAAGCGAATGCCTAGTCTGGCCAGCTGATGGATTTCCTGAGCTATTTTCTTCTTGCTATCCTCACCATAAGAAACACTACCCATAGAGAGTCTACTGAGAGCATCGTCCATAACATTGGCCTTGCCCGGATAATAAAGAACACTTATGTCATAATATTTCAAAAGCTCTGACCACCTTCTCTAACAAAGATTGAGATCTTTCTGAGAAAAGACATACTAGAGACTCTTATGATCTGTAAAGACATCTACATGAACTCCATAAATATAATGCCTCCAAATCTTCAAGGCAAATACTACGGTTGCTAACTCAAGATCATGAGTAGAATAATTCTTCTCATGGGGCTTTAGCTTTCTGGAGGCGTAGGCTATGACCTTACCATGATGCATGAGGACACAACCTAAAACCACTCTGGATGCATCACAATAGACTACGAAACCATCTGAGCTGTCTGGAAGAGCTAGAATTAGATCTGAGGTGAGTTGAGTCCTCTTGAAAACTCTTCTCGAATGAATTTGACCATTGAAACTTAACCTTCTTCTGAGTCAATCTGGACATAAGAGATGCAATAGAAGAAAATCCCTTGACAAACCATCTGTAATAGCCGACCAAACCTAAGAAACTTCTGATATATGATGGAGTTATGGGGCGAGTCTAGTTTTTTATCGCTTTGGTCTTCTGAGGATCTACTCTAATGCAATCACCGAAAATAATATGGATGAGGAATGCTACTGATCTTAGACAAAAATTGCACTTACTGAACTTAGAGAATAACTGATGATTCCTAAGAGTCTGAAGAACAATTCTTAGATGGTCTGAATAATCATGCTATGTGCGAGAATAGACTAGGATATAATCTATGAAGACTATGAAGAACATGTCCAAGTACTTCTTGAACACACGGTTCATCAAGTCCATGAAAATGGCTGGGGCATTGGTAAGACCAAAGGATATAACTAGAAATTCGAAGTGACCATACCTAGTATGGAAATCTATCTTTGGGATGTCACATTCTCCAACTCGGAGCTGATGATAGCCTAATCTGAGGTCTATCTTGGAGAAATAACTGGCATCCTGAAGTTGGTTAAACAAGTCATCTATTCTGGGAAGAGGATACTTGTTCTTGATCGTAACATTGTTGAGCTGACGGTAATCAATACACATCCCAAGAGAACCATCTTTCTTGCGCATGAATAAGACTGGTGCTCCGCACGAGGAAATGTAGGGTCTAATGAATACCTTATCTAAGAGATCCTTCAACTGATCCTTTAGTTCTTTGAGTTCTGCTGGTGCCATTCTATATGGCGGAATAGAAATAGGCTGAGTATCTGGGAGAAGCTCTATGCCGAAGTCTATTTCCTTTTCAAGAGGAATTCCTGGAAGATCTTTCGAAAAGACATATGAGTATTTATTAACTACCCGAACTGATTTGAGACTGGGATATTCAGAACTGGAATCCTTAATATGCACGAGATGATACATACACCCCTTAGAAATTATTTTCCTTGCCTGAAAGTAGAAAATAAGATGACCCCCGAACGCTGAGGTACTACCCTTCCACTCTAGGATGGGCTCATTTGGGAACTGAAACTGAACTATCCTATTTCTGCAGTCGACTGTGGCATAGAAGGAATGAAGCCAATCCATGCTGAGAATGACATCAAAGTCAGTCATCTCTAACTCGACTAAATCTACTGGCGTGGATTTCTAAAATATCATAATCAAATAGTTCCTGTATACCCATTGAGCTATGATAGTTTTATGCAGTAGGGTACAGACTGAAAAAGGCTCTGCTAAAATTTTGAGACTGATTTTGAAATCGCCTGCTATGTATGGAGTGACAAAAGACAAGGATGCACCTAGGTCTAGCAAAGAATAAACATGAACATAGAAAATCTATAATGTACCAGTAACGACATCAAGAGAATTTTCCTGATCCTGTCAGGTCTGAAGAGCATAGCATTTGTTTGGGTGTTGCCCACTAGTTGCACTGGAAGTAGCACCCTGCTGGTTTGTATGACCGGACTGAGTTGTGGAATGGTTCTGCTGACCCTGAGGACCTGAATAAGGACACTCTCTAATTCTGTGGCTTGGCTTGCCATAACCAAAATAGGCATCACTACCGGCTCTCCATATACCCTTGTGGTTCTTACCATAAGTCTGACTTAGGGGATTTGTTCGGGTACTGCTAACACTGCCCTGAGATTTAGAGCCTGGTGCTCTATCTTTGTTGTCATCTCTAAATTTTGGCTCTGGGGAACTGGCGGAGGAAGGAGCTGGAACATTGGAGGAAGAATGAGTTGGAGCTGATGACTTGGGACGAAACTGTGAACGGTTTCCTCCCTATGATTTATGTTGAGCAAAACTGAAACTGCCTGACCTTGTTCTCTTGTTTTTTCTCTCCCTAGTCCTAACCTTTTTCTCCTTTATTTTCTGATCATGGATCATGAGCCTGTCTAAAGTCATATCACTATTCAGCATCGCAGATCTATAGTCATTTACCACGCTATCATTCACCCCTAACATGAACTTGCTCATCTTAGCCCTATTGTCTGCAACCACATGAAGGGCATATCTGGCTAGATGAGTAAATCTAAGAGAATACTATCTAACCGTCATATTTCTTTGCCTGAGGTTGATGAACTCAATAACTTTGGCCTCTATTAGCTCTTGGGAAAAGAATCTGTCTAAGAAAGCTGTCACAAATTCCTCCCACTCAATAGGACCTGCATCGTCTACCCTCTCGAACTTTCACTGTTTGTACCAAGTATGAGCGACATCCTGTAATTGTTATGCGGCTAACTCAACAATCTGAACAGAAGTAACTCCCATGATATCAATGACCTTCTGGACTTGGTCAATGAATTACTGAGGGTCTTCATCAGACTTAGACCCGAAGAAAGATGGAGGGTTCATTCGGGTGAAGTCCCGAATCCTAGCTACTACGAAATTGGCCACTGGATTGGATGGAATAATTGGTAGCCGTTTATTTTGGGAAGCCACAGACTGAGCAAGTGTGGTGAATGCGGCTCTAAACTCTGAATGAGAGACATGTTCGACTAAAGGATCTTCGGGCTGAGGAGATGGTTTGTTTCTTCTCTTTGGGTCTATATTCAGAAATAAGAGAAGAACGGATTAGACTGAGAGTTTAACTTGACATTATGCTCACTAGCGCGACATGAATACTAAAAGAAGGGAAACTGTTCCTAAAATATCTCATAGCCTCCTGTACATAAATGTGATGCACAACACACCCATGCACAAGACTCTACTTGATATGGCTTTCAAACTTCCTAGGACTCTATTGAACCTTAGGCTCTGATACCATGTTTGTAACACCCCAATTTTCTGAACCGGAATGCTACACGGTGCTTATGACCTCGAAGGACCACAAGCTAACCCATGACTGATATCTGCACCTGTATACTGCAATATATAATGTAATAATGCAAAAAACATGAACACGTAGTCCATAAGGTTCAACTGAATAAAGAATCTGTAAAATAGTAACATCCGTGTGGGTGAAAGATACCCAAAACAACTAAAAACTGAATCAAATCTGAACTAAATCTGAATGCCTCTAAATACTGTCTGAATAAAAAGTTGAAGGAACATGTCTCCAACTAACTTCGTCTAGCAAAACTGAGCTAAAATAATAAATGAAATAAAATAATATCGTATCATCCTCGAATGAAGAGGACTCACTGCAACTCTGTATACGGAATGCATCTACTACTGCAGGTATGGAACTCGTGTCTCAGAACCTGTGGTATAACATAAAAAGAAAGCACCATAGGTTAAATGCGTCAGTACAACTAGAGTAATGAGTATACGAGTGAGGTAGGCTAGTGCAAAGGTTTTACATGCATGAATAATGCTAATTGATTGACTGATATGAACGTAAGAGTATAGACACACATACATAGTAACTGAGATCGTGAGTAAGTGATGGATAAATCTATATGCTAATACATGGTTTACTGATAACTGACATGGCTGAAACTGTAGTTCTGATAGCATGGGAAACTATGTATGACAGTCATGAATCTGATGGAACTTTCTGAGTCCTGTGCTATAACTGAATTTGACTGTATCTAACAGTCCTGGTATACTGATATCTGAATAACTGTCTGAGTTATTTTACTGAGACTGAGTTTAAAACTGTGGGAGGTAGTTGTTTAATCAACATGCCCCATGTGTGCCATTATGGCTAAGCTGGGGTCCAATCTTTGCCCCGACTGGAGGGGTGTCAATACAGCGCCATTGGTAAAGACCATTGTAAGTGACCCTTAGCTGGTACGTACTCGAAACAAGAGCGGTAGGAACCCTGAATTGCTAGGTTAAGCCACCTCATCAACCCTAATCTGACAGGTTAAGATGTCTTAACTTATGCTGGCTACATAGTTCTGGAATGCAAGGATGACTGCTAAGAATCACACCTTAAACTGGTAGGTGAGTTCCTATCCTTGGGTTCACTCGGTGCTAACTTCTACTCCTATCTGTAGAGACTGAACATGATTCAACTGACTATATGTGGACTGATTAACTGACTTCCATTGACTGACAGAATAGTACTACTATCTGAGAGTTAACTGAGATCATGAGATTTCTGAGGTTTCCTGAGTCACATGACTGACTGAGTTCTATAGATTATATCTTGATTGAGATTATCATGACAACATAACATGGATCTAGGCACACAGCTATATTTTTCGGGTACGAATACCCCCAGGACTCGATAGAAGGAAACTGACACACCTGACATGACTTGATCACAAAATTGGAGTCCACAATTCATAATATCATAGGTAAGGGATCTTATATTTCATATAGTTATTCAACATCTTAAACATTGTAGGGATTGCATGGATATATTTCGTGTACATAGTATACATATCCATTAGCATAAATGCTTTATGCCACAACAATAGCAACACATCAATAGCATGGAATTCATATTTAAGTATATAGATAACATAGATTTGTCATTTAGATATTATGGAACCATGCAAACATAAATTCCTAGCATCCCAAGCATTTTATCAAACACCTATCTTGAATTCTTTAAGGCATAGGTGTGTTTCATAACTTGCACTTTATTACACCACCTAAAGTTCATAGTTTTCAAATAACAACCATATATATTCCATGAAAACACCTTTAGATATCATCTTAAAACTTAAACAAAAATCATGAACATGTACATGCTCATATCACCACAAAAATTTCACAAAATAATATTTAAAACATGGTTCTTGAGCTCAATGAACGGATTGGATCCATAGATGAACACTACACATACCTTAGATTAATAATCCGTGAAGATAGTAGTGAAATAAGCTTGTAATTTTAACCCCTAATTGAACCCTAGACTTGTTCTTTGTTGTTCTTGAGTGAATTTTGATAAAAAATAATGTAAAGATCTGATTTGGGGCCTCAATAATGTGTTTGGGACTAATATAGGGGGACAAAGATGACCCAAATACCTCTCTAAATCTGTCATTTAATTTCTGTTAAAATTACCCGATTTGAGCCCCTGACGCGATGTGGAGACATCGGATTTCCACCCATTTGTGACCTAAAAACTCACTGCGATGCACTGGAATCACGGAGAGGCACTAGAAATTGACGAACGTCATTTTTTCTTACGGCGCAACGCGCCACTCACTTAAATGACGCTGCTGAAACTTTAAATCTCCATAACTTCTTCACCGGGTGTTCATTTTAGGAGAATTTGGTATCTATGAAAAGCTTATTCAATTATCTAAAATTTAAAGGGTATAAATCTCCAAAAATACCACCTATAAACCAAGTTATTCTCATTCAAAGATTATCTTTATGAAATCACACACGAAAACTTGGTGGATTCAAAAGTTCTTAGCTTGGCTTACTCTAAGTGACTCTTATGAACATGCTTAACATATCATAAAATCTATTATCACTAGGTTACTCATCCTAATTCATTTACTCAAATATAAATCATAGGATAGGAGTTTTCATGTATAGGAACAACGGTTTATTTTCTATCTTAGAAATATACGGGGTATTACATACACTCTCTGACACCCCAAATAAAAATTTGCTCATTTGGACCTATTGTCTACTAGTACATGGGAATCATACATGGCTAACTGATTAAACTTGAGGGAATACTCTGTCACACTCATACTGCCCTACTTGAGATTGATGAACTCTAACACCTTGGCTTCTCTTAACTCTAAGGGAAAGAATCTATTTAGAAAAGCAGTAGAAAACTCTTCCCACTCTATGGCATCTGCATCTGTACCCCTGTCTACTTTCCACTACTTAAACCATGTATGTTCTACATCTTGTAGTTGATATGAAGCTAACTCATCACTCTCACTGGGGGGTCATTCCCATGATATCTATGACTTTCTGAACCAAATCGAGGAACTCTTATGGATCCTCTTTTGACTTAGATCATGAGAATAGGGGAGGGTTCATTAGGGTGAAGTCCTAATCCTAGCTATAGCAGTATTATCCACTGGGTTGGACTAAACAACAGCTACCCATTCACTCTGAGTTGCTACAAAATTGGCTAGAGTAGTAAATACAACTCTAAATTTTGCATGAGAGACATGCTCGTCCAGGGGATCTGCCTGAATGGGTTGGGGTGCTGAATGGTTTCTTGTTCTTCTTCTGTTGTTCTTTTTGGGAGGCATGCTCTGTAAATGAAAGTAAGAAAAGGATTAGACTGAGAGTTTAACTTGAGCTCATGCTCACTCGCACGACATGAATACTGAAAGAAGGGAAACTTTTCCTAAAACAACTCATAGCCTCTTGTCCATAAGTGTGGCGCACTACACACCCATGTACAAGACTCTACTAGATGTGGATTTCGGACTTTTGAGGATGTTGTTGAACCTTAGGCTTTGATACCAAGTTTGTAATGCTCCAAGTCTGTACCCCAAGCATTACACGGTGCTTATGAATCTGAAGGACTACAAGCTAACCCATGAATGATATCTGCTATGAGCACTGAATAATAATATTGTAATAAATATGTAAAATAGGTTGAAATGCCATAAGGTTCAAAATCTGAAATACTGATAAAGAGTGTCAACTGTATTAATAATCTGCAAAACTGAATACTATCTGAAAGTCTAGTCTAGAAAACCTCTAACTAAACTATCTAAAAATGAATTTGATGGGACAAGCCCACAATTAACTCCGTCTACTGAAAGTACATAGTCTATTGTAAAACTAAAATGAAAACATATTGCAAACGAGATATTATAGCGCAAAGAAAGAGTATGCGTCAGTACATAGAATATACTGGTATACTAGATGAGGTAAGGATGAATGCAAGGGTTCATATGCATGAACAATAACTGACTGAATAATATAAAGTAACTTAATATGAGAACACATAGATAACTGAAACTGCTATAAATACTGAGTATGCAATACTGTGCATATACATGTATACTGTATCTGAACTTTTACCAAAGCTGAGTACTGAGTTCTGATAGTTGAGTAACTGATATTTGAGATTAATGATAACTGGGTGACTATGTCTGACATTCCAGATTCTATAGAACTGAAGTGAGTTCTATACTAAGACCGAAGCTGTGGGAGATAATCATCTAACCGACATTACCCCAAATAAGGTAAGTGGGTTCCAACCTGTAACCCAGTTGGAAGGTTGTAAAAACCATGCCATGGGTAGAGACAAGCTAAAGAGTTACCCTTATCTGGAAGGTACTCTAATGAGAACGGTGGAACCCTCTACTGGCAGGTTGAAACACCTCACCAGCCTTTAACTGGCAGGTTGATGTCTCAATCTATGTTGTATATGTATGTCTGGAACACAAGGACTGCATCTAAGGATCACACCCTCTACTGGAAGGTGAGACCCCATCCTTGGGATCACTCGATGCAGAATTTGACTCCCAACTAAATATACACTGAACTGATTATACTGAGTTGAACTAAATTAATACTGAGTTTCACTGAGGATTTCTGTAACTGACTGAGTTTACTGAGTTCTATAACTGACTGAGAGTACTAATAATCATGATGGTACTCATACTATTCTGTAACTACTATAACACTTGGTAAATAACTAGATTTTTGGGTATTGAATACCCCAGGACTCGATGGCATGGTAAGTAAAGCATAGCATGATAATACAAGCATAACAATACTTTCTTATTAACATTGCACTCATTTAGACATTTTATCAAACACTTGATACACATGAGCTTGCACATGAATGGGAATACATAATAACATGTCATGCTTTCACTAGTAAATTCATATAAGCATTTTATCAAACACTTGGAGAGCTTGGGTAATCCACATAATAATAGTCAACATATGAATATCATGAATACAATAATCAATTTTAAATTTTAGGGTTTAGCATGCAATTCATATAATTCCCCATAAATACCATTCTAATTTCATGAGACCTATGCTAAATCATAGATTGAAACCCAATTAATATCATGAACATGAATGCAATGAATTTCAAGCATGGATATCTAAAATCTATAAACTTGTATGTTTAAAAAGGAGGTTCTTGGACTTCATGGGTGAAAGGTACCCACAAATGAACATCTAACATACCTGGGAATATTAAATCTTGATGCTCTTGGTGATTTTCTTAAAGATTGCTCTTGATTTCTTAAGGATTAGGGTTTGCTAATTGAGAGAGAGGTTGTTTATTTTAGGAAAAAGTTAATAAAGAATGGGTTTAAAATGTTTTAGGGATTAAATCACATATCTGGGCATATTAAAATCATGGGAAAAGACTAGTTTAACCCTGGATGAAACTTTTAATTTTCATCGAAATTTTCCAACATGGGCCCTTAGCGCAATGCGGCGCTATCGCGCCGTGTCACTAGAAAATGAAAATTGGGAATTTGAGTCTTGGTACAATGAGGTACAATCATAGTACCCCACTGATTTCAAATTTTGAACCCAGCGTGATGTGGTGGGATCGAGGAGCTTCATTAGAAATAGACAATTCTGAATATACTTCATGGAATGATATGTCATGATCACGATGGAACACTGGAAAATAACAATTACCATTTGGCATGCCTCCATGATGTGTTGATGTTCCAGGTCGTACACTGTCTTATAAAAATGACTCTAACTCTTCACTCGGGTATCAGATTTGGGTAAACATTATATCATTGTAAAGCTGGATGAATTTCCTATTCAATGGTAAGCTCTAATCTGAAAAAAATTGAGTATTTAGAAAAATTTATATAGGATAACTGTAACGCTCCGAATCTTGTACCCAAAAAGGCTACATGATACCCATGACCCCGAAGGACGACAAGTTAACCCATGATTGATATCTATAAACTGAGCACTGAATAATAGTAATAATATCATAAATGCAGAAAAATGAACTAAAAGGCCATAAGGTTTAATACTAGTGTATAATAACAATATGAAAACAACTGAGATAATTGTCTAAACATACTGTAGTCTGAAAGCCTTTAAACTGTCTGAATAAGGAGTTGATGGGGCATGTCCCCAACTAACTCTAACTAATGAAATAAACTAGAAACTGAAATAGTAATGTGATCATCATGTCCTCGAAGGGTGAGGACTCACTGCTAACTCTAATCGCTAAACTAGGATGCTACTGGTTCTCTAGAGCTCGTTCTTCCAAACCTATAGTATAAGACACCATAGAACAAATGCGTCATTACTTTGAATATACTGGTATGCAAGTGACGTAGGCTGAATGCAATAGATTCATATGCATGAACAATACTAACTGACTGACTAAATTGAATGTTAGAATACATACATGCATACGTAACTGTCACTGACATCGTGATAGGACTGGATGCTAAGTTTTGAATTCTGAGTTTACTAATAACATGGAATTACTGATATCTGAGGGACTGATACTATGTTAATGATACATGAATAACTATTTCTGATAGTTCTGATTATGAAGAACTAGTCTGGTTGACTGTGTCTAACAGTCCTGAAGCTGAATACTAATAACATGAGTTCTGATAACTGATAACATGAGTGACTGTATCTAACAGTCCTGAATCTGATAGAACTAGATGAGTTCCATACTGTTTCTGAGTAACTAAATTTGAGATCAGTCCTATCTAGCGGGTGATCTCTAAATCTGATAATACCATTACTGATTGACCATTATTGAGATCAGTCATGTCTAATGGGTGAACCCGGAGTTTATTTATAATGATAAGGAGTGACTGTATCTGACAGTCCTAAATCTATACTACTGAGCAAAATTAACTATATCTAACAGTTTTGATTCTGTAACTGAAACTGTGGGATGTATTCATCTAACCGACATGCCCCATACTAAGCTAACTGGGGTCCAACCTAGAACCCCAGCTGGAAGGGTGTCAGTACTGCGCCACTGGTAAAGATAACTACAGTAGAGTCAGTCATAATCTAGTGGGTGATCCCTGGGATCAGTCATATACATTTAAATGCGCCAATGGGTGATCCCTGAGTATGCCAGTCCTATCTAATGGGTGACATCTCGTACCTATGCTGGCTAAGTAGTTCCTGAACTTAGGGATTACTTTTAGGGATCTCAATCCTATCTAAAGGGTGAGTCCCCATACCTAGGCTCGCTCGGTGATGAATCCTACTCCCATCTGAAAGAAACTAAACTAATTAATTGAGCTGAATTGATTAACTGAGCTGAAATTGTTAGCTAAACTGAACTGATACTAGTGGTATTATTTAGCGGAGCTAAATTGAATTTACTGAGTTTCGTTAACTGACAGAATGTACTGAGTTCTGAGGACTGACTAAGAATACTGAAGTTACTGAGATTGAATGGGAATACTGAGGTTACTGAGATTACTGAGTACTGAGATCACTGAGATTACTGAACTACTGAGATTATTGAGATTTCTAAGATTTCATGAGTCACATGACTGACTGAGTTCTATGGATCATAGCTTGACTTAGGAGATCATGAAAACATGACATGGTTCTAGGCACACAACTAAATGTTCGGGTACAAGTACCCCCAGGACTCGATGAGAAGAAACTGACATAGCATGGCTTAGTTGAACACATGACCAACAACACAATTCATAATTCATAAATTGAAAAACTTCACCAAACATGTTATATGCATAAGCTTGTACATACATGGGGATTTCATGATATCATACTAGTTGGGCATTGTTTCTTCATCTAGGCATTTAATCAAACATATGTTAGGCATAGCACATGTAGACAACATTATACAACAAATAATCATCATGATTCATCTCTAATTTCATCATCTAGGGTTTATTCATAGGTTCACATGAATATACATCTATAAAAATCAATTTCACATAAAGTTGATCACCCAACATGGATTTGAATTCAATTGATCATTCTCAACATAAACAAAACAAACCCAACATGAAATTCATAAAGAAATCCATAAACTTAAACTTAGTAAAGAGATTCTTAGGCTTCATGGATGAAAGGAGTCCATAAATAAACACTATGCATTCTATGAAGATTGACGGAGAGATTCTTGAAATTTGAAGGTGAATTCCCTTGGAATCGAACCTTCTATGAAAACCCTAGGGCTTATTCTTGAGAGTAATTGAGTATAAGTTGCTGAATTATGGCCAAATTTCGTGTTATAAGACTTATATAGGGTGGGAAATTGACCCTTTTAACCCTAGGACACATATTTAATTTTTGAGAAAATTTCTCAATTTTCATCCTTGGCGCGACGCGCCACTATCGCGCCAAGTCACTGGATAGTGACAAATGGGAAATTGCACAGTGGCGCGATGCGGAGCTATCGTGTTGCCACCTTGTCTATGACCTGTAAGTTTGGAACAATGAGCCACTATCTTGGAGCAATACTGGAAATTAACAAATGCCATTTTATCTATCTCCACAATGCGTTGAAGGCTCAGGTGATACACTATCTCACTAAAAAGGCTCTAACTCTTCACCGGAGTGTCGAATTTGGGCGAATTTGGTATCGATGAAAAGCTTATTCTATTCCCCACATGATAAAAAGTGAAAATCTTAAAAATAATCCGTGTACAAAAGTGGATTCATCTTTCAAAGAAATCTTCTAACATTCTTGGGAAACTTTTCAAGCTAGGAAAAGTATGGGGTATTACAATAACTCTGGTACTGATAGTTAAATTAAGATAGGGAAATACGGGGTATTACAGCTTAAAGTGTAGGCTAAATAGAGATGGATTTATTAGGTAAGTTGATTCTAATTTTGTAGGAGATCGTGATAAAAGGAGATCTCTTACGGGCTTTGTTTTCACTATTGGTGGTTGTGCTATCAGTTGGAAAGCTACTTTCTATTCTACGGTTGCTTTGTAAACTACTGAGGCAGAGTACATGGCTATTACAGAGGCTTTCAAGGAAGCTATTTGGTTGAAGGGTCTGTTTCGTGACCTTAGCAAAGACTTAAAGATTACTACGGTTATTTGTAATAGTCAGAGTGTTATCTTCCTTACAAAAGATCAGATGTTTAACGATAGGATAAAGAATATCAACGTTCGGTATAATTTTGTGCGTGAAATTATTTCATATGGGGATATTTTGGTATGCAAGATTAGTACCCATGATAATCCTACTGATATGATGACCAAGACACTACCAAGTTCCAAGTTTGAGAATTTCTTAGACTTGGTTAATGTTAGCAGTTAAGATGTGCCCTTAGGGGCTTTTGTTGAAAAGCTGGAGATTTTCTTTTATTGAAATAGATTTGAGTTATTAATTAGAATTCGTGTCAAGGTAGATATTGTTAGAGTTTTGACCGAATTTTGCTGATCCATCCCTGAAAGTTTTGTGGTACGACCCATGCTAATGATTTTTAATGGGGTCTGAGGTGGTAGCGTAAGGATCGGGCAGATAATGAAAGTGTAATTAGTAGTAGGTATTATATAAGTTCAATTAGTGGGTTGTTTTTTGACATTCAGAAATTAAGTAATTCTCCACATTGTACTCCTCTCCTTTCATAGTGAAAGTCCTCTACCTCTGTCCATGGTTTATCCCGCAAAGGTTTCCACCTAAATCTATGTGTTCTTGTTTTTGTTTCTGCTTATGGTTTTCTTTATTCTGTTTGATTCATAATAGTATCGATTGACAAAAAGAAATTGCTAAATTTTATTTGTTGATCTATTTTCAAGATACATGTGTATTTTCACACTCAAAGGTAAATCGGAAGCTCTGTAAACCATCCAAGATTTACATCCCATAATTGAAATAAATTTTAACACAAAATTTTATCCTTTTACTCTGATGATGGTAGTGAATTTCAAAAGACAAAATCCTCTCTAAAAACACAAGGAATTGAACACTTCCAGTCCCCCATACACAACACAAAGGGTAGCCTTACCTAAATGCCAACATTGACATGTCATCTATATAGTCCACACCTTTTGGAGTTATTCCTATCATCAAGTTTTTTATTTGATTAAATGGAAGAATACACCAAATCTACAAAATAAATCACCTTCTAAAATCCAATTCATATTGTGCCTGATTATAATTCCATCAATTTTTTTGGATGCTTATGCAACCCATGGCTCAAATTGTATTCTGTTAATAAATTAGAATCCTTTTTCATACCATGCATTTAGTTTAAATTTTCTAATGAATATTATAGACATCAATATTTTGACCTAGTGTACTCCAAATAATATTTATCCTAAGATGTAATCTATTTGGAAGGCAATTTCCTATGCAAAATATGTTTTCCAGGTTTAATAATAAACCAAATGTTACTTGGGACAATGTTTCTATTGAATAACAATCTAATACGGAAACTTTTTCAATTTCACATTCCTATTATCAACTCCTCCCACAAGTGACTACATTGCCCATGATACTTCAACATATGGCAAGATAGTTCCTTAGCTCCAGATGGCGTCTCTCCACAATCAAGTAATATTCCTTTCCTTCACATATTAACTCCCACTTCTTCTCCCTCTACACAAGTTCGACAAAACTAGGGAACTACTTCTTATTCTTTAGAACCTCAAACTTTGACATCACAACTACTTATCACGTATCATAGATGAGGAATACAACCTATTCCTAGAAAAAGATCAAGACCTTATATAAATCTATCTTCTTCAGCACAAAATATGCCACAAATTGCTTCCATCCCGCAATAACCACAACAACATCTCCACTTTTTCAAATTGAACCACCAACCCAACCCAGTCAAACCAGCCAGCCATTAAAGTTCACCCAATCAACAACTAGCCACAAAGTAATAGCCTTAAACCTCATCAGATTCTCAAAACCTCTACACTGTGTTTTAAAATTTGCTTAAACCATAAGCAAAAAAACCAAATTCCCAATGGAATTCAGCTCTACAAGCCGAATTTGATGCCTATTTTTGCAACTATACTTGGGATTCGATTCCACGTGAATCTTCTAAAAATATGGCAGGTTGTAAGTGGTTATTTCAAATAAAATGGAAGCCTAATATTTTTGTTTATTAGTATGAGTCTCATTTGGTTGTCATGGGATTTAATTAACACCAAAGACTTGATTATCATTCAACATTAAGTCCAGTAGCTAAGCCAGTAATTGTCCATCTTGTCCTGATTATCACCATTCAACTTTACTGGCATAATGCATGAGCAACTAAATATAAACATGAATAAGAAATAAAATATCGAAATGGAAGCATTACCATGAGATAAGATGCATTAAGACATTACTCTTAGTAGATTACAACATTGTTATCTGGAAGAAATAGGAACTAAAACTACATACAATAACTCTATCTGACTCTCTATGAACCTCTACTAAAACTCACTATTTGTAGTCAAGGAATGAACCCAAGTATCCCTAATTAATAAATACAAATAAGAAAATGAAATACTAGGACTGCAACAGACCTAAGTCTTCGAAATAAGATAACTCATTACCTACTCATCGGATGTACTAATCTGCATGATTATGAATCTGATAATAAGCACCTGAATCTACATCCTATGAAAAAATGTAGGCAGAAGAGGTAGTGATCAGTATTTTGAAATGTATTGAGTATGTGAGATGTGCACTAGTCATGAAAATACTAAAAATATGCTTTGAAATTGAGGACATAAGTCATTTGCTGGAATATGTAATTAAAATAAGTATGTACTCAAAAGCTATGAGGCATAGTTAAATCTCTGAATCATGATCTAAAATGGTTATAAAACTTGGAAAGCTTTAGATACTTAAATATTTTCATATGATTTAATGATAGTGCTGAACATGTTATAAAATCGGAATGAATGCTAGTTGATTTTAGGGTAGTTGAACTTAAGTACAATAACCCTATATGAAATACACAAATGCTAATATGAAACTTATATGGTGGTACCACTAAACTTATATTCAAAAGGACTATGGTCTCCAGCGTAGTATGATAGGTAGTACTTTATAAACTGTTATGGCAGCGTAGTTCTGGGACTTCAGGACTTCTACTAATGGTCTTATCCAAACTGACGGGTGAGCCTCCATCACTACATCCACTCGGTCCTAAGTACTACTCCAAACTAAATATAAACTTAAATAGTCAATAGCTGAAATTTAATGATGATCTAGGATTGAAATATGAGTGCTTTATATGAAAGTATTCTAAATAAAGAATCTAAAGGAATGGTATTTTACTGACAATACATGATATCCTAAGTCATCGGGTGTTGATAATCCACTATCTCTAAAGAATGAAACTATCAAGATATATTTTATAATTTGAAGAGAAATGTCAAATTTCAGAACACAAGTCCAAATCATGAATTTACCAACATACAAAGGTTAAATAATTATAAGAATATAAAAATAGTAAATTCATGGGAAAAAATGGTATGTCAACTTATACAAACTAAAATCTGCAAAATCATGATAAATAATGCTTTTGTCTTGAAAACTAATACATCACGAATAGATTTATCATATGCTTTAAATCTGGAGTAATATCATGTAAATCATGCATGAACATGAGAATATTTGGAATGCTATAATTTAGTTATAAGAAATCATAAATAGACATGAAGACATGCTCATGTATGAAAAATATTTCAAGGAGAACTGATTTTAAGCCTATAATCCTAATTGCGTAAAAACCCTAGTTCAGAGGGAATCATAGAAATCGAAACTCAAATTCATATTTTAAAACGAAATTTTGTGAATAAGGGTGAAAAATGCTTACTGAATACCTACATACCTAATAACATTTGATTCTTGAACTAAAGTTTGGAGAATTTGAACATGAAGATGAAGAACCCTAAATTATGCCTTGGGTGAAGAAAATCGCCTCTTTCTTTATTCTCTCTCTATGCAATGACTGAATTTTTAGTTGATAGGGAATTTAGGGCGTATTAGTCTTATATTCTTTCCTTAGGATAGATTAATAGATTTTGTTTTGATTGAAGGATTGGAAAATGATTAAAAAATAACCTTTGAAAAGGTTATTATAGTGCAAAACAATGTCTGTGGACGGTTTTGGTGACGGACCATCACTCTCTTGACCAACCATCCCCCAAACTATCAAAAATAATTATATTTTGATCTTACTACTTAAGACTGATGGCTTGGCCTGACGGGCATCACAGGTATGATGATTCATCACCTGAGCCATCACACTCTGGCCGAGAGATACCATTTAGTAAATCAAGTATAGCGTTATACTCCGATATCGGATTAAGGTGATACTAATAACTGATGTAATGTGAGATTCTAGATATTTAAATCCATCGGATAATTGAAAAAATTGATGAGATATAGGAAAATAAAAATGAATAAACCCACAATTAAACTAAACTAGGATGAACAAATGTAGATTTGTGATTCTCTAATTTTAATAAACAATTACATAATTAATTCAAGGAAGGAGAGAAATGGACTAATACATGAATAACCTTATGAAAACATATTAAAATGAGATCCAATGTTGATACAAAGGGATAAACCCATAAACTCACAAATGAGTATTCAATCTAAAAATATTATTTAACAAAATAGCGTTCATCCTATTCTATTTATAGTGCTAGGGTTCGCTACGATAGAAAATAACATAAATGCTCTTAATTATATGTTCATCATATATGACTAAAAAGAACACTAAAATATAATTTTAGTATTTTCTTGTATTACTTCTTTGGTATCCACACTTTTTTGAAACGCTCCAAACTTTCAATGTTAGGTTAAAGACCCTCCATGCAATTAGCCCTTTCCGAACTTGAATCATTCTCCCCTTGTTGAAAAAAATTTGATCTCGAATTCAATCCTTGAAGATCATTGAGGGGAGTAGTACCAAAGTCAAAAAATAATCTTTCATATACGTAACATAGCACTCCAAAAAATACACACTTTTGTGATATAGCAGAAAATCATGAAATTTCATAAAAATTAACTTTTCAAGCATAGAATGTATAACTTGACTCAAAAGTATACAATAATCTTAAATAAGGTTAAAGAAACTAATAATTCTATACTTTAGAACTTTCAACTAAAAATTAATTTCTTCACCAACTTGAGACAAATAGTTCCTTAATTCACAATTGAATTGTACTCTTCCAACAACTTGATTAAGAGAACTAACTCTAAAATTTACAAACCTTAAATACAAGTATGTATTTTTGGATCAACACAAACTTCAATTCCAAAACTTTCTTGTATTCCACACTTAGTAACTCACAACATGAATCAAATTGTAATAATAAGGAATTATCACGAATCATAATAATGTTGCTACTATAAAGTTCATAGGCATAGAAACATACATTTATTGCTTTAGAAAGTCAAAAAATTATTAATATCTATTCAAATAAATTATTCTTGGATTCAAAATTCTTAAATACCTAAAATATTTTTGAAGCCCAAGTAGATGCTCCCCATTATCTTATCTCATTGTAAATCCTCTCTTATTGTTTCACAGATAGATGCACAAGATTAATAAACTCATCAAAAGAAGAATTGTCACATTTTTTTCCATAGATATTTTGAAACGCATCATATAGATCATTGTTACATTTAATTCTATAAGAATTAAAAAATTCAACCCAAATTCTATCCCCTGTAAGAAGATTAGAGTAAGTAAATAAAATGATAAAAAAGTAGAATCTATCAATTTACTATTCAAATCTCTTGTGTTTTTTCCTTTCATTAAAATATTTTCTTCAATTTTAGAGTACTTTTCAAAATAAGAAGTACTTTCAACAAATAACTTGGGAGTTATCTTGCCAACAACCAAACAGTTAGCAACCTCAAGCAAGCCACAAAAATTATTTTCACAAGTCATGCACTCTTATAATTTTGTATCGTCATTTTCATCAAGTTCATATGAGACAAAGAGGAATAAATCATTCAATTGAACTTCATCAATAATATTCATCCTTTTAAATTAAATTTTAAAATTATGGTTATTATGAATCACACAATAAAGATTAGGACAACTCAAAGAATGACTCACATTATCAACACAAAAAATCACTTTTCAAATTTTCTTGAATATTTTCACCAAATAAATAATTGTCAAAAATTTTAAAAATTTAATTTTCTTTAGGATCAAAAGGGACATTACCAAACACTGCATGCTCCATTTCAAGAGTACTACCATACAAAATATTCTTCTCCTTAAAATATAAATAATTAATGTGATCAAACTCACTTTCAATGAGACATTTATAATCAATAATATTTTTAGTGTTCCTTGTAGATAAAGGAGCAATATATTCATCTTAATCACAAGAATTCTAGCAAATGCTATGTTTTTTAAGATTTGAAATAACACTAGCTTGAAATATTTTAAGCTCACATTCAATATCAACTTTAGCTCCACAATCATATACAGCAACTGGGTGGCCATCATTCATTTGTCTATTGAGACAAAGTAAAAAATCATCAACCTCACAAAAAGATGATCTAACATTCACACTCAAGTCACTATCAAATTTGATTGAAATAATTAAATATTTTAGATTAGCCTTTTTAACTTGATGAACACTTAAATAACCTTATTTATCTTTATTTTCTAAAATTAAACTCACTTGCTTACTTGAAGTAGTCCCATCTTAAGTTGTGTCCTTGTTTTTGCGTTCCTCTTTAAGAAAACCTACAAATGAAAAAATTAAAAGAACATGAATTCAACAAGTTAGAGTTAGAATAAGAAAATCTCTCACTCACACTCTCTTCTTTTTATATTATCATATTTGCGTTTCTCTCACTTGCTTCACTTTTTTTCGTTGTAACAATTCACTATCATTTTTCAACTATCTTTTCTTTTGAGCTAGTCGTCACTCACTTAATTCATTACAAATATTATTTATTTTTTTCTCCTTCGATTTGTCACTATATACTCCCTAACTCCTCTTTTTCTTTTCTCTTTCACTCATTTCATTAGAAGTGCAATAGGCCCCAAGGATCCCTTTTGAGTCATTAGGAGGACTCACCACATAAAATTTCAATTAACCATCACAAAAAGATCCAATGAGTTTACTTAAATCATTTGAATGACTTTGTACATCAGATTTGAAGTTAGCAATCGTCACTTTCATTTTCTTGACTTCCTCATTTGTTATTGAAGATTCCTCAATGGTCATACAAGTTAATACATGGTTTTTTTTCATTGAATCAACAACAACAAACTTTTGTAACTCTCTATCTAATATAAATTTATTATAATTGAACAAAGGAGATCTGAAACATACCAAACAAGTAGACAAAGGCTAGACATCACACCAAATACCCCTTTGATAGCTTCCATGATATACAATGATCTACACCTCTTTGTAGACAAACCTTTAACCAAATATATATGGTGAACCTTTCTTGTGACAAGGTATATCTAATAACTCTAACAAAGAAGGATAAATAAAGATAGTATAACACAATTTTTTTACATCAATGGTGCAACCAAATGTGTAAGAAGTCTTACATCCCTTCACAATGACTGCAAATTTAGTCAAACCTTCATTAAGCTCATGCTTTCTTTTTATTCTTAAAGCATCACTATAATCATGAAAAACATCACAATAACTTCTACTAGAAGTAAAATTCTAATATGAAATTCTCCCTTCTCCATTGAAATCTAAATATTCATTATAAATCCTTGACCTTATATAAGACATAATTAGGACAAGAAAAATGATCAGTAAGAGAATAGACCGCACAAGTGAGTCCTTCACGCGTATAACTTAAATGATGTCAGTCAATTTTGTTCCCTACGTGTATATACTCAAAGGTCATAGGCTTTTAGGACTATACATAAATGATCTCAGCACTCTACTCTTTTACCACTCAGGGATATTCTTTAGTCTCTTGAAGGTTCTAGAAGCTTAAATAATCTCAAAGTAATCTTTAAAGTATCAATTCAAAGCAGAGTATTTATGATACGATCTAGATCGAATTTAAAGCTTTTGACTACAACTTTTGAGGCCAATACAAAGAGGTCCAATTCATGATAAAAAGAAGATATCAAGGATGTGTTTGGTGGGCCCTATTTAAACTCCTTAGAATACAATTCCATATTTGGATAATTGTTTGTGGCTTGTAGTATGCTTTGAAGAGCCCATGTGAATTATTTTTGAAATCGCCACGTTTGAGATATTTCTTGTGATAAGCTATTGTAGGCAAAGGAAAATCTATAACTATGTGTATTAAGCATTTCATTTGCAACTTTGATGATATTTTGTATGAATTCTCTTACGAGTGAATTGCATGCTTGGATTAGCTTTTGTTGATATCTTGTTTAGAAATGTGGGTTTCTTGGAAACTCGATTCCCTTGAGGTCTACATAAGAAATTGATGTTCGATTCAACTAGTTTAAGGGTCTTTGAGTTTGATACGCTCATTGTTTCTTAATTCTTTGTAGTTTATTATGTCAATTTACCTATATTTACTTTCTAACATCGATTATCTTTTATTTCTTTAGGTAGATTTTTATCTTTTGTATCTAGATCTATACCACTTGGTATCAAGATCTAAGATTAGAATCATTCACACAATTCTAGTCTTGGGATTTGCAACCTTCAAAATCAATAAAAAAAGAATCAAAAACCAAAAATCATAAAAAAACTTTTATTTTCATTTTTTCCCCGCCTGCAGAGATTTTGAATCATGGAATTTTTGTGCCTTTTGTGTGTTTCTAGTGTTAGATTCTTGTTCCTTAACACTAATAGAGTCTAGATCTTGAATTTGAGCTATTCATTGTTGATTGAGTCATCCACCATTGTTGGTCTTCAGTTGAAGAAACTTGAAGTTGGATCTCAAATTTTGAAGGGTTGTCATGAGAATTTGGGCTTGAACGTGTGTTTGTTGTGTTTGGGAGTTCATCATGAACTTGGGATTCCAAAAATCATAAAATTCTGAGGTCATTTGCTTGAGGGTCAACTTTGAATGTTCTTGGTGTTCTTCATAATCTTCATTTATTGTTGAAGAAGAACATTAAAATAGGAAGTGTTTGATCCAAAAAGGAGGTAAAAGAAGGTGTGGTATTTGTTTTCCCAAAGAATATTCCAAGGAATATTCCAATTCTTCCAAAGGAAGAAAGAATAAAAAAGAATCAAAAGGTAACATTCTCAAAGAAGAAAACAAAGAAAAGTACAAAGAGGGGACCACAATAAAAATTCAAACTCTCTTGAGTTTTAAGGATCAATTGAAAGGTTCTAATTCATTGTATCTTTATCAAAAAAATAGACTATATACCACCAACCAGAAGACGATTGATTGAAATTCAAATTGGAAATAAGTGATCTCCCAAAACATCGACCAACCATGAACGTCATTTTAAGCAGCCACGTCACCCAACCATCCAATTTCCTTAAGCTCCAATTTTGGTTCTTAGTTTCTTTTGTCTGATTCTTAGTTCCCTTTTCTTGATTTTAAATGATAATTAACAACTAATAATCACCTACTTAGTCGTGACTTATTTCTTTGATCCGTTTCTTTTTTCGTCGCATTTTCTTTGTGTGCTTTTCTAATTTTTAATTTGTCATAACTTCTTGATCTATTCCATACATAATTTTGTTTATTTAAGTCTTTCAAACAAGAATCCATTACGACCTTAAGCCTTAATTTATACCAAGTCATCTCATTGGAGTACAAACAAGCTATCAATAATTGCGACACCAATTGAGTAACAATGAAAGGTGAGAAATTTGAGGGCTTGTGAGGTTGATTTTCTAACCATTAACATGTTTTTTGTTTTAGTTTTTTTTTTTTATTTATTGATAGGTACAGTGGTGGGTAAAGGTGGGATGCCTAGTTGGAATTGATCTCTCTTAGAAAAATGTGATGCTTTAAATAGATGAATGGATAACATGATTGGTTGTCAAAACTTCCCTAATGAACTTCAACAAATGGTCAAGCTCTCTTGAGTGGACATGATCCAAATGAACTTCAACGTAACAAAGCTAAATCTTTCAGGTTAGTGAATGATGCTAGTATCCAACTAAGTGTGAATGACAGATTTTCTTTAGGTGATACTAATATATCTTTGCTTCATAAATATAACGTACAACTTGAGAGTGTGGATACACTAGTTGATCCTAATGATGACAAAATTGACTCTTCTAGTAAGATCAATTTGTGTCCACCTAGTGGTGAAGCTATTATGACAATTGATTGTACATTTTCTTGTGGAAGTCAAGAAAACCAAGTTGTGTGTGAAGCTATCCAAACACTTGGGAATGTTTTTGAAGTGTTAAAAGGACCTTAAGTTAATGATGATGTTTAAGATGTTGGTCGATTGAATTGGAGTAATCCTCTAATTGTTTTTGTTGTTGATCATGCTAGTATAGAGGGAATATATGATTGTATTAGTTGTAATCTTTGAGGAAGGAAGTGTTTCCTAAACCCGTGTACATGCACACATTATCCCTTTGATCCCGGTGATTATTTGAAATGTGATGATTTGCTTGGTAATATTTTTAGTGGAACTAACTATGATACCTCATAATACTCTTAGTTTATTTTAGGCCTTAGTACATGCTAAAGGGTTCCAAAGCCTTGAAATTTCACTATGTGTTAAAGACTTAGCCAGTTTTAAGACCCCTAATCTTTGAGGATTTTTCGTTTCGCCTTCCCGAACTCAGAATGTTGATTTCTAAGTTGGTTCATATTTAAGGTGGTCAAAAGTATGTCTCGGGAAAGTTTCAGAACTTTCAAATGAGATTTGGACCGTATTTGGATGGACAAAATAGTAAGCCATCGCGATGGAGCCACGCCGCGATGGGTAGTTGACCCAGGATTTTGGTCGCGCCACGTTGGCTGTTTTATCCGAGCATGGGTCGTGCCGCATTGGATGCTTGACCCAACTAGGGGTCACTCCGTATTGATGGTCCTATCCAGGATTTTAAATCCTCGTCATTAAGGGTATTTAGGTCATTTTTCTTCACCCAAACTCATCCATAACAAGAATTTTTGGTCTCCAAGGAGCATTATTTTCCCCTTCATTCACAAACCCTCTAAAAAAAGTTGTTCCTCCCTCAAGAACAAACCCTAACTTCTTTCAATAGAATAAAGGAATTCAATCTCATGTTTTAAGAAAACCATCAAGAACCTCCAAAAATTCATCAATTAAGTTATGTGTGATGTTCAACCATGGACTCTTTTCACCCATGGATTCCCAGAACCTCATTTTAAACTTAAATCATGATTTTCATATGATTGATTTGAATTATGTCCATGAATATCTTGTTATTTTGATTTCAAGTTAAGAATGTATGTATTTTCAAGTTAAATGAATGAATACATATTTTGAATGATATAATCTTCATGTCAAATCCTTAATTTGTGATTTGAATCCTGTAACCATGGTATTTTCGCATGTTGCGCATCCCCATGTACAAGTTTTTGAATCTCATATTTTTGATAAAATGCCTAAATGATTAGGTTTTGGACAATGACTTTTTACTACGATTTCAAAGCTTTAGTAAGTTTTTATTGTAGTTGCTATCGAGTCTTGGGGGTTATGAATTCCTGAAAATTTAGCTATTTAATTTGTCTCAATATTTTCATAATGGTTTTTGATATGTCATAAGCATTATTAGATTAGTCAGTTAGCATAATTAGTTAAACATAAATCAGTTTAGTATTCCAAGTAAGATCTGTTGGGAGTAGGATTTAGCAACGAGCGAATGCATGGATAGTGGGTTTCCCATCAATTAGAAAGAGTCATTAGTAGGAGTCCTTGTACTCCAAAACTACGTAACCAACGTAGGATATGACAAGTCACCAGTAAGATTAGGCTTGACTACCTTTTAGGGTCACCCATTAGTTTAGGCTTGACACCTTGGTCCTTCAGGACATTAGTTTAGTGGATCCATGCATCTATTGTTAGTACCCGTGGCATAGTACTGACACCCTTCCAACTGCGATTACAGGTTAGACCTAAATTAGTTCATATTGGGGTATGTAGGTTAGATAATAGCTCCCATAGTCTCAATTTGTATTCGATATAGAATTCAATTTCATGTTCTCTTGACCCTAGCATGCTGTCATAAGTTATTCAGTTATCAATATTTAAGTATTTAAGATTACAGACTATTTCAAAATCATATTATATGCTTGGTCATGCATTCTCTAATTTCATAGTTTTCATGCATTTATATTCAGTTAACTCATTCTATTCATTCAGTCAGTTATTATTCATGCCCATAAACCATGTATATTAGCCCAGCCTCATCACTCGTACCAGTACATTAAAAGTACTAATCACATATTAATTGCTTGCGCTATGATGTTTAATATCATAGGTCGGATGCTCAGGTTCCCGATCGAACTTAGACAAATCAGCCTATCAACAACAGTAGTCATAGTGAGTCCTCATCGATCTAGGACATAGTTTATTATTTAAGTTTAATTCGATTGTTCAGTATTTTATTTTAGTTAGATAGTTGGAGTTAGTTGGGGCCTATCCCATCAACTCATATTCAGTCAGTTTTATAGGCTTTCAGATGTTTCAGATAGTCAATCAGTTTGTCATTGTTTTATTAGACTTTTAGTATTATATTAGATGTTCAGACTTATGATTCATCAATTTTTTCAGCATTAAAATCCTTTGGAATTATTCACTTATGTTTTCATATGTGTATTTTATTACCATATTATTTTATTCTCACAATAGGTACCAGTTCATGGGTTAGCTTATGGTTTTTCAAGATCGTAAGCTTTATTTTCATGACTAGGAGGTAGCCTCGGGTCATGACAAAACTTTGTGTTATATCCTAAGGTTTTATAGTGTCCTAGGGAGTTTAAAAGTCATGTTGAGTAGAACCTTGTGCATGTGTGTGAAGCGCGCCCCACTTATGGGTAAAAGGCTAAATGACATTTTTAGGAAAAGTTTCCCTTCTTTCAGTGTTCATGTCATGGAAAATAGCATGAGATGTATTTAAATTATCTTTAAAATTCAACCTTTCTTCTATTTACAAAACATGCCTCCCAAAAATAACAATGAAAGGAGAAATGGAAATCAGCCCACACCTCTGCTCGTTTAGGAAGATCCCCTGAATGAGCATGTCTCTCATGTTGAGTTTAGTGCTCCCTTTTTTAATTTAGACCACTAAGTAGAAGCACATAACAATAAGCATTTTTCTATCCTAGCCATTTCGGTGGTTGATACAACCACATCTAGGATTTGGGACTTCACCCAAATAAATCCTCTTTTGTTTTTGGAATACAAGTTAAATGAGGATCCATAGGTGTTCCTTGACATGGTTCTAAAGGTGACTAATATTATGGGTTTCATGTCTAGTGAGAGTGTAGATTTTTATGCTTACCATTTACAAGATGTTTCTCACACATGGTATAAGCGGTTGAAGGGGGATAGGGGCGCAGATGCAGGGCCTATAAAATAGGAGAAATTTGGCACAACCTTTTTAGACATGTTCTTTCCCATAGAATTAAGGAAATCTAAGGTACTGGAGTTTATTAATTTGAAGAAGGTTAGTATGACTGTGAAGCAGTATTCACTTAAAGTTATTCTGTTGGCAAGGTATGATTCTCATGTGGTGGATGATAATAGGTCTAGAATGAGCATGTTTATGTCGGTGTATTGATAGCATGGTCAAGGAATGTAGTACCACTGTGTTGATTAAAGAGATGGACTTTTGTAGGATTATTTTCCATGCACAGTTGATTGAAAAGGATAATGTTAAGGAGAAAGAAAGAAAGAAAGACTAAGAGGTCTAGGATAGGTAGCTTTAACTTTGCTCAGTCGAGGTTAGAAGGTAGAAACCGTCATTAATTCTGTAAGAAATCTTCAGCCCCAACACCGTCTTCTACTAGTACTCTAGTTACAATGTTTAGAAATGATAATCGAGATAGATCTCCAAGCTCTATGTCCCAGGGCAGCATAAACAGTGGTTGCAGAAATCCTCTTTGCCAGAAATATGGTAGGAACCATCAGGGTGAGTGTTGAGCTAGCAATGCCATATGTTTTGGGTACGGAAAGCTATGCCACCAGATCTGAGAGTGTCAGGTATTTTATCAGAGGGGAAGGGATTTCCACCAACAGGGCCAGTCCCATCTATTATCAATTCTAGCAGGTCGCCCGACTTAGCAGTGCGCCACTTCCAATGCCACTAGTGGTCAACGCTAGAATAGACTATGTTAACTTCTATCCTGATAGGATCAGAAAAGTTCCCCTAATATGGTTACGAGTACGTTGCAGGTATATTATTTACATGTTTATGCTTTGTTGGATCCCAGGTCTTTACTTTCTTTTGTAACCCCTTACATAGCTTTTAATTTCATTGTCAGTCCCAAAACTTTTGTAGAGCCTTTCTTAGTGTCTACCCCAGTGGGTAAATCTATTCTAGCCAGGTGGGTATACAAAAACTGCCTGGTTACAGTATCTCATAAAGTTACTTCATTAGAGCCAGTAGAGTTAGAGATGATGGATTTTTATGTGATTGTTGTAATGGATTGGATCCACTCATGCTATGCTTCAATTGATTATAGAAATAGAGTCATTCATTTTTAGTTTTTGAATGAACCATTCCTTAAATGGAGGGATAGTATGTTAGCGGTTAGGGGTCAGCTAGTTTAGTACCTTAGAGCGAGAAAAATGATATCCAAGGGGTGTACTTACCATTGTGTTTGAGTCAATGACTTTAATTTTGAGACTCTCAATATTGAGTCAGTTTTACTAGTAAGGGAATTTCAATATGTATTCACTGAAGATCTTCCCAGAGTTCCTCCCAAAAGGAAAATTGACATTAGAATAGACCTTTTTGCAGATACCTATCCTATATCTATTCCTTCATACATAATGGATCCAGTTAAGCTTTGGGAGTTGAAATATCTCTTAGACAAGGGATTTATTAGACCCAATATATCCCCATGGGGCCCTCCAATCCTTTTCATGCATAAGAATGATGGTTCTCTTAGAATGTGTCGATTACTGTTAGTTCAACAATGTCACAATCAAGAATAAGTATCCAGTTCCCAGAATTGATGACCTTTTTGAGCAACTTTAGGGTGCTAGTTATTTCTCTAAGATAGACCTCAGATACTCCTATCATCAGCTCAGAGTCAGAGAATGTAAAATTTCAAAAATAAATTTGAGAACCCAGTAAGGTCATTTCGAGTTTCTAGTTATGTCCTTTAGTCTAACTAATGCTCCAGCAATCGTCATGGACGTGATGATTTGAGTGTTCAAGCAGTACTGGGACATGTTCATCATAGTCTTTATTGATGATATTCTTGTGTATTCCCACAATGAAAATGATCATACAGACCACCTTAGAATCGTATTGCAAACTCTTAGAGCCCATCAGTTGTTCGACAAATTTAGTAAGTGAAAATTTTGGCTAAGATCAATGTTAGAATAAGAATTGGAATAGCATATTGAATTCTACTTGGAAAGGGATTGTAATGTAGTGTCCTATTAGGAATAGGATTGGAATGTAGTGTCTATAAATAGGTTCTCAATGTAATGATTTAGAGACAACAATTCAATAATATTTTTTCTCCTATATTTCTCACATGGTATCAGAGCTAGGCCCCGATCAACCTGACCATCTGATCCAACTTTGACTGTATAAACCCAACGACAACAAATAATAGATTTACCTACAGGAAGGGAAAAAAGCTCCCAAGTACCACTCGTATGTAAAGCAGACATCTCATCAATCATAGCCTATTTCTATCCTGAATGGGAAAATGCTTCACCTCTAGTCTTAGGAATAGAAATAGAGGACAAATATGATAAAAAACATAATGGGGTGATGATAAATGATGATAAATCAAGAATGTATAATGTGTGTTAGCATTACAAGTGGATCTTATACCTTTTTGAAGTGCAACTGATTGACTAGAAGGAGGCAGGTCCGTAGTAGGGGAAGCATCAGGCGTAGGACATGAATCATCTGGGACTGATACTGGACATGGGCGCCGGTGATAAGTCAAAAGTGGTGGAACTGTGGCTGGAGATGAAGAAGTAACTGTAGATTCCTCAAAGATTAGTATGGGTAAGACTGGAGGTATAGGTAAAACCTCAAAGATATTAAGATGATCAGAAGATGTATAGTAAGGTTGAGATTTAAAGAATATAACATCAGTGGACATAAGGTAGCGACCCAAATCAGGGGAATAACATCGATACCATTTTTGAACTCGAGAGTAACCAAGGAAGACACATTTGAGAGCACGAGGGACTAATTTATCTTTTCTTTGGGCTATGTTATGAACAAAACATGTGCTCCCAAAAATATGAAAGGGTATAGAGTAGAGATGTCACTGAGGAAATAGTATGGAATGGGGAACCTTATTCTGGATTGAAGATGATCACATTCTGTTAATAAGATAGCAAGATATGAGGACCACATCGCCCCAAAAATGTAGTGAAATATGGGATTTAATGAGAAGAGTGCGAGTAGTCTCAATGAGATGCCTATTTTTTCTTTCTGATATACCGTTCTGCTGAGGGGTGTATGGACATGATATTTGGTGAATGATTCCTTGATGAGTCATAAACTCCTGAAAATGGGAGGATAAGTATTCTAAGTCATTATCACTACAAAAAGAACGAATAGAAATACCAAATTGATTTTGTATTTTAACACAAAACTTTTGAATATAGAGAATAACTTAGAACAATCTTTCATTAAGTAAACCCAAGTACATCTTGAAAAATCATCGATGAAAGTACAAAAGTAACGAAATCCTAATGGTGAACTGACTCTACTAGGACCTGAAATATCGGAATGAACTAATAAGAAAATAGACTCTGAGCGACTTTCAATACTACGTGAAAATATAGCACGGGTGTGTTTCCTAAGTTGACACGACTCACAATCTAATGTGGATAGGCTAGACAAACTAGGTACCATCTTTTGTAACTTGGATAGACTGGGATGTCCCAAATATTTGCGAATAGGGTTGGGAGGATGTGTAGCGGAGCATGCTGTGAATTAATTTAAAGCGGTAAGATAGTAAAGGCCTTGTGATTCATGTACTATGCCAATTGTCTGTCCCATTTTGCAGTCCTATATTAGAAAAGAATCATAAAAAAAGTTATACTACAATCAAGGGCACGTGTCAAAGACTAACAAATACAAGATTAAAATGACAACTAGGGACATAGAGAATAGAGTCTAGAGTGACAGAAGATAGGGGTTTGTCTTGTCCAACTCCTTTTGGATCTGTTCGAATTCCATTAGCTAAAGTAATAGATGGAAGAGATTACGAATAAAAAATATGCAACAAAAATGATTTATCACCAGGAATATGATCAGGAGCACCTGAGTCCACAACTCATGATCCAAAGGTAGGAGATTGCACAGTTGAAGCTATTGGTAGAAACATATTCTTAGTTTCTTGATACTGAAGATACTCATTATATTCCTTGTCAGATAAATACACCCGTTGATCACATGTGGTGTTACACTGAGCAATATGAGATTTTTAGTTAGTCAACCATGCAAAGAATAGCATATTCCATGAATATTTCCAAGCCTATTACAATAACTAAACTTAGGTGTAGAATAACATACGCCATGAGTATGTCCAAGCCTTTTACAATAACTACACCTAGGATGAGATCTTTCAAATCGACCTTCCCCTCATCGATTCTTCATGGACTGTGACGTTTGATTTTCTGATCTTCTCATTAAGGGCTCAGATTTAATCATAGAACTTGAACTTCCAATTTCAATATTTTTGGAGCCAAAAAAAAATATCATGCCCAAAAGATATCTTGGGAATTTGACTTGAAAACTCCAAGAACCAGATCTGAATTTCTAAAAAAAAAATCCCCAAAAAAAATTGATGTTGCCGGAATTAGGGTTTCAACAATTAGAATCTGAAAATAATTTTTGAAATCTGGAAAAGAGTAAGTTTTTGGAATCAGAATAGACTGACGACCCCACCAGAAAAAGAAACAACTCAAAAATCGATTGGAGATGGGGTCACATGTCGGCGCGTGATGCAGATCTCGCCGAAATTTTTGGATTCCGGCTGGCACATGGAGGGTAATTTTTTGGCAGTTTTCATTAGGTTTTTTGTCGCCTGATCTTTCCGATCCTTTTTGTGGTGTTTTATTTTTTCACACAACCCACAAAATAAAAATTGACCCAAATCAGTCACTGGAATTGACGCACGGTGACTGAGTTATCTTGTCTGATATTTCTAACCTGCTCTGATACTATGATAGAGAAATGAACCTTTAGCCTAACTCAACCTTAAAAGCTAGCTCATGAGGGGAAGATTTCCCAAGACTATATAAGGATACCAAGGACCCTTTAACCCACCAATGTGTTTTTAGGAGCACATGTTTTGTTCATAACTTAGCCCAAGGAAAAGATAAATTAACCCCTCGTGCTCTTAAATGTGTGTTCCTTGGTTACTCTCGAGTTAATAAAGGGTATCGATGCAATTCACCTGATCTGGGTTGCTACCTTATGTCCGCTGATATCATATTCTTTGACTCTCAACCTTACTATACATTTTATGATCATCTTAATATCTTTGAGGTTTAACCCATACCTCCAGTCATATCCACACCAATCTTTGAGGAATCTACGGTTACTTCTCCATCTCCAGCCATAGTGCCACAACTTTTGAATTATCACCAGCACCCAAGTACAATATCAGTCCCAGATAATTCATGTCCTGCGCCTGAAGCTTCCCGTACTGTGGACCTGCCTCTTCCCAGTCAATCATTTGCACTTCAAAAAGGTATAAGATCTACTCATAATGCTAAGACACATTATAATTTCTTGAGTTATCATCATTTTTCATCACCCCATTATGCTTTTGTATCATCTTTGTCCTCTATTTCCATTCCTAAGACTATAGGTGAAGCACTTTCCCATTCAGGATTGAAACAGGCTATGATTGATAAGATGTTTGCTTTACATACGAGTGGTACTTGGGAGCTTGTTTCCCTTACTGCAGGTAAATCTACTGTTGGTTGTCGTTGGGTTTATATAGTCAAAGTTGGTCCAGATGGTTAGGTTAATCGGCTGAAGGCCCGCCTTGTTGCCAAGGATATACACAAATATTTGGGCTTGATTGTAATGACATATTCTCTCCTGTGGCTAAAATAGCATCAATCCATCTTTTTCTATCTATGGTTGTTGTTTTTCATTGGCTTCTTTATCAGTTGGACATTAAGAATTCTTTTCTGCATTGTGATCTTGAGGAAGAAGTTTATATGGAGCAGCCACCTGGTTTTGTTGCTCAGGGGGAGTCTAGTATCCTTGTATGTCAATGTAGCACATAGACGTATATGTGGGTCAGTACTTTTGTAATGTACTGAGCATATGGGAGCAAATGCATAAATAAAACAATGATGCAATATTTAGTCAAAACTTTCAATTGATGCATGCTAAGTGTAAATGACTTACTTTGGCTGAATAAAACATGTACTGCGAAATAATAAAAACATGAGTATGTAAAGCATGGGTAATCTTTGTGAGTCATAGAACTTAGTTATAAAAGCTATAATTTTATACTTTCTATTGGGAGTTTCTTCTAACTGAGATAAACCGTGTGAGCTGTCATGGAGTCCAAACTCTATCCTACGTAGGGGAGAGTTGTTCTACCATTGCCATCGGAATAGAAATTCTTATCTTAGGTGATCACTATCTTATCCCTCTTTGGGCAATCTTAAACCTATAGTGGTGCATAGTTTTGGGTCATGAGACCTTTGGAATAATACCCAACTCGGTGCTAAATATTATTCCCATTTTTATGCTCATTAGGAAATCCACCTTAAAATAACACAAAGGTTTATAACGATACCAATTATGGTTCTCTTTATTTAAATCATGATCAAGATGAACAATGTTGATTCCTTATCTTAGCTTAGGGTCAAAAGATCAATTCTTTTCTTTAAATCTTGGTAAACAATTATCAAAGCAAATTATGACCATAGCCTTCTTGAAATCTCAAACTCATTATTGATATGGACTTGTCAAATAAAACTTAAGAGCATTATCTTCTTAAAATATCAACACTTAAACTGTGGGCTTAAAATTCATGCTTAAACTCATGACAATTCACAACAAAATGTCATGCTCAATGTCATTCTTGAAATCATTCAATAATATCAATTCATAAGAAAAAAGTTCCATTCATGATCTAAATCTTCAATTCAAAGCATAAGTTGGTAAGATAAACATGGACTTCAATACTTAAATCACTTATAAATTCATAAACTCAAAACAAGATAATTTGAGTATGAACCCTAATATAAAGCTCATGAAATCTTAACTTAAAATATGTTTAGGGTACAAGGATGAAAGAGGATCCTTATTTATAACCCCACATACCTTATTAGATTAATTTGATGTAGAGAGCTGACTTTGATCTTCTAGAGATGTTTTTGAAGGCTTTTTCTGGATCTTCTTAGATTAGGAAGCTTTGGTTCTTGATTTTCTTGAAAAAAAATTGATGGAGTTCTTGGTTTTCTTGAGGGGGATAGGGTTTTCTTGGAGAGAAAAATATGAAAAATGATGTAACTAATTCTATTTAGGGATAAAATCTTGTGTTTTGGGTATTTTGGGGTGAGGTACATGACCCAATTGTGCTCAAATATGCAGAAACAGAAAATGGAAAAATAAGATAGCACGCAATAGAGCGAACGAAATGGGTATGAAGCGCCAGAATGGAGCACGCAATGCGGGCTCCACAACACCAAAATGGAGCGGGCGACGCGGGCATATTGTGGGCTGCTACTATTGTTGAAATCCAAACATTCCCTTATGCTGGTCCAAAAATTTTTAAACTTACCCGAGACGTACTATTAACTACCCCAATTATGAACCAACTTTATAATCTATAATGCGATCTTGGGAAGGTAAAAAATATAATAATCAAAGTTTAAGGGGTTTTGGAAATTACTAAGTCTTAACACTTAGTAAAATTTCTATGTCCTGGATCCCTTTGACATGCACTAGTGAGCTGAATAGAGTTAGGATCTTATGGGGTCTTACATTATCATCCCATTAGGGACATTCATCCATAAATGAGTCTAACTAAGATGAGAATACTGAGGGGATGAAATTACATACTAAACTCATATGACTGAACACATGGTAACATGACTAAACTGTTTCATGAATGCATGAGGTGACATGAATATGATGATATACAGCTAGAACTAAGAATTGAAAAGAGATAATCTGAGATATCTTGTTATCTTAGACTGGGTCTGAACTTGCAGAGAAGAGATGAAGGTATTTTGTTTGCATGTCTTCTTTCGCTTCCCAAGTGGCACCCTCAACGGACTAATTCTGCCAAAGAACTTTGACCAAGGGAGCTTCTTTGTTCCTTGTTGTACGAATCCGGTAAACAAAATCTTATTGGGGTTTCTTCGTACAAAAGGCTATGCTGAGCATCTGTTCTCTCTAGAGGGACTACAACAGCTAGATCACTAATATACTTCTTTAATAAGGATACATGAAATACTGGATTGACAGATGACAAGTCAGCAGGAAATTCAAGTTTGTATGCCACCTTTCTAACATGACTCAAAATCCTAAAATGGTCAACATATTGGGGACTAAGTTTCCCCTTCATGCCAAATCTCTGGACCCCTTTCATAGGTGAAACCTTCAAGTAAACTAAGTCATCTACTCAAAACTTAAGATCCCTTCTTCTTACATCTGCATAGGATTTCTAATGACTCTAGGCTGTTGTCAACCTTTATCGAATCAACTTAACATTCTCCATAGATTCAAACACCATATATGGACCTATTAAAGTGAACTCCCCCACTTCAAACCAACCAATCGGTTACCTACATCTCTTCCCAAAAAGAGCCCTAAATGGGGCCATCTGAATACTAGAATGGTAACTACTGTTGTAGGCAAACTCGATCAATGGAAAGTGATCATCCCAACTACCCTTAAAGTCAAGAACATATGCCCTCAATATATCCTCTACGGTCTGAATGGTCTTCTCTTCCAGGCTATCTATTTAAGGGTTAAAATCTAAACTTAGACAAACTTGGGTACGAAGACCATTCTGAAAGGCTTTCCAAAAGTGAGATGGTAAACTGAGTAACCCTATCTAAAATGATGGGCTAAAGAACTCTATGCAATCTTACCAACTCTCTAATATACAGTCTCGCATAGTCTTCAACTATGTAGGATGTGTGAACTGGCAAGAAATGGGCTAATTTTGTCAACCTGTCTATAATAACCCAGATTGAATCATGTTGACAATGTGAATGGAATAACCATGTCATAAAGTACATATTAACCTCTTCCAACTTACAACTGGGAATACTAAACTTCTTTAAGGTGCCACCGGGTCTTTGTTTCTCCAATATGACCTGTTGACAAATAGCACACTTGGCCACAAATTCTGCGATATCTTTCTTCATACCTTTAAACCAATAGACTTCCCATAAATCATGGTACATCTTAGTGGCTCTTGGGTGAATAGAGAAACGCGTACCATGCACTTCTACAATAATTCACTGCCTTAAATCATCAACACACAACACACATAATCTACTTTGGTATCTCAACACACCATCTCCTCCTTGGGAGAAAACCTCTACCCTCTGACCTCTAACTAAATCCTTCAGCTTAACCAAATTGGATTCCTTATCCTGCTTCTTTTTCACTTCGGAAACTATGGAAAATTTTGAACTACTCTGGACCCAAATATTCCCTTCAACTGAATCAGCCAACCACACACCTAATCTATCCAACCAATTAACTTCCTGAACAAATTCCTTTTTATCATTCTCCATATGAGCAACACTTCCCATAGACAGTCTACTAAGGGTGTCTGCCACAACAATGACCTGGCACGGGTGATACAAAATACTTATGTCATAATTTTTCAACAATTATAACTACCTTCTCTAACATAGATTTAACTCTCTCTACAAAATTAAATATTGCAAGCTTTTACGGTCCGTGAATACATCAACATAAACCCTATAAAGATAGTGCCTTCATATTTTCAATGCAAACACAACAACAGCTAACTCAAGATCATGGGTAGGGTAGTTCTTCTCATGAGGCTTAAGCTGTCTAGAGGCATAGGATATGGCTTTACCTCTATGCATCAAAATACAACCTAGAGCAACTCTATAATCATAACAATAGACAACGAATCCATATGTGCCATCAGGTAGTGCTAGAACTGGGGCCGAAGTGAGTCGAGTTTTCAACTCTTGAAAACCAATCTCATACGAATCTGACCACTGACGCTTAACATTTTTAGAGTCAATCTGGATATGGGAGACACAATAAATGAAAACCCCTCAACAAACTATCTATAATAGCCAACTAAACCCAAGAAACTTCTAACATCTTATGGAGAGATGGTTTTAGGCCAATTTCTAACTACTTCATTATTTTGGGGATCAACTATAATGCCATCACCAGAGACATAATTCTAAGATGGTTTGCATGGTCATCCTCACTACGGGAATAGACAAGGATCTCATCAATAAAGACTATGACAAACATGTGTAAGTACTATTTGAACACTCAGTTTATCAAGTCCATGAAGGCTGATGGGGCATTTGTTATCCCAAAGGACATGACCAAAAATTTCAAAGTGACTGTAACAGGTTGTAAAAGTCGTCTTTGGAATATCACATTCCCTTACTCTAAGCTGATGATAACAGGATCTAAGGTCTATCTTAGAGAATAACTTGCACCCTAAAGCTGGTCGAACAAGTCATTAATCCTAGGAATAGGATATTAGTTTTTGATTATGACTTTATTCCACTGACGGTAGTCAATGCATATTCGGATAGAGCCATCTTTCTTATATATAAAAAATGGGAATGCCCCATGGAGAGAGACTAGGCCTTATGAAACCTTTATCTAAGAGGTCTTTAAGTTTCTCTTTTAACTCTTTAAGCTCTGCTGGAGCCATATGATATCGAGGAATAGAGATGGGTTGAGTGTCAGGAAGAAGATCAATACCAAATTCTATTTCTCTATTGGGAGGTACCCCTGGCAGATCTTTGGGAAAAACTTTAGGAAACTCATAGACTACTCGAGTTGACTAAACTATTAGAGTCTCAGACTTAGTGTCCTTGACTCGAACTAAGTGGTAAATGCACCCTATTGATATCAACTTTCTGGCCTTACAATAAGATATGAAATGACTCTTGGGAGACATTGAATTACCTTCCCACTCAAAGACTGGATCATCAGGAAATTGAAACTTCACTACTCGGGTACGAAAATCAATAGATGCATAACAGGAATGGAGCCAATCCATGCCTAAAATAAGGTCAAAGCCAACCATATCTAACTCTATCAAGTTTGCTAATATAATCTTATAAAGAACAGTGATAGGACATTTTCTATAGACTCGCTTAGAAAAAACTGACTTACCCAGTGTGGTGGAAACAAACAAGGGCTTAGAGAACTTTTCAGGACCTACCCTAAAATTTACGGTAACTAACTGAGTCACATAAGAGAGATTTGACCCGGGGTCCAACAATATATAAACATCAAGATAAAAGACACGAAGTATACCAGTAACAACATCTGATGAACTCTCTTGCTCCTAATGGGATGGTAAAGCATAGAATTGATTTTGGCACTGATCGCCACCGGTACTAAATGATACATCCTGAGGAGGGACTAGGCGACCTAGTGGAGCTGGTGCGCTAGTATCCTGAGTCTGGGGACGAACATCTCTGCTTTATTGCTTAGTATATGGGCACTCTTTAATTCCATGACCCAATTTACCACATCTATAACAACCTTTTTGTCCCCTCAAACACTCACCAGGATGAGTTTTACCACACTTAGCACATGTCAGATAATTGGTCCTTCTGCCCACACAATTTTGAGACCTAGACACAGAAGTCCTACCATAATGCTCTTGCTTCGTTCTAGGTGCGGGGGCACTGGATAAAGATGGTGCTGGCATATGCAAGTAACCCTGAAACTGCGAACGACTTCCCCCACTAGACCTTTCTTAGCCATACTCAAACTATCTGGTTATAGCCTTCTTATTTCCCCCCTCTCTACCCTTCAACTTCTCTTCCTCAATCTATTGAGCATGTATAATTAACCTAAGAAGATCCATATACCCAGTGAGTATGGTAGTCCTACACACTTAGACTAAACACCCAGACACTCCCGTAATAAACTTACTCATACTAGATCTAGGGTCAGCTATCAAATTGGGCGCATACTCAGATAATTGGTTAAACTTAAGGCATTACTACTTCACTATCATTGAGCCCTACCTTAGGTTCATGAACTCTACCATCTTAGCTTCCCTCAGCTAGCGTGGAAAGAACCTATCTTGAAATATATCCTGAAATACCCGCCAACTCATGGGAGTTGTGTTCTCACCTCTACCATCTTTCAACATCACCGCTCAATCATAGGCAACATCCTTCAGCCTGTAGGAAGCCAATTCTACACTCCCCTCCTTAGTAAAATGCATAATTTGGGTGATCTTTTTCGCCTCATCAATGTAGAGCTATGGTTCCTCACCTACTTTTGACCTAACGAACTCAGGCAGATTTATTCTCATAAAGTCAAGTATTCTGGTTGTAGCTAAATCATAATTCCGTCGAAGTGGGACTGCAGCATGATGGTTGCCCTGAATGTTGGTAGTCATGGCTTGGGCCAACACCTGAAAGGCAGCCCAAAATTCAGCATAGAACACATTTTTAATCAGAGGATCAGTAGGCCGGGGTTGTTGATTATAATTTATGCATGCATTAGCTCGACGAGGAGAACATTTTGTCATGTAAGAGCATGAGTTACAAGAAGATAGAGATAACTGTAAGCATAATAGAACATTAAAGAATAGGATGAGTTCCTAAGTTGTTTCGTAGCCTCTTACTCATAAATGTGACGTGCTTTACACCCATGATCAAGACTCTACGTAACGCGGCTTGTCTAACTTCCTTGGACTCTTTAAACTTTAGGTTCTGATACCAAATTTGTAATGCCCCAAAAATGAGTCCTGAGACATCACAAGATGCTCAAGACTACAAGTAGTCTCAAACTAACCCTGTAAGCCTTCTAATAAATCTGAAATGCATAATAAAGAAATCTGGGCATACAAAATTATTGGACTACTGCATACTGTCTGAGGTGGACAAAATTTAAGTACATATAATGTCTGAAAGTTTTTATCTTTAGAGTCTAAACAAAAAATACTTGAAATCTGAACTGGAACTAGTAGTCAGATAAGCCTCTACTTCTACTAACTAGATAGCCGCTGGCAGAAACCCCCAACTGACTCAAATTGAACTAAAAACAACTAATAAAATACTGCATAAAGTTAAAAATATTAATGAAAGGGTCCTCACACTATGAGACTCACCAACTCTTGGGATGTAGATAAAAATGCTCGCGGTCAATCACGATGCTGAAACTGAGCACCTGAACGCACATGGACGTATATATAGGTTAGTACTTTTTGAATGTACTGAGCATATGGGGGTTAATGTACAAGTAAAACAATGATGAAATATTCAATCAAAACTTTCAAAGGATGCATGCTAAGTGTAAATGACTCACCTTGGCTCGAATAAAATATGTACTATGAAATAATAAAAATATGAGTATGTAAAGCATGGGTAATATTTGTGATTCATATCACTTAGTTATAAAAGATTAAGTTTTACTCTTTATATTGGGAGTTTCTTCTAACCGACATAAACCATGTGAGTTGTCATGGAGTACGATGTCTTACCCATATTGGGAGAGTTGTTCTACCCTTGCCATCGGAATAAACTTCTTATCATAAGTGATCACTGTCTTAGCCCACTATAGACAATCTTAAACCTATGGTTGCACTTAGTTCTAGGGCATGATACCTTTGGAATATACTCAACTAGGTGCTAAATACTACTCCCATTTTTATGGTCAAACTTTAGGAAATCCACCTTAAAATAACACAAGAGTTTATAATAAAACCAATTATGCTTCTCTTTCTTTAAATCATGATCGAGATGAACAATATGGATTCCTTATCTTAGCTTAGGGTAAAAATATTAATTTTTTTTTAAATCTTGGTAAACAACTATAAAATCAACTTAAGACCATAGTCTTCTTGAAATATCAAACTCATTTTTGATAGGGACTTATAAAATAAAACTTAAAGAGTATGATCTTCTTAAAATGTCGACACTTAGACTATGGGCATAAAAATCATGCTTAAACTCTAACAATTCACAACAAAACTTCATGCTCAATGCCATTATTGAAATCATTCAACAATATCAATTCATAAGAAGAAAGTTCAATTCATGATATAAATCTTCAATTCAAAGCATAATAGGTAAGATAAACATGCACTTCAATACTTCAATTACTTATAAATTCATAAACTCAAAACAAGATAATTTGGGTATGAACCCTAATATGAAATTGATGAAATCTTAACTTAAAACATTAGATGGGGACAAGTATGAAAGAGGATCATTGTTCATAACCCCACATACCTTACTAGATTAATTTGATGTAGAGAACTGACTTTGAACTCCTAAAGATGTTATTGAAGGCTTCTTCTTCAACTTTTAGGATTAGGAAGCTTAGGTTCTTGCTTTTATTGAAGAAAATTTGATGGAGTTCTTGGTTTTCTTGAGGGGGCTTGGATTTTCTTTAAGAGATAAAGATGATAAATAATATAACTAATGTTATTTGAGGCTGAAATCTTGTGTTTTGAGCAATTTTGGGTGAGTTAAATGACCCAATTGCATTCAAATATGCGGAAACAAGAACTGGAAAAATAAGATAGCAAGTGATAGAGAAGGTATCTAGGAAATGAAGCGCCGGAATGGAAAACATAATGTGGGCTTCACAGCACCGCAATGGAGCGGGCGACACAGGTACATCGCGGGCTGCTGTTGTTTTGGTAATCCAAACATGCCCTTATGCTGGTCTAAAAATTTTAAAACTCACCTGAGATGTACTATTCACTACCCCGATCATGAAATAACTTTAAAATCAACAATACAATCTCGAGATGATCAAAAATAAAATTATCAAAGTTTAAGGGGTTTTGGAAATCACTAAGTCTTAACGCTTAGTAAAATTTCTATGTCCTGGACCCCTTTAACTTGCACTAGTGAGATGAATTGAGTTACGATCTTACGAGGTCTTACATAAATCCTTTTTAAGAAGGGCAGAATGATACGATCCAGATCAGCCTTAAAGTTTTTGACTACATCTTTCTAGGTCAATACAAAGTGGTCCAAGCCATGATAAAAAAAAGAGCTCAAGGATGCATTTGGTGGGCACCGTTTAAACTCCTTAGCCCACAATTCCATGTGTGGATAATTTCTAGGGGCTTGGAGTATTCTTTGAAGAGATCATATGGGTATTTTTGAAATAGCCACTTCTGGAATACTTCTTGTAATAGGATATTGTCGGCAAAGGTAACACTATAAATATGTTCCTTAACTATTTCATTTGCAAATTTGATGATATTTTGAATGAATGCTCTTATGAGTTAATTGAAAGATTGGATTAGTATGTGTTGAAATCTTATTTTAAAATATGGATTATTTGAGAACTCGATTCCCTTGAGGTCTACGTAAGAAATTGATTTTCGAGTATACTAGTTTAAGGATCTTTGAGTTTGATACACTTGTTGATTCTTAATTCTTTGTAGTTTCTTATGTTAATTTACCTATCTTTACTTGCTTGCATCAATTATTATTTGCTTTTCAGGCAGATTTCTATCTTTTGTATCTAGATCCATATCACGGAAATAGCCCACATGAGCTCTTCAAAGCATATTCCAAGCCCCAAGCAAAATTTCCACACATGGAATTATGGGCTAAGGAGTTTAAACGGGGACCACCAAATGCATACTTGATCTCTTTATTTGATCATGGCTTTGACCTCTTTGTACTGGACACAAAAGATGTAGTCAAAATCTTAAAGGCCGATCTTCATCCTATCAGTAAGTCAACAACAAAGAAGGACGAAAACACACTAATGGACAAGGAAAGAATTAAAAAAACAATTAAAGTAAGAGACAAAAGTACAAAAGAAATTGATACAAAATAAAATATGAACACAAAATTAACTAGATTACACAAGTAGAACTAATACTCAGCGTAATCTAGCTAAAGAAATTGACGTACAATATGATTTACCTATAAATCAAACTACTCAAATTTAGAATTTGAGAAGCAAGATCGCACAAAACAAATTGAAAACACAACATTCATAAAATATATCTAAATCCAACTCAAATAAAGTTTATCCAATCAATATTAAAGAGTTTTTAGCATCACCCAATTGTTTTTGAAGTAAAAAACAAACTCAAACTTTAAAATTTTACTAAAATTCTCAGAAGGAAAATGACAATTTTGAAACCAAAATTGACTCCAAATTTATCTTTAGAACTCAATTGGAACCTAATATAGTTTATCCGTGATCAAAACAACATTGATTCGAAAAATGGGGTTAAACTTTGCACATGAGAGCTCAAAATTTCAAAATTTTCATTCTAGAAAGTGCTAAAATTTCAGCTGCAAATATGAGAGAAAATGTGACAAAATCAACTCCAAGTCAACTTCAAATGCTCTCAAATTTTATATCAGAGAACTTTAAAGATAATCAAAGTAATTATGTCGTTTTTGTGATTCTCATATTAGGACGAACAATTACATGATTAATTCAATAGAGGAGAGAATTGAATTCATACTTGAATAATCTTATCAAAAGATATTCAAGAGAGATCCAATGTTGAGACAAAGAGATAAATTCACAAACTCAACAAAGAGCATTCAATTTTAAAAAATTGTCTAACTAAATACTATTCATCCTATTCTATTTACAGTGTTAGAGATAGCTAAGATAGAAAATGACATAAATGTTTTTAATTATATATTCATCATATATGACCACAAATAACCCTAAATTATAATTTTAATGTTTTCTTGTATTAATTCTTTGGTTTCGACGCTCCCTTGAAACACACTAAACTTTCAATGTCAAGTTGAAAACCTTCTATACAATTAGTACTTTTCGAACATGCATCATTGCGTTGGAAATTTAATTCTAATATCTATAATTTGGTGGTTCTAGAGATAAAAAAATACTTCAGAATTTATGAGTTATGCTCATTTTAAGTTAACTACAGTATGATACTTCACCAGACGTCAATTGATAAGGGAGATTTTGACTTGGCTATGTTGTAGGAGTTACTTGTGGCCTTAATACATGTCTAAATAACTTCTCGTACAATCAAAACATTAATTTTTATTTCTACATGCACTTGAAGCATTGTTCTAATCTTGACTTGGATTTTTGAGGTGTTACAAATTGCCTTAAAACTCATCAGTTTCTCACAACCTCTACATTGTTTCCAAATTATGATCATAACCCATAAATAAGACAATTGATTCCGAAAGGAATACAACAATGAAAGCGGAATTTGATGCCCTTGATTGCAACCACACTTGGGATTTGTTTCCACTTGAATCTTCCAAAAATGTGAGGGAATATAAGTGGTTGTTCCAATTTAGATATAAACATGATAGTTCTGCTTATTAGTACAAGGCTTCTTTGGTTTCCAAGGGATTTAATCAACACCTAAGACTTGATTATCATTCCTCATTCATTCCAGAAGTCAAGGCACTTACTGTCTATCTTGTCCTGAGTATTTATCAACTGGTTGATAACAATACATTCTTATAGTGTCATCTTACTAAAGAAGTATACATGCGCCAGCCAATCAGATTTGAAAATTCTAGGATTATTACCCTGGTATGTCCTCTTTAGAAGGCCATTTATCATCTCAAACTGGTTCCTAGTGCTTGGTACAATGAATAAAAAATTATCTCCTTATATATTAGGTTTTGTTAAATCACATTCTTAATCGTCGCTCTTTATTATGCATATGTATTGATTCAATGTGTATATTTTACTTTATGTGGATGATATCTTAGTGACTAGTAATAACCTACGAGGTATTTATTATATCATTGGGTTGATCTGAAATAACTTCAAAGTTATGTCCTTTCAACTGCCTCCCTTGTCGTACTCAATGTCAAGGAGACTGATTATAGATTGCTTGGGTAGTATAATTCAGATCAGGAAGGGGACCTCATGATCGCACCTTCGGTATTACTTATGTTAGTTATCTTGGTCCTTCTCCTATTTCATAGTCTTCATAGAAATAAGACTCAGTTCTTGTTCTTCTACAAAGGCAGAATATCTGGCAGTTGCATTTTGCTATTTCCGAATTTAATTGGCTCAACCATCTACTTTGGGAGCAATAGTTTCCTCTGACTGCTATTCCAAGAGTTAATTGTGAAAGTATTAGCATCATTTATATTTGTGTCAATCCCTGTTTTTACACAGTCGTACCATGTATGTGGACATCGACTTCCCCTTTGTCCCCGATCAGGTTGAGCACAAGCAGCTTAAAGTTTCCCATCTACGTGATGCTAATAATGTTACAGATCATCTAATAAGGCTCTTCTATGTTAGCTTTTTAGTAACCATTTGTCAATGTTGGGCATAGTAGACCTCGACACCATCTTACGGGGGGGTATAATAACTCCTAGCATACTTTCTTCAGCATTGAATTCTTTTTATTTATTTATGACACTTTTTACTTCAGTTCTTTTTATATTAATCTTGTACATATCAGCTTTCTAATATCTAGGACTGCATTCACATGGGTTTCTCTATTACTTAGATTTTCTCTAAGTTATTTTTTCCTTAGTGTTGTATGTAATACAATATCTATATAAGGTCCAATAGACTAAAACAATAAATCGGTTCATCTGCAACCTATTCTTTTCTTTCTCTTTACGCAGACCTTACCACTACCACGGGGAGGTAGAGAGTTTATTATCGAAAGACCTCCTTAATTACTTATGAATTTAATTTTATTATGATCACCCTCATGAATTATGCATGAGTTTCATTGTAAATAATTTATTTTCTTCTAAATAGATTGAAGATCAAATTTAATCACAAGTTATAGTAAAATACCATGAAAACTATCAGTTCAACCATATTTTATCCCGAAAAAGATTGAGTATCAGATCAATTCAAAAAAAAAATATATATATATATATATATATATATCATTCAACGCAATCAAATGAAATTTTTCATTTGTTTGCCATTATTTTCATCAAAACTACTTGTAGATTTTACTATGTTTGACCTTATTGATTATCAACATATTGCATAATAAAAAAATTGACTAATTAAATACAATGCAAGGAACACACATTCACCAAAACTAGTATAATCTTTGATATAAATATCATTCCATCCATCTCATTTTATGTGTTACCCTTTAACAGTTTAACTTAACACGATGTTTAAAAAATTGGGAGGACTCTTGAAACCTATCGTCTAAAATATTCTTAAAATATTTGTGTGGCTATAATTCAGTAAACTATAAGATCAAAAAAAATTCCAAGTTAATTTTTTTCTAATTTTACTTAGGCAGTGTTTTTTTACAATGGATAAAAATGAAAAGGTGCCACTTTAAATGATATAGATGGAGTAATATAACTTTCTAACATTGCCACCTAAACACACAAATGGCAGAAAAAATTTATCAACTTTCACGTGAGTGACACATTTATGGTGCTAGGTTTTGTCTTTTAATCAAACGGTAGAATTTTGTCTTTGTTGTGCTCACACTGAAGGAAAACAATATAAAAAGAGAGCAACACATAACACACAAAGTAAAGATAAAAAAAAAAGAGAATGTCCAAATTAATCTCACATTCTCTCGTTCGGAATCTAGCGGTGGATGCCTCGGTGGAGGCGGTGGAGGCATCCATGGCCTAGGAGGAGGCACATCATCATATTCTCGTGCTGGAACTTCAGCTAAAACAGATCACAATTTTTTATCGGATGACAACTTGTTATTAATCTACGCAATCCTCATCTTCATGAAATGCGCTCCTATAACTTCCTAAGGTTTATAAAATTTTCTCTTTTTCAGAGGTTTACTTTGATTTTTCAATTTAATGTGTTATCATTTTTATTATTTATATCATCTTCTCGGGTAATTTTTTGTATAATTGAATCTTGAAATTCTGGTAAAATGTTTAGGCCTTAGGGTTTTCATGTAGTTGAATTATTTGAAAATTGAGATGGAAAAACTAAGATGCTTTTTGTGAATAGTTGGAGAAAAAAGAGGTTCAACGGGTTTATTTTCATGTTTTTTCTTTACTGCAGTATAATTTTATTCTTTCCATCAACTGATTGGGGATGATTTTGTATAATTCAATTTTGAGTTACAGTAAAGTTCTACCAAAACTCCAAACTATTTAAAACATTAACGTAATCCAGAATAGAGCTACAAAAAATCGTGTCTTATGAGTCTATAGAAGAAATAAATAGATATTAGTTTAAATGAAACATAAAAATAAACTGTTGAAATGAGAAGAATACCCTTGGAAGATTCTAGAAGAGTATTTTTATGAAAATTAGGGTTTTAGAGATCATGAACATGAGGAAAAGTTTCTCGAATTTGGGCCCCTTGTTATAAAACGTATTTGATACTATGAGATATGCTATATTATAATTACAGGTACCTTTGAGAAGTGCTTCATTATAATTCTAGACCTTATTTCATCTTTTACATGCAAATTTCTTATGTCTGTTTGAACCACTCTACACTACAATTCCAGCATTTCTTTAGTGATTATTTATAACCTATGTTGCACACTGCACCATTAATAGTGAGCAATGAAAGGAAGCATCTGATTGACCTTTTATAGAAAAGCTATCAAGGGACCATCTTAATTGCCTTTTGAGTTGGGTTATTGAGCAATTCGAATGGTTAAAATTGATAAATGTCATGAAGAGTCCTATAATTATTTTTCCTGAACATATTGTAGAGTATTAGGATGATAAATTTTTTTTGTGAAGTTCTTGAGAAATCATCTTATATCCATCGATAGTATCATATTTAAATCAATGATACCAATTTTAAATAGGTGGCTGTATTGTTTGTCCTTAACGGAGAGAGTAAGGGAGAGCGACAAAAGATAATGAAGAGGGTCTACTCGAAAATGTAAAGATAAAATTCCATAGTCCCATTAACATTTTGGATCAATTGTTGTATACACCTCGTTGTCATTAAATCCTCCTTATTAACACACGAAAAAACCACACATGATCAGCAAAAATAACAAGGGTCTAATGCCAAGGAATGATTTGTGATCAATAATAGTGATGCCACGGAACTAGGAGTGAGAAGAAGCCTTATGGACACAACAAATACAACATAGACGTGAATCTTAGAGTGGATATATTTTTAGAAGAGATCAATAATATTGCACGTCTACCTTTATAATCTAACTAGGTAAAGCATCATAGTGGACCATTTAGAAAAGACAAGAAAACGCAATAAGGGATTTGATGTTGTTTGATGAGATACGCGTGTTCTGCAACTCATCTTTTCCTTTTAACCATTGAGGGTTGAGTTTAGTGGACCTTCTTGTCCTCCGTCTCTCACCTCAACCCTCAGTGGTGAAAATAAGAGATGAATTAGAGTATAAGAATATCACAACAAACAGAAGAAAATCCCTCACTACCTTCTCCAGTCATTTCTAATAGGTCCACCATGACGCTTTACCCATTCAGTGTATAGAGGTAGATCTGCAGTATTATAGAGCTCATCCAATAAGATATCCTCTGTGAGATTGCCCTCTATGTTTTTATTTGCTAGTCCCTATGACTTCTCCCCCCTCCTCCCTTATAAGTTTTTTTGTTAGTGATCATGAAGCATTCCTATTTTGGCATTTGACCCTTGTTAGTTTTTTCTCATCATTTGCAGTTTTTTCATATGTATTTCAAGGAGGATCCAACTATCATGATGTGGCTGCAGCAGTTGCCCCATAATGTTAATGGTGTAGTTATACTAGTTTTAATATGTGAATAATTTACTTCTTCACCAGCAATTGAACGACCTGTTAGTACTTTAATTTCCTTTCATCCTCTCATTTGTTATTGGTATTTTTAATTTGGGGTTGGGGGTGGGGGATGGAGAGATTTGGATCTCTATTTGAATTTTTTTATATTGATAATACAATGATCTTTTGATACTGCTAAATTAGTTTATCTAAGGGAACAATAGAGCTCTTGCAAAAGAATTTGGCAAGATTCTTTGTGGGTTCAGTAGGTGACAAAGCTTAACAACACTGGGATCCCAAGTATGAAGAAGGCATAGGCATTGGGGATATGATTTATATAACCAATACTCTTCCCGTTAAAAGATTATGGTGATTTAAAACTTAAACTTCAGTATGGGAAGATTTTTTAAAAGCTAATATTGTTGTAGATCTCATCCCACTTAGAAAATGTTTTGTTCTGGTAACTCTAAAGCATAGAAATTTCTTTTGGCTTCTAGAGATAAATCTGAGCACTATATCATCTGGCAAATCAATGTTTGAGATTGTAGTTTCTTGTTGGACAATTGCTACACTATGTTAACCATATATTCTCAGTATATGTTTTAATAAAGATAAAATAATAAACAAATATCTTAAAGGATTTGCTAAAGAATGAAAAAATCCTTGAAGAATCACTCAAAAGATCTGGTAAAGATAGCAAGGATCCACTAAACAAAGCCGGCAGCTAGATTGGGACAGAATCATACAAATCACCAGCCTCCAAGATTTCTAGCATACAAATAAAAAGTAGTAGGAAAGAAAATCACTCAAAGATAGAAGTAGCATTCATCATGGACCATCTACTCCCCAAATGTATGGCAAATAAATAAATCAAGACTAAAGCAATAGGAAAGAAGATCTCACCTTCTACATGTACATATCTAATATGGACATGTACGACTGTAAAGGGTGCACCGCATATGGACATACTCTACGGTGCAATCCCTCAATCAAGTAATCACCCTCAAATTCATGATTGATAAGAAATCTCTTGGGTTTTCTTATGAAGTGTAGCAGCTGAAAACATAAAAGAAGAAGATTGAAGATATACAGAGACACACAACTTCATGGAGAAATCTCAAAGTTTCTCAATCTTAGTCTCACAAATCATTGTAATCTTTAGTTTATAATTATTATATAAAGAATAGGCTCGAGTCAACTATGTAATACAAAAGAAAGCCATGACACAAGATCGAAATAACAAAATAAGTCTTCGAAACATGTTTCACATCATTGTACTCGAGCCAAACATTGAAAGATCTAAGAAAATATTGAAACCCAAGGGGACTGGAAGTTGGCACTAGATTGGTGTTCCGAACCAGGATAAATCTTTGTGTTCTTTACTTTAAATTCAGTTATTTATTTACATGTTTATTTCCAATCTAATCTATTTTGTGAGGTGTACTAATCTGCAGGCAAGTCAACTGTGAGAAGTTAATAGTTGACTCACACAAAGTTTCAATTCTCCTTCCCCTATCTTGAATTTCAATTGGTATCATAGCAGGTCTCACAAAAAGTGTTGCTTAACCACACATGAGTAAAGATCAAATGGAAAAATATCAAATTTCCAGTGCTCTTCTTCAAGATTGTCACACCTTCGCAAGACCACCATACTTTAATTGACAACCCTACTCTTACTTTAAAAAATAGATTCAGAATGTTTTCACAATCAAATGACTTCAAAGACTGATTTGTCATTAAGAAGGGACTAAAGACGATCCCAAGACTCAAGGATAAGCAAAAGGACAAAGACAAAGAATCTAGCAGTACTGATGTTGAAGACCTTGAAAGCTTTTAGGTCACCAAAGTACAATAAGAGGTAATCCAAATCAATGCACGTGTTATAAGTTTACTTCTTTGTGCAGTTAGTGGAGAAGAATACATCAAGATATCAATTTGCTAGACTACAAAAGAAATGTGGGTAAAATTGGACAAGTCAAAAATTGTTGCCCTAGTCAATGAATATAAGTTGTTCAAAATGGAAGAAAATGAGAACATTGGTAAAATATTTTCCAAATTTAGCAAGATTGTATGTGAACTAAAATCAATGGTGATGATCTATCCATATTGTCTGCAAGTCCAGAAGTTGGTCGAAGTCTCCCAAAAATATGGGAAACCAAGGTTGTAATCCTAGATGACCGAGATCTTCATAACATGACATATGATGAGCTATGAGGTAATCTCATTACATATGAACTAAATTGTATCAACTTGTACAACAAAGAGAAAAAAACCAGTAGCCTTAAGTTTTATACCAATTGAGAAAAAGGATGTTCTAGAGGAAGCCAGCAGTGAAAGAATGACCCTCATAAATTGTTGAGTTTGGAAGATCATAAAAAGATCATCAATGAAAACCTTGGGAAACTCATTAACCACAGGAACGGATTCTATATCCTTCTAAGATGAGATGGTTCATGGATATATTGTAGGATTAGCTTTGACGCTATATCTAGAATTGGAGAAATTATTAGTATCTAGGTCTTTTTTCCCTCAAGTTGTTGATTATGCAAGGACCATAGAGAGAGAATATATTTGGACATATGGAGGTGGCGTTAAGAGAACATGTTATCAGCATAGTGGTATTAATATCCGTTTCGAGAATAAGGATCCTCCCGATGAAGATCAACTTCACTTCCAGCCTGTTAGTTCCACACATGTAGCTTATCATACTATAGGTGCTCTCAGATAAGTAATAGTTGTCACAACAGGAAACATTCTCGTCAGACCTTGTTGGATATTCAAGATGGATCTTAGGTCCATGGCGGCTATTCTGGATTAGTGGATACATATCTCAAAGTATTCTAGGAGCTTTCTTTTGATGCAAAAAGATTGTTCATTGGTCTAGAGAGTGGCCCAAATGAAGGTTGGTAGTTCAGACATGATCAACATATATTTCTCGCAAGACTAGATCTCCTGAGGTATGTTATGATTATGAAGAGGATGGTTATTTCAGTAGGTAGTACCCCCTATGTTGGTTGGTTAGCTTGTCAGGGTCAGCTCGTGCTTCATTTTAGGTTAGAGCTTTAAGAATTTATTACGACTATAAAGCGAGACCATTCATTGTTCCAGCAAGTGTCCTTGACATAGGATTATTATTTATTTAGTTCATTTAGACCAGTTTCATAGAGATATAGCATCGCCAGTTAGAGGTAATGTACTTAGTGCCTGGGTTGCTAATTATGGGTTTATACATGCTTAAATTCATACTCTTTCAGTAATGTTAGTACTATGACCTTAGACCCCATCAATATAGGTGTGATTTGACCTTCTATCTTATATTTATTATTTAAATTGTGTTTGGGTTTCCACACTTATCGGTAGTTCATGACTTGATATTACTATACTATTTGTTATTTGAATTGTCTGGAGTCATGCATAGTTGATTACCCCTGTAGATGATTTCTTATATTTAGTGAATTTAGTGAATTACTGCAGCATTTTCTTATGGGTGAAAGTCCCTTTTCTTTTGTATTATGGACTTTTTGTGACCTTAGAGTGGTTTAGGTTATATTTTTCATTCTACTATTCTACTTGCACTTTATATTATTGTTGGTAATGTTATTTCTTTGATTATGAATGATTTTTGTATGATAGACGTCTTGATCGATATTATCTATTTAGTGTTTTCCTTCTTGTAGTTCTTATTCGTTTGGCCTAGAGCCTTAGTTGGTTGGTCTTGTTTTCTATTAATGATATAAGGTTGATTGTTGAGTGGGTTATTAAAGTAAAGGTAGATTTGGCCTTTCATGGTTATGTTGTGATTCTAGAATTGGCAACTCATTTTTATGGTTCATTTTAGAGATTAATTAGTTCGAGGTTATCTACTAAAGTTTGGAGGGCTTATTATCTTGTAGTTGTCTTGATCTTGGTATAGGTGTTATCCTGGGTACACTGTTCTTTTGATGATGTAGTTTATAATTCAATTAAGTTGAGGTTCATTTAAGATGAATAATTCAGAAACTTTTCAGTTTGCTAATTGGTTTAACTCGATTTGGCTACGTGGGATACTTCTTATTAGTGATATGTGCCAATGTGTATTTTTTGTCATAGATTAAGCATTTGATTGACCAAATCCAGGCTAAGATAATGACTTCTCTAAGTTACTCAGGATTCGTCTACCATTAGTAATCTTCATAGCCTTGACGTGTTCTTGGTTATGCTAGGCTGCATTATGCACTCCAACAAATGTGGAGTTGATCGCTTGTTTGTTATAGAGGTGGTTTTCCCCATTGGGGTTTGATTATTTATCTACATTTAAGTTTTGGCTCTTGTGATTTCTAATTGTAAGGTTGATTTGGGTATTTAGAATAAATTAAGATTTGTTGTCTCAAGTTTTAGATTTTGACCCTTGTAAATGACAATATAGAAGTTTTTCTAGAATTTGGAGTATGAATACTTATACATCTATAGGATTAATTTGTATAGTTGGGAATAAATAGTTCGGCTTAGATGCTGAAGTTAAAGTTTTGGATTGTGTGACTTAGTTGCAACCTTCATTTCAAGTTTGAATCAATTACGCTTTCATCTATAGGCTGGCTAAGCCTTCTCTTTACATAAATATTTGGTATTCTTAGTTAAGATAGATTATGGTTGATAATGATCAGTTAATAACCTATTGTCTTATGATAATGGGTTCTTTTTTTTTTGACCTTGGTTCTCAGACTTTGCCAAAAATTTAGATTGCCGGCTCAAAAAGAGTAGTGTGATCAAGCTAGACTTAGCATGTATTCATCATCAGTTGGTGGGGCACCACAGAGAAGATCTTTCACTTTTGAGTGTTTGTGCGTCAGACTCCTGACTATTAGTTTTGGTTATCTGAACTAGTTGTAGCCTTGGCAAGAGATCACATGATTTGACCATCTCCTTTGTGTGTCCAGGATGTGCCTTATTGGATTATCCTTATGCTCATCATTATGTAATTTTGGCGGATGAACTTTAGTTCCTCGTGGTTAGTGTTATAGGGTTACACAAAAAAGACTTAAATGATATTTTGTGTGGTTTGAAGTATATAGTAGGTTTGGAAAGGTAAATAAAGGTCTATATTTGGATAATGGAGTTGGTTGCAAAATTCATGACTTGGATTTCATTTAGCTTGGCTGAATTTCTACTTGGTTATGCTCATTTTATGGTTATATTAGTGTGATGTAATTTGGGTTTGCGTGCATCATACATTCTCGATTTAGTTGGAGGCCAGTTGGTTTTTGAGGTTGGGTTTCATTTTTTTTAAGGTAAAGTAAGTAGTTAGTTGAAAGAGGGATACCTATATAAAAATCCCTTAGAAGTCTTATTTCTTTATAGAAGTTATCTGGGAGACTTGCTTGGAGCATTCGATCCTATTACCTCGTCCCTTTGAGGTTTTATGATCTTCTTATTTTTTGACTTTTGCGGATGAAAGTCATTTTAGTTGTGGATATTGTAATGACCATCCAGGTTATTTTGTAAATTTTTGCCTATTTTCAGCATTTTAAGCCATCCCGTGGTGGCTACAGGTCATTTATGACTTGTCAAAATCATCGGCTCAGTTATCAAATAGTTTGTTTGGGTTTTAGGCTCATTTTGCTATTTTTAAGGTATCGCTCTTAAGGAATTGGTGTCGGATGAAAACTCCTGGTTAATGACATTGGATGCAAATTTTGAGAATACCATTAGATCTAAAGCATTAGTTTTAGGCTGTGGGGACCTTTGGTTCTGGAACTAAGGCTTTTGGCTCATTTTGGGATATTGGGTGGATTATATGAAAAATGACACTTTAGGTGTACGCCCCACATTTAGTCTAAATGGTCTCAAATGCAAGTTTTGATTATTCTATTGAGTAAGAAATTTAAAATTTGTTATGGTAGCATAGTTCATCTACATGCATATGGTTTTGAACGAATCCCAACCACCCCATCGTAGTCCATTTGGAATTAGGAAAATTTGGTGCCTGGCATCCGCAACCTCTTAAGCGGACCTTTAGTCTCTTAAGTGATTGTCAATTAATTGTCCAGTGGAATCGCTTTAGCAGCTAACCTTGCTCTTGCATGGTTGCTTAAGTGATGACCTCATATCTTAAGCTACACTCGAATGCTTAAGCGAAGGATAAATTTTTGTGGGGAATTGCTTAAGTTATCATTTGACCGCTTAGCAGTGATTGCTTAAACTATTATTTATTCGCTTAAGCAATAACCGCTGGTATTATATCCCTTTCTTTACTTAATTTTCTCCTCATTTTAATAACACTTTCCCTTATTTTAGAGAGCATGGAGAGTGGAAAGTGTGGGGAATCATCCAATGAAGCTATGGTATGTTAGCCCAACGCTCCTCGGTCATTTCTCATTATTTTCCCTCATCAATTTCCATCATTTTAAATTTTTAGAAATTAGGTCTTAAAATCATTAGGCGTTGGGGGCTGATTTGGTCCTCGATTTATACTACATTCTTGCTCAATGTTTTATCTTACATTTCTTGTTCTTTGGAGGATCTCAGGACAGATTCAATTTTGGATTTTGTTTGTGGGCCTGTGCTCATTTTTTACCCAAATATTTACTTGACCTTTTATATATCAGTGTGAATCTTCTTTAATCCTATTGACATATAGGTTATTATTTTGATGGCGAGGTGGTGTTTTGGGATTATGGGGAAGAAATGAACACTTTGTGGACGATTCAATATTTGTGGTTTGACATCAAGACAAACTTTAGTCTATTTTTCTCTACGTGATTGTATATGCGTACATTGCATGTTAGGTAGGGATTATAGGATACGATTATGACTAGTGTATCATGACTTGGCCTATTAAGGGAATTTGGGGTAGAAATATGGCCTGAACCATAGTATAAAATACCTTTCATGACCATAGAATCCTATCATGTTAGATTATAAACATATTGACCATAGTTTGATTCTAACAATCCTTTAGTATAAGGTTTACTATTTGAATTAGTAAATTTGATCATAGTTTCCTTTATTATACTATTATTAATATTCTAGTTATGTATTGTTAGGACTGAGGCTGCAGTTACAATACTAGTGTGACTCCAGGTGCGTATTCTATAATTATAAAGGATGTGGATTTAGTCTATAGATTCTTTGTAATGACCCTTTAGGTTATTTTCTATATTTCTACTAATTTTTTCTATCAGATCTTCTCTATATATACCCCAAGTCATTAATGAATTATTGGAACTGTCAGTTCGATTATATGGCAGTTCATTTTGGTTTTAGAACAAATTCCCTATTTTGAAGTCCTCGCTGATTCCAGATGGACACTAGGTGAAAACTTAAATTAGGCGACCTCGAATACAAATTTCGACTTTTCCAACATCTCTGGAATGTTGACTTTAGGGTAGGAGGACTCCGGGTCAAGGTCATGAGGAACTCGAGATCATTTCAACCTATTAGTTAGAATGTTATGAAATTCGAAATAAGGCATGAGACCCATATTTTGTCAAAACATCCTTAGATGGAAATTTCAACCGTGCCATTGAGTTTGGAATGTCAATTTTTTTATGGTTACATAAATCACCCAGTTGAAGTCTATTTTGTACTTGGAATAAAATCTGGTACATTTGGCTTCTGGTGCACCATAATAGCGACTCTTTGGATCGTGATTGTAAATTGCTTGAGAAATAATAGATACCTCAATTGCATACTGATGGTCGTGATCATAACTCATATGGTAGTGGAAAAGTATCACCATCACGATAGTTCAGGTCATGATAATGGAACCCGAGGTCCTGTGCTAGGTGTAAATAGACCCTTTATTTCACTATTTTTCTCTCATTAATTTCTTGAGATCTTAAAACCTAAATAGTGAGGTTAAGTGGGATTGAAGCTTGAAGGTGATTAGGAATCTTTATTAACGCGTGTTTTAATATTTCAATTTGAGGTAAGGATTAATCCTTTTCTTGGTAGATTTTCTTGATTTCTTGTTCAAAATCCCTTAAACCTTGAGGGCTTTATTTTATCAAAAATTTAGCTTAAATATCACTCATTTTAAGGTCAATGATTCCTTGAGCATGTGAGAATGACATGTTGGTTTCAAAAATGTGATTTTCGTAAATGGGACCTATATGGCATTTTAGTATGATTTTTGGAACTGAAGTATAGTAATGTGATATTGTATCGATATTCTCGTATTGATGAGTAAAATAAGATTTTGATAGATTGGCATTTTGCAGAACCTGTTCGGAAGGGAAACGTGGTGTTTTATTGGATTTTGTGAGCTTTTTTCGGCATCTAAGTAGGCTAGGTTTTAACCCTTGTTAGATTAAGCTACTTCATAGTATGTTTATGTTATTGAGATAGATTTGGGATGGGTTACGTCTTGTTTGATAAATTGAAATACTTGGGATTAGTTGGATCATTTAGGCTCTTATTAGGATAGAATTAACTTAGTTACTCATTAATGAGAAGGTTTTTCTTGGTCACTTGTGTTTTGGATGAAATTTGCTCAAATTGCCTAACCGTAGGTGAAATTGATCTAGTTTATCCATATAGGAAGTAATCTGTATCCTAGATCTAGTTGTGTCTTGTTTAATATATAATAGTAAATTTAGATACCTTAGCCTAGTCTGGGGCAAATATTGCTTGGTATGTGTTCTTGAGGATTTGGAAGTGGGCTCTTCGATCCACTTTAGGTCAAGACTTATGTTGGTTATTGAAGACCCTTTCATATGCTTGTGTACATCTAGGAAGATGGTTATTTTGGTGATAATTAGACACCTTGGTACTTGTTGGTTATGATGAATGACGTTTGAAGTAATGCTTAAACATTTATGCTATATATATGGATTATTGGTAAAGCTTATGATGAGATATTAAATATGCTATTGTTTTGGCTATTGATTGGGCTACCAAATATATTGTTGAATAAGCCCTTGTGTATGATATTAACTAACCCATTAATTATGCTATTGAGTATGCTATGAAAAAGATATAGATTATGCCATGGACTACATATTGACCAAGATAATTATAAGCTATCTTTTATGACAATGATAAGCCATAAATTAGAAAATTGACAAGTTATTGCCTATGCTTGATAGTACATATTGTTTATGTTAGAGGTCATGTTGAATGACTATATTGTTTAATACGTTATGGATCATGCTAAAGAGCATGCTTATAGATTACATTATTGAATATGCTAGTGATTATGCCAAAGATCGTGCTTGTTTACTGTGTTTCCATTTTTTCTATTTTTTATGCTAGAATTCACAATTTTGATTAAGATTATTGATCATGTTAATATATTATGTTAATGGTTATGTTGTTAAGTACTCTAATGATTATTCTACTGGCTACATTAATGATGATATTTATTATTTATACCCAATAGAAATCAAGAGTATGGCTATGATATTGATGACATTGATGCCGACATAATGATGATTATGATATATATATATATATATATATATATAACCGAAAAGACCAGAAGATGATTATGATGATATTTTGAGGATATTGTTTAATATCCCTACCAGTTAGAGTTCGGCTATACGTATTATAATATGATGACATTGGTGTGTGAGATTTATATATTAGCTACTTTTAAAATGAGGAAATGGTTATAATGTTGCATGATGCGAATATAAACTAATGAGATTATGATTAAGTGATAAATATTAATTAGTCGATAAAAATTAGCTAGTTGGCAAATGTTGGTTAATTGGTAAATAATGACAAACTGATAAGTGATGATTAGTTGTTATATGAAGAGTAGTTAATAAGTGATTTTTAATTGATAAAGGATGATTCATTGATACATGAGGATTAATTGGTACATGATTAATAGTTTATGTGTTGATTACTTGGAAAATAATGAATAAGCATAATCGATGGTTATATTGTGGTATGATTTGGAAATTCCAATGATATTATGAGAGTTTATAAATGACGGTGATGGTATATGCTATCTTGTTTGTACCTTCAAGGCTTATGGGGGCTTGTGATGGGTTACTTACTTTTCTGCACCAATTGGCATAAGGGAGCCAATTATGTATTCATGATTGCATGTGTTAATGCTTTGTGTTATCATATGATGATATTATGGTTATATATTTATTCATGTTTAGAAATGTTGTAGATATTTCAGGTTCATTTCCTTACCTTGACTTATTTATGGTATCTTGTATTCTATCATTCTTATATCATGACTACGCTTAATCAGTCGATGATGCCTACTAACTATCCAGTAATTTGGTTCTCATACTACACTCCTATATATTTTTGGTGAGGATTCGAGTACTAGTTGTGGCCGTTGATTCTTGTTTATGAAGTGTTGATATCTAATGATAGGGTGAGCTCATGGAGTCTGAGTCGCCATTTCCTTCTATATTTCTATATTCAATCTTTAGTTTTGAGATAGATGTATTGACTATTCTAGAAACTTGGATTGTATTATTATACTAGACTCTCTTGTATTGGCTCTTCCAGGTCATGGAATAGCATTTATGTTGTGAACATATTTAAACTATTTCTATTGTCTTGTTTATTTATCATGTTAGATTGCCTATTAGGCCCTTTTTGGGGGCAATTCCACTAAGTTAACCCATTATGTTTAACTCCAAGTTATGGTTTGACTACCTACTTGCGGGACAGATTAGGTGCCATTATGACTCATAAATTGGTTCATGATCAATTCATATCAGAGCTTAGGCTACATTGGTATTGTTGGTACAAGAGCAAATATCAAGTAGAGTCCTGCAGATCAGACCGATGACATCCGTTTTCTATCTTTAGGAGGCTATGGGAAATTCTTAGGAGTTCTTTACTTCTATCACTTATATCATGCTAAGAGTATGATTTTTTTTGTATAATATTCCTTTGACTTTACTATTTCAGAGAGAGCAAGGACATGTGCTACTGCTATATGCGATAAGGGTCTCGAGTTTGAGCATAGGGATCCTAATCCTATTTATAGATGACCTAGAAATTATAAACAAACTAGGTATGTGTTCTCAGCTAAGGGCCAAGAGATGAGGCCTTCACTAGAACCTATTCTCGCTCTCCAGAAAGAAATTCTCCCACCCCAGCTAGCGATAGGCCAGGGACTAGCCCAGGCTCGACTTGGGCTGATTTCTTCTTCAGTTCTTAGAGATGCTTTAGTTCATATTTTGGGGTTAGTTGGTGGTGCACGATCTGATAGTGCACTTCTATAGATCATAGTGGTACTAAGGTGGGGGCACATTGTATAGCTATGGCTCCTAGAGTTGAGGTTCCTTATACGCCGAAGATTGCTCGACTTGTAGTTTATCAACTAGTTGTTTCCCAACCTGCTATGTCTATCGAGGACCAAAAGATGTTGGGTAGATTATAATGATTTGCTCTGCCTACGTTCTATAGTGCTCTCGGCGAGGATACATATGAGTTTCTGATTGCTTGTGTGGATGGGCTCATTAATTAGGGCCTACTTGAGACTTATGGTATGGATTAAATTCCATTTCAGTTGGACATGGATGCTTGACATTAGTGGAGAGGTTATAAGGATTCTAGACCAGCTAAATCTTCTTCTTTGACATGGACTCAGTTCTCTGAGATATTTTTGGAGATGTATATGACTCATAATCTTAGGTATTATTTTAGGGATCAGTTCTCTAGATTGAAGTAGGGATCTATGATAGTTCCACAGTATGAGGCTCATTTTTATGAGTTAGCTAGGCATGTGACTACTATTCTAGATAATGAGTAAGAGAGAGTTCATTGCATTATCATACGGTTGAGACTTAACCTTAGTATGTATACTTAGAGTTTGGTTGCTACAGGTAGGTTTTTTGTTGAGTTTTCTGATCATGCTTAGCTTATGGAGAAGATACAACATGAGACTCATGGGGGCAATCATAAGAGGACTATACATCACGACAATTTCTATGTGAGCCATAGTAGTTCTTGATTCAGAGGTAGCTATTTTCATAGTAGATATCCTCAATGTCCATACTATTAGTCTATGAGTCAACCTAGTTGACTTGTTCAGGCAGTGCTTTAGATTACTGATAGAGGTCAGGCTAGTGCTAGTGATTGCCCTGGTAAGGGTAGTGGTTAGTCTTTGAGGAGATTATCATATGCTCATTCTAGACATGGTGCTTGTTCCGAGTTAGATGGATCTATTGGTTCTTGTTCAGCTCATGTGTCATATGATAGTTGTGGAACTTTTGGTCACTATTTTCAAGATTGACCTACTCATGGGGTGATTGTTTCTTCATCTCGGAGTGTTACTCCTATTAGAGCAGTTTATCCCTCCGCTAAAGGTCATTATTAGGGACGTAGGGGTGGTTTCTAGGGTACTCGAGGAGTTTCTCAATCAAGAAGGACAGGAAGTCGATCAAGAGCCCAGTTAGGTTATAAGTGTGGTTAGTCATATGCTATACCATCTAGACTCGAGGCTGGATCTACAGATATTGTTATTATAGGTATGATTTTAGTGTTCCATTAGTGGGCCCTTTCTTTATTTTATCTAGGACCCATTTATTCTTATGTTTCTTCTTATTTTGCTCCACAATTAGAGTTATCTTGGGATTTATTATCTATGCCCTTGTGTGTATCTACTCTCATGGGTGATTCTTTAGTAGTGGATGACGTTTTTAGATAATGTGTTGTGTTAGTTAGAGATGTTGATACTCATGTTGACCTTATTGTTGTGGGTATGGTGGATTTTATGTGATTTTAGGCATGGAATAGTTATCCCACTGTCATGCAGTCATGGATTGTTTTACCAAGACTGTTACCTTAGCAATGCCTCGTATATTCCCTATCATGTTGCAGGGAGCTATTATCCGTGAGCCAAAAGGTATTATTTCTTATATATGTGCTAGGAGACTTATTTTGAGGGGTTGAGAATCTTGTCTCTCTTATATTTATGATACTAGTATGGAGATTCCTTCACTTAACTCTGTTCCTGTAGTTTATAAGTTTCCTCATGTGTTCCCTACCGACCTGATATTCCCCTTGTCTATGATACTGAGTTTGCTATTGATCTCAAGTTTAACACTTAACCTATTTCAATCGCACCTTACCGTATGGTTCCTATCAAGATTAATGAGATGAGCTATCAGGTTTAGGATCTTCTTGGTAAGGGTTTTATTAGACCGGAGCTTCGGTGTTGATTGTAAAGAACAATGATGGATCTATGAATATGTGTATTGATTATAGTTAGCTTAATAAGGTAACAGTAAAGAACCGTTATCCTATGCCTCACATTGAAGATTTATTTGACCAGTTTCAGGGAGCTGAAGGTTTTCTAAGAATGATTTGAGATCTGGTTACCATCCGATGAGGATTTGAGATGAGGATATCCCAAAGATAGTTTCTAGGTTCCATTATGGTCATTCTGATGTCTTGGTGATGTCATTTGGATTTACTAATGCCCCAGTCATATTTATAGATTTAATTAACCGATTATTCAGATCCTATTTAGATTAATTTGTGATTATGTTCATCGATGACATCCTTGTGTATTGAAGGAGTAGAGAGACGCATGCATAACATTTGAGGATTGTGCTCCAAAATTTGTGAGATCTTGTGCTTTTCGCCAAATTTGCTAAGTTTGAGTTTATGATTGAGTTAGTGATATTCCTTGTACATGTGGTTCTAAGGATGGAATTATAGTAGACCTAACAAAGATTGAGGTGATTCATGATTGGGCAGACCTACATCTCTAATTGAGGTCTGTAGCTTTATTTGTTTAGCCAGTTACTATAAATGATTTGTCAAGGGTTTTATTACTATTTCAATGCGTATGACCAGATTGTCTCCGAAGGAGGTTCCTCTTTGATGGTCCGAGCAGTGTGAGTCAAGCTTTGGAAAGATCAAGGATTTCATTACTTTATTTCCTATTCTAGCTCTTCCTATTGAGGGTTAGGGATTCACCATGTATTATGAAGCTTCTGGTGTTGCCCTAGGTTGTGTCTTGATGTGCTGGGTCGAGTTATTATATATGCTTTAAGATAGATTAAGGCACACAAGCGTAAATACCCCTTGTAATTTTGAGTTAGCGGTGGTAGTTTTCATGCTCAATATTTTGAGGTATTATGTTTATGGTGTGCATTATTAGATTTTCACCGATCATCGCAGTCTCAACATCTTATGACCCAGAGAGAGCCTAATGTTAGACAAGATATATGGATAGAGTTTCTTAAGGATTATGATATATCTATCTTTTATCATCCAGGGAAGGCTAATGAGGTAACAAATGCATTAAGTCAGAAGACAGTGAGTGTAAGACCACATAAGATGCTAGGTTCGTTTCAGCTCATTCTTGCATGTAGAAAGGGGTCCAGGACTTAGAATATTTTACTAAGTGTTAAGACAGTCATTTCTTTAGCCCTCGAACTTTGATGAATTTTAATTCGACCTTCCCGGTCTTAAAACACTAATTTCCAAGATGGTTCATTATCAGGGTCACTTGTAGGTCATCTCAGGCGAGTTTTAAATTTTTTGAACTAGTGTAAAGGTGAGTTTGGATGTCCAAAACAGAAAGACGTCGCGATATGGCCTCACCGCGAGGGCCATTGACCCAGGCTCAAGGTCTCACTGCGAGGGCTGCTTGACCCGAGCAGGGGTCGCGCTGAGAGGGCCTCTTGACCCAAGTAGGGGTCGCCGCACGATGGGGAGCCCGTCCAGCATTATTTTTAATCTGGTTTGTGGGTGCATATGGGTCATTTTCCCCTTACATTATTAAGCCTTAACACGAGATTAAGCTTCCAAAAGTGCAAATTACTTGCATTTTTCATAAAATTCTCTCAAGAACTAAACCCTAGTTCATCAAGCTCAAGATCAAGTCCCAAGAATTCACCTCAATTCTCACAAAATCAAAAATCAAGGTATGTTAGGTGTTCATCCTTGGGTTTTCTTACACCCTTGGAGTTCAAGAAACCTTTTAAATAACTTGAGTTATGATTCCTATGGTATGAATTGAATTATGCTCATGTTTTTGTTGTTGTATGTATTTCAAGTTAAGATCTTTTATGAGTTCCATGCAATTATGTTAGCATATGTGTTGAATTATGAATCTCTCATGTTAAAACCTTTGAAATAGAAAGTTTACGTTATATTCATGATGGTTATGTATTGTTCATTACCATATGCATTAATTATGCTCCTCAAGTGTTTGATAGAATGTCTATGTGAATTGAATAGTGTATTCATGACATGTTATCATGTGTTCTCATTCATGTACAAGTTTATGATCTCTAAGTGTTTGGCAAAATGTCTGAATGATTGAATTGTGAACAAATTGACTATTTCTATGTTTTTAAGATTGGTTATGTTTTATTATTCATGATATCAAGTCTTAGGGGTATTTATTACCCAAAATCTAGTTGTTTACTTAGTTGCAGTAGTTATAGAATTGTTCTAGTGAAGGCAAAGAATAGTAGTACCTAGTCAGTAACAGAACTCAGTGAACTCAATCCAGTTCAGTCAGTCAACATGATCAGTGTCAGTTCAATCAAGCCTAGTACAGTCTAGTGATCAGTTCAGTGTCGATTCAGTTTGGAGTAGGATTCAACATCGAGTGAACCCAGGGATGGGGATATTCCTACCAGCAGAGGGTTTGACCCTTTGTAGCAATCCATGCATTATAGAACTATGTAATAGGGCAAGTTTTCCTCCAACCAGACTAGGGTTGACGCGATCATTTATACATTTCTTGAGTCTTCCTGCCAAATTAGGGTTGACCTAGCATTGTTAGTATCCCGTGGTAAGGATATAACACCCTTCCAATTGGGGACACATGTTGGACCCCAACTTAGTCTATATTGTGGTATGTTGGTTAGATGAACACTCCCACAGTTACAATTTCAGTCTCAGTATTTAGTAAATAACTCAGATAGTTCTACAGAACCATGGTTATCAGTTATCAATTACACAACCATCAAAATTCAGTACTTCAATATTAGTCTAAACTTTCATCAATCAGTATTCAGTTACCAGAACTCAATACTTCAGTTTCAGCCTAATCCAGACAGAAGTTATATGCATAGTATTGCATATTCAGCATGTTCAGTAGTTACAGTTTTGCATGTACTCTCATTCAGTTACTTCATGATATTCATTCAGTCAGTTACGATCTCATGCATATGAAACCTTGTATATCATCCTACCTTACTTAGCATACCAGTATATTCAAAGTACTGACCCATGCTCTTTCTTTGCGCTATGATGTCTCATATCATAAGTTCAAAAGAGCAGGTTCCTGATCATACTTAGCAGCTCAGGATATCAGCGGCAGATTTAGTAGTGAGTCCTCATCCATTGAGGATATTATTTTATTTTAGCATTTTAGTATTTCAATAGTTCAGTAGTTATTCCAGTCGAGGATAGTTGGAGGTTTTTCCCATCAACTCTATACTCAGAAAGTTAGAGGCTTTCAAACTATCATAGTTAGTTATTCAGTTTTCAACTATTAATATCAGTACGCTCAGTTATTATTTTAGTATTTTGTGAACCTTATGGCATTTTCAGTTATATTTTTGCATATATTTTCAATATTATTATTCAATGCTCACAGCAGATAGTAGTCATGGGTTAGCTTGTGATCCCTCAGGGTCGTAAGCATCGTGTGACGTCCAGGGTGTAGACTTAGGGCGTTACAAACTTGGTATTAGAACCTAAGGTTATAAAGAGTTCTATGGAGTCTGAAAGCCACGTCAAGTAGAGTTTTGTGCATGGGTGTGTAGCGCACCACACTTATGGACAAGGGGCTATGAGACATTTTAAGGAAAAGTTCCCTTCTTTCAACATTTATGTCATGCTAGTGAGAATGAGCTCATGTTAAACTCTGTGTCTAATCCAATTTTCCCTTCTATTTATAGAACATTCCTCCCAATAAGATCAACGAAAGAAGAACTGGACACCAGCCAGCACCTCCGCCCATTCAGAAAGATCCCCTGAATGAGCATGTCTTTCACACAGAATTCTGAACAGTTTTCACCACTGTATCTTATTCTATAGTATCCCAGAATGAATGCCCAACTGTTGTTCAATCCAAACTAGTGGCCAATACTGCTGCAGCTAGAATTCGGGACTTCACCCGAATGAACCCTCTTTCATTCATAGGGTCAAGTATGAAGAGGACCCACAGGAATTACCTGACATGGTGCAGAAGGTAACAGATATTATGGGGGTAACCACTGTGGGAGTGCTGAGTTAGCTGCCTATCATTTGCAGGATGTGGGTCATACATGGTTTTACGCAGTGAAAGGATGATAGGGCCACAAATGCAAGGCTTATAGAATGGGAAGAGTTTGCTATTGCCTTTCTAGATAGGTTCTTCTCGTTGGAGCTGAGGAAAGCTAAGGTGTTAGAGTTTATTAACCTAAATTAGGAAAGCATGACAATGAAAGACTATTCTCTCAAGTTTACTCAGTTAGCAAGATATGCTTCTTACTTGGTAGTTGATAACAGTTCTAAGATGAGTAAGTTTATCTCTAGTATATCCGATAGTATGGTAAAAGAGTGTCGGATCGCAATGCTGATCAACGAAATGGACTGGGCTAGGTTGATGTTCTATGCTCAGCAACTAGAGGAACATAAGACTAAGGAGAAAGAGAGTGAGAACAAAAATGCTAGAATAGTTAGCTTCAACTTCACTCAGCCTAAGCTAGAGGGTGGTAATCATCTGTAGTTTTTCCTAAAATATTTAGTCCCATCTCCGTCCTCGGCTAGTGCTCTGATGCCTAAGTTCAAAAATGGTTATAAGGATAGACCACCATGCTCGAAGTCTCAGGGTAGCATTAGCAGTGCCCGAATAAATCTTCTTTGTCAGAAATATGGCAGAAACCATCAGGGTGTATGTAGAGATGGCAGCGATGTAGGTTTTGGGTGTGGTAAATCAGGTCATGAAATCAGAGAGTGTCCTCAGAAGGGTTCACAGAGTCAACATAATCGTCCCCCAGCTAAGTTCAGTTTCCCATCTCAGCAAGGTGCTGCTTCTAGTGCCACTAGTAGGCAACGCCCAAATAGGCTCTATGCACTTCAGCCCCAACAAGATCTGGAAAGTTCTCCTGATGTGGGCATTGGTACGTTACAAGTTTACCATTTACATGTCTATAGTTTGCTAGATCCAGGAGATTTCTTATCCTTTGTTATTTCTTATATATACGTTGACTTTGGAGTCAGTCCCGAAATCCTAGTAGAGCCCTTCTTAGTCTCTACCTCAGTGGGTAAATCTATCATAGCCCGGAGGGTATACAAGAATTGTCTTGTTATGGTACTTAGAAAGTTACTTCAGTAGACTTACTAGAGTTAGAAATGATGGATTTTCACATCATTCTCGGCATGGATTGTCTCCGTTCGTGTTATGCCTCAGTTTATTATAGGAATAAAGTTGTCTATTTTTAGTTCCCGAATGAACCTGTCCTAGAATGGAGGGGTAGTACTTCAGCTCTTAAGGGACAACTTATTTCATACCTTAGAGTGAGAAAAATGATATCCAAGGGGTGTGTCTATAATCTTGTGTGATTCAAAGACTCTAGTTCTGAGACTCTTAATATTGTGTCAGTTGTAGTTGCAAGTGAATTTTCAAATGTGTTTCCCGAAGATTTTTTCGGAGTTCCTCCTGAAAGTGAAATTGATTTCAGAATAGACCTTCTTCTTGATACTCAGCCCATCTCTATTTCTCCATATAGAATGGCTCCAGCTGAACTTAAACAGTTGAAGGAATGGTTGAAGGATCTCCTATATAAGGGACTCATCAGGCCCAATATCTCTGCATGGGGCACACCAATTCTATTCATGCGTAAGAAAGACAGTTCTCTACAAATTTGTATTGACTACCGTTAGTTGAACAAAGTCACCATCAAGGAAAAGTATCCACTTCCTAGAATCGATTACTTATTTGAACAACTTTAGGGATCTAGTTACTTCTCTAAGATAGACCTTATATCAGGCTATTATCAACTGAGATTCAAAGAAAGTGACATTCCGAAAATAGCTTTCAAAACTCAATATGATCATTTCAAATTTCTAGTCATGTTATTTGGTCTTACTAATGCCCCAACAGCTTTCATGGACTTGATGAACTGAGTGTTCAAGCAGTACTTAGACATATTTGTCATAGTCTTCATTGATGACTTTATTGTCTACTCCCTCAGTGAAAATGATCATGCAAACCATCTCAGAATAGGATTATAGACTCTCAAAGACCATCAGTTGTTTGCCAAATTCAGTAAATGCAAATTTTGGATAAGGTCAGTAGATTTTCTTGGTCATATCATTTCCAGTAATGGCATTAGAGTTGATCCTCAAATGACCGAAGCTATGAGAAACTGGCCTAGACCCATTTTGCCAATAGATATCAAGAGTTTCTTGGGTTTGGCTGTCTATTAACGATGGTTTGTTGAAGGATTTTTATCAATTCCATCCCCCATGTCCAGATTGACGTAGAAGAAAGTCAAGTTCCAGTGGTCAGATTCTTGTGATAAGAGTTTTCAGGATTGAAGACTCGACTCACTACAACCCCAATTTTGACTTTTTTCGGCGGTTCAGATAGATTTGTTGTATATAGTGATGCTTCCAGAGTTGTCTTGGGATGTGTTTTGATGTATAAGGGTAAGGTTGTGTACAACGCATCTAGACAACTTAAGCCCCATGAAAAGAATTATCCCACCAATGATCATAAGTTAGTAGTTGTTGTGTTAGCCTTAAAGATTTGGAGAAACTATTTGTATGGGGTACATGTTGATGTGTTCACAGACCACAAAAGCCTGCCGTATGTATTTTCTCAGAAATACTTTAACTTGCATCAGAGAAGGTGATTAGAGTTATAGAAAGATTATGACATTAGTTTTCTGTATCATCCAGTAAAGGCCAATGTAGTGGTAGATACCTCAGTATGTTGTTCATGGGTAGTGTTGCTCACGTTGATAATGGTAAGAAGAAGTTGTCTCAGGAAGTTCATCAGCTTTCCAGGCTAGGTGTCCATTTGGTTGATTCAGCTAAGGGTAGTATTTAGGTACAGAATAGTTCAGATTCTTCTTTATTTTCTGTGGTGAAGGAAAAGCAAGATAGGGATCCAGTTTAGTTAAGCTAAAAAATTAAAGTCAGAGATCAGAAAGTTGAAGTTTTTTTCCAAGGGGGAGATGGTGTGTTACATTTCCAGGGTTAATTATGTGTGCCAGGTGTGGATGGCATAAGATAGTGGAGTATTGCAGAAGTTCATGGTATGCGTTACTCAATTCACCCACGGGCCACTAAGATGTACCGCAACTTACTGGAAGTCTATTGGTGGAGTGGGATGAAGAGAGACACTGCAAAGTTTATGGCTAAGTGCTCTACATGTCATAAGGTTAAGATTGAGTACCAAAAGCCTAGTGGTTCTATGCAGGTGTTCAGTATTCCCACATTTAAGTAGGAATAAGTGAACATGGACTTCGTGACGGGTTTACCTAGTACTCGTTGTTAGCATAATTTGATTTGGGTCATTATAGACAAGATGACCAAATCAGCCTATTTCTTCCCAGTTCATACCTCTTACTCAGTCGAGGACTATTCAAGGCTCTATATCAGAGAGTTGGTTAGGTTACACAGTGTCCCATTGTCCATTATTTCAGATAGAGGTACGTAGTTTACCTCTCACTTTTGGAAAGCCTTCCAAAAGGGTTTTGGTACCTAAGTTCACCTCAGCACAACCTTTCACCCTCAGAAAAATGGTCAAGAAGAAAGGACTATTTACACCTTAGAAGATATTTTAAGAGCGTGTGTCGTTGACTTTAAGGGCAGTTGGGATGACCACTTTCCTTTGATAGACTTTGCGTATAATAACAATTATTATTCCTGTATTTAGATGGCTCCATTTGAGGCTCTTTATTGGAGGAGATATAAATCTCACGTTGGTTGGTTTAAAGCAGGTGAGGCCACAGTAGTGGGGCCTGACTTGGTGTTTGATGCTTTAGAGAAAGTGTAGTTGATAAGAAAGAGGCTTAAGACATCTCTGAACCGACAGATATCATATGCAGATGTGAGAAAGAAAGATCTTGAATTTGAGATTGGTGACTATGTGCATCTTAAGATCTCTCCTATGAAGGGTGTGAAGAGGTTTGGCAAGAAGTGGAAGCTTAGTCTTAGATATTTTGGTCCTTATAGGATTCTTAGTCGCTTCGGTAAGGTAGCTTATGAGATTGAGTTGCCGACAGACTTAGCATCAATGCACCCAGTGTTTCATGTATCCTTGCTAAAGAAGTGCATTGGTGACCCAACAGTTGTAATCTCTATAGAGAGTGTAGATGTTCAGAACAGTCTCTCTTATAAGGAAGTCCCAGTCAAAATCCTTGATCGTCAGATTCGCAGACTAAGAAACAAAAAAGTCCCTTTGGTTAAAGTTCTTTAATTGAACCAGTTCGTTGAGAGAGCTACTTGGGAAGTAGAAGTAGACATGCAAACAAAGTATCCTCACCTATTCTCCATAAACTAAGACTCAGCCAAAGGTAACAGTCTTCCTTAGATTTAATCTATTCCATGCTAAGTTACATCTGCATAACATCCTCATATCATTCATGCATTCATGAAATAGTTCAGTCATATAACATGTCTCCAGAATTTAGTCATGCTTTATTTATGCATGTCAGTGTAAGTACAGTTCCTCAATTCCTCTCAGTTTAGTCAGTCTCATTTTAGGATGAATGTTTCCAAGGGGGAGATATTGTATGACCCCATAAGATGCTAGGTTCATTTCAACTGATTCTTGCATGTAGAAAAGGGTCCAGGACTTAGAATATTTTACTATGTGTTAGGACTTAGCCATTTCTAGAGACCTCAAACTTTGATGAATTTTAATTCAACCTTCCTAGTCTTAAAACACATATTTCCAAGTTAATTCATGATCAGGGTCACTTGAAAGTCATCTCAAGCAAGTTTAAGATTTTTTGGACTAGTGTAAGGATGAGTTTAGATGTCCAAAATAGCAAGGGGTCACGATAAGGCTGTACCGTGAGGGCCAAGTGACCTATGCTAAGGGTTATGATGCGAGGGATGCTTGACCCAAGTAGGGTTCGCACCACGGGGGCCACTTGACTCAACTAGGGGCCGCGGCACGATGGGGACCCCATCCAATATTTTTTTAATTCGGTTAGTGAGGGAAAATGGGTCATTTTCTCTTACATTATTCAGCCTTAACACGAGATTAAGCTTCTAAAAGTTAAAATTACATGCATTATTCACAAAATACTCTCAAGAAATAAACCCCAGTTCATCAAGCTCAAGATCAAGTCCCAAGAATTCACCTCAATTCTCACGAAATCAATAATTAAGATAAGTTAGGTGTTCATCCTTGGGCCTTCTTTCACCCTTGGAGTTCAAGAAACCTTTTTAAAAACATGAGTTATGATTCCCAAGTTATGAATTGAATTACACACATGTTTGTACTGTTTTATGAATTTTAAGTTAAGATCTTTTATGAGTTCCATGCAATTATATTAGCATGTGTGTTTAATTATGAATCTCCAATGTTAAAACCCTTTAAATTAAAAGTTTACGTTGTATTCATAATGCTTATTTGTTTTTTATTACCATGTGCATTAATTATTCTCCCTATGTATTTTATAGAATGTCCATGTGAGTTGAATAGTGTATTCATGACATGTTATCATGTGTTCTCATTCATGTACAAGTTCATGACCTCCAAGTGTTTGACAAAATGTCTCAGTGATTGAATTGTGAACAATTGACTATTGCTATATTTTCAAGATTGGTTATGTTTTATTATTAATGCTATCGAGTCCTGGGGGTATTTATTACCCGAAATCTAGCTGTTTACTTAGTTGTAGTAGTTATAGAATTGTTCTAGTAATGGGAAAGATCATTAGTACCCAGTAAGTAACAAAACTCAGTGAACTCAATCCAGTTAAGTCTGTTAACACGATCAGCGTTAGTTCAGTCAAGCCTAGTATAGTCTAGTGATCAGTTCAATGTCGATTCAGTTGGGAGTAGGATTCAGCACCGAGTACACCCAGGGATGGGTTCATTCCTACCAGTATAGGGTTTGACCCTTAGTAGCAGTCCCTATATTATAGAGCTACGTATCCAACGTAGGGTAAGTTGTCCTTCAGCCAGAATAGGGTTGGCGTGATCATTTATACATTTCATAAGTCTTCCTGCCAGATTAGGTTTGACCTAGCATTATTTTTATCCCATCGCAAGGTGCTAACACCTTTCCAACTGGGTTCACAGGTTGTACCCCAACTTAGTCTATACTGGGGTATGTTAGTTAGATGAACACTCCCACAGTTACAGTTTGAGTATTAGTATTCAGTAAAGAACTCAAACAGTTCTACATAAATGTGGCTATCAGTTTTCAGGTACACAACCATCATAATTCATTACTTTAGTATTAGTCTAAACTTTCAGTTACCAGTATTAAGTTACCAAAACTCAGTACTTCCATTTCAGCCTAATTCAGACAGACATTATATGCGCAATATTGCATATTCAGCATGTTCAGTAGTTATAGTTTTGCTTGTACTCTCATTTAGTTACTTCATGATATTCATTCAGTCAGTTATTATCTCATGCATATGAAACCATGTATATCAACCTACCTCACTTAGCATACCAGTACATTCATAGTACTGACACATACTCTTTCTTTGCGCTATAATGTCTCTTATCATAGGTTCTGAAGCACGAATTCCTGATTATACTTAGCAGCTCAGGATACCAGTGGCAAATTCAGTAGTGAGTCCTCATCCATTGAGGATATTATTTTATTTCAGCATTTCCGTATTTTAGTAGTTCAGTAGTTATTTAAGTCGGGGTTAGTTGGGGTTTTGTACCATCAACTCTATACTCAAATAGTTAGAGGCTTTCAAACTAGCACAGTTAGTTATTCAGTTTTAAGATGTTAATATCAGTACACTCAGTTATTATTTTTGTATTTTGAGAACCATATGGAATTTTCAATTATACTTCCACATATATTTTTAGTATTATTAGTCTGTGCTCACAGTAGGTACCAGTCATGGGTTAGCTTGTGATTCTTTGCGGTCGTAAGAACCATGTGAAATTTAGGGTATAGACTCGGGGTGTTATAGTGAGTATGGGTAGCTTCTCTTATATTTCTGTTTCTCAGAGGCTATTTGCATAGGTTATCCAGTCCTTAGCCAACTTGATTATTTGCCTTGATATTTTAGACCCTCGGAGGATTCTAACTAATATTGAGGCAAGGTTTTCACTCTTTAGAAGATATGATATTGATAGTTTGAGGATAGTAATCTTCACTTCCTTCGTGAGCAGGTGTTGAGTGTTGAGTCTGAGAGAAACACCATGGATACTGAGGGAGTTATTTGATTAGATGGCCGTATTTGAGATTTAAAGATTGATGACTTGACTCAGTTGATTCTGCTTCAGGCTCATAGCTGTAGATATTTTATTCACCTATAATAGCTAAGATTTATAGAAACTTGAGATAGCATTATTAGTGGAGCGGTATGAAGAGAGATATGTGGACTTTGTAGCTCGTTGCCTATGGTGTTAGTAGGTAAAGGCCAAGCATCGGCGATATGGTGGGTTATTCAGTGATTACCCATTTTTGAGTGGAAATGGGAGCGGATCACCATGGATTTTGTTAGTAGTTTGCCTTATAACTACCATGGTTCTAATGGTATTTAGGCCATCATGGATCGATTGACCAGGTCAGTACATTTCATTCCTATTTAGATTTCCTACACTGCAGAGGTGTTAGCCCGCATCTATGTGCATGATATAGTCCATTTTCAAGGTGTTCCCATATCTATTATATCAGACAAAAGTTCCACGTTCACTTCTAGCTTTTGCAGAGCTCTTCAGGGGGAGTTGGGTACTTGGGTAGATATTAGTACAACATTCCATCCATAAATCGATGTTCGGTCTGAGAAGAATTTTTAGGTGTTTAAGGATATGCTCTAAGCTTGTGTTATCGATTATGGAGTTCAGTGAGAGGATCACTTAACCTTAGATGAGTTTTCTTATAATAACAGTTATCATTCGAGTATTGAGATGGCAGCTTTTGAGGCTTTGTATGATAAGAGATGTCATTCTCCAATTGGATGGTTTGAGACTTCTAAGAATTGACCCTGTGGTACTTATTTTCTTCTGGAGTCATTGAATATACTTAGGGTGATTTAGGATAGGTTGAGAGTAGCTTATAGTAGTGTAATCCCGTGCTTTTTCTTAGCTTTGAAAATCATCTCAAGGATGTTAGAACTTTCTTTGAAATAATAATTCATTCTTATACGTGTGATATTTTCATAATTTTCACTTCCTAACACGTGATAAATTGAATAAGCTTTCCATTGATATATAATTCGCCCAAATCTGACACCCGGGCGAAGAGTTAGAGTCTTTTTAGTGAGACAGTGTTTGACCTGAGCCTTCAGCACATCGCGGAGATAGATCAAATGGAAATTATCAAATTCCAGTGTTGCTGCACGATACTGGAACATCGCTCCAAACTTCCAAGTCGTAGACAAGATGGCAAGGCGATAGCTCCGCATCGCGCCACCGTGCAGTTTCCCAATTGTCAATTTCTAGTGACACGAAGCGATAGCGCTGTGTAGCGCCAAGGGCCCAACTCGGGAAATTTTACTGAAAATTTAATGACGTGCCTAGGGTTAAAAGGGTCAACTTCCTACCCCTATATAATCCCTTTAACATATGATTCAGCCATTTTTCACCCAAAACATATTAGTTTTTCTCAAGTTTATCTCAAGAACAAGCTAGGGTTTCTATTAGGGATTAAAATTCAGGAAGGTTTCACCATAAATCTTCACGAAATCATGGTCTAAGGTATGCATAGTGTTTATTCATGGACTCCTTTCGTCCATGATGTCCAAGAATCCCTTTTCTAAACTCAAGTTATGGATTTTCTATATGTTTTTATGTTTTGGCTACTCATGTTGATGTTTGATAGATATGAAATTGGATTATACTCCATCATTGTTGATAGTTTGTATGTGTGTTTAATTACTATAGCCATAGATTCATGCAACCCTAAGACTTAAACCCTTGAATGATGAAATCAGAATTGAATAATGATGTTTACATGTACCATGCCAGTCATATGTTTGATTAAATGCCTAGATGAAGGAATATTGTCTAACTAGCATGATATCATGAAATCCCCATGTATGTACAATATCATTCCTTTTACATGTTCGATGAAATGCTCCAATGAAGGTAGTATGTATTATGATGATAGTCAAGTCTTCAAGTAAATAATGTTATGTCAGTTTCCTTCTATCGAGTCCTGGGGGTACTTATACCCAAAATATTAGCTGTGTGCCTAGATCCATGTAATGTTTTCACGATACTCTCGGTCAATATATGCACTCTTAAACTTCAGATAGTCTTATGACTCCGGAAAAATCTCCATGATCTCATGACTTAGTCAGTTGTCAGCTATCAGTAGTATTCCTCCAGCCACAAAAATTCAGTAACTCAGTCTATGCTCAGTTCAGTTCAGTAAATCATGTTCAGTGTCCATTCAAATGGGAGTAGGAATTAGCACTGAGTGAACCCAAGGATGGGGACTCACCTATTATATGAGGGTGTGATTCCTAGAAGCAATCCTTGTATTCCAGAACTATGTATCCAGCATAGGTTGAGATATCGTAGCCTTCTATATATGAGTAGATGAGGTGGATTAACCTATTATGTGAGGGTTTCCACCATTCTCACTAGAGTTACCTGTTATATGAGGGTTACTCATATGTTGTCCTTACTAGTGGCGCGGTATTGACACCCTTCCAATCAGGGCATAGATTGGACCCCAGCTTAGCTATTAAAGCACATTTGGGGCATGTCGGTTAGATACTACTTCCCACAGTTTCATGTTACAGAATCAGGACTGTCAAAAATATTCAATCAATCTTAGTAATAAAACTTAGATAGTTCTTCATATTTCAGGACTGTCAGATACAGTTAACTCATATATAGTACGAAACTTAGATAGTTCCATCGGTTTCAGGACTGTCAGCTATAGTCACCCATGTTATCAGTTATACTCAGATATAGTCACCTATGTTATCAGTATTATTCAGATATAATCCTTCATGTTATCAATCATATCAGTTACTAGCATGCCACATTATCAGTATACAGACTCAAAAATCATGAAATCATGTTGTCAGTTATAGTTACATATTTATGCATATATTCGCACGTTCATGTTAGACAGTCAGTTAGCATTATTCATGCATGTGAACCATCGCATATAGCCTACCTCACATGTATAATCGGTACATATGTACTGATGTATTTGCACTATGGTGCTTTCTTTTTATGTTACACAATAGGTTCAGGGACACGAGTTCCAGATCAGCAGTAGATTCCAGTTTCAGCAGTAAAAGTAGAAGTGAGTCCTCATCCTTTGAGGACATAATGATTTTCTATTATGTCATTAATTAGCTTATTAGTTAGAGTTAGTTATGGATATGTCCCATCAACTCCTTATTCAGATTCTTCAGGCAGTAGAGGCTTTCAGACTAGATGCAGACTAGATATAAACTATCATGTTTTAGACTTCAGTTTTGTTTTGGGTATTCTATTACCCCCACACAAATGTTACGTTATTCAGTTATGTTCACGATCGAACCGTATGGACTTTCAGTGCATGTTTCTGCATTATTATGTTATCTTATGTAGTATACAGGTGTAGATATCAGTCATGGGTTAGATTGTCATCCTTCAGGGTCATGAGCACCGTGTAGCATTCCGGTTCAGCAAATCGGGTCATTACAAGTAGGTAGAAGGCCTACCTAGATCATAGACTTTATGCCTCAATATTTAGAGTTACTTAATGAGTATTCCTCCGATTATCTCCTATGAAGGGTGTGATGAGGTTCAAAAGAAAGGGCAAGATCAACCTTAGATATATCAGAACTTTCAAAATTCTATGCATAGTTGGCGAGGTGTCTTATGAGTTAGATTTACCTCCAAATTTTGCTGCTGTCCATCCAGTTCTCTATTTTTCAATGTTGTGGAGATAAATTCCTAATCCTTCTTATGTTCTTAGGTGGGACTTAGTCCAATTGGATGAGTTGTAAACCTTTGTAGAGGAGGGTGCTTATTTTTGCTAGTGATGTTAGGTAGTTGCACACGAGGTAGATTCCCATGGTTAAGGTTTAGTGGAGGCACTGCCTAATAGAGGAGGATGCTTGGCATATTCATAGAGAGATGCAGACCCAGTATTCTCACCTTCTTGATACTTTAGGTACATCCTAATTGTTAACTTTTGAGGATAAAAGTTCATTTAGTAGTGGATATTGTAATGACCCTTCAGGTCATTTTCTATTTTTCTTCTTATTTTTCCATTAGATCTTCTCTATAGCTTCCCCAAGTCATTTATGACTTATTGGAAATGACAGTTCGATTATTGGGTAGTTTGTTTGTTTTTTAGATCTAATTCCTTATTTTCAAGTCTTCGCTAGTTCCAAATGGCCACTGGATGAAATCTTCAGTTAGACGAACTAAAATGCAAATTTTGACTATTCCAGCATCTCTGTAATGTTAATTTTAGGCAAGGACAACTCTTGTTTTGGGTCTCAAGTCACTTGAACTCATTTTGACCTTTTGGTTGAAAAGTTAAGAAATTGGAAATTAGGTGTGGGACACAAATTTTATCCCAATGATCTTGGATGGAAATTTCGTCTACATCAGTAATTTTGGAACATTGAATTTGATATGGTTACATAAATCATTTGCATATACGGGGTTCCAAATTAATCTCGAGCATCTGGTTGAAGTCCATTTTGGACTTGGAAAAAATTTGGGGCATCAGGTTTTTGGTGCACCATGATAGCGGTTCATTGGACTATGATCACGACTATCTTGAACAAGTCTAGATACCGTAATCTCATACTAATGTTCGTGATCATGACTCATGTGGCAAGGGAAAGGTATTGCAATTGCGATAGCCCGAGTTGCGATAGTGGAACCCGAGGGTCTGTTTTGGGTATAAATACACCACTTAATATGCAATATTTACCATTCTTCATCCATTTCGTTAAATCTTAAATCCTAAATATTGAGGTTAAGTGGTATTAAAGATTGTGGGTGATTGGGAAGCTTGATTAACACTTGTTTTCATGATTTTCTTCCAATTTAAGGTAAGTAATCACCCTTTTTTGTAGATTTTCTTGATTTCTTGTACAAAACCCCTAAAACCTCGAGGGTAATGATTCCTTGAGCAAGTGAGAATAATGGGTTGGTTTTTAAAATTCAATTTCCATAAGTGGGACCTACATGGATTTTTGGTCTTGAATGACAATTGTACGATATGGGTATCGATATTCTCATATCTGATAAGTAGAATGTGATTTTGATAGCTTGGTATCTTGTAGAAGCTTCTCATAAGGGAAAAATGGTGATTTAGAAAATTTTGTGAGCTTACTTTGACGTCTAGGTAGGCTATGTTTTACCCCTTATTAGATTAAGCCATTTTATAGTATGTTTATTATATGGTGTTAGATTTTGTATGAGTTAGGTGTTGATGTGATATATTTAAATAAATAGGATTAGTTTGATCCTTTAGGCTATTTTAACTATCGTTTTGTCCATGATTAGCTTAGTTATTCCTATTTTAGGTGAAATTGAGCTTTTAGGCTCTTATTAGAATGGAATTAATTGAGTTACTCAATTAATGAGAAGATTTTCCTTGGTCACTTGAGTTTAAGATGAAATTTTCTTAAATTTCCTTACCACACCTGAAATTGATCTAGTCTCTCTATATAGGGAGATATTGCTATCCTAGAACTAGTTGTGGCTTGTTTAACATCTAATAGTGAATTTAAATACCTTATCGTATAGTGGGGCAGGCATTTCATGGTAAGTATTTTTGGGGATTTAAAAGTGGGACTTTCGACAAACCTTAGGCCAAGACTTGTGATAGTTCTTGAAGACCCTTGATACACTTGTGTACATATAGGAAGATGGTTATTTTGGTGATAATTAGAGGCCTTGGTACTTCTGCGTTATGATGAATGACGCTAGAGGTAATGCTTAAATGATTATACTACATTTATGGATTATTGGTTAAGCTTATGATGAGTTATTGAATATGCTAATATTTTGGCTATTGATTGATCTACCAAATATAATATTGAATGATCCCTTGAGTAATATATTGACTAAGCCATAAAATTTTCAATTGATTATGCTATGAATAAGATATAGATTATTCCATGAATTACATATTGATCAAGCTAATGATAAGTTATCTTTAAAGATAAGACATTAGTTACACTATTGAAAAGTTGTTGCCTATGCTTGATAGTGCATATTGATTATATTAGAGGTCATGTTTAATGACTATATTTGAGAATATGTTATGGATCATGCTTAATGATTTTATTATTGAATATGCTGCTGATTAAGCAATAGATCATGCTTATTTCATATGTTGCCAATTATGTTAGTGGTGATGCTAGAATTCACAATTTTGATTATGATTATTGATCATGTTAATATATTATGTTCATGGTTATATTGTTAAATACTCTAATCATTATATTATTGGCCGTATTGATAATGAGATTAATTATTTATATGCAGTAGAGTTTTGGAAGATGTTATGATATTGATGAAGACATTATGATGATATATGCCTTGCAAGGACGGAGAAACATTATCATTATATATATCCTGCAAGGTCAGAGGATGATTATAATAATATATGCCCGAAAAGGGAGAAGGATGATTATGATGATATATAACTGGCATCGGAGGATGATTATGATGATATATATTTGTTCGACAAGGCATGAAGATGATTATGATGATATTATGAGGATATTATTTAATATCCCTACCGGTTAGAGTCTAGCTATAGGTGTTATGCTATGATGATAAACTTATTATGATATGATGATGTTGGGGTATATGATTTATAGTCTAGCTAAGTTTGAAAAGAGGAAATGGTTATAATGTAGCATGATGTGAATAGACCGTAACGTGATATTGATTAGTTGATAAATATTGATTACATGATAAATATTGGATAGTTGGTAAATATTGGTTAATTGGTAATTAATGACTAGTTGATAAGTGATGATTATATGCTATATGAACATTAGTTAATAAGTGATGTTTATTTGATAAAGGACAATTCATTGATACATTAGGATTAATTGCTACATGATGAATAGTTTATAAGTGTTGATTATTTGGTCAAAGATGAATAAGTACAATCGATGGTCATTGTGTGGCATGAGCTTGAAATTCCAATGGTATCATGAGAGTTGATAAATGATAGTGGTGGGTTATGCTATCTTATTTGTACCTTCCAGGATTATGAGACTTGCTTCTAGTTTAAGAAGAAGCTGAGCCTGGTTCCCAATCATAGGATTTTAGGTATGAGCTTTTGGAGATATTCTATAGAGCCCTAAACATCAGTTCACGAGACATGACAGACACCATAACTAGAGGAGTATTTTTTAGATTACGCTGGAAAGCAAAATCTGATATTCTAGACCTGATTTCTCTCACTAATCGAGTATGGAATACTCATGAGGCTGAGAGGGGTGTTGACACTTATTTTATCAGAGCTTTCGGCGACCATAGAGTAATTGATGAGTATATGGTGCAAGTTATTGTGAAACTACAAAATGATTTTGGGATGTTGACTAAGTAGTTTGCAGCTGGAAGTTTTGAAAATATGAATATGTTAGGTGTGCAAGGGTTCAGCCTCCAGAGATTATGAGTGACTTAGAGGTAGAGGCTAAGTATCTTGATTGCAATTTGGTGAGTTTTCGAGATTGCGGTCAATTTTAAAAAGGTCGATACTATTATGGTGATAGATACAAATATCACAATTGGGAGAAATATAGTGACTGGAGATGGAAAGATGACTACAAGGAGATGGGAGACTGTTACATTCCACCGGGCAGTCTGATACCAAATCAAGAGTAGAGGCGAAATTTATCAAACTGGTGAGGGGGAAAGAAATTGAACTGGCCAGCCTTATGTAGATTAAGGATGATATTTTAGGCTTTACCTAAAGGGTTGAGTCTTATGCAACTATAATCAAGAAATTATAGTAGATGTCTGTCACGTTGAATTGGAGGCAGCCAGGTACCTTTCCATGTAACACGGTCCAAAACTCAAAGAATGATGGTCACTGTCTTTCTATCACCACTCAGAGTGGTTTATCTACTATAAATCTCCCATTACCTACTAATGAGATGCCAAAGAATGATAACACTGTGGTAGATGAGACACTTATTGTGGATTCGAACAAGGCAACATGTGTTGATGCCAGTGTAGGTGAGGATACAAGTAAGGTCATGTTTGATGAGCCTATAGTGATACAAATTCCATGAATGCCCCCATATTTTCCTCAAATACTGAAATAAAATAAAGAGGAAGGGAAATTAAAACGGATTATTGAGATGCTGAAAGAGCTGATCTTGAATATCCCTCTTTTTGAGGCACTGGAGTAGATGCCGGGGTATGCCAGGTTTATGAAAGAGTTGGTAACAAATAAGAAGGCAATTACTTTTGAGGATGTTGAAGGAGTGCACAACTGCAATGCAGTAACTTCCATATCTCTAGCCAACAAAAAGGATAATCCCAGAGCATTCATGATCCAATGTACTATTGGGACATCCAGATTCTCCAAAACATTCTATGATTTAGGGTTCAATATTAGTTTGATGTTTCTGGCCATATTTAAGCAATTGGGCTTGAGCCCTCTAGAGATGACTACAATTTGGTTGTTGATGACTGACCACATTGCGATGAAACTCATAGGTATTTTTTTGGATGTATTAGTAAAAGGTGCAACCTCATCTTTCCATCTTAATTTTTTATTTCTAGATAGTGAAATTGACTTTGAGATGCATATTATTTTAGAAAGACCATTTATGGCCACAGGTAAAGCAATGGTCGATATAGAGAAGGAAGATCTCAGGTTAGAGTCAACAATGAAGAAGTCACTTTCAACATCAAAAGAACTATGAAGCTGCCTACCGACATGAGGGTTGTGTCGGTGATCTATTGTATTGATGACATTGGAGGTTATTACTTAGGTACCTTGATGAATTATAATTAGTCAAGGTGGATGCTTCATGCCGTGGGGTTAAATAAAGAGTTGTATGGAAGGAAACAAATAGGATTGTTGTTGAAGTCTGAGTAACCAACATAGCGACATCGTGCCATGACATTAAATCAAGTGTTGGGTGGGAGGCAACTCACTATTTTAGTGTTTACATTTGTTTTTTATAGGTAAAATGGAATAAGAATAGGCATGGAAAGCGGTAAAAATTGATTGATCCATAATCTTCCATGTAAGGGGACTTGGTGACCAATTTAACAAGGTCAGAAGTCCCATGTTGGCCAGGTAAGTTGTGTATTAACTATAAAGATGGAATTTTGAGGAATATTTTTGGAATTTCCAGACATAAAACCTATGAACTTACTTGCAGGGTAGCAAATATCACTTATGACCTCATAAGTAGAAAAATAAGTATTAGAATATAAAGTCAAAAGAGTAGGGAACACTACAAGAAATACAGTGTTTTGTGACGACTTTCAGTGGCGACACAAATAGTTGCCACAAAAGTTAGGATTTTTGTGGCGACATACAAAGGTTGCCACAAAAGGTATACGATTTAGGGGAAACCGTTAAAGTCACCACTAATAATGACATATTTAGTGGCGACTGTGTGTAGGTCGCCACAAATATGTAGTAATTTTTCCAAAAAAATTTGGGTTAGTGGCGACCTACGAATTGTCGCTACTAAAAGTCTTTTGGGGCGACTTAATCGCCACTAATAATGACATATTTAGTGGAGACTGTGTAGGTCACCAAAAATATGTAGTAATTTTTTTAATAAAATTTGGGTTAGTGGCGACCTACGAGTTGTCGCTATTAAAAATCTTTTCTGGCAACTTAATCACTGCTAAATTTAGATTTATTGTGGCCATCTTTTTTGTCGCCACTAATACTTCTACTTTGTTATTCTTCCCACTTTTACAGGTAAATTAAAATCTTTTTAGTAGTTATAATGAGGTGATATTACAGAGGGATCTGACTGGATATATATATCTTTCCACAAATTTGTGTGTGGGAGTGTAAGATATGTTGACACCCAATTTCGACCTCTCGATTCTCCTCTTAGGCTGCTATTTTACCAAAATTATCAATTTTGAATATTGATATATTTTACGTATTATTTTGACATCAAATAAATAACGTTGTGTCACATTCATTATTTTTAAAATATACAAATTATTATTATTACTTACAATTAATTAATTCAAATATTACATTTTACATATATTTTAATATTTATTAAATTATTTTTTTCCCACATATGCATACTCATAATTTACAAATACATTTATTTTTTATTAAATATAATTTTATGTAACATTAAATCAATTTTAGCAAATTTGATATTAATTTATGTTTTTAACCCATTTTTTAAATTATTCTAATCTCAACCGTCGATCAAAATTGATCCAACGGTTGAGATCAGATTACCCTCTCTATCCATTTAACCTCCATATACAACTAAGCCCTCATTGACTCTATCAACAACAACCGCACGTTAGCCACAAACCTACACCCTCTCCCCTCTCCTACCGCCGCCTTTCTCTCCGTAACCAGTGAACCACTGGAACAGCCAACAAAACCACCGCCACCGATCATCTTTGCCCAAAATCACCGCTCTTCCACCCGCCGCTCTCTCCCAGCTGGCGAACCACTAACCGGCGCACCCCAGCGCCTCCCTCCGTTCTCCAGCATCCAAACTCCGACCTACTCAAGCCACCGGTTTCCAACCAGCCCAACCGCCGCCAACCTCTACGCCAATCGACGAAATAGCTGATCCACCGAGGCAAGGGTCCCCATTATGCCAAGCCGACGATCTCCCTTTTCAGCTGCCACTCCAGCTTTGGCTAGTGAAAAATATGCCAGTACTGCCTTCTCCAATAAATTTCTTGATAATTATACCACTATTTTGTATATGAGTTAGTATTACCTTCTTCTGGTTATGTAAGGAGCATTATCTAAAGTCTTCACATTTTGAAAAATTTATCCTCTTCAAATCCTAGTAGATTTCAGATTCACATAGTTTATTTTCTCTTATAAATATTTTACATTGTCAAGTTTAAGTTATCAAATTTACGGAAGTAGTTTGTGACTTCTAAATTCATTTATTTTAAAAAATTAAATCATTATCGCTTCTCATACCATGTAATTTTTACATACCTTAATATTTGCATTTCTAACCCAAGTTTAGTTTATGTATTTGTGCCTTTCAAGTTTCAATTTCAGATTAGAAATTAGGGCTAATTTAAAGCCATGAATGTAACATGTTTTTTACTCCGCATTTATAATAGACGGATATGATATTTTATATGATTTTGTTTAGCCCATTTTAAACACATCCATGTATGACTCTATCCATAGATTTTCCATCCCTTCCATATTAAGAATGAACAGATCAAAGATTTAAAGAAAAAAAAGAAAAAAAATTATTTGCTATACATTCACTTATTTTTAAAAACTAAAATCATATTTTATTTAGCTGGCTATCTTCTTGAAAAAAAAAAAACTCAAGCATTTATTTTGCACAATGAAAGAATATTGTCATATAAGAGTCATTTTCTTAAATTAAAGTGTAGTTCAAGACCATAATTGTGAGGTTTTATTTCAATGCTCTACTCAATCTTTGACGTATTTCATAGATCCAACATAATAAGATGTCCTTTAAATGATACTACGATATTCTTGAAGTTGAAATAAATTAATCTTTTGTACACCAAAAGTATAATGTATGAATACATCTTTAAAACATTGGCTTGCAATATTTAATCGTTTGTGTATGAATGGCTAATACGCAGAGGAAGACTTTTAGTCTTTTTATTAAGTACGCAATAGTGGTTACGTGGACTGATTTTCCTTGATAACTAATTTTCTAAGATACTTTGAAATATTTTTGATTTTGCTTCTTTTTTGTGTTATTAATTAAAAATTGAACAATAGTAGTTCCACTAAAAGGATTTTTTATCCTTTTAGTTCCACTAAAGAAATAATTGATTCAAATGACTTTAAAGTTCTCTATGGATCCATTTTTTGTTGATTGTACGTAATATTTCACTATAAGGTCAAGTGGAGCCACCTGTATTATCAGTTGAGTAACATATTATTGTAACGCTCTGTGTAAGTGTATTTATATGTATTCTGATTAGCTGAGAGGATTTCGATAGGCCTATTTACAAAGGAAATTTTGGCAAATTGATTTGAAAATTTTGAAAGTTAATAGAATTTTAGGACTACATAATGGATAAAATGAAGTGAAGTTAAGTAAATGATCTCATGAGTGTCTTAGATAATTCTTAAGTAAATCCTTAAGAAAAAATGTGTTAGGAATTGATATGCCTAGTATGAATAAGTTTGGTTGTGTTAGCTGAATTGAGATCTTTCTTTTATACTGGCCAGATTTTTCGGTTAGTTTCATTGTCCTTTTAGTCTATTTTGGTTTAACTAAGAGTAGCTAGAAAGGAAGTTCATTTCCTGGAAAACAGAAAAGGGCAGAATTTTTATTGAGGTCAAAGTTCCTAAGCTTTCTTAATCTAATTCATCATTTGAGGAATTAAAAGTCTATCATTTTGAAAGAGCCAGTCTAATATTTAGGGAGATTACCACGCGGGGGGGGGGGGGGGATTTTGAAATATTTAATGTATTCTGTAATATTTTAATTCTAAGATATTGTTGTAATCTCTTTTACAAAATAACATTAAGATTTCTCAAATCATTTCTTGCATTTAACAAGTTAGAATTGAAACTTCTCTTTATTTTTTATTTCAGGGATAGGTAATTTCATGATGGAAATTGTTAGCCATGAGAAGTTTGAAGATATTTTGTGATTTTCTTTCTCATATGTATATCACAATGATTTGTTACCCATTAAAAACTATATAATTATCTTGTGGAGAAATATAATTTAATATCGTCTTTGTACCTTTAAGTACTATAGTTGTATTATTGGCAACGAAGTAGATAATAAATAATTTATATTTTTTTTTTGGAGAAAACAGTGAGTATTAGTGGTGACCCACCGTCGCCACCAAAAGGGAGTATTAGTCGTGACCCATAGTCGCCACAAAAAGTCAATTTTTTTTTAATAATAAAATTCAACATTCTGGGGTGACAAAAGATCGCCACTAAAGCATTTGTAGCGACAATGGTCGCGGGTAAAGCCTCATCTACAGTGGAGACTATCCCAACATCGATTTTTTGAATTTTATTTTATGGCGTATTTGCTTGCTTTTATGTGGAATGTTTTGTCGCCACAGAATGTATGTTTTGTGTCGACTTACATATGTTGTCACAAAAAACTTTTTGTTACGGAAGTAATTTCTACGACCCTTATGTTGCCACTAAAAATTATTAGTGGCGATTTTTCATCCTTTAGCAGTGACATTTGTCGCCACAAAAGGTTTAGATTCTTGTAGTGGAAATTTGACAAAAAGTTGGGCCCAAATACGTTTGGCAGATATGAAGCATATGTACCACATACAACCCATATATCGGTGCCGTAAGTGGCATATTATTGTGACCCTTTTTTATTTAAAATTTTAGTCATACCAATGTTTGAATAAACCCTAAATCGGAACCCTACCCTATTTAAGCCCCTTTAACTCATTTTTAACTTACAAATCCTAAAAATTCCGTCTTCCCTCTTAAAATTCAAAGTATCCCACTTCGCTACACTTGATAAAAGGAAAAAACATCACTTGTTCTTGGTACCAACTTGTCTTTAAGTACTGAATAAACATTCAAGCTTTGATTTTGATTCACTTCTTCATAGTTCACTTTTGGTTCTCCAATTAAAAGTTAATATTCTTGTCTCCTAGTAGTAGTATCTTGTGGTAAACCTTAAATAAGTAAGTTGGTATGTTTATTTTCATTAAAAATACATACTAACCATAACACATGTATGTAGAAGCATTGAATTAGCATAAAATCTTAATGTGGGCATTGTTCTCTGATTAAACATAAAAATCATGCCCTAATTGAAAGTTGAATTTCAAAAAATAGAGGAATACTAAAAGTTTGAATGCTAGTTTTTGGTGAAAATTTAATTAAAAGTAAGTGTTTATATGTGGAACTTGTTGGGACTAAGAATAAGTGATAGGGATGAAAAAATTAAGGAAAAATTTGAAGTCTTTGGATTTTGAGTTTTTCTTTAAAATTTGCAATCCCTCATTATCTGTTGGATGCTAACACTTAATTTTTCAGGTAGACATGGCACAAAAGAATTAGAAGGTTGCACCTACTAGGCGATATGATGAATCTTCTGAGAGTAGTAGGTCAGACGAAAAGTACCCATCAGCCTGATCCAAAGCAGTCTTGAGCAGAGCGACAGGTCCAGTGACTTGGAGAAAGAAGCAAGCTAAAGTTTAGGACATTATAATGGCCAAATCAGGTGTTCATATTATAGAGAAGTTGCAATAGGCAAATTGTTTAACCATCACTCACCCTAAGACCCAGGCTAGGCTATTAAGTTCCTAGGTATGCCGAGGATAAAGATGGCCCAGATATCGCTACCATACTCTCCCCAGTTTGTTGATGGTAGTGGTGATGATGAGGAGGAGGAGGAAGAGTTTGCGTTACCTCCCGTAACAGTTATACAGGACCTCCAGTCTGAGAAGGGGTCTCAGGATGAGACTAATGCAGTAGATGAGGAACAGTCATCAACTGTGCCTAACTCTGAGGAGGGTACTGACCAGGCTACACAGAAGGTACCTTCATCAGATGTAGTGCCACCAGCTTCGCATGGTCAGACGTTTGACCCCACACATATCTCGGAGGAGCCAAGTGATAAAATGTACATGATATGTTTCATGCAGGGACTTCCAACTATTTTTGAGTATAACAACTATATTACTAGGTCTGGCCAACCTATGAGGGCTATCTATGAGGAGAGACATATTGACTAGTCTAGGTTGGCCGGTACACCATTGTTACGGGCTGAATTTTACAGATATAAGTTGGGGTGGACGTCTCGACCCCATGGTTCTTACAACTTGACTTTGGTGTGGGAATGTTATGCATCATGCCGTGCCATAGTATCCTTGAAAATGCTAAAGAGTAGGGGTTTTTTGAGGCATACTGAGCATCCCCAGCTTAAGCAAACTCATGTGAGAGGGGTTATGGTTGACATTTCAGCGCTGTCCATCCGTCGAGTTCTTTTTGGTCAAGATTATGTTGCTCAAGCATCCACAGTTGAGTGTGATTAAAGATTGATAGTTGAACTAGAAAGACACACTATGCTTGATGCTGAACATAGGATTGAGAAAGTTGAGGTGGTGAGATGGATAAATAGTTCACCTCTGGGTAATGATACCTCTTGTATTAAGGGGCAGGGTATGATATCGAAAATAACACTCAAATTTACCCTAAAGTTTTGGTGGTTGCATGTTCGTTATAGATTGTTTCCATCTACTGCAGACAATGTATTCACATGGGATAGAGATACGCTGATTATTAGAATGATGGACAGATATGATATTGAATTTAGAGTTATCATTCAACCAGATTTTCATGAGAGAGCTTTTTGTGGGACTATGCATTTGTTGTTCCCATATCTCTTCCAGTGGTTATGTAATGCGTACAATATTCTAGAGAGACCAGGAGTTTATGAGAGAGTACAGGTGATGCCCTCCAGAAAAATTAGGATGATGAATGATTTGACACATTTAGAACTTCCCAAGAGTCCTCGTGCACCCACTACATGCCTCCAGCCTTATTTGAGGACCTATCAGTCCCTACAGAGTCTATTAATACACATTGAGGTGATATGGGAAATAGTATGGTGTTTATATGGGGAAACAAAGGGCCCTGAGTTGAGTACACAGGGTGAGCGGACCCCAGCTATATCTAATCAACCCCAACTTCTACTTCAGAGCCAGTGAGTACATGCTAAGTGCCTTCTCGGCCATCCACTTTAGTTGATGCTTAAAGTATGATGATAGTATCTTGTAAGTTTTTTCATATTTTGATGGAGAGTGAAAGAGTCATCGACACTCGGCTATGAAATTTTGAGTCTAAGATGGTGTCTTTATATGGATAGATCTAGACATTGGCTCGGACTACACTAGATACAACTATGGCTAGATTGGAGTTTGAACATCGAGATGCTATGCCAGAGTTACGAGCTGAGTTTCATTCACACATAGAAACTTTTGAAGTCTGGGTATTGTCTCAATTAAGGAGCATTTACACACCAAGTCTAGGTGATATTAGGGATGACGTAGATATACTTAGAGCAGAGGTACACTCTCTCACAATGAGCCATATGCCATCCATCCTTCCATTTGTACCCACATATGTTCAGCTAATACCTCTACTTTGTCAGTAATTCCAGTCATGAAATCATGAAATAGATATGCATGCTCAGAATAAATCTCAACAAATCAGTAATTTCAGTTATGTACTCATGATTCAATTTTTCATGTTCAGAATGTACTTCATCTTATCATTTTCCCCATCTCAGTCAGTCTAATTCGAAGGATGAATGTTTTCAAGAAGGAGATATTGTAAGACCCCACAAAATCCTAATCTTAATTCACTCCATTTATGCTTGTTAAGGGGGTCCCATACTTAGAAGGTTCTAGCTAAGTTTCCAGACTAAGTTTATTTTAGCCTTTGAAAGTTTCCAGTCTCATTTCGTGACTTTATTGCTCTTTAATGGTCCGTATTATTGCTAATTCATGACCAGGAAGGTCAATAGGTGTTCCCGGACAAGTTTTGGATTTTTTGGAACACATTTAGACCACGTTCAGAATCCCAAAATAGTGGACCAACACAATTTTAGCACGTCGCATTGCCCATCACATTTGTTGATATTGTTTCAGGTTGCCATGTTCAAAGTACTGAGGCTCGATGCGATGATGGGATGACGTATCGACTATCGCATTGACGCCATAACGCACTGCGTCGCTAATAGCGTCGGTGCCCAATTCTCAGTCATTTAAAAGCTGCGTCCTTAGGGTTATTTCAGACTTTTTGCCACGCCTTCAACCCTCATAGCATGAAATTTAGCCCTATTTTGGCTAATCCTATTTATTATTCACAAATCCTCAAGAACAAAACTCTATGGCTATCAATTCAAGACTCAATTTCCAAGGGATTCAACCATCATCCTTCAAGAATTCACCAACTAAGGTATGTCAAGTGTTCATCCATTGGTTTCTTTGTAACGCCCCAAAATTTCATCCCGAGATGCCACATGGTGCTTAGGGTTCACGTAGCCCCAAGATAACCCTCGGAGCCGGACACTACCTCAAGGAATTCAATTCGATAGTAGTCATGCACAACGAAGAGATATACCATATCGGGTTCAAGAAAAATACTGGAGAATACTAGATTGTACAACCAAAATATATTGAATGTGTGTACATACCCATCCTCTAGTATGACAAAGCCTCTATACATAAAAATCAAGGAGCCATTGGGACAAACCCCCAACTGACTCAGACAGTACTGAAATCCATAACAACAGAACGATATCACCAAAAATATAGACATAGTCTTCGAACTATGAGGACTCATCACTGAGGGAGCATAGTTGAGGCACTCGAATATCGCTAACGTGGCTGCGGCTGAGTACCTAAACGTACGCTACGCGGCTGTCCGCACTTTGAAATGTATTGAGTATGTGGGGGTGCATGCAACAATGTAAGTATCATCATAGATTTTATGAAAATATGCATATGTACAATGATGGCTCACTTGGCTAGAGTTAGATTGAAACATATTTTTCATGATCTCATAGTAAATAAATCATATGATAAAAACCTCATAAATCATCATAAATAACTCAACTCTTCAACTTAAGACTCGGAGTGACTCGGTAATTCAAGAAACTCAAATTTTCTGGACATGGGAGGTTCTTATAAAGGACATAAACCATGTGAGCTACATGAAGTCCAACGTTTTTCCCTCCTAAGGAGAGCAACCCACATTTCCCGGAGCGTCGTACTCTTGCAAGGGAGTACAACCTAAATTTAGTGATCATAATCTCATACTTGGCCTCTGGCCCATAATTATCAATATCAATCCTATGGTGGCACGTATTTTTGGGGGAAATACCACATTTCCCGCTCGGTACAATACTACTCCTAGAAAGAAGATCAGAATGCGTTAGGAAATCCACCACAAACATCACAAGGGTCTATCATGAAGATCAAATCAAATCTCTTTCCCATTTATCAAATCATAATAAATTTGTGGATTCCTAACTCGACTCAAATCAAATCAATCTTTCTCAATATCAAAATGTATCAATTCACTAAATCATAGCAACACCAATAACTTTGAAGAAATATCAAGACTCATTGTAACAACTCAATCTCATGAATCAATATACTCAATAATCCAATTTATCATAAGGAAGCTTAAAGCATGACACATATCTTGAATGAACTTGAAATATCAACTCATGGTAGGAATATGAAATTCACAATATTAAAAATCAAGTCATAACTTGGGAATAGTAAAATAATCATGTATAACAAAGCTTGAATAATTTATATTCTCATAATCTCATGATGAAGTAATTTGTGTATAAACCAACTTGCAAAATTATATAAATCCATGATAGAAATCAAAGCTTTGGGTCCAAGAATGAAATAATTCCATGATAGAAATACTTAATCTTTGAAATTGGATGAATTCTAATGCTTGAGACTTTATCTGCACTTGTAATAAATGATTCTTGAAGACCACACTATGAGGAACTTGATTCTTGATGAAATCTTGAAGATTTATGGATGATTTTTGGAAGATTAAATTTTCTTGATTGAAACCCTAAAATATATTCTTAAGAAAATTGGAAGAGAGAATGAAGAAATTAGGGTTTGGATGAGGATTCTAATATTTATATATGCCTCCAAAATATGGGAAAAGACCAAAATACCCTTGCAAAAACGTCCCTTAATTGCTGAAAAACAATAGATGACGACATTCGTGACAAGTCGTCAGACTTGTGACAAGTTGACACGAAATGTCGTCACAAAAGGGTGGATTTTATGATTTTCGGCTTAAGGTTGACGACATTTTGTGACAAGCCGTCAAACTTGTGACAAGTCGTCACAAAATGTCGTCACAAAATGTTGGATTTTGTGACTTTCTGCTTATGGTGACGACATTTTGTGACAAGCCGTCAGGCTTGTGACTAGTCGTCACAAAATGTCGTCACAAAATTTCCAGGCTGACACGCTGGAGTAAAACGGGCATAACTCTTTTCTCCGATACTGGATTTGGATGAAATTGGTACCGTTGGAAAGATAATTCAATTATATATATGTTGGTGGGTCATGAACTAAAATGTTTATATGGTATAAAGAGATATGTTCGTTTGAAGTTGTCTTTGCCAAAATCCTTCTCAAGAATTCAATCGGTAAGGGATGTTTTGATTCACCTAATCGCTAGGACATCTTTGAGGCCTTAATACACATAACCCTTGATCAGAAAATAACCAAAGCACTATAATTTATTCCTCATGAGCTTGAGTCATGGTTGCACTATTGGTTAGAGTCTCGGGGTATTACAATATCTGCCCCTTGGAAACATTCGTCCTCAAATGTTGCCAAATAGTCCAAGAACAAGTGAAAATGAGGATGTATAGTTGGAATGACTCACTCAAAGGGATTACTTCACTCTATAACTTATGATACCATACAAAATGAACAAATTTATGATGGATGTAGACGCATAGCTGAATCTTTAATAAGAAGGGGGCGAAATTAAAAAAGAATGGTACCTTTTGCTCACTCCTAACTCACAGAAAAGAGGTGAGGCTACTTGGCTCGCATATCAGCTTCAACTTCCCAAGTATCACTCTCAACAGATTTATTTCCCCAAAGAACTTTAACCAAATGAAATTCTGTGTTCCTTAGCCTACGGATTTGAAAATCTAAAATCTCAACCGAAAACTCCTCAAATGAAATGTTATCCTGAATATCCAAGCTTTCCGAAGGATCAACCACGACAGAATCACCAATACACTTCTTAAGAATAGAAACATGAAGTAATGGATGAACTCTAGACAACTCCGCGGGTAACTCCACCTCATATGCTACTTTCCCAACGCGGCTCAGAATCCTGTACAGACCAACATAACGGGGACTAAGCTTTCCCTTCTTCCCAAATATATTCACCCCTTTCATGGGTGAAACCTTTAAGTACACAAAATCATTGAAATTAAACTCAAGATCTTTTCATCTCACATCCGCGTACGACTACTGACGACTTTGAGCAGTCTTCAATCTTTCTCGAATCAACTTAACTTTTTCCATAGCCTCGAACACAGCATCAGGACTAATCACAGCTGCTTCTCCTACTTCAAACCAACCTATAGGCGATCTACATCTTCTCCCATTCAAATCTTCAAATGGGGCGGTCTGAATACTATCATGGAAACTATTGTTATACACAAATTCGATCAATGTCAAGTGCTCATCACAACTACCTTTAAAATCAAGCGCACATTCCCTCAACATATCTTTTAAAATTTGAATGGTCTGCTCAGCCTGACCATCTATTTGTGGATAGAAAGCATAACTTAGATGAACTTGGGTACCGGGACCCTTCTGAAGAGCCCTCCAAAACTGGGAAGTAAACTGAGTACCCCTATCAGAGATAATAGCCAAAGGGACTCCATGAAGTCTAATGAATTCTCGAATATACAATCTAGCATAATCCTCAGCTATCTAAGATGAATGCACCAGCAAGAAATGACCTAATTTATTCAACCGGTCTACCACAACCCAAATTGAATCATGATGACGGCAAGAAGGAGGAAAACCAATTACGAAATCCATATTCACTTCTTCCCACTTCCAAGTAGGAATGCTAAACTCTTGCATTACACCACCAGGCTTTTAGTGCTCTACCTTAACCTGGTGACAAGTAGAACACTTTTCCATAAATCCTGCTATGTCTTTCTTCATACCGTTCCACCAATAGATTTCCCGCAAATTATAGTATAATTTGGTAGCACCGGGATGAATAGAATAGCACACTTCAGCCATAATTCTCTACCTTAGATTATCATAATTGGGAACACACAATCTACCCTGCAATCTCAACACACCATCTCCCCCTTGGGAGAAAACCTCTACTTTTTGGTCTTTAACTAACTCCTACAGTCTGACCAAACTAGGATCCCTGTCTTACTTCTCCTTTACCTTCGAGACCAAAGAGGACTTGGAATTACTCTGAACTAACATACTCCCTTCAGAGGAATCATGCAACCTAACATCCAACCTAGCCAAACAATGCACATCACGGGCCAATTCTTTCTTATCATTCTCTAGATGAGCTATACTACCCATAGACAACCTGCTAAGAGCATCTTCCATAACATTGGCCTTACTCGGGTGATACAACACACTCATATCATAATCTTTTAACAGCTCCAACCACTATCTCTACCTAAGGTTTAACTCTTTATAGGTGAACACATACTGCAAGCTTTTATGTTCCGTAAAGACATCAACATAGACACCATACAGATAATGTCTCTAGGTTTTCAAAGAAAAAAATACAGCTGCTAATTCAAGATCATGGGTTGGGTAATTCTTCTCATGAGGCATCAACAGTCTAGAGGCATAAGCTATAACTTTACCCTTCTGTATCAACACACAACCCAAACCAACTATAGAAGCATCACAATACACCACAAAACCATCAGTACCATTGGGTAAAGCTAACACTGGGGATGAAGTTAGTCCAGTCTTCAACTCTTGAAAACTCTTCTCATAGGTATATGTCCACTGGAACTTAACTTTCTTTTGGGTTAACCGGGTCATGGGAGACGCAATGGAAGAGAAGCCCCTAACAAAATAATGGTAGTAACCAGATAGACCCAAGAAACTCCTAATGTCAGATGGGGAGGTAGGTCTAGGCCAATTCTTTACAGATTCTATCTTTTAGGGATCGACTTTAATGCCTTCGGAGGAAATAATGTGACCTAGAAAAGCAACTGACCTTGGCCAAAATTCACACTTGCTAAATTTAGAGAATAATTGATGATCTCTAAGAGTTTACAAGACAAATCTAAGATGGTCGTCATGATCATCCTCTCTTTGGGAAAACACAAGAATATCGTCTATGAATACAATAACAAACATTTCAAGATATTTCTTGTACACTCGATTCATGAGGTCCATGAAGGCTGCTGGAGCATTAGATAACCCAAAGGACATGACAAAAAACTCTAAGTGACCATAACGGGTTTGGAAGGCTGTCTTTAGAATATCACACTCTCTCACTTTAAGCTGATGATAGCCGGATCTAGGGCCTATCTTTGAGAAATAACTTTCACCCTGTAGCTGATCAAATAAATCATTGATTCTAGGAAGAGGGTACTTGTTCTTGATAGTTACCATGTTGAGTTGATGGTAGTCAATACACATACACAATGTACCATCTTTCTTACACACGATTAGAACAAGTGAATCCTATGGGGAAACACTGGGTCTGATATAGCCTTTTTCTAAGAGATCTTTCAGTTGCTCCTTCAACTCTTTAAGTTCTGCGGGAGCCATACGGTATGGAGGAATAGAAATAGGCTGAGTGCCGGGAAGGAGATAATCTGAATTCTATTTCTCTATCAGGTGGGACCCCTGGGAGATCTTTTGAGAAAACATCAGGAAACTCATTAACAATGTTAACTGACTGAATAGTCAGAGTCTCAGACTTAAGGTCTTTAACTCGAACTAGGTGATAGATGCAACCCTTGAAAATCAACTTCCTAGCTTTGAGGTAGGATATGAAATGGCTTCGAAGTTACAGAACTCCCGAACAACTCAAAAATAGGCTCGTCAGGAAACTGAAACTTGACCACTCAGGTACGACAATCTATAGATTCATAGCACGAGTGAAGCCAATCTATACCTAGAATGACGTCAAAATCAACCATATCTAGCTCAATCAAATCAGTACATATGACCCAATGAAGAAAAGTGATAGGACACTTCTTATACACTCGCTTAGCAATAATAGATTCTCCTACCGGGGTAGAAACTAGAATAGGCTCAGGAATCCGTTCAGGGTCCATCTCAAAATTTACATCAACCAGAGGTGTCACATAAGAGAAACTCGAATCGGGGTCCATCAATACATAAACATCAAAATGAAAGACATGGAGCATACCAAAGACAACATCTGGAGAGTCCTCCTGCTCCTGGCGAGGTGGTATAGCATAGAAGCAATTCTGGCGTGAACCTCCAGCATTACTAGAAGAGGCACCCTGCGGAGGAACTGGATGGACTACGGGAGCACGGGAACAGGTAGCCTGACTCTGGTGATGAGCATCTCGAATCCCCTTTCTAGCATACAGACAATCTCTAAGTCAGTGGTCCAACTTTCCACAACCAAAGCAACCCCGCTGATCAACAAAACACTCGCCAAAATGATCTCTACCACAGTTGGCACATAAAGGAAGATGAGGTTGGTTACCTACACTTTCCTGAGACCTGGATGGGATAGGCCTGTTCCCCTGCACCTGTCTGCTTCTATTTGTGGGAGCACTAACTGAGGAAGGCGCGGGCATAAATGGACTTCCCTGGAATTAAGAAAGGTTCCCTCCATGGCTAGACTGACCGAATCCCTGCTTCTCTAATTTAGGTCTTTTATTCCCTCTTACTCTCTCCCTACCTTTCACCTTATCAGCTTTAATCTGTTGGGTATGTATCATCAACTGAGAAAGGTCTATCTTCCTATTAAGCATAGCAGATCTACACTTTTTCATAACGTAACTTGACACACCGGTTACGAACTTACTCATGATGGTCCGGGATTCAGCCATCATACTAGGAGCATATTTGGATTACTAATTGAATGTAAGACAATACTCCTTACAATCATGGAGCCTTGTCTCAAATTCATTAATTCCTCTATCTTTGTTTCCGTCATCTCAAGAAGAAAGAATTTGTCCAAGAACGAATCCTAGAATAATTGCCAAGTCATGGGAGCGACACCCCCCTACTCTTCACCCACATCTCTACCTAGTCATATGCAATATCTTTCATTCGATAGGTAGCCAATTCAACACTCTCCTCCTTATTCATAAGCATAATTTAGGTGATCTTTCTCACTTCATCCAAGTATATCTATGGGTCTTCACCTACCTTCAACCCATAGAACTCAGGCGGATTCATCTGCATAAAGCCACGAACTCGAGGTGCAGAAGAATTATTCTCTTGCAGAGACAAAATAGTAGCCTGGGTTTTAGCTTGAGCATTGGCGGTATCTGCCTGGGCTAGCACCTGAAAACCTACCCAAAATTCCGCATGAAACACATGCTCGTTTAAGGTATCAATGGGTGAAGGTTGCTCGTTGTTTCTACGAGCTCGACAAGGAGGCATTTTCTGTTATAAGAGAGCACGAGTTAATGACAGATAAGGAGGTAGTTGTAGTCACGATATAATTTAAAAATAAAGAAATGGCTTCTCCTAAAATGTTCTGTAGCCTTTTTCTCATATATGCGGTGTGCTACACACCGATGATCAAGACTCTATGTAACGTGGCTTGTCAGACTCCATAGGACTCCTTAAATCTTTGGCTCTGATAACAAGCTTGTAATGCCCCAAAATTTTTTCCCGTGATGCCACACGGTACTTAGGGATACACGTAGCCCCAAGCTAACCCTAGGATCCAGACACTACCTCAAGGAATTCAATTTGACAATAGTCATGCACAACAAAGAGATATACCACATCGGGTTCAATATAAATATTGGAGAATACATGATTGTACAACAAAAATATATTTAATGTATGTACATACCCACCCTCTAGTCTGACAATGACTCTATACATCAAAATCAAGGAGCTATTGGGACAAACCCCCAACTGGCTCAGACAATACTGAAATCCATAACAACAGAACGATATCATAAAAAATATAGATACGGTCCTTGAACCTTGAGGACTCACCACTGAGGGGATGTAGTTGAGGCACTCGAAGCTAATGTAGCTACGGCTGAGTACCTGAACCTACATTATCATAAATTGTAGACCATAGAAATATATGTGGGTCAGCATTTTGGAATGTACTGAGTATGTGGGGGTGCATGCAACAATGTAAATATCATCATCAATTTCATAAAAATATGCATATGTACAATGATGGCTCACTTGGCTTGAGTTAGATTGAAACATACTTTTCATGATCTCATAGTAAATAAATCATATGATAAAACCCTCATAAATCATTATAAACAACTCATCTGTTCAACTGAAGACTTAGAGTGACTCGATAATTCAAGAAACTCAACTCTTATCGACATGGGAGGTTCTTATAACTGATATAAATCATGTGAGCTACATGGAGTCCAACGTTTTTCCCTCCTAAGAAGAGAACCTCACATTTACGGGAATTTAGTACTCTTGCCAGGTAGTACAACCTAAATTTAGTGATCAGAATCTCATACTCGGCCTCTGGCCCACAATTATCAATATCAATCCTACGATGGCACATAGTTTCGGGGGAAATACCATATTTCCCGCTCGTTGTTAAATACTACTCCCAGACACTAGCTTAGAACACGTTAGGAAATCCACCACAAACATCACAAGGGTCTATCATGAAGATCAAATTAAATCTCTTTCTCATTTACCAAATCATGATCAATTTGTGGATTCCTAACTTGACTCAAATCAAATCAATCTTTCTCAATATCAAAATGTATCAATTCATTAAATCATAGAACCATAAATAACTTTGAAGAAATATCAAGACTCATTGTAACAACTCCATCTCATGACTCAATATACTCAATAATCCAATTTTTCATAAGGAAGCTTAAAGCTTGACACATATCTTGGAAGCACTTGAACTATTAACTCATGGTAGAAATATGAAATTCACAATATTAAATATCAAGTCATAACTTGGGAATAGTAAAATAATCATGTATAACAAAGCTTGAACAATTTATATTCTCATAATCTCATGATGAAGTAATTTGTGTATAAACCCACTTGCAAAATCATATAAATCCATGATAAAAATCAAAGATTTGGGAAGAAGAACGAAAGGATTGCTCTTGTTCGAAACCCCACATACCTTAATCTTTGGAATTTGATGAATTCTAGTGCTTGAGACTCTATCCGCACTTGTAATAAATGATTCTTGAATCCCACACTATGAGGAACTTGTTTCTTAAAGAAATCTTGAAGATTTATGGATGATTTTTGGTAGATTAAATATTCTTGATTAAAACCCTCATATGTATTCTTATGAAAATTGGAAGAGAGAATGAAGAAATTAGAGTTTGGATAGGTATTCTCATATTTATATAGGACTCTAAAAGATGAGAAAAGACCAAAATACCCTTGTAAAAATGTCTCTTAATTGCAAAAAAAAATAGATGACGACATTCGTGATAAGTCGTAATACATGTGACAAGTTGTCACGAAATGTCGTCACAAAAGGGTGGATTTTATGTTTTTCGGCTTAAGGTTGACGATATTTTGTGACAAGCCGTCAAACTTGTGACAAGTCATCACAAAATGTTGGATTTTGTGACTTTCTGCTTATGGTGATGATATTTTGTGACAAGTCATTAGGCTTGTGACAAGTTTTCACAAAATGTCATCATGAAATTTCCAGGATGACACGCTAGAGTAAAATGGGCATAATTCTTTGCTCTGAAACCGGATTTGGGTGAAATTGGTACCTTTGGAAATCTAATTCAAGTATATATATGTTAGTGGGTGATAAGATCAAAAATTATTAGGGTATAAAGAGATATGATCTTTTGAAATTGTCTATGCCAAAATCCTTCTCAAGAATTCAATCGGTAAGGGATGTTTTGATTTCCCTAATCGTTAGGAAATCTTTGAGGCCTTAATACACATCTCCCTTGATCATAAAAGAACCAAAGAAGTATAATTTATTTCTCATGATCTTGATTCATGGTTTCACTATTGGTTAGAGTCTCGGAGTATTACATTCTACCACCCTTGGAGTCCAAGAAACCTTTTCAAAAACTCAAGATAACGCTTTTGATGAATTTCATGATTTAGTTTGATTTTGTTCATGAATTTTATGTTAGTGGTTTCTATAGTTAATGATTTAATTACAATATCTATGTAAAGCAAACTGATATATGTGTAGCATCATCTGAAACTATGTTCAACCTTTGAAATTTGCCAATGGAAATGTGAATTATGATGCCTATTTGTTGTATAGGGGTTATGTGGATATATTATGCTCACCAAGTGTTTGATGAATTTATCAAGTGAGTTAATAAGTGAAGGAAATCATGCCATTCTCATTATGTGCAAGTTGTATCATGCAAGTGTTTGACAAATTGTTTATGAGAATGAAATAATACCATGTTATAGTATGCTATTACGTATTCTGTATTCATGTACAAGTAATGCATCTCAAGTTCTTGTTAAAATGCATAAATGAAAGAATGATAAACATGTCGTAATTGTTGAGCTTTTAAGCTTGAGGCATGATTTACTTATTATGCTATCGAGTTCTGGGGTTACTTGTACCCAACAATTTACATGTGTGCCTAGAGCCAGTGTCAGTTTTCATGATTCACACAGTCAAGCCATGATCAATAGAACTCAGTCAGTAATGTGACTCAGGAAACTTCAGTAAATTTAGTATCAGTCCAGTAATCTTAGTGAACTCAGTAATCTCAGTGATCTCAGTAATCTTAGTAATCTCTGTAATCTTAGTTAGTTATCAGATCTTAGTAATATTCAGTTCAGACCTCAGTAACTCAGTCAGCTAGCAGAACTCAGTAGCATTCTTTCAGTTGATAGATTATAATAGTATTCCATTATTCAACGAAACTCTGTGAACTTAGTTTAGTTCTGTAAAATTGTACCATCATTAACAGCTCAGACATGCCTAGTGTGAACTAGGATAATCAGTTCATTATCTATTTAGTTGGGAGTAGGATTCGACACCCCACTAGTTCAGATTCGGGGCATATCGGTTACATGATTACCTCCCACAGTTTTAGTTTCAGATTCATTCTCAGTAATAGAACTCAGTTCAGTTCTTTAGATATCAGGACTATCAGATACAGTCACTCAGCTTAGTATGGAACTCAACTACTTCCATCAGAATTAGGGATGTCAAATACGGTCATCCAGTTCAGTCTAGAACTCATATAGTTCTTTAGATTCAAGACTATCAAATACAGTCACCCAGTCCAGAAAAGAACTCAGATAGTTTTTTAGTATTAATATACTCAGTTATCAGTTGTCAATAATAGAGTACCAGTAACCTCAAATATTTGTTACCTGTTAGCTCCGTAATTCATATCATCAATAGACTCAGTTATTCAGTATCCCAGTATTAATAAACTCAGATATCAGTACATCAGTGTTCAGTACTGTCATGACCCCAGTTCTAGTTTATATATACATGCATGTATTTGTCACGCGTTCATGTTCATACCAACAATCAGTTATTATTTTTTATACATATGAACCCTTGCACGATTTCCCGAACATCCTTAGTAGATCATACATTCAGCAGCCAGACTAGCAGTGAGTCTTCACCATTCGAGAATAGCATGATTATTTTATTACTTTATTATTTAAGTAATTTGGAGTTAGTTGGGGATATGTCCCATCAACTCCATAATTTTCAATACAATTTTATAGGCTTTCAGACTACAACATGTTTTAGACAGTTTATTTTAGTTTGGGGTATTGTTATACCCCATTACAGACATTGTTTTATATTCAATATTAGTTCAATTTTGAACCATATGGCCTTGATGATTATATTTCACATATTTACAGTATATTATTCACTGCTCAATTACAGATATCAGTCATGGGTTAGCTTGTGGTCCTTCAGGGTCATGAGAATCGTTTAGCATTTCGGGTACCAGATTTGGGGCATTACAAACATGGTATCAGAGCCTAAGGTTCAACAGTGCCTAGGAAGTCTGAAAAGCCAAATCAAGTAGAGTCTTGTGCATGGGTGTGTTGTGCACCACACTTATGGATAGGAGGCTATAAGATATTTTAGGAATTGTTTCCCCTCTTTAGTATTTTTATCGTGCCAGTGAGCATGAGCTCAAATTTAACTCCCAGTCTAATCCGCCCTTTCTTTCATTTATAGAACATGCCTTCCAAAGGGTCTAGCGAAAGGAGAACCGTTAATTAGTCAGCACCTCAACTCGTTTAGTCAGATCCCCTGCACGAACATGTTTCCCATGTAGAATTCAGGACTGCATTCACTAATCTAGCCAATTCAGTCAAAACTCAGAATGAACAGCCAATAGTTATTTTGTCCAACCTACTGGAAAATTTAGCTGCAACAATGATTTGGGACTTCACCCGAATAAATCCTCCCCTATTCTTCATTTTTAAGTCCGAAGAGGATCCACATGAGGTCCTCGACTGGGTTCAAAAAGTCACAAATATCATGGAAGTGCCTTCTAGTGAGAGTTCCAATTTAGCCGTCTATCAGCTACAATATATAGCCCATACATGGTTTAAACAGTGGAAGGTAGACAGGGGTACAAATGCAAGGCCCTTAGAATGGGAAGATTTTGCTACGGCCTTTCTAGATAGATTCTTTACCCTAGAGCAGAAAAAACCCAAACTATTGGAGTTCATCAATCTCAGGCAAGGTAGAATGAGTGTGAAAGAATACTCCCTCAAGTTCACCTAGTTAGCCAGGTATGCTCCCCATGTAGTAACAGACAGTAGATCCAGAATGAGCAAGTTTGTGTCTAGGGTTTTAGCTAGAGTGGTTAAGGAGTGCAGGACTATGATGTTGATTAAGGAGATAGAAATATCTATAATTATGGTCCATGCTAAATAGATTGAAGAGAAGAAACTTAAGAAGAAGGAAAGAGAGAATAAGAGAGCCAAAAAAGGTAGTTATAGTTTTTCTCAGCCAGGGTCGTAGGGTGGTAACCGTTCCCAGTATAGTCAAAAGTTTTCCATTCCAGTTCCCTCTTCAGCTAGTGCACCAGTACCAAAGTTCAGAAATGACCACAGGGATGGGGAGCTAGGCTCCAAAACCCAGGGTAGTGCAAGCATTATTCGCACTCATCCGTTTTGCGAAGAGTATGGTAAGTATCATAAGGGTGTGTGTAGAGTGGGAAGTAATATGTGTTTTGAATGTGTTGAGTCAGGACACAAGGCCTGCGACTATCCTAAACCCGGTCCACAAAGTCAGTACGATAGTCCTTCATCTTATTCCGGTCACCCGAATCAGCAGGGTACCAATTCCAGCGCTATTAGTAGGCAACGCCCAAATAGAATATATGGACTTTAGTCCCTACAGGATCAGGAATGTCCTCCTAATGCATCCATTGGTATGTTACAGATCCCTTATTTATATGTTTACACTTCTTCAGATTCAGGATCTTTTTTTTCTTTTATAACTCTTTACATACAAGTCAATTTTAAGGATATACCAGATTTTAATAGGACCTTTCTCAGTCTCTACCCAGTGGGTCAGTCTATCATAGCCTGACAGGTATACAGAAACTGTCCGGTTATGGTACCTCAGAAAGATAGGCCTTTATGTTTTAGTAGTAATACTAGTATAGGTAGGAAATCAATATGGGAAGGCGATTCCCGACCAATTCCTATCTCATTGCAAAGTTTTGTACTTGAGTGATCACGATACTTACACATGCATCATGTTACAATTTTGTGAAGCCAACATAGATTCATAAATTCCATAGAATCATGTGTGCTTTAAGTTCCTAGTATAAGGAATCCCTGTTCATTTAGTGTTACGAATCATGTCCAATAAACACAAAAATTCTAGACTCAGGTCATACAGCTCATGACTCATGCACTCATATCATGTTTTACAGTATGCTTAGCCTATATGAATCATGCTACGTTCCTAGTGATTAGTTAAAAATTTATACTATGTAATGTATATCCATAGTTTAGACCACTTGGTGAATCCGTGGTGTTGATATTTTGTCCCTTAGCCCTCAGTTACAGCGTCATTCAGTAATCAGTATTCAGTAAAGGACTCAGATAGTCCTTCAGAACCGTGGCCTTTAGTTATCAGTTATTTAGCCATCAAGATTCAATTTTTCATTACCAGTCTAATGCTCAGATATTAGGAACCAACATTCAGTCCCAGTTACAGTCTTAGTTACGGTTACAGTCTCTATAACCATCCTAGCTACAATCTCAGTCCCAGTCCTAGTCCAGTCAGATCATAAACTCAGTTCACTTTCATGATTACCCAACCATAGTATATGGCCATCAGTTACTCAGTTATTAGTATTTCAGTGCCTCAGTTTACAAAATATTTCTGAATTATGTTGGACGCTTGGTCTTGCGTTCTTAAGGTAATACAATTTTCACTCATTCATGCTCAGTTACCTCACGTTACTCAGTCAATCATTACCTTCTATGTATAATAATTTATAGTCTAAGTCCAACCATTCAGGCTAAGTATAGTTTAGCCTTACAGACCTAGTAGTCAGCTATCAGTCATTCAATTAATCAGATAAGTTAGTATATTTATGCATTCATACTCAACACCTACGTGAATCATTTTAGTAGTCTCAGTACAGTTCATAAGGCTTATTTACTTTATCTTATATGATTTTTCATAGGCCTTGTCTACTAATACAAGAATCACAGCCATGTAGCTATCTCCTATTCTGATGTCCTCCTCAGATCAGGCAAAAATTTGCTTTCTCCCTACAGTCACTAGAACTCTACAGAAAGAGTATCATAGGAACGCTACAGTCGAGTATAAATTTCAAATATGAGTTAGTTAAGCAACCAATAATTTAGTTTAGCAGCCAGACAGACAAGTTTAGACGGTGTGGTTTCCCATCATTCCATCTAGTCGCACTATCCAGAGTCTCAGGAATGTGATCATTCTAAGATGGACTAACCAGGTAGTTACATGTTCTTCCCAATTCATGTATCTTGCCTCAGTTTCAGATCCAAGATAATCAGTCACGATTCAGTTCCTAAGTGTCTTGAGCATTACTCCAGTTTTCCTCAGTATCACAACAAAGTCATCCCAGTATTTTTCAATGGACATAGTGTCCCAAGGGGGAGATACACTATAATTCCCCAAACCTTCATGACGTAAATGTGCCTCTCTCTTTTCGTAATGAATCCAGTTTGGGGTAAGAAGTACTTATAAGTTGACCCTCAAACTCTGATCTTAGCCGTAAGCCATGTATTCAAGGTACTCAATTTAGATCAAGATATCTAGATCATGTATCACATTCCAGACTTAGTTACGTTCATGTATTTCCGCTCATGCATATCTAGTAATTAGTTTTAGGCTCATTAGCATTTTCAGTTTAAGGAAACAATCTCCCTTGAACTTATCCAGTTTCATGCTCAAATTTCCATTATAAACTTGGTATCAATTACCATTGCATAATCAGTCATGCATTCATGTGTCAGATCAGTCATGTATTCATGCATCATATATCCATGTTAAGTATAATAAATTCATCTTATCAGTAATTCCAGTCATGAAATCATGAAATAGATATGCATGCTCAGAATAAATCTCAACAAATCAGTAATTTCAGTTATGCACTCATGATTCAATTTTTCATGTTCAGAATGTACTTCATCTTATCATTTTCCCCATCTCAGTCAGTCTAATTCGAAGGATGAATGTTTTCAAGAAGGAGATATTGTAAGACCCCACAAAATCCTAATCTTAATTCACTCCATTTATGCTTGTTAAGGGGGTCCCATACTTAGAAGGTTCTAGCTAAGTTTCCAGACTAAGTTTATTTTAGCCTTTGAAAGTTTCCAGTCTCATTTCGTGACTTTATTGTCCTTTAATGGTCCGTATTATTGCTAATTCATGACCAGGAAGGTCAATAGGTGTTCCCGGACAAGTTTTGGATTTTTCGGAACACATTTAGACCACGTTCAGAATCCCAAAATAGTGGACCAACACAATTTTAGCACGTCGCATTTCCCATCACATTTGTTGATATTGTTTCAGGTTGCCATGTTCAAAGTACTGAGGCTCGATGCCTCAACTATTGCGAAGATGCCATAATGCGTCGCATCGCTAATAGCATCGGTGCCCAGTTCTCAGTTTTTTAAAAGTCGCGTCCTCAGGGTTATTTCTATCTTTTCCTATGCCCTCATAACATAAAATTTAGCCCTCTTTTGGCTAATACTATTCATTATTCACAAAATCCTCAAGAACAAAACCCTAGGACAATCAATTCAAGACTCAATTTCCAAGAGATTCCACCATCAACCTTCAAGAATTCACCAACTAAGGTATGTCAAGTGTTCTTCCAAAGGTTTTATCCACCCTGGGAGTCCAAGAAACCTTTTCTAAAACTCAAGATAATGTTTCTGATGAATATCATAATTTATTTTGATTATGTTCATGACTATTCTGTTAATGGGTTCTCTAGTTCATGATTTAATTACAATATCTATGTGAAGTAAACTGATATATGTGTAGTATCATATGAAACCATGTTAAACCCTTGAAATTTGCCAATGGGAATGTGAATTATAATGCCTATTTGTTGTATATGATTATGTGCATATATTATGCTCACCAAGTGTTTGATGAATTGCTAATCTGAGTTAATAAGTGAAAGAAATCATTCCATGCCATGTTATAGTATGCTATTACGTATTCTCAATTCATGTACAAGTAATGCATCTCAAGTGGTTGTTGAAATGTCTAAATGAATGAATGCTAAACATGTCGCAACTGTTGAGCTTCTAAGCTTGTGCCATGATTTACTTATTATTCTATCGAGTCCTAGGGGTACTTGTACCTGATAATTTAGCTATGTGCCTAGAGCCAGTATTAGTTTTCATGATACTCACAGTCAAGCCATGATCAGTAGAACTCAGTCAGTTATGTGACTCAAAAAATTCAGTAAATTTAGTATCAGTCTAGTAATCTTAGTAAACTCAGTAATCTCAGTGATCTCAGTAATCTTAGTAATCTCTGTAATCTTAGTTAGTTATCAGATCTTAGTAGTATTCAGTTCAGACCTCAGTAACTCAGTCAGCTAGCAGAACTCAGTAGCATTATATCAGTTGATAGAATATAATAGTATTCCTTCATTCAACAGAACTCTATGAACTCAGTTAAGTTCAATAAAACTATACCATCAATAACACTTAGTCATGCCTAGTGTGAACTAGGAAAATCAGTTCATTGTCTATTTCGTTGGGAGTAGGTTTCGACATCGAGTGAACCTAGGGATGAGGGATTCCATGTTAGCCAGTAGAGGGTGTGATCCTTAGTAGAAATCCTTGCATTCCAGAACTATGTAGCCAGTGTAGGTCGATATGTACCCCTAAGAGTCTAGGGACTATTCATCTTCTTTGAGTTTTCCTTATAGGTGGGGTTGACGAAAGAACTCCCTGTCAGAGAGGGTTTACTCATAGATTGTCTATACCTATGGCATGGTACTGATACTATTACAGCTGGGGTTACAGGTTCGACCTCACTAGTTTAGATCCGGGGCATGTCAGCTAGACGATTACCTCCCATAGTTTCAGTTTCAGATTTAGTCTCAGTAATAGAACTCAGTTTAGTTCTACAGATATTAGGACTGTCTGATACAGTTGCTCATCTCAGTATGAAACTTATCTTGTTCTATCATAATTAGGACTTTCACATACAGTCATCCAATTTAGTCTAGAACTCAGATAGTTCTTCAGATTCAGGACTATCAGATACAGTTACCCAGTCCACTAAAGAACATAAATAGTTTTTCATTATCAGTATACTCAGTTATCAGTTATCAGTAATATAGTACTAGTAACCTTAGAAATAAGTTACCTGTAAACTCCGTAATTTATATCATCAATAGAATTAGTTATTTAGTATCCTAGTATTAGTAAACTCACATGTCAGTACATTAGTATTCAGTATTTCCATGACCCTAGTTCCAGTTTATGTATTAATCCATGTATTTCTCACGCATTCATGTTCATGTCATCAGTCAGTTATTATTGTACATACAAATGAACCCTTCCATTCAGCTTACCTCACTTGCATACCAGTATATTCAATTGTACTAATGTATTTGCGTTATGGTGTTTTATACCATAAGTTTAGAAGTATGAGCTCTCGAGCATCCTTAGTAGATCATATGTTCAGTAGCCAGACTAGCATTGAGTTTTCATCGTTTGAGGATATCATGATTACTTTATTACTTTATTATTTCAGTAGTTCGGATTTAGTTGGGGACATGTCCCATCAACTCTATGATTTTCAGTCAGTTTTAGAGGCTTTCATACTACAACATATTTCAGATAGTTTATTTCAGTTTTGGTTATTATTATACCCCATTACAAATATTATTTTATTTTCAGTATTAGTTTATTTTTGAACCTTATGGACTTACAACTTATATTACACTTATTTAAAGTATATTATTCAATGCTCAGTTATATATATTAGTCATGGGTTAGCTTGTGGTCCTTCAGGTTCATGAGCACCATGTAGCATTTAGGGTACCAGATTCGGGGCGTTACATAGGATTTCTTAAAAAGTCATATGGTGTGAATCGTAGGGTCAGCAGAGAAGGGTCCTTCAGTTATGATCTTGTCTACAACTAGTGGTGACGAGTCGTATTGTGTCCTTACGAGTCATGTACTGACCTGTAGCCACTGGTAATAACTTTCCATCTTTTAATTAGGGGTACTTTGGATATTTAACCTTTCCCCAATAATAACCCATGACTTAAAACCCTATTAGAGACCCTATTATCATCCATAAAACAATCAAAACAACTCTCAAAACTCTCTCAATTTCTCTCAAGCAAAAATACTTAGGGTTTCTCAAGATTGGCAAATAGAGCTTCCAAGGGTTGAATTTTCTCTATAATTGTGATAGTTTTATGCATGTGATTCTACCATTAAACTTATTTTCTTTAAAGCATGTGTATTAAATTATTATTGATGAGAAATTTAATATGGGTTTTGATAAGTGTTGAGGGTTTTGGCATGGTTGAATATTAAATTGTTTTTCCATGATTATTATGAAGTATTGATGTTTTGAATTAAATGTTTTTGAATTGATGTGGTGCATGGGTATGGGAATTGGGTTGGGGGTCAAGCAATTTCCCAAATTTGATGATTTTGGTATTAAAATTGGGTTGGAAATTTTGTTCCATCAACCCATTTGTGAAATTGGTTTTGAATATGGTTTGGTACATGTTTTACATTACTTACCTACACTTTTGGATTTCCTAAATGGTTAAAGGGCTAAAAATGATTTTTGAAGGCCTTGTTGTAACGATTTGAGACTACCTACTAGTCGCGGCATAGTGTTTAAGGCCAAAAGTGACCCCAAGCTAACCCATGGTCTGGTATCTATAGTGAGCACTAAATAAAAATTAAAGTAAAACACCGTGTGTGAAAGATAAACAATTAAGGTACTATCTCTTTGACTACCGAAACAACATGTCTAAAGCATCTGATAAACATTAGAAACTAGACTGTCTGTCTGAAAGCCTATAAATATACAGAGTATGGGTCAAACCCAAAATGAATTCCAACTACAGTAAACATAAAGAAATAATGAAATAAATGGAATAACATGTCACATCCTCGATGTATAGGGGTGATTAGAAAACTATGCTTCCAAACCTATATTATAAGACAACATAGCATAAGAAAAGAGGGAAATTAAGAGGTGGGATTGAAATTTTCTTCTATGAGTCGAATACTGACTCCTCACAGTTGACTCGTCTATAGATCAACACACTTCACAAAAAATTAAACTTAAATAGCTAAGAACGTATATAATAAATCATAAAGTAAACAACACAATGATTTATCATTACCAATCCAGTGCCAACATCCAATCCCCTTAGGTTAAAAGTAGCCTTTAGATCGTTGAAGGTTTGATTCGGTACAATAATAGAAAACATGTTCTGAAGACTAATTTTACTCTTCAGATCTTGTGACACAACTTCATTTGATGTTAGAAAGATGACACGATCCTACTCTTTATGTAACAATTGTAAGCTAACGTTACAGAGCTTTAGAAGACTAAGAATGAGACGCTTTGAATTTTGTCCTTGAAGTTGCATAAATAGTGTCTGTCTTTTATCTTCTCCTTTTATAGACTTTGGCTGCTACCCCTCATAAGGTAACCCATGGGATTTCTTCTCAATCTAGGATATGAATTGATTCCTTGATTGAGGAATATAGTTGTGTATAATGTCCATATAAGATATGTCCATATACAACTTTTGAATCATGACCATATAAGACATGTCCGTGATTTATATATATTTTTTTGAGTTTGATGCCTTCCCAATGTACTTTTTATCTACTATTCTTGATAGATTCATTCTACCATAAATCTAGGGATTACACCCATGATTATGGGAGGGTTGATCCTTTTTCTATTTTTTTATGCTTGATTAATCTGCTTGCCATACCGAGTTCCTTCATATCATTAGTGGGATATTGTGTCATGATTTTCCATGATATTTGGTACTACGATGCTTCTTCAATTTGTCTTCTCATGATTGATTTTCTTGGATGCTACTTGGATATGGTTGAAGTCTTTCCATTCTTGATATTTTTCTATTTTTGAAGATAACTTCCTATATCTTTCCATTATTACCAGCTGCATAGATACACTTGTGAGTTTGTATTATTAAAACATACACTTTGGAGGCCAACAATATCCCCCTTTTTTATAATGACAATAAGAGTAAACATAAGTTAACTTTCCTATTTGTCAGCTTGCTCCCCCTGACTTGTGTAAGTATTAGCTGACATTTGAGCCTGTTTTGTTCCCCCTGACTGGTATGCTACTCTGATATTTCTATCCTTCTAACCCTTTGACATAATTAAAAGAAAATAAGATACAAGCAATATGTAGACAGGTAAATGCAAAGATAAGAGGTTTATAACTATCATGAATGCTAATGATACCAAGCCTTTTTGGTAGAGAGCAAAATCTTTCTTCAAGCAGAAGTTTTGTAAAGATATCTGCTAGTTGATTTTTAGAGTCAACAAAGTTTAGGAAAAAGTCTCGATTTTCAACATGATCTCGTATGATATGATGCTTGATATCAACATATTTATTCCTAGAGTAATGAACATTGTAATTAGATAGGCTGATGGCACTAGTGTTATCACACATAATAGGAACAAATTCAAAAGTTAAGTCAAAGTCAAGAAGCTGATGCATAATCCATAGAATTTGAGTGCCACAACTTCTAACAACTATCTATTCAAATTTTGTGGTCGACAGAGCGAGAAAAGTTTGTTTCGTGCTATGCCAAGAGATAAAAGCATCTCCAGAAATTTGACATGTTTTGCTGGTGCTCTTCTTGTAACTTTTGTCTCCTGCAAAATCAGCATCTGAATATCCGATTAAATCAAATTAAGAAGAGAAGGGATACCATAGATCGTGTTCTAGTATTCCTACTAGATATCGAATAACACGTTTGACAGCAGTGAGATGAGGTTCCTTAGAAGTTGACTGGAATCTGGTGCATTTACACACACTAAACATAATATTTAGCCAACTTCTAGTTAAGTAGAGTAGACATTCGATCATCCCATGGTACATTTTTTTATCAACGTGTTTTCCTCCCAAATCTGAATCAATGCTTGTGGATTGACTCATGGGTGTTCCATAGACCTTTCTCTTCTCCATGCCAAACTTTTTGATGAGTTCTATCATGTATTTGGATTGACTGATAAAGGTTCCCTTGGGAGTTTTATTAATTTGTAGTCCAAGAAAGAATGTGAGCTGGCTCAAAAGACTTATTTCAAATTAGCAAAATTTTCGCACATAGATAGGTTAGAACTACCAAAAATAATATTGTCAATGTAAACTTTTGCAATTAGGAAATTTTAATCGATATTTAGAAAGAACAAAGTTGTGTCAATTTTACCCCATTGAAAATTGTTATTTAGTAGAAAAGTACTCAGTCTCTCATACTAAGTTTTTGGGGCTTGTTTGAGGTCGTAGAGTGTTTTTGATAACTTGAAAACATGATATAATTTAAATCCATTTACGAAAGCACTTGTTACATCCATTTGATATAATTTAAAACATTTGAATGTGACAAAAGCTAGTAAAATTTGTATCTACTCTAACTTAGCCACAGGGGCAAAGGTTTTGTTGTTATCAATACCTTATTGCCGAGAGTTGCCTTGAGCTATTATCCAAGATTTATTTTTTATCGCTTTACCTTCTTCATTTATCTTATTTTTGTAGACCCATCTGATTTCGATTAATAAGAAATTTCATTATCTTTCAACTAGTGTCCAAATATTATTTTGTTCAAATTGTTCTAGTACTTCTTTCGTAGCTTCAACTCATGATTCATCATTGAGAGTTTCATCAGTTTTCTTCTGTTTGATTTGAGACACGAGGGAAATAGATTCATGCCTCCTTAATGATGTTCTAGTTTGCACTTTTTCTTCTGGATTTCTGATGATGAGTTCATTTGGATTGATTCCATTTTTCTTCAACTCTATTGGAATGATTGGCCTCTATGTTTCCACTGTATGAGTCGACTCCATTGAGGGTGTAGTCAAATTATCTTGGGAGGGCTTTGAAGTTATGCTGAGATCTTTTCCAGTATGTACATTACTTACCTTTTCTTCATCAACACTTATACTCGTAGTGCAGTGGGCAGATTCATCAAAGACAATCTGTATAGATTCCTCAACAACCAAAGTTCTTTTATTAAAAGCCCTGTATGCACGACTAGTGGGAGATTACCCAAGGAAAAGACCTTCATCACTTCGTGGATCGAATTTTCCTAAGGTATTCTTACCATAATTGTGAATAAAATATTTACAGACGAAGGGATGAAAGTAGCCGATATTGGGCTTCTTTTGTTTCCAGTGTTAATAAGGTGTTTTCTTCAAAATAGGTCTGATCAGACACCTATTGATGATATGACATGCTGTACTAACTACTTTTGCCCAAAAGTGATTTGGGAGACTGTTCTCTAACAACATTGGTCTGGTGGTTTCCTGTACAGACTAGTTCTCTCATTCTAATACACCATTTTGTTGGAGAGATCATGGTGAAGAGAAGTTCTGAGAGTATCCATTTTATGCACGATATTATTCAAACACCTTAATTTCAAATACTCCTCCATGATCATTGTGAATGTAGGTGGGTGATGAGGTGCCTAACATCTCTCCATATTTTCTACAAAAAATCTCAAATTTTGTGAAATCTTCATGTTTATGTGTAATAAACATAACCCAAGCAAATTGTGAGTAATCATCAACTATGACAAAAACATATCGTTTTCCACAAATGCTTGTAGTTTTGGTGGGACCAAACAAATCCATGTGAATTTTTTTGATAGGCCTGGTAGTTGAGTGTAATACCCCGGAAAATTTTTCGTTGACATTTTGTGCGTAAACGTATTGGGTTCTATCTTCTAGAATGAATTATCAATTTTCCGTGCGGAATGCCTTAGATGATTGCCCACCATTGCTTAGAGTATCGAATAAGCTTTCCAATGATATTTGTATCATCCAAAACGGACACCCGAGCGATGAGTTATGAATATTCCGATCGAACCATGAATAGTAGTGAACAGTAAAATGTGCAGGAAAAAAAGTACTGAGGCCTGGGGTATTTTTTCTCCAACTTTAAATGATCATAAATCTTTGTACATAATGATCTAGGTGATATACATTATATCAACGGAAATCTCTGCGAATCCTCTTTCCGATGAAATTGGTTTCATCCAATTTTTCTATCGGAGCAAAAAGTTATGGTCGATCTACTTCAGACTCCCAAAAGTGATTTTTTGGGTCAACTTATAACGATCATAACTCCTTTTACACAATGATATGGGTAAGATCATATATATCAAAGGAAAGATATGAGAGTCCTCTTTCTAATGAAATTGGTTTCATCCAATTTGGATACCGGAGTAAAACGTTAAGGTTGATCTACTTCAGACTATCAAAACAGTCCACCAAAGGACAGATTCGAGAATTATATGATTTTTAGGGGCATTTTGGTCAATCCCCCTCACCCAAAATCCGTCCAAACCCTATATTAAAGCCTATTAGAAGCATTATATGTTATATTTCATCAAATTCCCTCAAAAAGAAAACCCTAAGCTCCTACATCCAACTTCAAGAACCTCCAAAGTTCACCATTAATTCTGTAAATTTATTCAAGATTCCAAATTCCTAGTTCAAGAACTCCAAGAACCATCATTCAAAGGCACGATTAACATCTCAAAAATGAGTATCGATCTAAAGATCATCATTCAAGGTATGCAGGGTTTTTCAACAAGAACAATCTTTCATTCTTGTGCCCAAAAGTAATTTTATTTACGAAGATATGATCTTTATATGTTTATTATGATTTTGGAGCATTGTCACGACCCGAGCCTAGGCCCTATCCGTGACGAGCATCCCGAACCATGAAGTCCCGGAACACCCATTCTCTATCTGGTTATCATGCACAACATTCATAATCATAATAAAATGCGTAATTGAAACTGAGTACGGAAAACATGGTCAAGTTCTGCAACATTTCTGAACAATACTATCTGACATCAGTCTGCGAAATCTCTACTAAGAACATAAATATCTGTCTGAAAAGAAACTGGGACATGGCCCCCAGTAAACCAAAAACATAATAAATATGATAATGTCTGACATAATTAGGCCTTCCGAATAATAGAAGGCTCACCACTGTGAGATCAAGTCTGAAAATCTGAGAATGTCTACTGAGTAGCTGGACCCCTAGACTGTGCCTCAGAACCTGGAAGGAGGGGGGGTCAGCACAAAAGTACTGGCACGCGAAGAAATCCAAAAAAATAGTATAATGGAACATACATATATATATATATATACATATTAAGTGAAAGCAATTTTTCATCAAGACATCATGTATAAAACTGTTTCTGAAAAATAAATGGGCACTTTCTGAAAACATGTAACTTGTCTGTTCATTTCAAATCATGATCTGTGTTTTACTTCAGAGTTAGGTGGTATTCCCCTACAAGTCTGATATTCCACGGGCTGTATGGAATCCGCCATTGACTCGGCGGGGAAGCCCCCAACCCAAGTGTGCCGCAAGGGTTGGAGTGTCTGAGTCTGATGCGCCACAGGACATTTAAGTCAGCGCATAATAGTATACCCGGGTCGGCAAACCACGGTTTTAGGCAATGAGTCGCTTGAACTCAAGCCCTCTTTGGGGAACCACCTAACATCTCTGTATGTCCATTTTTAACCTTTTCTGTACATGAAATATTCTGAATGTCTAAAATCATGAAAGTCTGAAATGTCTGTTAGTATGAGTCTGTTATGGCATTAGTTTGAGTTGGTATCGTCATACCAAGACTTGAAAGTCATGATTTTTCTGAGCCATAATGTATTAAGCAAGAGCTTTCATTCAAAACATAGTTTAGACGACCAAAACATGTAACTGAGGTAAAGGATTTCCTATTCCGAAACTTAAAGTTCAATTCATGCAGAAATTTCATCACACACCTGGTGGTCAAATTTCATTAGCAAGTTCATGTATTCAAAATTTAAACACATTCATTCATATATGTATCTAAACTGTCAAATCGCTTTGGAGATGGTCAAAAGACCAAAACAATAATGTTAAAACATCTTATACATAAATATATATACATAATTTAAAACCCCATTCTAAAACATGATTTTTCTATGCCCATGAGAATTTAGGAATACCCCGCGTACCTTGTTCTCCACGAATTTTGGGTGTCTATAGAAGCCTACGTCGAGAGGATTCCAAATCTGTAATTTGTTTCACGAACCCGCGGTTGAATCTTAAGTTGCTTGGGTTTTAATGTTGAAACCCTAGGGAGAGTTCTTGAGCAATTTTGGGAAAAGTATGTGTATTATGGTGTTTGAGGGATTAAATCCCGTGTTGGTGGTATATATAGGGGTGGAGGATTACCAAAATACCCCTAAGGAACAATTAAGGTCAAATCTGTCCCTTAGTTGACAGTTTGGTAGACTGGAGTAAATCGATTATAACTTTTTACTCATATACTAAAATTGGATGAAACCAACTGCAATTGAAAGATGACTCGAAGATATTTTGTTTGATATATTATAGCTCACACATTTAATTATATACAGGGAGTTATGATCGTTTGAAATTGACCCTGAAATGCTGAAAACTGGGCAATAGTCTATGCGTTTTGCTACTGTTTTTAAATCCAAATGCAGCCTTATGCGTTCCGAAAAATTCCGAAACATATCCGAGATGTACTATGAGATTTCCCGATCATAACGCAACTTGAAAATCTAAAAGCGGATGTCGGGAAGGTTGAAAAGTTGTATCCCGAAGATTGCCAGCTAAAATGACTCTAAGTCCTCATTACACTTAGAAAAATTTTCAAGTTTCTAAGTCTAAGGGCACTCTATTAAAGGCTAATCCATGCACGAGTTTTACAGGGTGTTACATTATCTCCCTGATGATAGGCGAATTTACACGCCTATAGCACTATATTTTGCCCATATTTTAGCCTAGTTTTGAGAACAAATTATATATTTCATGCACTTTTAGTCCTTTTTCCTGTAAGTGAGCTAACAAACATGATTAGCAAAGTTTCAGGTATAAATGATGCAGAATTCAGCATTTTATGGATAACTTGACGCCAAAGAAAGCTTCACGAAAGGAGAAAAGCCATTCTTGGACGCCAAGGACAAAAGATGGCGCATGAAAAATCTGTCCCGGGCTAAAACAACATTTCTGAAGACTTTGGGGACTAGCAGTAATTTACTAGGATTAGGATAATGATACATTAACCTAGTACAATTGGGTTAAGTATTTCATTAGCTTATTAGGAATAGGATAATGACACATTAACCTAGTACAATTGGGTTAAGTATTTCATTAGCTTAGTAGGATTTGGTTAAGCATTTCATTAGCTTAGTAGGAATAGGATATGGGTATTATAAATACCCTATCTTGCTAGAGATTTTAAGACATCTTCTTACATTCTATTCTATTCTACTTCTAAGACATTCTAGTTCTAAACAATCATTCTTCCATTAATTCTTATTTTCTTCTTCTATTCATCTATTCTTAAATTCCGCAACAAGAGAAACGTTACCTTGCTAAGGAATTCACGCCTAACACCTACCACACCATTACAAACGTGAAATCTTTATTGTGGTATAACAACAATGTCAATTGTGATTTCCTTCGCACTCATGGGTAACTAAACTTCTCTGTTGGGGTTATGGAAGCCGAATGAGATACTATCTATTGCTGTGAGTTTGTGACACGTATGTTGCTTATATCATTATTCTCTTCATCTTAATCTAAATTCTTTGTGGTTGCAAACACAAGAATACGCCAATATAACATTTAACTTGTTCAAAAGAAAGGTTATCTGTCTGGAACAGAGATAATGTCAAGGTAGTAGGGTCCCATCCCCTATTAAAAAGTTAGTGTCGTAACTGGATTAACCTCTTGGAGAATTCGTACCGTTAGACACGCTTTAAGCTCGAAAGAGTTAAAGTGAAATAATCCTCGAATAGGTCGAAAGACGCCTGGATTTACCATCGAATACAATTCTCTATAAGCACATGCATGTCTGAATTCAACACACTCATAGTCAATAGAGACGTATAACTCAGAAAGTGGACATAACCCCAACTCCTCAACTTTCTTTGTTTACATCTTACTAAAACATTCTTTCTCTTTTTACTTTTCTATTGCCATTTTTAGCTACTATTTGGTTACATTACTTGCACAACAAGAATCCCCCCTTTTTTGAGACTTTCACTAAAAGTCTAGTAATCTTCACTTATTGTTGACCAAGTTATTCCCTGTGGGATCGATACCCAACCCAGTTGGGTTCTATATTTGCTAACGACCGTTTTACACTCCTATGAGATCTGTAGATTGAGCGTTATAAAAAATTGGCGTCGTTGCCGGGGAATACAAGTGTCAATTAAGTTCGTAATAGTTACTAGACCCTTTGGTCAAAGAATATCGTACTTTTACTTTTAGTTTTTATTTTTGTTTACTGCAGGTTTTTATTTAGTGCATGCCCCATACCCGAAGCTATGGTCAACCGTTATTACCTATCAATCCTGAACCACAACATATTGGCAGAATGGAGGCACAACACACAATTGAAAGGATGGCTGCTCAACAGGAATAGGCGAGACTAGCTGCGCTAGCCGCCGCTCAAGTGCATCAACAGAATATTGATAACCCTGGGCGAGCAATAAATCCTGACGATGAGGATCTAGGTGATGACGAGCTACTAAACCCTAGGCATGCCACTGAGATTGCAACACCTGCCAACAGAAGAGATCGTCAAGCTAGGTTTAGGCCTGAACGCCAAGCTATGTAGCCAGCTTTCGACGATGATGATGATGATCTTGATGGAGCCGGAGCCACAGGAGCCATTATTCCTCCACCATTGGCACCCGGAGCCAAGTTCAACATCACGAGCACCATGATTCAGTTATTGCAACTCAAGGGATTATTTGGTGGACTAGCAGGCGATGATTCGAATATGCATCTCATCAACTTTATTTCTACATGCAAGTCGTTTGACAATCCTGGAGTTGGTCAGAATGCAATTCGGTTACGCTTATTTCCATTGTCTCTGTCTGGGGAGGCAACTCTATGGTTGAATGGGCTGACTCCTGATTCTATTACAAATTGGAGGCAATTGAGAGACGCTTTCCTAGAAAGATTCTTTTCGCCATCCAAAAGAGCACAATTGAGAGATAAAATCAGCAACTTTCGTCAGCTTCCCACTGAAGCTCTTCATGAAACATGGGAGAGGTTCAAGACAAAGCTAGCGAGGTGCCTAAACCATCATATGACTAATGTTCACCTAATGGAGATATTATATAGAGCCCTGAATTCAATAACTAAACCAGCGATGGATAATGCGGCTGGAGGATCCTTTATGGATCTCACCTTTGGTCAAGCAAGCAATATGCTAGATCGTATGACGAAACAAAGTAGAGCTTGGAATACTAGGGATTCTGAGGTAGCAAGCCCCACTTTATTTATTGGCATGACTGGAGACCAAAGAAGAAGACAAGAAGAACGTGATCAAGATATGGCGCACAGGAAAACACAAGTGGATCTTCTTACAAAGCATTTATTATCAGGGAAAACCGAAAAAGTGAAAGCTATTACGTCAAAAGGAAGAGACGAATCTGATTCGGAAGAAGAAGCCAACTACTTAAAAAATCAGGAGGGTTTCCGAGGCAATGCCCAAGGAAACCAAGGTCGGAACTATCATGGTAAATCTGGAAACATGGACCAAGGTAGTTGGAAGAACAAGAATGACAGTAGTGGTTTGTATGTTCCCCCTGGAAGACGTGACGCCACCATATCTAGTTCTGGAAGTATGGAAGACATGATGGCTAAACTACTGAAAGGAGTGCAAGCAACGAGCGCAGGAGTAACGGAGGTAATAAATGATTTTTCCTCTATGAAGCAATTAGTTGATTCTCATTCCACTTCAATCAAGCAAATAGAGCATCAATTGAGCCAACTTTCAGCAGCACTCAATCAAAGAAAGACTGGTACTTTACCTAGCGATACTGTGCAAAACCTAAGAAATGATGGGTCATGCATGGCCATCACTACCCGAAGTGGTAAGGTGCTGGAAACTTCAGAAAAAGGCAAGCAAGTGGTGGTCGAAGAAGCGGAAATTGATGATAAGGCAAAAAGGGAAGATGTCGCAGCAGCCGATCCTAACATCCTTAACGTCACTCCTCACGACGTACATCCTGGAAAAGCTGAAAAACGGAAGCAAGAGGAGAAGAAAGCCGTGGAGAGAACAATTCCATACCCACCACCACCTTTTCCCCAAAGATTGAAAAAGGTGGCGGATGATACGAAGTTCAGCAAATTCATGACTATGTTAAAGTAGCTGACCATTAATGTTCCATTGGTGGAAGCACTTGAAAAAATACCTGGGTATGCGAAATTTATGAAGGATCTTTTGACAAAGAAGCGGGAAGCAAGTTATGAGTTGAAAGATGATGTCCATCACTGCAGCGCAATCGCTACCCGATCAATAGTTCAGAAGAAGGCTGACCCCGGAGCTTTCACTATTCCTTGCACCGTTAGATCTTTGAATTTTGCCAAAGCATTATGTGATTTAGGAGCCAGCATCAATTTGATGCCATTATCCATCTATAAAAAGTTGGGGTTGGGAGACCCTACACCAACCAATATGTGGCTCGTGATGGCAGATAGATCGGTAAAAAGACCTGTGGGTATCTTGAATGATGTGTTGGTGAAGGTGTCTACCTTCATTTTTCCTGCAGACTTTGTGATTTTGGATTGCGAGGTGGATTCTGAAGTACCCATAATCTTAGGACATCCTTTCCTTACAACGGGAAGTGTTCTTATTGACATGAGAGATAATGAGCTTTTATTTCGGTTGAATAACGAAGTGGTCCGCTTTGATATATGCAAAGCAATTATGCATCCCAGCGATATGAATGTGTTCTCTGTAGCTGATGTTCATCATGAGGATAAGAAAGCATTATCTGTAGAGAAACAGCTTACTGTTGAGCCATTGTCTGCTGCGCCACTGAATGTTGAGCATGAGGACGATGAAGATTATGAAGAACTTATGGGTGCTCTAACAGAAAGAGAGTCCTATTACCATACTCCTAAGCAACCGGACCGTGATCTTAAGAATCAACTGTCACCAACAACGAAGACTTCCCTTGAAGAGCCACCAATGCTAGAATTGAAAGAGCTCCCCGATTATCTAAGGTATGTGTTCTTGGAAAGTATAAATATACTTTCGGTGAGTGCGGATGATTTAAGTAAACAGCACGTAGAGGCTCTCATCTCTGCTCTGAAGAGATACATGAGAGCTATGGGTTGGACTATTGATGATATAATTGGTATCCCTCCTGGGATAGGCATGCACAAGGGTCATCTCGAAGAAGATTGCATGCCTACAAGTAAGCCTCATTATCGTCTGAATCCATTCAGAAAAAGATCCACCATCTATCTTGACGAAGTCTAAGTACTCGAGGTAACTATGTCGTGCCGCGACAATATATCAAGCGCTAGATGGGAGGCAACCCATCGTTTATCGTTTTGCATTTTTCTTTCGTTCTATTACGTGTTTGATTTTGATAAATAAAAATACCAAAATAAGAGTCGTGCCACAACCAAAACTAAGGCGCTTGGTGGGAGGCAAACCATCGTACTAATCGTTTTTATTGGTTTTGAGCAAATGTAGGTGCAAGAGGTATTCAACGAGGAGATTGATTTCAAATGACGATTTGGACGTATTGCATGGTAAAGGTGGTGAGTTAGGAATGAAGATGCATAAGGCTATGGATTGAGCATTGCTCATGACAAAATAGGCATCGAGCAAGGCTAGGCCTAGGTAAAACTAGGCCACTAACAAGGCAAAGTCTATACTATAGCCCAAGGTCTCGGAATCTAGTGTGCTATAGCATAGGCGCCGCCCATGCTCAAGTATTCCATAGCATAGGCGTCGCCTATGCTAAAGCATTTGGTCTCTGAATCTCATATGCCATGCTAAAGGCGCCGCCTATGGTCACTAAAGGCATTGCACTAGGCGCCGCCTATGCTCACCATAGGCTTTGCATTAGGCACCGCCTATGGTCACTAAAGGCATTGCACTTGGCGCCGCCTATGCTCACCATAGGCTTTGCATTAGGCTCCTCCTATGGTCACCATAGGCAAAGCTAAAGGCGCCTCCTATGGTCACTTTTTGTCTCCAAAACCAATTTTAAATGGGTAAAAACCCGACCCATTCTTTTCCTATATAAAGGAGACTTAGTCTTGAGGCACAAACACATTGAAAACCTAACATAGGCGCCGCACATAGCATCCAAATCTTCTCAAAACTTTTGCTCTTCCACTTCACAAGAACATCTCCAAAGGCTTCAATCACGTAAGTACTCTTGTGTTCTTTATCTATTTTTCGTAAGTACTACGTTACTATGTCTATTATGAATTGCTACATCTTGAAGAAATATTAGTGATGTTAATGTGTTTGAATTGTTGATACAAAACCAAGTGAGTGAACATGTACGTTAGGATACTCTTAACTTGTGTCCAACTTGAATATTGATTTTGATGCAGTGTTATACTACATGCGGAATTGCTATAGTCATGAACATTGCATAATCTTGTCACTAGAATGCTTACATGTTAGAATGTCCCGTTCATCAGAATAAGACTTATAGTTGCCTACTGACATAGGAGGTTGTGATTATTGATAGAAACAATACCATGATGTAATCCCTATGTAGCAGTCTTGATATATCTAACATGAAAATATTGCAAAGGTTGCAAGAAGTAATACATCTCTGATTTTCTTGTTGGAATATAGCTCATACAACGTATGTCGATGAAGTCTAAGTAATCGACCACTTTCACTTCACTAATTCGTATCAACAAACTAAGTGTGGGGTGGTACCCCTACTGCTTATGTATAGATTGTAGCCATTGAGATTGTGCTAACGTGAACTCTATTTCAAGTCTCAGGTATAATGTCACCCAAAGCGAGACAAGGCAAGGAGAAGGCTACCACTTCCCAAAGGGGCAAGAAAAGAGGCCGCAAGGAGCAAGGAGAATCATCCTCAATGCAATTACCACGCCGTATGTTTGGAATAAAATGGGTTCTTGAGGAGGAAGCCAAGGAATGGTATAGGAACAAAAAGGAAAGAAAATATGTTCATGTCGACTTGATAAACAAGGAAAGCCTAGCGAAGAAGGAGCCGCGCATGTTGGCAAAGATCATGGTATTAAATTTGGATTTCATCTTCCGCGACATAGGAGAATGTAATCTTGATTTGACAAGAGAATTTTATGCCAACTGGTCTCCGAAAACCACAGGCAGCGAAGTCAAGATTCGGGGCCAAGTTTTACAACTCAATACGGATTTGATCAACTCCTTTCTTGGCTTGCCTTCAGTCGATCCAACACCATTCAAAGAGCTGTACAACAGACCTCCTTATAGAGCAATTCGGCACACACTTTGTGGAAGTAGATCCATAGCACGCTGGAGTAGACACAAGGACACTGGTCGACACAACACTTTCCCATATGCTTCTTTGAATAGGGAAGCAAGGATATGGTTGCGCATGGTCAACTCTTGCCTCAATCCAGGGACGCAATACACAAAAATAACAAGAGATAGAGTGTGCTTGGTATACGCATTGATGACGAATGACTCTATCAACATTGGGATAATTATCCGATCTATAATGCGGAAGGCTAGGCTACACAAGCGGTCCCATTTCAGCTTCGGCAATCTGTTGACTGCAATCTTGAGGAAGGAAGACATCGAAGAGGAACCAACTGATCATAAACTCCCACACAATCCGAAGAAGGTTGACCTCACAAAGGTCAAAGATGCTGAATCAACACATGGCATCAACCTTACTACGACAGAGAGACATGCTCGGGATGAGAGTTTCTCCCGCCATATGTACGGCATGATGAGGTTTACAATGATGAGCGGAGGTCGTGTTCCAACTGCTGCAGAGCTCCAACAGCTGGACTATGACTACCCAATGAATGAGCATGCGAAGGCCATGTGTGGAGTAGGGGTATACTTTGAGGAACCTCTTGATGACGATGTGCCAACCGGTGATGATCGCAGAATGCCAAACTCCGACATGGAGGAGAACTCTGATGGCGACGACTCTGATGATGATTCCGACGAAGGGGGTATGACCCCCGACATTGAGGAGGAGTCCGACTGACCAAGTTCTTCTTATTTATTTTCCACTGAGGACAGTGTCCCGACTAAGTGTGGGGTGGTGGTATTGCATGCTATACTTCTCTACTCGCATCTATGTTTGTTTGCTTTGTTTTTGTTTCATTTTTTAAGTAGTAATTTTTTTTTTAGCTTCACATGAAATTATTTTGATAGGCAGCATGAGATTATGACAAGAGTTTGTGCTAAAATCATGACTATTGAGACATATAGACTCTAATTATGACTCACTATGTGATATTGTTTGGTTTTACTCCTTCATCTGTTGGGTCAAGAGTCTATACTACTCCCAATAAAGTCGACCATGTGCCTTGTGTATGTGACATAATAGTATATTATGTGCTTGTGGCTGATGCTAAAACTTGCCTGGTATGTATGTAAAGCAAAAATAAAGAGTGCAAGTCTAGGAGATGATTTAGGCATTTCTTTGGCAACCTATGATTTTTTACCTTCTTTTTACCTACCCATGGACATCATCCTAGTTAAACCCTTTTGAGCCTTTAGCCTATTTTCTTTGACAAACCTCGTATGTAAGCCTAATCCATTTTTTTCAAGACCATAATTTGATCCAAATTCCTAAGTGCTTTAAAGTGAAAAAGTCATGTGACAAAATAAGAGGAAATTGGGTGAGTATGATGCTTTAGAATGCATTGGTGCTTGAATGAGTTATGAAAAAGAAAGTTCTATCATAAGAGGTATGTTATCAAAAGAAAAAGGAAAGGAAAATTGAAAAGTTAGTTATGTTTAAAATTGAAAAACAAAAGAGGAGAAAAAGAGTGGTAGAATAAAAGAAAGTAGAAAGGTTGTTTGAAAGAAAAGTGTTAATGATACAATGTGATGTATTAAAGCGCTTAGGAACATAGTCACTATTTCTGGCCAAAATAGTCCTACCTGACCCTTAGCCTACATTACAACCATCAAAAGACCTAGTTGATCCTAAGCTTGGCATTCTGACATTTAGTGGAGAATTACACTAAGGGCAAGCCTATGGTCATCAGTTGCTTCATATGAATTCTTTGTGAGAGAGAGAGCAAGGATATTTTGATACCCATGGTTGAAAAATATGCTATACTTGTGAGTGATTATGGGTAATATATTGTGAGACACACATGGTTGATGAGTTTTGGGTAGTCGTGTATGATTCTTTGTGCCTTAACCTTTGAATATGAGTTGACCACCATCACGATTCTATGCTAGAGGTTAAAATGTTTCTACTAATGATCGAAAAACTACTCTTTGTTGATAATTGTTGTGCTTGTCTTGATGAATATTTTGTGTTGTTGCTGTGAAACCCTAAGTTGATGTTTAGAGGGACATGATATTTTGTTCGAGGACGAACAAAGCTTCAAGTATGGGGTGTTGATGATAGGCGAATTTACACGCCTATAGCACTATATTTTGCCCATATTTTAGCCTAGTTTTGAGAACAAATTATATATTTCATACACTTTTAGTCCTTTTACCTGTAAGTGAGCTAACGAACATGATTAGCAAAGTTTCAGGTATAAATGATGCAGAATTCAGCATTTTATGGATAACCTGACGCCAAAGAAAGCTTCACGAAAGGAGAAAAGCCAATCTTGGACTCCAAGGACTAAAGATGGCGCATGGAAAATCTATCCCGGGCTAAAACAACATTTCTGAAGACTTTGGGGACTAGCAGTAATTTATTAGGATTAGGATAATGATACATTAACCTAGTACAATTGGGTTAAGTATTTCATTAGCTTATTAGGATTAGGATAATGATACATTAACCTAGTACAATTGGGTTAAGTATTTCATTAGCTTAGTAGGATTTGGTTAAGCATTTCATTAGCTTAGTAGGAATAGGATATGGGTATTATAAATACCCTATCTTGCTAGAGATTTTAAGACATCTTCTTACATTCTATTCTATTCTACTTCTAAGACATTCTAGTTCTAAACAATCATTCTTCCATTAATCCTATTTTTCTTCTTCTATTCATCTATTCTTAAATTCCGCAACAAGAGAAACGTTACCTTGCTAAGGAATTCACGCCTAACGCCTACCACACCATTACAAACGTGAAATCTTTATTGTGGTATAACAACAATGCCAATTGTGATTTCCTTCGCACTCATGGGTAACTAAACTTCTCTGTTGGGGTTATGGAAGCCGAATGAGATACTATCTATTGCTGTGAGTTTGTGAGTTCGTGACACGTATGTTGCTTATATCATTATTCTCTTCATCTTAATCTAAATTCTTTGTGGTTGCAAACACAAGAATACTCCAGTATAACATTTAACTTGTTCGAAAGAAAGGTTATCTGTCTGGAAAAGAGATAATGTCAAGGTAGTAGGGTCCCATCCCCTATTAAAAAGTTAGTGCCGTAACTGGATTAACCTCTTGGAGAATTCGTACCGTTAGACACGCTTTAAGCTCGAAAGAGTTAAAGTGAAATAATCCTCAAATAGGTCGAAAGATGCCTGGATTTATCATCGAATACAATTCTCTATAAGCACATGCATGTCTGAATTCAACACACTCATAGTCAATAGAGACGTATAACTCAGAAGGTGGACATAACCCCAACTCCTCAACTCTCATTGTTTACATCTTACTAAAACATTCTTTCTCTTTTTACTTTGCTATTGCCGTTTTTAGCTACTATTTGGTTACATTACTTGCACAACAAGAATCCCCCTTTTTTCCCGACTTTCACTAAAAGTCTAGTAATCTTCACTTACCTGTTGACCAAGCTATTCCCTGTGGGATCGATACCCAACCCAGTTGGGTTCTATATTTGCGAACGACCGTTTTACACTCCTACGAGAGCTGTAGATTGAGCGTTATCACTCCCCCTTGGGATCATTCATCCTCGAATGATGGGTAGGAACTTGTTGAAGCCTTAAATATATGGAATAACGCGGACATGACATGTCCTCTAATAAAAATACACTGATCTGAACATTTGGAATCTGAATTTAATGCATGATGGATGAACTGGGCTATACTCGTAACTACTGGTATACTCTATCTTCGACTCGTAGCATGTCTGAGATTTCGAGTAGCATGAATAAGTGCAAAGACAAGAAAACAAGTCATGTGAATCTGACTGCTAAACTGACTTATTGGCCATACAGACTGAATTATACTACACCCTCATACTTAAACTGGAGTATTCTCTTCAACACTCTCTCTAAGGATGCTCTAGTAGTAATAGGGAACCATGAATCATGGGTATGGATTACACAAAACATCCCACTGAGGAAATCACAACATTGACACTACTCTGCAGTCTGGAATATAGACATATAACTCCTAAATTAGGATAGAATTTTCAGACCTTTGGCAATACAACTTCTTACTTTAAGGCTTAGAGCACTTCCCGAATATCCCTTAACTATACTATTCCCTATAAATATCATATTCATTCAACTCAGCTTAAAATTCTCATATGAGGATTGATAATGTTTTTTTTTCTACTAATGTCTAAAATATCTTAATCCTTACCCCGCGATCAAGCCTAACTCTAAATCACAAAAATACAACATGCTACACCACACTATTATTCTAAACCATATGATGCCACCTTCTATACCTCTTTTAAAAATCACATCTTAAGCATAACATGCCTTACCACTTCAATGACTACACTGAACTCTTAATATGAAGTCGCTAATGCATATGGCGACCTTCCACTACAATCCCAAAACGTCGTTCAAGCCTAATTTATAACCACATGTTAACTTCAAGGCAAACACCCATAAGTAGATACTTCACATAGTTTCTAAACTACGATCAATATAACTCCCACGCGCTATCCTAAAAACATACACACAGAAACTTTTCCACTAACCATCACATGTATCAAAGACTTGGCCCCAAATCTTACTTCATACTTATGGCCTTATCTAAACAAGCATACTATGATCTTCCATCAACAAGAACATTTACATCAACACCACTATCATTGCATAGGAAGGGTCACTAAAAGGTTAAAACATAAGACCCTCAAGCGTGAGAAAGATCTTTATATGGGACTGAGCACACTATAAAGAGTGAGTACATGCGTCATGAGTTGCATGACCTCAACTAGAGCTCATAACATAAGGAATGTGATTCCGACTACTTGAATGAACTAGAACTCATTATCTTGGAATTGGAAGAGTACGTGACTCTCTATCATATACCGGAATCATGAACTATTATCACGGAACTGCATCGTAAGGCATGAGTAAGCATCCAGATAACAAAAAAAAAATATTGAGGTAGGAATGGGTTGAGATTCACCCTTACTTTCTGATGTTCTAAATCACACTGCATCACTACTAGAATCTGAGAGCCTTACTTCGTTATTCGTTCTATCATCTCCCACTTAGCTTCAAGTCATCATCTAGCGTTTGGGAGATCCCTTACCAGATTCTAACTGAACTACACTTACTGCACTCTAGGGTCTGAAAAAATTGACAATACATGCATATCATAGAACTCAACCCGAATGACTACCTTCTGGGATACACTCTATCTTTCCATAGCCACCAATAGTCAAAGTATAATTCTTGCACACTTATTTCTATCCGTTCAACCTTCAAAACTCAAACTTAGATTCTAACACTTAACATGGATATCACCAAGCCTTTGATGAACCATACCACTTCCGTCCTAGCATACCAATATTGCTACTCCAAACTTATATCTCTCTACCATGAGAATCGAGATCACATCAAAAGGCTCAACACTATCTATCAAGGCTCCTTAACTTGGCTATCTAGAACACCATATATCATCTAACTAGTCTTTTTACAACTAGCAACTCCATGGTACCACTAGTCACACACAACATGTAATAGTCTTAGAGAAATGCCACAACTCCATATCGCCTTGGGCATACTTACACACCATACCCACAACATTCTACTTCATTACGAATCAATTTAAACTTAAGCCATTTCACACACCGTTCAAGCCTATTAGATCACTTTCATATAACTAACATCATTGATCAAGAAATCATCACATCCACATTTATGAACTTCAACTATTCAAACTTAATATCTAGTGCTATGCATGACTTACAACCCAACCTTACACTAAATTTTTACTTGGAAACTATAAGTAAACATCACGAAACACTAGTGCACTAGAACTTCATAACCACAATAATCAATCATGACCTAACGGTTTACCTTATCATCATTCCGTTAGCATGTACTATTTCAGCACCTCAAGCTTACTAAATTAATCCCACAAAATATGCATCAACAAAATCTTGCCACTATTTACCACCACACCATTTAAATTCAAGCCTATAGTTTAGTATCAATCATCTACCACCAATGAAGAATGCAACATAATATAAATACACTAATCCATCAAATTGGGATATTCTACCCAAATATCTCAAAAATCTACTACATACCTTCTCACAAGTAGCACTAGTTTACAACTACCAATGAAAAGAGGGTCAAGGGGGTTAAAGACTCATAATAGACATGGTCAACCTTAATCTTATATTATAACCCCGTACAATTGTATCTACTTATACGGATTTCTCACCTCATACTTACTCACTCATTCATATATTTAGATTGCCTTCAAATTCCTCAAACAACCATGAGTCTATAATCATAACTTACTCGCTAATATAGCCATTTCCACATTCAAGCAATCAACAAATCACCCTGACCAACAACTCCTTCTCTACCTTCAACTAATAACACACAAGGATGAATCACTTCATTACCAACTCTATCTCATGCAAACAGATTCAGCCATACATATATTAAACCAATGAAAGAACAACAAGTTGGACAACAAGTTGGACAACAAGTTGCTAGTGAATCGAAACAGGCCTCACACGGCTTCACTAGACTTTGGTTTTGTATTTTGAACAAGAAAATGAGATGGATGACAAGGCAACTATGCTAGTGAATCGAAAGATCCCCACACGGCTTCACTAGACTTTAAATATTTTTTTTTCAAAAACATCATGATAACAAGATTACATATTACAAGGGATAGAAAATTGACACCTAATATTTAATGGTCTAAGAATATACATATTATTCTGTATAAATAAAAATCTGAGTAAAACACTTCCTCCATGGACTACCATACAATCCACACATATTGCTAGCTACCACATTAGTTTATCACTATAAAGGGGTAAATCATCCTCAAACATCGATTATTCAACTGAAATATTCATTTACACAAAATCACCCTCACTCTGACTTCTAACTTTGTGACTTTACATCACCAACTTCTTGGTCCAATATCACTACCAATAGGTCATGACAACAACACTTTAACTTATGCTACTATTTGGGTAGAAATATAGTTCCAACATTCGTCTATACATTGTCCACAACTGTAACAAGATTTTGAGAGGGACAATATACACTTAATACCTTAATCTGGAATGCACGATTCCATCAGGATCAATATTTACATCAGAATTAGCATATATTGATGCACTAACAGACTCCTATCGAGTTTTTCCATAATTTTTAAAATCTTATAGAACGTAATCAAAAAGGACTATATCATGTATACTCTAAACTTTTTGCACTTGAATCAACCCAATAATGGGACAGTTTAGACTCTGAAGCACGAACTAAATCACAAAGAAGGGAAACATTCCTAAATGCCTAGTAGCCTCCTGTTTATAAGTGTGGCGCGCTACACACCAATAAACAGAACTCTACTCGACATGATTTCGTAGACACCCTGGGACCATGAACCGTGCTTTGATACCAAGTTTGTCACGACCCGAGCCTAAGACCTAGCCGTGACGAGCATCCCGAACCATAAAGGCTCGGAACACCAATTTTCTATCTGGTTATCATGCACAACATTCATAATCATAATAAAATGCGTAATTGAAACTGAGTACGGAAAACATGGTCATGTTCTGCAACATTTCTGAATAATACTATCTGACATCAGTCTGCGAAATCTCTACTAAGAACATAAACATCTGTCTGAAAAGAAATTGGGACAAGGCCCCCAGTAAACCAAAAACATAATAAATAAGATAATGTCTGACATAATTAGGCCTTCCGAATAATAGAAGGCTCACCACTGTGAGATCAAGTCTGCAAATCCGAGAATGTCTACTGAGTAGCTGGACCCCTAGACTGTGCCTCAGAACCTGGAAGGAGGGGGGGTCAGCATAAAAGTACTGGCACGGGAAGCAATCCAAAAAAATAGTATAATGGAACATATATATATATATATATACATATTAAGTGAAAGCAATTTTTCATCAAGACATCATGTATAAAACTATTTCTGAAAAATACATGGGCACTTTCTGAAAAAATGTAACCTGTCTGTTCATTTCAAATCATGATCTGTGTTTTACTTCTGAGTTAGGTGGTATTCCGCTACAAGTCTGATATTCCACGGGCTGTATAGAATACGTCATTGACTCGGCGGGGAAGCCCCCAACCCAAGTGTGCCACAAGGGTTGGAGTGTCTGAGTCTGATGCGCCACAGGACATTTAAGTCAGCGCATAATAGTATACCCAGGTCGGTAAACCACGGTTTTAGGCAATGAGTCGCTTGAACTCAAGCCCTCTTTGGGGAACCACCTAACATCTCTGTATGCCCATTTTTAATCTTTTCTGTACATGCAACATTCTGAATGTCTAAAATCATGAAAGTCTGAAATGTTTGTTAGTCTGAGTCTGATATGACATTAGTCTGAGTTGGTATCGTCATACCAAGACTTGCAAGTCATGATTTTTCTGAGCCATAATGTATTAAGCAAGATCTTTCATTCAAAACATAGTTTAGACCACCAAAACATGTAACTGATGTAAATGATTTCATATTCCGAAACTTAAAGTTCAATTCATGCAGAAATTTCATCAAACACCTGGTGGTCAAATGTCTTTAGCAAGTTCATGTATTCAAAATTGAAACACTTTCATTCATATATGTATATAAACTGTCAAATCACTTTGGAGATGGTCAAAAGACCAAAACAATGATGTTAAAACATCTTATACATAAATATATATACATAATTTAAAACCCCATTCTAAAACATGATTTTTCTATGCCCATGAGAATTTAGGAAAACACCGCGTACCTTGTTCTCCACGAATTTTGGGTGTCTATAGAAGCCTACGTCGAGAGAATTCCAAATCTGTAATTTGTTTCACGAACCCGCGGTTGAATCTTGAGTTGGTTGGGTTTTAATGTTGAAACCCTAGGGAGAGTTCTTGAGCAATTTTGGGAAAAGTATGTGTATTATGGTGTTTGAGGGATTAAATCCCGTGTTGGTGGTATATATAGGGGTGGAGGATTACCAAAATACCCCTAAGGAACAATTAAAGTCAAATCTGTCCCTCAGTTGACAGTTTGATAGACTGGAGTAAATCGATTATAACTTTTTACTCATATACTCAAATTGGATGAAACCAACTGTAATTGAAAGAGGACTCGAAGAGCTTTTGTTTGATATATTATAGCTCACACATTTCATTATATACAGGGAGTTATAACCGTTTGAAATTGACCCTGAAATGCTGAAAACTGGGCAATAGTCTATGCGTTTTGCTACTGTTTTTAAATCCAAACGCAGGCTTATGCATTCCGAAAAATTCTGAAACTTATCCGAGATGTACTATGAGATTTCCCGATCATAACGCAACTTGAAAATCTAAAAGAGGATGTCGGGAAGGTTGAAAAGTTGTATCTCGAAGATTGCCAGCTAAAATGACTCTAAGTCCTCATTACACTTAGAAAAATTTTCATGTTTTTAAGTCTAAGGGCACTCTATTAAAGGCTAATCCATGCACGACTTTTACAGGGTGTTACAAGCATGAACTTATATTCTATCTTGGTTATCTAGAGATTATGATGTTCATGACTTTGAAAAGTTGAATTTATATGAAATTATGACTTAAAGAATGATTCTTGAAAGAAATTTACTATGATTTTGATATGTTGGTCTTGAACCCCATTCGAAATTGTGTATTTGAGAAAATGTGTGATGTATGTATGTTGATGTTGAATATTTGAGATGTTTTGAATGATTTGACCTTTTGGTCGTGAATGAGTTATTTTGAACTCGACTGTGAAAGAAATCCACGTTTTTATTGATTATGATAAAGGGGTAGCAAATTGGCTCCCGATGAAAATTGTTGAAGTATTTATTGTGGATATTCTTTAATGTGAGCCTGAGGCTAATTTAAATTTCTGAGCTAAGTTCGAAAGTAATCTTTAGCACCGAGTAGGAGGTATAAAGTGACCTTACTTCCCTAGAACTACGTGCCCCTGTAGGATGTGAGCCTGAAGATGATTTATATAGTGATCACTAGTGTTTTTGAATTAATACTGGAAGTCCTACTCCGATGGCAAGGATAGGACGACTCTCCCCAACGTGGGTTGTACGTTGGACTCCATGTAGCTCACAAGGTTTATGTCGGTTATAGGATCTCCCAATGTGTGTGTGTGTACTCTTCTATCTGAGATGAAAACATATTTGTTTAAAAGGTTGAGTTTGAGAAAGTCATTATTCTTAAAAGATTTAAGGAATATATTCTAATGAGAATTGACATGAGATTCTATTGTTTTGATGATTTGAAATTGAGATGAAAGTGAATTGAGAACGTATTGTAATGACTCACTTGTTTTACTTTACATGTATTATTCATCCATGATTTTGATGATTTAATTCGAGCTAAGTGAGTCATCTATATCAGGATGCATAATTTTATAAACTATGATAATATTAAGATATTATTTTATATATGAATTGCACCCCCATATGCTCGGTATCTTTCCATGGTACTGACCGACATATTCGTATATGGGCTACATTTTCTCAAAATGTCGGTACAAGGTATAGTTACACCTTCGAATCCAGTCGGTTCGTGGTATCCAATCAGCAGGTGATGAGTCCTTTTGATTCAAGGGCTTGGATTAGTTATGCAGAGTTACAGTGTTGTATTTTCTTTATTCATTCGTATTGAGTTGGGGTAGTCGGGAGTCATGACCCGGCTACCTACAGTCAGTACTAGTAGAGGCTTCATAGATAGTCAGTAGAAGTTGATGTATTTTGTTTCAATTTTGGTTGTTAAGGCAGAATTGTAATCCTATAAAATTCCATTTTTGTATCGATCAGATTTAGAAAAGAGTTAATTTCTGCTGATTTATATGTATTTGTATTTTTATTCAGTTGCTTATGAGTTATGCCAGTAGAAGGGTTAGCTTGGGGTCACTTGTGACCCTAAGCACCGTGTGACATCTCGGGACCCGATTTCGGGACGTTACTAACTTGGTATCAGAGCACAGAGTTCAAGTGTCCTAGGGTGTCTATGAAGTTGTGTCTAGTAGATTCTTGCAGAACGGTACAGAGACATCTGTACTTTTCTTCGAGAGGCTACATGGCATTTAGGAAATGTTTCCCTTCTTTCAAGTCTAAGATTTTGCTATAAAAAGGTTCACCAAGAAGCTTATATAGATTCTCTTCTTACTCTATTCTGGCCAACTCTGCCTCATTTTCAAGGTATCAGAAATAGTTAAGCTTAATTCTCCATAGATAGTTATAGGATTGTAAGAGAGCTAGAAAGTATCCTATCAGTTCTTTTGAGTTCCAAAGATTGAATTACATTATTCATGTTCATAAAAGTCGTGAACTAAGCCTAGGTTAGATGTGCTTTCAAATTCCTCCTCAGAATCTACAATGTTAATCTATACTTCTCCCTCTATGTATTATTTTTGAGATAACATGATTCGCAAGCTCCAGTTCTTCCCTAGGTAATGCTTCTATATTTTCTAGAAGAAATTTCAAAAGTTACACAAAGGGCTTGAGAGGAGCTCTTTAGTGTGTTAAGTTCCTTAAGTTGAAAGTTATGCCCTTATTCTTATAAGTTATTTAATTAAGACAGAGTAAGGTGTATTCTTAGATCGTTGAATGTTGTGTGTAAAGTTTCTATCTCTTGTATTATGTAATCTTGTTATCATTATGTTTGTGAAAAATTAAAGTCTAGTGAAGCCTTGTGGGGCTCTTTCGATTCACTAGCATAGCTTCTTTGTTACTCATCTCATTTTCTTGTTCAAAATACAAACCAAAGTCTAGTGAAGCCGTATGGGGCCTATTTCAATTCACTAGCATATTTACTTTGTTATTCATATAACTTTCTTGATCAAAACACAAAACCAAAGTCTAGTGAAGCCGTGTGAGGCCTATTTCGATCCACTAGCAACTTGTAGTTCATCTTGTTCCTTGTGCTGGCTGAAAATGTGGGATGTGGAGGTGTAGTAGTAAGAAGGATGGTAAGTGTGATTTGTTGAGCATAATTATAGAGAAATCCCTTTTTGCATACAATTGGGTTAATAGGAAGTGATATAGTTTGTTCGAGTTATGAAATAGGTGTTGACGGTATTTGTATGACAGAGAGTATAGGTTAGTAATGGAAGTACTCGGTAGGTAAGTATTGTTAATCTAGGCGCTCTCCAGATTGCAAGAGGAAGTTAAGTTAAGACATAGAGAGCTATGAGCTATGTTAAGTTGTGTATGAAGGATAGATAGTAATGACGGGTGAAAGAAGGATGTGTTAATGGATCGTGAATAAGATAGGCTATATGATTAGGACCAATTGTTATTGTTATGGAGTTTAAGTGTGCTAGTGTTCATGGACGTGTTGTTTTATAATCTTCACATGGCGGTTATGCGTGAGATGGAGTTGTAAATTATGTGAAGTGTGAGACCTTAAGTTTGAACGATTGGTGATCATGAAGCCGAATGTGACGGTTTTCGAATTAATGGTATTAGTTGCCGGAAGTGACCTAATAGGCTTGAACAGTGTACATAAGAGTTTAAGTGTAGTTGACTTGTAATTAAGTTTAATAATATATTATGATGAGAAAGTTCACCCAAGATATTATGGGACTGCTTTAATTTCGAGGATTAGTGTATGTGGTGTAGTGAGTCGTGCCATGGGATTGTTAGATGGATAAATACTAGTTAGATGATGGATGATGTTTTGATGGTTAAGTTATGGCGAGGTGTATGATTGGAAATGTTGAGCCTCTTAAGTGTGATTTTGATTCTTATAGGTTAGAAACATAAGTTCATAGGCATGGTATTAGAGGGAGAAGACAGAAGTAGCATGGTCTATCAAAAGGTTAGAAAGTATTCAAGTTGAGCTAATAGAAATAAGAGTTGAAGCACTAGATGGTGTACATTCCGGTAATAGAGATGTTCGTGGAGATTCGAAATTAGTAAGAATTTGAGAATTTAAGTGGTGGCTTAAATCTAAGGGAGAGATGATAGAACAAGTAGTCAAGTCAAGATTTTACATTTTAGTAGAAGTACCAGTAAGTTGTAAATTTGTTGTGAGAAAGATCGGTGCTTGACCCAATGTTATTTCAATATTTTCAGCTGTCCCAAAACCTACTCATAATTTACATTTCAGTTCCATGATCTTAATTCATGTTCATACACGTGATGGATAGTTACATACTCTTCTAGTTTCCAAAAATGAGAAATTCCAGTTCTTCTAGCAGTTGGAATCACATTCCATAAGTTATGAGCTCTAAATTTAGGGCATGCCGCCCATGACTCATATACTCAAGTTTTACGGTATGTTCAGTTCCAGTACTCAGTCAATACTCTTGTTGATCAGTGAGATTCAGTTTCCGTTATGGGTGTCTTCAGTTTTGATACCTTAATGAACCCATTGTATTTGATATTTTATTCCTAAGGCCTCAATAGAGAGAGTCAAGTTATTTACATTATCCCTTCATGTTTCAGGTCTTCATGTTTTAAAATTTTGTGACCTTTTCATTAAGTCAAGCTAATGGTGTTGAGCAGTTGTCTAGTAGGGAGAGAAGATACTTCCTTATCTATGATAAAAGGTGGTATGCTCACGGCGGTGAAGTTAAGTTAGATTGAGGCTAAGTCCTTGATACATGCCGTGGTTAGTTGAAGTTTTAAATGTTTATTTGGAAAGATTGTTGTTCGTTGGTTTTATGCACTTCTATGAGGTTGTAGGAATAGTAATACAGAGTTTTTATGTATAGTTCAATTGGTTGAGAAAATGTTATGTGTGCCGTTTAAAGAATTCACCAGTATGTGTGAATGATGTAGTTGATGGAATCTTAGAGAAAGCGAGGAAGATGCTTTATGAGTGTTCATTTAGAGGTGCATGTGCGAAGTGAGTATGTGGTTATGAGTATAGGATTGAATGTTATGGTTGTATATCTAAAAGAATGCACCACAAGTTAGCGGATCCCTAGTATAAGATTGTATGTGGTTGTTGGAGTAGCAATAAGAGTTATGTTTGAAGTGAGGAGTTGTGAGGCTCAGTGTGAATTGAGGTTCATGATATAGATTAATATTATAGTGTTATGTGGCGTATCTCATGAGTACTTGGAGTTAGGCTTGAACATAGTCGAGGGAGTAGTTGGGAAGTGTTTCTAAGTTTGGAAGCAAGGAGTTATGTTTCCCAAGACCTAGAAATTTCTATCTTAATTTATGCCATATGGGTCCTTGTTCCCATACGATAGGATTGTATCAAATTATGGTTCATTTTCTCCCCGAACAATATCATTTGAATCTTTTGGAGGGAGTGTTGAGGGACATTTCATTTGGGCGCAAGTGGTCCTTCTTTTGATGAGATTCCCTTCGAGACCTTTGGTTCTTAGTCTCTGAATAAACCAAATATATCGATTCCTTAAAATTAGTCTTCTTTGTTTAAGATCCAACTATGTGACCATTCTCATTATGAATCGCATGTTCTATGAAGTATTCAAAAGTTTGGAGTGAAGTAAGTGTATTGATTTCGTTATCCCATCCTTTTGTCCTCATTTACATGGTATTCTGTACTTATTCATCGACATTTGAGGATGAATGTTTCCAAGGGGGAGATAAGGTAATGCCCCGGGAAATTTTTCGTTGAAATTTTGTGCATAAACGTGTTGGGTTCTATCTTCTAGAATAAATCATAAATTTTCCATGTGGAATGTCTTAGATTATGACACACCATTGCTTAAAGTATAGAATAAGATTTCCAACGATGTGTGGATCATCCAAAACGGCCACCCGAGCGACGAGTTATGAACATTCCGATCGAACCGTGAATAGTAGTGAACAGTAAAATGTGCAGGAAAAAAAGCACTTAGGCCTGGCGTATTTTTTCTCCAACTTTAAATGATCATCACTCCTTGTACATAATGATCTAGGTGATCTACTATATATCAACAAAAATCTCTGCGAGTCCTCTTTCCGATGAAATTGGTTTAATCCAATTTGTCTATCGGAACAAAAAGTTATGGTCGATCTACTTCAGCCTACCAAAAGTGAATTTTTGGGTCAACTTAAATCAATCATAACTCCTTGCACACAATTATCTGGGTGAGATACTATATATCAAAGGAAAGATATGAGAGTCCTCTTTCTAATGAAATTGGTTTCATCCAATTTGGATATTGGAGTAAAACGTTATAGTTGATCTACTTCAGACTATCAAAACAGTCCACCAAAGGACAGATTCGAGAATTATTTGATTTTTAGGGGCGTTTTGGTCAATCCCCCTCACCCAAAATCCGTCCAAACCCTATATTAAAGCCTATTAGAAGCATTATATGTTATATTTCATCAAATTCCTTCAAAAAGAAAACCCTAAGCTCCTACAACCAACTTCAAGAACCTCCAAAGATCACCATTAATTCTGCAAATTTATTCAAGATTCCAAGTTCCTAGTTCAAGAACTCCAAGAACCATCATTCAAAGGCACGATTAACATCTCAAAAATGAGTATCGATCTAAAGTTCATCATTCAAGGTATGTGGGGTTTTTCAACAAGAACAATCTTTCGTTCTTGTGCCCAAAAGTAATTCTCTTTACGAAGATATGATCTTTATATGTTTATTATGATTTCGGAGAATGAACTTATATTCTATCTTGGTTATCTAGAGATTATGATGTTTATGACTTTGAAAATTCGAATTTATATGAAATTATGACTTAAAACATGATGCTTGAAAGAAATTTACTATGATTTTGATATTTGGGTCTTGAACACCATTTTAAATTGTCTTTGAGAAAATGTGTGCTATATGCACGTTGATGTTGAATATTTGAGATTTTTTGAATTATTTGACCTTTTGGTCGTGAATGAGTTATTTTGAACTCGACTGTGAAAGAAATCCATGTTTTTATTGATTATGAAAAAGGGGTAGCAAATTGGCTCCCGATGAAAATTGTTGAAATGTTTATTGTGGATTTTCTTTAATGTGAGCCTGAGGCTGATTTAAATTTCTGAGCTAAGTCTGGGAGTAATCTTTATCACCGAGTGAGAGGTATAAAGTGACCTTACATCCCTAGAACTACGTTCCCCCATAGGATGTGATCCTGAGGATGATTTATATAGTGATCACTAGTGTTTTTGAATTGATACTGGAAGTCCTACTCCGATGGCAAGGATAGGACGGCTCTCCCCAACGTGGGTTGTACGTTGGAATCTATGTAGCTCACATGGTTTATGTCAGTTATAGGATCTCCCAATGTGTGTGTGTACTCTTCTATCTGAGATGAAAACATATTTGCTTAAAAGGCTGAGTTTGAGAAAGTCATTATTCTTAAAAGATTTAAGGAATATATTCTAATGAGAATTGACATGAGATTTCATTGTTTTGATGATTTGAAATTGAGGTGAAAGTGAATTGAGAACGTATTGTAATCACTCACTTGTTTTACTTTACATGTATTATTCATTAATGATTTTGATGATTTAATTCGAGCTAGGTGAGTCATCTATATTAACATGCATAATTTTATAAACTGTGATGATATTAAAATATTATTTTATATATGCATTGCACCCCCATATGCTCGATATCTTTCCATGGTACTGACCCACATATTCGTATGTGGGCTATATTTTCTAGGAATGTAGGTACAAGGTATAGTTGCACCTGCGGATCCAATAAGTTCGTGGTATCCAGTCAGCAGGTTATGAGTCATATCACGGACGCTAATAGCACACGTAAGGTTGTGCGGCGCATCCCAATAGAACACCTGAGGTTTTGATGTGTACTCCAATAGCATACCTCATCCAGTGGCAATTTGCCATTGACATATGACGCACGTGCAGAGAACACTCATTTTTAAGGACTAAATGCACCCCCAACTCAACCAATTGCATCGAAACATGGTGTACTATCGAAATAAGGGTCCTAAAGGTCATTTTGAATATATTATTTGAGCATTACAATCACGGGGTGTTTCATTATCTCCCCCTTGGGAATAATTCATCCCGAATGAAACTATTTAAGATAAAGCTGTATAAAGGTTGAGATCGTACACTAAACACTCATGTGTTGAACCATGATTAAGTAACTAAATCTAAAACATGATACGTGGACTGAGCTGAGTTTCATGAATACATGCTATGACATGACGATAGTTATATGGCTAAGATAGAGAATAGGAGAGTCTATTTAAGAGAAACCATTACCCCAAGCCGAATCTGAATTCATAAGGAAAAGATGGGGATACTTAACTGGCATATCTAATTATGCCTCCCAAGTGGCTCCCTCTATGGATAGGTTTCGCCATAACACTTTTAACCAAAGAAACTTCTTTATTCCTTAGCCTATGAATCTGAAGAGAAAGGATTTCAAATGGAACTTCTTCATAGGAATAGCTATCCTTAAGATCCACACTTTTTAGAGGAACAACAGAAGTTGAATCACCAATGCATGTTTTAGTAAAGAACTATGGAACACCGGATGCATTGATGCAAAATCTACAGGCAACTCTAACTCATAAGCTACCTTCCAAAAATGTCTCAAAATTTTGTATGGGCCAACGTAGTGGGGACTGAGTTTCCCGTACTTTCCAAATCTCTTCACTCCTTTCATAGGAGAAATTTTTAAATAAACTAAGTATCTATCCTCAACTTCAACATCCCTTCTCCTCACGTGTACATAAGATTTCTAATGACTTTAGAATGTCTTCATCCTCTCTCGAATTAACTAAAATTTCTCCATTGCCTCAAATAGTGAATCTATCCCTATCAATGAAGCCTCACCTACTTCAAACCAAGTAATAAGATATCTATATCTCCTCACATAGAGAGCCTCAAAATGATCCATCTAAATACTGGAGTGGTAACTACTGTTGAAGGCAAAATCAATAAATGGTAAGTAGTCATCCCAACTACCCTTAAAGTCAATAACACACTACCTCAATATGTCCCTTAAAGTATGAATGGTCTTCTCTCCCTGTCTATCTCTCTAAGGATGAAAAGTTGTCCTGTGATGAACTTTGGTACCAAAACCCTTCTGAAAAGCCTTCCAAAAGTGAGAGGTAAACTGAGTACCTCTATCTGAAATAATAGACAGTCGAACCCCATGATACCTTTACCAACTCCCTAAGATAATGATTGCCATAATCCTCAGCTGAGTACGAAGTATGAACTGGCATAAAATGGGTTGACTTGGTTATTCTATCTACAATGACCCAAATTGAATCATGTTGATGATGCGTATAAGGCAACCTTGTCACAAAATCCATATTCACCACCTTCCATTTTAAAGTGGGAATGCTAAACTCTTGAAATGTACCACTATGCCTTTGACGATCAGCCTTAACGTGTTGACAGTTCGAATACTTAGCCACAAATTTTGCAATGTGTTTCTTCATACCATTCCAATTATATATTTCTCTCAAATCATGGTACACCTTATTGGCTTCGGAGTGAATAAAATATCGTCCACCATGCACTTCTGCTAATATTCATTGTCCCAAACCATCAACACAAGGAACAAATAACCTATCCAGACAATAAAGCACACCATCTCCCCCTGGGAGAAAGCATCCAACTTCTGATCTCTAACTGCCTCCTTTTACTAAACCAAACTAGGATCCCTATCCTTTTTTTCTTTTACTTCGATAATCAATGAAGACTCTGAACTATTCTGAACCCATATACTAACTTTGGCTGGATCAACTAACTGAACTCCTAACCTAGCAAGTTGATGAACCTCATGGACTAAATCCTTCTTATCATCCTCAACATAGACAACCTTGCCCTTAGAAAATCTACTAAGGGCATCCGCCACTATATTGACTTTGACCGAATGATACAACACATTAATATTATAGTCTTTCAACAACTCAAGCCATCTTCTCTAGCAAAGATTTAGGTATTTCTAAATAAACACGTACTATAAAATCTCATTATCTGTAAACACATCCACATGAACCCCAAGAAGATAATGCCTCTTAATTTTCAAGGCAAAGATAACATCTGCCAACTCAAGATCATGGGTTGGATAATGCTTCTCAAGGGGCTTAATTTGTTTAGAGGTATAGGTTATGACCTTACCTCTCTAAATGAATACAAAACCAAAACAAACTCAAGAAGCATCACAATATACTATGAACCCATCTGTGCCATCTAAAAATGCCAAGACTGGGGTGGAAGTGATTCGAGTTTTCAACTCCTTAAAACTCTTCTCGCAGGAATCTTACCATTAAAATTTAACCTTCTTATGGGTTAGCCTCGACATGGGGGAAGAAATAGAAGAAAAACCTTTAATAAATCACCTATAATAGCCAGCTAAACCCAAGAAACTCTAGATATCTGATGGAGAGACGAGTCTAGTCCAGTTTCTTACTGCCTTAGTCTTTTCAAGATCAACTTGAACGTCATCACTAGAAATGATATATATGACAAAGGAAAGCTACTGATCTCAACCAAAATTCACACTTACTTAACTTAGGAAATAACTGATGATTTCTAAGGGTCTGCAATATAACTGTCAAATGGTCTGCATTATCATTCTCAATATGGGAATAGACAAGGATGCCATCAATGAAGACTATGACAAACATGTCCAAGTACTGCTTGAAAACCCTGTTCATCAAGTCTATGAAAGATACAGGGGCATTTGTTAGTCAAAAATGTATAACTAGGAATTCAAAGTGACCATACCAAGTTCTAAAGAATGTCTTTGGAATGTCACATTCTCTAACTCTAAGCTGATGATAGCCAGATCTGAGGTCTACCTTAGAGAGATAAATTGCACCCTAAAGTTGTTCAAACAAGTTATAAATTTTGGGATGAGGATACTTATTCTTAGTAGTGACATCTTTTAACTGGTGATAATCAATAAACATTCTGAGAGAACCGTCCTTCTTGTGCACAAATAGAACTGGAGCACCCCACTGTGAAAGACTAGGCCTTATGAAACCCTAATCCAAGAGATCCTTTAACTTTACTTTTAGTTCCTTAATATCAGTTGGATCCATACTATAAGGTGGAATAGAGATAGTCTAGGCATATTGAAGGAGAACTATTCAAACGTCTATCTTTCTTTAGGGAGGAACTCCAGGAAGATCTTCTGGGAAAACATCTGGAAATTCTTTTACTACTAAAACTAACTCAAGACTCTGAGTTTTAAAATTTGAGTCCTTGACTCAGAAAAGATGGTAAATACACTCCTTAGATATCATCTTTCTTGCCTTATGATAGGAAACAAACTAACCCTTAAGCACTAAAGTACTACCTCTCTATTTGATAACTGGCTCATTTGGAAACTTGAACTGGAAAATTCTATTCCTACAGATAACTGAGGTATAACATGAGTTGAGCCAATCCATGTCGAGAATGACATCAAAATTAGTCATCTCAAACTCCATGAGGTCAGCTAAAGTAAACTTTTAAGACACTATGATCAACCAATTTTTGTATACCCATCTGGCTATAATAGACTTTCCTACTAGGGTAGACATTGAGAAAGGCTCTACCAATGTTTTGGGATTGACACCTAAATCTATATATATATATATAAGGAGTCATAAAGAAAAGTTAAGCTTCGGGGTCTAGTAATGTAGAAACATACCGATGGAAGACTTGTAATGTAATCGTAACCATAATAGGAGAACTTTCATGATGATGCCGAGTATGGAGAGCATATAGGCTATTCTTACGTTGCCCACTGGTTGCACTGGAAGTGGTGCCTAGCTGATTGGGCAACCTTCTTGAGATGATAAAAGATTAGACTAGCCCTGTTTGTGTGAATCCCTCCCCTTTTGGGATACCGTCAGACATTCCTAGATTCTGTGGCCTGTATTGCCACTTCCAAAGCACACATAACAGCCTGCCTTATATTCAACCTAATGTTTTCTATCATATTTCATTCAGAGCGGGTTGGTGTAATAACTATTCACACTACCTGGGACTTAGAGACTGAAGCTCTATCCCGACTGTCCTACTTGAACTAAGGCACTGGCGTGTTAGCAGTAGATTGAGTTGGGGATGAAATTGTTTTTCAGAACTGAGAACGATTATTACCTTTCGACTGTGCTTGAGAGAAGTTGAGAATAACTTTTATGGTCCTCTTATTCTCTCCATTTCTCCTTAAATTTCTCCTCCTATATTTTCTAGGAATGAACTATAAGTCTAGACAGGTCCATCTTTTTAATCAACATGGCAATCCTACACTCCATGGTCACACTATCAGATACACCAGATACAAGCTTACTAATCCTGATAATTTAAGTGAACGTAAATATTAGAATGAGGTAACCTTCTAATTTGAGAATTTTGACATGATGTCATCTAAACATGACTTAGGGTTTTGAAGCTTCCAACATATAGGAGCATGATTTTCATAAGATAAAAACTATTAGCTTGGCTTAAATGTAATAACGAGAAAATATGGATAGGATTTATTGTTTTCATGGAAGATGATCATAATTGTAGTAAAATTCATGCTAAAACAAAAATAGGGTTTTTTGTCGTAATAGGTGAAAGTAACCCATTTATGAATACCCCACATACCTCAATTAGATGAATTCATGAAGAAATCTTAAAATCGAAACTTAAATTTGTGAGTTCTTGAGAGAAAAAGTTTGAATTTTATTCTTGGGAAAAGAGGAAGTGTTTTTAAGTGCTTACTAAATGTTTGGGGTTAGGGGAGGGGAATTAACCAGTTTAAAGACCCTTTATTTTGTTTATAGATTATTAAAATTGGTTTAGGGTGTAAAATGAATTAAACACCCTTAACTTAAGTCAAAATGGAGCAATTATTAGCATTGTGCCTATGCTGGCGGTGCATGCCAATAGAACACCTGAGGTAGTATGGTTTATGCTAATAGCACACCAGAGGTTGGGCGACGCACGCTAATAGCACACCTTATCTAGTGTCTATTGAAGATTTCCATGCAATACAAGTCCTTAGCAAACGATTTAACATATGGTGTACAGTCATTTTTAAGGCCTAAAAAGCCCTTAACTCGACCCATAGAATCTAAATATGGTCTACCATTGAAATAGGGGTCCTAATGGTCATTTTTTATGTATTATTTGAGCGTTACAACTATGGGGTGTTACATTAATTGGCCGTGGTTTGACTGACATTAAAACCTGAAGGGTTGAGGCATTCTCTCGAGTGGATTTTATAAAGTAATGAGGGGAAAAGGCATTTCCTAAACATGATTTAATTAACAAAGAGGGCATTGGCATTCCCTTAGTATGATGGAATATAAATAAAATTGTATAATGGGAAGCTTGCAAGGTTAAGGGTATGACGATGCTTGTGGTGTTCCTTACTTTGTTATTTCATATTTAAGTGAGTGGTTTATGTGAAAGTTATTTTAAAATGAGTTTAACGGGGGTTGTGTAGCTAAGTCGTGGAGGTGGATATCCCGGGGGGACTGATATTGTAAATTCATGTTTTTCTAAGTGAGGGTTGGTCTTTATGACCATTTGCATATGTCACACTTTATATATATTTGTATCCTATATTGATGTGGGGTCAGGGCTTTCCCTGGTCTTACTTGGTACGTCTAGTGCATGAACCTAATATACACTTGGGCCCTTTCGGCTGGTGGAGCTGAACCCATATATTACGTGGGAGACTTTTTATGATGGTTTAGCTACATATTCTAGACTAATATTTTAAAGTTCTTGCTATGCCTTTTTCCGTATCCCGGCATATTATAATTATGTATACATAGATGCATATAATTGTGTGCATTAGTTTTGAATGATTTTAGACTGTTGTTCATGGCACTATTTTATCCCTTCAATGAGTTACATGTTAGCTCTCAACCTGCTAACCATCTTCGGAAGTTGTATCCCCATGAAATAAAGGAACAGGAGACACTTTTGTCTTTCCTACGCAGTGATAGGTGGTCTTGGACCATTCGTGAGTCAGCTTGAAGTAATAATCCTCCTTCTTCCTGAAGGTCATGACTTATTGGTTTATTTTATTTTATATACTATTTCTAATGTATTTTTTGGCTATCATTGGGGGAATACCCCGGCTTAGATTATTTTTTGATAGTAGAGGCTTTTGTGGATTACTGTGGATTGGGTATTAGTTATTGACATATCTTAGATTCCCTTTAAGTTTATCTTTTACCATATTTTTATGTGTTTGGAATTAAGCCACTATTAGTGTATTGTGTGTTCTTTGACTAGGAAAAGGGGGATGGTCTCCGGTCCATGACGGACTTGAGATACAATCACGGTCGGGCCCTGGTTTGGGTTGTGATAGGTTTGTCCTCATTCCCTTTCTTAAGATTTATTTAGCGCATTGGGGACAATGCATAATTTTTAGTTGGGGGACATATATACATTCACATAGTTCTAAAACCAAAATTTTTGAGTTTGAGTATCTCTTGAGCATCCCCGAATTGATATGTTTAATTCCTATAAGTGATTGGGACTTATTTTATTGTAAGGGAAAAATAGTTGCATTACTAGTTGCTTACTTGCTCGGGTAGTGTAGATTTTATAGATGCAAGGTTGTCCATTGTTAATGTATTTGTCATATATTGACCCCATTGTGTTACATTGTTGTTCTTCATGTTTATACAAATTTGGTTTTGACTTGATGGAATAGGAGGGGGTAATTTTTTTGATCTTAAAGTGATGATTGACTGCATTATATAGCTTAGATTCTCCTAGTTAAGTGTTGTGTTTTTATTTTGTTTTGTTGTATTCCCTGAGGATATGCAAATATTCTAAGTTGAGGGTGTTGATGTGCTATGGATTTATAGTTTTTTCGACTCTTAAAACTATGAAAATATGCATGTTTCTTAGGTTATTTTGTGAGATATGATTTTTTCGGTATGTTTTGAAGAAAATCAAGTTTTGGATTATAAAATGAAGAAAAAGATGACAATTAAAGCTTTTGTGTACTGACTGAGACAATTTTGGGCGTATATACCACTTACCGTGCATAGGTGAAAAAGTATGGATCAGAACTTGAATTCCAGAGGCTTAGGAGTTGAAAAAAGATAACCCTCTCACACACTAAGGGTACATATGATCTTTATGTAGCACATACAGTCCATATGTGACCAAGGTATGTGCAGAGATCAATGTCTAGAGAGTTGCAAGCTCTACACAAAAGTTCTGGAACTTACCTAGGTCCACACGCGGTTCGTATGTTGTATATACATTACATATAGTGGCTAAGTAAGTGGACACCGACCTCAAATTTCATTTTTAATTCGGGATTTCATTTTTAGGCTTTTCTTGTGTACAATATATACCCTTTTGATGTTTTGTAATTAGGTTACGCACTCTAAACACTTACAACTTATATTTTTATTCAAAGATTCGAATTTGATCTTTGGGTTACTTTTGTATTGATATTGGTAGATAATTCAGTTTTAGACTTTGAGTTTTATTCAGTTATTCTTGTGATATTGTTTAATGGATTCAATTATGAATTCCATTGATCATTTCACAAGAATAGATGACTAAAACCCTTAGCTAGGGTTGTGTAAATCCTAGCATATTTATGAAGTAGGGGAAGTGCTAAGTTGTTCTGAACTAGTACTTGTTCATGTATTGTATTAACTTTGGTTTGATAGATGTCTTAGTGGTTGCAAATATTTGGATCCCGCCTAGATTATTGCTACTCACTCCACAAGAGGAGTAGCTACTAGGAATAGATATTTCCAATAGTAATTTGAAGATTAATTGTCGATCCAAGATAGTCAGTAGTATCTATGCAAGATGGTTAACTATCACCTAATAACTTGAGACTTCAAAGATAAAAAGTAATGAAACCTAGGATAAGGGTTCGTAATGCAACATCCCGAGACTCAAGAGGTAAAGCATGAAATCCTTCAATGAGCCCACAAAATAGTTGAGGGTACATAACTTATGAGATTCTGCATGTAAGGTACTGGGTTGGTTCAGCAAAGGACGATAAACTGACGGATTCGATAAGCCAGAGGGAACACAACTCTAGTGTTTGTCTTCAACAATTCACAACCAAAGTTACATATTGTAAATTGAACAATACTGTTACCACAAAACCCCCCATTTATTTTCTGTTCTTCCTCTTGAGTTCAGCAAACCATATATATACATCCAACTCTTCTCAGTGGATTCGACAAAAACCTAGTTGGGTAATTATACATGACAACGACTGCTTTATCCTTAATTTGAGGTGTAGTTTGGGTATTGATCATGATTGCATTGATATTTGGAGCCCATTCGATTGATACAAACTGCATACATATCTTGTACTCATGATACACTTCTACAACCCGCTGATAATAGCACAAGTTCTCTTTGTTGTTGTTTGCATCATGCGGGGCTGCTATGGATCGGATATTTGGGGTTACTTCCTGGTGTTCAGAGTATTAATACTATCCCGCTTATGGGTTAGACTAATCTGTATTCAGAGATGGATTGTACTTATATTTTCTATGTATTTTGCTTTCTACTCTTATTGTATTAGAAGCTCTTGCTCTAACTTCACCAGGGCTCTTACTCTAATTTCACCAGGGCTCTTGCTCTAATTTCACCAGAGCTCGGAGTTACTTTATATATTTTAGTTTCTTTATTATATTAAAGAAAAAGGGTAAAACTACCTCAAAACCATTAGAAATGGATAAAAAAATACCATTCATTTATTTTTTCCTCAAAATTACCCCTCCATTTATATTTTTGCTCAAAAAATACCCCTATGTTTATTTTATAGGTCAAAAATACCCCTCACTTTAATAGAGTGCCACCAGGTACAACACATGAAATAAAATTGCCACATGCCCAATTCAAGTCAACATACCATCTACAAAAAAGAGGCAAAACTACCCTAGAACTATCCAAAATGGTGAAAAAATACCCCTCTATTTGTTTTTTTGGCTCACAAGTATCCCTACATTAAATAAACTACACATAGCACACAATATGTAAAAACAATTACCACATGGTCATGCCACTTCAGCATCCCATTAAATACCCACCCGATCCACTTAACCATCAAACTTACATCACATTTAATATCTATATTCAATCCATCTTCAAAAATCCAACACATTTTCACTTAAACTCTCCTGAAAAATTGATGCAGGGTAGTGTAATACCCCATATTTTCCTAGCTTAGTTTAAGTTTTTGTATACGAGTATCCCCATATAAATTTTTTATAATACTCTGAATTTTTCAGTTTAGAGCTTACCATTGCATAGGAAATTCAGTCAGCTTCCCAACGATATAAAATTGTCCCAAATCCGATAATCGAGTGAGAAGTTATAGAATATTTTGTAAAATAGTGTGCCACATGGTACAAAACCACATCACGGAGACCAGACAAATGGAAATTGTGAGTTTCCATTAAGCCAACACTATAACCCCACATCGTGGAGTAGTGCCAGTTCCTAATTGTCATTTTTCAGTGAAGCTCCGCGATAACGGCGGGTTGCGCCAGGTCCCAATTTCAGAATTGTCAAATTCCAGTGAGGATCCGCGATGGTGTCCCATCGCACCAAGATCCAAATTACCAGTGGTCCCTTTTGTACCCTTCCAGTCGGATTCCAGCAGCTCACCACAATGCCACCGCGTCGCGATGAATCCCAAAATCGATATTTTCAGTGACGAATCTTAACTTTTTTCCAGGGGTAATTTGGTATTTTTCCATGACGCAAATCAGTATTAAACACTCAATTAACCCCTAATTAACCTAGTTATATTATTATTCACCCAATTTTCCCCTAAATTAAATCATTCTCTCTGAAAAGGGAAAAACCCTAGCTTCAAGAATCAAGAACAAAGCTCAAGAAATCCTTTAAGAACCTTCAAGAATTACTCTCCTCAGGTATGTTAGGTTGTCATTCATGGGTACCTTTCACCCATGAAGTCCAAGAATCCTTTTTAAACATACAAGATCTCAAATTTATGATTTCTATGCTTAAAATAGATTGAATTCATGTTCATGATATTATTGGGGATTTAATCCCATGATTAATTACAAGCTCATGAAAAATAGATAGTTGTGGGTTTAATTATGTGATCTTCATGTTGAACTCTTGAATTACAAGTTGGATGTACTAGCCATGATATTATTATTTGTTTATTTCTATATGAAATAAGCATGCTCCCTAAATGTTCGATAAAATGCCTATGCGAATTGAATGGGGAAATCATGACATGCTATTATATGTTCCCTTTCATGTACAAGTTCATGCCTTACAATTGTTCAAAAAAATATCTAAATGAGTGCATTATTAGCAAGAAAGTATTATTATGTTTTATAACCATGTCATGCTTTATTTTAAATGCTATCGAGTCCAAAGGGTATTCAATACCCAAAAATCTAGTAGTTTACCAAGAGACATAGTCTGTTATAGAGTAGTCTCAGTAATGTCACGATCAGTGATCATAGTTAGTTACAAAACTCAGTGAACTCAGTAATTCCACCCAGACCTTTTAGTCAAGGGGTTTATCAGACCCAACATTTCCCCATATGGTGTACCAATTTTGTTCTTGTATAAGAAAGATGGTTCACTCATAATGTGTATAGACTACCATCAGTTGAACAAGGTCATAGTCAAGAACAAATAACCACTTCCTAGAATCGATGAATTATTTGACCAACATTAGGGTGACAGTTACTTTTCTAAGATAGACCTTAGATCAGGCTATCACCAGCTCAGTGTCAGAGAATGTGACATTTCAAAAACATATTTTCGAACCCAGTATGGTCACTTCGAGTTTCTAGTCATGTCCTTTAGTCACAAATTCCCCAGAATCCTTCATGGACTTAATGAATCACGTGTTTAAGAAGTATCTGGACATGATCATTATATTCTTCATTGATGAAATACTTGTCTATTCCCATAGCTAGAATGATCACGCAGATAACCTCAAAATCGTACTTCAGACTCTCAGAGCCCATCAGTTGTTCACCAAATTCAGTAAGTGTAAATTTTGGCTAAGGTCAGTAGCCTTCCTTGGTCATATTATTTCTGGTGATGACATTAGAGTTGATCCTCAAAATACTGAAGTAGTAAGAAACTGTCCTAGACGTATTTCTCTATTAGATATTAGGAGTTTCTTAGGTATAGCTTGCTATTACCGTCGGATTATTAAAAGGTTTTTGTCTATTGCATCCCCTATGTCTATATTGACTCAGAAGAAAGTCAAGTTTTAGTTGTTAGATTCCTTTGAGAAGAGTTTTCAGGTGTTGAAGACTCGACTCACTGCAGCCCCAGTTTTGACTCTATAAAATGGTTTAGATAGGTTTGTTGTGTATTGTGATGCATCCAGAGTAGGTTTGGGTAGTGTCCTCATGAAGAGAGGTAAAGTCATAGCCTATACCTCTAGACAACTTAAAGCCCATGAGAAGAATTTCCCTACCCATGATTTTGAGTGAGTAGTTGTAGTGTTTGTCTTAAATATTTGGAGGAACCATTTACATAAGGTGCATATTTATGTGTTCACAGATCACAAAAGCTTACAATATGTGTTTTCTCAAAAAGATTTGAATTTGCGTCAGATAAGATGGTTAGAATTGTTGAAAGATTATGACATGAGTGTTCTGTACCACTCGGGCAAGGACAATGTAGTGGTTGATTCTCTCAGTAGATTATTTATAGGTAGTTTTGCTCATGTTTAGGTTGATAAGAAGAAGTTAGCTCAGGAAGTTCATCATTTTTCCCGACTAGGTGTCTGCTTAGTTGATTCATCAGAGAGCACTATGTGGGTGAAAAATAGTTTAAAATTATCTTTGGTTTTTGAAGTGAAGGATAAGCAGGACAAAGATACCTATCTAGTTAAGTTGAAAGAGTCAGTCAGAGATCAAAAAGTAGAGGTTTTCACCCAAGAGGGAGATGGTGTATTGAATTGCCAGGGTCGATTGTGTGTTCCAGGTGTAGATGACTTGAGGGGGAATATTATTTCAAATGCGCACGGTGTGTATTACTCTATTCATCCAGGGGTCAATAAGATGTACCGTGATTTGCGGGAGATCTATTAGTTGAGTAGGATGAAGAGAGATATTTCAGAGTTTGTAGCTTAGTTCTCTAGGGATCAGCAGGTTAAGATTGAGCACTAAAAGCCTAGTAGGTCTATGCAGGAGTTCAGTATTCCTACATGGAAATGGGAAGAAGTGAACATGGACTTTGTGATGGGTTTGCCTTATACCCTCCATCAGCATGATTCGATTTTGGTTATCGTAGACAAGATGGCCAAATTCACTTATTTCTTGTCAGTTCATAATTCCTATTCAACCAAGAACTATGCCAAACTCTATATTAGAGAGTTAGTAAGGTTACATGGAGTCCTAGTGTCTATCATCCCAGATAGAGGTACCTAGTTTATCTCTTACTTCTGGAAAGCATTCCAAAAGGGTTTTAGTACCATAGTTCACCTTATAACAACTTTTCACCGTCAGACAAATGGTCAAGAAGAAAGGACCATGCAGACTCTAAAAGATATGTTAGTATCCTGCGTTGTTGATTTAAGAGTAGTTTGGATGACCACTTGACCTTGATCAAAGTTTCATAGAATAACAACTATCATTCTAGTATTCAGATGGCTCCGTATGAGGATCTTTATGGTAGGAGATGTAGATCTCCAATTAGTTGGTTCGAGGTTAGTGAGGCCACAGTAATAGGTTCTGACTTAGTGTTTGATGTCTTTAAGAAGGTTCAGTTGATCAGAGAAAGGCTTAGGGCAGCCTAGAGAACATAAAAATCATATGAAGATATGAGGAGAAAATATCTCGAGTTTGAGATTGGTGATTTTGTGTTCTTGAAAATCTCTCCCATGAAGGGAGCGAAGAGGTTTGGCAAGAAGGAGAAACTCAGTCCCCTCTAGGTAGGTCCTTACATAATTCTTAGTTGTTTCTAAAAGGTAGCTTACGAGATTGATTTGCCTTCAGATCTACCTTCAGTACTCCCAGTATTCCATATCTCCTTGCTAAATAAATGCATTGGTGACCCAGAAGTCATAGTTCCCTTAGATAGCATAGACATTCAGAATGGCCTCTCTTACGAAGAGGTTCCAGTCTACATCTTAAATCATCAGATTGACAAATTGAGGGAAAAAAAGTTCCCTTAGTCAATGTTCTTTGGCGGAATTAGTCCGTTGAGGGAGCTACTTTAGAAGCAGAAGAAGATAAGTAGACCTAGTATCCTCACCTCCTCTCCACAAACTCTGATTCAGCTTAAGGTAATAGTTTTCCTCAGATTTACTTAGTTCTATATTCAGTTACGATTACAAGCTTGGTATTCATTACCATTGCATATCATCTTCATGACAACCATGCATTCGTGAATCGGTTCAGCCATGTACTCATGCATCATATATGCATGTTCAGTATGGAAACTCAGCTTATTAGTAGCTTCAGTCATGTATTCCCTATTTCAGTTATGTATGTTCGGTATGCAAACTAACTCTAGCAGTACCTAGCTTAATTAGTTTCATTCGAGGATGAATGTTCCCAAGGGAAAGATATTGTAATACCCCATATTTTTCTTGCTCGGTTTAACTCTCAGTATACAAGTATCCCTTTATAAAACTTTTAGAATACTCTGAATTTTTCAGTTTAGAGCTTACCATTGTATAGGAAATTCAGTCAGCTTCCCAATGATATAAAATTCTCCCAAATCCGATAACTGGGTGAGAAGTTATAGGATATTTTGTAAAATAGTATGCCACCTGTTGCAGCACCGTATCGTGGAGACCAGCGAAATGGAAATTTTCAGTTTATAGTAAGCCAACACGATAAGCCTACATCGTGGAGCAGTGCCAGTTCCTAATTTGAATTTTCTAGTAAAGCTCCGCGATAATGACGCGTCGCGCTAGGGCCCAATTTCAAAATTGTCAAATATTAGTGAGGCTACACAATGGGGCCACATCGCGCCAAGAGCCAATTTCCTAGTCGTCCCTTAATGTACAATCCCATCCTGATTCCAGTGTCTCTCCGCAATGCCACCGCATCACGGTGAAGCCCATAATTAGGATTTTCAGTGACCAATCTTAACTTTTTTCCAGGGGTAATTTGGTATTTTCTGTGACCTAGCTCAGCCTTAAACACGTAATTAACCCCTAATTAAGCTGGCTATATTATTATTCACCCAATTTTCCCCTAAATTAAATCATTCTCTCTGAAAATGGCAAAACCCTAGCTTCAAGAATCAAGAACAAAGTTCAAGAAATCCTCCAAGAACATTTAAAAATTACTCTTCTTAGGTATTTTAGGTGTTCATTCATGGGTTCCTTTCACCCATGAAGTCCAAGAATCATTATTATACATAGAAGATCTCAAATTTATGATTTCCATGCTTGAAATAGATTGAATTCATGTTCATGATATTATTGGGGATTTAATCCCATGATTAATTATAAGTTTCATGAAAAATAGATAGTTGTGGGTTGAATTATGTGATCTTCATGTTGAAATCTTGAATTACCAGTTGGATATAGTAGCCATGATATTATTATTTGTTTATTGCTTTATGAAATAAGCACACTCCCAGAGTGTTTGATAAAATGCCTATGTGAATTGAATAGGGAAATCATGACATGCTATTATGTGGTCCTTTTAATGTACAAGTTCATGCCTTACAATTATTTGACAAAATGTCTAAATGAGTGCATTTTTATCAAGCAAGTATTATTATGTTTTATGACCATGCCATGCTTTATTTTAAATGCTATCGAGTCCTGGGGGTATTCAGTACCCAAAAAACTAGTTGTTTACCCAGAGACATAGTCAGTTAAAGAGTAGTCTCAGGTATGTCACGATCAATGAACTTAGTCAGTTACAAAACTCAGTGAACTCAGTTAGTTAAAGAACTCAATGAAACTCAGTATCATTCTAGTTCAGCTCAGTATAGTAATCAGTGTCTTCAGTTGGGAGTAGTATTCAGCATAGAGTGAACCCAAGAATGGGGGCTCACCTTCTAGTAGAGGGTATAATCCTTAGTAGCTGTCCTTGTATTCCAGAACTACGCATCCAGTGTATGTTGAGACATCAACCTACCAGTTAAAAGTTGATGAGGTGTTTTACCAGCCAGGTGAGGGTACCACCATTTTGATTAGAGTTCCTACCAAATGAGGGTAACTCTTCAACTTGTTTTTACCCATGGCATGGTACTGATACCCTTACAACTGGGGTTACAGGTTGGACCCTAAATCTATTTAAAAGGGGAATGTAGGTTAGATGATTACCTCCCATAGTTTCAGTTTCAGTTTCAGTCTCAGTATAGAACTCAGTTTAGTTCTACAGAATCAGAACTATCAGACACTCACTCCGTATCCATAATTTAGTTATCAGTGTTCACAAATATCAGTTACTCAGTATCAGAAATCAATACTCAGCTTCAGAAAATGCTGAGATATAGTATACATGTATATGCATAATATTGTATACTCAGTATTTTACAGTAGTTCCAGTTCCCGATGTATTCTTATTCGTTACTCTATATTATTTAGTTAGTTATTGTCCATGCATATGAACCCTTGTATTAAGAATTACCTCATCTAGCATACTAGTACATTCCATGTACTGACATATACTCTTTCTTTGCTCTATGATGTCTCATATCATAGGTTCAGACGCTCAAGTTCCTGATCGCGCTTAGATAAATTTAGTAACTAGTCGTAGATTCAGTAGTGAATCCTCATTTATCAAGAATATGATTTTATTTTAGTATTTCTATTTATCAGTATTTTAGTAGTCGGAGTTAGTTGGGGGCTTGTCCCATCAACTCCATATTCAGACAATTCAGTTAGAGGCTTTTCAAACTAGACTAGTTCAGCTAGTATCTAGATTTCACATGTTTTATCAGATTTTCTTTTAGTACTATATTTATCAGTGTTCAGATTATGAACCTTATGTAAATTAAGCCTATGTTCCGCATTATTATAGTATTTTTATTTAGTGCTCAGAGCAGGTACCAGTAATGGGTTAGATTATGGTCCTTTGGGGTCGTAAGCACCGTGTGGAGTTTGAGGTACAGACTCGGGGCGTTACAAACTTGGTGTCAGAGCCTATGGTTCAACAGAGTCCTCGGGAGTCTGATAGCTACGTCTAGTAGAGTCTTGTACATGTGTGTGTAGAGCGCCACACTTATGGACAAGAGGCAGCGAGACGTTTAGGAAAAGTTTCCCTTCTTTAAGTATTTATGTCATGCGAATGAGCATAATCTCAAGTTAAACTCTCAGCCTAATCCTTTTCTTACTTCCATTTATAGAACATGCCTCCCAAAAATACCAACGAAAGAAGAATAGGAAAACAGTAGCACCTCAGCCCGTTCAGGAAGATCCCCTGGACGAGCATGTTTCCCATGCAGAATTTAGAGTTACATTTACCAATCTAGCCTATTCTGTACCAGCTTAGAATAAATGGCCAGCTGCTTTTTATGCCAAACCAGTGGACAATACTTCTACAGCCTGGATTCGGGACTTTCACCCAAATAAATATTCCCCTATTCTCAGTATCTAAATCTAAAAAGAATTCACAAGAGTTCCTCGATAATGTTCAAAAAGTCACAAATATTATAGGAGTGACTTCTAGTGAAAGTCCTGAGTTAGCTACTTATCAGCTACAAGATTTAGGTCATACGTGGTTTAAGAAGTGGAAGGTAGAAAGGGTCACAGATGCAGAGCACATAGAGTGGGAAGAGTTTGCTACTACTTTTCTAGATAGATTCTTTCCCATAGAGCTGAAAGAAGCCAAGGTGTTAGAGTTCATCAATCTCAGGTAAGGAAACATGAATGTTAAAGAGTATTCCCTCAAGTTTACTTAATTAGCTAGATATGCTCCTTATGTAGTAGAAGAGAGTAGGTACAAAATGAGCAAGTTCGTGTCAGGGGTGTCAAAGAGTGTGGTTAAGGAGTGCAAAACTGCGATGATGATTAAGAAGATGGACATATCCAAGCTCATAGTCCATGATCAACAGATAGAAGAGGCTAAGAATATGGAGAGAGAGAGGGAGAACAAGAGAGATATAATAGGTAGCTTCAATTTTGCTCAGCCTAAGTCAGAGGGCAGTAATCGTTCCCAGTTTTATAAAAAATATTCAGTTCCAGATCTTTGCTCAGCTAGATCTCCAGTACCTAAGTTCAAAAATAGTAACAAAGATAGGGCACTAGGCTCTAAGTCTCAAGGTAGTGTCAGAAGTGCTTGAAAAAATCCTCTTTGTCTGAAATGTGGTGGAAACCATCAGGGTATCTACAGAGTTGGCAGTGATGTATGTTTCGGGTGTGGCAAGCCAGGCCATAGAATTAGAGATTCTCTTCAGTTAGGTTCTCAAGGTCAATATATTCATCCTTCAGCTTAGTTCGGTCTCCTGAATTAGCAGGGTGTCGCTTCCAATGCCACCAGTGGGAAACACCCAAACAAGATTTGTGGACTTCAGCCCAAAAAAGATTATAAGGTTCTCCTGACATAGTCACTACTATGTTACAAATCTTCTATTTAAATTTTAATGCCTTATTAGATCCAGGAGCTTCTCTGTCTTTTATAACTCCATACATAGCAGTCGACTTTAAGGTCAAACCAGAAGACTTAACAGAACCTTTCTCAGTCTCCACCTAGTAGGTCAATCTATCATAGCCCAGCAGGTATACAGGAACTGTCAGGTCATGATATCTTAGAAAATCTCTTCAACAGACTTAGTAGAGTTAGAGATAATGGATTTCGACGTTATTTTCGACATGGATTGGCTCTATTCATGCTATGCCTAAATTGATTGTAGAATTAAAATTGTTCATTATAAGTTTCCTATTGAACCAGTCCTTGAATGGAGGGGTAGTACTACAACGCTTAAGGGTCAGTTGATTTCATACCTTAAAGTGAGGAAAATGATATCTAAGGGATGTGTCTATCATCTTGTTTGAGTCAAAGACTCTAGTTCAAAGACTCCTAGTATTGAGTCAATTCAAGTAGTAAATGAATTCTTAAATGTGTTTCCCGAAGAACTTCCTGGAGTTTCTTTCGAAAGGGAAATCGACTTTGAAATAAACCTTCTTACATATACTCATCCCATATCCATTCCGCCATATTGAATGGCTCCAGAAGAACTCAGTGAGTTAAAAAAACAGTTAAAGTACCTTTTAGACTAGGGGTTCATTAGACCCAACATTTTCTCATGGGGTGCACCAGTCTTGTTCGTGCTAAAGAAAGACAGTTCACTCAGAATGTGTATAGACAACTGTCTGTTGAATAAGGTCACAGTCAAGAACAAATACCCACTTCCTAGAATCAATGAATTGTTTTACCAACTTCAGGGTGCCAGTTACTTTTCTTACATAGACCTTAGATTATGCTATCACCAGCTTAGAGTCAGAGAATGTGACATTCTGAAAATAACTTTTCGAACCCGGTATGGTCACTTCGAATTTCTAGTCATGTCCTTTGGTCTCACAAATTCCCCAATAGCCTTTATGGACTTAATGGATCGCGTGTTCATGTAGTATCTAGACATGATTGTTATTCTCTTCATCGATAACATTCTTGTCTATTCTTGTAGCAAGAATAATCAGGAAGATCACGTCAGAATTGTACTTCAGACTCTCAGAGCCCATCAGTTGTTCAAAAAATTTAGTAAGTGCAAATTTTGGCTAAGATCAGTAGCCTTTCTTAGTCTTATTGTTTCCGGTGATGGCATTATATTTGATACTCAAAAGACCGAAGCAGTGAGAAACTGGCCTAGACCAATTTATCCATCAAATATCAGGAGTTTCTTAGGTTTAGATTGCTATTACTGTTGGTTAGTTGAAGGGTTTTCGTCTATTGCATTCCCCATGTACAGATTGACTCCGAAAAAAGTCAAGTTTCAGTGGTCAGATTCCTGTGAGAAGTATTTTTGGGAGTTGATGACTCGACTCACTACAACCCCAGTTTTGACTCTACCAGATGGTTTAGATGGGTTTGTTGTGTACTGTGATACATCCAGAGTAGGTTAAGGTTGTGTCCTTATGCAGAAAGGTAAGGTCATAGCCTATGCCTCTAGACAACTTAAACCCTATATGAAGAATTACCCTACCCATGAATTTGAGTTCGCAGCTGTAGTGTTTACCTTAAAGATTTGGAGGCATTATTAGTATGGGGTGCATGTTGATATGTTTACAGATCACAAATCTTGCAGTATGTGTTTTATTAGAAAGATTTGAATTTGCGTTATAGAAGATGATTAGAATTTTTTAAAGATTATGAAGCATTATTTGGAGGCATTATTTGTATGCTCTCAGTAGATTGTCTATGGGTATTGTTGCTCACGTTGAGGATGATAAGAAAAAATTAGCTTAGGAAGTTTATCAGCTTTCCCGACTAGGTTTCTGCTTAGTCGATTAGCAGAAGGCAATGTGTGGGTGCAGAATAGTTCAAAATCATCTCTAGTTTCTGAAGAGAAGGAAAATCAGGACAGAGATACCAGTCTAGTTAAGATGAAAGAGTCAGTCAGAGATTAGAAAGTAGAGGTTTTTCCCCAAGGGAATGATGGTGTATAATGTTGTCGGAGTCGATTATGTGTGCCAGGTGTAGATGACTTGAGGAAGCATATTCTTGCAGAAGCGCACGGTGCGCGTTACTCTATTCATCCAGGGGCCACTAAGATGTACCATAATTTGCAAAAGATTTATTGGTGGATTAGGATGAAAAGATATATTGCAGAGTTTTTACCTAAGTGCTCTAGGTGCCAGCAGGTTAAGATTGAGCACCAGAAGCCTAGTGGGTATATGCAAGAGTTCAGTATTCCCATTTTGAAATGGGAAGAAGTGAATATGGACTTTGTGACAGGTTTGCCTCATATCCTCCAGCAACATGATTCGATTTGGGTTATCATAGATAGAATGAACAAATCTGCTCATTTCTTGTCAGTTCATACTCCCTATTCAGCCGAGGACTGTGCCAAACTCTATATCATAGAGTTGGTAAGGTTACACGGAGTCCTAGTATCTATCATCTGAGATATAGGTACCCATTTTACCTCTTACTTCTGGAACGCATTCCATAAGAGTATTAGTACCGAAGTTCACCTCAGTACAACTTTTCACCCTCATGTAGCTTGTGAAGAAGAAAGGACTATTCAGACTCTAGAAGATATGTTAAGAGCCTGCATTGTATATTTTAAAGGTAGTTGGGATGACCACTTGCCCTTGATCGAATTATCTTTTAATAACAGCTATAATTCCAGTATTTAAATGGCTCTATTTGAGGCTTTTTAAGGTAGGATATGTAGATCTTCAATTGGTTGGTTCGAGGTGGGTGAGGCCACTGTTGTAGGGCCTGACTTAGTGTTTGATGACTTAGAGAAGGTTTAGTTGATCATAGAAAGGCTTAGGCCATCCCAGAGCCTACAAAAATATAACGCTCTGATTTGCTGAACCGAAATGCTACACGGTGTTCATGACCCCGAGGGACCACAAGCTAACCCTTGACTGATATCTGTACCTGTATACTATAAATCATGACATAATAATGCGGAATACGTAAAAATTTAAGGCCATAAGGTTCAACTGAATAAAACCATGTCTGAAAATCATAACGTCCATGTGAGTGAAAATACCCAAAACAACTCAATCTGAAAGCTAAGTCTGAACGTAAATCTGAGCATAAATCTGAAAGCCTCTAAACTATCCGAATAAGAAGTTAAAGGAACATGTCTCCAACAAACTCTATAACACTGAACTCAGGTAATAAATAAATGTATCAAATCATATTGTCCTGGAATTAATGAGGACTCACTGTGTCTCTGCGACTGGAATGCTACCGCTACTGTTGGGGTAGAGCTCGTGTCTCGGAACCTATGGTGTAACATCAAAAGAAAAAACCATAGCACAAATGCGTCAGTACAACTGGAGTATTTAGGATACGAGGAAGGTAGGCTGAACATAAAGGGCTTCATGCATGGACAACACTGACTGACTAATATGAACGTAGGAATGCAAACATACATATATAGAAACTGGGATCGTGAATGCATGATAGCAAGACCTGTAAGATAATACATGGTTTACTGATAAATCTCATGACTGATACTACAAGATGATAACATGGATGACTTTATCTAACAGTCCTATATCTACTGAAATCTGAAGAACACCCTGAGTTCTATTACTGAGAGTGATACTGAAATTGTGGGAGGTAGTGTTTAACAGACATGACCCATGTATGCCGTTATGGCCAAGCTGGGGTCTAATATCTGCCCCAACTGGAGGGGTGTCAATACCATTCCACGGGTAAGGACATCTTGTAAGTGACCCTTATCTAGAAGGTACTCAATGAGAACGGTGGGAACCCTCTACTGAGACGTTAAACCACCTCATCAACCCTAATATGATAGGTTAAGATGTCTCAAGCTACGCTTGCTACGTAGTTCTGGAACACGGGGATGACTACTAAGAATCACACCCTGAACTGGCGGGTGAGTTCCCATCCTAGGGTTTACTCGGTGCTAACATCTACTCCCATCTGGAGGTACTGGACATGAATAACTGAATATACATGACTTAACCTTACTGAATTCCATTTACTGGCGGAATGTTACTGATATCGGACAACTGACTTGTAACACCCTGTAAAAGTCGTGCATGGATTAGCCTTTAATAGAGTGCCCTTAGACTTAAAAACTTGAAAATTTTTCTAAGTGTATTGAGGACTTAGAGTCATTTTAGCTGGCAATCTTCGGGATACAACTTTTCAACCTTCCCGACATCCTCTTTTAGATTTTCAAGTTGCGTTATGATCGGGAAATCTCATAGTACATCTCGGATAAGTTTCAGAATTTTTCGGAACGCATAAGGCTGCGTTTGGATTTAAAAACAGTAGCAAAACGCATAGACTATTGCCCAGTTTTCAGCATTTCAGGGTCGATTTCAAACGATCATAACTCACTGTATATAATGAAATGTGTGATCTATAATATATCAAAAAAAATCTCTTCGAGTCCTCTTTCAATTGCAGTTGGTTTCATCCAATTTGAGTATATGAGTAAAAAGTTATAATCGATTTACTCCAGTCTACCAAACTGTCAACTGAGGGACAGATTTGACCTTAATTGTTCCTTAGGGATATTTTGGTAATCCTCCACCCCTATATATACCACCAACACGGGATTTAATCCCTCAAACACCATAATACACATACTTTTCCCAAAATTGCTCAAGAACTCTCCCTAGGGTTTCAACATTAAAACCCAAGCAACTCAAGATTCAACCGCGGGTTCGTGAAACAAATTACAGATTTGGAATCCTCTCAACGTAGGCTTCGATAGACACCCAAAATTCGTGGAGAACAAGGTACGCGGGGTTTTCCTAAATTTTCATGGGCATAGAAAAATCATGTTTTAGAATGGGGTTTTAAATTATGTATATATATTTATGTATAAGATGTTTTAACATCATTGTTTTGTTCTTTTGACCATCTCCAAAGCGATTTGATAGTTTATATACATATATGAATGAATGTGTTTCAATTTTGAATACATGAACTTGCTAAAGACATTTGACCACCAGGTGTTTGATTAAATTTCTGCATGAGTTGAACTTTATGTTTCGGAATATGAAATCCTTTACATCAGTTACATGTTTTGGTGGTCTAAACTATGTTTTGAATGAAAGATCTTTCTTAATACATTATGGATCAGAAAAATCATGACTTGCAAGTCTTGGTATGACGATACCAACTCAGACTAATGCCATATCAGACTCAGACTAACAGACATTTCAGACTTTCATGATTTTAGACATTCAGAATGTTGCATGTACAGAAAAGGTTAAAAATGGGCATACAGAGATGTTAGGTGGTTCCCCGAAGAGGTCTTGAGTTCAAGCGAATCATTGCCTAAAACCGTGGTTTGCCGACCCGGGTATACTATTATGCGCTGACTTAAATGTCCTGTGGCGTATCAGACTCAGACACTCCAACTTTTGCGGCACACTTGGGTTGGGGGCTTCCCCGCCAAGTCAATGACGTATTCCATACAGCCCGTGGAATATCAGACTTGTAGGGGAATACCACCTAACTCAGAAGTAAAACACAGATCATGATTTGAAATGAACAGACAGGTTACATGTTTTCAGAAAGTGCCCATGTATTTTTCAGAAACAGTTTTATACATGATGTCTTGATGAAAAATTGCTTTCACTTAATATGTATATATATATATATATATGTTCCATTATACTATTTTTTTGGATTGCTTCGCGTGCCAGTACTTTTGTGCTGACCCCCCCTCCTTCCAGGTTCTGAGGCACAGTCTAGGGGTCCAGCTACTCAGTAGACATTCTTGGATTTGCAGACTTGATCTCACAGTGGTGAGCCTTCTATTATTCGGAAGTCCTAATTATGTCAGACATTATCTTATTTATTATGTTTTTGGTTTACTGGGGGCCTTGTCCCAGTTTCTTTTCAGACAGATGTTTATGTTCTTAGTAGAGATTTCGCAGACTGATGTCAGATAGTATTATTCAGAAATGTTGCAGAACTTGAACATGTTTTCCGTACTCAGTTTCAATTCCGCATTTTATTATGATTATGAATGTTGTGCATGATAACCAGATAGAGAATGGGTGTTCCGGGCATTCATGGTTCGGGATGGTCGTCACGGCTAGGGCCTAGGCTCGGGTCGTGACATGACTGAGATCATAAGGTATTCCTGAGTCACATGACTGACTAAAGTCTATGGAATCATAGCTTGAGTTTGGAAATCATGAAACATGACATGGCTCTAGGCACACAACTATAGTTTTCGGGTATTAATACCCCCAGGACTCGATAGGAGGAAACTGACACACATGACATGACTTGATCACAAGATTTGAGTCCACAATTCACAATATCTTAAGCAGGGGATAGTATACTTCATGTATTTATTCAACATTTCAAACATGATAGGAAAAGCATGGATATATTTTGTGTACATAATTTATATCTCCATTATCATACATTCTTTATACCACAACAATAACAACACATAATTTGCATGGAATTCCATATTGGAGTATATTGCTAACATGAACTTGTTATTTAGATATCATGAAATCATGTAAACATGAAGTTCTAACGTACTAGGCATTTTGTCAAACACCTTGCATGAATTCTTTAAGGCATAGGTGGATTTCATACTTGTATTATATCAATCCACATAAAGATCATGTTTTTTAACTAACAACATAACTTTCATGAGATGTACAGTCACGATACTATTATATAGAAAAACAAACAAGCATCAACATGGGTATGATCATATAACCACAGCCAACCAAGATTTTGTATTTTAAATATTGATTCTTGAACTCCACGGAAGAAATTAATGCGTGGATGAACACTATGCATACCTTTGAAGGGTGATTCTTGATGATTGACGGAGGAATTTCCTTGAAATTTGATCTTCAAGCTTAATTGTGCAACCCTAGTTGTTTTTGTCCTATGGTTCTCTTGGATAATGAACTTTGAGATGTTAATAGGGTTGTAATGTGTTTAGAATATATAAATTTTGTGAGGTTAAGTTTAGGGACATGTAAGGAGTGTTAAAAGACTTAACTACCCTCAAAATAACTCAAAAACTAAGTGTTTTCGTGGCGGAAATCATACATAGGTGCCGCATATGATATCACCTATATTTACATAGGCTCCGCATATGATATCTCCTATATTTACATAGGTGCCGCATATGATATCTCCTATGTTTTCCAGTGGCCATCTGCGATTGATTAGGCGACACATTCTACTTTGAAAGGCCATAACTCCTTGCTCGAGTGTCGGATTTTGATGAAATTGGTATCGTTCGAAAGATAATTTGATACTCTACAATTTGGTGGGTCTAAATCTGCCAAAATTTCACATATCAATCACGTTATTATTGTTCAAAGATGACCCTAGAAAAATCGAACACTATGACTTGATGGATTCAAAAACTCTTAGCTTGCATCACTCTAAGCGACTCATATGAGCATGCTTAAGACATCGCAAGCTATCCTTTCGCTAGGATATTCATTATAAGTCATGCACTAAAATGCTACTCACAGTATAGGAGGTTTCATACGTAGGAAAACTTATTCACTTCCTAGCTTAGAAACATGCGGGCTATTACAATATCTCCCCCTTGGGAACATTTGTCCTCGAATGAGAATTTATTGAGAGGGGATACAAGACAACAGAACCTGAACAAAACATGAAGAACCTTAACTTGATCTCATGACTGACATGCTAAACATACTGAACTCGTGTATATCTAATGCACGGATAACCGATACATGAATGCATGACTGATTATGCAACTGTTAATAGGTACCAAATTTATACTGGAAACATGAACATGAAACTAAATAAGCTTAGGGAGAACTGTTACCTTGAGCTTGATCTAAATTGGCGAGGAAGAGGTGAGGATACTTGGTACGCATATCTTCTTCTACTTCCCAAGTAGCTCCCCCATGAGACTGATTTTGCTAAAGAACCTTGACTAGAGCGACTTCTTTGTTCCTTAATCTATGATTTTGGTAATCTAAGATTTTTACTGGAATCGCTTCAGAAGAGAGGATGTTCTGAATTTCGATGCTCTAAATAAGGACAACAACTGTTGGGTCACCTATGCACTTCTTTAGAAAAGATACATGGAAGACTGGATGCACTGCGGCTAGATCTGAAGAATACTCAAGCTTATAAGCTACCTTGCCAAAGTGACAGAGAATTCTGAAGGGATCGACATACCGGGGACTGAGTTTCCCTTTCTTACCGAACCTCTTCACTCCGTTCATGGGAGAGATATTAAGATAGACATAGTCATTGACCTCGAACTCGAGATCCTTTCTGCGAATATCTGCATAGGACTTCTGTCGTCCTTGAGCAGCCCGAAGTCTCTTTCTGATCAACTGAACTTTCTCTAAGTCATCGATTACTAAGTCAGGACCTATAAATAAGGCCTCATTAACTTCGAACCAACCAATCGGAGATCTACATCTTCTACCATAGAGAGTTTTGAATAGAGCCATCTGAATACTAGAATGATAGCCATTGTTGTATGCGAACTCAATCAAAGGCAAGTGGTCATCCCAACTTCCCTTGAAGTCAATTGCACACGCCCTTAGCATATCTTCAAGAGTCTGAATGGTCCTTTCTTCTTGACCATCTGTCTGAGGATGAAATGTTGTGCTGAGATGGACTTGGGTACCGACACTCTTTTGGAATGCTTTCCAAAAGTAAGAGGTGAACTGGGTACCTCTGTCTGAGATGATAGATAGTGGAACACCTTGTAACCTAACTAACTCCCTGATATAGAGTTTGGCATAATCCTCGGTGGAATAAGAAGTACGAACAGGAACGAAATGAGTTGACTTGGTCATTCTATCCATAACACTGAACTGAAGAAATAAATAAATATATCAAATCATATTGTCCTCGAATTAATGAGGACTCACTGTGTCTCTGTGACTGAAATACTGCCGCTACTGCTGGGCTGGAGATCGTGTCTCGGAACGTATGGTGTAACATGAAATGAAAGAACCATAACACAAATGCATCAGTACAACTGGAGTACTGAGTATACGAGAAAGGTAGGCTGAACATAAAGGTTTTCATGCATGAAAAACACTGACTGACTAATATGAACATGGGAGTGTAAACATACATATATAGAAACTAGGACCATGAATACGTGATAGAAAAACCTGTAAGCTAATACATGGTTTACTGATAACTGTCATGACTGATACTGTAAGCTGATAACATGGAAGACTGTATCTGACAGTCCTGGATATACTGAAATCTGAAGAACACCCTGAGTTCTTTTACTGAGACTGATACTGAAACTATGAGAGGTAGTGTTTAACCGACAAACCCCATGTATGCCGTTATGGCTAAGCTAGGGTCCAATATCTGCCCCGACTGATGGGGTGTCAATACTGTGCCATGGGTAAGGACCGCTTGTGAGTGACCCTTATCTGGCAGGTACTAAATGAGAATGGTGGGAACCCAAAACTGAAAGGTTAAACCACCTCATCAACCCTAATAGGACAGGTTAAGATGTCTCAACCTACGCTGGCTACGTAGTTCTAGAACACTAGTATGACTACTAAGAATCACACCCTGAACTGGCGGGTGAGTTCCCATCCTTGGGTTTACTCGGTGCTAACCTCTACTCCCATCTGGAGGGACTGGACATGAATAACTAACTATACATGACTTAAACTTACTAAATTCCGTTGATTGGCTGAATGTTACTGATATCTGACAACTGACTGAGATCATGAGGTTTTCTTGAGTCACATGACTGACTGATGTCTATGGAATCATAGCTTGAGTTCGGATATCGTGAAACATGAAATGGCTCTAGGCACACAACTATAGTTTTTGGGTACGAATACCACCAGGACTCTATAGGAGTAAACTGACAAACATGACATGACTTGATCACAAGATTTGAGTCCACAATTCACAATATCATAAGCAGGGGATAGTATACTTCATGTATTTATTCAACATTTCAAACATGATAGGAAAAGCAAGGATATATTTTGTGTACATAATTTATATCTCCATTATCATACATTCTTTATACCACAACAATAACAACACATAATTTGCATGGAAATTCATATTGGAGTGTATGGCTAACATGAACTTGTTATTTAGATATCATGAAATCATGTAAATATGAAGTTCTAACATACTAGGAATTTTATCGAACACCTTGCATGCATTATTTAAGGCATAGGTTTATTTCATACTTGCATTCTATCAATCCACCTATAAATCATGTTTTTCAACTAACAACATAACTTTCCTGAGATGTACAGTCACGATACTATTATATAACAAAACAAATAAGCATCAACATGGGTATGATCATATCACCACAACCAACCAAGCTTTTGTATTTTAAATATTGATTATTGAACTCCACGGAAGAAAGGAATCCATGGATGAACACTAAGCATACCTTGAAAGGGAGGTTCTTGATCATTGACGGAGGAATTTCCTTGAAATGTGATCTTCAAGCTTGATTGTGCAACCCTAGTTTTTTTATCCTATGGTGCTTTTGGATAATGAACTTTGAGATTTTAATAGGGTTTTAATGGTTTTAGAAGATACAAATTTCATGAGGTTAATTTTAGGGACATGTAAGGAGTGTTAAAAGACTTAACTACCCTCAAAATAACTCAAAAACTAGGTGTTTTCGTGGCAGAAATCATACATAGGCGCCGCATATGAAATTGCCTATATTTACATAGGCGTCGCATATGATATCACCTATATTTACATAGGCTCCACATATGATATCGCCTGTTCTTTCCAGTTTCCATATGCGACTGGTTAGGCGACGCATTCTACTTTGAAAGTCCATAACTCCTTGCTCGGGTGTCGGATTTTGAAGAAATTGGTATCATTTAAAAGTTAATTTTATTCTCTAAAATTTGGTGTGTCTAAACCTGAAAAAATGTCACATATAAATCACATTATTCTTTTTCAAAGATGACCCTTGAAAAATCGAACACTAAAACTTGGTGGATTCAAAAATTCTTAGCTTGCATCACTCTAAACGACTCATATGAGCATGATTAAGACATAGAAAGCTATCCTATAGCTAGGATATTCATTGTAAGTCATGCACTAAAATGCTACTCTCAGGATAGGAGGTTTCATACGTAGGAAAACTTATTCACTTCCTATCTTAGAAACATACGGGGTATTAAAAAAAATCATATGCAGATGTGAGTTGAAAAGATCTTGAGTTTGAGATCGGTGATTTTGTGTTCTTGAAAATCTCCCCCATGAAGGGAGTGAAGATTTTCGGCAAGAAGGAAAACTCAGTCCCTGGTATGTCGGTACTTATAGAATTTTCAGCCATTTCGAAAAGGTAGCTTATGAGTTTGAGTTACTTTCAGATCTAGCTTCAATACACCCAGTATTCCACGTCTCCTTGCTAAATAAATGCATTGGGTTCCAAGCGGTCATAGTTCCCTTAGGGGCGTAGACATTCAAAATTACCTTTCTTTCAAATAGGCTACAGTGCAAATCCTCGATCATCAGATTTGCAGAATGAAGAACAAAGAAGTTCCCTTCGTCAAGTTCTTTGGTGGAATCAGTCTGTTGAGAGAGCTACTTGGGGATAAGAAGTAGAAGGGGGAGATATTGTAATACCTCATATTTTCCTAGATCAGTTTAAGTATCAGTATATGAGTATCCCGATATAAATTTTTTTGAATACTTCAAATTTTTTAGTTTAGAGTTTACCATTGCGTAAGGAATTCAGTAAGCTTCCCAAAGATATAAAATTTACCCAAATCCTATAATTAGGTGAGAAGTTATTGCATATTTTGTAAAACAGTATGCCACCTGGTGCAGCACCACGTCACAGATACCAGCCAAATGGCAATTGTTCGTTTTCCAGTAAGCCAACTCGATAAGACTGCATTGCGGAGCAATACCAATTCCTAATTGGCATTTTTCCAGTGAAGATCTGCGATAACGGCGCATCACGCCAGGGCCGTATTTTAGAATTGGTAAATTCCAGTGAGGCTCCGCGATGGTGTCGCATCGCGCAAAGAGCCAATTTCCCAGTCAATCCTTTTTGTACTGTTCCAGCTGGATTCCAGTGCCTCACCGCGATGCCACTGCATCGCGGTGAAGCTCAAAATTGGGATTTTCAGTGACAAATCTTAACTTCTTTCCAGGGGTAATTTGGTATTTTTCCATGATCTAGATCAGTTTTAAATATGCAAGTAACCCCTAATTAACCTAGTTATATCATTATTCACCCAATTTTCTCCCAAATTGAATCACTCTCTCAAAAGGGAAAAACCTTAGCTTCGAGAATCAAGAACAAAGCTAAAGAAATCCTCTAAGAACCTACAAGAATTACTATTCTCAAGTATTTTAGGTGTTCATTCATGGGTTTCTTTCACCCATAAAGTCCAAGAACCCTTTTTAAACATACAAGAGCTCCAATTTATGATTTCCATGCTTGAAATAGATTGAATTCATGTTCATGATATTATTGGGGATTTTATCCCATGATTAATTACAAGTCTCATAAAAAATAGATAGTTGTGGGTTGAATTATGTGATCTTTATGTTAAACTCTTGAATTACAAGTTGGATGTAGTAGCCATATTATTATTATTTGTTTATTGCTATTGAAATAAGCACGCTCCCAAAGTGTTTGATAAAATGCCTATGTGAATTGAATAGGGAAATAATGACATGCTATTATGTAGTCCCTTTCATGTACATGTTCATACCTTACAGGTGTTTGACAAAATGTCTAAATTAGTGCATTGTTAGCAAGCAAGTATTATTATGTTTTATGATAATTCCATGCTTTATTTTCAACGCTATCGAGTCCTGGGGGTATTCAATACCCTAAAATTTAGTTGTATACCAAGAGCCATAATCAGTTACAGTGTAGTCTCAGTAATGTCATGATCAGTGAACTCAGTTAGTTAGAGAACTCCGTGAACTTAGTAAGTTAAAGAACTCAGTGAAACTCAATATCAGTACAATTTAGGTTAGTATAATAATCAGTATCTTCAGTCGGTAGTAGGATTCAGTTGTGTAACCCTTAATACTAGTCCTTGCATTCCAGAACTATGTATCCAACATAGGTTAAGATATCAACCTGCCAGTTGAGAGTTGATGAGGTGTATTACTAGCCATTTGAGGGTACCACCATTCTCATTAGAGTACCTTCCAGATGAGGGTAACTCTTCAACTTGTCTTTACCCATGGTGTGGTACTAACACCCTTCTAGCTGGGGTTACAGGTTGTATCCTAAATCTATTAAAAAGGGGCATGTCGATTAGATGATTACCTCCCACAGTTTTAGTTTCAGTCTTAGTATAAAAGTCAGTTGAGTTCTATAGAATCAGGAATGTTAGACACAGTAACTCAATATCAGTAATTCAGTGATTATTGATCACATATATCAGTTACTCAGTATCAAAAATCAGTACTTAGCTTCAGTAAAAGCTAAGATATAGTATACATGTATATGCACAGTATTGCATACTCAGTATTTTACAGTAGTTTCAGTTACCCATGTATTCTTATTCATTACTCTATCTCATTCAGTCAGTTACTATTCATGTATATGAACCCTTGCATTCAATCTTACCTCATCTAGCATACCAGTACATTCCACGTACTGATGCAAACTTTTTTCGTACACTATGATGTCTAATATCATAGGTTCGGATGCTCAGGTTACTGACCACGCTTAGATAAATTTTGTTGGTAGTCGCAGATTTAGTAGTGAGTCCTCATCTATCGACGATATGCTTTTCTTTTAGTATTTCACTCTATCAGTATTTCAGTAGTCGGAGTTAGTTGGTGGCTTGTCCCATCAACTCCACATTTAGATGATTAAGTTATAGGATTTTCATACTAGACTAGTCAGTCAGTATCCAGATTTCACATATTTTATCAGATGTTATTTCAGAACTATATTTATCAGCGTTCAGATTATGAACCTTATGGCAATTTAACCTATGTTATGCATTAATATAGTATTATTATTTAGTGATTATAGCAGGTACCAGTCTTGGGTTAGCTTGTGGTCCTTGGGGGTTGTAAGCACCGTATGGCATTCGGGGTACAAAATCGAGGCGTTTTAGGTAGGGATTTTGAGGAAAAACAAAGTGCTTAATACATGGGTTGAATTTTCCCATATTCTTTGACATGATAGAGATGGTTCAAGTTTCAACCCATGTATTAAGGGCTTTCAATTCTCTTAAAATCCCTAGTATGCATCAATTTTCTTTTGGAGAGTTCAAGTGAAATAACGAGTGGATCTATCTTTACCCTTTACTTATGAAGACGGGTTGAATGTTTTGAAGATAGTCAAGTACATGTAATAGGCCATTAAGTTCATTGGTTAAGTAGTTCGATGGGGTATAAATGAGATGTTCATGTGGACTGGCCATGTTAAAATTTTTGTGGTGTGGTGTGCTTGGTGGCACTCAAATAAAGTGAGGAGTCTCTGTGGTTCAAAAAACAAACTTAGGGGTATTTTTGAGCCAAAAACAAATGAAGTGTATTTTTGCTCCATTTTAGGTAGTTTCGGCATTTTTCCACAATTGAGATGTTTACGTGGATTGACCATGTGACAATTGTTTTCCACCAGTTGTTCTTGGTAGCACTCCATTAAGGTGAGAGGTATTTTTATGTCAATAAGAACACACAGAGGGACATTTTTTAGAGAAAAAACAAACATAGGGTATTTTTGCTCCATTTCTGATAGTTCAGGGGCAATTTTGACCCTTTTCCATTATATTTATTCTGTTGTTTTTTCATTTATTTTAATAGTATGTTACTAGTGGTTCCATATTCTTGGTTAGCTTACCTACTGATCATTATAGTAGGCATCATGACTATAGAAATTGGTCTGTGACAAGTATATCCTCTTAAGATAAAATGGTTCACTTAAGTATAATAGTGGTACCTCAAATTGTACACAATAACAAATTTACTGAATGGTAGAAAATCACACTTGAGTTTATATAAGAAAGAGGATCTTTTAACATAAAAATTTTGTTCTAATATTTGAGGAAAAAGTAGATGTTTATAGACAAAAGATGTTTCTTTTGAAAGAAGTAATGGTTCATGATGAGTTGTACTTATTCAGATGGTCAACCCGTATGTGGGAGCAGATGCCCATATGCTCCAAAAGATCATTCAACACACCATAATAGAAAGTTTTTACTTGATTTGCATAGGCATTTGCTGATCCGTATATGGGAACAAATGGCCCCATGAAATAATAAATCTTTCAATAAATTTCAAACGGTGAACTGAAGGATCACGCCCCTTAAATGCTCATTGGAAATGTGTCCAAATGTCATTTTACATCTGCAAATTGAGAAAAAAAATCATATCGAATTTTTGAATTAAATTATAATTAAACATTAACTTTCAAATGAATTTTGTCCAAAAAGATTATCTCCCCTCGATCATTTGATAAATCCAAATCAAAACTCAAAGCAGAAGCCAAGCCGAGCGATGACGAAAATGGCACGAGACATGTCTTCTTATTTTCATACTAACATCATGGAGTACTCATCTATATATAAGTATAAGAATGTTTCTTTCTCCCTCCAATGTTGAAGAACACTTCTTATTTTAAGTGTAAACACAATTCACTTCTATCCTCCATTTGTTTCCTCCATTTTCCATTCATCACATCACTAGAACCCAAAAGATTATAAATGAATTATTTAGATGAAAAGTAATAAAAATAAAATAGAGTCTCTGTTCTACTATAAACATGGAAAACAATACACCACTAAATCTGGATCCAAAAGAAAAAACATGGAATCCATTAGTACATGTTTACCCCAAAAAGGTATATTTGACTAGTGATATGACTTAAAGATATGTTGATCAATTTGATATTTAAAATATTATAATAAACTATAAAATATAAACAACATGATTAAGCTAAAATCAATTTAATGAATTATCAAACAAACGTAGAAAAGCAAAACTTGTTTAGCTTGATTTTGTGGAGTTCTTCGAATAGAACTTGCACAATCTAGAATTTGAGTAATGATGACACCTACCTAACCCGCGTGGTAGGTAAGAATACCAAACAATAAACAGTAAGCTACAAAATGAATACAAGGAAGAAAATAAAGGAAAACATATCTTAATAACAAACATCATGAAAATCACTCAAAAATATAAAACTCACAATGTACAATCCTCTATGAGTGATAAGTACAATAGAAAGTCCAAGATGTCTTGAAATGTGGAGAAAAACATAAAACAACATAAAAGTGACTTATTAGTAATTGGGATAAAACATCCACAACCTCAAAATCCTTGAAGAATGAACCACTTAGCAATCCCTGAATATGCGATCAGGGACCATCGTCTTAGCACAAACATATAAAGTTCTTAATAAATAAGCATGGGTATTATTTCACAATAATCATCAACATTGTCGATTGATCCTACTTCAAAGTGATGGTGAGAAATACCTAACCTTTCAACTACCTAAAACTATCCTTATAAACCTGAACACAGGAAGGTTATGCCTAGTCTAAACGCCAATAAAAATAATAATCTATATAGTTTCAATCCAAAATAATCATTAGTCACCACAACATAGTATAATAATATAGAAATCACTATCAAGTCAGTCAATGACTTCCCACATCAAGTAAAACAACCAAATGGATTTGATGAGTATGATATATGCGATGGAACAAAATAGTGATAGTGAAAATAATGAGTAGGGTGGATGTTTGTACTAATTTTATACACCCATTGCTCTGTATAACTAGCTGGAACCTACATGGGACTCACGAGGTCTATATATACCCTTTGGATCCATCAAAATACATGAAGTAAATAATCATATAACTACTTAATTTAGATGCATTGCTAGGGTCACAAGAGTATCTTAGAAGTCATGGTGCCTCAGTTGATCTCATTCTTTGGATCCAGTAAAAGACCATAGAGAAACACAACTAATACCATGATAATATGCACGTGGAGGGATGACGAAGTATCATGAAATGAATAAATACTAGTCTAACACCATGAATATTTATTCATAATAATATCGAATCATATTTTTCATGGTCCCAAATAAATGAAACAATGAAACCAAGAAGTCAATACTTAACCACACATAGCACAACAGGAAAAGTATTAAAAAGACACACAATAAATTAGGTTAGTTACTTTTAACCCTTTCATTATACATTGATACCCACATAATTTCTCTTATCTTATCAATACAGGATCTCCACATCTCTATTACGTTCAACACAAACATTTAGCACATAAACACTAAAATGAGTCAAAAAGGGTCTCAACTTGTCTTAAAGCAAGTCCAAAAAGTCAAATTCAGGCTTTACCCTTTCAAAGATACTATGAATTAGGCCAATCTTATCAAACAAGTATTTTATATAAGAAAATGGAATCATAGAAACTCATATTTGTATACTTAAATTTAGGGTCCAAAAAGTCAATTCAAAAGTCAACCCCAAGCCCACAAGGGCAAACCAAGAATTTTATTTTAAAATTATATTTCTATAACTTGTGGAGTTCAAATATTAAATGTCATCGATAATGAAATTAAACTTGATGTTCGAATCATCAAAATACTATTTCATAACTTTACCCTGAAATTTTCAAAAGTTCCAATTGAAAAACCTATGTTTTACTATAAAATAATAAATTAACAATTAGGAAATGTGTAAGAATAATATAAGAATTATACCCCTATGAAGCATCCTTACAAAAAAAAAATTGAATCTTTCAAAATAAAGTTCCCAAGCTTTATAAACTAGTAATGAGGTTTTAGTTTTACAATTTAATCTTTCTTTGTCAAAAGTGTTCTTTTCAAATATGAAAAGTTAGTCATGGACGTGACTGAACAAATCCAAAACACATTGCGAACAAGATCCATCCATCACAAATATGATTAATAGTATCCCCAAACTGAACGTGATTTCCCTTAAGAGAACATGGTCGATTTTTTTTGACAATGAACTCTAACCCAACTTAAGCCTTTGAAAATCTAGTACATGTTTTTGAACGTGAAAATGATACCTCATAAACACTGCATTAGCAATTCTAACCTTCCTAAAAGTCCCCAAACAAAGTTTGTATGTCAAAATTATTCTTTACAAATACTATGAGTTGATCAAGGACATGACTGAACAAGTTCAAAACACATCGCGAACATGATCCATCCATCACAAACATGATGAATAATATTCCCAATCTAAACATGATTTCCCTTTCGAGAACATGGTTGATTTGTTGTGATAACAAACGCTAACCGTACATAAGCCTTTGAAAATGTGGTACATCCTTGTGAAATTAAAAATAACACCTAATGAAAACTACACTAGCAATTCTACCTTTCAAAAGTCCCCAAACAGAGTCTGAAACTTTTTCAGATCTCCGTAAACCCAAATTGACATTCTAAACTCAGTGAAATCATCAGATTGCCATGTTGACATTGTTATCAATGAATTTTTTCCATAGTCAATCCTATGCCATAAATTTCCATCTTTTCAACCAACTACTCAAAATATATCCAAACACCTTAGAACCTAAAATAAAGGTCCTACTAATCCCATAATGACATTTCAAATCTAATAGATACTGTAATTCCCATACATCCTTGATACTGCCAAATGTTGATCCAAGTATACTATTCCATCATTGAAACTTTACTATCATGACCTAAGTCCAATCATGAATCCTACCCACACTTACACTCAGATGGGAGAAACATCTAACCCAAACAACCACTATCTACACTTAGCATATTTAATGCTAAAGAAAGCTATTTCACATTGATAACTAATATAAAAAATAGTTAAAATCCAAATAGTGCAGAATAATATCAGAATTCTAAAACATACCCATAAATGGTAAGCATATATAATACCGAAACATCTATAGGACTATTTATAGGACAACCCAGAAACTAGCAATAAACTATTTGTCTGGATCCAAAATAAGTGGACAAGACATAATGGAAGAATATCCATGACTGATTAAATGATGATGCTCACACCTGGATCGTATATACGGCATTGCCTACAGATAACATTTCATGTGAGACACTGAAATATGCTCTTCTCTCTACCATTAGAAAAAAATAGGTTTGGATCTGTGCATAGCTGCTATGTACTAGTAGGTTCATAGGCCAACTCAGTAAACAAATGTCAACATTCAACTAATAATTTGTAAACATGAAGAAACCATGTAACTTTAATAATTATCCTTTCAGTTAGTCTTTCCTTCACAGAATTAAGTACCCAAGAAAAGCATATTACAAGTTCAAATATTTAAATCTAGTCAACTATTGAGACTTACAAAACATACAACTCAACCTTGTCATAAATAATTATGAATTAAACTTCCACAACATTAATTTAGTTTAACTACTATATGAAAAGTCCAAATCACACAAGGATGAAACACAACACTATAACCCGGTACACTCAAGGGACTATAATACTTTTTAACACCGTGTACACATATTCTAATGGTCTTATAAGCATCCATGAACTAAAAGGGATGATCTTGGTTTAAGCACCAATATATAACAATGAAAAATATCACAAATAAGACCAAAAATTAACTGAACACCTGATTTATAATATCCATAAAAATGGCCAGAGCATTGGTCAATCCAAATGACATAACTAAAAAGTCATAATGACCGCTGTGTTTGAAAAATAGTCTTAGGGATATCAACCTCTCTAAGTTTCAAATGATGATTCCCTTAACAAAGATAAATCTTAGAGAAGAATCTAGCACCCTAAAGTTTGTAAAAAGATTATCAATCATAGGACAAGACATTTATTTTTCATTGTAACATTATTTAGCTGGATATAATGTATACACATACATAGATACCCATCTTTCATATGCTTGAAAATAACAGGATAACCCCACAAGAAAATACTAGGATGAATAAAGCCCTTGTCAAGAAGATCCTTGCGCTTCTCCTTAAGCTCATTCCATTCAGCTGGAGCTATTATATAAAGAGGAAAAAAATAGGGTGGGTATCTGGTATAAGATTAACCCCAAAATCTATCACTCTATCCAGAGGAATTCCATAAATATCATCGTGGAACACATTCGGAAACTCATTTACCATAGAGACAGACTGTAAAGAAGGACCACCTGTATTCGAATACTTGACTTGAAGTAAATGATATAGACACCCTTTTAAAATCAAATTCCAAGCTCTATGATAAGAAATAAACCTTTATTTTTTTACTAAAGAACTCCCCTCCCATTTGACCACCGATTTATTAGGAAATTAGAAACTGACCTTTCCGGTTCTATAATCCAGAGAAGCATAGACTATATAAGGATAATCCATCCATAAGATCACTTCAAAATATACCATATCCAACTCTATCTGATCTACCAATTTCTCCCTACAAAGGACTGAAACTACGCTACCCCTATAGACGTTCCTTGCAATGATAGGGTCAATCACCAGAATAGACATAGCAAAAGGGTCAATAATACTCTCAGGAACTAAACCAAATTGTGTAGCCATATAAGGGGTTACATAAGAAAGGGTAAATTCCAAAATAAGCAAACTGTACATATCACGAGAAATGAGTTGTAACGTATCAGTGATAACCTGTGGGGATGCCTCAGATTGGTGATGAGCGACTAGAGCATAAAGAAAATTTTGACCGGTGTGGATACCCGAAATAGCAGCCTTTGGTGCATGAGACAAAGAAGCAATCGAAATACTATTAGACCTAGTGGCTACCTTAGCTGTAGGAAAATTCCTTTTCATATGTCCTAGCTGTCCATAATGGAAACACTAGTTCCTCTCCTTATCACAATAACCATGGTGAAGCTGTATGCAGTATCTATAAGAATGATAAGGTGGTGATGAATAAACCCCTCTAGCCTGAGGCTTGGCACCCTATGCCCCAGAACCACTACTAGCCGGAAAATGATGATTTCCTGATAACTTAGGATAAGGGAAACTAGCTGAAGAATATGAACCAAAATTTCCCCAAGTCTTATTCTTGGTCCATTGTCTTTCACCTCTCCCACCGTTATGCTATTCTGCACGAAGCTTTGAACACTAGAACTTCTTATTTTGCCTCTTTCTCATCTCTTCTAGTCTCTTCTTTTCATCCTCTACCGGCTGCATGTATATAAATGACAAGTGTGGAGATATCTATAACATTATTAAACATTGTAACCTTACACTCTAATACAAAGTCATGGGATAATACAATGACAAATTTCCACATCCCATATCTCTTGTTAAATACCAAATTCATTGCATAATGAGACAACTACTGAAATTTCATGGCATACTCTTTCAGACTCATCTTGCCTACTTTGAATTCACAAACTCCTTTACCCTATCATCCCTTATGAGAAAATAAATGACCAAGAAAGTCCCCTGAACTCTTCTCACTCATCTGACTGAGCATCATCACTCCCTCAACTTCTTAAATCGCCATACCATTGATAAACTACATCTTTTAGCTGATATGCAACAACTCCACACCCGCTACATTAGTAGTATGCATAACCCTGAAAGTCTTCTCTAATATATCAATAAACCCCTAAGGATACTCCTCAACCTTAGAGTCTGTAAAAATTGAGTGAATCAGCCTCATGAACTGGCCAACCCGAGTGACCTAAATTGAAGGAGAAATAGAACTAACATAATTCAACTGACGAGACTAAGACATCACTAACTAAGTAAGTAAATAAATGGACTGAAAGAAATGCGCCTTAAAGATGTCTCCTGAGGCAGTTGATAATAAGCATCACAAGTATAAAAAGCCCAAGGAGGAATAATAGGGATAGGTTGAACTCTACATGGGGCTATGCAATCGGGAGAAGGAAAGCTAGATCAAGTCTGTAATTCATTGATAGGGCGTGTTCCATCCATATTTTTCTTCAGGAAACTAATTTTATAGCCCAAAATAGAACATAAGATATGGATACATTCCTAAATGTATTGTAGCATCCTCTTTATAAGCGTGGTGCAGTGCACGCCCATTATAAGGACTCTACTAGACACATCTTGGTGGACACCGTAATACCTTGAACCTATGATCTTATACCAAGCTTGTCATGGCCCAGGACAGGGCCAAGTCGTGATGGGTATCTCAAGTCCACCATGGACCAAAGACTATCCCTTTAGACTAAACATACAACCACAATAAGGGTAATAGTAGAAGTAACCAAAACATAACAAGAAAAATAATATGAATAGATAACTCATATGGAAAGACAACAACCAACATCAGACCCACATATTTGCCCATAAAATTCTCTAAATACCGAGTGTCAACCTAAGTTGGGACATGAACCCGACCATTACTATGAAGATCTTTAATTGTCATAATATGAAAATAAACCTAAGAAATAGTTAATATTTTTGTATGATGGAGGCTTGAATCGGATCACCTAACACTGAACAAGCTAATAAAAAACCTTAGGACCCTACATCATAAAATAATATAGAGACTGAGAATGGTTAGCAGGGTGAGTTCTAGCCTGTATGTTAGGGAAGGGATAAAATAATGACATGTCAAAAAAAATAAAACTCTATGTGCATGTTCACATACATATATATATATAAGATTATAGAATAGGGTACCGAGTTGAAGCATGAGATTTAAAATCATTAACCTTGACTATGTAGATCTAAAAATCCTAAGTCACCCACGGGCTATATAGGTTCAGCTCCCCTACAGAAAGGGCCCCAGAATATGTTAGCCACACAAACTAGGAAAATCTGAGGAGGGTCTAGAAAATGAATGACCCCAGCTATTCCAAATTTTATATTTAGTGTGAACTATGCACACGATCATAAATACACCTACCTCAGAAAACGTGGTTTCCAGCATTGGTCTCCTCAGACCTCTGCCTTTCATGGTAAGCTACACAACCCTCTTTAAGACCAAATTAAAACTATTTACACATATTCCAATATATCAGCCAAGAATTCTTTTAATTAGGTATTTACCATTTGTATCATCATATGGAATAATGTTTAAGCTTGTAATCCACTTTCATTATGCCATTTGAAAAAAAAAATAGCTAGATCAATTCTAAGGTTTCCAGTTTAAAACAAATCCATGTACACGAAGGCCTTTCAAAATAAATTTATGTTCCATTAACCTTTTATGCATCAAAAGTTTTCAATACTGAAGATTATGTATGAATCCATGTTTCAAAACTAGTTTCACAAATTGGGTTGAGGTTAAAGCCAATTCAACTATTAAATCATAAAATTTGGGAATACCCATGTTCCCTTTCCAACTCCCACACCCATACATTTATCCAATCCGAAAACCATAGTTTAAACCCAGAATATCATAATCAAAACATGGGAAAACAATTCATGTAATAACCATTCGAATTCCCTAATCCTATAATCAAAACCCAACAGTTAAACAACATGGATAGTAGTTAAACACATTCTTTTAAAAAAAATTAATTTATGGAAGAAATACAAGACCGAATACACCAAATTTTTTTTAGAAAAGACCACCCATGGAAGCTAAATAATCAAGCCCTTGAAACCCTAGCTTTTCTTGACTTTAAAGTTTGATAAGAGAGAGTTATGTTTGCTTTTGATAAGATAATTATAATAGGGCTAAATATGTGTTTTAAGCCATGGGAGTAGTGTTAAGGAGTGAAAATACCACTTTTTCTTTAATTAAAATGGGCAAGAAAATATTGCCCAGTCATAAGAGTAACAACTCGTGAAAACTAATGATGAGTCATAACCTTAAATCGTCGCCTAAAGACCCAATCCATGACCCTTCACTATTATATTCATGAGACATACTCCATGACTCGTGACTATAAACTACAACTCGCAGGGTCTCAATCATTATCAAGATTTTATACTAGGACAACCTCACTGGTATAACTACGATTGGCAGCCTATGACCTGTGAAGAGTGAATAAAACTTGTTATCCGAGACGAACTCCAGGCAGTGATCAATTTTCCAACTAAATTCTAGATTCTCGAAAATTGGGGTATTATAATATGAACTATCCCAATTTTGATATCCCAAACTATCTCCTTTACGTCAAACTCTATATTTAAATTTTACTAACAGAATTCAATTCCAAAAGTTTTTATTAACTCCTTTACCACTTAGAAAACATATTATGGTCCTAATTCATATAATTATCAACCTATCATTTACTAGATTTACCTATACCACACTATACTATGAATTTATCTAGGACTGGCCTAGTCTAAAAATTTTAACACTTTATCTGGGGTGAATATTAATCTAAATTTTGGCATTCTAAGATATTCCATAGTGATGAAAAGTTTTGTCAAATTTATATAATAAAATACTAGCATAGCACTCAACCAACTACCCCAAGAACCATGTCACCAACAATCGCATACCAAAAATACCATAAAGCATTCTGAGCAGAGGGGTAAAATGTATCAAAATTGAAAAATAACTACAAGTATTACTATATCATCCGCCACTAAAACATACATTTGTCCTTAAATGTAAGGATAAAATAGGTACATGTACTCTAAAAAAACTTTGGATATCTACTCTCCAAGTCCAACTCTGTCTCCCAGTGTCCTTTTTAACTAGCTGATACTTCCACAAAACCTTTTGTAAAGTGGTAATAAACCTCTAGGTTATTTTAAAAATTTATGTTCATTTTAGGCATTTTGAGCCTTCCCACAGCTGCTATAGGTCATTTATGATTTTTTGGAAATATCATTTTAGTTATCAAATAATTGTTTGGCTTTTAAGCTTATTTTCCTATTTTGGATCTATCATAGTTAAAGAATCTATCTCGGACCAAAAATCCTAGTAAACAACCATGGATGAGAATTATGACATTGCCATTAGATTTGGAGCATTGTCTTTAGGCTAGGGGGTCCTTTGGTTTAGGTCGAAGGACTTTCAAGCTTATTTTGGGCTATTGGATGATTATATGAAAATGGACATATTGGCGTGGGCCGCACATTTTGTTGAAACAATATCAAATGAAAGTTTTAGTGGTTCCACTGAGTTCAAAATGTCAAATTTTGTATGGTAGAATAGTTCATTAGAACGCACGATGTTCTGAACAAATCCCTAACACTCTGATGGAGTTTATTTTTGACTTAGATAAATCTGGTGCATAACACCATTTGTGCAACTGCTTAAGTGATGGTCGCTTAAGTGACAAGGTGATAACTTTAGTAATGTACCTTGGACCCCATCCATCCTCTTAAGATATATCCTATCCTCTTAAGTGGAGGTTGACGGCCTAAGCTAAGGAAAAATATTTATGGAGTGGTCGCTTAAGCAATAATTTGACCGCTTACGCAATCTTTGGATCTCTTTAGCGGTAGTTCCTGGGATTAAATTACCTTCATCCTAATTTTCCATTAATTTTCTAACCATTTTCCCACCATTTTGAGAGCTTGAATAGAATAAAGTGCGGGGAATCATCCACTGAAGCTAAGGTAAGTTAGCCCAACACTCCTTGGTCATTTCCCATTATTTATCTCGTCAATTTACATCCTATTTTATTATAAATCTTAGAAATTGGGTTTGAAAATTTTATACCTTAGGGGCTGATTTAGACATTGATGTATGCACCATTTGATCTTAACTTTTGAGAATACATTCCTTCTCCTTCAAGGGACCTCATGATGGATTCAATTTCTAATTTTATTTGCGGACCCCATATGCCCATTCTTGATTTGAATTTTGCCTTAGTCCTAATGAGGTGGATATTAATAATTTTATAGCATGGTAGCTTCTTGGGATTATAGCACAAAATCAAAAGATTTATGGACAATTCAAAAATTTGTTGTTTGGCATCGAGGTAGGCTTGGGTCTACTCTTATTCATGAGGTAGTGTATGACACATATTACATGATAGGTAAGGATTATAGGACATGTTTATAGGTAGAAATAGAAGCCTATAACCTTAAATATCTTATGGGTGAATCGACCCTTAAGATAATATGCGTGTTATAGTGATAGAAGACTATCACCCTAGGTTATAAGTGTTTTAACCATAGTTGATGCTATGTATCCTTTAGTATAAATATTACTACCTGACAAAGTGGATTATCATAGTTTTGAAAATTATAGTATTTTTGTTATAATAGTTATATAGTGTTGAGCTCGAGTCCATGGTTATGATAACAGTTAGACACCGGGTTAGTATTTTATCCTTGTAAAAGACGTGGCTTTAGCCTATAGAGGCTTGACCACTTATGATTGTATTGTTTGGATACTGGATACTGGTGATGACATCCATAGTCTTTGTTATAGTTATGCTCACATAGTTGTACGATTTTGATTAAATCGTGAATTTACTATTATTTTTTGAAAATGGAATTTATCCCTACTTTCCACTTTTAAAAAAATTCTATTATAAAGGAAATCATACCACCTTAATGGATGATTTATGAATTTTTAGTACTAAAAATAATCTTTTAGGATTTAGACTTAGGTTGATTCTGGTTCATGGTTTATCCAATCTTTTACAACTTCTATTTACTTCAGCAAAGAGATAGATTTTAACCCTTTCTACTCTATATCACTTATTAAGTTCCAAAGTTTATCCCAAGAAATGGACTTATATTTTTTAGCGATGGATTAAGTTTATGCAATTATTATATATACATCTCTCCAATAGTAGATAAAATATATTGATGATGATAATTATTTGAATTACTAGATCAGGACTAGGTTAGTGTATGTGGATATTTTCGAATCCCCTAGGTGACCTTCATCCTTAAGTCATCATGCTGAAGAAGAGAGATCTCTATAGGTCCTACCTTCGCATGATTTTGAGCTAGAGGAGGTGGATACATTAGGTACATTATGGCACTTGGATCGGTTATGCTACTATGTAATTACTTTGCATTCATTGTTTCATATACATTGACTACCACCAGTATTTTGCTTGGTGCTTGTATCTATCAGCCTTATGGGAGTTGTATAGGTATATGTTATGATTGCTATATGATTAGTGTTGAATGAACCTTTTGTGTTTAAGGGGACTCGATTATGTTATGTTTGTTTGAACTAGTTGGGTACTTTGTTGTTGTTGTTGTAATTATTTTATGGTAGGCTGATTGTGGACTGATACTGAGGTTTGTGGTGTGATTTTTATCCCTTTTCCTTTTTACGATAAATTATATTATGGATAATTTTCTCATGGTAAGACATTATGATTAGGAACCCTGGCCATGATAGTATTAGCTTTTGCACTTGATTAGTATTCCCAAGAGAGGTTATGTTGGCTACTTTAGGTTGTCATCTTTGAGTTAATCTTGTATACCTATATGTATGTACATATATCTAGCTATTGTATCACCGTATATCCTCTTCTTTTATTTTTTATTCATGTTTTATGTATATTTCTTAGCCTTGTATACTAATATATATCCTTCTTCCATTTTTATTTGTATATTCACTAGTGATTTAGGATATAGTACTTTAGTTCCTAAATACTACTAAAATGTGGTAGTTTATCGTTAACACCTCTCTAGCTTTATTATGTTAGCTTCTTGGATAGTTGCCTGTAGTTTATATTCCTGCTTTGCATGTTATTTATACTTGTATTAACTTGGAGCTCAATTGGTAGTTGCCTACTTAGTACCACTTTTTTTGTACTCATACTACGCTTCTTAGCCTACAAATCATAGTTTGAGTTCTCTCCATGATTGCGTGGATCGTGCGGAGCAACTATGGATCTAGTTTTGGGGTGAGCTCCTAGAGTTTGGAGTACTACTCCTCTTCCTCTTATGTATCAGACTGATCTCCATATTATATTAGTAGATGGGTTGTAAATGTATATTTATTTAGTATTTGAATTTGTACTCTTATTATATTAGAAGATATTTTCCTAACTCCATTAGGTCATAGGGTTTTCTTTAATATATTAGCCACTTTATTATATTTCCTTTGTTGTTCCTTTAATATTTTATGATAGTCCATTATTAGTAGTTTCAAACTATAGGTTGCCTTACCTACTAGTGTGTTATAGGATGTGCCATTATGACCTGAGAAATTCGGTCATGAAAAATTAGTATCAGAGCTTTGGTTTATCGAGTTGTTGGTAAGAGATAAATATTTACTAGTGTCTTGTAGATTGGTGAGAAGATGTTTGTATCCTAGCTTGGGGAGGCTATATAACATTCTTTGGAAATTTTATTCTTGATTTGTTGTTTTGTTTAGGTATTTCTTGAAGCCTTGAGTGCATTCTTTTACTCCATTGTCCTATTGATGGATGATATGAGGTTATTGATAGATGCAAATAAGACTTTGGCATGTTTTTCTAGAGTTTTTGTGCAACATTAGATTAGAGAGTCAGAGGTTTATATCAATGATTTACAAAATCATTTAGAGGATTTGGGGTCAGCCTATTTTTTGGTAGTGTCATGACCAAAATTCATAGGTCATGATGATGCCTACCATAACCCACCAGTAGGCAAGTCAATCCCGTAGTCCAGAATGGCTAGTAACGAACTTTCAAACAAAATAAGGAAAAAATGTAGAATATCTGAAATACAAGATCAATACATAATATAATCCCAAATTATGGCGGTATCAGTACAAGAGATTTTACATAATAAGAACTCAAAGTGAAGTACAGATGAATAAACCAATAAAACTTATCTCTAAATAGAACATTAAGTTACTCTAGTAAATAAGAAGGAGGTAAATAATACTCCAAATGTCAGGAGCACACTCTAAGTCACCAAACCATAGATTCTCCGCACGACACACATATCAACGGAAATAACCCGTACTTGATCTACAGGCTGCATAAGTATAGTATGAGTACCAAACATGTGATGCTCAGTAGGAAAATGCCGAATGAGCTCCAAAGATAATGCAAATATGTACATGAGAGTGCCCAAATGCACACACAAGTGTAAGTGGTCCACGATGTAGTAAAGTGGCCTTCAAGAAGTCAAATATCAATCCCACAGGGAATTGATCTAACAATGATTCAATTCTAGTTTAACTTCTAAGATTAATTTGATGCAAAGGTAATGAAAAAAAGTTTGGAAAATTGTAAACTAAAGTAAAGGAAAAAATGCGTAAAATAAAATACTTGAAACAAACAATTTATTAAAGCAAAGGGTTAAAGAACTCTGAACAACCATACTATGTTATTGCACTTTATTCATTAACTTGCTTATCTTGTTTGTTGATTCATCGGTTTAATTTTGGGCCTTACAAATACATCGTTGAGCGGGGATGTAATAATCGAATTAAGTTCTTTAGGCTATGTTCCTACATGTGAATCAAGTAACACATCTAAGAACATTCTTTTACTAGATTCTAATTTGAATTCCTTATTTGTAAAAGAATACAAATCATACTTTGTTTATTCCCATGTTCTATCTTCCTATTCTCTCTCCCGAGATCACAATGTTGACAATTGATGTATTCTAAGGGTATTCAATCCTCAAAATAATTAAATAAAGAATAAACAAGAAATCAAATATTATAAGCAAAATTAAACAAAATCAATCCAAAATAATAGTACTCATGTTCTTGGCTTTAACCCCAGAAGGTAGGTTTCTAGACATTCATAGTCATAATCATGATCGAAAAGGTTGAATACATGATATAATCTAAAAGAAAGATACAAAATTAATGTAAAACCTAAATAAAAAAATGTGTAGTAGAAGACCCTTGATGTTCCAAGACGTACAAAAATGATTAGAAAAAATATACAATGTTCTATTTATAGCGATAGGCTAAGCCTAAGGCATGTGGGATTTTACTTGCAATTTTGGCCCTATGTGAATTGGACCTTACGATGCACTTGATGCAAAGGGGAAGTGGATATCACACCAATATATGTGGAAAGGAGATGTGGAAGTCATGACATGAGCTATGGAAATGAGATCTTCTGGTCGTGACATGAGCTTAATGCGAGTGCTCTCTGGAAGTTGTCTCCAAAATATTTTCTAAGTGGTCCTTGACCATCCTTTTATTCAAGCCTTTGTGGTGTGTTTCCCATGGATTTCCAGCCTTTAAATTGTCCTTATATCACCATATCCATTTTACAATGCCCCCTACATCAATTTACACCACGGATTATAGATCAAAACAATACATTATCAAGAAAAACAACTCAAAACACGAGCTAAGACTAGGCTTGCTCATGTTGAATTTTAACTTATTGATTTGACTCTTATCTTGATCCAATTAAACTTTTAACATTACCAACAAATTGCTAAACATATAATTACATGTTTAAACCATTAGAAACTCAATTAACACATTATAATCAAACGGGATAGACTAGACAAGCAACTAGCTCAATCTAATACGCTAGTTTCCTTGACTTAACTCTAAATGACTCAATTAAGTGCAAACTTGTTTAGAATTCACTTTGAACATTGTAATCACCTACTTTTACAGTTAAATTCATATTTATACCATTATCAACCTATATATCATATGAATCATCCTAAAAACAAGCTAAAAAGACTAGAATAGTGACAATACAAAGCATAAATACACTCAGCATCACCACCCTACACTTAAAGCCTTGTTCGTCCTCTAACAACTCTTAACTATAAGCATCATCAACTAAGGAGACACTGCACTTACACTAAATGAAAGAAACTTAAGCTAATACTATAATGACTACACAGAATGTATGTTTCTTCACTAAGCATGTTATTTATACTGTTGAAAGCTCATGAACACTACTCCAAAACATCCTAGGCTCAAGAATTGACTCACCAATTGTCAAACTCATGCATATTTCTAAATCAAGGAAATCATACAAATCACCCACATTCATCAAACATGTGCCCCTCTCAACAAGAGAGTTACCCAAAACACTCACGTAAAAGAAATTCATAACTCAGTAGGTATAAGAATAAAATTCTTCTCACTCTCATAAGGAATTCACAAGTTACATAAAATGAACCATAGGCTTGCCCTTAGTGTAGTACTCAACTAATATTAGAATGGTGAAATTTTTTAGAGTTGTAATGTAAGCTAAAGGATGTGTAGGAACTATTTTGGAATAATAGTGACTATCTTCCCTTAGCTCTTTAATACATCACTTTTTATAGTTAAAACCAATCTAACAACTAAATCACACCACTTTTATCTACCCCATTCTTTTGTTTTCACCCCATCTTATTAAGCTCATTTTCAACACTATGGTGGGAGTATTTTATGCATAACTCATTCAATTTGAACAAAAAAAATTTCTTTTTTATTACTTAACTACCTACCACAACACATAACATTTCTTTTTCGAACACCAATAATAATCACTTTGGTGCATCAATTTTTACCTTTTTCTCCTTCAATTTCACATTCCTTAATTAATATTTCATTAAAGTACCTAGGAACTTTGGTTCAAATTGAGATCTATCAAATAAGGGAATTAGGCTACATATGCGGCTACAAAGGAAAAGCTAAAGGATCAATGAGGCTTACTAGGATTATACACAAAGGATAGGTCAAAAAGAAGGTAAAAACAAGGCTATCAAAGAAATGCGTATATATCATCTCCTAAACCGAAATTTCTTATTTCGCTTTACACATACATACACCGAGAAAGTTCTAGACATCATATGCGACAAGGAATATACAATACCTCATATGCACATGTAACATGCTTGACTTAATAGGATCATTATAGAATCTTAACCAAACAATAGCACAAATTTAGTTTTTAGGCAACAAGTACAATAATCATAAACATGAGCCTAAGAGTCTTAACAATAGTAATTTACTCAATCAACATGCTTTTACCAAACAAAACACTTGCACTATGTAATCAAAAATAGCACCAACAAGAATATCTTATATTGAGTTTTAAATTGAGCCAAAAATTGAAAATTTCCCCACCCTACACATAAAAATCAAATTAAAAGTAAGTGATAGAAATACTCCCTGAGTCCATTAGACCTAGATAGTAGCATCCTTATGCATAAAAGGGGGTCTATGGGACCCCACACTCAGTTTTTACCATGCCCCTTAGCTCAGGTTTTCGGTAGTCGAACTTCCCATTAACCTGCGACTTAATTAAAAACTAAAAAAATACATTAAGTAAAAACTAAAACCTAAAAAATAAAACATACCTACTTAACTTGGGTTGCCTCCAAGTAGCTCCTGATTCAGTAGCGTAACACCACCCAATTAAGACTTATTCATTCTCTTTCCTTCTCTTTCTCACACTTAGTCTCCATCTTCTTACTCTATTCACCCCTCTTTGGTGTGAAGTATCAAGTGCAGCAAATTTTTCAACTTTAGCCTTTTCAGGTACATCAATTTTCTTTATGTCGTGTTATTGTCGTTTTGGATTAGGCAGCTCAATGAAGTAGTCAGAAGAGGCCTTTGATTGATTAACCACCCCACACTTATCCCATTCAATAAAAATAATCATGCAAAAGACTTTATAGTGGGATAGTTTGTTCAGTGATTGTTTAACTTTAAAAACTGCCTCTTCATCCTCCGGCCTCATTTTGAGTGTACCCTCTCTTACATCAATTAACAGTTCTCCTATTACTAAGAATGGATGCCCCAAGATGATTCGTTCCTTTTTGTCTACCTAAAAATCTAACATAATAAAGACAACAGGAATAATAAATTTAACCATATTTATGAGGACATCCTCTATCACTCATCCGGGATGGGCTATGGTCCCATTTGCACGTTGTAGTAGTAGAAGCCTTAATCTAGGTTTCCCCAAACCCAATTTTTTGAAAAAATATAGGGGCATCAAATTGATACTTTCCCCTAAATCACTTAGTGCCTGCACCACCTCGCTATTGCCAATCTGAATAGGGAGAGTGAACTTCATTGGTTCCTTAAGCTTTTTCAGCATCTTTTGAGTAACCACAAAACTGCACTGCTCAGTGAGTGCTACCTCTTCTATATCCTTCAATTTAACCTTATTAGCCACCATATCTCTAAAGTACTTAGCGTACTTGGGCATACCCTACAAAATATCTAACAAAGGTAAGTTAATGTAAAGCTCTCTAAATATGTCAAAGAACTTTTTGAAACAAGTATACTCCTTTGATTTGATGTACTTTTGTGGTAAAAGAAGTGGTGGCATCTTCTTCTCCACATCTACAATAATTTTTTCTTTTGAGTAATCAGACTTCCTCAAATTTTTTGCAGCTTTACCATTTACCTATTCAGTCACCACATCAATATCTACCTCCTTCGTTACCCTTAGATGTTCTCCTTGAAGCTCTTCACCACTCAAGAAATTGATTGCCATAACTTGTTTGGGGTTTTTTGTATCTCCTGGCAACCTGATAACGCTCAAACTACAGCTCTCGTAAGAGTGTAAGCGGTCGTTGTCAAATATAGAACCCAACTTGGTTGGGTGTCGAATCCCACAGGGAATACTTGGTCACTAAGTATGCAATGATTAGTAGACTGTTGATCGAAAATTCTACGAAAAAGGGGGGATTTAATTGTAGCATGAATTAAGAGTATCAAAGTAACAAAGAAAAAAGGAATATTTAGTAGGTTTTAATCAATGAGAATTGTAAGTTAGGGTTATGTCCACCTTATGAGTTTTACGTATCTATTGGCTATGAGTTATGCGGAATTCAGACATGCATGCGCTTATAGAGATTCGTATTCTATGGTAAATTCTAGTGTCTTTCGACCATCAAGGATTATATCACTTTAACTCTTTCGAGCATAAAGCGTATACTAATGGTACGAATTCTCCAAGAGGGTAATCCAGTTACGGCACTAACTTTTAAACAGGGGTTGGTAGCCTTATTTCCTTGTCATTCTCTCTTTTCCAGACATGTAACTTTTCTTTCGAACAAGTTAATGCTATACTGGCGTATTCTATATATTTGCAACCTCAAGAATTCAATTAAGATGATGAGAGTAATGATATAAGAAGCATACGTATCAAGAATTCACAAACTCATAGCAATAGATAGTGTATCATAAGGCTTCCATAACCCTAACAGAGAAATTTAGCTACTCATTAGCGCAACGGAGATCACAATAAACATCATCATCATATCAAAACTACAATGATCTCACGTTGGAGAGGAGTGTGGCGTCACAACAAGGTTGACGTTTTTCCTCTTGGTGTTTCCCACGAGTTAGCGTTTTTCTCTATTAACAATTGTAACGTGAATTAGGAGCGGAAGTTGAATGAAAAATACTTGAATAAATGATTGAGTGAGAATAATAAAAAGCTTCGAATTAATGAAGAAGTGAATGCTGAAAAATTCAGCATTATAGGGTTTTTATAACATCCTTGTCATAGTTCTACTGAAATAGGGTTTTTATCCTTGTCCTAGTCCTACTGGGTTACTGCATACTTGTCCTAATCCTACTAAGTTACTGCTGATCCCTCAAGTCTTTAGAAATGCTGTTTTTGCCCGAGACAAGTTCTCTATGCATCACTTTCAGTCCACAAGTTTCCAGAAGCTTCCTTCCTTCTTACGTGAAGTTTCCTTTGGCGTCCAACAGTCCATAAAATGCTGAAATCTTCATCAAAATACCTGAAATCTTGCTAATCACGTTGGTTAGCTCACTTACAGGAAAAAGGACTAAAAGTGCAGGAATTATATATTTTGTCCTCAAAACTTAGCTAAAATATGGGTACATTAAGGTGCTTTAGGCGTGTAATGCTCTACTAATATCAGAATGTTAAGCTTAGGATCAAATAGGTCTTTACAGGTTGTAATGTAGGGTAAGGGACGGGTAGGACTATTTTGGCCAGAAATAGTGACTAAGTTCCCTAAGCGCTTTAATACATCACATTATGCCATTTACACTTTCTTTCAAACGACCTTTCTACTTTCTTTTAATCTACCACCCCTTCTCACCTCTTTTGTTATTCAATTTTAAATAGAATCAACTTTGTATTTTTCTTTTTCATTTCATTTTTCATTTTTTCTTATAACACACCTCTATAATAGCCATTTTTTTTCATAACAAATTCAAGTACCAATTCACTTTAAGGCATCAGTCTCACCCAATTTCCTTTTATTTTGTCACATGACTTTACAATTTAAAGCGCTTAGGAATTTGGATCAAATTATGGTCTTGAAAAAAATGGATTAGGCTACATATGAGTCTGTCAAAGAAAATAGCTAATAGTCTCAAAGGGGGTTAACTAAGATAATGTCCACGGGTAGGTAAAAAGAATGTAAACAATCACAGGCTGCCAAAGAAATGCCTAAATCATCTCCTAAACTCACACTCTTTATTTCGCTTTACACACATACCAGGCAAGTTCTAGCATCAGTCACAACACTGAATATACTATAACTTCACACACACAAGGCACATGGTTAACTTTATTGGGAGCAGTATAGACTCTTGACCCAATAGATGAATGAATTAAACCACACAAATATCACACAGTGAGTAACACTTGGAGCCTAAACGTCTCAATAGCAATGATTTTAGCACAAACTCTTGTCATAATACCATGCCGCCTATCAGAACAACTTCATGCAAAATCTGAAAAATCTAAAAATCAAAAAATTTAACTACAAACGAGAATAAATGCAGGCAAAGAAGTACGCTACAGCATACAAATACCCTCACCCCACACTTAGACGGGACACACTGCCCTCAGTGGAAATAAGTAAGGAAAACTTGATTAGTCGGACTCCTTTTCTATGTCTGGGGTCATACTCCCTGCGTCGGAATCATCATCAGAGTCGTCATCCTCAGAGTTTCCTCAAAATGTACCCCACTTGATCCCAAAAGTACGTCGAGGTATTTGTAGAGAGGAGGATTCAGCTTACTCTTCTCTTCCCCTTTTCTGACCTTTCTGTGAGGTGGACGCTTTTTCTTTTCCTGGTCGACCTTTTGGTGCCATTTTACCTGAGATTAAAATAAAGTCATGTTAGCTTATATCGGAAGATTTTATCGACAAACAAACAATAATGGCACCACCCCACACTTAATTTGTTGGCACCAACTAATTAAGTGGATGATATCGATTACTCAGACTTCATCGACATACATGTAGGCGATATGTTCCAACAATATGTTCAGCACAGTCATACTTTCATGGAACCTTAACTATCCTTTTCAGCTCTATGTCATGTAATCTTGACCATACTTTATGGTTTGGATTAATGCACTTTTTGAACAAGACTACTACGTAGAGATCGAATCAAGTTATGGCATAGAAATAATCACAACATCTCATGCTTGTATTCAGTCATGATCTTTATCTCGATGAACGAGTCATTCCAATATGTAAGCTTTCTAGTTACAAGATTATGCAATTTTCTTGAACATGTCAATTCCACAAAAGTATGATAGTGTATCAAAATAAAATACAAGTTGGAAACAAGTCAAGAGCATCCTTACGTATTCTTTCACTCACTTAGTTGTATCACAACAAATCAACCATATTCAAATCACCAACACTACTTCAAGATTTAACAATTTATTATAGGCATAGTAGTGTAGTACTTTACGGAATATAAAAGAAGAGCAAAGAAGTACTTACTTGGTTGATGGCCTCGGAAGATGTTCTTGCAAAGTTAAAAGAGCAAAAGGGAAAATTTTTGAGAGATTTTGGAGAGGTAGGCGGCGCTTAGGTTGAATTTGCAATGAATTTTTGTTCTAAGACTAAGGTTCTATTTATAGGACAAGCTTGGGTCGGGTTTTGACCCGTTTGGAATCGGATTAGGAGACCAAAATGTGAGCATAGGCGGCGCCTAATGCTTTGCCTATGCTTTGCATAGGCGGCGCCTTTTGCAAAGCCTAGTTGAGCATAGGCGGCGCCTATGCTATGGCATTGTTAGGCATAGGCGGCTCCTATGCCATGTCACTCTAGATTCAGAGACAAAAGGCTTTTGCATAGGCGGCGCCTATGCTATGGCATTATTAGGTATAGGCCATAGCATAGGCCTTGCCTTGTTCGTTGCCTAGATTTTCATAGGCAATGCCTAACTCATAGCCTTTTGCTTCTTCATTCCCAACTTACCACCTTCAACATGCAATACTTCCAAATCAAAATTTGAAACCAATCTTCTCCTTTACACCTTTTGCACCTACACTTATTCAAAAACAACAAAAACGATTAGAACGATGGGTTGCCTCCCATCTAGCGCCTTAGTTTTGGTCGTGGCTCGACTCTTCTTTTTGGATTTTTATTTAACAAAAACAAACTCTTAGTAAAACAAAACGATTAAAAATGATGGGTTGCCTCCCATCTAGCGCTTGATTTATTATCGCGGCACGACATAGTTACCTCGATTACTTAGACTTTGTCGAGATAGATGGTGCATCATTTTCTGAATGGATTCAGACGATGGTGATGCTTACTTGTAGGCATGCAATCTTCTTCAAGATGACTCTTGTGCATACATATCCCAGGAAGGATAACAATTATATCATCAATAGTCCAACCCATAGCTCTCTTGTACCTCTTCAGAGAAGAGATGAGAGCCTCTACGTGCTGTTCACCTAAATCAGCCGCAACACTCACCGAAAGTGTATTTCCACTCCCCAAGAATGCATACCTTAGGTGACTGGGGAGCTATTTAGATTCTAGCACTGGTGGCTCTTCAATGGAAGTCTTCGTTGTTGGTGAAGGTCGATTCCTAAGATCAAGGTCCAGCTTCTTAGTAGCATGAGAATAGGACCTTATTCCTGTTAGAGCACAAACAGTTTCTTCATATTCTTCAACCTCCTCACGGTCAAAATTCAATAGCACAGCAGACAATGGCTCAACAGTAAGCTGCTTCTCGAAAGATAATCCTTTCTCATCCTCAGAGTAAACATCAGCTACAGAGAACACATCCATATCTCTAGGCTGCTTCATCGATTTGCATATATCAAAATGGACCACTTCGTCATTCAGCCGAAATAAAACCTCATTAGCTCTTAAATCAATAATCACACTTCCAGTTGCGAGGAAAGGGCGTCCCAAGATTATGGGAGCTTCAGAATCTACCTCGCAATCCAAAATAACAAAGTCTGCAGGAAAGATGAATGTAGAAACCTTCACCAACACATCATTCAAGATACCCACAGGTCGTTTTACCGACCTATCTGCCATCACGAGCCGCATATTGATTGGTGTAGGGTCACCCAACCCCAACTTTTTGTATACGGATAGCGGCATCAAATTGATGCTAGCTCCAAAATCGCACAACGCCTTAGCAAAATCCAACGATCCAATCGTGCAAGGAATAGTGAAAGCACCAGGATCTGCCTTTTTCTGAACTAGCGATCTTGTAGTGATTGCACTGCAATGATGAACATTATCTGCCAGCTCATAGCTTACTGCCCGCTTCTTTGTCAAAAGGTCCTTCATGAATTTAGCGTATCCAGGCATCTGCTCTAACGCTTCCACCAAAGGAACATTAATAGTCAGCTGCTTCAACATAGTTATGAATTTACTGAACCTGGTATCATCAGCTTTCTTCTTCAGTCTCTGCGGAAAAAGTGGTGGTGGAAGGGGAATTGTTTTCTCCACCACTTCCTTTTTATCTTGCTTCCAATTATCAACCTTTTCAGGAGTATCGTCAGCCTTATTCTTCAGTCTCTGAGGAAAAGGTGGTGGTGGAAGGGGAATAGTTTTCTCCACCACTTTCTTTTTACCTTGCTTCCAACTATCAATCTTTTCAGGCTGCAGACGTCTAGGGGTGACGTCATGAACACACTCTTTAGCTTCTTCGACCTCTTCACATTCTGCATCAATAACATTATCCTCTATATCATCAACTACCTTCTTACCTTTAGATGGATTTTCCAACACTTTACTACTTCAGGTAGTAATAGCCATACACGATCCATCATTTCTCGGATTTTGCATTGTGTCGCTAGGTAGCGTTCCAGTTTTTCCTTGGTTGAATGCCGCTGAAAGTTGACTCAATTGTTGCTCCAGCTGTTTTATTGCAGTAGAATGCGAGTCAACCAATTGATTTATTGAAGACAAATCATTCTTCACCTCGGTTACGCCCGTGTTGGTTGCCTTCACTCCTTTCAACAACTTAGCCATCATATCTTCCATGGACATCTTCCCAGAGCCAGACGCCACAGCCTCACGGTTTCCAGGAGGAACATACAAACCACTCCTGTCAGTCTTATTCTTCCAACTACCCTGATCACGGTCCTTATATCCTGATTTATCGTAATAGTTCCAACCTTGGTTTCCATGGGCATTGCCTCGGAAACCCCCTTGATTATTCAAGTAGTTTGCTTCTTCCTCAGAATCGGATTCGTCTCTTCCTTTTGACGCAACCGCTTTTACTTTTTTGGTCTTCCCTGATAATAAATGCTTGGTAAGAAGATCCATCTGCGTTTTCATTTGAGCCATATCTTTGTCACGTTCCTCTTGTCTACGCCTCTGCTCTGCAGTCAAGCCAATAGATACGGTAGAGCTTGCTACCTCAGAATCCCTGGTATGCCAAGCTCTACTCTGTTTTGTCATACGATCTAGCATATCACTTGCCTCAAGAAAAGTAAGGTCCATGAATTACCCACCTGCAACATTATCAACCACTGGCTTTGTCACTGAGTTCAAAGCCCTGTATAATATCTCCATCAAGTGGATATTCATCATCTGATGGTTTGGGCACCGCATAATCTTCTTCTTGAACCTCTCCCATGTTTCGTGGAAAGATTCAGCTGGAAACTGTCGAAAATTGCTGATCTTATCCCGTAATTAGGCTCTCTTGGATGGCGGAAAGAATCTTTCTAGGAAAGCGTCTTTCAGTTGCCTCCAATTAGTAATAGAATCAGGAGTTAGCCCGTTCAACCATAGAGTTGCCTCCCCAGACAGAGACAATGGAAATAAGCGCAGCCGAATTGCATTCTGCCCAACTCCTGGATTGTCAAACGACTTGCATGTTGAAATAAAGTTGATCAGATGCATATTCGGATCATCTCCTGCGAGTCCACCAAATAACCCCTTGAGCTGCAATAACTGAATCATGGTGCTAGTGATATTGAACTTAGCTCCGAGTTCCAAGGGTGGAGGAATAATAGCCCCTGTGGCACCAGCTCCATCAAGATCATCATCATCATCATCAAAAGGGGCCTGCACAGCTCGGCGGTCAGGTCTCATTCTAGCTTGACGATCTCTCCTGATCACAGGTGCTGCCACCTCAGCTGCACGCCGTGGATTAAGTAACTCATCATCACCCAGGTCCTCATCATCAGGATTTGTTGCCCGACCTGGGTTATCAATATTCTATTGATGCACTTGAGCAGCTGCCAGTGCAGCTAGTCTAGCCTGCTCCTGTTGAGCCGCCCTTCTGTCAATGTCACGTTGTGCATCCATTCAGCCAATAAGTGGAGGTTCAGGATTTATGGGTAATAATGGCTGACCAGAACTACGAGTATTTGGCATGCACTCAACAGAACCTGCAGAAAACAAAAACAACTAAAAGTAAAATACGAGAATCTTTGACCAAAGGGTCTAGTAATTATCACAAACTTAGTTGACAGCCGTATTCCCCGACAACGGCGCCAAAATTTGATAACGCTCAAACTACAGCTCTCGTAAGAGTGTAAGCGATCGTTATCAAATATAGAACCCAACTGGGTTGGGTGTCGAATCCCACAGGGAATACTTGGTCACTAAGTATGCAATGATTAGTAGACTGTTGATCGCAAATTCTACGAAAAAGGGGGGATTTAATTGTAGCGTGAATTAAGAGTATCAAAGTAACAAAGAAAAAAGGAATGTTTAGTAGGTTTTAATCAATGAGAATTGTAAGTTAGGGTTATGTCCACCTTATGAGCTTTACGTATCTATTGGCTATGAGTTATGCGGAATTCAGACATGCATGCGCTTATAGAGATTCGTATTCTATGGTAAATCCTAGTGTCTTTCGACCATCAAGGATTATATCACTTTAACTCTTTCGAGCTTAAAGCGTATACTAATGGTACGAATTCTCCAAGAAGTTAATCCAGTTACGGCACTAACTTTTAAATAGGGGTTGGTAGCCCTATTTCCTTGTCATTCTCTCTTTTCCAGACATGTAACTTTTCTTTCGAACAAGTTAATGCTATACTGGCGTATTCTATATGTTTGCAACCACAAGAATTCAATTAAGATGAAGAGAGTAATGATATTAGCAGCATACATATCAAGAATTCACAAACTCATAGCAGTAGATAGTATATCATAAGGCTTCCATAACCCTAACAGAGAAGTTTAGCTACTCATGAGCGCAACGGAGATCACAATAAACATCATCATCATATCAAAACTAGAATGATCTCACGTTGGAGAGGAGTGTTGCATCACAACAAGGTTGACGTTTTTCCTCTTGGTGCTTCCCACGAGTTAGCATTTTTCTCTATGAACAATTGTAACGTGAAGTAGGAGTGGAAGTTGAATGAAAAAGACTTGAATAATTGAATGAGTGAGAATAATAAAAAGCTTCGAATTAATGAAGAAGTGAATGCTGAAAAATTCAGCATTATAGGGTTTTTATAACATCCTTGTCCTAGTCCTACTGAAATAGGGTTTTTATCCTTGTCCTAGTCCTACTGGGACACTGCATACTTGTCCTAATCCTACTAAGTTACTGCTGATCCCCCAAGTCTTTAGAAATGTTGTTTTTGCCCGGGTCAAGTTCTCCATGCATCACTTTCAGTCCACAAGTTTCCAGAAGCTGCCTTCCTTCTTACGTGAAGTTTCCTTTGGCGTCCAACAGTCCATAAAATGCTGAAATCTTCATCATAAATACCTAAAATCTTGCTAATCACATTGGTTAGCTCACTTACAGGAAAAAGGACTAAAAGTGCAGGAATTATATATTTTGTCCTCAAAACTTAGCTAAAATATGGGTACATTAAGGTGCTTTAGGCGTGTAAATACGCCTAACATCACAACCCACCTTGAGGCTTGGTATTTAGTATCTGTTGTAACTACCCCAACTGTAACTCTAAACTTCTTAAGGTAACTTGCTGATATTTTTATTTCTTCCTGGTTACTTTTCATATCGCAACCATTTGTGCTTGACCAACCAGGATCTATTTCATCAATTATTCCAGGTTGCTATTTGATTGATTTTGTTAAGCCTATTGCTGCTAAAATTATTATAGATGGGAATTCCATTCTAGATTATGTGGCCGAGTATGCCACTTGATGTTGTAAGCATTACAATAATTTGGCCTTTGAGCATTTCCGACATACATTACCAATTTCATATTTGTAGAACACATGGCCGAATAATGGCTACAATTACTGCAAACTTCACACTAACCTACAGCTTGTTGGATTGCATTGACTATGGCTGTAGGCTGTGCTACTCAAATCTTTAGACTGCTTATTTGATTTTCCAATGGATAGATATGAGAAGATATGGCAGTGAATTAGTCAACATCATATAGAGCTACAATTATTTTTGTAGCGTTCCTTGAGTTCGAATGCCATTCTAGATTTCCTTGAGCCATGCGGTACAGAAGAAGGCAGACCCTGGTTCTTTCACTATTCCTTGCACGGTTGGATCTATGAATTCTGCTAAGGCATTGTGCGATCTGGGTGCTAGCATCAATTTGATGCCACTATCCGTCTACAAGAAGTTGGGGTTAGGCGATCCGACACCAACCAATATGAGGCTCGTGATGGCTGATAGGTCGGTAAAACGACCTGTGGGTATCCTGAATGATGTGTTGGTGAAGGTGTCTACCTTTATTTTTCCTGCAGACTTTGTGATTTTGGATTGCGAGGTGGATTCTGAAGTTCCCATAATCTTGGGACGTCCTTTCCTTGCAACAGGAAGTGTGTTTATTGACATGAGAGATAATGAGCTTTTATTTCGAATGAATGACGAAGTGATTCGTTTTGATTTGTGCAAAGTGATGAAGAAGCCAAAAGATATGGATGTGTTCTCTGTAGATGATGTTCATTATGAAGATAAGAAAGCATTATCTGTAGAGAAACAACTTACTGTTGAGCCATTGTCTGCTGCGCTGCTGAAGGTTGAGCATGAGGACGATGAAGATTATGAAGAACTTATGGGTGCTCTAACAGAAATATAGTCCTATTCCCATACTCCTAAGCAACCAGACCGTGATCTTAAGAATCAACCTTCACCTACAGCGAAGACTTCCCTTGAAGAGCCACCAATGCTAGAATCGAAAGAGCTCCCCGATTATCTAAGGTATGTGTTCTTGGAAAGTATAAAGATACTTCCGGTGAGTGCGGATGATTTAAGTAAACAGCACGTAGAGTCTCTCATCTCTACTCTGAAGAGATACATAAGAGCTATGGGTTGGACTATTGATGATATAATTGGTACCCCTCCTACAAGTAAGCCTCATTGTCGTCTGAATCCAATCAGAAAACGATCCACCATCTATCCCGACGAAGTCTGAGTACTCGAGGTAACTATGTCGTGCCGCGACAATAAATCAAGCGCTAGATGGGAGGCAACCCATCGTTTATCATTTATCATTTTTCATATTTCATTTCGTTCTAGTATGTGTTTTGCTTTTGATAAATAAAAATCCAAAAATAAGAGTCGTGCCACGACCAATACTAAGGCGCTTGATGGGAGGCAACCCATCGTTCTAATCATTTTTAGTGTTTTTGAGCAAATGTAGGTGCAAGAGGTATTCAACGAGGAGATTGATTTCAATTGACGATTTGGACGCATTGTATGGTAAAGTTGGTAAGTTAGGAAGGGTGATGCATAAGGCTATGGATTGAGCCTTTCTCACGCCAAAATAGGCTTCGAGGAAGGCTAGGCCTTGGTAAAACTAGGCCACGAACGATGCACAACCTATCCTATAGCCTAAGGTCTCGGAATCTAGTGTGCTATACACTATTCGCCGCCTATTCCTAGGTATGCTTTTGACTATGCGCCGCCTATGCTATGGCATTTGGTCTCAGTATCTCATATGCCATAGACTATGTGGCGCATATGTCTACAAATGCCATAGACTATGTGGCGCATATGTTCCATTATGCCATAGACAATGCGTCGCATATGTCATTGATATGCCGAGTATTATGCGCCGCATATGTAGGATTTTTGTCCCCAAAACCGAGTGTAAATGGGTCATAACCCGACCCATACTCTTCCTATATAAAGGGGACTTAGTTTTATAACACAACCACAATAGAAAATACCCTAAAGGCTCCGCATACTCTTCCAAATCCTCTCCAAATTTTCTTCTTTTGCTCTTCCAATTCACAAAACCATCTCCACAAGTTTCAAACAAGTAAGTACTCTCTTATTCTTCATTTATTTCTCGTAAGTACTACGTTGCTATGGCTATTATGAATTGCTAAATTATATAAGATTGTTGGTGATGTTCATGTGTTTGGATTGTTGTTGCAAAATCATGTGAGTGAACATATACGTAGGAAAATCTTGACTTGTTTCCGACTTGAATTTGGTTTCAATAGCATTGTTAAGATATTTGCGGAATTGCTATGGCTATGAATATTGCTTAAGATTGTTGTTTGGATACTTACATGTTAGACTATCCCGGTCATAGGGATAAGACTTATAGTGCCTACCGACTTAGGAGGTTGTGATTGTTGTAAGAATAACGATTCAATGTGGTAACCCCTATGTAGTAGTGTTGCTATATCTACCATGAAAGTAGTCCAATGGCTGCAAGTAAGTGATGCATTGCTGATTTTCTTGTCGGAATACAATCCTAAAATGTATCTCGATGAAATCTGAGTAAATCGACTACTTTCACCTCACTGATTTGTGTTAACAAAACTAAGTGTGGGGTGGTACCCCTAATGCTTGCTTATAGATTGTATCAAGTGAGACTGTGCTGCAACTAACACTATTTCTAGTCTCAGGTACAATGGCACCTAAAGCGAGGCAAGGCAAGGAGAAGGCTACCACTTCCCAAAAGGGCAAGAAAAGAGGCCGAAAAGAGCAAGGAGAACCCTCCTCGCTGCAAATACCTCAACTCACTCTTGGAATTAAGTGGGATACTTATGAGGAACTTCTGAGAATGACGACTCTGATGATGATTCCGATGCAAAGGGTATGACCCCCGACATTGAGGACGAGTCCGACTGACCAGGTTCTTCGTATTTATTTTCCACTGAGGACAGTGTCCCGACTAAGTGTGGGGTGGTGGTATTGCATGCTATACTTCTCTACTCGCATCTATGTTTGCTTGCTTTGTTTTTGTTTCATTTTTTTTTCATTTTTTTTTTAGTAGTAATTTTTTTCTAGCTTCGCATGAAATTATTTTGATAGGCAGCATGAGATTATAACAAGAGTATGTGCTACAATTGTGACTATTGAGACGTTTAGGCTCTAGTTGTGACTCATTATGTGATATTGTGTGGTTCAATTCCTTCACTTATTAGGTCAAGAGTCTATATTACTTCCAAGCAAGTCGACCATGTGCCTTGTATGTGTGAGATAATCGTATATTCTATGTGTGTGGATGATGCTAGAACTTGCCTGGTATGTATGCAAAGCAAAAATAAGGAGTGTAAGTTGAGGATATGATTTAGGCATTTCTTTGGCAACCTATATTTGTTTACCTTCAGTTTTACCTACCCATGGACATCGTCCTAGTTAAACCCTTTTGAGCCTTTAGCCTATTTTCTTTGACAAACCTCATATGTAAGCCTAATCCATTTTTTTCAAGACCATAATTTGATCCAAATTCCTAAGTGCTTTAAAGTGAAAAAGTCATGTGACAAAATAAGAGGAAATTGGGTGAGTATGATGCTTTAGAATACATTGGTGCTTGAATGAGTTATTAAAAAGAAAGTGCTATCATAAGAGGTATGTTATCAAAAGAAAAAGGAAAGGAAAACTGAAAAGTTAGTTATGTTTGAAATTGAAAAAACAAAAGAGGATAAAAAGAGTGGTAGAATAAAAGAAAGTAGAAAGGTTGTTTGAAAGAAAAGTGTTAATGAGACAAAGTGATGTATTAAAGCGCTTAGGAACTTAGTCACTATTCCTGGCCAAAATAGTCCTACCCGTCCCTTAGCCTACATTACAACCATCAAAAGACCTACTTGATCCTAAGCTTAGCATTCTGACATTTAGTAGAGTATTACATTAAGGGCAAGCCTATGGTCATCAGTTGCTTCATATGAATTCTTTGTGAGAGCGAGAGCAAGGATATTTTGATACCCATGTTTGAAAAATATGCTATACTTGTGAGTGATTATGGGTACTATAGTGTGAGACACACATGGTTGATGAGTTTTGGGTAGTTATATATGATTCCTTGTACCTTAACTTTTGCATGCGAGTTGATCACCATCACGAGTCTATGCTAGAGGTTAAATTGTTTCTACCTATAATCGAAAAGGTACTCTTTGTTGATAATTGTTGTGCCTGTCTGGACAGATGTTTTGTGTTGTTGCTGTGAAACCCTAAGTTAATGTTTAGAAGGACATGGTATTTCGTTCGAGGACGAACAAAGCTCTAAGTGTGGGGTGTTGATGATAGGCGGATTTACATGCCTATATCAATATATTTTGCCCATATTTTAGCCTAGTTTTGAGAACAAATTATATATTTCATGCACTTTTAGTCCTTTTCCTCGTAAATGAGCTAACGAACATGACTAGGAAAGTTTCAGGTATAAATGATGCAGAATTCAGCATTTTATGGCTTACTTGACGCAAAAGAAAGCTCACGGAGGAAGGGAAGGGAGTTTACACGCCTAAGGACCAAAACTGCTGCATGGAAAATCTGTCCCGGGCTAAAACAGCAATTCTGAAGACTTTGGGGACTTACAGACACAAAGCTGGATTTTGACAATGATACATTAACCTAGTACAATTAGGTTATGTATTTCATTATTTTATGTGGATTATGATAATGTTACCTTAACCTAGTACATTTGGGTTAAGGATTTCATTAGTCTAGTAGGATTTGGTTATTTATTTCATTAGCTTAGTAGGATTAGGATATGGGTATTATAAATACCCTATCATGCTAGAGATTTTAGAACATCTTCTTACATCTTCTTAACTTCTCATCTTACAATTCAATTCTATTACTCTACAACTCTTCTAATCTTTCCATTAATTCTATTTTTCTTCTTCTACTCTTCTATTCTTAAATTCCACAACAAGAGAATCGTTACTTGCTAAGGAATCACGCCTCACGCCTATCACTTGATCTACACGCCATTACTCAATATCGTGATATAATAACAATGTCAATCGTGATTTCCTTCGCATTCATGGGTAACTAAACTTCTCTGTTGGGGTTATGGAAGCCGTATGAGATACTATCTATTGCTGTGAGTTTGTGAGTTCGAGGCACGTATATTGCTTATATCATTATTCTCTTCATCTTAATCTACATTCTTTGCGGTTGCAAACGCAAGAATACGCCAGTCTAACATTTAACTTGTTCGAGAGAAAAGTTATTTGTCTGGAAAAGAGATAATGTCAAGGTAGTAGGACACCCTTTCCTATTAAAAAGCTAGTGCCGTAACTGGACTAACCTCTTGGAGAATTCGTACCGTTAGATACGTTTTAAGCTCGAGAGAGTTAAAGTGAAATAGTCCTTGTTTAGGTCGAGAGACGCTTGGATTTACCATCGACTACAATCCTCTATAAGCAATTGCATGACAGAATTCTACACACTCATAGCCAATAGAGACGTATACCTCAGAAGGTGGACATAACCCCAACGCTTCAATTCTCATTGTTTACAACCAACGTAACAATCTCTCTCTTTTTACTTTATTATTTTCAGCTTTTGTTTACATTACTTGCAAGACAAGAATCCCCCCTTCTTACGAGACTTGCACCAAAAGTTTAGTAATTTTACTTACTTGTTGGCCAAGCTATTCCCTGTGGGATCGACACCCAACCCAGGTTGGGTTCTATATTTGCTAACGACCGCTTTACACTCAAACAAGAGCTGTAGATTGAGCGTTATCAATCTCACATGGGCAGAATTGAATTAAAACACCATGAAAATATGAAATTCAATCTTTCTTGACCATACAAAATATCATAATAATAAAAAATTCATTCTTTAATTGAAATAAAAGGGATTTTGGGCTCCATGGGTGAAAGGGGACCTATGTATGAACTACCACATACCTTAAAACTTTAATCTTGAAGGAGAAATACAACCTTGAAAGCTTTATTGAATTGGGAAACTTGAGTTCTTGGCTTTTCTTGAAGAGAATATAATTAATTTGGTGTTCTTAGGAGGTGGATAGGGTTTTTCTTTGAGAGATAAGATGAATAATAGTGCATCTAATGCTTTTGGGGGATGAAATTATGTGTTATAGACAGTTTTAGGTGAGGGAAAAGACTGAAATGACCCTGGAAAAAACATGAATGAAAGTTGGAAACCTCAGGGGTGAAATGGAGCGTTCATTGCATGCTCTAGAGCACCAAAATGGACCATGCTTCGCATGCTAATCGCGTACAACTACTACCTCCCTCACAAAAATGGCTATAACTTTTGCTCGGGTATCGGATTAAGGCGAAATTAGTATCGTTGGAAAGCTAACTCAATTATATATAATTTGGTGGGTCTTGACCTAAAAAATTCCATGAATATAAAAAGTTATACACATTCAAAGATGACCCTTGTAGAATAGAATACCAAACTTTGAACGAATCATAGGCTTTAAGCTCAACTTTGTTCTAAGTTATTCTTATGAACATTTTTCATCTCGAAAGCACATAAAACATGAGGATTAATATTATTAAACTTACATTCACATGGGAATCATTTAGATTAAAACTTATAAAGGTAGGAACGACGGTTCAAAGACTAGCCCAAAAATGTGGGTCTTACATAATCTAGCAGGTGACTTCTCATAATCCTATGATAACGCCCAAACTACAGCTCTTGTAAGAGTGTAAGCGATCGCTGTCAAATATAGAACCCAACTGGGTTGGGTGTCGAATCCCACAGGGAATACTTGGTCACTAAGTGTTGTAACTATTAGTAGACTATTGGTCGAAAATTCTACGGAAAGGGGGAAATTTGAGTTTGGCGTAAATTACTATGATGGAAGTAAACACGGAATGCTTGATTTGGTAAAATTTAATCATAGAGAATAATAAGTTAGGGTTATGTCTACCTTATGAGTTCTACGTCTCTATTAACTATGAGTAATGCGGAATTCAGACATGCATGCACTTATAGAGATTCGTATTCTAATGGTAAATCCTAGTGTTTCTCAACCATCAAGGATTATTTCACTTTAACTCTCTCGATCTTAAAGTGTATAACTAACGGTACAAATTCTCCAAGAGGTTAATCCGGTTAAGGCATTACCGTGTAAACAGGGGTTGGTAGCCCTATTTCCTTGTCACACTCTCTTTTCCAAACATATAACTTTTCTCTCGAACAAGTTAATGCTATAATGGCGTATTCTATATGTTTGCAACCACAAGAATTTAATTAAAACAAAGAGAGTAATGATATAAGTAGCATACGCATCAAGAATTCACAAACTCATAGTAATAGATAGTATATCAAAAGGCTTCCATAACCCTAACAGAGAAGTTTAGCTACTCATGATTGTAAAGGAAAACAACGAAGACATCATCATCATCATACCAAAACGATAACAATCTCACGATGGATATGTATTGGCGTCACTATGAGAATGACGTGGTTTCCTCTCTAGCCGTTCTTGTAGCATTTTTCTCTGTCTCAAATTACAGAATCTGTAAACTGAATAATACTCAAAGTGTCGACTGAATTCTGAAAAAGAAATCGTGAATGCATGCATGAATACTGAAAAATTCAGCAAATAGGGTTTTTATAACATCCTTGTCCTAGTCCTATTAAGTTACTGCTGCACCCCTAAGTATTTAAAAATACTGCTTTTGCCTGGGACAATTTCTCCATGCGTCACATTCAGTCCATAAGTTTCCAAAAGTTGCCTTCCCTCTTCTGTGAAGTTTTCCTTTGCTGCCCAAAGGTCCACAAAGTGCTGAAATCTTCATCATTAATACCTGAAAACATGCTAATCACGTAGGTTAACTCACTTACAGGAAAATGGACTAAAAGTGCAGGAATTATATATTTTATCCTCAAAACTTAGCTATAACATGGGTAAATTATGGTGTTTAGGCGTGTAAATACACCCAACATCAACACCCCACACTTAAAGCTTTGTTCGTCCTCGAACAAAATATTACGTCCATGCAAACATCTAACTAGGAATTCACAGCAGTAGCACAAAATTTATCCTCAAGACATGCACGGCAATTATTCACAAAGAGTAGGTTTCTTGATCACTACTAGAAACAATTCAACCTCCAACCTAGACTCGTGAGGATGGTTAATTCGTATCCACAAGTTAAGTCACAAAGAATCATACAAAACTACCCAAAACTCATCAACCATGTGTGAATCACACAATATATCACCCATAATCACTCACAAGTTTTGAATTTTTCGGAACATGGGTATAAGATTCTCCTTTCTCTCACTTTCACAAATAATTCATATGTTGCAACTGATAACCATAGGCTTGCCCTTAGTGTAATGCTCCACTAATATCAGAATGCTAAGCTTAGGATCAAGTAGGTCTTTACAGGTTGTAATGTAGGCTAAGGGACAGGTAGGACTATTTTGGCCAGAAATTGTTACTATGTTCCCTAAGCGCTTTAATACACTACGTTATGTCATTAACACTCTCTTTTAAACAATCCTTCTTCCTTTCTTTTCATCTAACACCCCTTTTTACCTATTTTGTTATTCAATTATAAACACAAAGATGAGAATATACAACTTATTTTTTTTTTTATTTTTTTTTTCTATTTCTGTTTTTTTTTTCTTTTTTTTTATAAAACACCTCTATGATAGCCACTCCTTTTCACAACAATTTCAAGTACCAATACACTCTGAGGCATCATTCTCACCCAATTTCCTCTTATTTTGTCACATGACTCTACAATTTAAAGCGCTTAGGAATTTGGATCAAATTATGGTCTTGAAAAAAATGGATTAGGCAGATTAGGCTACATATGATGTTGTCAAAGAAAATAGCTAAAGGCTCAAAGGGGGTTAACTAGGATAATGTCCACGGGTAGGTAAAAAGAAGGTAAACAATCACAGGCTACCAAAGAAATGCCTAAATCATCTCCTAAACTCACATTCTTTATTTCGCTTTACACACACACTAGGCAAGTTCTAGCATCAGTCACAACACAGAATATACTATAACCTCACACACACAAGGCACATGGTTAACTTTATTGGGATCAGTATAGACTCTTGACCCAACAAGTGAATGAATTAAACCACACAATTATCACACAGTGAGTCACACTTAGAGCCTACATGTCTCAATAGTAATGATTTTGGCACAAACTCTTGTCATAATACCATGCCGCCTATCAGAACAATTTCATGCAAAGTCTAAAAAATCTAAAATTAAACTAACTAATTACGACTAATTAAAACAAACAAGAACTAGAATAAATGTAGGCAAAGGAGTACAAGAAGCATGCAAATACCAGCACCCCATACTTAGACGGGACACACTGTCCTCAGTGGAAAATAAATAAGGAAAACCTGATTAGTCGGACTCTTCCTCTATGTCTGGGGTCATGTCCCCTGCATCAGAATCATCATCAGAGTCGTCTTCATCAGAGTTATCCTCCACGTCTGAGTCTAGCTGTCGGTGATCATCGTCAGTCGGTACGTCATCATCGAGAGGTTCCTCAAAATTTACACCTACTCCACACATAGCCCGCGCATTCTCATTCATCGGGTAGTCATAATCCAACTGCTGGAGCTCTGCATCAGTTGGAACACGTCCCCCACTCATCATGGTAAACCTCGTCATGCCATATAAATGGCGGAAAAAGCTTTCGTCGCGAGCATGTCTTTCTGCAGTGGTAAGGTTGACGTCATGCATAGTTTCAGGATCTTTAACCTTCGTAAGATCAACCTTCTTCGGGTTGTGTGGAAGATTATGATCTACAGGTTCCTCTTCAATGTCCTCCTTCCTCAATATTGCGGTCAACAAATTGCCAAAGCTGAAGTGGGACCTCTTGTGCAGCCTAGACTTACGCATTGACGACCGTATAACCGCACCAACATGGATGGGAATATTAGTCATCATAGCGTACACCAAGCATACTCTATCACGTGTGATCTTTGTGTACTGTGACCCTGGAATCAGGCAAGAGTTGACTATCCGCAACCATATCCGAGCTTCTCTGTTCAAGGAAGCATACGGGAAGGTATTGTGCCGACCGGTATCCTTGTGACAACTCCAACTTGCCATTGATCTTGTTCCGCACAGTGTGTGTCTGATTGCCCTGTATGGGGGTCTGTGATAAAGCTCCTTGAGCGGTGATGGATCCACAGATGGAAGACCCAGAAAAGAGTTGAAGAACTCCGCATTCAGTTGCAAGACTTTGCCCCGAATCTTCACTTCACTTTCGGTAGTCTTTGGGGACCAATTGGCATAGAATTCTCGCATTAGATCAAGATTTCATTCTCCCATATCTTGGAAGATGAAATCAAGATGTAGCGCCATGATTTTAGCCAAAATGCAAGGTTCTCTCTTCGCTAGACTCTCCTTTTGTATCAACTCCATGTGAACATATTTTTTCACTTTATTGTTCTTGTACCACTCCTTTCCTTCCTCCTATAGGACCCATTTTATCCCAAACATGCGGCGAGGTATTTGCAGCGAGGAGGATTCAGCTTGCTCTCTTCTTCCCCTTTTCTGACCTTTCTGTGAGGTGGACGCTTTTTCTTTTCCTGGTCGACCTTTTGGTGCCATTTTACCTGAGATTAAAATAAAGTCATGTTAGCTTATCTCGGAAGATTTGATCGACAAACAAATAATAATGGAACCACCCCACACTTAATTTGTTGGCCCCAACTAATTAAGTGAATGATATCGATTACTCAGACTTCATCGATATACATGTAGGCGATATGTTCCAACAATATGTTCAGCACAATCATACTTTCATGGAACCTTAACTATACTTTTCAGCTCTATGTCATGTAATCTTGACCATACTTTATTGTTTGGATTAATGCACTTTTTGAACAAGACTACTACGTAGAGATCGAATCAAGTTATGGCATAGAAATAATCACAACATCCCATGCTTGTATTCAGTCATGATCTTTATCTAGATGAACGAGTCATTCAAACATTCCAACTTTCAACTTATAAGATTATGTAATTAACTTTACCATTTTGATTCCGTAAAAAGATGACAGTGAATAACGATCAAATACAAATTGGAACAAAGTCAATAACACCCACACGTATTCTTTTACTCAACTAGATGTATCATAACGAACCATCCATATTCAAATCACCAACACCACTTCAAGATTTAACAAATCATTATAGGCGTAGTATTGTAATAAATACGGAATATAAAAGAAGAACTTACTTGGTGATGGATTTGGAAGATGATCATGCAAGGTTAGATGAGCAAAAAGAAAAGTTTTGAGAGATTTGGGAATGTTAGGCGGCGCCTAGGTTGAGAAAACAATGTGATTTTGTCTCAAGGTTGAAGTTCTATTTATAGACCAAGGCTTGGGTCGGGTTTGACCTATGAAAAATCGGGTTAGGAGTCAAAAATCATAAGTAGGCGGCGCCTAATTCTTTGCCTATGCTTAGCATAGGCGGCGCCTTTAGCAAAGCCTAGTTGAACATAGGCGGCGCTTATGCTATGGCATTGTTGAAATAGTGAGCATAGGCAATGGCATAGGCGGCGCCTTTATCTTTGCCTAGTTGAACATAGGCGGCGCCTATGCTCTGGCCTAGATGGCCATAGGCGGCACCTATGCTATGGCATTGTAGATTCAGAGAGCAAAGGCAATGGCATAGGCGGCGCCTTTAGCTTTTCCTAGTTGAGCATAGGTGGCGCCTTTGCTATAGCATTGTCGATTCAGAGAGCAAAGGCAATAGCATAGGCCTTGCCTTGTCTGTAGCCTAAATTTACATAGGCCTTGCCTTGTCCATTGCCTAGATTTGTATAGGCATTGCCTAACCGAAAGCCTTTTGCTCCTTCATTACTCACTTACCACCTTTAACATTTCTCACTTTCAAATCAAAATTTGAGACCAAGATCCTCCTTTATACGTCTTCCCCTACACTTAATCAAAAACAACAAAAATGATTAGAAAGATGGGTTGCCTCCCACCAAGCGCCTTAGTTTTGGTCGTGGCTCGACTCTTCTTTTTGGATTTTTATTTAACAAAACAAACTCTTAGAAAATAACACGACTAAAAATGATGGGTTGCCTCCCATGTAGCTCTTGATTTATTGTCGCGGCACGACATAGTTACCTCGATTACTTAGACTTCGTCGAGATAGATGGTGGCCATGAATTTTATCGAGTCAAGAGGACCGATATATGGCTTCACACGTTGGCCATTCACCTTGAAAACACCACCATTTTTTTCTTCTAACTCTACTACTCCAGACGAGTAGACTTGGCTAATTCTGAACTGACCAGACCATTTAGACTTCAACTTACCTGGAAATAGCTTCAGTCTGGAGTTGAAAAGAAGTACCATATCACCCTTCTGAAAGTTTCTTTGGATAATCCGCCGATCATGGTACTTTTTCATCTGTTCCTTGTAGAGGTCTGCCCTTTCATAGGCATGTAGACGGAATTCATCCATCTCATTCAGCTGTTCCAATCTCAGATTAATAGCATCATCCCAATTCAGGTTAAGCCTCTTCAACGCCCACAATGCTTTATGTTCGAGCTCAATCGGCAAGTGACAAGCCTTCCCATAAACTAGTTGGTACGGGGACATGCCAACTGGTTTCTTGAATGCAGTCCTATAATCCCATAAGGCATCATCCAGCTTTCGGGACCAATCCTTCCTACTAGCATTTATAGTCTTAGCAAGGATCATCTTGATCTCCCGATTAGAAACCTCTACCTGCCCACTCATTTGTGGGTGGTAAGGTGTAGCCACCTTATGTTGTTTGACCCCATATTTCACCAATACGGCTCTGAACAGCTTGTTACAAAAGTGTGATCCTCCATCGCTTATGATGGTACGTGGTACCCCAAAACGAGAGAAGATATTTCTCTTTAAGAATGCTACAACACGCTTACCTTCATTATCAGCTAGCGCTACTGCTTCAACCCATTTGGATACATAATCCACAGCAACTAGGATATATTTCATCCCAAATGAACTCACAAATGGGCCCATGAAATCCATACCACATACATCAAATAGCTCCACTTCAAGAATTTTAGACATGGGCATCTCATGGTGCTTCGAGATAGAGCCTTGACTCTAACACTGATCACATCTTCTCACAAAATCGTAAGCATCCTTGAATAATGAAGGCCAATAATAGCCGCTTTGCAATACCTTCCTGGCTGTCCGATCACCTGCATGGTGACCCCCAACTTGGGAAGCATGACTTGCTTCAAAGATGCTAGGCACCTCCACATCAGAGATGCATCGCCTAATAACACCATCAGCACATCGTCGAAAAAGATACGGTTCATCCCAGTAGTAGTGTTTCACATCATGCATGAACTTTCTCATTTGATGAAAGGAGAGATTCTCAGGCATCACTTTACTTACCACGTAGTTCGCAAATTCTACATACCACGGTAAGTCTTCCACCATAGAGGCTAGGATCTCTTCTTCGGGAAATGCATCATCAATCTCAAGGTCGGGTTGCGCTATGTGTGCACTCTCAAGTCTAGATAGATGATCAGCTACTTGGTTTTCTCAACCTTTTCTATCCTTTACCTCAAAATCAAATTCTTGAAGCAATAACACCCACCGAATTAGCCTTGTCTTAGCATCCTTCTTTGCCATTAAATATCTCAGAGCCGCATGATCTGTATGAACCACCACTTTGGTTCCCAACAAGTAAGCACAGAACTTTTCAAAAGTATAAACAACTGCTAGAAGCTCTTGTTCCGTGACGGTATAGTTCTTCTGGGCTCCATTCAAGGCCTTTCTCGCATAGTATATTGGATGAAATAGCCTTTCTCTTTTCTGACCAAGTACAACACCCAAAGCTACCCTACTTGCATCACACATCACTTCAAACGGTAGAGACCAATCGGGTGCTACAATAATAGGAGCCTCAACTAGCTTCCCTTTGAGGCATTCAAATGCCTTCAAGCAATCTTCACCAAAGTCGAACTTTGCATCCTTCTCCAAGAGTTTGCATAATGGACTAGCAATCTTGGAGAAGTCTTTGATAAACCTTCGATAAAAACCTGCATGACCGAGGAAACAACGAACTCCCTTAACAGAAATTGGAGGTGGTAGTTTCTCGATAACTTCAATTTTGGCTCGATCAACCTCAATTCCTCTTTCGGAGACTTTGTGCCCAAGAACAATGCCTTCCTTAACCATAAAATGGAACTTTTCCCAGTTTAGCACCAAGTTGAACTCAACACATCTCTGTAACGCCATACTCAGATTCTCCAAGAACGATTCAAATGATTCACCCACAATTGAAAAATCATCCATGAACACCTCCAAGGTGTCTTCAACCATATCAGAAAAAATGGACATCATACAACGCTAAAAAGTGGCAGGTACGTTACATAACCCAAATGGCATACGTTTGAAGGCAAACGTACCATATGGGCATGTAAAAGTGGTTTTATCTTGATCCTCTGGAGCAATACAAATCTGGTTATAATCGGAATAACCATCTAAGAAACAAAACCATCCCTTCCCTGCCAATCGATCAAGAATTTGGTCCATGAATGTCATTGGGAAGTGATCCTTTAGCGTCCATGAATTCAACTTCCGGTAGTCCATACACACTCTCCACCCTGTGATAGGTCTGAGTGGAATCAGCTCATTCTTTTCATTCACAACTACCGCCATGGCCCCTTTCTTGGGCACACACTGTACCGGACTTACCCACATACTGTCAGAGATTGGATATACTACCCCAGCATCTAACCACTTAATAATTTCTTTCTTCACCACCTCCTGCATGGGTGGATTCAAACATCGTTGATGCTCAATGGTAGGCACATAATTTTCCTTGAGCTGGATCTTGTGCATACATATCCCAGGAAGGATACCAATAATATAAAAAAAAGTCCAACCGATGGCTATCTTGTATCTCCTCAGAACAGAAATAAGAGCTGCAACCTTCTGCTCACCTAAATCAGCCACAACAATAAGCAGAAGTGTATCACCACTTCCCAAAAATGCATATTTCAGGTGACTGGGAAGGTCCTTCAATTCTAGCACTGGTGGTTCTTCAATGGATGGCTTTGCTAGTGGTGAAGGGCTATTTTTAAGATCCAGATCCAGCTTCTTAGGAGCATGAGAATAGGAGCAAATTCCTGTTAGAGCACAAATCATTTCTTCATACTCTTCAACATCCTCACACTCAAAATTCATAAGCACAGCAGCCAATGGATCAACAATTAGCTGTTTCTCTACAGATAATTCTTTCTCATCATCATAGTAAACATCAGCTACAGAGAACACATTCATATCTTTGGGCTGCTTCATTAATTTGCACACATCAAAATGGACCACTTCGTCATTCATCCGAAATAAAACCTCATTAGCTCTTAGATCAATAAGCACACTTCCTGTTGTAAGGAAAGGACGCCCCAAGATTATGGGAACTTCAGAATCCACCTCGCAATCCAAAATAACAAAGTTTGTAGGAAAGATGAAGGTGTAAACCTTCACCAATACATCATATAAGATACCAACAGGTCATTTTACCGACCTATCTTCCATCACGAGCCGCATATTGGTTGGTGTAGGATCACCCAACCCCAACTTTCTGTAAATAGATAGTGGCATCAAATTAATGCTAGCTCCCAAATCGCACAGTGCCTTAGCAAAACCCAAAGATCCAACAATGCAAGGAATAGTGAAAGCACCAGGATCTGCCTTCTTCTGAACTAGCGATCTTGTAGCGATTGCACTGCAATGATGAACATTATCTTCCAGCTCATAGCTTGCTGCCCGCTTCTTTGTCAAAATGTCCTTCATAAATTTAGCGTATCCGGGTATCTGCTCTAGAGCCTCTACCAAAGGAACATTATTAGTCAGCTGCTTCAACATAGTCATAAATTTACTGAACCTGGTGTCATCGACTTTCTACTTCAGTCTCTGAGGAAAAGGTGGTGGTGGAAGGGGAATAGTTTTTTCCGCCACTTTCTTTTTATCCTGCTTCCGATTGTCGATCTTTTCAGGATGCAGACGTGTAGGAGTAACGTCAGGGAAACTATCTTCAGCTTCTACGGCATTTTCACATTCTGCATCAATAACATTATCTGCTATATCATCAATCACCTGCTTTCCTTTGGATGGATTTTCCAACGCTTTACCACTCCTGGTAGTAATAGCCATACATGATCCATCATTCCTTGGGTTTTGCACAGTGTCTCTAGGTAAGGTGCCAGCCTTTTATTGATTGAATGTCGCTAATAGTTGACTCAATTATTGCTCCAGCTGTTTTATCGCGGTAGAATGCGAATCAACCAATTGATTTATTGATGAAAAATCATTATTTACCTCAGTAACACCTATATTGGTTGCCTCCACCCCTTTCAATAGCTTAGCCATCATATCATCCATGGACATCTTTCCAGAGCCAGACGCCACAGCCTCACGATTTCCAGGAGAAACATACAAACCACTCCTGTTAGTCTTATTCTTCCAACCACCTTGATCGCGGTCCTTGTATCCAGATTTATCATAATATTTCTGACCTTGGTTTCCTTGGGCATTGCCTCGGAAACCCCCCTGATTATTTAAATAATTTGCTTCCTCCTCAGAATCTGATTCATCTCTTCCCTGTGACACCACAGCCTTGACTTTTTTGGTCTTCCCTGATAATAAATGCTTGGTAAGAAGATCCATCTGCATTTTCATGTGAGCCATATCCTGGTCACGTTCCTCTTGTCTTCTTCTCTGCTCTGCAGTCATGCCAATAGATACAGTAGAGCTCGCTACCTCAGAATCCCTGGTATGCCAAGCTCTACTCTACTTTGTCATACGATCCAGCATATCACTCGCCTCAATAAAAGTAAGGTCCATGAATGACCCTCCTGCAGCATTATCAACCACTGGCTTTGTCACCTAGTTCAAAGCCCTATATAATATTTCCATCAAATGGATATTCGTCATCTGATGGTTTGGGCACCGCATAAGCTTCTTCTTGAACCTCTCCCATGTTTCGTGGAGAGCTTCAGTTGGAAGCTGTCAATAATTGCTTATCTCATCCCATAATTGGGCTCTCTTGGATGGCGGAAAGAATCTTTCTAGGAAAGCGTCTTTCAGTTGCCTCCAATTAGTAATAGAATCAGGAGTCATCCCATTCAACCATAGAGTTGCCTCCCCAGACAGAGACAATGGAAATAAGCGCAGACGAATTGCATTCTGCCCAACTCCTGGATTGTCAAACGACTTGCATGTTGAAATAAGGTTGATCAGATGCATATTCGGATCATCGCCTGCGAGACCACCAAATAAACCCTTGAGCTGCAATAACTGAATCATGGTGCTAGTGATATTGAACTTAGCTCCGGGTGCCAAGGACGGAGGGATAATAGCCCCTGTGGCACCAGCTTCATCCAGATCGTCATCATCATCATCAAAAGGAGCCTGCACAGCTCGGCGTTCAGGTCTTATTCTAGCTTGATGATCTCTCCTTCTCACAGGCACTGCCACCTCATCTGCACGTCGTGGATTAAGTAACTCATCATCACCCAGGTCCTCATCATCAGGATCTGTTGCCCGACCTGTGTTATCAATATTCTGTTGATGTACTTGAGCAGCTGCCAGTGCAGCTAATCTAGCCTGCTCCTGTTGAGCTGCCCTTCTGTCAATGTCACGATGTGCATCCATTCTGCCAATAAGTTGAGGTTCAGGATTTATAGGTAATAATGGCTGACCAGAACTATGAGTATTTGGCATGCACTCAACAGAACCTGAATAAAACAAAAACAACAACTAAAAGTAAAATTCGAGAATCTTTGACCAAAGGGTCTAGTAACTATCACAAACTTAGTTGACAACCGTATTCCCCGGCAACGGCGCCAAAATTTGATAATGCCCAAACTACATCTCTCGTAAGAGTGTAAGCGGTCGCTGTCAAATATAGAACCCAACTGGGTTGGGTGTAGAATCCCACAGGGAATACTTGGTCACTAAGTGTTGTAACTATTAGTAGACTGTTGGTCGAAAATTCTACGGAAAGGGGGAAATTTGAGTTTGGCGTGAATTACTACGATGGAAGTAAAAACGGAATGCTTGATTTGGTAAGATTTAATCACAGAGAATAATAAGTTAGGGTTATGTCCAACTTATGAGTTCTACGTATCTATTAACTATGAGTAATACGTAATTCAGACATGCATGCACTTATAGAGATTCGTATTCTAATGGTAAATCTTAGTGTTTCTCAACCATCAAGGATTATTTCACTTTAACTCTCTCGAGCTTAAAGTGTATAACTAACGGTACAAATTCTCCAAGAGGTTAATCCGGTTAAGGCATTACCGTGTAAACAGGGGTTGGTAGCCCTATTTCCTTGTCACACTCTCTTTTCCAAACATATAACTTTTCTCTCGAACAAGTTAATGCTATAATGGCATATTCTATATGTTTGCAACCACAAGAATTTAATTAAAACAAAGAGAGTAATGATATAAATAGCATACGCATCAAGAATTCACAAACTCATAGTAATAGATAGTATATCAAAAGGCTTCCATAACCCTAACAGAGAAGTTTAGCTACTCATGATTGTAAAGGAAAACAACGAAGACATCATCATCATCATACCAAAACGATAACAATCTCACGATGGGTATGTATTGGCGTCACTATGAGAATGACGTGGTTTCCTCTCTAGCCGTTCTTGTAGCGTTTTTCTCTATCTAAAATTACAGAATCTGTAAACTGAATAATACTCAAAGTGTCGACTGAATTCTGAAAAAGCAATCGTGAATACATGCATGAATACTGAAAAATTCAGCAAATAGGGTTTTTATAACATCCTTGTCCTAGTCCTATTAAGTTACTGTTGCACCCCTAAGTATTTAAAAATACTGCTTTTGCCCGGGATAATTTCTCCATGCGTCACATTCAGTCCATAAGTTTCCAAAAGTTGCCTTCCCTCTTCTGTGAAGTTTTCCTTTGCTGCCCAAAGGTCCACAAAGTGCTGAAATCTTCATCATTAATACCTGAAAACATGCTAATCACGTAGGTTAGCTCACTTACAGGAAAATGGACTAAAAGTGCAGAAATTATATATTTTATCCTCAAAACTTAGCTATAACATGGGTAAATTATGGTGTTTAGGCGTGTAAATACACCCAACATCATCCTACACTGGCTACGTAGTTCTAGAACTTAGGGATTGCTACTAAGGAACCAATCCTAACTGCAAAAACCCCCATCCCTAGGTTTTCTCGGTGCTAAATCCTACTCCCAACTGAACTGACACTGATTACTGGACTGAGCTAAGCTTAACTGAACAAACAACTGATCATAAATAACTGACTGAATAACAATGCTCATAGTTTATCTAAAATCATTCTGAAGATACTGAAATTATGTAAACAATTAGGTATCGGGTGTTCATAACCCAACAACACTGATTGAAAATAACAATGATGACATATAAAGCTTTTAAAACCATAGTAGGGGATCATTGCTCTAAACCCAACATTTAGACATTTCATCAAATGCATGAGGGTCATGAATTTAAGCATGGGAATGTGTAAAGCATACAAGAATAGCATCACTACAATACTAAAACCATGAATTAGGCATTTGAACATGAAGGTTTCAATATTCAAAACATGTAATGGCTTATCTCATCAAAAACACTTGTAAACTTAACTCAAAGTCAAAATCAATAATAGTTTCATGGAGATAATTCAACTTGAACATGTAAAAACTCATAATTTAAAAATATAAAGGGATTCTTGGACTCCATGGGTGAAAAGGGACCATGGATGAACATCATACATACCTTAAGCTCTTAAGCTTGATAGAAAAATGTCAATCTTGAAACTTTCTTGAAGGTTCTTGGATTTGGAAACTTGAATTCTTTGTTTCTTTGGAGAGAAAGTAATGAAATTTAATAATCTTTGGGGATGAGTAGGGTTTCTTTGAGAGGAGAATTGAAGAATATGGGCAAATAATTCCTTAACTAATGATATAATTCATGATTTGACGAATTGGGTTGAGGGGAAAAGACATAATATCCCCTCAGGCAATTAAATTCATAAGTGAAATGTGGTTTATAGGGTCACAGCGCCGCGATAAGAGTTCCATAGCAATTAAAATCACGATGCAGCACTATCGCGGTCAACTGTTGAAATCGTGATCCAAACATCACCCAATCCTCGTCTGAAAAATCCAAAACTTCCCCGAGACATGCTTATTACACCCCTGAATATGAATTAACTCAAAAAATAATGTCTCATGGTCGGTAAGACCAATTTAAAAATCTCCAAAGTTAAGTTTCCATAAAAATGAGTAAGTCCTCAACACTTAGTGAATTTTTCAGGCTTTAAGTCTCTTATACTTGCAACTAGGAGCTAACTAAGCTAAGAATAATATGGTGTATTACACCATTTCACACTGTCTTAGATATGACTATAATATACGACTCATATGTTATATATACAATTTAAGAAAAAGAGTCATATATTGCACAGTGATCTTGAAACGTGGGGTATTACAGTAAATCAATTAATCTAGGTAAATTCCCTAAGATGTTGTCATTTTATTTTGTGTTAGTTTTCTTTTACTTAATTCATGATTTCTCACCTAATCTATATTGTTTAAGGTGGATTAAATTGGTTCCTTCGATTTTCTCCTTAAAATAAGTCTTTTAAAGATTAAGTATTTTATTTGTCTTGTTCAGATAACTAATAGGTTGTTTTAGATCAAATTAATTTTTTCCAAATCTAAGAAACTAATTTTTTTTGAAAATTAAATTTTCAAAAATTAGCAAAGAACTTTTAACACTCTCTTAGCATTTCTTCCAAATGCATTTTCTATAACAAAACTAACTATACAATCTCCTTCTTTTTCCATAAAAATGAAAATTATTTTCCTCTTGAAATTCAAAGGAAAATTGCAACTTAGTTTGATTCAAATAGAATATTTCTCCTTTGACTAAATAAATGTCATTCTAAATTTTTAGAAAAATAATTTTAATATTTTTTATAAAATCAAGTCTTTGCAAAAAATTAACCATTTTTAGTTAGTCAAGTCAATTCTTTTTGGTAAACCGTTTTAAACGGACGCTCCTAAGTGCCTTAAAAACCTTCTTAGGGTGTTAATTAAATCCTTACCCATTTTCTCTAGTTTTAAAGGTCTATATCTATTTTTGAAACTCTTTTAAGTTTTTGTTGATTTTTTCTATAAAAATCAAGTGGCGACTCTGTGAATTTCTTAAAAATTATTTCAAAATTTTCTTGAATCTTTTGAAATAGTTTTAAAGAAGGTCAAAACCATTTTCTTTCTTTAAATGAAATCCAAAAAGGATAAAACAAAAATGGCAACTCCATCGGCAATTTAACTAGGTTCTAACAAAATTTTTGACCTAACTTATTTGACTAACTATTTGGGTCTGTACTATTTAACTGTTTGTTTCCTTATGTATTTAAATTTTTACAAAATTTAAATAGTTGCATTTCATGACATACTTCCATTTGAATATATAAACTTTTTGGAGTTTCGAGGATGTCCCGGCCCCTATTTATCAATTTCAAATGAAGTGTTGGAAGTACGAAAGTTTATTGCACGTGGCCCCTGATGGTTGTTTATATTTTCATACTCGAGTTGTCCACTTAGGAACCTGATCAAAGCCCACTCTAGATACCTAGAACAGAGCAAAACTAAAACCATTTTTAGACATGAGCCTAGGATGACCCAATACCTGAGGGGGTATTAGTCCAATTAGAAAAATTCAACTTACGTCTATTGACCACGAGTCAGTAACAGACAATTATCTGTTATGTGTTTTAATTGAAGGATTTAATGTCGTATTGTACAGACCATTTTCCCTTGGGATATATTTGGGATCAATGGAACGCCTTACAAGCGACACATATATCCTTCAAACGTTAGGCTTACCTTTGGTTTGAAAGGTCCCATGTATGCTAGGACGCGTAATAACTGTTTATATGCTAAAGTGTTTTATTATTTTTCTTTGTCTATATTTGTTTGATCTATGTGTCTAAATAACATATATTTGGCTTTAAACAATACTAGTCCATTATTTTATTTAAAAACTTAGAGAATTAATAAGCAAATAAGACTCAAAATTTGAACCCTTCCAAAATACACTTAAAAGTCCATCAATTTTATTCCTTCCAATTTAACCCACATTTTGTTCAAAATTTCATAAGGTCATTGTCCAATTCAATTTGACCACACTACTCTTACAATTCATTTCCCTTGCGCTTAATTATAATTAGAGCTATCCAGATGTTCTGTTAATAGAAAGACTATAGTGTCTTCAAAAGAGCTTTTTAAAGAAACCTTTTAGAATGTTTATTCGTAAACACATACTTCTACAAATCAGTTTGTTCATTCTAATTCAAAATCCATCAAGTGGTCAAAGTTCTGATCATTCAATCACTTTTCTCAAAGCATCCTATTCTTCAAATTCTGGACTAGTCTATTTCAAACCAAATATATGCCATTTGTTTCGTATATTATTTTGATTAATTATTTTGGTCATAAACTAATATTTTTACCTTTAGAATGTTTTTATTTTTGTTTAGAGAGTGGCTGATTTGTGTTGGTAGTCAAACTAGACCACTTCACAATGACAAAACATAATCGCTGGCAGAACATCAGTATTTCACATGGTCTAAGGTCAAGAGAGAAACTACAGATTCATCAGTTCTTTCTTTGACTAATAGAAGGACTCGTTCAACTATGGATCCTAATTTGATTAACACAAATACTTCATCCAAGTCAATTCTCACCTTCTCTGTGGCAATGGACCGGAGTGCCTCGATAGGAAGAGAAATAACCCCAGAGCTCATTGCGGTTTGAATCAAAAAATTGCCGAGCTAAAGCTCATAGTGATGCAAAGTAGAACACCTTCTCAGACTCCTCCAAACATGACTCTTCTTACTGATGCTCGACCAAAGGGACCTATGTTTCCAACGTCAGAAGTAGTCGATTAGAAAGGTCATTTTGCTCATACTTCTCAAAATGCCCCTTTTGTGTACACATTTGCTCATCTGAAGGTTCAGAATGTATCATTGTCACACCAATTTCCGTCAGTTTAAACCTATTCTACCACTCCACCAATGAAATAAACTCAAGGGTTATACTTCTTAGATGTTAATCATCATGTTGAAATAAAGAATGATCCAAGAATATACACTGATGAGACAGTGAATAGAAAGCTCAAGGTCTTAGAAGATGCAATAAAAAGCCTTTGGTAACTTGAGAGTAACCAAAGTGTAAAGTATGAAGAGTTGTGTGGATTTATCGAGATCGATTTGCCTTCTAGTTACAAGATCTCAAAATTTGAAAAGTCTGATGGGTCCAAAAATCCTTCTTTCATTTGAAGACTTATTGCAAAAAATTGATTGGCGTGGACAAAAATGAAGGAATACGGGTCACACTATTTCATCAAAGTTTGAATGGAAAGGCTTTAAAATGGTATCTAAACAAGATGTAACTAAATGGCACACTTGGGATGACCTGGAAAATGTTTTTGTAGACCACTACAAGTTTTATGTCGATATTATCCCTGATAGGATCTCTATCACAAATCTAAGTAAAAAATCAAATGAGAGTTCTCATGAATATCCCATATGTTGGAGAGAAAAAGCGGGCAGGGTACATCTACCTATAGAAGAAGCTAAAATGATCAATTACTTTATCCATGCACTAAATGAAGAATGTTTCGATCGCATGGTTGCAATGGCTGAAAAAACATTTACTGAAATTATCAAGACTGGGAAAATGATTGAGGATGGCCTCAAGATAGGAAGGATAATAAATTTGACTGAACTGCAATCCACTCATAAGAAATTCTAGACTAGCTCTTTTTGAAATAAAAAGGAAAAGGAGAAGGAAGTAATGGGAGTGATGAATCAAGAAACATCTTCCAACTACAAGCAACCTCCTCGATACCAACCCAATGCTCAACATGATCACTATCTGATCTTTAATGCACAAGTGACATACCATGCTCATCCTCCACCACAAATCTATAAAAATAATGCTCCTCGTGCCAATTATGTAAGGATGCCCCCCTCCCCCCCCCAGAATTTTCACATCATTGGAAGAATCTCTTACTCTTCTTTTTGAAAGGTTGAAATAAGGAAAACTACTTCATCCAATAGAAGCAATGCCTCTGAAAACTTCCACTATGGAGTTGTTGGACATGATACAGATGCTTGTATAACTCTCAAGCACAAAATTAAGGATCTAATTGATGCAAAGGTGATAACGCTTGAAGAATCTCCAGCTAATGTTAACAAAAATCCATTGCCCAATCACAAGAAGTAGTCATTGGAATCATCAATCAGAAGAAGCTTGAATTTTCCTCAAAAGGCGCACTTTTGGCATCCTTCTATCCTGCATATAGAAGTTAATATTTTCTTTCCTTGTAATCGTGCTTTCTCATTTTACTTTCTTTAATTGCATTTTGTTTCTTTATTTCTTTGTAATCGTACTTTATGATTTGATTTCCTTTTAATCGCACTTTATTGTTTGATTTCCTTGTAATTGCACCCTTTAGTTGTAATTAACTATGTTCGACCTGATTTCCTTTGTGGAATACGTAGGCAGCCTGTATTGTCTTTGGTCACGTTATCAAAAGTATCAAATATCCCTTTTGTATTTATGAACTATGTTTGGCCAAAATTCCTAATAATGGGATACGTAGGCGGCCTATGTCGGTTTCGATCAATTCCTTAGAAGATTTATCTTTTCATTATATGTTGGAATTACCTTTCCTACCTTAACTGAATGCATAGGTATCACACTGGCTCGGTTATATCTCTTGTAACATTTTCATAGATACAATGAAATTCTTTTATGAGAAGATCTCAAAAATTCATCAAAGGATTCTATCCCAAGTTAAATGAAGATGACATTGAAGCATGTAATTGGGGAAGAAATTTTTGAGGTCTCAGAAATTTCAAAAACCTTGACATCTGCTACAAAGTTGAAAATCAGATATTGTTGAAGTTGATATAAGGGAATAATATTTGAAGTTCTCGATGCTTAAGTACTCCATGTCAGAAACGACTCAAGTACTTCACGTTTTAGATCATGGAATTTTTTTTGAGAAAATCTAAAAAGTTCCATACTAAGCAATGTTCGGAGTTCTAAGAAATATCAGGAGTTACGTGTTATAGAACGGGGCAGAATTTTTGAGGAAGATCCTCAAAAATTCTACAAATATTGTACCTCAAGATCAGAAAGTTTGCAAATCAATAATCAACAAGGTACATCAGGCAAGAGAGCAAAGAAATACCAACACAGCTGTCTAACTAAGAATTTTTCTTTGGATTTAGGAACAGTGAAGTCACAAAGTTGACAATGTTAAGAATGACAAAGGGTATTATCAGACCCGTTGTGGCCTTGCCATAATAATCTAGAAAAATTCTCTTCCTTATTTTCCTCTTGATTTATGTTTTTATTACTTTATTATGATTTCTAACACTTTCTCTAATTTTATGGAAAAATGATCGGGTATAACGACGAAGATATCGAGATATTATCCGAACTACCATCTCTAAATCATCATGAGTCAAAAAACTTCATCTTTATCTTTAAACTCTATCTTTCATTACACTCCTCACTTAGTTATGACAAATTATTGTATTATTAATGAGCTTTTTTTAAGTTATACAGGTGACGTTATGCAAGATCGCCTCTAAGAAATAATGCAAAAGTATCCTCTCGAAGTTTGAGGATTCAATACAGAAGCTTAGGACATGCACAAGTCCTTTAGAGGACTCCTGATTCCAAGGATGAAGTTCAATAAATTAACTTCTTTATTTTTTATCTTATTTGGGTCATCCACCCTTTCTAAGGACATATCTTATTTGGGTCGTCCACCTTTCAAGAGGACATGCCGAATCGTTACTTCTTCCGAGATGATACATGTTGGTATATTTGGGCCATCCACCCTTTCAAAAGAAGCATCTTATTATTTTGGGTTTTCACCTTTTAAGAGGATACATTGGGCCGTCACCACATTCAAAGGTATACGTTGCATTCAAGATAGGTTATCTGCCTTTAAATGAGACATATTGGGCCGTCATCCCCATTTAAAGTGAAATGTTATATTTAAGATAGGTTGTCCTCCTTTCAATAAGACATGTTGGACCATCACTCCATTTAAAGTGGCACATTGCACTCAAGATAGGTCATTTGTATTCCTATAAGACATATTAGACTGTCACCCCCATTTAAAGTGGCATGTTACATTTAGGATAGGTTGTCCATATTTTAATGAGACAAGTTGGACTATCACTCCATTTAAAGTGTCACACTACATTCAAGATAGGCCGTCCGCCTTTTAATGAGACATGCTAGGCCGTCACCCCATTCAAAGTGACATGTTACATTCAATTTTGGCCATCCTTCTTTCAATGAGACACGTTAGATCTTCACTCCATTCAAAGTGACCTGTGGCATTTAAGATAGGTCATCCACCTTTCAATGAGACACATTGGATCATCACTCCATTCAAAGGTCATGTTACATTCAAGATAGGTCGTCTGCCTTTTAATGAGACACATTGGGTTGCTACCTCATTAAAAGTGACATGTTACATTCAAAATAGGTTGTCCGTCTTTCAATGAGACATGTTGAACCGTCACTTCATTCAAAAGTGGCATATTACATTCAAAATAGGTCATTAACCATTCAATAAGACATGTTAGACCATCACTCCATTCAAAGTGGCATGTTACATTCAAATGGGTCATCCGTCTTTCACTGAGACACGCTGGACAGTCACTTCATTCAAAGTGGCATATTAAATTCAACATAGGACGTCCACCTTTCAATGAGATATGTTGGACCGTCACTCCTTCAAAGTGGAATGTTACATTCAAATAGGTCTTTCACCTTTCAATGAGACATGTTGAACCGTCACTCTATTCAAAGTGGTATATTATATTTAAAATGGGTCATCCACCATTCAATGAGACATGTTGGACCGTCACTCCATTCAAGGTTGTGCAAATTGGTTCATCAACTATCTCAACACAACATGTTCAAACAGATTTGCACCAATTTACGTTAGTGTAATGCTACATTTGCAACTAACTATTCTATTTGAGATGTTGTCGAGAGCATCCGAAAGGATGAAAGTCTCAGTTTAAAATCACTGGTGTGGACGACTACAAAAAGGACGCAACACAACATGAAACTTTTTCTTAGCAGCAAACTAGGACATAGTTCGAAGAGGAATATCAAACTTTTTGGATGCGAACTAAAGGACGACTTCCACCACCATCAAACCACACACCTATTAGAAGTCATATGGGATATTTTGGGATATTCGGGTTCCTGTTTCACTTTCAGGATACTTCTAAACTCATACTGGAAGTAACCTACCCTTTGTGTCAAATCTGAGTGATAATGCACTCAGAGATTTGGTAATTATTTCCAGATAAATTCTTGCCTATGGATGTGAAGGATCCCATATTCCTTGTTAAGAGGTTCCAATCCTCTTTTACATAAGCTCAAATAAACTATCACTCATTCCGAACCAAAGGTTGTATTAAATAAGAGACTATCTTTTCCACCGATCAAGACGAACCACAAGCAGTCTGATTTCCTGAGTCTCGAGGATATGTAGGCTGAACTCTATGTTTAAAACTCAACTGCATTCAACCTCCCCCTAATTCTCTTATTCCCCATCTTTTTGGTTTCACCAAAATTTGAAAATTGAGATAGCTTGTGAATTTTTTTAATCGTACGTAAAATCAAGCTTTATGAACTACAAACTTATTTATAATTCCAATATGGATAAAATTAATTACGATTAATGCAAAACTTTTTCCTTAATAATCATTCATTGATGTAGAATACAAAAATGACATTGTTATACTCTTTTCTTTTTTGATGAAAATTAGAATTTCTCATACTGCTGTAAATATTGATTACTTGAATTGAGACTGTTAAAGAGATTTTAAAGTAGTAGATTATCTAAAGTTGCAATAAGATCAATCGTGTATTACATATGGAAGCATGATATATATTTATTTAGTCTAATAAGTACAATTATTTTACTGAAATAAGGGTTCAATTCAGACACGTTGTACAGACTTTCATGAAGAATTTTTGTCACACAATGTTGCTTTACATGACAATCAAATAATACAAAAGATAACAATTTATGAAGCAAACCAAAAATGTACCCAACTTTCTTCCTTCAATATTATATAATGATGATGATGCAACTATATCTAAGGATTGGAGTTGCAAAAGATTGTAACTATTTTATCAAAGAGTAAATATATAATTACCCCCTGATGTTGGCTGAGTTTTTCAAAAAGACACCTAAACTTTGAATTCGACCTATTACCCCACGATTCTTACTTTATCCGTTGCAAATACACCATTTTTAGTTGAATCTCAGTTACAACAAAGAGACTGAATACACGCACCAATCAGGTGTTGCAACGTGTAAATACGTTTAATTTCATATTATTTTTTTAATAAACTTTTCTTTTTTATTTTATTTATCAATTAATCAATTTTCTTCTTCCCCAATTCTCCATTAATCAATCTTCAATCTCCATTAATTTCACTTATCACCCGTCCATCATCTCTTCTTCTCCCCAATTCTTCATTAATAGCCATTACTCTCATTTTCCCCAATTCTCCACTGAAGCTAGGAAATTTCAAGAAAAAAAAACTTCTCCTTTATGAATCAAACTAGTGGGATAAAAAAATCATGTTATTAACTTTAATTTCTTGTTTATTTGTTTAAAAGTTGTGAAATCAAGTTTCCTTTTTGTGATTATTTTTTTTCGTCTTCAATACCATTTATTTGAATCATAAAACTCCATTAATGGAGCTTTAATGAAGGAGTTGAAGAAGTCAATGTTTTTGAAATCTCATTACTCATTAGTACTGAGTAATTTTCTGAAATTCGCAACTCTATATATCCATGTTGAAGAAGAGAAAAAACAAAGACACCATTAATGAAGATTGATGGAGAAGAAGAAGAAGAAGAAGAAGAAGAAGAAGAAGAAGAAGAAGAAGAAGAAGAAGAAGAAGAAGAAGAAGAAGAAGAAGAAGAAGAAGAAGAAGAAGAAGAAGAAGAAGAAGAAGAAGAAGAAGAAGAAGAAGAAGAAGAAGAGGAAGAAGAGGAAGAAGAGGAAGAAGAGGAAGAGGAGGAAGAAGAGGAAGAGGAGGAAGAAGAGGAAGAGGAAGAAGAGGAAGAAGAAGAATCAAGAAATAGAAAAAAAGATAGAAAATGAAGAAGAACAAAGACACCACCACTGTTGAATCCCTTCAATTAAGTTATTTATAGCTCATTTTTTGTGTGTGTGAAATACCAATATCTTGAAATGTTGAGTTTTTTTTTTCTTTTTAGAGCTTTTCATGCTTGTTGTATCTATTAAGAATGAAAATGGAACATAAAAAGCAAGAAGATAATGGCGGGTGGGGGGGGGGGTGCGGAGAGGGGTAGGGATAATTTTATAAAGCAAATAAATATTTTTTTAAAAAAATAAATTATATATTAATTATTTACATGTGACATTTTTTATTGATCAAAAAGTCAAATTTGAGCCCTTTCACGCGCCTGTGGCGCGTGTATACATGCAGAGGTCCAAAATGATATATTTGCAACGTAATAAAGAAAAAATGTGGGGTAATAGGTTGAAGTTAAAGTTTAGGTGTCTTTTTGAAAATCTCGAACAACATCAGGGGGTACTTATGTATTTACTATTTATCAAATAATGACTTGACAAATCGGATCACAAAGGTATTGCAAAATCCAACATATAATAATTATCATTTTTAAAATTATGTTATGCTTTAATTGGGAGAAGTAAAATAATATACTTTTTTTCCTTAATCATTATTTTGTAACATCAAATCTTTCTGTAAAATTTTTAATGAGACATTTAAATTTTTATATTACTAGTTTACATGCATCTTTTTCTTTTCTATGCTAGGAAATTTTTTCACTGAAATTTTTTCTATTAAGATTGTAATGAGTCATATTATCTATTAATAAAAATATAAGAGGGTGTTATAAATACATTTTATTATGAATATCCATTTAATATACAATTGTTATATAGACTTGCTATTAAATGAGCTTGCAATTAAATAAACATGCAATCAAATAAAGTTTCAATCAGATAAGATTACAATGAGATAAGATTGGAATAATTAAATTTCCAATCACGAAGGCACCAAGTAACTTATACAACTACTTATATTCTTCTATAAGTAGGATGCCAATGCAGTGTATTTGTAGGTGCAAATGATTTAACTATTTTATCAAATGATGACTTGACAAATCTGATCACAAAGGCATCGCAAAATCCAACATATGATAATTATCATTTACATAATAATGTGATGCTTTAATTGGGAGAAGTAAAAAATATATTAACTTTTTCTTCCTTAATAGATTATTGTCACATCAAATTTTTCTGTAAAATTTTTAATGAGGCATCTAACAATGCATATTACTAGATACATGCACCTTTTTCTTTAGGAACTTTTTTCGTTGAATTATTCATATTAAGATTGTAAGGATCCATATTATCTATTAATAAAAATATAAGAGGGTGTTATAGATACATTATATTATGAATATCCATTTAATATACAATTCTTATATAGACTTGCAATTAAATGAGATTGAAATCGAATAAGATTGCAATCAAATAAGGATTTAATCAGATAACATTACAATGAGATAAGATTGCAATCGGATAATCTTTCAATTAAGATGACACCGAGTAACTTATACAACTACTTATGTTCTTCTATAAGTAGGATGTCAATGTAGTGTATTTGTACTTTAGTTTGAAGAAAAATAAAATCTCTCCTTCTCTCAATTTCTTTGACTATATCTCTTGTTTTCATTGCTATTTAGGATTAATTCATACAATAATATATTAATCCCAAAGACCAAAGCTCAAATTTAATTCCTTATTTCTTCTTTATTTCATTCAGCTAAAAAATGATACTTGTTTATTTCATCCTATTAGTTTTTCTACAGCTTAGTTCAAATTCTGCCGCTAATGAGAATTTTGAAAATTATGTTGGTTGCGACATGCCCAAATCAGATGTGGACTTAGTAGAATTTCCATTGAATTTGGAGTACTTGGAAGATGAATTTTTCTTGGGGGGTTCTTTGGGATATGGTTTGGATAAATTCGAACCTGAACTTGCTGATAGTGGGCCACCACCTATTGGTGCTCAAATTGCAAAACTTAGCCCTCTCATAAGAGATGTCATAACCCAGTTTGGATTCCAAGAAGTCGGACATCTCAGGTTCTTTTTCATCTCATAATCTTATATTGATTCTTATGATTTTTTTATTTAATATAAATAAGTAAAAAATAGTCATCAACATTCTATAAGGGATGTCTTTGAATTTATGAAGCTCTATAGTCAAACTATAATGTCACTGATCTTACCACTATCTCTGATAACGAGAATGCAGATCCTACGACTAACTCGGAAATATCCTACGACTAACTCGGAAAGATCGAGAGGATATTTCCAAGACCTTTATTCTCCAAATGTCTAAATCCTATTATTTAGTTCTAGATGGTAACAACCGTAAGCTAATCTTTAAATGTTTCACTTCCAGAGCAGGAGATGTTCAAAATGGGTGAAAAACTTAACATAATAAAATTTGGCAGATACAAGTTCCATTATTGGGAATTACAAGTTAATTTTCTTTCTTTCCGTAGTCAATATTCCACCCCCACTCATGCCCTTCACACCTCGACAACCTCCGTATCAATGTCTGATAATGTTTTGCTTATATTATATATAAATGCTTTTGGGATAATAAATATTGAAACATGGTAACAGTGCCACTTAATTTTAGCTAACATATCTCATACATCCTTCTCATGTCATAGGTTTAGTTCACTTTCATCTCCTAATCTAGTCTATATATTATGTCGTACTACTTTTGTTTCATTCTATATGAAGGTATTTCACCATCACGAAATTTAAGAATTTTTTTATTATTATTTTGATCTACAATGTATTCAATTTTTGTAACTATTAAATTACATAATTGAGGTTGGAATGGAAAGGTTACATTAAATTCCTTATTTGTAGAACAAATAATTGAAAAGAATAATGTAAAAATTGATTCAGGGACACTAAAGATACAATAACAGGATTCCCGAGGCTACTACTAAATCTAAGCAGAGAATTATTTGCAACAGTGATGGATGATGCATTTGGACATCCATTAAAACCACGTTTTGATGCTTATGATAATGACATCAACTATCTTCTTGCCTCCTATGTAAAACCTTATGTTGGACTCACCAGATATGTTGGCACTAATCCTAAACTCCAAAGCTCTACTACCAAAAGAGTAAGACTACATACTACGTTCAATCTTGTTTTACATTATGCGAAATAGATTACTTGTCTTTAAACAAGGTAGTATGAAAATTACTAGTATACGCATCCATATGATTTTCTTATTTAATTGAATTATATATATTAAATAATATGAGATGAAAGGGTCATTTTTATCAATAGTTGGAGGAAATATTTATTATTATTATTATTATTGTAAAAAACACATTTTAAGAAAACTTACCTGTAGTGGCCATGTATGAAACTTAAAACTCTTTTTTCGTTGAGTTTAAATTATATACTTAGACAATGTAAATATTATTTGTACACTATCACTGAAGTTTAATATGTATTAGCAGGTTTGTTATAACATCCTTACTAGATATCTAATTAACTCTTGACAAAAAATTTATGGATAATCATCTAATAAATGATCCTACTGGTAATTTGGATGGAAGCTAGTTGCAGCATTACTCGGAGTCGAAGCAGGTCAAGACGTTGTTCTGAGAGTATTACTTTATGAGTGAGGAAGAGAGAAGGTAGAACCCTACAGGATTATAGTAGAAGAGTTCACAAACCAAATATCAAAGATGAGGAACAAATTGGGACGCCATGGAATTAAAGATGAAGGACTTAATGTGAAACCGAAAGTAGGTGCTGAAGGGAGGATAAGGGGAAATATACTTACAGGTAGTGTCCAAATAAATATTTTGATTTAGAATATTCCTTACATATATATATCAATATAAATATAAATATATATATATATATATAACTAATATTGATTTATACAGACAAAAGAGATTTTTAGTTAAAAGTGCTCAACTGAAAAAAAAATTGTCTATGTGGTTATGCCACTATTTGCAGGGGACAAGTACTCGATGGACTACGACAGAACGCCGAAGGAAATATTAAGAATAGTGTATGGAAGTGGAAAAGAGAATAAACTTGGTGGATTTTATCCAAAGGGAGCGGAAGGGCGGATAGCAAAATCATATCTTAGGCATGGGGACTAGCTATTTAGAAAAATACAAAATTATTGCTTACTTCCTGCAAAGTAAATAAAAATAAGTGAGTTATAAAGTGGGTAATAAAAGTGATGTTGGGATATTATATTTGTGTTTAAATATTAATTTATCTTATGAATCGTATCATTAGATCATATCATATTATACTAAAAGGGGAAAGATCCTAACCTAATGTTGTATCTCATGTTCTTGCCCCTGTTGTAAACCAAAATATTATTAATCGTATGATTAAATTAACATATTAAATATATATAGACTAAAATAAATAAATAAAATCATTCATTGAGCGGATGAGTTTGTTTCACCAAACAATAATTATTGTATCTTACACTTTTATAATTTCTTTAATTATATAAGTATCAACTTCACACATTTTAATTGTTTCACCCCTAAAGGTTTTACGAGTTACATTGAGACAATAGTATTTATACAGAGCTTCTCCAAAAAACTAGCACTGTTAAGAGGCCTAAACACGAAAGATATGCATGTATCTTTATTCATGACTATACACAATAATATTTATATATATGTCACAATAATATTTATTATTTGTATCTTACTCTATTCTAACTAGATCAGTGAACTGTCACCACCCAATAAATTATTATGTGAAATCTAACTAACAACCTATAAATAGTACACAGCTAAATCTTGATACCAATGATATTATCAACATACGAAATAATTACAAGAAATAACTTCTTAAAATGAACAACTCTCAAAACCCAGTTTGACATGTACAAGAGCTTTTAAAAATATCATGGATAAAAAAAATACACAACTTTCGATGTGAAAGATATATTTAGAAGTTGATGATGAATAACCATCAAACCACATAAGAGATTGCTAGTCATCCTGCAATGAAACCTACATCCACAACAGGAGATGCAGTAAGAGTAGTATTAGTAAAACACATATAGTGGTACCACACAACAACATATAGAAACCACAAAATAACACATGACCACTCCACATGGTACTTCAATATGAAAGTTCACATTCCACACTACATCTTTGGTTTCATAGAAACTTTAAATTGTGCTTTATTTTCTTAATTAACCAATTTTGTTTCAATTCAATTATCTATCCCGCCAGCTCTTACAATTCAACTCAAGGATTAAGAGATACATTTCAATATCTACACAAGGTACATATAATAAAAACTAATAGAAAAAGTAACCCAACAAACATATAATAGATACAATGTCCCCATATACTTAATAATAGTCCATCTATCCTTTAAAAAATTTAACAACCACCTTAAAATTACAATTAAGATGCATATGCTACACAACCTAAAGATATCTCATCTAGCAGTTAAGTAATCCAATTATCGATTTACACAACAAACAGTCTTGCAATCACCCCAACAGCCAAATCATTTGAAATAAGGGCACGTATGTCACGGAAAATATCATAATAATTCAAACTCCACAATTACGTCAGTCACATTACAACATCAATTAGAAATACAACAGACAAATCAATCTTCACAGGTCACCATAGACCCTACACACATAGTCACCCATCATAATGTGAACCAAATTCAAATAATTACCTTGACTACATATGTAATATCTCTCTCTCGTTCTCTCTCTCTATATATATGTGTGTGTGTGTGTGTTTATATAGTGTATCATCTCTATTTTGTCACTTCCTAATTTCAAGACACATACTAAGAGTCTTATTTTTTCCTAATAGTCATGATCTATAGGGGAGAACCTAAGTCCATGTCATGTATTAACGTGACACTTGATCCTCCATAATAGTAATAATAATAATAATAATAATAATAATAATAATAGTGATAGTAATATAACTACTTGTATGACGTTGTACTCGATTCTTCCATAATAAAAATGATATAAGAAAACATAATCATACCAGGGTGGTATCTGATCCACCATAACCATTTTTTTGTATTTTATCAATCGTACTATCTATTGGAATATAACATAGTGTGATACATTTACACTTATACTTACAATCATCACATTCTGATTATGTTTGATAATCAACAATTTATTGTAACAAGTATTAACAACCAAATTGTCAACAAATTATATACCTTGTTTAAAGATTGTTGACACCTAATGTTTTGTCTCCACATTCCAAATTAGTTTTTGAATTTCACAATTTTAAATAGTTTTAAAATATTTATTTTAAGTTATTTTAAAATAAATTTCAATCCTACCTTTTGAATTTAGGTGAAATTAATATATTTAGAGTTTAATTATACATGATTATATAATTACCAGTTAAACAAAATGCTTTAGAGTTTATTCAGAGTAAAAATTTTGATTGAAAATTGCAAATATTCTACTTTTCTCAAGATTGATTGAAAATAAGAAACTAATGACATAATTAGTTTCTTAATTTTAATTTTATTATTATTATTTTTGAAAAACAGAAATAAAATAAAATTTTGTTTTATTGAATATTTATTTGGAAATTATTGAATTTTGAGAGACTCATCAAATTAATTATAAGTTAATTTCAGCTCAATTTTGTCCAATTAATTCAATCGTGGATATTTTTTATTAATATAAAATGGTTAAAAAATTTAATTGGACTCCTTTGATTAACCTAATCTTCCCTATTAACCGTAATACCCAACCCACCAGCCTAAAATTCCTCCCAAATTAATGGGCCTAACCAACCTAATGGCCCACAACCTTCACCCCTTATATCCCCTTGTAACAACTCACCATCAACAATAGCCTAATTTTCTTACCCTTCAACAATAACAGACCAGCGGCCCAATTCACTCACCGACCCGACCTAGCTCCAATTCCCTCCCCCCTTTACCTATCATCAAAGCTCCAGCAACATACCAAAAAAAACAACAACAGCGAGAACCGCTCCAACATTAATGTGGTAATATCAACAAAGAACAACGGCTTTAACTCGTCACCAACCGTAGTCAACCTAGCCATTTTTAATTTCTTACCCTTTTACCTCTCCGTACAGTCAAGAATGGCTAAGAATTTCATTAATTTTTCCCATTCTCAGATTATGTTCATCTATTTTTGATAAGAAACCAATGGATACAAGAAATTCAGATTTGAAATCCAAATTTTCCAATTCAAAATCCTAAAAATTTTCCTCTTAAACTCCCCTATAAATAGAGGTTGAAGGCCAGAGGAAAAGGGGAGAATTTTTGGGGGGAAATTTTGAGTTTCGGGAGGCGTGTGCTTCTAACCTCACGTAACTAAAAATTCTTGATGAACTCACTCCAAAAATTAGATTCCAGCGAAATTGTTGAACTCTGGCAAGGCTAATCGGAACTTCGGTGGTGAAAGTCCATTTGATTAAGGCTTGTTGTACCATTTGTTGTTTGGAAAAAGGTAAACTTGTCTTTCTCTTTTAATTTCTTTATTATTTATTCTTCTCATTCTCTGTGTTAGTATTTTTCGTTCGTAAGCATATTGATGGTGGGATTATTTATGGTAGAAGGCTTGGAAGGACATAGGTTTCATATGATGAAATTGTGTGATTTCTTATTCATCTTATAGTGATTGAATTGATTCATGTATTTTTCCATTTTATTAGCATTTAGTTCGCAGTGTTGTTTACTATTTCTTTTTTCATAATTGGTATGGGAATTTTTAATTCTTATTATTTTTGCTTTTATTCTCGCGGGATGGATATTGATCAACATTACTTGAAATTTCTAAGACTGAAGATTGTGTTCTAATTCAATAATTGGTGTGTTTTGTTGATAAAGATTCAAGCTTTACTATGTTTATGCGGATGCTTGTTGTCATTCTGAATCTGCAGTTTTATCTTATATATGCAAGGTGTTCTCACTCTTGAAAGATTTTTTTAAGACAACTATGGAGTATTTGTCATTGTTGTGTAAAACTTGGCGGTTTTGAAATGTTTATCTCATTGGTGTTTAAGTGTGTTGATGGATTCAATGTTTGTCTATACCAGTTAAGAAAATGATAGAACTCAAGGCGTTGCTTTTATTTTTGTTTCTTTTTCCTATGGCTTAGCCATTTCTGTATAGTATTTAAAGATGTTTTGTTATTGTTTCCTCTTAAATGTTGATTGTGTCTTTATAATTGGATAGAGTTTGACATTATGTTTAAAATAGTTTGAGTTGAAGGGTTGTATTAGTGTCCCTATTTGTCTCTTATCTTTAATTTTTAATCAATTGAGAATTTTGATATATGCTTTATGAAAATGGGAGGCAGTATCTTAGTGAAATTTATTTGATCATGAGTAAAAAGTGATCCTTTTTTCTTAAACACATTTCGGCTATATGATTACTAAATGTTTGCTTGTTGGATTCATGTTTCAAGTAACCACTTTCAGTTAAAATGTACAATTTCCAAGGGTATTTAATTTTGATTTCCTAACAAACATATCCTTTTCGTACCTGTATAGATGTTCTCTTTCAAATTCATCATGGAATGCTTCCTTGTTATTTCCTTGTTTAATTCTTGTTCGGATTCATATATTAATTTTTATCTTTTCCTTTTGGCATGTGATATTGATCCAACTCCAATGGGACTCTGTACCTTAGCATTTATATAGGACCATGTTCCAAGCTTCCTAAAAGTCCAAATGGACTAAAACTCAGGAGGATCAAGGCCGTATGAAAAGATATACAACAAATATATGGTGAATATGAGAAAATAGAAGTTGATTATACAGTAGGAGGACTAAAATATGTGTATATATAACCAATATATGGTCATGTATACACCAAATATGCAAAAACGTAGGAATAAAGGGGTCTGGTATACCTGTGGTATATAATGCAGGAAAATAGACTGAAGTCCATAATTCAAAGCCCAAAGCTGGGTAGCTTTATTAATGGGCTGATTAAGGGCCCAACTTCAATTCTTGTATTCATCTTTTGTAACTTATAATTTGTCTTTGTTATTTGTTCTAACTAACATTGTAAATCTCATGATCAGAAATTACCCCTAGCCGTAACATGGTGCTTGGAACCACAAGTGAGCCCAAGCGAACCCATGATCTGGCATACTGCTTGACCAACTGATTTAAATTGTATAAAAAACTAAATTTTCTGAGCGGAAACATGATCATGAGAAAGTCTGAATAAATGTAAATCTGATAAAGTTTAGATCATGATAAAACTGAAGAAAGAAACTTGAATTACATGTCATGACTTCGACTGATTATCTATGAAGCCTCTATTATACTGAATGTACGTGGCTGGGACATGCCTCCAACTACCACAAATAAATAAAAAATAATGATCATAATACACTACATGAACAACAACTAACTGGAGTTCTTGAAATAAGAGAACTCATCACCTACTGGCTGAGAGCTGAGAATTTTCTGACCCTGGTGTATGAGATATATCTGGTACCTACATTATGAAGCATATAGCCATAAATGCATATATGTGGTTAGTACATTTGAATGTATTGAGTTTATGGAGACATGCACTAAATCATGAAAATCTTTAAAACATGCTTTAAAACTGAGGACATACGTTATTTACAAAAACATATATTTTAAAAATGGCTATATGTGAAAACTATATGTCATAGTGTGATTTATGAATCATGAGCCAAAAATAATTCTTTAAATTGGAAAGCAGTAGAAACATGAATATTGTATGTAAATCTCATGTAAAGCTAAACATGCTATAAAATTGAACTGAGGATCATGTATGGATACTGAGCATGAAAACATGAACATGTAAAATGAATGCAAGACCAAGAAAATCATGTACAGACATGATCTGAATAACTGAATAACTGAATAACTGAATAACTAATGTTTGAATACTTGGTCATGCAAACCTGAACTGACATACTTTGAATACTGAACTGAGACTGTGGGACATAGATATAACCTACATTCCCCAATCTGAGCTATATGGGTCCAACTTTTAACCCCAGTTAGATGGGTGTTGATACCTTGCCAGGGGTACCAACACATGGCTGACAATGTGGATCCATAAGGCTGATGTCCTGAAGGACAAGGGTATCATACCTAACTGACGGGGATCCCTCATAATATACGGTGGCGCCATGGGTCTGAAACTTAGGGACTACTACCAACAACTCATGCCTAACTAATGGGAGAGCTTCGATCCCCGCTTTACTCGATGATAAGTGTTACTCTCAACTAAATGAGACTGGTATTATTATTTGTTCAACATGATATGGTACTGTACTTATATGTGCTCAGCGTGAACATGGTAATCTAACTATGATAATAAAATCATTCTCTGACTTACTTGTTACTTATAAATGAAATTATGTAAAAACACATAGGTATCAGGTGTTCATAACCTTCCAACATTTAATAATCACAAAAATACGATAATAATGCTTAAAACGGTGGTATGAAATCATAGTTCAAGGACCTAAAACATGAGACATTTCAATAATTGAGTGACATACATGAACTTGAACATGGGGATGAGTTAAACTTGAGAAAATAATATATTCACATGATTTAATTCATAACATAAAGATATGACATGGAATCACTTGAATAGGACATGAGTAATTGAAATTTAAAGCATGAAATAAACTAGTTTACATGAGAACACATATTGACATGGCTTGAATTCACATTTCTAAGAAAAACATGGATTAAAATCCATAAGTTGCTTGGATAATTTCATAAAATAAGATAAAATTCATACTTTTAAAATAAAATAGGGTTTCTAGACTCAATGGGTGGAAGGAACCCATTGATCAATACCCCACATACCTGAAGTTTCTTGACTTTTCAAGAAAGTTTGAATCATGGGACTTGAAGGATGAATTTTGGGTGAGGAACCCTAATCTTGATGTTCTTCAAGATGGGAGGAGAGAATATGTTTTTAATTTATTTAAAAAGTGGGGAAAATAATGCCTCTTTATGTTTTTAAGTCATGGGTTGGGAGTTTAAGGAGGAGAAAAGACCAAAAAAAACCTTAGGAACCTTCTAGAAATGGTTCGGAAGCCGTCCGACGTCTTAGGTTATGACTCGTATGTTCTGGGTATGAGTCATAATTTGAGTCGTCACTAGGAACCCAAATTTCAACCCTTACTATTATGGGTAAAAATCCTCCTGATAACTTATATGGTCTGCTTATGAGTCGTATGGTCTTCTTACAAGTTGTATCAGTTAGTTGTAACCCCTACCAGCTTTGACAACGCTTCAATAATTTGGCAATAAATTTTCACCCCGATATCGGAATAAGGCAACATTGGTATTATTGGAAAGATAATTCAATTATCTATGTATTTTTGGGTATTTTTCTCATAAATTCTTTGTATAACAAAAGTTATGCTCAGTTTAAGATGACTATAGTTATATACATCCCAAGAATTTAAACGCTATGGGAGGTTTTGACTTGTCTATAAGTTAGGATATATTTAGGGTCTTAATATAGGTCTATGTCACTTGTAAGACTACCTAAACATGAGGCTTGATTCTTGGATCCGTCTATGTCACTTGTAAGACTACCTAAACATGAGGCTTGATTCTTGGATCCTTCACTGATCAGGATACGAGTCATATCTTATGACTCATAACAAGTCATTATGACTTGTAGCCACCACTAGTAACTTGGATGGAAACTTAGAGAACCTAGGATACTGACCTTATGACTTATCTTCATACGAATCATAACATAATCTTACAAATCTTAAGGTTCTAGTCGTACTTAAAATAGAACGTCAACCATTTCACGTTGTCTTGGAGACGACTACAACATACGAATCATATGGTTTGTATATGACTTAAGGAAAGCAGTCGTATGTTGCAAAGTGATCTTGAAATGCGAGGTATTATAATATCTCCCACTTGTGATCATTCATCCCCGAATGATACTGACTTGGCTAAAATACAAATGAAAGGCTGAGATGATCTATGGAACACTTACGAGATGAATCATGACTTATTATTTGAATCTAAAACTGATGCAAGATACATAGACTGAGATGAATTCATAATTTGCATGGATGCAAATATTTTACCTCATCGAGTAGCCATACTCATGAGACTTAGGATAGTAAGACTAAAAGGAAGGATGGAAAAACATAGTATCTTATATGTCTGATTGCTAAACTGAATTGCTGGCTATACGTCCTGAATTACACTGAAAGTGTACATTCAATTGGAGTATTTATCCAACACTTTTCTAAGAAGTTCTAATAACATTAGGGAGCAAAGAATTCTTAGGCATGATCGGAACAGGATATCTAAATAAGGAATATCAATATGGTTGTGACTTTGTAACATGGAACATTGGCCTATAAACATAAGCTAGGATAGAATACTAGGCCTTAGGCAATACAACTATTAACTTTCAAGCTTATCCATACTTGTCAACTCTATCAACTATACTTTTCCATTGAATACCATGCTCATTTGATTTAACTTATAATTCTCACACATGTATCTATAACTATGCTAGCCAAAGTCTGTGTTGAACTGCATACTCTCGCCATGTTCAAGACTAACTTGAAATTACAAAGTGCAGTATAAACACCGTAATACTAGTTTGGTAATACCCCGTATTAAACTTACCTCAGTTCAGCTCATAGTGCATGAATAAGAGGCTTAGAACCTAAAAGTTTAGTTAAGTGTTGGGGACTTAGTTTTATTTTTGGCCTCTTAAATTTGATATTTTTTAAAATGCCCTTCCCGACCCCAAGACGTAAGTTTTTGAGTTAATTCATGTTCAGGGGTGTAAGGAGCATGTCTCGGGGAAGTTTTGGATTTTTTTGATGAGAATTCAGACATGTTTGGATTTTATTTGCAGCACCTCACCGCAATTGCATCGCGTCATGGTGGGTTTAGCGATGAGGAGATTATCGCATTGCAGTGATGCTCAATTTGGCATTCCAGTTATGAATTTAAATCCTAGAGCGAAATTTTTGTCTTTTCCCATCACCCTAATCCGTGAAAACACAGTATTAACCTTCATTTAAGGCATTATTGTAATACCTTGCACTTTTCCTAGCTTAATTTTTCTCCTAGAATGTCAAGGGTAAGCTTTAAAAATAAATAACTTTTATTGCATGTGAAATTTTCCAAATTTAGACCCTTTATTTTGTGGGAAATTGAATAAGCTTTCCATCGATATCAATTTTACCCAAATTCGATACTCGGTTGAGAAGTTATGGTATTTTTAGTAAGGCAATACGCCTTTGGTCAAACACCGTTTCGCGGTGAAGGCTAAATTCCCAATCGTCAAATTCTAGTGGACCAATGCTATAAGCTCGCATCACGGTGAGGTCTAATTTTCTAATTGTCAATTTATAGTGGCTCACCGCGATGGTGGCGCATCACAGTGATGGCCCAAATGGCATTCCAATAGAGCACCGTGATGGTGGCGCATCACATTGAAGTCCCAGGTCCCAGTTGTTAATTTCAATTGAGCCACCGCGATAGTGGTGCATCGCGGTGGCATGTTAAATCGGGATTTTGTTCCCTTTTTTTCCCAGTTTAAATTAAAGTTTAAAAAGTGGTAGTTTGGTCAATTCCCAAGCCCCCAATTCGTGTAAAATACAAGATTAAGCCTATTTTAAGCACTTTATGCTTACTTTCATCCATTCTCTCTCTAAAAAAAACCCTAGAGCTCCAAGGCTTCCTCTCCAAGAAATCAAAATCCTCCATTATTTGTCCAAGAAAATTCTAAATTGAGGATTCCCTAATCAAGATAACCAAGAGTATGTATCTTCAAGAGCACAAATAAAGATTCAATTTCAAGTTTTCTTAAGAGATTTCATCAATTAAGGTATGTGGGATTTATGAACAAGTATCCTCTTCCATCCTTGTGCCCAAAACCAAGTTTTAATTACAAATTCATATGATTTTGAATCAAATATACATGTGATTTGAATTAGGGTTCATACCCATTATTGCTATTTGCAAGATTATGAGTTTTTGAGAGATTTTGAAGATGATTTGAATGTCTATTTCTATATTTTCATGCCTATTGCAGTAATTTCCAGATTTTAAGAGGAATTATCATTGTTTTCATTATCAAGCATGATTATTATGATGTTTTAACATGTATTTGATGCATGGGTTAGTAAGCCCAAGTTTATATGTTGATATTTAATGAAAGACGATGCTTTAAGGGTCTTATAATCAGATTAATTATAGATTTTTAGGAAAGCTTTGATCTTTTGATCCTAAGATAAGATTTGGAATCCACTTTACAAATTTATTACAGATTACAGATCTCAGAATAGCGTTACTTATGTATTGAATCAGATAAATGCATAATTAGTTTCATTCTAAACCCTTATGCTAGTTTTTATAGTGTATTTCCAACAGAATGAGCGCAGATTCAAGGGAGTAGTATTTAGCACCAAGCTGAAAATATGGGATTAGCATGCCCTATCTTCCACAAAACTACGTAGCCAACATAGGTATAGATTATCAGATTATTCCCACTTCTATGTGGATGACAGTTACAGATGTGATCATTTAGTTTAGGTTATACTCCTTGGCAAGAGTATGACACCTCTCCCATTGTGAGGTTTTCCCCCTAGGGGAACAAGACATTGGACTCCATGTTAGCTTACATGATTTATGTCGGTTAGAAGAACCTCCCTTATAGATAAGCTTCAGATAAAGTATTTTCCCTATAGACTACCGATTTTAGAACAGAATAATCTTAACAGAAAAGCTTTTAAGAAAACTAAGTGTAAAGGCTCACAGTTTTATTCAGACTATGTTTTACAGAAAGATAATAGTCATAGATTTCAGCTCTCAGATTTTAGATATAGAAGTAAGTCCTTCCTACACTTAGACAGTATGATTTAAAGATAGAGAACTAGCACAACTTTTAGAACTCAATGTTATTACTCACTAGATTTATAAAGTATAATTTTCTATTCATGATTATAGATTTCAGTTTTTAGATATTCCAGCTTATGTGAGTCATTTATATTTAGAATGCATTGCTTTACAAATTATGATGATGAGATGATGTTTTACTTATGCATTTCATCCCCATATAGTCAGGTGCTCAGTTCAGCAGCGTGAGAAGTTCGAGCATCTCCATCTATATCCGATAGTTGGTGAGTCCTCATAGTTCGGGGAATTATTCATTCAGACTTTGTAGCACATTAGTTTATATAATTCCTTATTTTCTTTCAGACAGTACGAGTTAGCTCGGGGTTTGTCCTAGTGACTCTCTAGATATTAGTAGTAGAGGCTTGTCAGACTGCTAGCTATTATTCAGACTCACAGTGTTTGATTTTCAGACATTACATTCATATTATTCTCATCTATGTCAGACAGTTTTTCGCATTTTAGTATGATTATACATTTATATTCCCTTATTTTAAGACTCAGACATAGTAAAAGGAAGACAGGGTTAACATAAGGCTACTCGTAGTCTTGAGCACCATGTGACATCTCGAAACTAGGTTTTAGGGCATTACAATTATATGCCCAAATCCCTCAATTCCTCTCTAAATTAAACCCTAACCCTTCCCCAAGTTCATCAATTTCAAGCATTTTTCCTTCAATAAAACCAAGAAATTGTCCTTCCCAGTCCAAGAACGTTCAAGAAAAGTAAATTCTCTTTAAATATTAAAGATTTAAGTTATGTTTGATGTTCATCCATTGTCCCTTTTCACCCATTGAGACCAAGAATCCATTTTTAAGTATAAATTATGGTTTTTACATGTTATTATGAATTATATCCATGAATCTCGTATGAACTTTGATTTTGAATCATGTTTACCATGTGATTTCATTGCAACTATCCCTTGACACATTTGAAATATGATTATTCGCATGTTAAATCCTTAACCAATGATTTTAATATTGCAATTATCCTATTGTCACATGTTTTAACTATTCCCATGCTTTAACTCATGACCCTCGTGTGTTTGATGAATTGCCTAAGAGATGAATTTTGAATAATGATCCTTATTATGGTTTGTAAATCTATATATATGTCCTTAGTGATACTTCTATTCAGTATTTGGGGTTATGAAAACCTAAAACTTAGTAGTTTACTTAGTTTTAGTAGCTTTCAGAATGGTTTTAGATATGTATGAGTATTATTCATTCAGTCAGTTATCATAATTAGTTAAACTTATATCAGTTCAGTAATCAGAGTCATTCCTGTTGGCAGTAGTATTTATCATCGATCAAACCAAGGGATGGAGGCTCACCTACCAGTAGAGGGTGTGACTCTCAGTAGCAATCCCTACGTTCCAGAATGATGTAGCCAGCATAGGTATGAGATGTTATCTTGCCAGTTGAGGTTGACATATATCTCACCAGGTAACCTTCCAGTAGAGGGTGACTCTTTAGTCCTTCGGGTCATCACTTTAGTGGATCCACACAGCCATTGTTAGTACACTTGGTACAGTACTAGAAACCTTCCAAATGGGTCACAGGTTAGACCCTAATTAGCTCATATCGGGGCATATTAGGTAGATGATTCCTCCCACAGTCTCAGTCTAGTATTAAGTGTAAAATCCAGTTTCAGGTTTGTTTAACCATAGCATCCAGTTATCAACATTTCAGTACTTCAGTTTACCAACTATTTCAGAACAAGCTTTTTTCTTGGTCATACATTATCAGATTTTATAGTTTTTATGTATTTATATTTAGTTATTCTATGTTATTCATTTATTCAGTTATTATTCATGCACATGAACTCATGCATATCAACCTAACCTCATATCTTATACCAGTACATTCAAAGTATTGATCGCATACTCTTTTATTGCACTATGATGTTTAATATCATAGGTTCGGACACTCAGGCTCCTGACCACGCGTAGATTGTTTTGCCATTCAGCAACAGTAATTGTGGTGAGTCCTCATCTATCGTGGACATAGTGGTTTATTTTAGTTTACTTTAGTATTTTAGTATTTTCTTTTAGTTGTCATTTGGAGTTAGTTGGGGTTAGTCCCATCGACTCTTTTCAGTCAATTTTAGAGGCTTTCAGACAGTTTAGACAGTCAGTTGATTTGTTACATCTTTTCAGTCAGATTTTTATTATATTCGTTTTTATTTTGGACTTGAGAATTTCATTGTATTAATTTTAGTACACAAAACCTTTGGCACTATTTAGTTATTTATTCACATGTGTATCTTATTACAATATTATTCAGTGTTCAGAACAGGTACCAGTTCATGGGTTAGTTTGTGATGTTTCAGTACCGTGAGCACGATTGTCGTTACTTGGGGGTACCCTCGGGTCATAAAAAAACTTGGTATCAGAGCCTAAGGTTTTAAATTTTCCTAGGGGGTCTAAAATCTGCGTTGAGTAGAGTCTTGTTTATGGGTGTGAAGCGCGCCACAATTATGGACAGGAGGCTACAAAATGTTTTAGGAAAAGTTTCCTTTATTTTAGTATTCATGTCTTGCGAATGAGCATGATCACAATTTATACTCTCTTCCTAATTCAATATTCCTTCTATTTATAGAACATGACTCCCAAAATAAATAATGGAAGAAAAAATGGGAATCATCCTACACCACCGCCTGTTTAGGAAGATCCCTGAATGAGCATGTTTCTTATGCCGAGTTTAGAGCTGCATTCACTACTTTAGATCGTTTGGTAGAAACTAAGAATAATCAATAGGCTCCTATCCTAGCCAATCTAGCTTCTAATATACCTGTAACTAGTATTTGGGACTTCACTCGAATGAACCCTCCCTTGTTTATAGGATCCAAGTCTGATGAGAATCTGTAGGAGTTTTTTGACATAGTTCAGAAGGTGACTGACATTATGGGTGTCACATCTAGTGAGAGTGCAAAGTTGGCTGCTGTAACACCCCAAAAATAGGTCTCGAGATGTCACACGGTGCTTAAGACCACGAGAAGCCTTAAGCTAACCTTGTCTACCTTCTACTAAGTTTGAGTCTCATAATAATGGAATATGGATATAAAATCATACTAAATATGGAATACTTGTCTGAGTTAACTGAGAATATCTGAAAATACTAATATCGAAAGTATGATAAATCAATACTGAAAATCTAAATCAAATCTAGTAGTCCGACAAGCCTCTACTACTAATAACTAGAGAAACACTGGGACAATCCCCCAGCTAACTCGAACTATCTAAAAAAATACTGAATCATCTAAACTAATAAGTTGAAAAGAAACTGAATGACTAAGTCCCCGAACTATGAGGACTTACCAACTCTCGGGATGTAGATGGAGATGCTCGAACACGCTCCTGGAACTGAGCACCTGAACCTATATTATGAGACAATGTAACACGTATATGTATATATGCATCAGTACTTTGAGAATGTACTGAGTATATGGGGTGAATGCATAAGTAAATCAATGTATCTACATTATCATAATTTGTAAAACAAATAATACTAAATGTAAATGACTCACATAAGCTGGAATATCTGAAAGCTGAGAATCATAATCATGAGTAGTAAATCGTACTATATAAATCTAGTGAGTCATAACATTTAGTTCTAAAAGTTGTACTAGTGTTCTGTCTTTAAATCATACTATCTAAGTATAGAAAGGCCTCACTTCTATATCTTAAGTATGAAAGATGAAATTTGTAGCTAAGGCTTATATAAAGCAATATCTGAATAAAATGGTGAGCCTTCACACTTACTTTTCTAAAAACTTTTATGTTATTCTTTTCTGTAGGGAATTCTTTCAAAACTTTTCTTTACTATTTGGGAAAGTACGTTAAAAACTGTTCTTCAAGGGAGGTTCATCTAACTGACATAAACAATGGTAGCTATCATGGAGTCTAACATCTAGTTCCCCTAAGGAGAAAACTTTATGTTGAGAAGAGTTGTCATACTTTTGCCAAGAAGTATAACCTAATCTAAGTGATCACATGTGTAACTGTCATCCATATATAAATAGGAATAATATGAATCTGTACCTATGTTGGCTCATAGTTTTGTGGAAGTAGGATGCGCTAAACCCACAGTTCCCGCTCGGTGCTCAATACTACTCCCTTTAGTCTGTATGATCATTTTGTTGGAAATCCACTTTAAAATCTGGTATAAGGGTTTATTACAAAAAACTAATAGTATAATTTCAGAGTTAAACTGTAATCTGAAACTGTAAAGAGAATTTTATAATCTAAGTTGAGATCAAAAGATCAAATCTTTATAAAAAATCTAAGATAATCTAGTCATAGGGTGCTTATAGCATAATCAAACTTGAAATAGCAATATCCAATTAGGACTTAATGACCCATGCATCAAATTCATGTCAAAACATCATAATGTTCATGCTTGGTAATGAGAATAATGATAATTCAATTCAAAATCTGGAATTTATTGCAATGCGCATAAAAATAAGAAAATAGACATGCAATTCAACTTCAAAACCACTTGCAATCTCATAATCTTACAATTAACAATATTGAGTATGAACCCTATTTTAAACTCATGTATATTCATACAAAATCATGTAAATTTGTAGTTAAAAGCTAGTTTTGGGCATAAGGATGAAAGGGGATTCTTGTTCATAAACCTCACATACCTTAATTGATGAAATTTCTAAGGAAGCTTGAAGTTGATTCTCTATTTGAGCTCTTGAAGACGAATTCTTGATTATCTTAATTTGGGAATCCTTAATTTTGAATTTTCTTGGAGAAACAATGGAGGAAATTGGGTTTCTAGGAGTTTAAGTTTTGAGCTCTAGGGTTTTTCTTTGAGAGAGAATGGATGAAAATAACTATAAAGTTCTTGGAATGAGCTTAATCTTGTGTTATTCACGAATTGGGGCTTGGGAATTGACCAAATACCCCTTTTAAATTTTTATTCGAAACTGGAAAAAGATGAAATTTCCGATTTGACCACCCACCGCGATGTGCCACTATCGCGGTGGCTCACTGGAAAAGGGACGAGTGGGGACTGGAAAATCAATGTGATGCGTAGCTATTGCGGTACGCTACCAAAATGCCATTTTAGACATCACCGCGACGCACCATCATTGTGGTGAGCAACTGGAAATTGACAATTAGTAAATGGGGCTTCAACGCAATATAGGCTTATCGCGGAGGTCCAATAGAATTGGACAATTGCCATTTTGGCATCCACCATGATACGGTGACTGTCGAAATGCCATACTACTTTACTAAAAAATGCCAAAACTTCTCAATCGAGCATCGGATTGAGGCAAAATTGGTATCGTTGGAAAGATAAGCAAATCTTCTATATATGGAAGGGTACAGAACTGAAAAACTCTACTTGTAACAAAGGATATTAATTTTTGGAAGCTAACCTTTGATATTCTAAGAGCTAAATTGAGCTAGGAAAAGTACGGAGTATTACATTATCTCCCCTTTGGGAACATTCATCCTCGAATGTGGCTAGTAAAATAGAAATTGCTAAGGAATCTGAGGCTATACACTGACATGCACAATTGAAATAATTAGATGACTGAATCTAAAACATACTAAGTGACTGAGCTAATCTATGAGTGCATGAATTTGCAATGAAGATAGCTATTATATAGCTGAATCTGAGACTGGAAAAAGATCTGAATGAAGGAAAACTATTACCTTCGGCTGAATCTGAGTTCGTGGAGAAGAGATGAGGATATTTGTTATGCATGTATGCTTCTACTTCCCAGGAAGCACCCTCAACGGAATAATTTCGCCACAAAACTTTGACCAAGGGATCTTATTTGTTCCTTAGTTTAAGGATCTGATGATCAAGAATCTCTACTGGAAGTTCTTTGTATGAAAAGCTATTCCTAATATCTATAATTTATAGAGGGACTATAACAACTGAATCGTCCATGCACTTCTTCAATAAGGACACATGGAACACTGGATGAACTAAGGATAAATCTGTGGGTAGATCAAGCTCATACGCAACCTTCCTAGCACGATTCAAAATCCGAAAGGGGCCTACATATCGGGGACTAAGCTTCCCCTTTTTGCCAAATCTCTTCACCCCCTTTATGGGTGAAACTTTAGAATAAACAAGATCATCAACCTCAGACTCAAGATCCCTTGTTCTTATATCTGCATAAGATTTTTGACGGCTCTGATCTGCTCTCAATCTCTCTCAAATCAACTGAACTTTCTTCATAGCTTCGAACACCATGTTTGGCCTAATCAACACGGCCTCACCCACTTTGAACCAACCAACTAGAGATATACATCTCCACCCATAATCTATCTGAATACTAGTATGGTAACTGTTATTATTGGCAAACACAATCAATGAAAAATGCTCATCCCAACTGCCTTTGAAATTAAGAACACATGCCCTCAACATATCCTCTAGAGTCTGAATGGTCATTTCTACCTAACCATCTATCTGTAAATGAAAATCTTAACTAAGATGAACATGGGTACCAAGACCCTTCTGAAAAACTTTCCAAACAGAGAGGTAAACTGAGTACCCCTATCTGAGATGATGGACAAAGGAACTCCATGCAATCTGACTAACTCTCTGATATACAACTTAGCATAATCTTCAGCTGTGTAGGACGTGTGAACTGGCATGAAATGCGTTGACTTAGATAATCTGTCTACAATAACCCAAATCAAATCATGTTGAGGATGTGAATGAGGTAATACAGTCACAAAGTCCATATTCACCTCTTCCCACTTCCAAGTGGGGATACCAAACTCCTACAATGTACCACTAGGCCTTTGGTGCTCTACCTTAACCTATTGATAAGTTTAACACTTGGCTACAAATTTTGCAATATCTTTCTTCATACCACTCCAATAGATTTCCCACAAGTCGCGGTACATTTTGGTGGCTCCTGGATGAATCGAATAACACACACCATGTGTTTCCGCCATAATCTGCGGCCTCAAATCATTAACACATGGCCCACACAATCTACTCTAGTATCTCAACACACCATCTCCCCCTTGGGAGAAAACTTCTACCTTTGGTCTTTAACTGACTCCTTCAGTTTGACCAAACTAGAATCCATGTCTTGTGTTTCTTTTACTTCCAAAACTAGAGAAGATTTAGAACTACTCTAAACCCAAAAATTCCTTTCAGATGAATCAACCAACCTAACACCCAATCTAGATAACCGGTGAACTTCTCAAACTAGATCTTTTTTATAATTCTCTATATGAGCAACGCTGCCCATAGACAATCTACTAAGGGTGAATGCCACTACATTGGCCTTGCTCAGATGATACAACACACTCATATCATAATCCTTCAAAAATTCTAACCCAATAATTCTAACCACCTTCTCTAATGAAAATTTAACTCCCTCTAAGTAAACGCATACTACAAACTTTTGTGATCCGTAAACAAATAAATATTCACCCTATAAAGATAGTGCCTCTAGATTTTCAATGAAAATACAACAGTAGCTAACTCAAGATTATGGGTCGGGTAATTCTTTTTATAAGGCTTAAGTTGTCTAGAGTCATAGGCTATAACCTTACCTCTCTGTATCAAAACATAACCCAGACCAATTCTAGAGGCATCACAATACACAATGAAACTATATGAATCATCAGGTAATGCTAAAACTGAGGGTTGAAATAAGTCGAGTTTTCAACTCCTGAAAACTCTTCTCAGAGGAATCTAACCACTGGAACGCAACTTTCTTATGAGTCAATCTAGACATAGGGGATTAAATAGACGAGAAACCCTCAACAAAATGTCAATAATAGGCAGCTAAACCCAAGAAACTTCTAATGTTTGACGGAGAAATAGGTCTAGGCCAGTTTCTTACTACTTCTGTCTTTAGAGGATCAACACTAATACTACCACTGGAAACAATAAGACCAAGTAAAGCTACTGATCTTAGCCAAAATTCATAGTTGCTAAATTTGTCGAACAACTGATGATCTCTAAGAGTTTGCAACACAATTCTAAGGTGGTCTGCATGATCATCCTCACTGCGAGAATAGACAAGAATATCATCTATAAAGACTATGACAAACATATCTAAATACTGTTTGAACACTCGGTTCATCAAGTTCATGAATGCTGCTGGGGCATTGGTAAGACCAAATGACATAACTAGAAACTCAAAATGATCATAACGAGTTCTGAAAATTGTCTTTGGAATATCACATTCACTTACCCTAAGCTGATGACAGCCGGATCTAAGGTCTATCTTGGAGAAATAACTTGTACCATGGAGTTGGTCAAATAAGTCATTAATTCTAGTAAGAGGATATTTGTTTTTGACTATGGCTTTATTCAGCTGATGATAGTCTATGCACATTTGCAAAGAACCATCTTTCTTTCATATGAATTGGATGGGAGTGCCCCATAGAGAAACACTAGGCCGTATGAAACCTTTATCTAAAAGATCTTTGAGCTACTCTTTTAACTCTTTAAGATTTCCTGGTACCATACGGAAGGGAGGAATAGAGATAGGCTAAGTATCTGGGAAAAAGTTAATACCGAATTCTATTTCCCTATCGAGAGGTACCCCTGGAAAATCTGTGGGAAAAACATCAGGAAACTCATTGACTACACTGACTGACTGAAATGTGGGAGTCTCAGACTTAGTGTCTTTGACTCAAATAAGATGATAGATATACCCTTTGGAGATTAATTTTTTGGCTTTAAGATAAGATATAGAATGACTTTTGGGAGACACTGAATTTTCTTCCCACTCAAAGACTGGCTCATCTGGAAACTGAAACTTCACCACTCGAGTGAGATAATCTATAGATGCATAACAAGAATAGAGCCAATCCATACAAAGAATAAGGTCAAATTCATTCTATTAGGTTTGCTAATATGATTTTATGAAGGATAGTGATAGGACACTTTCTATAGATCTGATTGGAAAAAACTGACTCACCCACTAGGGTAGAAACCAAGAAGGGCTTAGGGATCTTTTCAGGACCCATTTCAAAATTCACTGGAACTAATAGGGTCACATAAGAGAAATTTGACCCGGGGTCTAGAAACACATAAACATCAAGATGAAATACACGAATCAGACTAGTAACAACATCTGGTGAATCCTCATGCTCCTGACGGGATGGTAAAGGATAAAACCAATTCATCCGCTGATCGCCACTGGTACTGGATGACACACCCTGAGAAGGGACTGGGCGACCTAGAGAAGCTGGTGCACTAGTAGCCATCCCTATTTTCCTGACTATCATATGGACGCTCTTTGATTCCATGACCCAACTTACCACAACTATAACAACCTTCATGTTCCAACAAACACTCATCAGGTTAATTCTTACCACACTTAGCACATGGAGGATAATTGGGCTTCCCATTAACACTATTCTGAGATCTGGACATAGAAAACTTACCCCACTGCTTCTGCCTAGCTTTGGAGTGGGATCACTAGCTGAAGATAGAACTGGGATAGATGAGATACTCTAAAACTATGAATGATTTCCCCTTCCAGACCTAGTCTGGCCATACTCAAACTGCTTGGTCCTACCCTTCTTATTTTTCTTTTCTTCCCTTCAACTTCTCTACCTCAATCTGCTGAACATGCATCATCAATCTAGCAAGATCCGTGTCTCCAATAAGCATAGCAGTCCTATATTTCTCAACTACCAAACCAGATACTCCAATGACAAACTTACTCATGCTTTCCCTAGGATTAGCCATCGTATCAGGGGAATACTTAGACAATTCATTGAACTTAAGGCAGTACTCCTTCATTGTCATTGATTCGTGCCTCAGATTCACAAACTCCTTTATCTTGGCTTCTCTTATTTCGTGCGAAAAGAACCTATCTAGAAATTCATTCTAAAATACTTACCTACTAATAAGAGTTGCATTCTCTCCTATACCATTCTTCTACATAACTACCCAATCATATGCTACATCCTTCAATCTATAGGATACCTAGTCTACACTTTCCTCCTTAAAAATATGCATAATCTGGCTGATCTTCTTCACCTCATCTAAATAAAGTTGTGGGTCCTCACCTTCTTTCGACCCAAAGAACTCTGGCGGATTTATTCTCATGAAATTTTGGATTCTGGCTGCTGCTAAATCACCATTCTACTGAAGTGGAACTTTGCCTAATGGTTTCCCTGAATATTGGCAGCCACTATTGGGGCCAACACCTGAAAGGAAGCCCAAAATTTAGCATGGGATATATTCTCATTCAGAGGTCTAGCAGTCTAGGATGGCTGGTAATTATTTCTATGGGCATTAGCTCGATAAGCAGGCATATTCAACTGTCACATAAGAGCATGAGTTAAAAGTAGATAGAGATACTGTAAGCACGATAGATCATGAAAGAAAGAGATGATTTCCTAAGAACGTCCCATAGCCTCTTGCTCATAAATATGGCATGCTTCACACCCATGATCAAGATTTTACATAACATGGCTTGTCTAACTCCCTAGGACTCTTATATACCTTAGGCTCAGATACCAAGTTTGTAACACCCCAAAAATAGATCCCTATATGTGACACAGTGATCAAGACTACGAGTAGCCTTAAGCTAACCATGTCTGCCTTTTACTAAGTCTGAGTCTTATAATAATGGAATATGGATATAAAATCATACTAAATATGGAAAACTTATCTGAATTAACTGAGAATATCTGAAAATACTAAGCTTAAAAGTATGATAATCCAATACTAAAAATCTAAATCAAATCCATCAGTCCGACAAGCCTCTACTACAAATAACTACAGAGTTACTGGGATAATCCCCCAGATGACTCAAACTTTCTAAAACAATACTGAATCATCTAAACTAATAAGATTAAAAGAAAATGAATGACTAAGTCCCCAAACTATGAGGACTCACCAACTATCGGGATGTAGACAGGATGCTCAAAATCACTCATGCTGGTAGAACTGAGCACCTGAACCTACATTATGAGACAATGTAACACATATACATATATGTAGATCAGTACTTTGAGAATGTACTGAGTATATGGGAGTGAATGCTTAATAATGCAATGTATTAATATCATCATAATTTGTAAAATAATACATACTAAATGTAAATGACTCACATAAGTTGGAATGTCTAAAAGCTGAGAAGCATAATCATGAGTAGTAAATCCTACTTTACAAATCAAGTGAGTCATAACATTTAGTTCTAAAAGTTGTACTAGTGTTCTGCCTTTAAATCATACTGCCTAAGTGTAGAAAGGCCTCACTTTTGTATCTGAAGTATGAAAGCTGAAATTTGTAGCTAAGCCTTATATAAAGCAATATCTGGAAAAAATAGTGAGCCTTCACACTTAGTGTTTTAAAATATTTACAGTTATTGTTTTCTGTAGGGAATTCTTTTAAAACCTTTCTTTACTATTAGGGAAAATACTTTAAAATTATTCTGCAAGGGAGGTTCTTTTAATCGACATAAACCATGTGAGATATCGTAGAGTTCAATGTCTAGTTTCCCTAAGGAGAAAACCTCACATTAAGGAGAGCTGTCATACTTTTGCCAAGGTGTATAACCTTATCTATATGATCACATCTGTAATTGTCAACCATATAAAAATGGGAATAATATGAATCTACACCTATGTTGGTTCGTAGTTCTGTGGAAGGAGGATGCGCTAAACCCACACTTCTCGCTCGGTGCTAAATATGAATCCCTAGTTTGTATTCTCATTCTATTGGAAATCCACTTTAAAATCTAGATTAATGGTTTATTACGAAGACCAACTGTATATTGCTAAGTTAAACTGTAATCTGAAACTGTAAAATGGATTTCATAATCTAAGTTGAGATCAAAAGATCAAATCTTTATGAAAAATCTAAAAATAATCTAGTCATAGAGTGCTTATTGCACAATCAAACTTGAAATAACAATATCCAATAAGGGTTTAATGACCCATGCATCAAATTCATGTCAAAACATTATAATGTTCATACTTGATAATGAAAATAATGATAATTCAACTCAAAATCTGGAATTTGCTACAATTTGCATGAAAATATGAAAATAGACATGCAAAAAGGATTCCTGTTTATAAACCCCACATACCTTAATTGATGAAATTTCAAAGGTATCTTGAACTTGAATCTCTATTTGAGCTCTTGAAGATGAATTCATGATTATCTTGTTTTGAAAATCCTCAATTTTGAGTTTTCTTGGAGAAACAATAGAGGAAATTGGGTTTCTTGGAGTTTAAATTTTGAGCTCTAGTATTTATCTTTGACAAAGAATGGATGAAAATACGTTTAAAGTTCTTAGAATGATCTTAATCTTGTGTTATTCACGAATTGGGGCTTGGGAATTGACCAAACTACCCCTTTTAGATTTTTAATCGAAACTGGAAAAAGACAAAATTTCTTATTTGACCACCCACCATGATGCACCACTATCACAGTGGCTCACTGGAAAAGGGATGAGTGGGAACGAGAAAATCAACGTGACATGGAGCTATTGCGGTGCACTATTAAAATGCCATTTTGGACATCACCGCGATGAACCACCATTGTGGTGAGCCACTGGAAATTGACAATTGGAAAATGGGGCTTCAACGTGATACAAACTTATCGTGGAGGTTTACTGGAATTGGACAATTGCCATTTTGGAATACACTGCTATGTGGTGACTGTCTAAATGCCACACTGCTTTACGAAAAATGCCATAACTTCTCAACCCAGTATTGAATTTAGGAAAATTTGGTATCGTTGGAAAGTTGAGAAATTTTCTACACATTAGAGGGTCTAGAACTGGAAAACTCTATATGTAAAAAAGGCTATTAATATTTGAAAGCTAACCTTTCACATTCTAGGAGCTAAATTGATCTAGGAAAAGTATGGGGTATTACAACTGCTTACCAGTTACAGGATGTATCTCACACATGGTATAAGCAGTGGAAGGGGAGTAGAGGTGCAAATGTAGGGCCTATACTGTGGGAGAAGTTTTCCATAGACTTTTTAGATAGGCTCTTTCCTTTAGAGTTGAGAGAAGCTAAGGTGTAGGAGTTCATAAATTTAAAGCAGGGTAACATGAGTATTATGGAGTAATCACTTAAGTTTACTTAGTTGGCCAGATATGCTCCTTCAATGGTGGCCGATAATCGAGCTAGGATGTGTAAGTTTATCTCTGATGTACTTAATAGTGTGGTCAAGGAGTGTAGTACCACAATATTGATTAAGGAGATGGACTTTTCTAGGCTTATGGTCTATGCTCAAAAGATTGATATGGAGAAGGTTAAGGATAAAGAAAGAGAGGATAAGCGGGCTAGGACAGGTAGCTTTGACTATGCTCAGCTGATGTTGGAGGGTAGTAACCATCCTTAATTCTATTAGAAATCTTTAGCCCCAACTCCATCTTCAGCTAGTGCTCCAATGCCAAAGATCAGAAATGATAATTGGGATAGAGCGCCAAGCTCTAAGTCCTAGGGCAGTATAAATAGTGGTCGTACTAAACCTCTTTGCCAGAAATATGGTCAAAATCATTAGGGTATGTGTAGATCTGACAGTGATGTGTGATTTAGGTATGGCAATCCAGACAACAGAGTCAGGGATTTCCAAAAGAGAGGTCAGCGGGGTCAGTCCAGTCGTCCCCAGTTCTATCCGATCGACCAACTCAATAGGGTGTTTCTTCCAGCGCAACTAATGATCAATGATCGAATACGCTATATGCACTCCAATCTCTAAAGGATCAGGAAAGTTCTCCTAATGTGGTTATGGGTACGTTACAGGTCTTCCATGTACATGTTTATGCTTTTTTAGAGCCCGGAGCTTCACTTTATTTTGTAACCCCTTACATAGCTATTAATTTTGGTGTCAGTCCCAAAACTTTAGTAGAGCCTTTCTTAGTGTCTACCCTAGTGGGTAAATCTATTCTAGTCAGGCGGGTATACAAAAATTGCCCGATTATAGTATCTCAGAATGTCACTTCAGTAGACCTTATAGAGTTATAGATGACTGATTTTGATGTCATTCTCAATATGGATTAGATCCACTCATGCTATTTTCAGTTGATTGTAGAAACAAAATTGTTTATTTTTAATTTTTTAATGAACCAGTCCTTGAATGGAGGGGTAGTACTTCAACATTTAGGACTCAACTTGTTTCGTACCTTAGAGAGGTTCCATCTTGTTTGAGTCTAAGACCTTAATTCTGAGACTCCCAGTCTCAAGTCCATTTCATTAGTAAGCAAATTTCCAGATGTCTTCCCTGAAGATCTTCCCGGAGTTCCTCTCAAAAGGGAAATTGACTTTGGAATAGACCTTGTTCTAGATACCCTATATCTATTCCGCCCTACAGACTGTATCCAGCTGATCTTAGAGAGATGAAAGAACAGTTAAGAGATCTCTTAGATAAGTGATTCATCAGGCCCAGTATTTCCCCATGGGACGCTCCAATCCTTTTTTATGTAAGAAAGACGGTTCTTCTAGAATGTATATTGATTACCTCCATTTGAACAAAGTCACAATCAAGAATAAATAACCACTCCCCAGGATTGATGAATTATTTGCCAAACTTTAGGGTGCCTATTATTTCTCTAAGATAAACCTCAAATTTGGCTACAATCATCTCAGAGTCAGAGGATGTGACATTTCAAAAATATCTTTCAGAACTCGATATGGTCACTTTAAATTTCTAGTTATGTATTTTGGACTAACAAATTCCCCAGAAGCTTTCATGGACTTGATGAACAGTGTTGAAACATTACTTGGACATGTTCATCATAGTCTTCATTGATGATATTCTTGTCTACTCCCTTAGTTAAAATAATCATTCAGACCATCTCAGAATCATATTGCAGACTCATAGAGCCCATAAGTTATTCACCAAATTGAGTAAGTTCATGCTTTGGATAAGATCAGTAGCTTTACTAGGCCATATTGGTTTCTTTGATGGCATTAGAGTTGACCCTCAAAAGACTGAAGCCGTGAGAACCTGGCCCAGACCCATTTCTCCATTAGATATCAGGAGTTTCTTGGGTTTGGCTAGATATTATAGATAATTTGTTGAATGTTTTTTTGTCTATTGCATCCTCCATGTCCAGATTGACTCAAAAGAAAGTCAAGTTTCAATAGTCAGAATCTTGTGAGAGGAGTTTTCAGTAGTTAAAGATTTGACTTACCTCTACCCAGTTTTACATTGCTAGATAGTTCAGATGGGTTTGTTGTTTATTGTGAATCTTATAGAGTTAGTTTGAATAGTGTTTTGATGCAGAGAGGTAAGGTCATAGCCTACGCCTCTAGATGACTTAAACCCCATGAAAAGAATTACCCTACCCATGATCTTGAGTTAGCAGGTGTTGTGTTTACCTTAAAAATTATAAGGCATTATTTTTATGGGCTTCGTGTTGATGTGTTCACGGAACAAAAAAGTTTGTAGTATGTGTTTTTACTGAAAGATTTAAATATTCATTAGAGAAGGTGGCTAGAATTATTGAAAGATTATGATATGAGTGTTTTGTATCATCCGGGAAAGGTCAACGTAGTGGCAGATGCCCTTAGTAGATTATCTATGGGTAGTGTTGCTCATGTAGAGGATGATAAAAAGCAAATTATCAGAGCGTTTCATAAGCTTGCTAGATTAGGTGTGAGGTTGGTGGATTCAGATGAGGGTAGTGTATGGGTTCAGAATCGTTCAAAATCTTCTTTGGTTACCTAAGTGAAGGAGAAGCAAGATAGGGATTCCAGTCTGGTTAATTTGAAGGAATTAGTTAAAGATCAAAAGGTAGAGATTTTCTCCCAAGGGGGAGATGGTGTGTCGTGATGTTAGGGTAGGTTGTGTGTTCCAGGTGTAGATGGTTTGAGATAGTGAATCCTTGCAGAAGAACATGGTGCACATTATTTTATTCATCAATAAGCCACCAAGATATACCATGATTTGTGGGAAATCTGTTGGTGAAGTGGTATGAAGAGGGATATTGCAGAGTTCGTAGCTAAGTGACCTAATTGTCAGCAGGTCAAGGTTGACCACCAGAGGCCTAGTGACATAATCTAGGAGTTTAGCATTCCTACTTGAAAGTAGGAAGATGTGAACATGGATTTTGTAACAGTGTTGCCACATTCGCATTGTCAGCATAATTCGATAGGGGTTATTGTAGACAGGATGACCAAATCATCCTATTTCTTGCCATTTTATACTTCTTATATAGTCGAGGACTATGCCAAGCTCTATATTAGAAAGTTGGTTAGACTGATTGGAGTCTTGTTGTCTATCATTTCAGATAGAGGTACTCAGTTTACCTCTCACTATTGGAAAGCTTTTCAGAAGGATCTTGGTACCCAAGTTTATCTCAGTACATTCTTTCACCCTCAAATAGATAGTCAGGCATAGAGGACTATACAGACCCTAGAAGACATGTTGAAAGTATGTGTTATCGACTCTAAGGGTAGTTGGGATGATCACTAGCCTTTGATTGAGTTTGCCTACTATAAAATTTATCATTCCAATATTCAGATGGATCCATTTGAGTCTCTTTATAGAACGAGATATAGATCTCCTATTTTTTGGTATGAGGTAGGATAAAATGCACTAATAGGGCAAGATTATGTATTTTATGCTATAGAGAAAGTTCAGTAAATCAGAGAGAGGCTTAAGACAACCTAAAGTCGTCAAAAATATTATGTAGATGTGAGAAGAAGAGATCTTGAGTTTGATGTTGGTGGCTTAGTTTATTTGAAAATCTCTCCCATGAAAGGAGTGAAGAGGTTTCTCAAGAAGGGTAAACTCAGTACCCAATATGTTGGCCCTTACCAGATCTTGAGACTTTTTGGAAAGGTAGGTTATGAGCTTGAGTTGCCTGCAGATTTGGCATCAGTGCATCCAGTGTTCCATGTCTCTTTGTTAAAGTGAAGTATTGGCAACCCAACTGTAGTAGTCCCTTTAGAAAATACAGATGTTCAGGGAAACCTTTCCTATGAAGAAATCCCAGTTCAAATCCTTGATGGTCAGATTCGTAGACTGAGGAATAAAGAAGTTCCCTCTGTCAAAGTTCTTTAACGGAATCAGTCCGTTGAGGAAGCAATTTGGGAAGCAGAAACAGATAGGCGTACCAAGTACCCTCATTTTTTCTCTGCAAACTCAGACTCAGTTTAAGGTAATAGTTTTTCTTAGATTATCGCTTTTCCATTCTTAGTTCTAGATATATAATCATCTTCCTATCATTTCATCCATTCATGAATCAGTTCAGTCATGCATCATGTTTTAGACTCAGTCATGTAACCATGTTTTCAGTTATGCATATTCAGTATGTGATTTTAGTTCCCTTAGTATTCTGATATTAATTAGCTTCATTCGAGGACTAATTTTCCCAAAAGGGAGATATTGTAATAACCCATATTAGTCTTAGATTAGTTCAGCTCATAGTGCATGCATAAGAGGCTTAGAACATGAAAATTTAGCTATGTGTTGGGTACTTAGTTTTATTTTTGGCCTCTTAACTTTGATGATTTTTAAAATGACCTTCCTAACCCCGAGACATAAGTTGTTAAGTTAATTCATGTTCAGGGGTGTAAGGAGCATGTCTCGGGGAATTTTTAGATTTTACGGATGAGGATTCAAGAACATTTGGATTTCATTTCTAGGATCTCACCGCGATTGCATCGCGTCACCAGTGAGGAATTTAAATCCTAGATAGGTAGTCTTGTCTTTTCCCATTGTCGTAATTTGTAAAAACATAGGATTAACCTTCCATTAAGGCATTATATGCCCAAATTCCACAATTTCTCTCTAAATTAAACCCTATCCCTTCCCTAAGTCATCAAGTTTAAGCATCTTCCCTTCAATAAAACCAAGAAATTGTGCTTCCCAGTCCAAGATCATTCAAAAAAAGTAAATTCTCTTTCTAGATTAAAGCTTTAAGGTATGTTTGAAGTTCATCTATTGGCCTTGTTCACCCATGGAGTCCAAGAATCCATTTTTAAGTTTAAATTATGGTCTTTATATGTTATTATGAATTATATCCATGAAGACCATATGAACTTTGATTTTAAATCATGTTTACCATGTGATTTCATCGTAACTATCCCTTGACACATTTGAATTATGATTATTCGCATGTTAAATCCTTAACCCATGATTTTAATATTGAAATTATCCTATTATCACATGTTTTAACTATTCCCATGCTTTAACTCATGACCCTCGTGTGTTTGATGAAACGCCTAAGAGATGAATTTTGAACAATAATCCCTGTTATGTTTTGTAAAGCTATATATATGTCCTTAGTAATACTTCTATTCAGTGTTGGGGTTATGAATACCCAAAACTTAGTTGCTTACATAGTTTCAGTATCTTTCAGAATGGTTTCAGATATGTATGACCATTATTCATTCATTCAGTTATCATAATCAGTTAAACCTAGATCAATTAAGTAATCTGAGTCAGTTTAGTTGGCAGTAAGATTTAGCACCGAGCAAACTCAGGGATGGGGGCTCACCTTCCATTAGAAGATGTGACTTTCAGTAGCAGTCCCTGTGTTCAAGAATGACATAACCAGTGCAGGTCTGAGATGTTAACCTGCTAGTTGAGGGTTGACATATATCTCACCAGGGCCTCTACCAGTAAAGGGTGACTCTTTAGTTCTTTGGGACTTCACTTTAGTGGATCCATATTGCCATTGTTAGTACCCGTGGCACAGTACTAACACCGTTTCAATTGGGGTCACAGGTTGGACCCCAATTAGTTTAGATCGGGGAAGGCCGGTTAGATGATACCTCCCACAGTCTCAGTCTAGTGTTCAGTGTAGAATCCAGTTTCAAGTTTGTTTGACCATAGCATCCAGTTATCAGTATTTTTGTACTTCAGTTTACAGACTATTTCAGAATATTTTTTATGCTTGGCCATGTATTCTCAAATTATACAGTTTTCATGTATTTATATTTAGTTATTCTATGTTATTCGTTCATTCAGGAATTATTCATGCATATAAACCCATGCATATCAGCCTAACCTCATCTCTCATACCAGTACATTAAAATTACTAATCACATACTCTTTTATTTCACTATGAGGTTAAATATCATAGGTTCGGACACTCAGGCTCCTGACCGTGCATAGACAGTTTTGCCTATCAGCAGCAGTAATCATGGTGAGTCCTCATCTATCCTAGTGGTTTATTTTAGTTTACAGTAGTATTTTTGTATTTTCTTTCAGTTGTCATTTAGAGTTAGTTGGGGCTGTCCCATAAATTCTTTTCAGTTAGTTTTAGAGGCTTTCAGACATTTTAGACAGTCAGTTGATTTGTCACAACTTTTAAGTCATATTTTTAGTATGTTCGTTTATCTTTCAGACTTGAAAATTTCATTATATTAATTTCAGTACATAAAACCTTTGGCACCATTCAGTTATTTTCACACATGTGTATCTTATTACCATATTTTTCAGTGTTCACAACAGGTACCAGTTCATGGGTTAGCTTATGGTTTTTTGGGATCGTAAGAACAACATAATCAAGAGTCCATTACACTCTCTACAAGATAATCAAGAATTGAAAGTTCCCAATTCAAGAACATTCAAGAAAAATCAATTCTTTTTCAAGATTAAATCTCTAAGGTATGTTAGATTTCATCCATGGCTCCCTCTTACCCATGGAGTCCAAGAACCCAATTTCAAGTTTAAATGTATGATCTTTACATGTTTTATGAATTATGTCCATGAACTTTTATGAAATTTTGAATTTAATATCATTGTTACATGAAATCGTTGTTGTTATTAAACCCTACATGTTCGAATGGCGTTGTTCACTGATTTAAGCCTTAATTGGAAATTTAGCATCAAAATCATGCTACTACTACAAGTTTCAACACTATTCCCATTCTTAGCTTAAACCGTGCATTGCAAGTGTTTAATGAAATTCCTAAATGACTGGGTTTTGAACAATGATTGCTTATTACATGCTTATAATAAAATTATATGTTTACAATAAATTACCTCCATGAAACAATTATGAAAGCCGATCTTGTATTACGTTTCCAAGAGTTTTCATAGAAAGAGCCCTTACATGTTTGCAAGTTGAATTATGTTTATCAATACATTGGTAATTTGATTTCAAGATATGATTTCAATTATTTTTGTATGGAATGCATTATAGTATGTTTTAAATATTGTGGGTTCCATATCATGTTTATGTGAATCTAGAATAAAACCCTCAGTTTATGATTTGGTCACGCGATAATGCTATCTTATCATGTTTAAAAGTATCCCTATGTTAAACTCTTGATCCCCATGTGTTTGATGAAATGCCAAAGTGATACATTTTGAGTAATGATTCCTTATTATAGTTTCAAACGCTTTCATGTGTTCCTATTGTTATTGTTATGAGTCCTGGGGGTTATGAATACCCAAAACTTAGTTCTTTACTTAGTATCAGTACTTTTGGAATGGGTTCAGAATGTATGAGCATTATCAATCCATCAGCTATCATAATTAGTCAAACTTAGATTAGTTTAGTAATCTGAGTCATTTCAGTTGGGAGTAGGATTTAGCATCGAGCGAACCCAGGGATGGGGGATCACCTTTCAGTAGAGGGTGTGACCCTTAGTAGCAGTCCCTAGGTTCCAAAACTGTGTAGCTAGCACAGGTTGATATATCAACCTGCCAGTTGAGGGTTGATAAAGTGTTTACCTGCTAGATGAGGGTAATACATATCTTATTAGGGAACCTACCAGATGAGGGTGACTCTTCCGCTTTTTAGTACCCATGGAACGATACTAACTCCCTTCCAACCGGGGTCATAGGTTGAACCTAATTTGCTTAGCTTTGGGGCATGTCGGTTAGATGATACCTCCCATAATTTTAGTTTCAGTATTCAATTCAGAACTCAATTCAGTTTAGCTTGGCCATAGCATACAGTTTATTAGTTATTCAGTTTTTAGATTTTAGTATTTTTGTTATAGACTATTTTCAGAATCATATTATATGCTTGGTCATGTATTCTTAGATTTTACAGTATTCACGCATTCATATCATTTATTCAGTTATCTCATGATATTTAGTTAGTTATTATCCATGTACATGAGCCCGTGCATATCAGCCTAACCTCATCTAGCATACCAATACATTCAAAGTACTTACCGCATATTCATTTCTTTAGCTATGATGTATCATATCATAGGTTCGGATGCTCAGGTTTCCAACCACATATAGACATTCCAGCGGATCAGCAGCAGCACCCGTTATGAGTTTCCATACTTCAAGGACGAGTTTATCTAATATTCAATTATGTCAGTTGTTTAGTTATTTAGCCAGTCGAAGTTAGTTGGGGGGTTTTCCCATCAACTCTTACTTAGTCATTTTTAGATGCTTTCAGATACTTTAGATAGTCAGTCAGTTTGTCATTATTTTATCAGTTTCCAGACAATTATTTTCTGGAAGTTTTTTTAAGATTTATGATTCGGAAATGTTTTAGCATTTAAAACCTTATGGCGTATTCAGATATTTTGCACCTCTTATTTTAGGATTATTATTCAGTGCTCACAGCAGGTACCAAATCATGGGTTAGCTTATGGTCACTTGTGACCATAAGCACTGTGTGGCATCCAGGGTGTACCCCCGAGGACTTATAGATGAGGGGTTCATCGCATTGCGGTGATGCTAAATTTGGCATTCCAATTACGAATTTAAATTCCAGAGGGGCAGTCTTGTCTTTTTCCATTGCCCCAATCTGTTACAACATGGGATTAACCTTCAGTTAAGGCATTATATGCCCAAATTCCTCATTTTCTCTCAAAATTAAAACCTAACCCTTCCCCAAGTTCATAAAGTTCAAGCATGTTCCCTTTAATAAAACTAAGAAATTATGCTTCCCAATCCAAAAACGTTCAAGAAAAGTAAATCCTCTTTCAAGATTAAAGCCTTAAGGTATATTTGATGTTCATCCATGGGCCCCTTTCACCCTTAGAGTACAAGAATCCATTTTTAAGTTTAAATTATGGGTTTTACATGTTATTATGAATTATATCCATAAAGCTCATGTGAACTTTGATTACGAATCATGTTTACCATGTGATTTCATTGCAACTATCCTTTCACACATTTAAATGATGATTATTCACATGTTAAATCCTTAACCCGTGATTTTAATATTACAATTATGATATTATCACATGTTTTAAATATTCCCATGCTTTAACTCTTGACCCTCGTTTGTTTGATGAAATGCCTAAGAGATGAATTTTGAAAAATAATCCCTATTATGGTTTGTAAAGCTATATAAATGTCCTTAGTGATACTTCTATTCAGTGTCGGGGGTTATGAATACCCAAAACTTAGTTGTATACTTAGTTTCAGTATCTTTCAAAATGGTTTTAGCTATGTATGAGCATTGTTCATTAAGTCAGTTATCATAATTAGTTAAACTTAGGTCAGTTCAGTAATCCGAGTCAGTTCAGTTGGGAGTAGATTTAGCATCAAGCGAGCCCAGGGATGGGGGCTCACCTTCCAGTAGAGTATGTTACTCTCAGTAGCAATCCTTGTGTTCCAGAACTACGTAGCCAGCATCTAAGATGTTAACCTGCCAGTTGAGGGTTGACACATATCCCACCAGGACACCTACAAGTAGAGGGTGACACTTTAGTCCTTCGGGACTTCAATTTAGCAGATCCACACTATCATTGTTAGTAGTCGTGGCTCGGTACTAACACTCTTCCAACTGGGGTCACAGATTGAACCCTAATTAGCTCAGATCGGGGCATGTAGATTAGATGATGCCTCCTACAGTCTCAATCCAGTATTAGCGTAGAATCATATTTTAGGTTTGTTTGACCAATCATCCAGTTATCAGTATTTTAGTACTTCAGTTTACAGACAATTTTAGAATATGTTTTATTCTTGGTCATGCATTCTCTTGGTTACACCTCTAGATCATACCGACATCATCATACTTAATTTTAAATCAATAAACTTAAATTCTTGTATACACTATTTCAAGCCTATTGGTTCACCTTTCAGGAAACTAGCCCCATGGATACAAAATCTACTAAATCCAGACATCCCTACATTATTGTTGTTAAACTTATAGGTTCATGCTTCTAACTCTAGATCATATGTTGTCATATGATTTTAAGAAGGAATCTAAGAGCACATCTGAATTTGGCTCAGTGCATGACTTTCATGAATGAGAATGAATACTTTCAAAGTTTAGAACACAAGGGCACTGATGGATTCCTTTTAATCATGCATGCAATCCCATAACTTTCTGTGTAAACTAATTAAGAAAACTCTATCATTAGGAATTTAATGTAACACCCTAAAAATGGGTCCCAAGACGTCACACGGTGCTCAAGACTACAAGTATCCTTAAGCTAACCATGTCTACCTTCTACTAAGTTTGAATCTCATAAAAAGAAATATATATATAAAATCAAACTAAATGAGGAATTTTATTTAAGCTAAACTGAAATAATCTAAATATAAGTATGAAAAACACTTGACTCAAGAGTCTGAATAATCAATACTAAGAATCTGAATCATAAGTAGCAGTCTGACAAGCCTCTACTACTAATAACTAGATTGTCACTGGGACAAACCCCCAGCTGACTCGAACTATCTGAAAACATCGAATCATCTATACTAATAAGATGAAAAACTGAATAACTAGGTCCTAGAACTATGAGGACTCACCAACTGTCGGAATGCAGCTAGAGATGCTTAATAATACTCACGCTACTGAAACTGAGCACCTGAACCTACATTATGAGACAATGTATCACATAGACATATATGTGAATTAGTATTTGTGGATTGTATTGAATATATGGGGGTGAATGTATAAGTAATATCTTAGCTGAACAGATTTATAAATTTACAAAGAATGCGTGCTACTGAGAATATGATAATCATGAGTAGAAAAACATACTTTTTAATTCTAGTGAGTCATAATATTTAGTTCTAAAAGTTGTATTAGTGCTCTGTCTCTAAATCATGGTGTCTAAGTGTAGAAAAGACTCACTTTAATATCTAAAATTTGAAAGCTAAAATCTGTAGCTAATGTCTTTCTGTAAAGAAACATCTGAGTAAAATTGTGTGCATTTACACTTAGTTTCTAAAAGATTATCTCTTAAGATTATTTTGTTCTGAAATTTGTAGTCTGTAGTGAGGTTCTTCTAACCGACATACAATATGTGAGCTATTATAGTGTCCAACGTCTATTTCCCTTATGGGAAAACCTCACGTTGGGGATAGGTTCCATACTCATGCCAAGGAGTATAACCTAATCTATGTGATCATAGCTATATTTGTCATCCATATAGAAATGGGAATAATCTGATAATATGAACCTACGTTGATTCATAGTTCTGGGCCATATGAAATACCCAGCTCGGTGCTAAATACTACTCCCTTTAATCTGTATGCTCATTTTGTAGGAAATCCACTTCAAAATCTAGTATAATGGTTTATAATTAAAACCAACTGTATATCTGTTAATTAAAATAGTAATCTAAAACTTTAAAGTGGATACAATGTCTAAGTTGAGATCAAAAGATCAAATCTTTATTTAAAATCGGAAAGTACCTATTCATGGAATGCTTAAAACATAGTCAATCATGAAATATCAACATACAAACTAGGTATTAGTAACCCATGCATCAAATTCATGTAAAAACATCATAATGTTCATGCTTTAAAATGTAAATATGATAATTCAATTAAGAATCTGGAAATTTCTGCAATATCCATAAAATACGAAGAATAATCATGCAATTCATCATCTAAAACACTTCAAATCTCATAATCTTTCAAATAACAATATTGGGTATGAATCCTAATGTGAAACTCATGTGATTTCATACAAAAATCAACTTTAAAATTAATTTTGGGCACAAGAATGAAAGGATTATTCTTGTTGAAAAACCCCACATACCTTAATTGATGCAATTTATGAGAACACTTGATTTTGGATTCCTATTTGTTCTCTTGAAGATTGATTCTTGATTATCTTGAATTGGGGACCTTTAATTTTGAACTGTCTTGGAAAAAGAATGGTGGAATTTGGATTTCTTGTGGATGAAGGTGTTATATTCTAGGATTTCTTTGAGAGAAAGTTGATGAAAAGTGAGCATAATAGGCTTAGAATAGGTTTAATCCTCTATTATTCACGAATAGGGGGATGGGGAATTGACTAGATTGCCCTTTTAAAATTAAGTTCGAAAATTAAAAATCCCAATTTTGGGACCCACCGCGATGCGCCATTATCGCGGGGGCTTACTAGAAAAAGTACAATTGCCATTTTGGCTTTTAGTGCAATATGGTGAAATCGCGTTGCGTCACTGCAAAAGAAAGAGTGCCATTTTCACTCCACCGCGATGCAATGTCAGTCCATTTAGAACTTTGGTGTGTTACAGGCTAATTGCGATGAGCTACTGGAAAAGGGACAAACGGGAACAGGAGTTTCACCGCAATGCGACATAATTGTGGTTCTCCACTGGAAATCGAACAATTGCGATTCATGGGTTAAACTTTCAAATAAACAAGATCATCAACCTCAAACGCAAGATCCCTCATTTTTACGTCTGCATAATATTTCTGATGACTATGAATTGCTTTCAATCTCTTTCTAATCAACTGAACTTTCTCCATGGCCTCAAACACCATATCTGGCCCAATCAAAGTGGCCTCACCCACTTCTAACCAACCGACTGGTGATCTACACTTCTGCCCATAGAGACCTTCAAATAGGGCCATCTGAATACTAGAATGGTAACTATTACTATAGGCAAACCCAATCAACGGCAAGTGATCATCCCCACTGCCTTTGAAATCAAGAACACATGCCCTCAATATATCCTTTAAGGTATGAATGGTCCACTCTGCTTGACCATCTGTCTGCGGATGGAAAACTGAACTGAGATGAACTTGGGTACCAAGACCTTTCTGAAAGGCTTTCTAAAACTGAGAGGTAAACTGAGTACCTCTATTTTAAATGATGGATAATGGAATGTCGTACAATCTAACCAACTCTCTGATATACAACTTAACATAATCTTCAGCTGAGTAAGACGTGCAAACTGGAAATAAATGAGTTGATTTAGAAAATGTTTCTATAATAACCTAAATCAAATTATGCTGCCAACGCGAATGGGGTAATCCAGTCACAAAGTCCATGTTCACCTCTTCCCACTTCCAAGTGGGAATGCCAAACTCCTAAAATGTACCACCAGGTCTTTGGTGCTCTACATTAATCAGTTGGCAAATTGCATACATAGCTACAAACTCTGCAATATCTCTCTTCATAGAACTCCACCAATAGATTTCCCATAAATCGTAGTACATCTTGGTGGCTCCTGGATGAATAGAATAACGTGAACCATGCTCTTCGGCCATAATCCTCTACCTTAAATCATCAACACATGGCACACATAATCTACTCAGGTACCTCAAAACACGATCTCCCCTTGGGAGAAATCCTCTACCTTTTGGTCTTTAACTGAACCCTTTAGTTCGACCAAACTAGAATCCTTATCCTGCTTCTTTTTCACTTCAGACAGTAGGGGAAACTCTGAACTACTCTCAACCCAAAAATTACCTTCAGCTGAGTCAACCAATCTAACACCCAATCTATCTAACTGATGACCTTCCCAAACTAGTTCTTTCTTATCACTCTCTACGTGAGCAACACTGCCCATATACAGTCTACTAAGGGCGTCTGCTACTATATTGGCCTTGCCCAAATGATATAATATACTCATGTCATAATTTTTCAACAATTCTAACCACCTTCTCTGATGAAGATTTAACTCTCTCTGAGTAAACACATATTGCAAGCTTTTGTGATCCATGAACACATCAACATGCACCCCATAAAGATGGTGCCTCCAGATTTTCAATGCAAATACAACAACAGCTAACTCCAGATCATGGGTAGGGTAATTCTTTTCATGAGGCTTAAGTTGTCTAGAGGCATAGGCTATAACTTTACCTCTCTGCATCAAAACACAACCCAGATCGATTCTAGAGGCATCACAATATCCAATGAACCCATTTGTAATATCAGGTAGCACTAAAACTGGGGCTAAACTAAGTCAAGTCTTCAACTCCTAAAAACTCTTCTCACAGGAACCTGACCAATGAAACCTAATTTTCTTCTGAGTCAATCTAGACATAAGGGATAAAATAAATGAGAAACCCTCAAGAATATGTCTATAATAGCCAGCTAAACCCAAGAGACTTCTAATATCTGATGGAGCAATAGATCCATGCTAATTTCTTACTGTTTCTATCTTTTGAGTATCAACTCTAATTCCCTCATTGGAAACAATATGACCAAGGAATGCTACTGATGTTAGACAAAATTCACATTTGCTAAATTTGGTGAAGAACTGGTGATCTCTAAGAGTTTGCAATATAATTCTAAGATGGTCTACATGATCATCCTCACTACGAGAATAGACAAGAATATCTTCGATAAAGGCTATGACAAACCTGTCCAGATACTGTTTGAACACTCTGTTCATCAAGTCCATGAAGGCTGCTGGAGCATTTGTTAGCCCAAATGACATGACTAGAAACTCAAAAATGACCATAATGGGTTCTAAAAGTTGTCTTCAAAATATCACATTCCCTTACTCTAAGATGATAATAGCCGAATCTAAGGTCTATCTTTGAGAAGTAACTTGCACCTTGGAGTTGGTCAAATAGGTCATCAATTCTAAGAAGAGGGTATTTGTTTTTTATTGTGACTTTATTCAGCTAATGATAGTCAATGCACATTCGTAAATAACCATCTTTCTTTCACACGAGTAGGATGGGAGTGACCCATGGAGAAACACTAGGCCTTATGAAAATTATATCTAAAAGATCTTTAAGCTTCTCTTTTAAATCTTTAATCTTAGATGGAGCGATATGATATAGAGGAATAGAGATGGGCTGAGTATCTGGGAGAAGGTCAATATCAAATTCTATTTCCCTATCGGGAGGTAACCTTGGCAAATCTTTAAGAAAAACATTAGGAAACTCATTGACTACACAGACTAACTGAATTGTTGGAGTCTCAGACTTTGTGTTCTTGACTCAAACTAGATGATAGATGTACCCTTTAGATATCAACTTTCTGGATTTAAGATAGGATATGAAATGACTCTTAGGAGACACTGAATTACCTTCCCACTCAAATACTGACTTATCTGGAGACAAAAGCTTGACCACTTGGGTTCGACAATCTATGGATGCATAATAGGAATGAAGCCAATCCATACCAAGAATCAGATCAAAGTCAACCATATCTAACTATATCAAGTCTGCTAACATGATCTTATGAAGGACAATGATAGCACACTTTCGATAGATCTATTTGGAAACAACTGACTCACCCACTGGTGTAGAAACCAAGAAAGTTTCAGAAAGCTTTTCAGGACCTACTTCAAAATTAACTGCAACTAATGGGGTCATATAAGATAAACTTGATCTGAGGTCTAATAACACATAAACATAAAGATAAAAGACACAAAGCATACCAGCAATAATATCTGGTGAATCCTCCTTCTCCTGATGTGATGATAGAGCATAACATCAATTCTGGCACTGACCGCCACCTATACGGGATGATGCACCCTAAGAAAGGACTGGGCGACCTAGAGAAGCTGGTACACTAGTAGCATGAGTCTAGGGATGAACATCCCTATTTCCCTTCTTAGCATGTGGACACTGTTTGATTCCATGACCCAACTTACCATAACCATAACATCCTTTCTATCCCAGCAAGCACTCACCAGGATGATTCTTACTGCACTTAGCACATGGAGGATAACTAGGCTTTCCAATCACACTATTCTGAGATCTGGACATAGAAGTCTTACCCCAGTGCTCTTCCCTAGCTCTGGGAGCGGGATCACTAGATGAAGATGGAACTAACATAGACGAACAATTCTAAAGCTACAAATAAGTTTACCCTCTAAACCTATTCTGCCCATACTCAAACTGCTCAGTTCTAGCCTTCTTATTTCCCCTCTCTCTTCTCTTTAAATTTTTTGCCTCAATCTCATGAGCATGAATCCTCAACCTACCAAGATCCATGTCCCCAATAAGCATGGCAGTCCTACACTCTTTTACTACTAAACTAGATACTCCAGTAACAAACTTACTCATACTTGCCCTAGGGTCGGCCATCGTATCAGGGGCATACTTAAACAATTTATTGAACTTAAGAAAGTACTCTATCACGATCATCGAGCCCTGCCTAATGTTCACAAACTCCTCTATCTTAGCATCTCTTATTTTATACAGAAAGAACCTGACTAGAAATACATCCTGAAATACCTACCAACTCATAGGAGCTACATTCTTACCTCTACCATTCTTCCATAAAACCACCCAATCATATGCTACATCCTTCAATCAGTAGGATGCCAAATATACACTCTCCTCCTTAGAAATATGCATAATCTGGGTGATCTTTTTCACCTTATCTAAGTAAAGTTGTGGGTCCTCACCTGCTTTTGACCTGAAGAACTCTAGCAGATTTATTCTCATAAAGTATCAAATTATGGCTGCTGGTAAATCACCATTCTACTAAAATGGGACTTCCGCCTGATGGTTGCCCTGAACATTTGCAGTCATATCTTGGGCCAACGCTTGAAAAGCAGCCCAAAATTCAGCATGGGATACATTCTCATTTAGGGTCAGCAGGCTGAGGAGGTTGGTTATCATTTCTATGGGCATTATCTTGAAGAGGAGGCATATTCAACTATCATGTAAGAGCATGATTTAACAAAATATAAAGATACTTTAAGCATGATAGATCATGAAAGAAAAAGATGATTTCCCAAAAACATCTCGTAGCCGCTTGCTCATAAATGTGGTGTGCTTTACATCAATGACCAAGACTCTACATAACGCAGCTTGTCTGACTCCCTAAGACTCTTATAAACTATAGGCTCTGATACTAAGTTTGTAACACCTCAAAAATAGGTCCCAAGACATCACACGGTGCTCAAGACTATGAGTATCTTTAAGCTAACCCTGTCTTCCTTCTACTAAGTTTGAATCTCATAATAAGGAAATATAAATATAAAAATCAAACAAAATGTGGAATTCTATTTGAGCTAAACTAAAATAATCTAAATAAAAGTCTGAAAAATTCTAGACTCAAGAGTCTGAACAATCAATACTAAGAATATGAATCATAACTAGCAGTCTGAGAAACCTCTACTACTAATAACTAAAGAGTCACTAGGACAAACCCCCAGATGACTTGAACTATCTGAAAATACTAAATCATCTATACTAATAAGTTAAAAACTTGAATAACTGGGTCCATAAATTATGAGGACTCATCAACTGTCGGGATGCATATAGAGATGCTTGATATAGCTCACGCTACTGAAACTTAGCACCTGAACCTACATTATGAGACAATATAGAACATAGATATATATGTGGATTAGTACTTCTGAATTGTACTCAGTATATAAGGGTGAATGCATAAGTAAAATCATATCTCAACAGATTTATAAATTTGCAAAGAATGCATGCTAAATTTAGATGACTCACATAAGCTTGATTTAACTGAAAACTAAGAATCATAATTATGAGTAGCAAAACATACTTCATAATTCTAGTGAGTCATAACATTCAGTTCTAAAAATTGTACTAGTATTTTGTCTTTAAATCATGTTGTCTACGTGTAGAAAATACTCACTTGTATATCTGAAATCTGAAAGCTAAAATCTGTAGCTAATGTTTTTCTATAAAGCAATATCAGAGTAAAATAGTCATTCTTTACACTTAGTTTCTAAAAGATTTTTTGTTAAGATTATTCATTTTTGAAATATGTAGTCTGTAGGGAGGTTCTTCTAATCGACATACACTATATGAGCTATCATAGTGTCCAACATCTAGTTCTTTTATGGGAAAACCTCACATTGGGGAGCGTGTCATACTCTTTCCAAGGAGTATAACCTAATCTAAGTGATCACATTTTTATCTATCATTCATATAGAAATGGGAATAATCTGATAATCTGAACCTACGTTGACTAATAGTTCTGGGGAATATAAAATACCCAACTCTACGCTAAATACTATTCCCTTTAATTTGTATGCTCATTCTGTTGGAAATCCACTTTAAAATCTAGTATAATGGTTTGTAATAAAAACCAAATGTATATCTATTAATTTAAACTGTAATCTGAAACTATAAAGTGGATTCAATGTCTAAGTTGAGATCAAAAGATCAAATCTTTATTTAAAATCTGAAAGTACCTATTCAAGGAATGCTTAAAACATAGTCATTCTTGAAATATCAACATACAAACTAGGGCTTAGTAACCTATGCATCAATTTCATGTCAAAACATCATAATGTTCATGCTTTATAATGTAAATTTGATCATTTGATTCAAAATCTGGAAATTTCAACAATACACATAAAATACAAAGAATAATCATGCAATTCATCATCTAAAACACTTCAAATCTCATAATCTTTCAAATAACAATATTGGGTATGAACCCTAATGTAAAACTTATGCGATTTCATACTAAAATCAACTTTAAAATTAATTTTGGGCACAAAGATGAAAGGATTATCCTTGTTGAAAAACCCCACATACCTTAATTGATGCAATTTATGAGAACACTTGATTTTGGGTTACTATTTGTGCTCTTGAAGATTGATTCTTGATTATCTTGAATTGGGAACCTTGAATTTTGAACTATCTTGAAAAAATAATGGTGGAATTTGGATTTCTTGGGGATGAAGGTTTGATACTCTAGGGTTTATTTTAGAGAAAGTTGATGAAAAGTGAGCATAATAGTCTTGGAATAGGTTTAATACTCTGTTAGTTACGAATTGAGGGCTGGGGAATTGACTAGATTGCCCTTTTAGAATTTAGTTTTAAACTTAAAATCCCAATTTTGGGCCCCACCGCGACTAGAAAAAGGACAGTTGCCATTTTTTACTTTGGCGCGATGCGGTGAAATCATGTTGCATCACTGTAAAAGGACGAGTGCCATTGTTCACTCCACCACAACGCGGTGTCAGTCTATTTGTAAATTTTTGCGCGATACAGGCTAATCATAATGAGCTACCGAAAAAGGGGATAAATGGGAACTGGAGTTTCACCGCGACGCGACGTAATCGCAGTGCTCTACTAGAAATTCGACAATTTTGGATAATTACGATTTTTTCCTTCACCGCAATGCAGTGCCTTCCCAAATTCGCTACTATTTTCACTAAAATCACCATACCTTCTTAACCAAGTATAGGATGAAGGCGAAATTGTTATCGTTGAAAAGTGATTCGATTATCTACACTTTGGTGGGTCGAGAGCTGGAAAATTCTACATGTATCAAAAGTTATTCATCTTTTAAAGTTAACCTTTGACACACTAGAGGCTAAACTGAGCTTGGAAAAAGTACGGGGTATTACCTTTAAGTTTAACTTTTTCTTGTTACCTCAAAACTAAGGCAAACTTGGCACGAATAGAGAAAGACAAGTATTTGTATAAGTTTCTTAGAGAACATCTCTACAATATGATTGAGATATGAAAGAAGAGAAATATTTCCTTAATGCCCTGTAGCCTCTCGAAGAAAAGTACAGACGTCTTCATACCGTTCCACAAGGCTCTACTAAACACGAATTTATAGACACCCTAGGACCCTTGAACCTTGTGCTCTGATACTAATGTTATCAGGACCTGAGACTAACCCTTAGTTATAATACAGTGCTTGGAATCATAAGTGATCCCAAGATAACCCATGATATCGATACTACTTGAGCAACTAATTTAAATTGTATAAAAACTAAATTTTCTGAGTGGAAACATGATCATGAGAAAGTCTGAATAAATCCAAATCTGATAAAGTTTACATCATGATAAAACTGAAGAAAGAAACTTGAATTGCATGTAATAACTCTGACTTACTATCTATGGAGCCTCTACTATATAGAATATAGGCGGCTGGAACATGCCTCCAACTACTACAAGTCAATACATAATAATGATCATAATACAGTACATGATCTACAACTGACTAGAGTTCTCAAAATAGGAGAACTCATCACCTTCTGGCTGAGAGATGAGAACTGCCTGACCCTGGTGTATGAGCTATATCTGGTACCTACATTATAAAGGATGTAGCCACAAATGCATATATATGGTTTGTACGTTGGAGTGTACTGAGTATATGGAGACATGCACTAAATCATGAAAATCATTAAAACATGCTTTAAAACTAAGGACCTACGTTATTTATAGAAACACATATTTAAATCATGGATATATGTGAATACTGTAAGTCATAGTGAGATTCATGAATCATGAGCCAAAAATGATTCCTTATACTGAAAAGCGGTAGAAACATGAAACTGTATGTAAATCTCATGTAAAGCTGAACATGTTGTAAAACTGAACTGAGGATCATATATGGATACTGAGCATGAAAAGATGAACATGTAAAATGAATGCAAAACCAAGAAAAGCATGTACTGACATAATCTGAATAACAGAATAAGTAATGTTTAAATACTTGGTCGTGCAAACCTAAGCTGACATACTCTGAATACTGAACTGAGACTGTGGGAGCTAGTTATAATCGATATGCCCCAATATGAGCCATTGGGTTCCAACTTATAAACCTAGTTGAATGGGTATTGATACCTTGCCAGGGGTACCAACACATGACTGACAATGTGTATCCACAAGCTAATATCCGGAAGGATGAGGATGTCATGTCTAACTGATGGGGGACCTCTCATAATCTATAGTGGCACCATAGGTATGGAACTTAGGTACTACTACTAATGATTCAAGCCTAACTAATGGGAGAGTCGTCATCCCTACGTTTACTCGGTGCTAAGTGTTACTCCCAACTTAATGACACTGGTATTATTATTTATTTAACATGGTATAGTATTGTACTGATATGTGCTCAGCATGAATATGCTAATCTGAATGTGATAATAAAATCATGGTCTGACTGACTTGTTAGTTTTAAATAGAATTATGTATAAACACATAGGTATCGGGTATTCATAACCCTCTAGAAATGTATGATCATAAAAATATGATAATAATGCTTAAAACATTGGTATGAAATCGTAGTTCAAACACCCAAAACATGAGATATTTCAATGATTGAGTGACATACATGAACTTGAACATGGGGATGACTTAAACATGATAGGAAAACATATTCAAATAATTTAATTCATAACTTGAAGATTCAATATGGAATCTCTTGAATAGAACATGAGTAATTGAAATTTAAAGCATGAAATAAACTAGCTTACATGGGAACACATATTGATTAAAATCATGATTTACATGGATAATTTCCCTAAAGAAGGTTAAAACCCATACTTGAACAGAAAGGAGGTTTTGAGGACTCAATGGGTGGAAGAAACTCATTGATGAATACCCACATACCTGAAGTTTCTTGACTTGTGAAGGAAGTTTGAATCTTGGGACTTGAAGGGTGAATTTTGGGTAACAAACCCTAATCTTGATGTTCTTGAAGATAGTAGGAGAGAATATGTTGTTAATTGATTGAAAAATTTGAGAAAATAATGCCTCTTTAAGTTTTTAAGTGGTGGGTTGGGAGTTTAAAAAGTAGAAAAGACCAAAAATCCCTTAGGAACCTTTCGGAAATTATTTGGAAGTTTTCCAGACGTCTTAGGTCACAACTTGTATGTTCTTGGTACGAGTCGTACCTTGAGTATTTAGCAGGAATCCAAATTTTGACACATACTGTTGTGGGTACGACTCCACCTGATTACTCGTATGGTCTGCTTACGAGTCATATCAGTGAGTCGTAACTACTGACAGCCTTGACAGTGCTTCAGTAATTTTGCCATAACTTTTCATCCCGAAAACATAAGGCAAAATTGTTATAATTGGAAAGCTAATTCAATTATCTATCTATTGGTGGGCATTTATCTGATAAATTCTTGGTAGTACAAAATTTATGCTTGTTTAAAGATGACTATAGTTATATACATCCAAAGAATTGAAACTCTAAGTGATGTTTTGAATTGTCTAAAAGTTAGGAGCTATTTCGGGTATTAATATAGGTCTAAGTCACTTGTAAAAATACCAAAACATGAGGCTTAATTATTTTATCCTTTACTGATTGGGATACGAGTCATACCTTACGACTCGTAACAAGTCATTATGACATGTAGCCACCACTCGTAACTTGGGCAAAAACTTAGAGAACCTAGGCTACTGACATTATGACTTATCTTCGTACGACTCATATAGTAATCTTACGACTCTTAAGGGTCAAATTGTACCTAAAATAGAACATCAACCATTTCATGTTGTCTTGGATACGACTACAATATACAAATCGTATGTTGTGTATATGACTTTAGCAAAGGAGGCTTAAGTTGCACAGTGATCTTGAAACTCAAGGTATTACAGTAAATCAATTAATCTAGGTAAATTTCCTAAGATGCTGTCATTTTATTTTATCTTAGTTTTCTTTTACTTAATTCATGATTTCCACATAATCTATATTGTTTAAGATGGATTAAATTGGTTCCTTCGATTTTATCCTTAAAACAAGTCTTTTAAAGATTAAGTATTTTATTTGTTTTGTACATATAACTAATAGTTTATTTTAGATCAAATTAATTTTCTCCAAATCTAAGAAACTAATTTGTTTTGAAAATCAACTTTTTCAAAAATTAGCAAAGGACTTTTAACACTCTCTTAGCATTTCTTCCAAAGGCATTTTCTATAACAAAATTAACTATACAATCTCTTTTTTTTTTCATAAAAACAAAAATTATTTTCCTCTTTAAATCCAAAGAAAAATTGCAACTTATTTTGATTCAAATAGAATGTTTTCCTTTTAATAAGTAAATGTTACTCTAAATTTTTAAATAAATAATTTTAATATTTTCTATAAAATGAAGTCTTTGCAAAAATTAGCCATTTTTAGTTAGTCAAGTTAGTTCTTTTTGGTAAATCATTTTAAACAGACACTCCTAAGTGCCTTAAAAACCTTCTTAGGATGATAATTAAACTCTTACCCAAGTTTTCTCGTTTTAAATGTGTATTTCTGTTTTTGAAACTCTTTTAAGTTTTTCTTGAATTTTTTTCTATAAAAATCAAGAGGCGACTATGTGTATTTCTTAAAAATTATTTCAAAACTTTTTTCAAATAAAATCCAAAATGATAAAAACAAAAACAGCGACTCTATCGGCGATTTAACTAGGTTGTGACAAAATTTTTGAACTAACTTAATTGACTAACTATTTGAGTTTGTACTATTTAACTGTTTGTTTGCTATGTATTTAAATTTTTCAAAATTTGAATTGTTGCATTTCATGGCTTACTTCCATTTGAATATATAAACTATTGGGGTTTCGCGGATGTCCCGGCCTGTAACACCCCACATTTTTTGGGCTACATTTCAAACCGTCGTTCCTGCACGTATAGACCCAAAACCAATGATTCTTTATTAACATATGTGTTGTGATTAATTCAGTAGTGCGGGAATACCTTTGGATATTAATTTAGGTCACAAATATCTCCTAACTCAAAGACGAGTTGAGAACGTTTCTATCGATTAAGTTTTATTGAACGTTTTACCTTGGGTCAACTTTCATCCACTGTTACTCCATGTACATAATGATTTAATTCGACTACTATATACCAAAATAAATATCTTCGATTCTTCTTTCCAATGCAACTGGTTTCATCTTAATCTGATATCAGAGTAGAAAGTCATGCGCATTTTACTTTGGAGTGTCTGACTGCCCAAAAGTGACAACAAAGTTGATGAGTTATCAACTAGGTGACGGCAAAAGTTGATGAGCCGTCAAATAAATGAGTACCCATCAACTCTAGTCATCATCCTAGGATAGTAAGGGGTAATTTCCAGATGAAAGTGACGACGTAGGGTGACGAGTAGTCACCTAAGTGACGAGTCGTCAACCTTTGTCGTCAACCAAAGAATTCTATGATTTTCTTGGATTTCTTTAGGGGTATTTTAGTGTTTCCATCACCCTAAAACTCTACCCCACAAATTAATTTTCACCCTAAATGTTATTAATCAATTTTTATCAGTTTTACAATATCTCAAATCCTCTCTACTATCAAGAACAAAAACAAATTAGGGTTTCCTCTAAGTTCAAGATTTCAAGAAAAGGGTCAAGAGTTGGGTTCCAATCTTCAAGTTAACTAATATAAGGTATGTGGGGTTTTCTTAAACTAGATAGGATTATTGAAAACGTTTTGAATAAGGTTTAAAGTTATGAAATCATGTATTTACAAAGGGTTTTGAATTTATATTTATAATTATGCATTGTGAACCCTTTTGATGATAATGTTTTAGTCTTGAGGCCTTTCCCCCTTGAAATTAATTGTTACTCATATATATATGTATATATATGCATTTGATATTTAGAAACTTGAATTTGAGAGCATGAATATTTGTTCTCCCTCTCTTGTTATGGCATCCTCTTGATTCCCATGTCACAAATTGATGAGATGCATATTTGGAAACATGATATAAATGTCTTTACTATTGTTGTGGAATTTATTTTAGTTACGAACTGAAAGAGAGGGAGTTTTCTTGTTTAGATAAACGAGAAGTGATGATTTTAAGGATTTGCATAGTTTGTCACAAAATACTTGACCACCACATATTTGTTGAAATGTTGAAAAGATAGTATCTCTACATAGTTGGAAATATATTTTGAAAATAAGAACTCTCCTGCAGTATTAAATGTTTTGGTGGTCAACTAAATCGATTGGATTGAAGAAACTAATGCATATTATTATATGGCTTAGACATACGACTTGCAAGTCTTGGTATGATGATACCAAATCAGATAATGCCATAAAAGACTCAGAATAGAACACGTCTGATTTTATTTAGATTTTTAAAACTTGAGCTTTTAACGATACATGTTCAGAAAGGGTTAAAAATAGGATTAAAGAGAGTTATATGGTTACCCAAAAAACCGTAATTTGCAAGCAGGGGATTATGGTACCCTCCTTTGTGATCTTATGTACCTTTATTCATGTCGTCCAAAATTAGGACTATAGTTCGGATCCCAACTTTGTGATCTTGTGCACTACCATGAAATGTTTATTTGATTGGAGATTTTGGCACCATGTTGTGTGATCTTGCGTGTCCCCCTTATTGATTCTCTAATCCTTGCGGTAAACTTGGATTGGGGGCTTGGTCGCCGATTCAAGGGAGGATTCCATATAGCCCATGGAATTAGAGATTTTAGGGTATACTATCTAGCTCAGAAGAATAATAAAAAGTAGAGTCATGATTACAAGAACGTATTTTGAAATTTATAAAATTATGCCCATGTGTTTTCAAATGTTTTACGCTAACGTGTTTTTATCAAATGCTCTCATCTATGTAGTATATAACTATATTTTTTTTTGGATTGCTTTGCATACCAGTACATCTGTATTGACCCCCTATATTTCAGGATTTGAGGCTTAGTCCTGAGGTCCTGCTAAGTCGTAGATTAATTTGTCAGAGCTTTGTAGTTGGTGAGCCTTCCTTATTTTGAAAGGCGTGATTTATAAGACATTGTTATTTTATTTTGATTCACGGTCCAACTGGGGGCCTTGTCCCAGTTTTCAGACAGATGTTATTCTAAGTTAGTAGAGATTTTGCAGACTGGTGTCATGTGTTTTAAATGTTAAGAACTTCCTTTCATATTGTTCAGTTAAATTATGAGATTGACCATGATTCCGTATGTTAATATTTTGCATTTCTTTATGTTCTATGAACGTTGTGTATGATTGAAAGATAGAGAAGGGCGCTCGGGCCTATACGGTTCGGGATGATGGTTGCGGCTAGGGTCTCGGATCGGGTCATGAAAAACTTGGTATCAAAGCACGGTTTATGGTCCCAGGGTGTCTGAGAAGTCGTGTCGGGTAGAGTCCTGTTTAAGGGTGTAAATACTCCACACTTATAATAAGGAGGCTACAAGGCATATAGGAATGTCTTTCCTACTTTCATGATTTTTCTCGTGCTATAGATTCTAAATATCCTCTAATCAAAGATTTCCTATATTTCAGAATGTTATCATGTCTCCCCATAGATCAACGAACAAAATGCCCAAGTTGAGGTTGTCCACCCTACCTATGGGATGCGCTCATAATAGGGCTCGTACTCCAAAGTTTGTTTCTACTCTAGGGGTCCCTCCGATTCAGACTAGTCCACCTAGGGCACCACGATCTGGGGCTAACCGTACTCAGTCTTCCCAAAGGGAAGTCTCTAATGCTGAATTTCGATAGTTTATGCACATGATTTCTCAGCTAGTGGCTTCTCTGGCCCGTCGGTCTGAAGATGTAGGGTCTTTGTCTGGTTCATCTGAGATTACATGGGTTGGTTAATTTATGAGACTGAACCCACCTATGTTACTGGAACAGAGGTTGAGGAGGACCGCTAAGGGTTCATTGATGAACTGGAGAAAATTTTTGAGTTATGCACGCTAATGAGGTTGAAGGTATTGATTTGGTGGCCTATCAATTGAAGGATGTAGCCAAGTGGTATAATGAGTTGGAGGATTCAAAGGGTAGAGATACTGAACCTTCTATGTGGGTTAAGTTTGTAGGGTCCTTCCTAGATTGCTTATTTCCCCAGGAATTATGGGAAGCAAAGGCTGAAGAATTTGTGAACCTGAAGCAAAGGAAGATGAATTTAAAAGAGTATACATTAAAGTTACGCAGCTATTCCGTTATGCTCCTGAATTGGTGGGTAACATGACAGATCGCATGAGGAAGTTTGCATCCGGACTCTCAGACAATTTTGTTTTGGAATGCTAGGGCAATGCTGAATAGAGATATGTATTTCTCCAGGTTGTCAGTGCAGATGCAGCAGGTAGAAAGGAAAAAGAAGAGGCAGGCTGAGGTAAGGGAAAAAAAAGGGAAGCTAAGAAAGTTAGGTCCACAAATCAAAATAACATTCAACACCAAGGTGGTAATTGGGGAAATAGATTGTCTAAAAAGAAGTTTTGGAGCAATGCTCAGTCATCAGCAAGTGCACCTGTGCCAAGGCCTTCGGGTGAACAGCGGTTCCTATCAGGAGATTAGACTGGAGATCATGGAACTCAGTCCCAGAGGAGCATGACTTATCCCACTAGATCAATTACTCATTGAAGCATTTGTGGAAGGAACTACCCAAGGAAGTGTTATTTTGAGAAACAGACTTGCTACTCTTGTAGTCAAGTGGGACACATTAAAGGATACTGTCCTTTAGGGGATCTTAGTCCAAATCCGCATCCACAACCCCTCCTCCTAATTGTACTACTTCAGCTGCTACTAGTGGTTATAATTAATTATATGCCTTATCTAACCACCAAGATGCATAGGCCTCACTAGATGTTGTTACGGGTATATTACAAATTTTCTCCTATAATGTGTATGTATTGGCATTCTTCATATGATTAGAGTTGTTAGACAATAAGATGTGGAGTGTAGTGGTGGAAATAGTAGCTTAAGATTGTTAATGCATGTTTTGTGGGAAGGAATTAGTGGACTTGATGCAATATTTCAGATAACTTAGGTTAGTAACTATCAGAATAAGGAGTTGTAAAGCCCCGAGTCTGTACCCCAAAGGCTACACGATGCTCATAATACCAAAGGACCACAAGTTTACCCATGACTGGTACTTGCTGCAATAACTGAATAACAATAATGTAATTATGTAGAAATTAGGCAGAAATCTGGTATAAGGTTCAAATTTAAAATAAATACTAAATATCAATACTGAGAACTAAATACTGATACAAATGTCTGAAATACTCTATTCTAAAAAGCCTCTACTGTCTGAATAGAGAGTTGATGGGACACGTCCCCAACTAACCCCGACTACTAAAATAAACTGAATACTAATAACTGAAATGATAACTGTGTCCTCAAACTATGAGGACTCACCACTAAGTCTACTGCTGATAATCTGGGGTACTATGAGCGGTCAGGAGCTCGTGCGTCTAAACCTATGATATAAGACATCATAGCGCAAGAGAAAGGTATGCATCAGTACTTTGAATGTACAGGTATGCTAAGTGAGGTAGGCTGAAATATATGTGTTCATACGCATAATCAATACTAACTAAATGACATGAGTATGACTGAATGAGAGTACATGCATAAATACGTATACTATAACTGAGATCATGATAACACTAGACACTGAGTTATAAATACTGATTAACTGATATCTGAGGTTAATGATACTATTTTACTGATAACTGAGTGACTGTATCTGATAGTCCTAATTTCTGTAGAACTAAATTGAGTTCTCTACTGAGACTAGAACTAAAACTGAAACTGTGGGAAGTAATCATCTAACGACATGCCCCTTTCTGAATGGATTGGGGTCCAACCTGTAACCCCAGTTGGAAGGTTGTCAGTACCGTATAATGAGTACAGAAAGGATAAGTTACCCTTTTCTGATATATCCTCTGAATGAGAATGGTGGTACCCTCAATTGGAAGGTAGGACACCTCATTAACCCTCAAATGGAAGGTTTATGTATCAACCTACGCTGGCTACGTAGTTCTGGAATGCAAGGACTGCTTCTAGGGATCATACCCTCTTCTGGCAGGTGAGTCCCCATCCTTGGTTTCACTCGGTGTTGAATCCTACTCCCAGCTGAATAGACACTGTACTGATTCTAAACTATTATAGGTTGGACTGAACTACGACTGATCATGTTAACTAACTGGACTGACTAAGTTTACTGGATTCTAAACTAATTACTAACTGAGTTCTAAACTGATTACTGAACCACTGATCGTGATATGAATGATACTATTCTGTAACTGACACTGGATCTAGATATACAACTAAATTTTTGGGTATTAAATACCCCCAAGACTCGATAGCATGAAAAGTAAATCATTGTATGACTTTAGTAGCATAATGGTACTATCTTTCTAATCATACATTCACTTAGATATATTTTTTTTCAAACGCTTGATATACATGAGCTTATGCATGATTGAAATCATGCAATAACATGTTACACTTGGACTAGTCAAATCACATAAGCATTTTGACAAGCACTTGGGGAGCATGGGTATTTCTCATATCAATAAACATGTAGTAATATCATGGATTCTACATTCAACTTGCAATTCAAGAGTTCGACATGCAGTTCACAAAATTCAATTCACAATTAACTAGTTTGCAAGAAACTTAGGACAAATCATGGAATTAGATCACCATTAACATCATAATCATTAATACATTAAAGATCCAACAAGAAGTCAATGAAATCAATTAACTTGTATTTTAAAAGAGTTTCTTGAACTCCAAGGGTGGAAAGAAACCCTTGGATGAAAACTTCACATACCGTGGTATTCAAATTTGCGAAGAATGATGGAGTGTTCTTGAAGGCTTAATCTTGAATTGGATATCCTAGGGTTTGATTCTTGAGAAATTTTGAGGAAGATCAATGGATTTTGCCTCTAAAGGGGCTTAATCTCGTTTTTTAGGGGCTGACATAAGGTGGGAAAACACCTAATTACCCCGAAGGATGCGACTTTTTAATGACTGGAAATTAATTTAACAATGCACAGACCGATGCACCGCATCGTAGGCATCAGTGTGATAGCCAATGCACCGCATCGAGTCTGCGTCAGTTCACTGGAATTTGCACTGGGATCTAGGAAAAAATACTCATCGATGCGATGGGAGATATGGCGCATCGAGATCGCGTCGATCCACTAGTTTGAGCTTTCAAATGTGTTTCAAACGAAGTCCAAAAAATATTAAACTTGTTCGAGAACACCTACTGACATTCCTGATCATGATTCAACCTAAAAGTCATCACTTTAAGGCCATGAGGGTCATGAAATAGAGTTGCCAACTTATAAAGGCTAAAATAACACTAAGTCTGAATACTTAGCTAGAATTTCTAAGTCTGGGGCCCCTTAACAAGCTTTAAAGGACTAAGTTAAGCTTAGAATTTTACAGGGTCTTACAATATCTCCCCCTTGGGAACATTCATCCTCAAATGAGACTTATTAAGATGAGAATACTCATAGACTAAATTTTGATACTAGACATGCACAACTATAACATGGTTTCATACTGACACTACTGATATGCTGAAATTTCATACTGAACATGCATGTAGGATGCATGAGTACATAGCTAAACATGATTCATGAATGCAGGACTAAGATTGTTAATAAGAGGAGTTTCTCATGATGAGCATGCATATCGGATGCATGAAGTCATAATTGAATATGCAACAGTTCTTGATACCAAGTTGGTAACTATATTTGAACATGGAACTGAGTAAATTTAAGGAAAATTGTTACGTTGAGATGAGTCTGAGTTTACAGAGAAGAGTTGAGGATACTTGGTCCGTATATCTTCTTCTACTTCCCAAGTAGATGCCTCAACGGACTGGTTCCACCAAAGAACTTTTACTAAAGGGACTTCTTTGTTCCTCAGTCTACGAATCAAATAATCAAGCATTTCGATTAGGATCTCTTCATAAGAGAAACTTTTCTGAATATCTATACCCTCTATAGGGACTACAACTACTGGGTCACCTTTGCAATTCTTAAGAAAAGAGACGTGGAACACTGGATGTACTGAAACTAAAGCTGAAGGAAACTCAAGCTCATAAGATATCTTTCCAAAGCAACTAAGAGTTCAATAAGGACCGACACATCGAGAACTGAGTTTTCCTTTCTTGACTAACCTCTTTACACCCTTCATGGGAGATATTTTTAGGAATACAAAATCGTCAATCTCAAACTCAAGATCATTTACTGGACACGCATGAATGGGAACGTGAGAACATAATTGAGCCTAAAACGTGATACATAAACTAAATATCATGAAATGAACTGATTCCTTGGATACATACCATGACATAGGAATGGTCATATAGATGAGATTGGAATGAGAGAGTCAACTTATGAGTAATCATTAATTCAACTGGATTTATTTATGTAATGAGAAACTAGAAGGTTTAGGACATGAAAGCTCGAGGGTTATAGTGCATCTCCCCCTTGGGACATTATGTCTCCCGAAGAATGTTGACTTGGCTGAGATACTGAGGGAAAAGTTGAGATGATGCATGAGGCACCTACGAACTGAATCATGATCAGATATTTGGGGTCTAAAACTGAGGCATGATACATGAACTGAGTTGAACTTGTAACTACCAGAATGCTGTATTCTGGAATGGTCATATTCATATGACTTCGAATAAAACCACTGAGTGGAAAGATTGGAAACCATACGAGTTTGTCTTCTTGACTGCTAAACTAAATTGTGGGCTTTACGGACTAACTCATACTGTAAACTCATACTCAATTGGATCTTTTCTTGACACTCCTTCTATAAAATTCTACTGACTTTAGGGAGCAAGAAAATCATGGCATGGTTTGAATAAGGCATATGAATAAGAAATCACCACTTGGCTACAATTCTATAATAAGGAGCAAGGCCTACAAAACGTTATCTAAGATAGAGTTACTAAGCCTTATGCACTGCAACTAAGAACTTTTGAGATTAGGCATATTCCTTAAATACCCTATCAACTATATTCTATACCTTAACAAGGAGCTTCACCTGAGACTACTGAAAATATTCATGTAACGCCTCAAAATTTCCATCCCGATATGTCACATGGAGCTTAGGGATATATGTAGCCCCATGATAACCCTCGGAGCCATACACTACCTCAAAGAACTTAATTCAACAATAGTCATGCATAATACAGAGATATATCACATCGGGGTCAAGAGAGATACTGGAGAATACTAAACTGTACAACCAAAATATATATTGAATGTCTGTACATACCATCCCTCTAGTCTGACAAAGCCTCTATACATCAAAATCAATGAGCCTTTGGGACAAACCCCCAACTGACTCAATAGTACTAAAATCCATAACAACAAAATGATACCACAAAAATATAGACACGGTCCTCGAACCATGAGGACTCACCAATGAGAAAACATCGTGAGGCACCCAAATATCGCTAATGCGGCTTTGTCTGAATACTTGAACCTACATTACGAGAAAATATAGCCCATAGGAAAATATGTGGGTCAGCACTTTGGAATGTACTGTGTATGTGGGGGTGCATGCAACAATGTAAATATCATCATCAATTTCATAAAAATATGCATATGTACAATAATGGCTCACTTGGCTTGAGTTAGATTGGAACATACTTTTCATGATCTCATAGTAAACAAATCATATGATAAAAACCTCATAAATAATCATAAACAACTCAACTCTTCAACTCAAGACTCGGAGTGACACGGTAATTCAAGAAACTCAACTCTTATGGACATGGGAGGTTCTTATAACTGACATAAACCATGTGAGCAACATGGAGTCCAACGTTTTGTCCTTCTAAGAAGAGAACCCCACATTAACGGGAGTGTCATACTCTTTCCAGGGAGTACAACCTCAATTTAGTGATCACAATCTCATACACGGCCTCTGGACCACAAATATCAATACCAATCCTATGATGGCACGTAGTTTCGGGGGATATACCATATTTTTCACTCGATGATAAATACTACTCCTAGACACAAGCTCAGAACGCGTTAGGAAATCCACCACAAACATCACAAGGGTCTATCATGAATATCAAATCAAATATTTTTCTTATTATCAAATCATAATCAATTTGTGGATTCCTAACTCAACTCAAATCAAATCAATCTTTCTCAATATCAAAATATATCAATTCATTAAATCATGGCAACTTAAATAACTTTGAGGGGATATCAAGACTCATTGTAACAACTCAATCTCATGAATCAATATACTCAATAATCCAATTTTTCATAAGAAAGCTTAAAGCTTGACACATATCTTGAAAGCACTTGAAATATCAACTCATGGTAGAAATATGAAATTTACAATATTAAATATCAAGTCATAACTTGGGAATAGTAAAATAATTATATATACAAAGTTTGAACAATTTATATTCTCATAGTTTCATGATGAAGTAATTTGGGTATAAGCCTACTTGCAAAATCATATAAATCCATAATAGAAATCAAAGCTTTGGGCACAAGAACGAAAGGATTGCTCTTGTTCAAAATCCCACATACCTTAATCTTTGAAATTGGATGAATTCTAGTGCTTGAGACTCTATCCGCACTTGTAATAAATGATTCTCGAAGACCAAACTATGAGGAACTTTGTTCTTGAAGAAATCTTGAAGACTTATGGATGATTCTTAGAAGATTAATGTTCTTGAATGAAACCCTAGATATATTTTCTTAAGAGAATTGGAAGACAAAGTGAATAAATTAGGGTTTGGATGGGGATTCTCATATATATAGGGGCCTCCAAAAGATGCGAAAAGACCAAAATACCCTTGGAAAATCTTCCTTTAATTGCTGAAAAAAATAGCTGACGACATTTGTGACAAGTCGTTAGACTTATGACAAGTCGTCAGACTTATGACAAGTCGTCATTAAATGTCGTCACAAAAGGGTGGAATTTATGACTTTCTGCTTAAGATGACGACATTTTGTGACAAGCCGTTAGACTTGTGACAAGTCGTCACTAAATGTCGTCACACAGTTTCCAGGCGGACACGCTGGAGTAAAATAGGCATAACTTTTTGCTCCGATACCGGATTTGGGTGAAATTGCTACCATTGAAAATCTAATTCAATTATCTATCTGTTGGTGGGTCATGAGCTCAAAATTTCTTAGTGTAACAAGAGATATTCTTGTTTTAAGTTAACTATGCCTAAATCCTTCTTAAGAATTCAATCGGAAAGGGATGTTTTGATTCACCTAATCACTAGGACATCTTTGAGGCCTTATTAAACATCACCTTTGATCAGAAAACAACCAAAGCACTATAATTTATTTCTCATGATCTTGAGTCATGGTGGAACTATTGGTTAGAGTTCTCAGGGTATTACAATATCTCCCCCTTGGAAACATTCGTCCCCGAATGTTGCCAGATAGGCCAAGAACAAGAAAAAAATGAGGACGTATAGATGGAATGACTCTCTCAAAGGACTTACTTTAATATACACCTTCGGATACTATACAAAATGCATGAATTCATCATGGAAGTAGACACACAGCTGAATCTTTAATAAGAAGGGGGTCGAATTAAGAAAGAATGGTACCTTCTGCTCGCTCCGAACTCATAGAAAAGAGTTAAGGGTAGTTGCCTCACATATCAGCTTCGGCTTCCCAAGTAGAACCCTCAACAGATTGATTTTTCCAAAGTGCTTTAACCAAAGGAACTACTTTGTTCCTTAGCCTACGGATCTGAAAATCCAAAATCTCAACGGGAATCTCCTCGAATGAAAGGTTATCCTGAAGGGAAAATTTTAGAAATAGAAACTTTGGAGCCTTAATTATAACTTTTATAGCAACAGTTTCATAATTACGAAAAATAGCAAATTGTATTTTTTATTTAAGTAAAATGTTGTTATATAAATACATATACAAATATGTATGTATTACTCATAAATACATATGCACAACTGAAAAATACATATTCTTCTATTACTATGAAATGGGTAAAATATTGCTACTTTTGCTATAAGTTGCAATTTTGAAGAAGTGTTGCAATTTATTGTAATTATAGTCTTAAGGATGCTAATTTCTGTAATTTTTTCTATCCTAAATATCCTTGCTTTTGAAAGAATCAACCACGACAGAATCACAAATACACTTCTTAAGCATAGAAACATGGAATACCGAATGAATGCTAGACAACTTCGCGGGTAACTCCACATCATATGCTACTTTCCCAACATTGCTCAGAATCCTGTATGGACCAACATAACAGGGACTAAGATTTCCCTTCTTCCCAAATCTCTTCACCCCTTTCATGGGTGAACCCTTCAAGTACACCAAATCATTAACATTAAACTCAAGATATTTTCTTCTCACATCCGCATACGACTTCTGACGACTTTGAGTGGTCTTCAATCTTTTTTGAATCAACTTAACTTTTTCCATAGCCACGAACACAACATCAGTCCCAATCATAGCTATTTCTCCTACTTCAAATTAACCTATAGGCTATCTACATCTTCTCCCATACAAAGCTTCAAACGGAGCCATCTGAATACTAGCATGGCAACATTATTATACGCAAATTCGATCAATGGAAAGTGCTCATCCCAACTACCTTTGAAATCAAGCGCACATGCCCTCAATATTTCCTTCAAAGTCTGAATAGTACTCTCATCCTGACTATTAATCTACAGATGAAAAACGGAACTCAAATGAACTTGGGTACCAAGACCCTTTTGAAAGGCTCTCCAAAACTGTTTAGTAAACTGAGTACCCCTATCTGAGATGATAGACAAAGGAACTCCATTCAATCTGATGAACTCACGGATATACAATCTAGCATAATCCTCAGTTGTATAAGATGAACGCACTGGCAAGAAATGAGCTGATTTAGTCAACCGGTCTACAACAACCCAAATAGAATCATGATGACGATGAGAAGGAGGCAAACCAATTACGAAATCCATATTCACTTCTTCCCACTTCCAAGTAGGAATGCTAAACTCTTGTATTACACCACTGGGCCTTTTGTGCTCTACCGTAACCTGTTGACAAATAGAACACTTTGCCACAAATCCTACTATGTCTTTCTTCATACCATTCCACCAATAGATTTCCCGCAAATCGCAGTACATCTTGGTAGCACCAGGATGAATAGAATATCGCGCGCCATGCGCTTCAGCCATAATTCTCTGCCTTAGATGATCAACATCGAGAACACATAATCTACCCTGCAATCTCAACACACCATCTCCCCCTTAGGAGAAAACCACTACCTTTTGGTCCTTAACTAACTCCTTCAGTCTGACCAAACTAGGATCCCTGTCTTGCTTCTCCATTACCTCCGAGGCCAAAGAGGACTCAGAACTACTCTGAACTAACATACTCCCTTCAGTGGAATCAATTAATCTAACACCCAACCTAGCCAAATGATGCACATCATGAGCCAATTCTTTATTATTATTCTCTACATGAGCTACACTGCCCATAGACAACCTGCTAAGAGCATCTGCCATAACATTGGCCTTGATCGGGTGATACAACACACTCATATCGTAGTTTTTTAACAACTCTAACCATCTTCTTTGGCTAAGATTCAACTCCCTCTGAGTTAACACATACTGAATGCTTTTGTGATCGGTAAACACATCAACATGAACACCTTACAAATAATGTCTCCATATTTTCAAAGAAAAAACTACAACTGCTAATTCAAGATCATGGGTTGGGTAATTCTTCTCATGAGGCTTCAACTGTCTATAGGCATAAGTTATAACTTTACCCCTCTGCATCAACAAATAACCCAAACCAACTCTAGAAGCATCACAATATACCACAAAACCATCAGTACTATCGGATAAAGCTAACACTGGGGCTGAAGTGAGTTGAGTCTTCAACTACTAAAAACTCTTCTCACAGGCATCTGCCCACTGGAACTTAACTTTATTTTGGGTCAACCGGGTCATGGGAGATGCAATGAAAGAGAAGACCTCAACAAAACAATGGTAGTACCTAGCTAGACCCAAGAAACTCCAAACGTCAGATGGGGATGTAGGTCTAGGCCAATTCTTTATAGCTTTTGTCTTTTGGGGATCGACTCTAATGCCTTCGGCGGAAACAATATGACCCAGAAAATCAACTGACCTTAGAAAAAATTCACACTTGCTAAATTTAGTGAATAATTGATGATCTCTAAGAGTTTGCAATACAATTCTAAGATGGTCGGCATGTTCATCCTCTTTTTGGGAATACACAAGAATTTCATCTATGAATATAATGACAAACATATAAAGATATTGCTTGAACACTCCATTCATGAGGTCTATGAAGGCTACTGGAGCATTGGTTAACCCAAAGGACATGATAAGAAACTCAAAATAACCATAACAGGTTTGGAAGGCTATCTTTGGAATATCACACTCTCTCACTTTATGCTGATGATAATCGGATCTAAGGTCTATCTTTGAGAAATAACATGCACCCTGTAGCTAATCAAATAAATCATCGATTCTAGGAAGAGGGTACTTGTTCTTTATAGTTACCTTGTTGAGTTGACGATAGTCAATGCACAAACGCAATATACCATCCTTCTTACGAATGAATAGAATAGGTGCACCCCACGAGGAAACACTAGGTTTGATAAAGCCTTTGTCTAAGAGATCTTTGAATTTTTCCTTCAACTCTTTAAGTTCTATGGGATCCATACGGTACGGAGGAATGGAAATAGGTTGAGTGCCGGGAAGGAGATCAATCCCGAATTCTATTTCTCTATCAGGTGGGACCCCTGGGAAATCTTCTGGGAAAACATCGAGAAACTCATTATTAATACTAACTAACTGAATAGTCGGAGTCTCGGATGCAACCCTTGGAAATCAACTTCTTAACTTTGAGGTAGGATATGAAATGGCTCTTCAGAGTTACAGAACTCCTATACCACTCAAAAATGGGCTCGTCAGGAAACTGAAACTTCACCACTCGGGTACGACAATTTATAGACGCATAGCATGAGTGAAGCCAATCTATACCCAGAATGACATCAAAATCAACCATATCTAGCTTAATCAAAAAAACACATATGACCCGATGAAGGACAGTGATAGGAAACTTCTTATACACTCACTTAGCAATAATGGATTCTCCTACTGGGGTAGAAACCAGAATAGGCTCAGGAATCCGTTCAGGGTCCATCTTAAAATTTACAGTAACCCGAGGTTTCATATAAGAGAAATTCGAACTAGGGTCCATCAATACATACAAATTGAAATGAAAGACATGGGGCATACCAGTGAAAACATCTGGAGAGTCCTCCAACTCCTGGTGAGGTGGTATAGCATAGAAGCAATTCTGATGTGAACCGCCAGCAGTACTAGAAGAGGCGCCATGAGGAGGAACTGGGCGGACTATGGGAGCAGGGGCACTAGTAGCCTGACTCTGGGGACGAGCATCTAGACTCCCCTATCTAGCATATGGACAATCTCTATGTCAGTGGCCCAACTTGACAAAACTAAAGCAACCCATCTGATCAACAAAACACTCGCCAAAATGATCTCTACCACACTTGGTACAAAAAGGGGGACGAGGACTGTTACTTACACTTTCCTGAGACCTGGACGTGATAGGCCTGTTTCCCTGATCCTGCCTGCTTCTAGGTGCGGGAGCACTAACTGAGGAAGGAGTGGGAATAAACAAACGTTTTTGGAATTGAGGGCAGTTCCCTCCATGGAATTTGTACTGATCGAATCCCTGCTGCTCTGATCTAGCTCTTTTATTACCTCTTACTCTCTCCCTCTCTTTCACCTTATCAGCTTTAATCTGTTGGGCATGTATCATCAATTGAGAAAGGTCCATCTCCCTATTAATCATAACAAATTTATACTTTTTCATAATGTAACTCGATACGCCGGTCACGAACTTGCTCATATGGTCCTGAAGTCAGCCATCATACTAGGAGCATATTTGGATAGATTATTGAATCTAAGACAATACTCCTTAATAGTCATGGATCCTTGTCTGAAATCTATGAATTCCTCAATCTTTTCTCCCCTCATCTCAAGAGGAAAGAATCTATTCAAAAACACATCCTGGAATTAATACCAAGTCATGGGAGCGGCATCCTCCCCTCTACTCTTTCTCTGTATCTCCACCCAATCATATACAATATCTTTCATTCAATAGGCAGCCAATTCAACACCCTCCTCCTCAATCGCATGCATAATCTGAGTGATCTTTCTCACTTCATCCAAGTACATATGTGGGTCTTCACCTACCTCCGACCCATAGAACTCAGGCATATTCATATGCAAAAAGTCACGAACTCGAGATGCAGTAGAATTATTCTCTTGCAGAGGCGGAATAGTAGCCTGGTCGTTAACTTGAGTATTGGCGGTAACTTCCTGAGCTATCTCCTGAAAAGCTACTCAAAATTTTGCATCAGACACATGCTCGTTCAAGGGATCAACGGTTTGAGGTTTCTAGTTATTTCTATGAGCTCATGGAGAAGGCATTTTCTGTTATAAGAGAGCATGAATTAATCGCAGATAAAGAGACAGTTGTAGGCACGATAAACTTTAGAAAGAAAGAAATGACTTTTCCTAAAACTTCCCGTAGGCTCTTGCTCATAGATGCAGCGTGCTAAACACCGATGATCAAGACTCTACATAATGCAACTTGTCAGACTCCCTAGGACCTAGAATTCCTTAAACCTTAGGTTCCGATACCAAGCTTTGTAACACCCTAAAATTTCCATCCCGAGATGTCACACGGTGCTTAGGGAAACACATATCCCTAAGCTAACCCTCGGAGCTAGACACTACCTCAAGGAACTTAATTCAATAATATTCATGCATAATAAAGAGATATATCACATCGGGGTCAAGGGAGATACTAGAGACTACTAAATTGTACAACCAAAATATATATTGAATGTCTGTATATACCATCCCTCTAGTCTGACAAAGCCTTTATACATCAATATCAAGAAGCCTTGGGGACAAATCCCCAACTGACTCAACAATACTGAAAGCCATTACAACAAAATGATACCAAAAAAATATAGACATGATCCTCAAACCATGAGGACTCACCACTAAGAAAGCATAGTGAGGAACCCGAATATCGCTAACGCTGCTGCGGCTGAGTACTTGAACCTACATTACGAGAAAATATAGCCCATAGGAAAATATATAGGTCAGCACTTTGGAATGTACTGAATATGTTGGGGTGCATGCAACAAAGTAAATATCATCGTCAATTTTAAGAAAATATGCATATGTACAGTGATGGCTCACTTGGCTAGATTGAAACATACTTTTCGCGATCTCATAGCAAATAAATCATATGATAAAAACCTCATAAATCATCATAAACAATTCAACTTTTCAACTCAAGACTTGGAGTGACTCGGTAATTCAAGAAACTCAACTCTTATGGACATGGGAGGTTCTTATAACCGACATAAAGCGTGTGAGCTACATAAAGTCCAATGTTTTTCCCTCCTAAGGAAAGAACCCAACATTGGCGGGAGCGTCGTACCCTTTACAGGGAGTACAACCTCAATTTAGTGATCACAATTTCATACTCAACCTCTGGCCAACAAATATCAATATCAATCCTACGGTGGCACGTAGTTTCAGGGGAAATACCACATTTCCCGCTCGGTGCTAAATACTACTCCCAGACACAAGCTCAGAACGCGTTAGTAATTCCACCACAAGCATCACAAGGGTCTATCATGAAGATCAAATCAAATCTTTTTCTCATTTATCAAACCATAACCAATTTGTGGATTCCTAACTCGACTCAAATCAAATCAATCTTTATCAATATCAAAATGTATCAATTCATTAAATCATGGCAACGTCAATAAATTTGAGGAAATATCAAGACTCATTGTAACAACTTAATCTCATGAATCAATAC